>JAQQAF010000002.1:9708154-11067738 GCA_029747655.1 Ensete ventricosum | reverse complement strand
GGGTCATTCATAACATTACTATACCTTTCCTATTCATTTCGGGTTGGTTATTACTATAGATATAACTTATAATACGTGTTTGGAAGTCTTCGACCAAACGAGTATTTCACATAGAGCCAATAAGGTATTTCATTGATAACCGATCATTTTGATTCTTTGGAACAACTAGATTAATTTAATAAATCCTTTTAGGAGACCCCAAATGATCATATATCGAATCTATCTAATTTTTACGATACGATGGTTGGTTGTTCACGAACTAACTGTACCTACCGTTAGTTCATCCAACGATAAACCTAATTCGAATTATAGAGCTATGATAATTATAGATAAAACTATGACACAATTAAACCCGAATGAACAAAATGTTGAATTGAATCGTGGGTTTATTACTCATTTTTGTATTTGATGTTTTATTTTTTAATTATTTCTTGAATAGTAGGAATTCTCTTATCCCATTCGGAAAGATACCATCCTCATAATTATCTATGACTGTTTTTGTCTCTAGCATGACCATTTGGTAAAAAGTGGAGGAAAAGTTGGTACTGTAATTGGTATTCCTGTGATCGGTTTAATAGGTGTTTTCTTTTACGGTTCATATTCTGGGTTGGGTTCATCTCTCTAGTAATTGGATAAACCGGGTTGTAGACATGAAAAAGAGTAAGAAAAGAACTCAACGGGACCTTATCACTCTAATTAGACAAAGGAGGGTAAGGTCCCGTTGAGTTCTTTTCTTACTCCTATAGAAATATTTTGATCTATTCCATAACATACAAATTGGCTAGTCAACATAATCAAAATATTATATTCATAGAAATAAAATAACAAAACAGATCCTTTGCTCTCATGTTTCAAACCACTCTATTATTTTGTTTCTTAATAATGTTTTTTGAAGAATTGAATCTATTGATTTATTCATAGTCTCTGTTCTTCCTTTCCTCCATAATATTAACTCTTACCAAGAAACAAGAAAAGATATGAAGAAACAAGAAAAGAGTAATCAATGGATTTTCTGAATAATACAATATTATATAAATTTCTAAGCATGAGACATCCTGCAAATCATTCCTATACTAAACTACTAATAGAACTCTACAATATAATTTAATTTGTTTGAATAATTTTTCTAAGTTAAAAGTTTAGGTTAATTCAAGAAGTTCCATTTGCTCAATCAATTATTCCCCTAATCCTTTCTCTCTTTTTGTTTGTCCACAATTTCCTATGAATCTAACCAATATATATATATATATATATATATATATATATATATATATATATATATATATATATATATATATATATATATATATAATATCACAAGAATATATATGGTTTCAATATTAAAAAAAGTTAATATAATTTCTTTCAGAAATCAATATGGCAGAATACAAAAGAAAAAAGAAAAAACTGAGATTACATCTATCTCATAGGCCAATGTATGGCATACGTACATCTTATCATGCCCAATCAATAATTTAACTTTAAAAAAATATAAAGCAAGTATGATATAAAATTATAGCCCTGCTGTTACGTAGTCACCCTCTTCCCGCAACAGCAAATTATACACACACACACCATGCTTTCACAACCGTCTCCACCGAGCCCATCAATTAATGGAGCTGTAGCGATGGAGTTCGATGCAATTTCAGTTTTTTGAAGTGCGAATAGATGAGGCCGAGTCACGCTCATAGAATGGCCTGATGAATGCCGAGTTCATCTGCCAGATCTTAACCGATGTGGCGATGACATCGACGCCGGTGGCATTGTTTAAGAGGAAGAGCCGCGCCCTGTTGAATATTGCATTGGTTGGGTACACTCGCGATGTGATGCATGTTCGTCCTCCTTGAGCAAAGCTCTCCACGATGGAGTGATCCACCTGAAACGATCATATCACCACAATCACAAGTCATGATCATGATAAGTTTTCAAAATGCTCCAGTATTTAAACTTACGAGTATCCGCACTGATAAGGTTTCACCATCGAGAACTGGAACTAAGCTTCCATACACCCTCTTCACAACGTCATTTGCCTCCGACGACCTGCGTTTTAGGTTTCGCAGACTTAGTGGTTGTGTAGTTCATGCATGAATCATGAAGCTAAGATACGAGAAGAGAAAAATGCGTGCATGCCTGAGCTCGTCATGGCAGAAGTGAGTGCTGAGGCTGCCGTCGGTTGCTCTTGCGACGTAGAAGTACACAGCAGTCTGCTCCGACAGGTCCTCGTCGGCCAACACAAGCAAGCCGAACGGCCCGATCACGCCTCGTTGGGCGGCGCCTCTGCTGGTGCTGCAATTGTACCCAACATCGGCGCCGATCGCACCGGCTAACGCCGCCTCGTCCACCGAGAACTCGACCACGATGTCCAACTGCATCATTTATTAGGTCACAAACAGCACCAGTAAACAACTCCGTGGATCGACCGAGTTTAAGCTGCGTACTTGCGTGGCTTTGCCGATGTCCAGTGGAACGACCGATCCGGCGGTGATGCTGATGTTGCTGAACTCTTGGCTGCTTAACCTCAGGCTCTCCACCTCCTCAACTGGCCATTGGAGAAGGTTGCTTCCTGTTTTCTGGTCAAAGAGCACCGTCCTCGGAACGGTCTACAGAATTAACATCAAACACATGTTGAACAGAGCACCACCTTATGAGGATTGATACGTGGAGCTACAGTGAGCCCATATGGCCACTGTTGTTCTCAGCCCAATCCAAGCTTCATTATCTCAAAGAAAAAGCAGGTGTTCACTTTTCTACTGTTGTTGTTTGCAGATGACATGCGACACATGCAAAAGGCTACCGCGGAAGAAGAAGACATGAAAAGTTGGAACAAGAAAAGCATGAGTAGCAGTGGGGTCATCCACCGGCACGTCATGAGCTTTGACTAAGACCGTGAGGTCTCCTTATGGTCGGTGTTCACGGCGTCACTTCATTATCATCATATTTTTCATGTGACTTTGTAGGTGGCAGTTGACGGTTTGTTGCTGTCCGTCGATCTCTTACTTCATTGACAATCATTATTTAAATTGTTAAGTATATCTTGATTTCTAAAATCATGATACTTGAAATAAAATTATTTTTTTGTAAATATTTAATGTATCTTTAGGTTTTTAGAGATAAAAATATAAAAAAAATTAATGCTCCTAGTACTTACTACACCCTAATATAGATCTAGAAAGAGCGAAAATAAAATTTTCAGGATTTATATTAGAGGATATAGAAAGATATATGAGCTTGGATCTGAGTTAATTCAAGAAATTTATAATTCATTCTATGATTTTTTTTTTTTTAAACTTATTATATAGAATAACATATCATATGTGAACTAAAATTTAAGACATATCACGTGTGTAATAAAATATTAATCAATTTTAATATATTTATGGAAATTTTGATTTATCTCCCTATCCATAAAATATTCTTAATAAAAAATCCCTAACTTAATCTAATTAGATGATCTGTTGTCTTCACTCTTCGTTTGATTCACTGGATTGTTGCTGTCGTCTCCAAATCTATCATATCTGTATTTTAATGGGGGAGAGCCCACTTTTCTCTTATCATCTTCTTGATTCCCCACTTGCCTTCATTCAGAATAGACAGTGGGGCCATTGAAGTGAACTTATGATCCACCATTAGCACTCCTAGTTAAAACCCCATTTCCATATCCTTAACTTCTCTCTCTCCCAATCCCTGAACTGTGGACACCACTGGCGAGGTGGCAGAACATTCTCAACTGAGATGGCTCTTTCATATCGCCTGAACTTTGGGACACTGCATTCTCCTTCTGTGGTAATTTTATGTCAAGTAACTATTATTTCTCTCTCTCTCTCTCTCGCTCTTTCTCTCTCCTATTAAAAGTCCATCTCATCTGCAATGCCGATTGACGTCATTGTCTTCTATCAATGCGGGCTAAATAAAAGACCACAACATTTTACTGTGTGCATCTTTCAGATGCCTTCTCCTTATTGTTCCGGGTGACGCGGAGGACCATTACTGTGTTTCATGCTTCAAACAGCATCACTGTACCATCCTTCCATCCACCATCAGTTGAGATGCTAGATAAGAGAGCGTGAAGATCGTGTGATGAGGAAAACTGGACAATCCCAGTTTTCATCAGGAACTCAAGACGATACTTTGCAAACAAGTGTCGTATGTGCATTCCATTGTTGCATTTAAGATATGCAGATTTAGGTGATGCGTGTGAGATAATTCAACATTTTGTAGGAAGGAAGCTATTGGCTAACATCTTCCTCATCCAGTGTGGCACACTGTCACATTCAGATCAATGGAACAGGACCTTCAATGCTCTATCTGTGTGTTCTAGGATTAAATGAAGAAGGAGAAGTAAATTCTTTGAGGGTTGGGGAAGGGGAAGGTGAAGAGAGTACTGTTTAATTACCTGAAGCGAAGCCCAGCCTTTCCGGAGATCGGTGCGCTCGCTGTCCGTCTCGCCGATCCAACCCCATAGGACCCGCCGTTCCTTCACCGGGTCATAGAACGTCTTGGAGGCGTAGTACTTGCCGTAATCGTAACGCAGTCCGATCCCCACGTCCTTATCTGGGTCGTCCGGCACCCACGAGTTGCTTACCGCCGCGTACGTGCCGATGGCGTAGTAGTCGTGCCTGTTGTCATCCATACTCGCCTTCAGCACGTGCTTCACCCCCGGTCCCGATGCCGCCGACGTGTCCAGCCCCACCGCCGACTCGGTCGACACCGGGTAAAAGTCCACGCACTCCCACATCCCCGTCCCGGTCACCGAGTGGAGCACGCCCTGGAGGAGCTCGTAGCTCACGAAGTCCGTCGTCCGGTATACCAGCACCATCCCGGCGTGGTGCTGCGAGTCGTTCTTCGACCCGATGGCGACACGCCAGGCCGAGTCGGCCGCGACGTACCAGGCCGTGGTGGGATCTCGGAAGTCCTTGAGGCCGATCCCCGGCGGGGGCACCATCACCGGGTTGGACTCGGACTTGACCCAGTGGACCAGCAGCGGGTCGTCGGGGTCGGCCGGGAACGCGATGTTCTGCACCTGCACCGACTCCATGGTCGCCCCGGTGTAGATCATGACGAGGCGGCCGTCGGGGAGGGTGGTGGCGGAGCCGGTCCACGCGCCGTTGGCGTCGTACCAGCGGTCGGGGACCAAGGCAAGGGGGAGGTAGAGCCAGTGCACGAGGTCGCGCGACACGGCGTGCCCCCAAGTGATGTTGCCCCACACCGCAGAGTCGGGGTTGTATTGGTAGAACAGATGGTACCATCCCTTGTAGTACGTCGGACCTGACATCACGAATCAACCATTTGGCTTCCGGCCAACACTACTCCCGAAGGATTACAATCAAACAGGTTTTCATTAGCTCTTTCGGCTCTCTTACCGTCGGGATCTGATGACGAGTCACGACGAGTTGCCCACAAGAACCAATCACAACAGCAAGAGAAAACACACACACGTCAGGAAAAATCTTTATGATCCGAAGAAGAAAACTGTTTTACTATCAGGTTCATATGCGAGGACATGGCTGACCATTCATCCAATTCTTTTGAGGCTGGAAATGGAAGGCGGTGCGCTGCCAAAGGAGCATAGAGTTGGTCCAAGGGTAGGACGAGGACGAGCGGAGCATCGCCGCCGAGGATTTCTCCGACACGCCCTCCGCCAGGCCCCTGGAGACTCCCCGCCTCGTCCCCGAATCTCCGTTCCCATCCAAACCGGCCCTTGACGCGCTGTTCGATCCATAAGACACGAGCGCGACGACGCACACGATCAACACGGACGAGCCGGCCGCAAACGAGAGCAGCTGCAAGCACTTTTTCCTCTTCGGCGAAGGAGTCGCGGCGGAATGGTCAGGGTGGAGAAGAGGGGGGTATGAGCACGGGATGGAGGACGAGGAGGCGGTAGAAGAGGAGGAGGAGAAAGACCACGACTTAAGACTCTTCTTACCCATGGCGTGGAAGGTGGAGGGAGGGGAAGCAGGAGGAAACGAAGGTGCAGATGAATAAAGATGTGTGTAGAACGAAGAGAAGAGCTTGTGTGCACGTATTCATAATGAGAAGCCATGATAGAACCACATTCCATAAAATAATGCAACGCAGGCGGAGATGGAAGGGTGGGTCGAAAGAGATTGGTAGGCAGGGAAACAAATCGAGGAAGGGAGTACGGGGGTGTCTGCGTCTTCAACTCTCTACTCTCGTCAACCATTTGTGTGGTGGATGTTCTTCCAATCGGTGATCGCATCCCACGTTACAAGTCACGGATGATGCAAACATGGGGATTAGTTCAAGAAAAGCCAACAACCGAAGTAATCTGGTTTGCACCCTCATTTACTTCTCACCTGAATCACTTCTCCAACCATTAAGTCCACCTTTTAAACATTTTGTATTTGTGATTCTTTACATATAGGTCAGCATGTTGTTGTTTGTGCCGTAATACAAAGTTCCGCAGGTGTTGTGTACATTACTTGAAAACATTTAGAAGTCAAACCAAGAGAAGAGTTGCTTCCGAGAAACAAGTAATCATGTATGCACATCAAGTTTCAACATTAAGTTATGATATTTGGCTTTGTAATTACATTATCGTGGTCGAGAATTCAATATACAATAGCTATAATTTTATGGAAATGCGTCATGTGAGATCATCAAACTTCATTAAATTTTCTAGTTTGTAGTATGTGTTGTTACCTAAGTTATCTCCAACATGAAATCTTTCCTTTGAACATTCCAGGTGCTATCTGCACACCTAGCTTCCTATTTGTGACTATTTATTTTAATGCATCAAGTACTATACATATTTCAAAGGTAGCATCCTGTTTTGAAATCTATAGAACATATTTACAATATGATTAAATGCTAATTTCGATTCTAATTTATTTGATGTTACTCGAAGATTATTGAAATTGACTTGTAAATGCATAATTTTACGTCAATATTCTATTCTCATCCACATGAATAGAGAGAGAGAGAGAGAGAAAAAAAAGAAGAGGAGTTACGGCATTCTCTGATGCATTTGATGGAAGTTAAAAATCAAATCTATCTTAATAATATGAGAGAATCCTTGTCCTTCAACACGATTAGTGTCGGCACCAATGGCATGGTTGTACCTAGAGTTCTTAAGACGCCGGTGATCACATGATGCAAGTCAACATTAGTAACACCATGTACAACATAAATCCAACACGATTCAATTATTGGCAATAATGCACTAACCTGGAAATGGATTCCGAACTAAAATACAGGGACAAGGTTCTCTCCCATAACTTTTGGCCACAGAGAGATCTGAGAGACTCCAACAAGAAGAGGAATGACATGACACTGAAGACCTTTGTAGCAAAGTTTCCTTCCTATGGTGTGTTGACAGCAAGAGAGATGGTCCACGTTGTAACGTGGAGGCATGTCTTCCGTGTATGCATGCAGTGTTTGAAGGTACAGATAGGAGGAGACGGGTAAGCAAGACAAGGGGATTAGTTGCTGCCATTGCTGCCTCTTCTCAGTGAAAGGAACCATCAATTACTCCCTTCTCGTTGGCCACCAACACGCCCATCTGACAGTCGTATCTCAACATGGAAAGTTAGCTCAGCTTCTATTATCCACTGTGAATGACAACTCATGCAAAAAGTATAAAATATGAAAAGGGTTTCTGCACATATATTTCCTTGTAAAGCTCAGAAAACAATGTTACTTTCCCTTTCAAAAGTAATATAATGTATTTTTCTTCGGCTAGTATTCATTGAGAAACTCATTCTTTTATCATCATAATTAGATTTGAAAAAAATATCAATGTTTATTAAAGCTTTAACTAATATTTAAATAACAGCATACAGAGATTGACTGAAAGGATATTTTCGTGCAATGTTTAGGAAAAAAAGTTTGTTTATCTTGCAGGTTTAATACAAATATTAACATGCTCGGTATATTTTTCTTTGACTTACATTAAACTGATATTTTTATCATCATAATTAGTTTTTATAATATATTAATATTAATTAAAAATTTAAATAATATTAAATGATAGCATATAGAGATCAATTAAAAGGACTTGTGGAGCCACACAGAAATTGTGTGAAGTGAATACAGCTAGGGTGGAATGGATAGGTTTCTCTCTTTCTCTCTCATATATATATATATATATATATATATATATATATATATATATATATATATATATATATATATATATATTGTTATTGATATTGGTATTTTTGGGTCAAAGTCTTCAATGTTGCACGGATGAATTATTGAGGTCACTGGGCCCCTTGTAAATCCGTCTTTCCTTTATGTTGACATATGTCTTTTCCTGTAGATATTGCTTACAAATGAGACAAAACGCTTCTTTCTCCACCTAACAATCTGACGAACAACGGATGATGGCCGGCAGGAACACACATCACGCGTATACCATTGCTATTTCATCATCTCTGCATCCTCCCAAAAGACCTAATACTAATACAAAGAGCATCGCATCTTGAAGACGTCTTCTCCATATCTGTCATTCAATGGTCAATACATATCTACTTCTTGTCTTTGCAATAATTTGCATCGACATGTTCTTCTCGACATTGGTCAAGTACTTACGCAGCCATGTTTTCTTCTCTTGAATGTAATCAACGTAATTTTATTGGCACCATGAGTCCCTCCAAGCAGCGACTCCTGTACAATCTTCTTGGCGTAGATCATTCGTTCACGTGAGGATGGACGAAATCAATTGATTGATCCGATCATAGCCCGTTCGATGTCCAGGAGATTCTGTCCACGTCTTTTCATCTTGCTATTGCACTTGGTTCTTTAGAGCCAGACTCACAAGGCATAAAAAGAGGTATCAGACGGCAATGTCCTCCTATGCTCTTCTTAGGCTTTCTATAATTGGTGCATTCAAATCTTCCTGATTACAAGTAGGAAAACGATCCCCTTAAGCCTATGTCTTTTCTCTCTTAACATGGAGGTGATTATAGAATATAAATATATATATATATATATATATATATATATATATATATATATATATATATATATATATATATATATATATATATATGTCAAGGAATCACGTTGTAGGACAAATCATTCTATATTTGGAGACGCCATCTCACAACTTGTATCATTAGAAACTTAGGGCTGCTACAGCTCAAAATGAACCTACAGTAGAGAAATGATGGTTAATCTCTTATGGCTCCAAGGGTCAGTTTTGTTAGCTATAACAAATTTTTTAGTTGAACAAGAAGATCTCATTTATCAGTTGAGGAAAATTCTCTTGCTATCGTTATATAAATAGATGCTGAAATGAAATACCAAGTGTGATTTTTGTTCCTCACATTCATTCTTAATATGGTACTAGAGTAGTTTGCCTAGAGCAAGCTGTTGTATCGTTGTCAAATGACAGCGAGTCCCTAATGCGTCCATTCGCGTGCAGCAGTCGCAGTCGCGAAGCCGCATCCGGTCGACTCCTCTTCTTTTCTGCGAAGCCGCAACCGGTCGACCTCTGTTTTCTCGACAAAAATAGAGTGTCTCTTCCAGTAGTGCACGCAACAAAATACTTGCTGCCTTTCCTACGTTGCTGACCACACCCTTCTCCTCATCGCCTTGTCTCTTCCGCCTTGTCTGAGCGACGTCACCATGAAGGCCTTGGACCCATCTCCATCTTCTTCCTCTGCTGCTCCGACGCTGCCTTGCCGCACCGTTGCCTTCCCTGTCGCAGCAGCCGCCGACCCATTAGCACCAGCAGGGGTTCTGGTTCGTGGCAGACCCCTTCTCGTTGATTCCCAACTGTCGCTGTTGTTTCCAGTAGAGCCACGATAAAGAGAAAACTCTCTTCTCGCTGTTAAATGATAGCATTAGCGAAAAAGATCTTGGAGCGCCATCGCTCCTCTCGGCGGATCGTCGCGGTTCCTTCTCTGACGCTGGAGGTCTCATGGAGACGAATTGCTCCCAGACTGCACCATCAGCGCCTTTTTAGTGTGGCATTTCGACAGTGACATCTGGTTGCGTCACTCCGACCTGCACTCAATGTCTCTTGCCGTTGCCATCTTCTGCGCTCTTATTTGTCGATGTTGCTGTCTCTCACCAACTCGCAGCAGCCCGGTGAAACCGACAACGAGAGCTTACAGCTGCTTCTTCCTCCTACTTTCCTCCTGTTGTCAGCTACTCCTTCCTTCTTCCCATCTTCGGCAGCTCCCTGGTACTCTTCCACCCTTCTCTTGCTCTTTCTATAGTAGTGTGGAGGCAGCTACCACCAACGACACACCTCCTCCCTCAACTTGCCAGAAAGACGAAGGATTCTACACTGACCTCCTCTGTTGCTCCAACATTTAGCATTATATCACTACTCCAAGTGCAAAATCTGCCAGTGTTTTGCTGCCCCGCTACAGTTGCCACAGGAGGAATATTAGTTCGAGGATCCAAGAGCATTATATGCAGGCATTTACTGTCCTGCTGCAAGGGGCACTATGAAGAGTACTTGACTGCACCAAGACGAACCCTGAAGTGGCGAAAGTCTCCTTGATCACTTCCCACTGTGACTTCTCAATGCTGCTCCCAACCATCGCAGCAGAACAACTTCTGCACTACTACGGTTGACCTACCGATCCTTCTCCCCTTTGCAGTGATCACTTGTTATCTTCACAAGATTGCCAGACCAAGGAAGCTCCTCTCCCGTTGGACCTATAGCCATTGGCTCCCTCCCTGTCTTGATCTCCAGGTTTGGCGCCTTCATTCTGCTTTCTGCTGTTGGATCTGCTCTCCTCGGCTGCCTGTGCCCTATGCTATAGACCTTCCTTATAAGGGTGGGCCATGCTGCTGTAGCCGCACGATAGATGTCGTCGATCTGAACCCACCTCGACGAGAACGACCATCCTGCTGGTGCTTATCTCTCCTCCTCGTGCTACCAGTGCTCTCCTCCTCGTCTCTTCCACCGACGCTGCCCTCTTGCAATACACTCCACTGCCCCGGTTGTTGTTTACCATATCGATCGTGTTCTACTCCCCCTGGGAATCTTCAACACTGATCCATCTCTAGCATCGGCTCCTACCTCTGCTCTCGAGACTGTAAAGCCATCAGATTCGACTCCAATCCACAAAGAATTGCTTTTGCCCCTGCAGCCCAAGCAGCTGCTGGAAGGGAGAGTGGTAGCCTCAAAGTTAGTTACTGTGTGTGCTTCACCATCTTCGATGCTGGAAGGGCTGGTTCTGGCAGCACAGGACTGCTGAACCCGGCTTTCCAGATCAAGGAGCAAGACACTGGTAGCACCATCTCCTTGCCAAGCTGCAACTAAAGGAGAACATCCAGGTCTGTGACGCCATCCGACTTCTCTTCGTGTCGCTCACCGTCGGCTGCTCCTCGATCTCCTACAGGGCCGCCTTCACCACACCCTCAATCTCTAGTTGTTTCTTCCCTTCACTGTCGTGGCTTCCAACCTCTGCTAGTGCACATCCATCTATTCTGCTGCCTGGAGTACTACTTATTTGTATGGAAAAGCTGAGCAGAGGTGACGATCCAAACCCCACAACAATCATCCGTCTGCTCCTGTTACACACTTCACTCACATCCAGCAGTGACAACTGACGACGGTTACTTTGTGTTGTTTAAGTTTTTCTCTCTCTCCAATACCTCGTCCCTCAAGCAGTACTATCTTCCTAAGTCTATCTCCTAACCTATGACTTCTCTTGCTTTCTCCTCAGCCTGTCCCTCTTGTGATCCCCAAATGTCTTCCTCTTTTACCACTAATGCTCTAACTCTCTTTCCTACTGGCAATTCTTTTTCACATCCAGGACTTATCTCTATAAATGCTGCCTCTCTAATCCCCTTTAAGTTATCTAAAAGTGGCAACTACGCATCCTGGCATGTTAAATTCTCTAACATTTTATTTGGCTATGATTTATTAGGTTATGTTGATGGCTTTCTCAATTGTCCACTAGTAATGATCCACGTTCCAAGACAACATAGCCCAGTTCCCAATTCATCCTACAAACTTTGGTTACATTAAGATCGACTAATTCTCTGAGCGATTCAAGCCTCTATCGCTGGATCCATCGCTCCGCTTGTGTCCTCTTATACCACTGCTGTGGAAGCTTGGATCAAGTTACAAACTACATTGGCGAATCGCTCATGGACCCGCATGCTTGGACTACTCTCTAGTCTTATAAACTTCAAACATGAGGGAAGTACTGTTGTCGATTACTTATAACATATCAAATGATTATTGATGACCTAGCTTTGATAAGTCATTCCCTAATTGATGAAGAAGTACTCGTCCATGCGCTTAATGGACTGAGTCCCGAGTTTAAAGAACTGACAGTAGTACTTCGAGCACGCGACTCTCTGATCTCCTTTGAAGAACTTTACGATAAGCTAACAGACTATGAAGCTTACTTGAAGTGTGATGATAGACTACCAGGACCCTTGCCAGGACCTCCTATCACAGTTTAGTTCAACCATAAATCCAAAAGGTAAAATCGAAATATGTTCAAAAGGTGTGGCCATCTTTCCTCCCACTTCTATGGGTACCACTCCGTCACTTCCTCCTCCACAATCTTCATACTTCAAAACTCGTCAGAATGCTACCTTCCAACCATATTTTCCTCCTCTTGCGCTTCAGCAACCGGTTGTCTACCAATTATGTGACAAAATTGATCACTCTGCAAAAGTTTATCGATCTCGACCTCACCTTCCAACTCCGTCAGCCTGGCCTCAGGCAAATGTCATGACAACTCCGTCTGATAGTTAATCCAATTGAATTATTGACTTTGGTGCTTCCCACCATATTACTTCTGATCTCCAGAACCTGTCGCTTCACAACAACTATGGCGAAAATGAAGATATTATCATCGATAATGGTAACAGAATTCCTATTACTCATACTAGTTCAACGAAACTTACTTCACATACCACTTTTTTTTACACTCGATGATGTTTTGTGTGCACCCCACATTAAAAGAAACCTTATTTCTGTCTCTCAATTCTGCCAACAAAATGATACTTTTACTGAATTATTTTCTGATTATTTTCTTGTCAAGGACTTAAGCACGGGGGCATCCTTAGTTCGTGGTTCGAATAAAGACAACATCTACGAATGACTGTCCGCCTTGTATCTCACTCGACCTACTGCTAACGCTTCCACTGCTGCTCCAATCGACATATGACATCAATGTCTTAGTCATCTCTCGACCCCTATTCAACAAAAGTTACTTTTTCGCTATTCTATTCCTGTTTCTAAATTTAGTACTGTTATTACTCACTGTAATGCTTGTCTTAGTAATAAGAGTCATCAACTACTTTTGGTACATCATCTATTTCCTACTTTAAACTGTTTGAGGTTATTTATCCTTATGTTTGGGGTCCTATGTCATTTATCTCTTTTGACAAGTTTAGATTCTATATTATCTTTGTAGACTATTGTACAAAGTACACATGGTTATATCCTCTCTGTCAAAAATCTGATGTTACTGTTGTCTTCTCTAACTTTAAGAACTTAGTTAAGTTTTATGCTACTATTAAAACTGTCTATTCTGATGGTGAAGGTGAATATCAAGCCCTTGCGTCTTATCTATCCGCTTATGATATTCAACATCTCGAGTCCCCTCGAGACACCCCTCAACTGGTTGGCTCTGCTGAGCGTAAGCATCGACATATTGTTGAAACTGGTCTCACAATGCTCCATCAGGCTTCCATGCCATCTACCTTTTGGTCCGTAGCTTTTCAAACTACTGTTTATCTTATTAATCGTCTGCCTACTCCTCTCCTATAATATCATTCACTATTTGAAAGTCTATTTCAAAAACACCACAACCTATAAATATTAAAGGTATTTGGTTATCTATATTATCCATGGTTACGTCCCTACAATTATAGTAAAATACAACCTCGATCTCGTCCTTGTATTTTCATAGGGTACTCTCTTGAACATAATACATTTCGATGTTATGACCCTCACACTACTAGTCTTTATTTCTAGACATGTTATTTTTGTGGAGTCTGTCTTTCCCTTTCGAGATCACTGACAATCTGTCGTTCCATTGGATTTATACGAAACATCTTCCTCCTCTATTTCATCTCTGTTAGATCCACACTCTCTTGTTACTTATGTTCCACAGTTTCTTTCTTCCTCCTCTCCTCTTCGTATGCCATTACCTCTAGAAACATAGCCTTTGTCCTCACCTCGCTAGGATACTTCTATCGTCCTTCCGCTTAACTCAACCGGTGATGACCCTCAGCCCTTATCCCCCAATACTACTATAACCTCCCGGCATCCAATGCAAACTCGTTCCAAGTGTGGTGTCTTTAAACCACTTCAAGTTCTTGAGTTACATGCTAGCACTAAACCCTCCCTCGACTCTATTGAACCAACATCTTTTACTCAAGCCCAAAAATCTCCACATTGATGTAAGGCTATGCATGAGGAGTATGATGCTCTTCTTCACAATGCTACTTGGACCCTTACCCCTTCTCACTCCACATAAAACATTATTAGGTGCAAGTGGGTTTTTAGAATTAAACGAAATCCCGATGGTTCGGTTGCTCGCTATAAAGCACGACTTGTGGCCAAAGGATTTCATCAGTGTCCTGATGTTGACTACACTGAGACATTTAGTCATGTTATCAAACCTACTGCAATTCGGCTTCTCCTAAGTCTAGCAATATCAAAAGGCTAGTGCTTACATCACTTAGATGTTAACAATATCTTTTTACAAGGGACTCTCACTGAAGATGTCTTTATGGAATAACCTCTAGGTTTTATACCTTATCAATATCCACGACATGTCTGTAAACTAAAAAAAACCATTTATGGACTTCGTCAGGCTCCACGAGCATGGTATACTGAACTTGGTCTATACTTGTCTTCAGTCAACTTCATCAACTCTAAGTCTGATGTCTCCTTATTTCTACACTAACAACATGGGTGCACCATCTATTTCCTAGTCTATGTGGATGATATTATTTTACAGGCGATAACTCTATGGAGGTTCAGGCATTTATTACGCAATTGACAGATCGGTTCTCTCTTAAAGATCTTGGTACCCTGCATTATTTTCTCGGTGTTGAGGCTACATTTACATCGTCTGACTTCTTTCTTTCATAATGAAAGTATATTCATGATTTACTATTGAAGACTGAAATTATGTGATGGTAGTCCTGCTACAGATCTTACTCAGTATCGACAAGTAGTTGGCTCTTTATAATATCTAGCTCTTACTCATCTAGATGTCTCCTTGGCGGTTAATAAATTATCCCAGTTTATGCATCAATCGTCTACTTTGCACTGGACTACTGTCAAATATATTTTGCGTTATCTCAAGGAGACCATTGATCATGACATTTTTCTTTGTAAATACACACTCTCTCAACTTCATGCTTTTGCTGATGCTGATTGGGCCGAAAATATTGATGATGACACCTCTACATCAATGTATATTATTTTTGTTGGTGCTAATCCGATAAGTTGGAGTTCTAAGAAACAAAAGAGAGTTGCCAGGTCTACTACTGAAGCTGAATATCGAGTTATTATCGTTGTTGCTCCTAAACTTAATTGGATCAGCTACTTGTTTCAGGAACTTTAAATTAACTATGTTTCTATGCCTGTTATTTATTGTGATAACATCAGTGCTACATACCTTTGTGCTAATCCAATTTTTTACTCCCGCATGAAGCACGTTGCTATTGACTTTCACTTTGTACGAGATCAAGTCACCCGCAAGCAGCTCCATGTTTCTCATGTCCACACGGCTGATCAACTCGTCGACTCTCTCACGAAGTCTTTAGCCTGTAAACTATTTTCCTTCCATCGATCCAAGATCGACGTCCTTGACAGGAGTTCGATCTTGCGGGGACATGTTAGCTGTAACAGATTTTTCTAACTGAATGAGAAGATCTCGTTTAGAGAAAAATAATTTTTTTGTTATTATATAAATAGATGCTGAAATGAAATAGCAAATGTGATTTTTTGTAATCCATATGGGTTATGGAAGTGTAGATCAAGCTTACCGAGCTGAGATGAAAGGAAAATAATCCTCCTAACCTCATTTGTCTTTTTCCGCTCGTCAACATGGTGCTGAAAAAAGGACTCCCGCAAATCATTCGGAGATGCCTTCTCACAATATGTATCATCGGAACTTACTACTGCTACAGTTCAGAATAGACCTACAGTAAGAAAAATGATGGTTAACCTCTTATGATCGCAAGGGCCAGAATAGCATAATCTTATTATCGTCTTTACGACGAAACCACATGAATCATGGAAGTATAAGTCAATGTTAGTAAGGTGTCATGATACATCTAACCTATCGAGAAAAGTTATGGTTCCGAGATAGTAATGTTATTAAGAACAAATCAAGATAAACGCATGTGAGTATCTCGCAAACACTGTACATTAAATCGCCAAGGAGTCACCTTGCATCAGTCTCTTTTTCTATATAATTTTTCATGCTGGGATTTGCATTGATCAGACATTTTTGATCACATCACTGACTGCATCAATCATAAGCCCATACAGGTCCACCTTCACAAGATCTTCTCCAAATCTTGCACCAAGGAAACACGTTAGATAAACTATACCATCCAGGACCAGTTGTTCTTGACCATAGTTTTCTCTGGTGGCCAATGAGACATTTCGATCCGTAGGTCGTTGACCAATAATTCAGAGTCAACATCGTGTACGTTTCATGAGGACGAGCACAAAAAGCTAATGCTTACATCTCTTATACGACGCCAACAGTTCAACGCAGTAGCTTGGCATCAATAGTTCTATGGTCCAACAGACTAGAGGACAAGAAGTGGATCAAGATACAGTAACGTGTTGGCCGATTCTATAAAGTACTATGAGAGTCCCACATCAGCATATTCTCCAAGCATGGTAGATTTAGGATTAGCATTTGTTTGAAATCTATGGAGAGGGACAACGAAAAGATCAAGACACAATAACGTGTTGGCCAATCCTGCCAAGATTTTTGATATGTCAAGAAATCTACTCCTTATCAAGGGAATATCTTGTCCTTAGTATTTTGTTTTTAGTGATACTGTTTTTTCTTTTGTTTGACATCGATGGGAGAGGGACAAGGAAAAGCGGCAACAACATGTTGGCCAATCCTGCTAAGATTTTTGATATGTCCAGAAATCTACTCCTTGGGGATCTCGTCCTTTGTATTTTGTTTTTAGTGATACTGTTTTTTCTTCTTGGTTATAAGGAGTTGGTATCATGATTCATTGAACTAGCATAAGACAAAATAATAATAATAATCTCAAAAAAATATTTGTATTATGACATATGAGATCACAGGATAATTGGAAGTTTCATCTGTTTATTTGTTCTTATGTATAAAACAAAATAATTGTTCTTCATGTATAAAACAAAATAACAGGAAGTTTTATATTTTTATTTTATAACAATATTAATTATTATTATTTAAGTGATAGTATGATGACAGTATTTTGTTAGCGACATTATTTTTTCTTCTAAGGAGTAGGTATCATGATTTATTGAACTAAAATAAGATTTGAGAATTGATTCATAGTAATTTGTTAACATGTTTTAGGGGTAGTGACTCATGTTTATGAGTTGTGAAGGTAGTTAGGAGTTAATGGGGGCACTGGCTAATCATTTTTTTTGATTGAAATCGTTTTCGTTAATTGCATCGTAGTATTCTGTTTTGTCATTTTTCTTGCTTCTCCTTCCTTAACATTTGTGGTATCAGAGCCATGTTTCAATATGAACTGAGCATTATTGTAACACCCCTTAGTCCCACATTGAAAATGTGAGAATATATGAGTGCCTTATAAGGGTTGATGAGTGTATTAGTATTAACTCTCGACTTGAGCATTTTGGTTAGTGGTTGGGTCAAACTAAAGTTATCAGGATAGTTAGCTCATTAATCCGGGTTTGTTATCCCAGTGGGAGCATTACATGGGCAGCAAAACTATCTTCATAGAATCATGGAGATAGTTTCATCGATACTCTAGTGTTGATTAAAAACTGCTTGTATGTACGGTTGTAGGCGAATGTCTCCGGTGAGTATCTGCTTGTTGCTTCATACGGGCTTGAGCAATAGTTAGGTTGTCCTTCAACAGCTGCATAAGCTTATCCCTGTCAATTAAATTTTGGTCGACCTGATCTACTTTAGCCGTACCAATTACATATTTCGATATTACAAGAGGCGGTCAGCCATATAATATCTCATAAGGGGTACATTTGGTTGATGAATGATAAGTTATGTTGTACCATCATTTGGCCCAAGGAAGCCACCTTGTCCACTTATGTTTGGCCCAAGGAAGCACCGTAAGTAAGTCTCGAGGCATCTGTTCACCACTTATGTTTGGCCGTCCATCTGTGGATGGTAAGCTGTGCTCATCTTTAGTTGGGTGCCTTGTAGTTGGAAGCGCTCGGTCCAAAATTTACTTGTAAACACCCTATCACGGTCGCTCACAATCGTACTTGGCATCCCATATAATTTTACAATATTTTTCATAAATAGTTGAGCAATGGAGATAGTTTCATCGATACTCTAGTGTTGATTAAAAACTGCTTGTACGGTTGTAGGCGAATGTCTCCGGTGAGTATCTGCTTGTTGCTTCATACGGGCTTGAGCAATAGTTAGGTTGTCCTTCAACAGCTGCATAAGCTTATCCCTGTCAATTAAATTTTGGTCGACCTGATCTACTTTAGCCGTACCAATTACATATTTCGATATTACAAGAGGCGGTCAGCCATATAATATCTCATAAGGGGTACATTTGGTTGATGAATGATAAGTTATGTTGTACCACCATTTGGCCCAAGGAAGCCACCTTGTCCACTTATGTTTGGCCCAAGGAAGCACCGTAAGTAAGTCTCGAGGCATCTGTTCACCACTTATGTTTGGCCGTCCATCTGTGGATGGTAAGCTGTGCTCATCTTTAGTTGGGTGCCTTGTAGTTGGAAGCGCTCGGTCCAAAATTTACTTGTAAACACCCTATCACGATCGCTCACAATCGTACTTGGCATCCCATATAATTTTACAATATTTTTCATAAAAAGTTGAGCAATGCTGGCAGCGGTATAAGGATGTCTCACAACACAAAAATGAGCATATTTAGTTAGACGATCTACGACCACAAAATTATGCTTTTACCTTGATATGATGGCAACCCTTCAATAAAATCCATGGAGATGTCTGTCTATGCTGAGTCTGGTATAGGTAGTAGTTGTAGTTTGCCCGAATTTGCCACCATTTCACCTTTCTACTGCTGACATACATCGCATTTGGATACATGGTCATAAATTAATTTTTTTCATGCCCTTCCAAAAGAAGTTTTGTTTCACCCTCTTGTAAGTTCTCAGAAATCTAGAGTGCCCTGCCGAAGGTGAAGAGTGCATCTCATGCAAAATGACTTGAATGGAAGGGGAAGAAGGAATGACAACAATTCAGTCTTTGTAACGTAAGTCCTTCGAATCCCACGTGTAGTGACCTATGGAACCCGAATATTTCTTCAATTTTTCTATGATGTCTCGGGTCTTTAAGTCATTCTTCTATTCCTCCCTAATGTCTTTGAGGAAGTCGATGGAAGGAAGGGAGATAGCTAAAATTTTGGCTTGTCCCAGTAGCTGTAATAGAGCATCTACAATAATATTCTATTTCCCCTTTTGATAAGTAATTTCATAATCAAAGCCAAGAAGTTTAGTTAACCATCATTGTTGCTGTGGGGAAGATATTTTCCGCTCCAAAAAATATTTAAGGCTTCGGTGGTCAGTCTTAATTTGGAAGCGTCGACCGATTAGGTAGGGTCTCCACTTCATGACGACGTGTATGATGACAAGCATTTCGTTATCATACACAGACATTTTAAGATGTGAGGGAGATAAAGCTTTACTAGTGTAAGCAAGGGGTCAGTCATCTGACATTAGAACCACTCCAATTCTAACTCCGGATGCGTCGGCCTCAATGACGAAGTCACGATTGAAATCGGGCAGCGCTAGGACCGACGTTGTCGTCATGGCTGCCTTGAGTCGTTCGAAGGCTTTATCCGACCACAAGGAGTCTTTCTTCAGTAGGGACGTGAGTGGGGCACTTATCTTGCCATAATCTTTCATGAATTTTTAGTAGTAGCCCGTGAGTCCAAGGAAGTTGTGCAGCGATTTTATGTTCATAGGTCTCGGCTATCCTTGCATTGCCTCGATTTTCGTCGGGTCTACCGTCACTCCATCCTCTGATATAATGTGCCCTAGATACTCCACTTTATACTATAAAAAACTACACTTTGACTATTTAACATAAAGGATGTTCTCTCGAAGAATCGTTAGAACAGTTTGTAAGTACTGAAAATGTATATCGAGCATAGGGCTATAAATGAGAATATCATAAAAAAAAATACCAACACGAACTTGCATAGAAAACTCCAAAAGATGTCATTCATCAGGCTTTGAAAGGTGGAAGGAGCATTTGTAAGTCCAAAAGACATTACTAGAAACTCGTAGTGGCCGTTATGTGTGCGAAATATAATTTTCAGGATTCGGGATTCAGCGCAGACTCGAATTTGGTGATACCTGGAATGAAGATTCAATTTTGTGAAGACTCGGGCTCCTTTTAATTCATCCAAGATTTCATCTATGACTGGTATATGATATTTATCTTTGACGGTGATGATGTTCAAAGTCCGGTAGTCAACGTACATCCGCCACGTACCATCCTTCTTGCGCACTAGCAACACCGGCGAAGAGTAAGGGCTGCAGCTTGATCGAATTACTCCAGTGTCGAGCATTTCCTTGATGATGTTCTCAATCTCATCCTTCTGCAAGTGAGGGTAGCAGTATGGTCTCAAATTTGTTGGAGGTTACCCGGAAAGAATGGGAATGCGGTGGTCATGCAGCCGGTTAGGGGGCAGCCTGTGCGGCTCCATGAAAATATCTACGAATTCATCCAACAAGAGAGCAAGCTTAGGATCTGAATTTTGCATGTTCCCCCCTTTAGATGGTTACTGGATATGTATAAAAAATCCTCCATGTGCTTTGTGAAAATCTTTCTCCATCCATTGCGTCGAAACGGTAGAAATATGGCTCCCACGCTTTCCTCGCAATGTGACCTGTCTCCCTTTACGATAAAACTTTATGATTAATTTAGAAAAATTCCAAGAGATATCACCTTGTATTGTGAGTCATTCGATCCCAAGCACGGCTTCATAATCATCAATGGGTAAGAGGAAGAAATCAACTACCACTTCTTGGTCTTAGAGGAGCATTTTCACCCACGGGCACCGTTGGTCGCAATTGAGGATTCTACCGTTGGTGACCTTTATGTCAAACTTCTTGCAACCTTTAATTTGAAGTGCCATACATGCAGTAACCTTACTATTGAGGAAGTTATTTGTGCTGCCCGTATCAATGAGAACGATGATGGGTTGTCGTTTTAGAAGTCCTCCAACTTTCATCGTCTGCGGGTTGGAGTAGCCGGCCAACGTGTGCACTGCGTAGTCAGCCGGTTGGGGCTCTTCCGTCGTGGCTTTCTCTTTAGGTTCTAGACTTTCTTTAGATGGTTCACTATCCTCATCCTTCACTGGTTCAATCATGAGGAGCCGGCCCTTTTTGTAGTGATGTTCTCGGCTCCACGGTTCATCGCAGTGCTAACACAACCCCTTGGCCAAACATTCACGAAGCTCATATCTTGTTAATTTTTTTGGTGCGGGGGCTCGGATGGTAGTAGAGGGGGCTGTAGGCCTTGGCATAGCTGGTCAGGGAGTAACCCTTGTCCTTCATACCTCGTGGTTCAACCGTTCTTCTTGGATACGTGCGAAGGAAATCGTCGCCATAAGAGTGTACGGTTGTCGCACCTTTACTTCTCGAATATCCGACTTTAGGCCCTCAATAAAAGTCTCTAAAAGTTGTTTCTTAAATTAATCTATAGTTTGGTTAGGTAAACGTTCAAACCTTATTTGGTATTATTGTATTATAGAGGTTTGACGAATCTTTGCCAATTGTCCGTCGATGTTATCGAAATTGGTTGGTCCGAAGTGGTTTAGTAGTCATTTCTTGAATCGCTGCCAAGAGAGACCTCCATGGGTGTGCTTAAACCAATTGAATCACTGAATAGCATCTCCCTCGAGGTGAATGGCAGCAATCTCTACCCGTGTAGCATCGGCGGTTCGGTAGAACTGAAAATCGTGCTCCGCGCGCGAGATCCTTCTGATCGGGTCTCCCTCTTCCCATCTTGGGAAGTCCACCTTCATGCATGGATTATTCTGATCAGGGATGATGTGTCCATGCTCTTGAGGATTGTCTCACCAATCTGAAGTCTCTCCATGCCGTGACTTCTTCGAACTTGATGGTCGGTCTATGCTGAATTCGACGAATAAGGATCACATCTTCTCCTCCATACGGCTTTCAAAGGCTTCAAACTTAGCATTGATGGCCTCCTCTGATGCCATGGTGTATGCCTCTAGATCTGTAATATTGAGATCTTTTTTCTGTTAATGGGTTAGTGGCATGAGAATTTTTGGAGAGGTGGTGGCTGGTTGGATAGGTGGAGATGCGGGTAGGCTGCAGTTTAGGGCTGATTGGGATGACTATTTGACTGCAGTTTTGTTAGGATTTTTTGAGAGGTAATAGTAGATATTGAAGATGATAAGGAGAGTCCCAAATCTGGAAAATATGACAGCAAGATTTGATAAAATTTCAGCGAAAGATCATTGTGATATATTTTGTACTACAAAACAGAATTCCCGTTGAAGAAGCAGCAGTTTCTCGATGTTAATTCAAGCAAAAATCTGAGAACTTTATGGAACACTTAAATATCAGAATCTCGGTTCAGATGGTGATAGTAGTAGTAATTTGGATCAAGAAAATTTCAGCAGCGTAATGGTAGAAAAATTGTTGCAAACAAGATCACGGAATTTTCATTGTAAAATTTCAGCACTGCGCGATGAAGAATTGCAGTGCTATAAGTCCAGATTTAGAAAGAGTTTTTTCCAGAGATTGCTCTTAAGATGAAAGCTAAGATAATATATAAATTTGTGTAAAAGTTTTAGCTAGAAAGGACGATCAAAAGTTCAAGTTCGAGAGGCAACAATCGACTGAAATTTTTCTGCAGCTTGTCCCCTTCGCAACGATGATAATGTTTGCGACGGTAGAATTTTGCAGCAAGAAAAATTTGGAAAAAATTTCTCCCATGTATAAGATAAAGGAATAGCAATAGCAAGAGGCATGGGTTTTGGAGTTTTTACCAGATCTATGATGTTGATGCAGAGGATGGCGGTAGATTGATGGATCTGCGGCTTAGTGGGTGACGGTGGATGAAGGCAACGTCAAAAGCAATTGTGGGAATTGCTTGGAAGATGAAGATGATAGAGATGGCTACAGGGTAGTAGGAACGCAGCTTTGACACCAGATGATAGAACCTCAGAAGGAGCTCTATAGATTTTGACCCTTGAGGGGGATCAACCCTTGGAACGCTGTAGGGGTTCCTCCCTCCTAGACTCGGCACAAGGCTGAATAAAAGATGATAATTTTTTTGATAAAAGAGAGGGGGCGGCTATATCATTATATAGGGTTCTAAACCCTAGCCCATGGGGTACTTGCTTAAGTAATATTACCCTTTTGCCTCTTCTATAGCCGACCTGCCTAAGTAGGAATAGGTGGCGGCTAGGTTGGCTTTATAGCAAGGAGGGGCTAGTCGCCTGAGAAGATGAGGGAGGGAGAATAATATGAGGGGGCAGCCAAAGATGCAGCCTATCACTATTGTTTCTCCCCTGTCTCCTATTTATAGAGAACCACCAAAAACCCTAATGCCTTAGTGGGTATTGGATCTCTATCGGATTACCCACTTCTCATGCAAGGAGCCCATGAATATTAGGAATCTCCCGAGAATAGGGGCTAATTGGATAACTTATGCCCAATCATCTACTTGTTAAAATATCCACCATATGTGTGTGACACTCTAGGCCTAATACAGAGCAGGCCGTGAGTTTCTCCTATCAGAACTCCTTTTGAATCAGTGAATTGTTATCCCATAACAATTCAGTCGACTCATCGACTATGGTGTACTAGGCCACTGCGCCATAGTCTCCAGACGATATAAAAGATTACATCCATTGGACCTGTCTGTCCTCAGTTACCATATTGATAGGACCCTAGTAGGGTTGGGTCCTACTTACCAAGTAGCAGCTAATAAAAACCCTGTGAGATTATAATAAACCTCAGCTAGCCGCTTCTATCCTATAAAGAAGAGTGGCTATGGTAATATTTTTTGCATTAGGACTTCCTAGCCGCCACCCCCCTTTACTGGGTAGGTCGGCTAGGGTTTCTAGCAGGGGCACCTATTTGGTGCCTTAGAGCCCCCCTAGGCCGCCGCCCCCTTAACAGGGCCAGTCGGCTAAAGTGGAGGGCAAAGGGATAATTTACTTAGGAAGCAACCCCAGGGCTAGGGTTTGGAGCCCTATATAAGCATGTAGCCTCCACATCTTTTGAATAAGGAAGATGAATCTACAATTTCAGCCATCTAGCCACTAGGAGAGTGGAACCCCTATAACGTTCTAAGGGTTGATCATTCTCAAAGATTAATTTACATAGAATTCCTCTAGGATTCTATCATCTGGTATCAGAGTAGTGATCTTGCTACTTTTGTTGCCATCCCTGCCGACCACCACTAGCCAAGTAATTCTCATAATTGCTCTTGACATCGCTGTCTCTACCATCATCTTCTACCGTAGATCAAATCAGTCTACTGCCGCCACCTCCAATTGCATCAGAGTTCTGGTAGTCTCCTATCACCAATATCTTTTGCTGCTATAATTTTCTATTTAAAATACCAAAAAGTAGTCTTTTTATCTATCCCTTACTGCGAATTCCTTTCATCGTAAAATTTATCATCTTTGCGTACGAAGGATTACTACAGAAAATTTCAGCCGCATATTATTGCCTTTAAACAGATCTATTTGCTATCCTTTTTGAATGAAATTTCTTATACGCTTCATAGATCGTCTTGGCTTTCATCTATGATTGTTCTATTATAGAATTCATCTCTAAAACATTCTTGTATTGCTACAATTTTTTGTCGCAAACCACTGAAAATTTTCGATGAGAATTATGCTATCGCAACTTGCACCAATTTCCTTGCTATTATGCTACTGAAATTTCCTTGGTCTAATTTGTCATCATTGCTGCTATCTAAACCAATATCTTGCTGTCAAATTCCCTCCTCAAATCTCTCGATTTTTTGCTAAAAATTTCATTGAGAAAGTGCTATTTCTTTGATGATAATTCTGCTATTATGAGACAGCAACTATTTGCAGCAACTTCTACCGATTTCTATCAAACCTTTGCTGCCATCTACCATGGATCTAAAACCTTTTTCCTAACCTTCATCCACTACCATCACAACCCTAAAACTTTACCAAATCGCACCCAAAACAGCCACAAAACAAGCCTAAACCGCTGCCTACATTCACTGATCCACCAACCCTTTTCGACCACCACTTCCCTCAACCGACACATGCCCTTAACCCCACAACAAAAGAGAGATCTTAACATTATATATTTAGAGGCATATATTGTAGCATATGAGGAGACAATTAATGCTAAATTTGAAGCCTTTGAGACACGAATGAAGGGTAAGATTCATACTCTCTTTGCCGAACTCAATCTGGGCCAACCACCGAGCCCGAAGAAATCACATCAAGGAGAGAGCTTTGAATGAAGAGAAGACTTCTAGGAGAGGGGAGGCTCTATGACCGATCCCTACTATCCGCGCATGAGGGTGGACTTCCCTAGATGGGAAGAATTAGACCCGATTGGTTGGATCTCGCGCGCGGAGCGATATTTTTGGTACCACAAAATCGCGGACGCATCTATGGTGGAAATTATGGCTATACATCTTGAAGGGGATGCCAAACAGTGGTTTGAATGGTTTGAATACACTCATGGAGTCCTATCATGATGACAATTCAAAAAAGGGCTACTGATCCGCTTCAGACCAACCAATTACGAGAACATTGACGGACAGCTAGTAATGATCTGACAAACCTCCACCATAGTATCAAACCAAGTTTGAAAGGTTATCTAATCAAACTCATGATTGGTCTAAAAAATAGCTATTAGGGTCTTTTATTGAGGGCTTGAAGCCGAAGATCCGGGGAGAAGTTAAAGTGCGACAACTGTACACGCTTATGACAATCATCTCTTTCGCGCGACTTCAAGAGGAGCGATTGAACCATAAAGCCTAGAGGACTAGGGTTGCTCCTTGACTTGCAATACTGAAGCCCTCAGCCCCCCTACTATTAGCCAAGTCCATGCACAAGAAAAATTGATGAGAGAAGAGCTTCGAGAGCGGTCGGTGAAGGGGTTATATTGGCATTACGATGAACCTTGGAGCTGCAAACATCTCTATAAAAAAGGGAGGCTTCTTGTGATTGAACCAGTAGAAGAAGAGGTCATTGAACATTCAGAAGAGTGCCTTGAACATGAAGAAGAAGATAAGGAAGAAGAGCCACAGTCGACCAATTTTATGGTACACGCGCTAGCCAGCAACTCAAATCTGCAAATGATGAAAGTTGGAGGCCTTCTCAAACAACAACTGATCACTGTTCTCATCGACACGGGCAGCACTAATAACTTCCTAAATAGTAAGGTTGCTGCTTGGATGATGCTCTATATCAAAGGTTGCAACAAGTTCGATGTAAAGGTCACCGACGGTCGAATCCTAAAGTGCAACCAAAGAGGTTCTCAAGTGAAACTATTACTGCAAATCCAAGAAATTATCACCGATTTCATTCTCCTAACAATTGATGATTATGAGGCCACGCTTGGCATAGAATAGCTAACGATGCTAGGTGACGTCTCTTGGAACTTTTTCAAATTGATTATGAAATTCTACTGCAAAGGCAAATAGGTCACCCTACACGGGAAGCGCGGAAGCAATGTAACCACCATTTTGACCCAATGAATGGAGAAAGTTTTACACAAGGTAAATGGTGGTTTTTTGATGCATCTTTAGCAGTAACAGAGGGAAAGAAAATAGAAATTGGAGATCAAAATCTCACTCAATTGCTTGCTGAATTTGCCGACGATTTTGCTGAACCGCGTGGTCTTCCTCTTACTCGACAACATGACCACCAGATTCCAATTCTTCTGGGCAAACTACCAGTGAACACTCGACCGTACCACCATCCTCACCTCCAGAAGGATGAAATTGAAAAGATAGTAAAAGAGATGCTTGAAACAAATGTGCATCGGCCAAACTGTAGCCCCTATTCCTCATCGGTGCTACTTGTACGCAAGAAGGATAGAACTTAGCGGATGTGCATCGACTATCGAGCTTTAAATGACATCACTGTTAAGGACAAGTACCCAATACTAGTGGTGGATGAACTTTTTGATGAGTTAAAAGGAGCTCGAGTCTTCACAAAGTTGGACCTCCGATCTGGTTATCATTAAATTCAAGTATGTGAATACGACATTCCAAAAACTGCATTTCGCACACATAAAGACCATTATGAATTCTTGGTAATGCCTTTTGGACTCACTATTGCTCCTTCAACCTTCAAGGCCTTATGAATGATATTTTTTAGAGCTTTCTTCACAAATTTGTGCTGATATTTTTTGATAATATTCTCATTTAGAGCCCTTATCTTGAGACTCACTTTCAGCACTTGCGGTTTATTTTGACGATCATTCAAGAGAATACCTTTTTTTGTTAAGCAATCAAAGTGAAACTTTCTGCAACAAAAAGTAGAGTACCTTGAGCACATAATATCAGAAGGAGTGGCAGTAGACCCAACAAAAATTGAGGTAATGCAGGGCTAGCCGAAACCTACAAATGTGAAATCGCTACGTAGTTTCCTTGGACTAACCGGCTACTACTGAAAATTTGTGAAGGACTATGGGAAGATCAATGCACCCCTCACTTCTTTGTTGAAAAATCATCGTGAAAGATTTGTACGTGGGAAACCCTGGCCGACTAGCCCAGTAAAGGGGGTGGCAACCACTAAGCCTAAGGCCCCAATCTAAACCCTAACCTTACTTCTTTATAACCGGGTCTTCAACTCCTCATGCGAATCACATGTGGCGCATCACAATTCTTCGATCAAGTATATCTTCAGGTTGGGATTGGATTTCACCATTAGTTGTAGTGTTTGGCAGTAGAGTCTGCACCAACTCTCGTCTCCCAATTTCAGCTTTAGCAAGGATACGTGGAAGACGGGATGAATCTTAGCATCATCTGGAAGCTTTAATTTGTATGCCACGGCCCTAATACGCTCCAAAATCTGATATGGTCCATAGAATCGTGGAGATAGTTTCATCAATACTCTGGTGTTGATTAACAGCTGCTTGTACGGTTGTAGGCGAAGGTAGACCCAATCTCCTATTTAAAAATTCTCGCTTGCTCCGGTGAGTATCTGCTTGTTGCTTCATACGGGCTTGAGCAATAGTTAGGTTGTCCTTCAGCAACTGCATAAGCTTATCCCTGTCAATTAAATTTTAGTCGACCTGATTTACTTTGGCCGTACCAATTACATATATTAGTATTAGAGGGGGCGGTCAGCCATATAATACCTCATAAGGGGTACATTTGGTTGATGAATGATAAGTTGTGTTGTACCACCATTTGGCCCAAGGAAGCCACCTTGTCCACTCTTTGGGTCGGTCACTGGTGAAACACCATAAGTAAGTCTCGAGGCATCTGTTCACCACTTATGTTTGGCCGTCCATCTATGGATGGTAAGCTGTGCTCATCTTTAGTTGGGTGCATTATAGTTGGAAGCGCTCGGTCCAAAATTTACTTGTAAACACCCTATCACGGTCGCTCACAATCGTACTTGGCATCCCATATAATTTTATAATATTTTTCATAAAAAAATTGAGCAATGCTGGCAGCGATATAAGGATGTCTCACAGCACAAAAATGAGCATATTTAGTTAGACGATCTACCACCACAAAATTATGCTTTTACCATGATATGATGGCAACCCTTCAATAAAATCCATGGAGATGTCTATCTATGATGAGTCTGGTATAGGTAGTAGTTGTAGTTTGCCCGGATTTGCCACCGTTTCACCTTTCTGCTATTGACATACATCGCATTTGGATACATGGTCATAAGTTGATTTTTTTCATGCCCTTCCAAAAGAAGTTTTGTTTTCCCCTCTTGTAAGTTCTCAGAAATCTAGAGTGCCCTGCCGAAGGTGAAGTGTGCATCTCATGCAAAATAACTTGAATGTAAGGGGAAGAAGGAATGACAACAATTCGGTCTTTGTAACGCAAGTCCTTCGAATCCCACGTGTAGTGACCTATGGAACCCGGATCTTTCTTCAATTTTTCTATGATGTCTCGGGTCTTTAAGTCATTCTTCCATTCCTCCCTAATGTCTTTGAGAAAGTCGGTGGAAGGAAGGGAGAGCTGAAATTTTGGCTTGTCCCGGTAGCCGTAATAGAGCATCTGTAATAATATTCTATTTCCCCTTTCGATAAGTAATTTCATAATCAAAGCCAAGAAGTTTAGTTAACCATCGTTGTTGCTGTGGGGAAGATATTTTTCACTCCAAAAAATATTTAAGGCTTTGGTGGTCGGTCTTAATCTGGAAGCGTCGACCGATTAGGTAGGGTCTCCACTTCGTGACGTGTACGATGGCAAACATTTCTTTATCATACACGAACATTTTAAGATATGAGGGAGATAAAGCTTTACTAGTGTAAGCAATGGGTCAACCATCTTACATTAGAACAATTCCAATTCTAACTCCGGATGCGTCGACCTCAGTGATGAAGGTGCGACTAAAATCGGGCAGCGCTAGGACCGACGTTGTCGTCATGGCTGCCTTGAGTCGTTCGAAGGCTTTATCCGACCACAAGGATTCTTTCTTCAGTAGGGACGTGAGTGGGGCACTTATCTTACCATAATCTTTCATGAATTTTTAGTAGTAGCCCGTGAGTCCAAGGAAGCCGTGGAACGATTTTATGTTCATAGGTCTTGGTCATCCTTGCATTGCCTCGATCTTCGTCGAGTCTATCGTCACTCCATCCTCTGATATAATGTGCCCTAGATACTCCACTTTATGCTATAAAAAACTACACTTCGACTGTTTAACATAAAGGGTGTTCTCTCGAAGAATCGTTAGAACAGTTTGTAAGTACTGAAAATGCATATCAAGCGTAGGGCTATAAATGAGAATATCATAAAAAAAATACCAACACGAACTTGCATAGAAAACTCCAAAATATGTCATTCATCATACTTTGAAAGGTGGAAGGAGCATTTGTAAGTCCAAAAGGCATTACTAGAAACTCGTAGTGGCCGTTATGTGTGCGAAATATAATTTTCGGGATTCGGGATTCAGCGCAGACTCGAATTTGGTGATACCTGGAATGAAGATCCAATTTTGTGAAGACTCGGGCTCCTTTTAATTCATCCAAGAGCTCATCTATGATTGGTATAAGATATTTATCTTTGACGGTGATGACGTTCAAAGCCCGATAGTCAACGTACATCCGTCATGTACCATCCTTCTTGCGCATTAGCAACACCGGCAAAGAGTAAGGGCTACGGCTTGATCGAATTACTCCGGTGTCGAGCATCTCCTTGATGATGTTCTCAATCTCATCTTTTTGCAAGTGCGAGTAACAGTATGGTCTCAAATTTGCTGGAGGTTTACCCGGAAAGAATGGGAATGCGGTGGTCATGCGGCCGGTTAGGGGGCAGCCTGCGCGGCTCCATGAAAATATCTGCGAATTCATCCAACAAGAGGGCAAGCTTAGGATCTGAATTTTGCATGTTCCCCCCTTTAGATGGTTGCTGGATATGCATAAAAAATCCTCCATGTGCTTGTGAAAAACTTTCTCTATCTATTGCGTCGAAATGGTGGAAATATGGCTCCCACGCTTTCCTCGCAATGTGACATGTCTCCCTTTATAATAAAACTTCATGATTAATTTAGAAAAATTTCAAGAGATATCACCTTGTATTGTGAGCCATTCGATCTTGAGCACGGCTTCATAATCATCGATGGGTAAGAGGAAGAAATCAGCTACCACTTCTTGGTCTTGGAAGAGCATTTTCACCCAAGGGCACCGTTGGTCGCAATTGAGGATTCGACCGTCGGCGACCTTTATGTCAAACTTCTTGCAACCATTAATTTGAAGCGCAATATGTGCAACAACCTTACTATTGAGGAAGTTATTTGTGCTGCCCGTATCAATGAGAACGGTGATGGGTTGCCATTTTAGAAGTCCTCCAACTTTCATCATGTGCGGGTTGGAGTAGCCGGCCAACGCGTGCACTGCGTAGTCAGCCGGTTGGGGCTCTTCCTCCGTGGCTTTCTCTTTAGGTTCTAGACTTTCTTCAGATGGTTCACTGTCCTAATCCTCCACTGGTTCAATCATGAGGAGCCAGCCCTTTTTGTAGTGATGTTTCGGCTCCACGATTCATCGCAGTGCTAACACAACCCCTCGGCCAAACATTCACGAAGCTCATCTCTTATTAATTTTTTTGGTGCGGGGTCTCAGATGGTAGTAGAGGGGGCTGTAGGCCTTGGCATAGCTGATCGGGGAGTGACCCTTGTCCTTCATACCTCATGGTTCAATCGTTCTTCTTAGATACGTGCGAAGGAAATCGCCGCCATAAGAGTGTATGGTTGTCGCGCCTTTACTTCTCCTCGAATATCCAGCTTTAGGCCCTCAATAAAAGTCTCTAAAAGTTGTTTCTTAAATTAATCCATAGTTTGGTTAGATAAACGTTCAAACCTTGTTAGGTATTATTGTATTATAGAGGTTTGACGAATCTTTGCCAATTGTCCATCGATGTTATCGTAATCGGTTGGTCCGAAGCGGTTTAGTAGTCCTTCATTGAATCACTGCTAAGAGAGACCTCCATGGGTGTGCTTAAACCAATTGAACCACTGAATATCATCTCCCTCGAGGTGAATGACAGCAATCTCTACCCGTGTAGCATCGGCGATTCGGTAGAACTGAAAATCACGCTCCGCGCGCGAGATCCATCTGATCGGGTCTCCCTCTTCCCATCTTGGGAAGTCCACCTTCATGCATGGATTATTCTGATCAGGGATGATGTGTCCATGCTCTTGAGGATTGTCTCGCCGATCTGAAGTCTCTCCATGCTGTGACTTCTTCGAACTTGATGGTCGGCCTATGCTGAATTCGGCGAATAAGGATCACATCTTCTCCTCCATACGGCTTTTGTTGATGGCCTCCTCTAATGCCATGGTGTATGCCTCTAGATCTATAATATTGAGATATTTTTTCTATTAATGGGTTAGTGGCATGAGAATTTTTGGAGAGGTGGTGGCCGATTGGATTGGTGGAGATGCGGGTAGGCTGCAATTTAGGGCTGATTGGGATGACTATTTGGCTGCATTTTTGTTAGGATTTTTTGAGAGGTAACAGTAGATATTGAAGATGATAAGGAGAGTCTCAAATCTGGAAAAGATGGCGAAAGATCGTTGTGGTATATGCTATACTGCCAAACAGAATTCCCATCGAAGAAGCAGCAGTTTCTCGATGTTAATTCAAGCAAAAATCTGAGAAATTTATGGAACATTTAAATATCAGAATCTCAGTTCAGATGGTGATAGTAGTAGTAATTTGGATCCAGAAAATTTCAGCAGCGTAATGGTAGAAAAATTGTTGCAAGCAAGATCATAGAATTCTCATTGTAAAATTTCAGCACTGCGCGATGAAGAATTGCAGTGCTATAAGTCCAGATTTAGAAAGAGTTTTTTCCAGAGATTGGTCTTAAGATAAAGCTAAGATAATCTATAAATTTGTGTAAAAGTTTTAGCTAGAAAGGATGATCAGAAGTTCAAGTTCAAGAGGCAACAATCGGCTTAAATTTTTCTACAGCTTGTCCCCTTCGCAATGATGATAGCGTTTGCGATGGTAGAATTTTGTATCAAGGAAACTTTGGAAAAAATTTCTCCCATGTATAAGATAAAGGAATAGCAATAGCAAGAGGCATGGGTTTTGGGGTTTTTACCAGATCTATGATATTGATGCAGAGGATGGCGGTAGATTGATGGATCTGCGGCTTGGTGGGTGACGGTGGATGAAGGAGACGTCAAAAGTAATTGTGGGAATTGCTTGGAAGATGAAGGTGGTAGAGATGGCTATAGGGTAGCAGGACCGCAGCTTTAACACCAGATGATAGAACCCCAGAAGGAGCTCTGTAGATTTTGACCCTTGAGGGGGATCAACCCTTGGAACGCTGTAGGGGTTCCTCCCTCCTAGACTCGGCATAAGGTTGAATAAAAGATGATAATTTTTTGATAAAAGAGAGGGGGTGGCTCTATCATTATATAGGGTTCTAAACCCTAGCCCATGGGGTGCTTGCTTAAGTAATATTACCCTTTTGCCTCTTCCATAGCCGACCTAAGCAGGAAAAAACCCTGGTCGACCAGCCCAGCAAAGGGGGCGGTGGCCACTAAGCTCTAAGGCCCAAATCTAAACCCTAACCAGACTTATTTATAGGATAGAAGTGGCTATGTGGGATTTTATTACAATCTCACAAGGTTTTATTGACTACTTCTAGGGAGATTAGGACTCAACCCTACTGGAGTCCTATCAGAGGTCAAATGTCATTCATTCTCTCTAGCGGTATCCACATAATGGATCGTTGTAGCGATGCTCCTCCAATCGCAGCCCAAAAACTCATAACTCTTGTGCACCTTCTTGCAGCACTCATGGAAAAATATATGTTATCTTATTTGCTACCCTCTTGCAGCAAGGAGGGGCTAGTCGACTGAGAAGATGAGAGAGGGAGGAGAATATGAGGGGGCAGCCAAAGATGCAGCCTATCACTATTGTTTCTCCTCTATCTCCTATTTATAGAGAACCACCAAAAACCCTAATGCCTTAGTGGGTATTGGATCTCTATCAGATTACCCACTTCTTATGCAAGGAGCCCATCAATATTAAGAATCTCTCGAGAATATGGGCTAATTGGATAACTTATGTCAAATCATCTACTTGTTAAAACATCCACCATATGTGTGTGACACTCTAGGCCTAATACCGAGCAGGCCGTGAGTTTCTCCTATCAGAACTCCTTTTGAATCAGTGAATTGTTATCCTATAACAATTCAGTCAACTCATCGACTATGGATGTATTAGGCCGCTGCGCCATAGTCTCCAGACGATATAAAAGATTAAATCCATTGGACCTGTCTGTCCTCAGTTACCATATTGATAGGACCCCAGTAAGGTTGGGTCCTAATTACCAAGTAGCAGCTAATAAAAACCCTGTGAGATTATAATAAACCTCAGCTAGCCGCTTCTATCCTATAAAGAAGAGTGGCTATGGTAATATTTCTTGCCTTAGGACTTCCTAGCCGCCACCCCCCTTTACTAGGCAGGTCGGCTAGGATTTCTAGCAGGGGCGCCTATTTGGTGCCTTAGAGCCCCCCTAGGCCGCCGCCCCCTTAACAGGGCAAGTCGGCTAATGTGGAGGGCAAAGGGATAATTTACTTAGGAAGCAACCCCTAGGCCTAGGGTTTGGAGCCCTATATAAGTATGTAGCCTCCACCTCTTTTGAATAAGGAAGATGAATCTACAATTTCAGCCATCTAGTCCCTAGGAGAGTGAAACCCCTATAACTTTCTAAGGGTTGATCATTCTTAAAGATTAATTTACATAGAATTCCTCTAGGGTTCTATCATCTGGTATCAGAGTAGTGATCTTGCTACTTTTGTTGCCATCCCTGCTGCCCACCACTAGCCAAGCAATTCTCATAATTGCTCTTGACATCACTGTCTCTACTGTAGATCAAATCAGTCTAATGCCGCCACCTCCAATTGCATCAGAGTTCTGGTATTCTCCTATCACCAATATCTTTTGCTGCTATAATTTTCTATTTAAAATACCAAAAATCAGTCTTTTTATCTATCCCTTGCTGCGAATTCCTTTCATCGTAAAAGTTATCATCTTTGCAAACGAAGGATTACTGCAGAAAATTTCAGCTGCATATTATTGCCTTTAAACAGATCTATTTGCTTTCCTTTTTGAACAAAATTTCTTATACACTTCATAGATCATCTTGACTTTCATATGTGATTGATCTATTATAGAATTCATCTCTAAAACGTTCTTGTATTGCTACAATTTTTTGTCGCAAACCATTGAAAATTTTCGATGAGAATTATGCTATCGCAACTTGCACCGATTTCCTTGCTATTATGCTACCAAAATTTCCTTGGTCTAATTTGCCATCATTGCTGCTATCTAAACGGATATCTTGCTGTCAAATTCCCTCCTCAAATCTCTCAATTTTTTGCTGAAAATTTCATTGAGAAACTGTTGTTTCTTTGATGATAATTCTGCTATTATGAGACAACAACTATTTGCAGCAACTTCTACCGATTTCTATCAAACCTTTGCTGCTATCTACCATAGATCTAAAACCTTTTTCCTAACCTTCATCCACTACCATCACAGCCCTAAAACTCTACCAAATTGCACCCAAAACAGCCATAAAACAAGCCTAAACCGCTGCCTACATTCACTGATCCACCAACCCTTTTCGGCCACCACTTCCCTCAACCGACACATGCCCTTAATCCCACAACAAAAGAGAGATCTTAACATTATAGATTTAGAGGCATATACTGTACCATATGAGGAGATAATTAATGCTAAATTTGAAGTCTTTGAGACACGAATGAAGGGTAAGATTCAGACTCTCTTTGCTGAACTCAGTCTGGGCCAACCACCGAGCCTGAAGAAATCACCTGAAGGAGAGAGCTTTGAATGAAGAGAAGACTTCCATGAGAGGGGAGGCTCTATGACCGATCCCTACTATCCACGCATGAGGGTGGACTTCCCTAGATGGGAAGAATTATACCCGATTGGTTGGATCTCGTGCGCGGAGCGATATTTTCGGTACCACAAAATCGCGGACGTATCTATGGTGGAAATTATGGCTATACATCTTGAAGGGGATGCCATACAGTGGTTTGAATGGTTTGAATACACTCATGGAGTCCTATCATTGGCGACAATTCAAAAAAGGGTTACTGATCCGCTTCGGACCAACCAATTATGAGAACATTGACGGACAACTAGTAATGATATGACAAACCTCCACCATAGTATCAAACCAGGTTTGAAAGGTTATCTAATCAAACTCATGATTGGTCTGAAAAATAGCTATAAGGGACTTTTATTGAGGGCTTGAAGCCGAAGATCCGGGAAGAAGTTAAAGTGCGACAACTGTACACTTATAACAACCATCTCTTTCGCGCGACTTCAAGAGGAGCGATTGAACCGTAAAGCCCAGAGGACTAGGGTTACTCCTTGACTAGCAATACTGAAGCCCTCAGCCCCCCTACTATTAGCCAAGTCCATGCACAAGAAAAGTTGATGAGAGAAGAGCTTCGAGAGTGATTGGTGAAGGGGTTATGTTGACATTATGATGAACCATGGAGCTGCAAACATCTCTATTAAAAAGGGAGGCTTCTTGTGATTGAACCAGTAGAAGAAGAGGTCATTAAACATCTAGAAGAGTGCCTTGAACATGAAGAAGAAGATGAGGAAGAAGAGCCACAATCGACCAATTTTATGGTACACGCGCTAGCCAGCAACTCAAATATGCAAATGGTGAAAGTTGGAGGCCTTCTCAAACAACAACCGATCACTGTTCGCATCGACACAGGCAGCACTAATAACTTCCTAAATAGTAAGGTTGTTGCTTGGATGATACTCTATATCAAAGGTTACAACAAGTTCGATGTAAAGATCGCCGACGGTCGAATCCTAAAGTGCGACCAAAGATGCTCGCAGGTGAAACTATTACTGCAAATCCAAGAAATTATCACCGACTTTTTTCTCCTACCAATTAATGATTATGAGGCCACGCTTGGCATAGAATAACTAACGATGCTAGGTGACGTCTCTTGGAACTTTTCCAAATTGATTATGAAATTCTACTGCAAAGGCAAATAGGTCACCCTACACGGGAAGCGCGAAAGCAATGTAACCACCATTTTGACCCAACGAATGGAAAAAGTTTTACAAAGGTAAATGGTGGTTTTTTAATGCATCTCTATCAGTAACAGAGGGGAAGAAAATAGAAATTGAAGATCAAAATCTCACTCAATTGTTTGCTGAAATTGCCGACGATTTTGCTGAACCGCGCGGTCTTCCTCTTACTCGACAACATGACCACCAGATTCCAATTCTTCTGGGCAAACTACCAGCGAACACTCAACCTACCACCATCCTCACCTCCAGAAGGATAAAATTGAAAAGATTGTAAAAGAGATGCTTGAAACAAATGTGAATCGGCCAAACTACAGCCCCTATTCCTCACCGGTGCTACTTGTACACAAGAAGGACAGAACTTAGTGGATGTGCATCGACTATCGAGCTTTAAATGACATCACTGTTAAGGACAAGTACCCAATACTAGTGGTGGATGAACTTTTTGATGAGTTAAAAGGAGCTCGAGTCTTCACAAAGTTGGACCTCCGATCTGGTTACCACTAAATTCGGATATGTGAATACGATATTCCAAAAATTACATTCCGTACACATAAAGATATTATGAATTCTTGGTAATGCCTTTTGGACTCACTATTGCTCCTTCAACCTTCCAAGGCCTTATGAATGATATTTTTTAGAGCTTTCTTCACAAATTTGTGTTGATATTTTTTGATAATATTCTCATTTAGAGCCCTTATCTTGAGACTCACTTTCAGCACTTGCGGTTTATTTTGACGATCATTCAAGAGAATACTTTTTATTTGTTAAGCAATCAAAGTGAAACTTTCTCCAACAAAAAGTAGAGTACCTTGAGCACATAATATCAGAAGGAGTGGCAGTAGACCCAACAAAAATTGAGGTAATGCAGGGCTAGCCGAAACCTACAAATGTGAAATCGCTGCGCGGTTTCATTGGACTAACGGGCTACTACTGAAAATTTGTGAAGGACTATGGGAAGATCAGTGCACCCCTCACTTCTTTGCTGAAAAAAGATGCTTTCCAATGGCCGGACAAAGCCTCCGCTGCCTTCGACAAACTTAAGGCAACCATGACGACGATGCTGGTGCTATAGCTACCAGATTTTAGCTGACCCTTCATCATTAAGGCTGACGTATCTAGAGTCGTTGGAGCCGTTCTCATGCAAGATGGTCAACCACTCACATGCACCAGTAAGGAGTTGTCTCCCTCCCATAAAAAAAATATCAATATATGAAAAGGAGATAATCACCATTGTCCACGTAACAAAGTGGAGACCCTACCTGATCGGTTGATGATTTCAAATTAAAACTGACCATAGAAGCCTCAAGTACTTTTTGGAGTAGAAGATATCATCCCCTGAGTAGCAAAAATGGTAACCAAACTTCTTGGATTTGATTATGAAATTATTTACAAAAAGGAGAAAGAAAACATTGTTGTAGATGCACTCTCACGGTTATCTGAGCAAGTTAAATTTTCAGTCATCTCCCTTCCTACCAACGCCTTCCTCAAGAACATTAGGGAGGAACGAAAGAATAATCTAGAGACCAACAACATCATAAAAAAATTGGAGGAGGATCCAAATGCAATAGCCCACTACACTTGAGATTCAAGGGATCTATGCTACAAAGGTTGCATTATGCTTATACCTGACTCCCCTTGCATCAAAATCATCCTGCATGAAATGCACTCCACACCTTTAGTAGGACACTCTGGATTTATAAGAACCTACAAAACAGTGAAGTAAAATTTTATTATGGTGGGGGATGAAAAAAATTATTTCTGAATATGTGGCATAATGTGATGTATGTCAACAGCAAAAGGGTGAAACATTGACAAGTCCAGGGAAGCTACAACCACTACCCATACTGGACTCGGTGTGGACTGACATCTCCATGGATTTCATCGAAGGGCTGCCACATTCCAAAGGTAAAAGCACAATCCTTGTAGTGGTTGATCAACTTACGAAATATGCTTATTTTTGTACTATGTGAAATCCTTACATTGCTGATAGTATTACTTAGATTTTCATAGAAAATATTGTTAAACTACATGGGATGCCAAGGTCCATTGTAAGTGAGAATGACAGGGTCTTCACCAGTAAATTTTGGACCGAGTTATTTCAGTTGCAGGGCACCAAACTCAAAATGAGCATAGCATACCATCCACAAACTGAGGACCAAATAGAGATGGTGAAACAAGTGTTTAGAGACATACCTTTAGTGTTTCATTAGTGATCGGCCAAAGGAGTGGACGAAATGGCTCCCCTGGGTTGAATTGTGGTATAATACTATATATCATTCATCTACAAAATGTATCCCATATAAGGCATTGTATGGTTGATCGACCCCTATGATTCCAAAGTATGTAATTGACTCGGCCAAAGTGAATTAGGTCGACCAAGATTTATTTGACAGGGACAAACTTCTACAGCTGCTAAAGGATAATCTCTCTATTGCTTAAGCCAGAATGAAGCAGCAAGCCGACACACGATGAAGCGAAAGAGAGTTTTCAATAGGAGATTGAGTTTATCTTCGCCTACAGCCATACAAGCAACTATTCATCAACACACGAGCCTCCATAAAGCTATCCCCACACTTTTATAACCCCTATCAAATCACAAAGCATACTGGAGTCATAGCATACATACTTAAATTGCTTGAGGATGCTAAAATTCACCCTGTCTTCCACGTGTCATGCCTGAAGCTCAAGTTGGGAGAACACGAGTCAGCCCAAATTCAATTGCCCAACACCATTGATGATGACGATATTCTGTTAGGACTCAAGCTAACAGAGTTATAATTTTAAATTTATTGAGGAAACACACATGTAGAATCATATCTAGCCGCCCCTATTAATAGATGAAGGGGTCGGCTATGTAAGGGTCTTGGGTTAGGCATTGAGCTTGTATAAACCCTAGCTAGCCGCCCCCTACTATAGTTAAAGGGGCCGACTAGGGTTAAAGAGGAGGAGGCTTAGGGTCAAATTAAAGGAGGATTAGGAGTCCTAACCATTGGCCACCCCTAGTTGGGCCGGCTAGTAATTACTTCTTAGAGTTGGAGTAGGAGTTGCTTCTTAGAATTAGAGTAGGAGTTGTTAGAAGTAGGAGTCACATTAGGAGTTAGGGTTAGTAGGCCTATAAATAGCCTTGTAATCAACTATTTTTTTTAATGAATAGATGAACTCTTTTAGCAGCCTTTGAGCAGCAACTTAGAGGGTGAAACCCCTATAGAGTTCCAAGGAAGCCGATCCCCTATAGAGATCATCCCAAGCTTAGAATCTGCCAGGGTTCTAACACTTGGTATTAGAGCAGCGTTCTTGGCATCTCGCTACCCTTCCACAACCACCCATCATCCTTCCACAGCCGCCCAAAGCAATTCCCACAATTGCTTAGTTCATCGCAGAATTCCGTCGTCATCTCCACACGCAGATCATCCTTTGATCTCCTCGTGAATTACAACAGGTTCTGGTTTCCTACCTTATTGCTGCTGTAATTTAGTTATCCTTATTCCAAAAAACTAAAAAAATTATTCCTATCTTGCTACATAATTTTTTTGTCATAAAGTTTCCATATCTACAACGAAAGTTGCACTGCAAAATTTCAGCCGCATAGCACTACCTATTTGATCTTGTTGCTACAATTTTTTTATCTAATCTTCTATGAGTTTTTTATGATGGCTTTGGCACTCTTTATTGGCAGATTTTCTTTTGGTTTCATCAAAAAAATTCTTAATATAAATCGCTGATCTTTTACGTCCAAACTACTGCACTTTAGATGCAAAATTATGTTGCAGTTCATACCCGTGATCTTTGATTTTGCCAAACCTTTCGCTGCTATTTTCTTTCACGAATTTTTTTACAAGATTATCTCTCCCTTACTAGTAGATTCCCTTTGAGTTTTACTCAAATCTTTGTTGTGAATTACTAAAAAAATTGCATCTTTACTGTTGGAATCTTTTCGATGAAAAATCTACTACTGCACCTTTGTCTTTCTTCTTCTCCTTAACCTACCAAAACCTAACCATCTTGCTACCACGAACCAAGATATCTTTAGGGCACCCCTCTAGCTTTAAGACACAATTGTCATAATCTATTTTCATAACCCTAATAGCACCCAAAACTGTAGCCCAAAATAGTAAACCCTTGCAGCCACAACCTTCTACCATCGATCTATTGTTCAAACCTTCCATCACCCCATGCCATTGACCTGTCAACAAAAAAAAGACAAAGACATATCTGATCTACAGGCATACACCATGGCTTCTCAAGACCCAATTGATGCTAAATTTAAGGTGTTAGAATCTCGGCTTGAATCATGACTTGAATTGCGCTTGGAGGACAAGTTGCACGCTTTGTTTCCATAATTTAAAATTGGACAACTACTGAATCCAACAAAATTATAGTGGGAGAGAGTTCAGAGAGACCTCCAGAGAAGGAGGGACAACTATCAGACATGCTTCAGCCATTCATAAGGGTGGACTTCCCTCGATGGGAAGGAGAATCGACAAGGTGGATTTCACGTGACGAACGTTACTTCAGCTACTACCAAATGTCGGATGATTCTATGGAGGACATCACTGTCATCAACCTCGAAGGAAATGCTATTCAATGGTACAATTTGTTGGAAATAGAAAGAAGTAATGAAAATACCCAATTGATTCATTGATCCATCGTTAATTTATACAGGTGAAGATAAGAGGATTTCCCTCAACTAACCTACGTGATTTCCTCATTCAGTTAAGGAAATCATATCTAAATCCTAACTTAATCTTATCTTCTATCATGCCCCCGCAAGATCGAGCTCTTGTAAGGACGTCGATCTTGAACTGAGGACGTTGATCTTAAACCAATGACAATGAATCCGAAGAAAGGAGCAGACGATTCTGCTAGAGCCAAATTCGACAATCCGATTAGATCGAACTATTATGCCCCTGCAAGATCAAGCTCCTGTGAAGGACACCGCTGTGTTGTCAACCGCGGTGAAGGTCTGACAACGGTTGACTTCGGCGAAGGAGATGCTGCTACAGCTGGGGCGATCGATAGATCTGAAGGGCAACGAGAGAAGCGCTGCGGTCGTAGATTTACTATCGTTTGACAGCGAGAAAGAACTTATTGCTGATGGGGTAGGGAAGGTGCCGCTGCTTGTTGGTGCTGATGCGATAGTGGTGGTGCACAAGGAAGATGGCCTCGTGCAGAAGAACACCTCGGTAGAGGAATTGAGAAAGCCGACGCACTAGAAGTCTCCAGCTTCGATGTCGACGAGAGACTGTCGTTTGACAGCAAGAAGCAATAGATCTAAAGAGAGGGCAGCAGTTGTGGCCGGCGAGGGCTGCAGTTGCGACTACAATTGTTGGAGTAAGGGGGATCGACAGCGAGCATAGTAACTACCGAAGGAGAAGATGAGGAAGCCGTTGTAGTGAAGGTGTGCTTCCCTTTCTTCCCTGACTTCAGGACCACAATGTTGCGGTCCCTTCTTTGGAGGTGTAGAGACGATGCAAAGAGGGATATGCACCAAAGAGAAGTGACCAAGTTATTACTGTGACGACAGAAGCAGCGAGCGAACGATGAGCCGATGGTAGGCAACAATGAGGTAGATAGTGTCGCCGATGCTAGCGATGGCAACGACAAGTGCCAGCGAGGTTGAGCGAGAGGGCTGCCAGACCAGCGACGTGGACATCAATTATAGAGCGGGACCCGAATCTTCAGATCCTCAAATGAAAACGGCGCTGGCGATGCCCTGTTTTTTTTTTTTGTCAGGAAACAGAGATCGCGGCTTTGCAGAAGAGGAGTTGACCGACAATTGCGGCTTCGCAAAAGGGCAGTCGACGGGGTGGGGATTTGCTGTCGTTTGATAGCAACAGGGAAAAAAAGTAATCTCTCTTATAGAGAGAGGGGCTATGATACCATCATGGTAGGCCCCTATCCAACCATAGAAAGTTGATAGGGCAGAAATTTGAATGATGCGTCGCCGGCACAAGGGTCGTGCGATCCGTCGAGTTATCATGAATCATCGGAGCGACGGGCAAAGCCCGCGTCAGCCTTTTATCTAATAAATGCATCCCTTCCGGAAGTCGGGGTTTGTTGCACGTATTAGCAAAGGTCAGCATCCCTTCCGGAAGGCTGACCGTTACGGACGGATACGCAGGGGTGCCGCACGGCTTAGGCAATATCAGCTAAGCCCGTGACAATGTGGTATCAGAGCGGGACAAGCACACGTAGTAGACGTTGCATCTCCTTGCATTTTGCTAAATCTTCAATCTTCTGCTTTAGCTACAACACGCCCCTTTGGCTCCCAACTGCTCTCCGCCGCTGTTGTTGAGTAGTCGAACTCTGATCCGCCATGCTGCTTCAACTCACCACTGACTGAATCTGGTGTGGGGTTGGCAGTTGTGTTGATCCTTGTTAGTTCTCGCGGATCCTGCTGACGAAGGAAAAGACCTGCCTAATTATGCGCCAGTATCGTAGTATACTCATGTTGCTTGAACTAGGTGGATGCTTGTTGGAGCTTTAAAGAGCATCGCCTCACAGACTTTGAAGTTTTTAAGGTCCTTCCTCCAAAATGTTGGCCCATTGATCTTTCCTCCATGTTTAGTTGTCACGTTCACTTTTGATTGGCATTCAATTAGAAAATGAAGCGGACAATCTACTCTCAGTAGTGTCGATCACCAATGGTGAGGATTTGACAACTATTGTCTTCCATAAGCTTTCTCTGAAGGGTCACTGAACTTAGACAGAGCTCCTCTGCTGGATAAGTAAGAGAACTGGGATACTTGACTTCACCCATTCTCTTAGTAGTTGAGAAGGCAAGGTTACTTGGCTTCGCTCACCTCCTCGAGTTAAGAGGATTGGGGTACTTGGGTTCGCCCATTCTCCTGAGTCGAGAAGACAAAGGTTACTCGATTTCGCCTGCCTCCTCGAGTTTGTACTTCATGCATTGAGCTGGTTACTAACATTCGCCCGCTCTTTACTCTTACTTCTGAAGCACATGAAGTGTTTGCACTCCTTGTGTTGAGTTAGCTACTGTGATTCGCCTTCCCACTGCCATTGAACTTCTGGAATGGAAGAAGTTTCGCCCGAAAAGAGCAAAAGCTTACCCCAACTTGGAGTCCCCCAACTTGGAGTAAGTCTTTGATAGATTTGGTCGCCTCTGGGATTGTACCGTCTTCTCCATCACCTTTGCCACCTACTCCTCTGAGTAGAAAGGCACAGTACCATGTACTGTCTACTTCGTTCCTTGGTCGAGCACTCCTGCGTCAACCCGAAGTCCCTCGCTTTCGGCTATCTTGATGAGAAGCCCTTCGACATCGGTCTTATGAAGTTTCTTGGCCTCTGCCCTTCTGCCCTGTCTTGGTACTTGGAGTTTACCTTTGCATTCTCCACCTCCTTGGCCCCTTTTGCGACCAATGCTCTCCCTCCATGAGAGCAAGGGATCGATGACTCCATGGAAGTCCCGCCTCTGTGGTACCATGGTGCTGCCAAGCCCATAGCGCTCCTATCCGTTGACTTGCATCTACATCCCTTTCTTCGTGATCGGTAGATCCGCCTCTGCAGCACTGTGGTGCTCCTCCGAGTCCACCTCCTTTCTAACCGACGCTTTACTTTCGGGTAGCTGAGCCTCACTGGACTCATCGTCGCTTCCTCGCCCCTTCCGACTACCTGCTTCGACACCATTGTGTCCTCCTAGCAGTTCTCTTTGGTCGATGGAAAGACAGACTGCAACTCTCATGCATGGCCTCCGCCATCTTGTTGCAGGGCTCACGCTGATTCTGTTTTCCTTAGCTTCCTTGGTAGCAACGTTCGCTTACTCGGCTTTGTCCTCTGACTTGCCGGGCTCCCTTAAGCGAATGTGAGCACTGAAGCAGTCCAACTCTCCAGCTGCTCCGATCATACTTAGTATAATCAAGTCCCCTCCATGAGACACACTGGTACTTGCAATCTGACTACCCCCTCGGTGGTACACAGCCCCCATATACTGCCAACCAAGGCTTTCATCTGATGCAAGCTTCGATGCGCACACACGGAAGACCCGCCTCTGCGGTACTGTGGCATTCACTCCTTGAATCCATAGCCCTTCTTGCCGTTGCATTGTTCACCGAAGTGGAGCTCCCAGTAGCTCCTTATCATTCACGTGATCACGTCCCTCTCCATGGGACTCACTGGTACTTGCACTTGGACTTCTTCCTCGGTGGTACACAGCCCCCCTATGCTGATGATCAAGGCTTTCATCCAATGCAAGCTCCGATGCACACACGAAGACCCGCCTCTGCGGTACCATGGCATTCACTCCTTGAATCCATAGCACTTCTTCTTGTTGTGTCGTACACCAAAGTGGAGCTCCCAATAGCTCCTGATCATACCTCCGCATGATCTTGTCCCTCACGGGATACGATCGTCTATGTTGCATTGCCATGAACTATTCCACCACGATCCGCTGCACCATGTCGCCTCCTGGTGACATCTCCATTGTATACAGATTATTGTGTGATGAACTCGGACTATGACTTCTCCACGTGTGGCCTCTGCCAACACATCGTAGGGCCTCTACCATCTCCGATTGTTTAGTTCGCTCTCTTGGCAATTCACCTTCGTCCACCCACTCTTGGGTCACACCTGGACGAAGCATAGCTCTAGGACAGTCCGTCGCCTAGTAGCTCATGAAGTCCCCCTGACTTCACTAGAGTTGGTGCACCATTGTCTGGATCCTGGGCCTCTATCCCCTACCAGCACAATCTCTGCTATGCACCTCTTGTTCCGGACAACTCGGGACTCAATCCATTAAGCGTGTGGTATCAGAGCGGGACAAGCACACGCAGAGACACTTGCCATACAAACGTGGGGGTCCTAGTTGGGCTGTGTGAAGGACAGCCAGTACGCGCAACCGTTTGGGGAGTAAAACGGACATCGAGATGTAGGGAAAGGAGTCGCTCAGAGGAGCGGGCATCTAGGTTTGGCATTCAGAGGAATGGTCAACCCTTTGTGCGAGAGGCACCACGAGGACAAACATGCAAAGAAGAATGCGTAGCACACAAAGATTGGGATGGTGGAGTTCGAGCTATGGCTTGACGTTGGCAACCAAACTTGACGGTGCTCAAGGCCAAGCGGGGCGTTTGGTGTTAGATGAGACCGTGCAAAGTGGGAGGTGTTGCGTAACGACCGAAAGAGTTGTGCAAAGCTCACAGAGGTGAGGGGAATTGCTAACTCGAAGGATTCGGAACTCATGCAAGGGCTTGTACATGGACGACGGAGTGTTCGTGGCCATCCTAAGGTGCGATCAGAACTCAGTGCCATGGAGCATCAGAACTTTCTCTTTGACATAAAAGGCTACGTCCTAGACAGCTGAAATGTGCAACAAGTTCAGCACGTTGCTAGACCCTGGAGGGTGCAGTGGAGACTGTATTGGCGAAGGGTCACAATCTAGCAAGTACATTTGCGGGGGCAGAACAAGGCATAAGTTGTTCAGCAAGACGGAGTAGTCCAAAGGGGATGGTGGTCTCTGAAGCTTCTAGTGGGAAGAATGTAAAGAGGAAAGTTGCTCTAATAGGACAGATATCCAGGAGGGATAAGTCCTAGTTCTTCAGAGGGAGAATCATATGCAACAGATCGCACATATTGAGGAAGAGTTTCTCAAGGAGATATCTCCAAAACGCTCAACGGACCGAGCAAGCGACGAAGAGTCGTCACATGATCTCGAATGAGGTAATGCATTGGTGGATGCATTTCGAGATCAAGTGGGGGAGTAATCCAAGGCAACATCATATGAAGGCACACTTCGAGTCGATGGGGGAATCGAACTCAACGGAGGGCTGACCCGTGGAATGGTGGATGCGAGGGCCACTATCAACTCAATGCAAATCGAGGAGCGGAATGACTTGGGTGAAACTTGGTGAAGTATCCAAGCCGCATGAAGGGAGCCGACATAGAAGATGGAACATGGAGCGGAGGCACAGAGCTTTCCTTGGACGGAGGTCAAGGGCATGAACTCTTGTAGAGGCAAGAGTGATATCATGTCGTTCCATGAATTCTTCATTCTGATGGGGCTGACTTATCTTCCATGGTGCCAAAGATGAAGGGAGCTTCGAGGCACATGCAAGCTACCTCAGAGATGCATTTGACGGAGTAACTAAGGTGATTCAACTTTCGGAGGCAAAGTTGGGATCATGATACCTTAGCATGGGGCAAGAGGACCCAGAGGTGGGTACCCTTAAAGAATATGCCATAGTGTTGCCATTCGAGTTGTCCGGAACAAGAGGTGCATAGCAGAGATTGTGCTGGTAGGGGATAGAGGCCCAGGATCCAGACAATGGTGCACCAACTCTAGTGAAGTCAGGGGGACTTCATGAGCTACTAGGCGACGGACTGTCCTAGAGCTATGCTTTGTCCAGGTGTGACCCAAGAGTGGGTGGACGAAGGTGAATTGCCAAGAGAGCGAACTAAACAATCGGAGATGGTAGAGGCCCTACGATGTGTTGGCAGAGGCCACACGTGGAGAAGTCGTAGTCCGAGTTCATCACACAATAATCTGTATACAATGGAGATGTCACCAGGAGGCGACATGGTGCAGCGGATCGTGGTGGAATAGTTCGTGGCAATGCAACACAGGCGATCGTGTCTCGTGAGGGACAAGATCATGTGGAGGTATGATCAGGAGCTATTGGGAGCTCCACTTTGGTGTACGACACAACAAGAAGAAGTGATATGGATTCAAGGAGTGAATGCCATGGTACCGCAGAGGCGGGTCTTCGTGTGTGCATCGGAGCTTACATTGGATGAAAGTCTTGATCATCAGCATAGGGGGGCTGTGTACCACCGAGGAAGAAGTCCAAGTGCAAGTACCAGTGAGTCCCATGGAGAGGGACGTGATCACGTGAATGATCAGGAGCTCCACTTCGGTGAACAATGCAACGACAAGAAGGGCTGTGGATTCAAGGAGTGAATGCCACAGTACCGCAGAGGCGGGTCTTCCGTGTGTGCGCATCGAAGCTTGCTTCAGATGAAAGCCTTGGTTGGCAGTATATGGGGGCTGTGTACCACCGAGGGGGTAGTCAGATTGCAAGTACCAGTGAGTCTCATGGAGGGGACTTGATTATACTAAGGTATGATCAGAGCAGCTAGAGAGTTGGACTGCTTCAGTGCTCACATTCGCTTAAGGGAGCCCGACAAGTCAGAGGACAAAGCCGAGTAAGCGAACGTTGCTACCAAGGAAGCTAAGGAGAACAGAATCAGCGTGAGCCCTGCAACAAGATGGCGGAGGCCATGCATGAGAGTTGCAATCTGTCTTTCCATCGACCAAAGAGAACTACTAGGAGGACACAATGGTGTCGAAGTAGGTGGTCGGAAGGGGCGAGGAAGCGACGACGAGTCCAGTGGGGCTCAGCTACCCGAAAGCAAAGCGTCGGTTAGAAAGGAGGTGGACTCAGAGGAGCACCACAGTGCCGCAGAGGCGGATCTACCGATCGCGAAGAAAGGGATGCAGATGTAAGTCAACGGATAGTAGCGCTATGGGCTTGGCAGCACCATGGTACCGCAGAGGCGGGACTTCCGTGGAGTCATCGATCCCTTGCTCTCATGGAGGGAGAGCATTGGTCGCAAAAGGGGCCAAGGAGGTGGAGAATGCAAAGGCAAACTCCAAGTACCAAGACAGGGCAGAAGGGCAGAGGCCAAGAAACTTCATAAGACCGATGTCGAAGGGCTTCTCATCAAGATAGCCGAAAGCGAGGGACTTCGGGTTGACGCAGGAGTGCTCGACCAAGGAACGAAGTAGACAGTACATGGTACTGTACCTTTCTACTCAGAGGAGTAGGCGACAAAGGTGATAGAGAAGATGGGACAATCCCAGAGGCGACCAAATCTATCAAAGACTTACTCCAAGTTGGGGGACTCCAAGTTGGGGTAAACTTTTGCTCTTTTCGGGCGAAACTTCTTGCATTCCAGAAGTTCAATGACAGTGGGAAGGCGAATCACAGTAGCTAACTCAACGCAAGGAGTGCAAACACTTCAGGTGCTTCAGAAGTGTGAGCAAAGAGCGGGCGAATGTTAGTAACCAGCTCAATGCATGAAGTACAAACTCGAGGAGGCATGCGAAATCGAGTAACCTTTGCCTTCTCAACTACTAAGAGAATGGGTGAAGTCAAGTATCCCAGTTCTCTTACTTATCCGGCAGAGGAGCTCTGCCTAAGTTCAATGACCCTTCAGAGAAAGTTTACGGAAGACAATAGTTGTCAATTCCTCACCATTAGTGATCGGTACTACTGAGAGTAGATTGTTCGCTTTATTTTTCAATTGAATTACAATCGAAAGCGAAAATGATGCGAACCTACTTGGAAGTGACAACTAAACATAGAGGAAGGATCAATGGGCAACATTTTGAAGGAAGGACCAAAAAAAAAAAAAAACTTCAATGTCTGCGAGGCGATGCTCGTTAAAGCTCCAACAAGCATCCACCTAGTTCAAGCAACATGAATATACTACGATACTGGCGCATAATAAGGCAGGTCTTTTCCTTCATCAGCAGGATCCGCGAGAACCCACAAGGATCAACACAACTCAGCCAACCCCACACCAGATTCAGTCAGTGGTGAGTTGAAGCAGCATGGCGGATCAGAGTTCGACTACTCAACAACAGCGGCGGAGAGCAGCTGGGAGCCAAAGGGGCGTGTTGCAGCTAAAGCAGAAGATTGAAGATTTAGCAAAATGCAAGGAGATGCAACGTCTACAGTGACTTCGACGAGGACGTCGAAGGAATAAGTGGGGGAGAATGTCATGGTCAAAATGTAAACAAGGTGTTTGATGAAATGCTCATGTTTGTCCGTGTCCTTCGGTTTGTGTACATACATTGTACAGCAAGTAGCAGGCTTGCAGTAGGCTTAGCAGCCCGAGTTTGGTTTGCTTTATGGTCAATTTTGGCTTGTAAATACAAGCATGTCTTGTAAGCACTTGTGGGGGACTTCGGTCTGTAATGGACCATTATCCTTTGTGTGCAACCTCTCTGAGTTTGTGATGTCCTCGGATGTAATTTGCATATGGCATATGAAGTGTTTGCTTGAGCAGTTGCTTGTGGATCCCGTGGGAATTGCTTCTTCTGGCCCGTTTTCTCTTTTGTGAGCCTAAGGGACTCTAGGAGATCTCGGGGAAGGCTGACCTTTGCGGACGGATACGCAGGGGTGCCGCACGACTTAGGCAAAATCAGCTAAGCCCGTGACAATGTGGTATCAGAACCCACAATCCAATTAGATTGATTGTCAGAGGGAGTCGTCATGACATTTGCCCGAGGCCAAGCCGACGGAGGTGAAAGACGAGGTCGAGACCAACAAACCTTTGCCGAGTGGCCGACTTTATCACATAATTGGCATACAACTTGTTGCTGAAGCATGGAAGGAGGACAACGTGGTTGAACGACAGCGTTGAAGTGCGGAGAATGGAGAGGCGACGGTGATGGAGAGGGACCCGTAGAAGTGGGAGAAAAATTGGTCACACCTTTTGAAGCATTCTTACGGTATTTATGATTTTGCCAGTTGGACTTCTGATTGAACTGAGCCGTGATAGGAGGTCCTGGCAAGGAATCTGATAGTCTATTAACACGCTTTAGGTAAGCTTCATAGTCGGTGAGCTTGTCATAGAGTTCTTCAAAGCAAACCAGAGAGTCACGTGCTCGAAGTGCAGCTGCCAGTTCTTTGAACTCGGGACTCAATCCATTAAGCGTGTGGACAAGAACTTCTTCTTGTTAGAGAGAACAAAGGCTGCAGGAGGGACGATGCCGGCGAGCGGGTGTAGAAGTCGTCATCTACTGCAGATGAGGTAGGAGAGATCTTCGGAGCAGAGGATGTCCGGGAGGGTGGCGACAGATGACCCCTAAGTATCTACAGTTTTGCAGCGGGATTGTCGACAGACAAATAAAAATAAAACCTATCATTTGACAATGAAAAAAAAAGTAATCTCTCTTATAGAGAGAGGGGCTCTGATACCATGTTGGAAATAGAAAGAAGTAATGAAAATACCCAATTGATTCATTGATCCATCATTAATTTATACAGGTGAAGATAAGAGGATTTCCCTCAACTAACCTACGTGATTTCCTCATTCAGTTAAGGAAATCATATCTAAATCCTAACTTAATCTTATCTTCTATCACAATTGGCTCAAATACAACCACAGGGCCCTGATGTCAATTTTATTTAATAATGCACTACTGAAGCGCATTGAACCGACGGAGTATGAAAATATCAATGACCAACTTGCAAAGATCCGACAAACCTCCATGATCCAAGAGTACCTAACTAGGTTTGAGAAGTTATCCTACCTTGCTCGTGATTGGACTGACCAACAATTGTTAGGGACATTCATCGAGGGACTCAAACTGGAGATTAAAGGAGAGGTTAAGGCGCGATAGCCCCGCACTGTAACAGTTGCAATTTCTTTCGCCCGAATACAAGAGGAACGACTCAACCAAGATGCTCGGAGGATGAGAACCACTCTTAGGCCCACGACATATAGACCTCGTTCTATTCCAAGTCGTCCTTCGCTGTCAAAAAAATTGATGAGAGAAGAACTATATGACAGATCGACAAAGGGACTTTGGCATTGCAACAAACCGTGGAGCTGTGATTAACACTGCAAGAAGGGGCTCCTCCTAATGATTGAACCCCTTGAAGACATGAAGGAGGAGGTCGCGGATGAAGAACAATAGCCGGTTGATATTACGATGCATGCTCTTGCCGACATGTAGGAGGTAGGCTACGCGACAAGAATACGATGATCATGCCAGCGAGTAGGAGGTAGGCTGCGTGGCAAGCAAATGGAGTAGGTTTGATTCTTCAAATTTTGTCAGCTCTCCCATAGATTACTGCTCAAGTTGCATCAAGAAGCTGCTACATGCTTTGTGAAAAACCTTCTCCATTCGTTGCGTGCAAATCGTCATTACATTGCTCCCACGTTTTTCGTGTAGTATTACATGTTTCCCTTTGCTATAAACTTTTATAATTATTTTCAAAAAATTTCAAGAAACATCACCTAATGTCGTCAGCCATTCGATGCCAAGCACGAGCTCATAATCATCTAGAGGGAGGAGGATGAAATTTGCAATTATCTCTTGATCCTGTAGTAATAGTTTCACCCACGGGCGCCTACGATCACACTTTAAAATTCGTCCGTCGGCGACCTTAATGTCAAACCTACTGCAATCCTCAATAGGTAAGGCCATCTGAACAACAACCTTGTTATTCATAAAATTATTAGTGCTCCTGATGTCAATAAGAACGGTGATCGATTGTTCCTTTAGAAGTCCTCCCACTTTCATCATCTGCATGAGCATGAAATAGAGAAGATTATAAAGGAGATGCTTGAAACAGGAGTCGTTCAACCAAGTTGCAGCCCCTACTCTTCGTCGGTGCTCCTCGTACGAAAGAAGGATGCATCGACTATCGAGCTCTCAATGGCATAACCATCAAAGACAAATATCCTATTCCAGTAGTGGATGACTTACTTGATGAATTAAAGGGAGCATGAATCTTCATAAAGTTGGACCTTCGATCCGGATATCATCAAATATGGGTGTGCGAAGAAGACATACCAAAAACCACCTTTCGGATGCACAATGGCCACTACGAAGTTTTGGTAATGTCCTTTGGTCTCACTAATGCTCCCTCTTCTAGAGTCTTATGAATAATATTTTTCAGAGTTATCTTCGTAAGTTCGTATTGGTTTTCTTCGACGATATCCTTATTTATAGCCCTTCTCTTGAGAATCATTTTGAGCACTTACGACTTGTTTTGACGATTCTTCGAGAGCATGTTCTTTTTGTCAAAAAATCAAATTGTAACTTTTTTCAACAGAAGGTGGAGTATCTTGGGCATATCATATCAGAGGAAGGAGTGGCGGTGGACCCTTCCAAAATCGAAGCAATGCAAAGTTGGCCGACTTCGAAGAACATAAAATCGTTGTGTGGCTTCCTCGGTTTAACGGGCTACTACAACAAGTTCGTGAAAGATTATGGAAAGATCAGTGCCGCTCTCACACCCTTGCTAAAAAAAATGCTTTCCAGTGGTCGGACAAAGCCTCTACCGCCTTCGATGAACTTAAGGCTGCCATGATAACAACGCCCGTACTAGCGCTACCCGACTTCAACAGAACTTTTATCATTGAAGCCGACGCCTCCGGAGTTAGAATTGGTACTGTTCTAATACAAGATAGCCACCCTCTCACTTACACTAGTAAGTCATTGTCTCCTTCCCATCTAAAAATGACTATTTACGAGAAGAAGATGCTCGTGATTGTGCATGCGGTAGCAAAATGGAGATCGTACTTGATCGGGTGACGCTTTCAAATCAAGACCAACCACAAGAGCCTAAAATATTTTTTTGTAGCAGAAGATATACTCCCCCGAATAGCAAAAATTTGTAACAAAGCTTCTTGGGTATGATTACAAAATAACTTACAAAAAAGAAAAAGAAAATGTTGTTGTAGATGCACTTTCATGGCTACCCGAGCAAGCTGAATTTTTTGTTGTCTCCCTTCCGACCAGTGACTTTCTCGAGGACATTAGGAAGGAATAGAGAGATGATTCAGAGACCAGTAAGATCATAAAAAAATTGGAGGAGGAACCAAGCTTTGTGACTCATTATAGTTAGGATTAAAAAGATTTATGCTATAAGGGACGCATTGTGCTTGTGCTGAATTCTACTTGCGTAAAGACTATTCTTCAAGAAATGCATTCCACACCAGCGACGGGGCACTCTAGATTCCTTAGGACTTATAAGAGAATTAAGAAAAACTTTTATTGGGTAGGGATGAAAAATATTATTGCTGAATTTGTAGTGCAGTGTGATGTATGTCAATGACATAAAGGTGAAAAAATAGTGGCAAGCCCTAGAAAGCTGCAACCTTTACTTATCCCAAACTCGATATGGATCGATATATCGATGGACTTCATCGAAGGGCTGCCCTCATCCCAAGGAAAAGGTATAATTCTAGTTGTGGTTGATCGTCTTTATGAAGTATTATCACTTTTGTGCTGTCCGTAACCCCTACACCGCTTCTAGCATTGCTCAAATCTTTATGGAGAATATTATGAAATTGCATGGGATGCCAAGATCTATTATAAGTGATCGTGATAGGGTCTCCACTAATAAATTTTGGATAGAATTATTTCAGTTACAAGGTACTAAGTTGAAGATGAGCATGACATATCATCCACAAACCGACGTCCAAATCGAAGTGGTGAACAGGTGCTTAGAGATATACCTCAGATGCTTCACCAATGATCGACCAAAAGAGTAGACAAAGTGGCTTCTCTGGACCGAGTGGTGGTATAACATGACCTATCATTCGTCGACAAAATGTACTCCTTATGAAGCTATGTATGGCCGACCACCCCCTGTAATCCCAAAATATGTACTAAGTGCATCTAAGGTAGAACAGATAGACATGGAGCTTAGAGACAAGGACAAAATTCTGAAGCTACTAAAAGATAATCTCTTAGTAGCCCAGGCAAAGATGAACAACAGCACGATCAACACAAAAGCAAAAGAGAATTTTTAGTGGGAGATTGGGTCTTTCTTTGGCTCCAACCATACAAGCAAACATCGATCCAGACCAGAGCATACATGAAGCTTTCACCATGATTCTATGGACCATACTAGATCATAGAGCGCATCAGAGCAGTGGCATACAGATTGGACTTACTCGCCAGCTTCCGGATCCACCCAGTCTTTCACGTATCATGCTTGAAGCCCAATTTGGGGCAAAATGAGATGACCCAAAGCCACCTGCCAGATATTACAGACCAAGGAGAGCTCCAGATCCAACCGCATGCCATCATCGATCAACGACTCGTGACTCGACGACGATGACCCACTACTGAGGTGCTAATATAGTAGATGAACTTACCTACAGAAGATATCACTTGGGAGAATTATGAAGACTTGAAGATCAAATTTCTATATTTCATGGAGCGTCAGCCTTGAGAGCAAGACTGATTTGAAGAGGACGGGTTTTTTAGGACTCTAGATAATTAAGTTCTAATTTTAAATTTAATGGGATTAGCACATATGTAAAACCCTAGCTAGTCGTACCCTACTATAGTTAAAGGGGTCGGTTAGGTTTAGGGATTGAGTTAGGAGTTATGGCACATGTAAACCCTAGTTAGCCGCCCCCTACTATAGTCAAAGGGGCCAGCTAGGATTAGGGTTAAAGTGGAGGAGGATTAGGAGTCCTTAGCCGTTGGTCATCCCTAGTTACGATCGGTAGGAATTACTTTTTAGAATTGGAGTTGAAGTTGTTAGGAATATGAATCTTATTAGGAGTCAGGATTTAGAAGTCATATAAATAGTCATGTATTCAGTTACCTTTTATCATCAATAGATTAATATTATTTTTAATCATTAAATAAAAAATCAAGGAGAGACAAAACCCCTTTAAAATTTCATAAGATCGATCCCTTACAAATATCAATCCTAAACTTAAAATCCATATGCATTTTAACAAGCTCCTCTGTTCTCCTCTCTCTCTCTCTTGATAGCTTTTCATCCTCGAATGAACTCAGATCGATGGAGTCACTTTTTTGAACCAACATGCGGACCATCAGTAGTGGGTCCCAGAGCAGTATTTCGACAAGGATCTCTACGGCTGGTGTGGCACTGACTGATAAAAGAATGAATGTAAGGAGATGTTTCTCCACGAAAAGGGACAGATCTTTATGATTTAAATCTGATCGTCGATTGACTGATTTATGGATAGATGGAGTTTGCTGCTTGGAACTAAACAGCAAGATTATGCTAATAAGTACGCGGGTTTCATTTCTGATGGATAATAATGATAATTTTTCCATCTCACCGACCCTTTTTCTACTCTACTTCACTTTCACGATTCGATAATGAGTAGACAGTACGATCTAGTTGCTTTATTTTATATTAAGATCTTATATTAATATTTACGAAAATAAGATATTTAATTTTATTAATATTTTTTAATTTTTAAAATTTTAAAATTATATTTTTAATCCTACATAGAGATCTCAATATTTTATTTTCATAAATACAAAAATTTTAATATAATTTTTGAGAGTATAAGAATCGAGACATTCAAAAATAATTAATTATATAAAATAATTTATAATTAATCTAAAAAATAAAAATAAAAATAAAAATAATAAAAATCGGAGAGGGAAAGTTGAGCTCCAAGACACGGATGGTGAGAGGAGGAATGGTCGCATATTCCATGCTTAAATAGAGTTAAAATATTTTTTAATTAAACTATGTAGGATTTAATATGGGGATAAAATACATGGGTATTAATGCAGATGGCAACATTGATACCAGCATTACACAAAAATGATAACATTAACATCATTACACAAAATAACAAAAATATCATAGTGGAGTATTGATCATAATAATAATCGTCATGCCATCTCGATAATCCCATCTTGAGTAAATAGTGCGAGACCACATTTATTTTTAGATGGTCTGATTTCATCATCTATGTGCGAGAGAGATGTGAGGACTTCATCTTGGGAGTGTTCTCTTTCAGCTAGAGTGAGTATGATAGTTATCCACTTTTTTATATTATCTTTTTATTACTATATTTAATTTCTCTCTTTTATGATAATCTATTATAAAAATATATTCTATCAATAGGGCATCAGTATTGTCACATATGGCCTCATCCAGCAAGTGTCACTAGACAATGCTTACAATCAACCATCACACATCCACTACTACATGAGTGGCGTAATCGATGGGAACGATAGTTTGACGTAGATGGAAAGCAATTAAGGCTAAGTCTTCCGCGCTAGTACTACACAAGCTATGTAATAAGCAGACGTAATGAGACCAGATCTCTACTTAAAAAAAAGGGTAACCAAGTACATCTACACACACAAAATTACTCTAAGTTCAATTGGTCTGATTTGTTTGATTAGTCAATTAATTTAATTGTTAGAGGTGCATTGTCAAGAATGCTCCCGATGTAGTTTTTGTAAGAGTCGAACTACTTATGGAGGAGCTTGCTTTAACATTAACTTGAAAGAGTACCTGGTCGGATCCAGCTCGACTTCAAATTTGGATAACCAAATCTAACCCTAACAAGTTGGTGTTAGAAGAAGGGCCTTCTAGGATGTCCTAGGGCAACTAACATAGCACCATTTACGTTATAAAGATACACTATAGGACAACTGACTCTTATGTGTCGAACCATCCCCACAACCTTAAGAGTTGTGGTGTTGATTTCCTCTTTTGGACAATTGGCCAAGGAGTTATATCTTAGCTTCATCCTACTGACTCCTAAAGGAGTCCACCATCTCTCTTTTAGCTATTTGCTAGGAGGAGAAAGAGTCATTGGGGAGCTATAATAAGAGATTAAATGAGGAAGTTCTACTAGTAGCCAAACCGACTCTCTCCATCCTCATAAATACCTATATAAGCAACCCTCTGATCCTCATAATTTTTCTACAAAGTCATCACTTAGCCACCAACAACATTCCTAAAACTTCTACAAGAGACCGATCGATATATTGTTACAAAGTTGATTATAGCTAGCCAAAGGAAGCCTAAACTCAAAAAAACAATGAAGGATGAATGGGGCTATCGTTAGAGCCCCATCAAAAACTATCACCATAGGGGTAGTCGCATCATATCATTAGCTACCTTAATGGCTCTTTTAATCACACTTAAGCATCCTAATTGTATATGTTTAGTAACATATAAATATAAATAGTAAGTTATTTTCTCTCTCTGAATCTCTTTGATCTCCAAGATAACATAATCTCAGATACTCTGTTGACTTAGGCATCAGAGAAATTGAGTCAGGAACCCCCTCAACATTGATCTTTTGGTGGGTACATTAACGCCACATCCATAGGTCGGAAGTGCCACATCGACATCTACATCATAGCTCTACATTCAACTCCATGTTGATTCTTCAACCTCTTAAATCGAGTCAATTTGTTCCCATTAGCTAAGTATTCAACAATCAACTTTGGAGACAACAAGGTTCAAATACAATAATAGTAAACTATTAATACTTGAATTAGTTATGTGCTTATACTCAATAAAATGGGTTCGACTTAATTTTATAATTTGTTATGATCAGAAGAATCATTAATATCAAGAGAAGAGAGTCCCAAGATTGTCTGCTGATTACAAGTGTCATACAAGTCAATCACATGAGTGATGACACGTGTGACACGCTGCATGATCTTTTTGCTTACTATTATTATTGGTATATTATAACATTATATTATCTGCTACATATATATTGTGATGTCCTTGGTTCTATGCAATAGGAATCAGATTGTGATGAGAACACAATAATGAGACAAATTTACCTTTAAACACATAACCTAAATAATTCCAGTTATAGATTACTCAAGAGGGACATTAAGATAATCGGATAGACCAGTGTACTATATTTTTATCCATATGACAGAAGCAGCTGGTCTCAAAGCCACTTGTGTACGGACACTAAAGGTGTAGTATAAATGCTCACTGGAGAATGAGTTTACTAATTGATTTGCTTATGAAATATTAGATGATTAATGATACCTAACGTCAAACAGCGATTTCATAGTCCCAGTTGTGTATTTAGTTCTTAGACTTGAGACATCAATGATCAATTATTTGAGTACTCCTTTCTTTAACGTCTGACTTACAGGTCTGGAAAGTTACAGATCTGGTTCAATCGGTTATTGGAATTAGTAGTCAACATTACAAAGATAATTGAGTATAAATAGAGGATCATTCACTCTCAGTATCGTAAGAGGAATATCCCGTGTGTTATCGCTCAAACAAATCCATGGCCAGGGTCATTCGGATTGAGAGAGAAGTTCTTCAAAAGAATCCGATTAGAGCGAGACTCAGATAGATTTCATATGTAGTCTGACAGTACTTTGCCTAATATATGATATCTGAGATATTAGATAGATGAGGGAGTATAGATACATGGTAACTAAGGATAGACAAGTACAATAGATTTGATCTCTTGTACCTTATGGGGACTATGGCACAATGGCCTAGTATGTCCATAGTCGATGAATCGAGTGAATTATTATGAGATAATAATTCACTGAGTCAGAAGAAGTTATGATAGGACTCACAGCCAGCTCGATATTGGGCCTAGAGGATCACACACATATGGTGGATATTTTAGCGAATAGAGAATTGAATATGAGTTATCAAATTAGCCTATATTCTCATTAAGATAATAGACTCCTTGCATGAAGCACAATTAGAGGCCATAGAAGATTATTAGATTGAGATCCAATAACTCAAGGTTAGTGGGTAACTAGATGGAGATCCAATATCCATGAAGACATGATCTATTAGGGTTTTGTAGTGGCTCTCTACAAATAGGAGGCAAGGGAAGCACATAGATGATAGGCTATACCTTTGGTCGCCCCCTCCTATTCTCCTCCTCTCCCACCTTCTTCGCTGACTAACCCCTCTCTACTGCAAGAGGGCAGAGAAGAAGATAGAAGATCTTCTTCCACGTTCGTTAAGAGAAGCTGCACAAGAGTTACGAGATTTTGCTGCGATTGGAGGAGTATCGCTGCAGCGATCTATCGTGTGGATACCACTAGAGAGGAGGACAACTTTACCTCCTTCATCCTCTCTATCTGGATCTAAAAATTTAGGGATATACGATCTCCCTAGGTAAACAATCTCTCATATATTATTGTTTATGGTTTTTACAGTTTATTGTGTACTAATCTTTGTATGACGATTTAATCTATATGAGAAACTGATTTTGTTTTGATCTTCTGCTATGAATGTGATGCTCCTACTTAGTTTTCTAATATTATTTCTATCATCTTGAGGATCAGAAGGTCTTTGTTGCTAAGAGAGTTATGTTCCTTGAAAAGAAATATATTCTTGGTATAAAAAGTGGGAGTGAGATAGAGTTGAATGAGGTTAGAGAACCGAGCTCAAGCACCATTCCAGATCGAGTCTGTTCAGGTACCTAGCATACAAGTTCTAACTTTGTGTAAGTCTAGCAAAGTGTCTCACCCTCCTGAAAGATATGTGAGACATATCAGTGGAGACGACACTTAAGATGTTAATCCTGAGATATATGAGGAGAGTATTATGAGTATAGACTTCGGGAAGTGGCCAGAAGCCATTGATTTAGAGATGAAATCCATTTACTCCAACAAAGTTTGGAACCTCATTGATGCACCTGAGGGTCTCGTATTCATTAGTTACAAGTGGATCTTCAAGGAAAAGATAGGAGTATATGAAAAATGGAGACCTATAAGGCAAGAGTGGTGGCCAAAAGGATATCGTCAAAGGCAAGAAGTTTATTATGACGAAACCTTCTCACCTAAAGCCATGCTAAAATCTATTAAAAAAATTTTGGCTATTGCAATACACTATGATTATAAGATCTAGCAAATAGATGTGAAAACCGTGTTCCTCAATGGCAACCTCGAGTAGGAGGTATATATGATACAGCCAGAGGGATTCATATCCAAGGAGAGTCCAAACAATGTATGTAGGTTACTCAGATCCATCTATGGATTGAAGTAAGCTTTCTGAAGTTAGATCATAAGATTTGATGAGACGATCATATCTTATAACTTCGTTAAGAATGAAGATGAGCATTGTGTGTACAAGAAAGTAAGTGGGAATGCTATCACCTTCTTGGTGTTGTATGTGGATAACATCATAATAATTGGGAATGATGTAGGAATGCTCTTCACAATTAAGGCTTGACTATCTAGAAACTTCTCCATGAAGGACTTAGGGGGAGCATCCTATATTTTGGGATCCAGACTTATAGAGATAGATCCAAGAAGATGCTTGACTTCTTTTAATCTAGATACATAGACTTCATTGTCAAAAGGTTTGACATAAAAAATTTCAAGATTGGTCTCATACCGATAAGACATGGAATATTACTTTCTAGGAATATGTTTCCAAAGATTCCTTAAGAAAGGACATATATGGATATGATACACATGCCTCAGCGAAAGGGTCTATCATGTATGTTATGCTATATATCAGACCTGATATAGAGCATGCTCTAAGTGTCATGAGCAGATATTGAGCGGATCCAAGCTTGGAACATTCGAAGGCAGTAACTATATCTTTAAGTTCTTGGGAATGACTAAGGATCTTTTATTGGTATATAAAGAAGGTAGCCTCAAGGTTGAGAGCTACACAGACTCAAGTTTCTAGTCCAACATCGATGATAGTAAGTCGAACTCAGGGTATGTCTTCATCTTGAATGAAGGAGTGGTAAGCTGGAAGAGTTCCAAGTAAGATATTACTCTTAACTCAACCACTGAAGCAGAGTACATTACTGTAGTAGAAGCAGCAAAGGTAGATGAAGAAGTTCATCATGAATTTGAGAGTCGTACCTAGCAATAAGGAACTGATTCCCATATATTACGATAATAACGAGATGATAGCTCTAGCAAGGGAACTCCGGTCTCATCAGAATTGTTCTCAAGATGTTCCATTTGATAAGAGAGACTATAGCCAGTAAAGATGTAGCAATGGAAAGAGTTCCATCCGAAGATAACATTACAGATCCATTGATAAAGTCATTTGCTCATATTATCTTTGAGCATCACAGGGCTCTGATGGGGATTAGACACTTAGGTAATTGACTTTAGGTCAAGTGGGAGATTACTAGTTACAAGAGTCATACAAGCCAATCATATGAATGATGACACGTGTTGCATGATCTTTTTACTTACTATTACTATTAGCATATTATCACATTATATTGTCTGTTACATATATATTGTGATGTTCTTATATCTGTACAATGGGAATCGAATAATGATGAGATCACGATAATGAGACTAATTCACCTTTAAACATAGACCATAAATAATCTCAATCATAGGTTACTCAAGAGGGACATCGAGATAATCAAATAGATTTGTGTGTTGTATACATGTCCATATGATAGAGATGACTGGTCTCATAGCCACTTGCGTAAGGACACTAAGGGTATGGTACAAGTGCTTATTGGAGAATAAGTTTACTGATTGATCCGCACTGGATGGTTAATGATACCTAATGTCAGACAGGATTCTATTGTCCCAGTTGTGTACCTAATGATGTCGGACTTACAAATCAGAAAAGTTTCAGATCCAGTACAATTGGCTATCGAGATTGATAGCCAACCTTACGAAGGCAATTGAGTATCGATAGAGGATCATCCACTCTCGGTATCACCGAGAGGAATATCCCGTGTGTTATGGCTCAGACAAATCTCTAGCTAGGGTCATTTGAATTGAGAGAGAAGTTCTCCAAGAGAATCCTATTATTGAATCTCGGATTTGATGATGAAATCAATTGATGGGTTATTGATCTAATAAGATTGTTAGAGTTGATTAATACATGATTAACTATGATAGAGAAAAAATTACAATAAGAGGTTTGGCCAAAGTCAAGTCCAGGCATTGGGCCGGAGTGAGGAGAATGTGGTTGGAAACTCGTCTGGAATGCATCGAGAACTCGCCGAGGGTATCGGGAGTTTGCCGGAAGAAGACCAAGACTCGTCAGAAGATTGTCGGGGGAAGCGAAAAAGCATGCTGGGAGTTGGGAAGGTCTTGAAGTGGATTTGTTGGCTATGTTGATTGTAATTAATTAAGTCATAATTAGTATCATTTAGGTTTAACTACGATGGAGAAAATGAATTACAACCAGATGATGGGCCAAGATTAAGTTTGGGCATCAGGCTAAGGTTCGAACGATGCAGTGGGAGTTCGCTGGGAGTTTGCTATGAGTTTGACAGGAGTTCGCTAGGAGTTCACCGAAGGAATAAAAAAGCTCGCTGGGAACACGCCAAGAGATCGCCGGAGGAAGACCGTAAAACTCGTCGGAAGAATTCTGGAGGTTGCTGGATTACCGGGGGTTAGGTCAATTGTTAGACTTGATGGTCATGTATGGTTGTAATCAAGTGATTCATAGTTAGATTCGAGTTCTCCTTGGGTTTGATTTGAAAGGAATCCAAATCAACTCAATGAAGCAATCGGGTATAATTTGATATTGGATTGAGCTCAGGTTGAGCTTAATTGATTGATTTGGAAAGTGGTCAACAAGATGTACAAGTCGGGATTGAAAAGGTGAAGGGAAACACTTTTCTAAAAATTTTGACGGTTGTACCGTTGGTGAGCGATGATTGTACCATCGTTGCCTAGGAATCCAGGCAGTAGGCGACGATTATACTGCCCAGCCTAGTGGTTGTACCATCGCTGCCTAGGAATCTGGGTAGTAGGCGACAGTTGGACCGCCCAAGCCAGTGGTTGTATCACCTGTACCCTGTTATGAGGGTGGCTTTCAGCAATTGTACTGTCGGTGCCAGTAGTTGCACCGTTGTACCTGGATTTTTCGGGTGAGTTTGAATTTTGGCTCTATTCTTCTAAGGCCAATTGGGGCCTATAAATACCATAAGTTTTCTTGCATTTAACATAGGTTTTTACAAAATAATTGGGCTAAAAATTGTGTGAAAAAATTGGGTGCTAAAAGTGTGCAAGATAAAGAAAAGGGGGAAGGGAGTGAGCCATGTGTTGTATTTCTTGTAAGAAGTCTCCCTTGAGTTGAAAGCCTGTAAGGGTATGGTCTTCACCCAAAGAAGATCGGTAGTGGACACCGATGGACCTCAGAGAAGAGGATTCGAGAGTAGACGTAGGCTAGGTTGAGGTCGAACCTCTATCAATCTGTGAGAATTTCTCTACTTTGTTATTTTTGATTATGAATATTCTTATATGGAGCTTTCTTTTAGCATAATCATAACTTAGTTTCGTTCAATATCTTATTGCTCACTTACTCAATGAGATGCTTTCGATTTCTAGTTTTGATTCTCACGAAAAGTTTTCCTTAAGCTATGATTTTTTACATTTGTACTAATTCACCCCCCTCCCCCCCCCCCCCCTCTTAGTGTCAATTGATCCTAATAATTGGTACTAAAGCAAGGTTCTTACTCATTGGATTAACACCCACTTGAGTAAATGACTTTGTTTGGCATGAATGTCAATGCATCACAAGTCCCCCTATGTTCAATGGAACAGACTACACATCTTGGAAAATTCGAATACGTATCTTTTTTATTTCGATAAATTTTGATTTATGGTGTATTGTTGAAAAAGATTTTCAGAAGTCATCCAATCCAATAAATGATTGGAATGATTATGAAAAATAAATATTTTATTTAAATGTAAAAGCAATAAATGATTTATTTTATTCTTTAAGCAAAAACGAGTTTGATCAGGTTTCTTCTTGTGATTCGGCTTTTGATATATGACATAAATTAAAATTCACAGATGAAAGCACAACTAAATCAAGTGAATCATTAAATGAAATGATCCATAAAAATGAACTTGAAGAACACCTTTTAAAAAATAGAAAGGATTGTGAGCTAAGAATGATATATGACTCCTCGAGTAAAACCTCGAGTGATGAGAACATTAAACTTAAACTTTTGACAAAAAATCAAGAAATTTAATGAATATGAATAAAAATGAACGTAAAATGAAGAAAATGTTTTGCTATGAACACAAGAAGCCAAGATGCTCCAAAGATGAAGAGTACAATCAAGAAAAAGTGCAGAATCTCGCGCTTATGGCCATCAACAATGAGGTAAGTGAGTCTTTAAATATTTCTTTTAAATTATTAAATATGTTTCATGAATTGTTTGATGAATTTAGAAAAATTAGTAAATCTTATAAGTTGCTTAAAAATGAACATGATTTGTTACTTAGTAGATTTGATTAAATGCATGATACATTATCATCACATAATCTTTGCTCTAAATGTGAAATGCTAGATGATGTTAAAGAGGACAATATCATGCTTAAACAAACGTTATAAAAATTTAAAATAGGGAATAAATCCCTTAATTTGATCCTTGCTAATAAAGATCATGTTAATAGAAGAAAGGGTATAGGCTTTATTGGTAACATTCAACAAAAGTCAATCATTTTTGTTAAGGTACCCATCTTAAATTTACCATCAAAAGTTAAATATAATTTTTATGAAAAATTAGGACATAAATCCAATAAATATTTATTTAAAAATTATCACAAATTAGTTTGGGTTCCTAAGGGAACAACAAACAACAAAAAACTATTAGACAAGAAAGACAGAGTTCTTCAATAGGTCCCAATGTAAAATGGGTATCTAAATCTTTATTGTAGGTTTATCACAACTAAGGTTAGGAGCAAAATAGAATGATATCTTGATAGTGGATGCTTAGGACATTTTACTTGAGATCTAACTTAATTATCAAGCTCTCTAGCCAAAATATCAAAAATATGAAAAATTATTTGAATCAAGATGTTTGAAACTTAATGATCTTTGTTCTATTATAATAAATCTTTTTATTAAAAAATAGTTCATGATTATATAATTAATCTTAATAATGCATAGCTAGAGCATACTAGTATGAAAATGAACTAGAGCTAAAGAACTTAGTTATTATTAATGAAAAATATTTATGTTGAAATTTATGAAAATGAGACTTTGTTGATGATATATTAGTTTCTATGATTTGAAAGATATTTTATATAAAACAACCCTCTTGACTCCTAAAGATATTTATCCAATTAAAACTTTTTTTATATGAGTCTAATTTTTTTTAATAATAGTTATTACTAAAGATCTTTCTAAATAAACCATGATCTTTTAAAGTATGTTTAATGATTGATTTGAATGTTATATTAGATGGACTTGAAATATGTTGCATGATTGAATGTTAGATCATTCTTGAATTTAGACTTGTACTGGTTAAATGGGTGTACATTGTCTTGAGATAAAATTGAATGAAATGATTTAAATGCTATGATAGTTGTATGTATGATTAAATAATTATTATTGAATGATAGAATTTGAGTATAGAACAATATAGAAAAGGGAAAGAAAAATCATGCTGTATTTTCTAGTATTTTTAAAAAATTAAAAATATTTTTGAAATGAGAATGAAATGAGTATGGTAACTCATTTCACTAAGTCTAAAGAATTAGACTCATTTAAGAAAGAAAATTCATTGAAATTAAAATAAATTGAAGCTCTTTAAAATGTTTTCTTGCAATGATCTTGATGAAACTTTAGTTTTTGATTTTAAATGACATTGCATTCTTGAAATAAATTTCATAAGTTAAAACAACTAAAATGAGGATAATTATTCTTAAAAATATTTTTATCTTATCAATCTTCAACAAGAGATAAAATGATACTATTATTGTTGAATATCTTATAAAATGAATTAGAAAACTTTAGTTTTTTTTTTAAATAATGTATGTTGCCCTCATTGAAATTATCCGTAAAGTAATTTTTGATAATGATTTTAGATATGATTTATTTTGATTTTGATGATTTGATAATAGCACCTGGTAGTGAGGCTAAGAACTTGAAATTGATTTCGTTAGGAGTAGAATTATTTTGATTTTGATGATTTGATAATAGCACCCTTAGACTGCTGCAGTTGTGTCTTATGTCGGCATGGGTGCCAGGAGCAGCACTATAGACTGTAAAAACGATTGTAATAAAATAATATATATATGTAGGCTCCCCCTATAGAAATCTCGTATCAAGCCCACATTATTAATGCATTAGGAATATAATCCCTGGGGCATACGACACCTTAACTCACAAACGGGACTGGGAACCAACCTAATAAGTAGAAAATCCACTAAGCAGTCTAAGGGTGCCCCAAAGACTCAGAATCAACCTCCGAAGTCTAAGAATGAGGTTTGATGTGCTTGGGGTAATAAGTAAACTTTGGAAGTAAGAGAATAGCTATCAAGTAAGGATGCTAGCACTAATATCAGAATGAGACTAATAAGTAGAGAATAAAGTTCTACCTCAGGAATTCCCCTCGATATATGGAATTGAACGAGCAAGTAAACCTACCTGTCTTGCGATACGAGCTATCCAAAAGCAAGGATACTTGTCTTTGGGTACGAGCAGTAAGACTAAGCGTGGGATTTAGGGCAAAGAGGCCGACATGAGAAGTAAGAAAAAAACAAAGAATATGGACGTACTGTGAGGAATAAGGAATTGAACTGGCTACTAGCATAATTGAGCTCAAAACATGCTTTAATGCTAACTTCCCTGTCTCTTTTTCCTGGACTATGTACTTTAGTTATACTGTCTCCTTGCTTCAAATATGATATTAACGTAAATAGGACTATAGCTTGAAACTGAGAATCGATTTCCTTTGTCCTTAGTTTTGTACCATGTTAGTTCTACTATTTTTGAATTGTGCTTTTAACTTATCCTCCTAGTATAATTCAGTACTTCCCAAACTATCTTTCTGCTTTTTGAATGTAGATCCCTTTTTTTTCTTAGTAAAAAACCTTTGCTTGCGAGGACTCTTCGTATGGATTATCCAATTAGAATTAAGAAAATGGCTCTCTGATAGGCCCAGGAAAGTGGCTCTATGAACAACTCTTGACTCGAATACCAACAAATATGAAATGCGTTGATGTCAGCCCCCAAAAAAAGAAGAAATATCAGACCAGTAAAGTAAAAGGTACTGGACCACTACTTACAGGAAACTAGGTATAGATGATATAGGTATGGTCCAGCACATCTGACTACTTGCTATTAAAATAGCACATCATGATCTTGAAATCTTGAAAATTATAATTTGAGGTTTTTATATAAATCAAGATTGACGAAGATTCCTTCCCTTTAATAGATAAGTTTATCTTTTTTGAACTATAACATGAATCTTTTTATAAACAATGATCTTGATGATTTAAAATCACATATATAAATTGAGATCCTGTATTTTCATATCTCATTTTGCACAGTTATGATCTTAAAATTGGTACTATTGTATTTTAACTATCACTTTGACAATGACTAAGGGAGAGACAAAATGATATTTTGTAATAACAAAATTAAATACTTTGATTATGAAAAACCTTCATTTAGTGAGGAGCTATTTGCTAAAAGGAAAATTAGGAATTTTAAATACATGAGATTTGCATGATTGGATTTATATTTTACTTGGAATTTTGAATACATAAGATTTCTTAATTACTTATATTGATATTCACAAACAAAAATGAGGGATAAATTAATTAAATTATGTCTTTTAGATTTGAATTTTTATGACATGATACCCTTATACTTTTGGGTGTAATTAGAACATTGATGTAAAAAGAAAAATTATACTATCATATTTCCTTTTTGATAATGACCAAAAAGGAAAATAAAAGTTTCAATATGATTAGAAGAAAATTAGATATGATGAATCTTATAATATTTAATAAGGAATAATTATTTAGAAGAAAATTAGAAGTTTCTAAAGGTATGCAAAATGCACGATTTACAATTTAAGCTTGATTAACTATCATGTTTTCTTTTGGAATTCTTGACCTTTACAAATTGAGTTTTTTATCAAAATTTACATGAGTTGATCTTCAAAATTTATGATTTACTTGTTTTGCTACTTTTGTTTGAAATTTAAATAAGATGAATTTAAATGCATTACTAGCTCTTAGCTCTTTTTGGATTTCTCAGATTTTTTAGCTCCCCTTTCAAAGAGGATTTACCTTGATATTAACATTCAAAGTTCCTTTTGTGATAATATTTTTATCCTTTCTCAAATATCATTTTAATTCTTGATGAACATCTAACAAAGAAAAATATGTGACATGAACTTTTATAATGCTTGATATAAGTTCTATTTTTGTGATGATGTTTTTCACTCTCTTCCCTTGTTTCTTCTTTATTATTCAAAGAAAGGGAAGAAAAATTTTCATGAGAAAATTAGGTTTCTTATCCTATTTTACTAAGGGGGAGTAATGCAAAAATTATTTTGAAAAAATATGAAAACTTTGACACATGATGACCTTATGTATCATAAAATTACTTACTTGTTATTTCACCTCTTTTTGATAATGACAAAGGGAGAGAAATAGCAAATTGATGACACAAAAATGATACATACATGTCAAAGGAAAAAAAATTTCATGAGAAAATTATTGCTCATATCATATTTTACTAAGGGGGAACAATGACACATGTGCCTTGAAATCATTTGTTCTTACATTTCACATTTTTGTTGATAACAAAGGGGGAGAAATGGATATTGATGACAAATGTAAGAAAATTTTCAACATGGGCATTTCTCTTTATTTGTTGATAAATAAAGGGGAGAAATAATTGATAACTTAAGGAAGAGAATTTCAACTTAATGTATGATTGATGTATAATGTTTTAAAAGAAGGAAATTTTACATGAAATTCTTGGAATATTCTTGAATATTTGATTATTCATGATTGGTTGAAATAAATATCATGTATCATTTATGATTGGATGATTTTGAAATTCATGTTATATCATTTGATAAGTGAATGATTTGTTACTTGAATTTAAGGGTATGTGGCTCTCTTGAATTTAAGCTGTCCTTATTTGAATCATAACATGGCTTTAGGGGGAGTAAGGTTTAACTCTCGTCATCAATTGATTATCATCATCAAAAAGGGAGAGATTATTGAATCTCAGATTTTGATAATAAAATCAATTGATGGGTTATTGATCTAACAAGGTTGTTAGAGTTGATTTATGCAGGATTAACTACGATAGAGAGAAAATTACAATCAGAGGTTTGGCCAAAGTCAAGTCCAGGCTTCGAGTCGAAGTGAGGACGATGCAGTTCGGAACTCGCCTGGAGTGCGTCGGGAGCTCGTCGAGGGTATTGAGAGTTTGCTAGGATGGCACAAGGGAGTTCGCCGGAAGAAGACCGGGACTCATCGGAAGATTATCGGGGGAAACCGAAAAACTTATCGGGAGTTGGGAAGGTTTTGAAGTGGATTTGTTGGTCATGTTGATTATAATTAATTAAGTCATAGTTAGCATTATTAGGATTTAACTATGATGGAGAAAAGGAATTACAACCAGATGATGGGCCAAGATCAAGTTTGGGCATCAGACTAAGGTTCGGACGATGTAGTGAGAGCTCGCCAGGAGTTTGCTGAAGGAATCAGGAAGCTCGCTAGGAATATGCCGGGAGATCACTAGAGGAAGACCGTAAAACTCATCGAAAGTATACCGGAGGTTGTCGGATTACCAGGGGTTAGGTCAATTGTTAGACTTGATGGTCATGTATGGTTGTAATTGAGTCGTAGTTAGGTTCGAGTCCTAATTGAGTTTGATTTAGAAGGAATCCAAATCAACTCAATGAGGTAACCGGGTCCACATTTGAGATTGGATTGAATCAGGTTGAGCTCAATTAGTTGACCTAGAAATCCGAGCAGCAGGCGATGGTTGTACCGTCACCGCCGAAGAATCTGGGCAGCAGGCAGTGGTTAGACCACCTAGGCTGGCAGTTGTATCGCTCATACCCTATTTTTAGGGTGGCTTTCGACGGTTGTACCGTTGGTGCCAATGGTTGTATCACCCGTACCTGGATTTTTCGGGTGAGTTTGAATTTTGGCTCCATTCTTCTAAAACTAATTGGGGCCTATAAATACCCCAAGTGTTCTTACATTTAGTATAGGTTTTTGCATAACAATTAGGCTAGAAATTGTGTGAGAAAATTGGGTGCTAAAAGTGTGCAAGAAAAAGAAAAGGGGGAAGGGAGTGAGCCAAGTATTATATTTCTTATAAGAAGTCTCCCTTGAGTTGTAAGCCTGTAAGGGTTTGGTCTTCACCCAAAGAAGATCGATAGTGGACACCGATGGACCTCGGAGAAGAGGACTCGAGAGTGGACGTAGGGTAGGTTGAGGCCGAACTACTATAAATCTGTAAGCATTTCTCTACTTTGTTATTTTTTATTATGCATGTTATTATATTGAGATTTCTTTTAGCATAATCATAACTTAGCTTTGTTCAATATCTTATTGCTCACTTACTCAACGTATTGCTTCTGACTTCTAGTTTTGATTCTCATAAAAAGTTTTCCTTGAACTGTGATTTTTTACATTTGCACTAATTCACCCCCCTTCTTAGTGTCAATTGATCCTAACATCTATTAGAGTGAGACTCGAATATATTTTGTATGTAGCTTGACAGTAGTACTATACCCAATATACAATCTCTGAGATATTACATGGATGAAGGACTGTAGATATATGTGATAGAACCCTAGAGGAATTCTATGTAGATTGATCTTTGAGGGGGATCAACCCTTGGAATGCTATAGGGGTTCCACCCTCCTAGTAGTCGGTTAGATGGCTGAAATTATAAATTGATCTTCTTATTCAAAAGAGGTAGAGACTATATGCTTATATAGGGCTCCAAACCCTACCCCTACATGGCTGCTTCCTAAGTAAATTCCTACTGGGCTGCACCAAATAGGCACCCTTGCTAGAAACCTTACCCGACCTGCCTAGTAAAGGGGGCCTTAAGGCCCCAAATATAAACCCTAGCCACTCTTTTTTATATGATAGAAGCAGCTAGGTGGGGTTTATTATAATCTCTCAGGGTTTTTATTAGCTGCTACTTGGTTGAGTAGGACCCAAACCTACTAGGGTCCTATCATGCCCGCCCTTTTCAAATCAACCTTGTCCTCAAGGCTGAGGTTCCATGAACTCAGGAAATCGAGTCTTCAGCTCCTCATATGATTCCCATGTGGCATCTTCAAGTGGTAAATTATTCCAATGGACTAGTACTCTAGTAGAGAGATGTCGGCGACACATCACGATTCTGCAATTGAGGATGGCTTGTGGTTGGGCTTGAATATGTTAGAACCCTGGCGGATTCTAAGCTTAGGGTGATCTCTATAGGGGAACGACCTCCTTGGAACTCTATAGGGGTTCCACCCTCCAAGTTGCTGCTCAAAAGCTGTTAAAAGGATTTATCTATTCATTAAGAAAAGTGACTAATTATAAGGCTATTTATATATCGTCTAACCCTAACTCATAATATAACTCTTACTCCAAGACTCCTACTCTAATTCTAAGAGGCAACTCCTACTCCAACTTTAAGAAGTAATTACTAGCAGACCTTGTTAGAACCAATTGACACTAAGAGGAGGGGGGGGGGGATTAGTGCAAGAATAAATTCTTGTTTTAACTTAAAATTTTTCGTTTGAAGCAAGAAAGGACAATCCGAAGCTTTTAGTTCCAGTAAATCAATTTAATCTTATAGAGAAATACTAAGCTTCTTGCTTGAATATGACTAAAAAAGAATAAGCAAATTTGAATAAGAGGATAGGCAATGTCGTAAGTGAAGTGCTTGATTTCAAAGCCTTATTTTCAAAATGTAAATAAAATTGGAAGCGTCACTACAAAAGTTGTAAGCAAGGTAAGCAAAAAGGAACTCACAGTTTTATAGTGGTTCGATATTAACCGACCTATATCCACTTCCTCCTCCTCCTCCTTGAGGCACATCGACGTCCACTACCGATCTTCTTTGGGTGAAGACCAAACCCTTACAACTTGCTTATAAGAGAGACTTCTGGCAAACTCCCTTGTGTCATCCTGACAAGCTCCTGATACCCTCAGTGAGCTCCTAACGCACTCTAGGTGAGTTCCCAATCGCATCGTCTGAATCCCGGCCCGATGCTTGGACTTGACTATGGCCAAACCTCTGATTGTAATAATCTCTCTGTCATAGTTAATCATGCATAAATCAACTCTAACAATCTTGTTAGATCAAACACTTATCAATTGATTTCATCATCAAAATCTGAGATTCAATAATCTCCTCCTTTTTAATGATAACAATCAATTAATGAAAAGAGTTAATCCTAACTCCCCTTAAATCCATGCCTCAATAAAGAAAGCTTAAATTTAAGAGAACCACACCCTCTTGAATTCAAGTATCATGAAACAAATCATATTCCAAGCAAATTTCAATAACAATTTACATCAAGTCAAATAATCATGAATTTAAAAAAGAATTATGCATCCATATCCAAGATATCCAAGTATATCATCAATATCATGTGTCATCAATGTATATCATTAATATCATGTGTCATCAATATATATTTCTCGCCCTTTGTCATCAATAAAAAAGTAAAATATATAGCTAATAATTTTAAAGCACATGATAACATTAATCTCCCTTAGTAAAATAGAATATGCATTATAAAATTTTCTTCCCCTTCATGATTAATACAGAGAGCAACAAGGAATGAGTCGTGAAAGCATCATTAAGAAGAGCTCTTAATAAATTTTAAAAAGAATATTATGATGAGCTCAAAAGTTAAAGTTGAAACTATTTTAATCACATCATATCATCATAATAAAATCATTATTATTAATCCAAATCATTATGTATATTTTTAAAATCAATCATGCATTATCATTATACATGATTTCACATCATCATATCTTTTCTCCCTTTGTCATCAATTAAAAGGAGAAGTGCAATTAGCAAGTTTTTGATATATGAAAGCCTAGCAATTTAGCAAATTTTTCATCACTTTAGAACATGCAAGTTAGTGAGTTCTTTCTTCTCTTTTGAGAAGTGCAAGCTAGCAAAATTTGCTTCCTTTGTAATGTTCAAGCTAGCAATTTTATATTATGTAAGCTAACAAGTTGGTAAGTGTTACTTCTCTTAGCATGTTTTTTTTCAAAATGTGAGGTTAAGCAAAATTTTTATTTCTCTTGCGATAGCACTTCTTGCTTCTCTTTTGAGATGAGCAAGCTAGCAAGTTTTGGTCCCTCTTTGTCATTGTCAAAAAGAAGGGATGGTTACCATGGTGCAAAACTTTTCCCATTACATCATTTTTCAAATCATCACATGAAATATATTAAGAAAAATTAACATGATGATGAGATATACAATTCATGAAGACAAATTATGAATATCAAGAGACAAATCATAGGAGAAACAAAAAAATATCTTGATTCATGCATAAGAAATCTGAAGTTATCAAAATCATGATTTATATAAAAAAATCTCTTTTTAAATAATAGGAGAACATATAATAAGAGATTTTAATTCATAAAGAATTTCAAGTTATAATTCTGAGGAATCAAAATCATTATCTAGGTAAAGAACTCATTCAATTTTAAAATCATCAAAATCACTTTCAAGAGATTCAAAATGAAATTAATAGACTTATCGATCTCTTGAAATGCTAGTGATTTTCTTTCTCTTCCTTGTGTGAACAAGAAGGTAGAATTAAGGTGGAGAAGTGAAAAACATCACAAAAATACTCAATTTTATAGATGTAAATTTGATAAGCGTAAATTTCAAAATCTAAGAAAAAATCAAGAAGTACCATACAATTTAATTTATCTTATGCAAATTTCAAGCAAGCTAGCAAATCGTACATTTTGCATGTATTTAGAAAATTTAAAATCTAAAATTTTCTTCTAAGCAAATTGTTTCTCATTCAATATTATCACATCCAATTTGCTTCTAACCATATTGATAATTTTATCTCCCACTTTTTGTCATTGTCAAGAAAGAAACGTGATTGCATAATTTCTTCTTAACATCTATATTCAAATTATGCCCAAAAGTATAAGGAAATCATGTCATAAAATCAAATCTTTAAGTATTAAAAGATATGATTTAAATTAATAAAATTACCCCTCCTATTGTTTGTGAATTTCAACAAAAGTAATTAAGAAATCTTATGTATACAAAATTTTAAGTAAAATAGAAATAAAATCATGTAAATCTCATGTATTTAAAATTTAAAATTTTCTTTTTAGCAAATCCCTCCTCATCCAATGAAGGTTTTTCATAATCAAAGTATTTAACTTCGTTATTGCAAAATATCACTTTTGTCTCTCCCTTAGTCATTGTCAAGTAGCAATTAAAAAGTTTATGTAAAGTTCATAATCAAAATATTTATGTAAAGATTTCAAGATTCATTTTTTTAAACTTGCCAAAAATCATGGTAATACCTTATTCAAGTTCAAATCATCAAATCATTAAAATTACTTTCATAGTTCAAGAGATTCATAAAAAAATAACATAATCGATTCATTAATATCTTTTTGAAAAATTTATAAGAAAGAAATTTTCAAGAAAATTGTATTCCCTTTTTATTTCCTACACACATGCCTATCTTTTAAGCCAAATAAAAAACATGCATCATCATTTTAAATTGAAAAAGAACTTTCATTATGGTAAAGATCAATAAGCCATAAATAACAAAGATCATCATGCATAATTTTAAAATATAAACTCATTAAGCACGATCACTATGCATAATTAAATCATCAAATATGGTTTCATTGAACATAAAACATCTTTAATCAAAATTTAACCTATCTCAATTTCAACTTTTAAATGAGTCTAACTCTTTACATATAGTGCAAGGAGTTACCATACTCATTTACAAATTTTTATTTGTTTCATATTCAATTTCAAAAGTAATCTATCATTTAACAATACACATATAATTTTTTAACTATTTAAATCAATCATTCAACAATGATATTTAACTTAGCCAAAAAACACCATAATATTTAAATCATTCAACAATAGCCTTTGCATTTAAATAAAAAATATTCAAGCCAATGATTTTGGACCTATCATTCAATTATAATCATTATCAAAATATTTCTTTCATAAATTTAAATTTAGATAAAGTCTCTAATTCATTTTTGTATAAGCATGCCAAAGTTAGAGCAATCAAGATTAATGAGTTATCCAAAGATTCATTACCAATGATTTTATTTTAATAATTTTTTATTATTACTTAGGCTAGTGAGCTTTGAAAGAGTATTATATATCAAATCATGTGCCTTGAGCATCTACTTTCAAAATATTACTTAGTGCTCCTAGCCTTGTTAGGAGGTAACTTTATATTATGGGAGGTTTTGATTTAGACACCTATTTGAGTTTGGGTCTATGTTCTTCCCATTTATGGTTCCTTTAAGAATCCAAATTAATTTATATGGACTATAACTTTAAATGGAATTTTTAGGTTTTATGTCCTAATTTTTCACAAAAATTACACTTGATTCTTGGTGGCAAATTTAAGGTAGATCCTTTAACAAAAATGGTTGGTTTTTATTAAATATTACCAACAAAACTTATCTCATTTATTCTATTAATATGACCCTTATTGGAAAGGATCATATTTAGAGATATGTTCCCAATTTTAAATTTTTCTAATGTTGTCTTAAGCATGATGTTCTCTTCTTTAACATTATCTAGCATATCACATTTAGAACATGGGTTATATGATACTAATGAATCATGAATTTTGTCTAGTCTACTAACTAACAAATGATGATCATTCTTAAGCAACTTAAAAGATTTGCCAAGTTTTCTAAATTCATCAAACAAATCACAAAACATATTTAATAATTTTGAAAAGAAAATACTTAATGAATCATTAACCTCATTGTAGATGTCCATAAGTGCAAGATTCTCCACTTCTTCTTGATTGTGTTATTCATCTTTGGAGCGTCTCAGCTTCCTGCATTCATAACAAGAAGTTTTGTCCATCTTAAGATCATTTTTGTTGTTCATGTTCATTAATTTATTTAGTTCATTTATCGAATGTTTAAAGTCCTCATCACTCGAGATTTCACTCAAGGAGTCATATGTTCTTCTCGGTTCACATTCCTTCTGGTTCTTTAGAAGGTGTTCTTGGGTTCTCAATGACAAATTCTTAGGAATATATTTTTCTTGTTCATTTTTGTAAGATATTTTACTTAATGATTCTTTTAGATTAATTGTTCTTTCATGTGTGATTTTTAATGTATTTTAAATATTGAAAGCCGAATCACAAGCGATTAAACTCATTCTTGTCAAGAGCATAAAACAATGCATTCATAGCCTCAGCATTTAAAGAGAAAGTCTTCTTCTCCAAATCATTCCAATTATTCATTGGAAGAGAAGACATTTCAAATTATTTTTTAATAATATTCCATAATCAAGGTTCAATGAAAGTAAGAAAACTCTTATCCGAGTTTTTCAATGAATGTAGTCCGTCCCATTGAACATGGGAAGGCGAACGATAGAAAAGCCCTCTTGAAAGTCAAAAACAGTCATTTCTCTTGGGTGTTAAACCAAATGAGAAAAATATGGCTCTAATACCAATTGTTATGATCAATTGGTACTAAGAGGGGGGAGGTGAATTAGTATAAGAGTAAATTCTCGTTTTAACTTAAAACTTTTCACTTGAAGCAAGAAAGGAAAATCCGAAGCTTTTCTTTCAAGTAAAGCAATTTAATCTTATAGAGAAATGATAAGCTTCTTGCTTGAAGACAACTCAAAAAGAACAAGCAAATTTGAATAAGAAGATAGGCAATGTCGTAAGTGAAGTGTTTGTTGCTTTCAAAACATAAATAAAATCAGAAGTGTCAATACAAAAGTAGTAAGTAAGGTACGTAAAAAGGAACTCATAGTTTTATAGTGGTTCGACACTAACCGACCTACATCTACTCCCGAGTCCTCCTCCTTAAGGCACTCCGGCATCCACTATCGATCTTCTTTGGGTGAAGACCGAACCCTTACAACTTGCTTACAATGGAGGCTTCAAGAATTTTCTAACTCTAAGCTCTCTCCCTTCCCCTTTTCTTTTTCTTACAATTCATAAATAATTTTTTCACATAATATAATCCCCAAAATTGTTATATGGAATGCAAGAAAACTTAGGATATTTATAGCCCCAAATGGCTTTAGAAGTTTGGAGCCAAAATTCAAACATACCAGGAAGATCCTGGTACGGGTGGTTCAGCCGCCGGCCTGGGCGGTTCAAATACCGAAAGCACCGAGAATCTAGGGTACAGGTGGTTCAGTTGTCTAGCCTGGACGTTCAGCCGCTGACAGCTGCCTGAAATCCTGGGTGACGGTGGTACACCCGGCGCTCACCAACGGTTCAATCATTGGGAATCCTGGAAAAGTGATTCCCTTCACTTTTTGAATCCTGACTTGAATCACATATTGACCAATTCTCTTGTCAACCAATTGAGCTCAATCACTCCCCTTTAATGGACCTGATTGTCTCTTTGAGTTGATTTGGATACCTTCTAAATCACACTCATTTAGGAGTCAATCTTAACCTACGACTTAAAAGATTACAATCAAACATGACCACCAAGCTTACGATGTCACTCCTGTAATATGGCAACATCTAGCATTCCCTGCGGTGAGTCTCACGGTCTTCCTCCGGCGTTCTCCCGGCATGTTCCTAGAGATCTTCCCGATACCTTCCTTGAAGTCCTAGCGAACTCCCGACGAGCTCCCACCACATCGTCCAAACCTTAGCCCGATGCCTAAGCTTGATGCTAGGTCTATGTCTAATTTATAATTCTTTTTCACCGTCATGTTTAAACCTACACGATGCTAACTATAACTTAATTAATTATAATCAACATAGCCATAAATACACTTCAAGACCTTCCCAACTCCCGGCAAGCCTTTCAGCTACCCCCGACAATCTTCCGACGAGTCTCGATCTTCTTTCGGTGAACTCCCTTGTGCCATCCTGGCAAGCTCCCAATACCCTCGGCGACCTCCCGACGCACTCCAAGTGAGTTCCCAACCGCATCGTCCGAACCTCGGCCCGATGCTTGAACTTGACTCTGGCCAAACCTCTGATTGTAATAATCTCTCTGTCATAGTTAATCCTATATCAATCAACTCTAACAACCTTGTTAGATCAAACAATCATCAATTGATTTCATCATCAAAATTCAAGATTCAACATACCCAACTAGGGGTGGTCGGTGGTTAGGACTCATAATTCTAATTTGGCCCTAAGCCTCCTCCTCTTTAACCTTAACCCTAGCTGGCCCCTTTAACTATAGTAGGGGGCGACTAGCTATGGTTTATATAAGCTTAATGCCTAACCCAAGACCCTTATATAGTCAACCCCTTCATTTATTAATAGGGACGACTAGCTATGGTTCTACATGTGTGTTCCCTTTATAAATTTATAATTAAAACTCTATTAGCTAGAGTCCTAATAGACCCGTCCTCTTTAAATCAGCCTTATCCTCGAGGCTAACACTCCATGAACTGGGAATTTAATTTTCAGGTCGTCACAATCCTCCCAGGTGGCATCTTCTATAAGTATATTTGCCCACTGTACTAGCACCTCAGTAGTAGGTCGTCATCATCGAGTTATGATTCATCGATCAATGATAGCACTCAGCCAGATCTGGAGTTCTCCTTGGGCTGTAATATCTGGCAGGTGGCTCTGGGTCATCTTGTTTTGTCCCAACTTGGGCTTTAAGCATGACACATGGAAGACTGGGTGAATCTAGGAACTGGCGGGTAAGTCCAATCTGTATGCCACAGCTCCGATGTGCTCTATGATCTGGTAGGGTCTATAGAACTATGTTGAAAGCTTCATGGATGCCCTGGTCAGGACCGACGTCTGCTTGTATGGTTGGAGTAGTAGAAAAACCCAATCTCCCACTGTAAATTCTCTCTCGCTTTTGTGCTGATCATATTGTTGTTTCATCCTTGCCTGGGTTGCAGTGAGATTATCTTTTGGCAACTTCAGAATTTTGTCTTTATCCTTGAGTTCCATGTCTACCTGTTCTACTTTAGATGTGCCAAATATATATTTTGTGATTACAAGGGGTGGTCGGCCATACATAGCCTCATAAGGAGTATATTTTATCGACGAATGATAATTCGTGTTATACCATCACTCGGCCCAAGGAAGCCACTTTGTCCACTCTTTTATTGTTCTTCCTCTGTGACCTCCTCCTCATGCTCCCAGACCTCCTCCTCCATGTCTTCAATGGGCTCAATCAGTATAAGGCATCCCTTTTTGCAGCGATGGGCATGACTCCATGGTTCGTCGAAATACCAACAAAGGCCCTTTGCCGATCTATCGCGAAGTTCTTCTCTCGTCAATTTCTTTGGCAATGAAAGACGATTGGGAGCAGGGGGTACTGGAGGCTTATATATTGTTGGCCTAGGAGTGGTTCTCATCCTCCAAGCGTCTCGATTGAGCCATTCCTCTTAGATTCATGTGAAAGAGATTGTTGTCGTAATGGTGTAGGGTTGCCATGCTTTAACCTCTCCTTTAATTTTCAGCTTGAGTCCTTCGATGAATGTCTCTAATAATTATTTGTTAGACCAATCACGAGCAAGGTAAGATAATTTCTCAAACCTGGTATGGTATTCTTGGGTCGTAGAGGTTTGTCAGATCTTTGTAAGTTATCCTTCGATATTTTCATATTACGTCGGCCCAAAGTGGTTCAGCAGTACGTTTTTGAATTATATCCATGTCGGGGCCCCATGGGTGTATTCAAGCCAATTGTACCATAGAATTGCATCTCATTCGAGGTGGATGACAATGATGTCTACCATGGAATCCTCTGATGTTTGGTAATAGCGGAAGCAACGTTCTGTCACAAACAAAAATATAAACAAGGTGTTCGACATAATGCTCATACTTATTTGTGTCTTTCAGTTTTTGTACATGTTTTGTACCGCAAGTAGCGGGCTTGTAGTAGGCTTGGCAGCCCTCGTTTGGTTAGCTTTCATGGTCGGCTTTGGCTTGTAAATGAGAGTTGTGTCATGTGGACACTTATAGGTACTTCGGTTTGTAATGGACCTTGATCCTTTGTGTGCATCCGTTCAGAGCTTGTAAAGTCCATGGTTGTAATTTATATTAGCTATATAAAGCATCTTCTAAAGTGTCAGCTTATCGATCTCATGGGAAATAATTTCTTTAACCTATTTTCTCTTTTGTAGGTCATATGGGACCCTAGGAGGTTTCAGGGAGGTTGACCTTTGCGGACGGACACGCAAGGGTGCCGCACGACTTAGGCAAAACCAGCTAAATTTATGACATTTTAGTATTAGAGCCAGACAAGCACATGCAAAAACACTTGCCATACAAACGTGGGGGACCTTGCTAGGCTACATGGAGGGTAGCCAGCATACGCGATCGTTTGGGAGAAACAAACATCAAGATGTAGGGACAGGAGTCGTTCAGAGGAGCAGGCATCCATGATTGGCATTCAGAGGAATGACCAACCATTTCCACGAGAGGCACCACGAGGACAAGCAAGCTAGAAAGAATGTGTAGCTCACAAAGGTTGAGATGGCTGAGTTTGAGCTACAGCTCGACATTGGCAACCAAATTTGATGGTGTTTAAGGCAAGTAGGATGCTTGGCAAAAGATGAGACCGTGCAAAGTGGGATGTGTTGCTTCACAATAAAAAGAGATATGCAAAGCTCACAGAGGTGAGGGAAACTGCTAACTCGAAGAATTTGGTACTCACGCAAGGCCTTATATGCGAATGATGGAGTGTTCGTGGTCATCCCAAGATGATCGGAACTCAACACTGTAGAGCACTGAAACTTTCTCTTCGGCATGGAATGGATACGTCCATAGGAGACTGAAGTGTGCAACAAGCTCAGCACATTGCTAGTTCTTGAAGGGTGCAGCTGGGGCTGTATTGGCGAAGAGTCATAATCTAGTAAGTGTATTTGTGAGGGCAGAACAATGCATAGATTGTTTAGTAAGACAGAGTAGTCCAAGGGGATAGTGGTCTCAGAAACTTCTAGAGGGAAGAATGCAAAGAGAAAAGTTGTTCCAACAGGACAGATATCCAGGAGGGATAGGTCCTGGTTCTCTAGAGGGAGAATCATGTGTAGCGGACCGCACATGTTGAGGAAGAGTACCTTAAGACAATATCTCTACTAAGCTCAATAGATCGAGTAAGCAGCGAGGAGTCGTTGTATGATCTCGAAAGAAGTAATGCATTGGTGGATGCATTGTGAGATCAAGTGGGGGAACGACAATGACAACATCATACAAATGCACGCTTAGAGTCGATGTGGAAATCAAACTCAATGGAGGGCTGACTCATGAAATTATGGGCGTGAGGGCCACCATCAACTCAATGCAAATCGAGAAATGGAGCAACTTATGTGGAACTTGATGAAGTAACCAAGCCGTATGAAAGTAGTCGACATAGAAGAGGGAATATGGAGCGGAGGCACAAAGCTGTCCTTGGACAAAGGTCAAATGACATGAACTCTTGTAGAGGCAAAAGTGGGATCTTCTTCATTCTGATGGGGGGGACGCATTTTGCATGGGGTCAAAGACAAAGGGAGTTTCGAGGCACATGCACCTTATCTTAGAGAAGCATTTGATAGAGGGACTAAGGTGACTCAACTTATAGAGGCAAAGTTGAGATCAGAAGGCCTTAGCATGGGGCAAGTGGATATAGAGACGGGTACTCTTAAAGAATATGTCATAGTGCTGCCATTCGAGTTGTCGTGAAAAAAGTGGTGTGCGACGCAGACTGTGCTGGTGGGGGATAAAGGCCCAGGATCCAGACAATGATGCACCGATTTTAGTGAAGTCTGGGGACCTCGAGAGCTACTAGGCGACAAACTATCCTAGAGCGATGCTTCGTCTAGGGGACCCGAGAATGGGTGGGCGAAGGTGAATTACCAAAAGGAGCGAACGTAATCGGAGGTGGCGAAGGCCCTATGATGTGCTGGCAAAGGCTACATATTGAGATATTATAGTCTGAGTTCATCACATAAGAATCTGAATGCAATAGAGATACCACCAGGAGGTGACATGGTGCAGCGGATCATGGTGGAATAGTTCGTGGCAATACAACACATGCAGAGATATCCGGTAAGGGACGCAATCATGTGAAGGTATGATCAGGAGCTACTAGGAGCTCTACTTTGGTGAACAACACAATAACAAGAAGGGCTATTAATTTAAAGAGTGAATACCATGGTACCACAGAGGCGGGTCTTTCATGTGTGCACATTGAATCTTGCATCGGATGAAAGCTTTGGTTATCAGTATATGGGGGTTGTGTACCATTGAAGGAGAATTTCTAGTGCAAGTACCAGCGAGTCCCATGGGGAGGGGGGACTTGATCATATAGAGGTATGATTAGAGCGACTAGATAGTCGGACTACTTCAGAGCTCACATTCGCTTAAGGGAGCTTGGCAAGTCAGAGGACAAGACCGAGTAAGTGAACGTTGCTACCAAGGAAGCTAAGGAGAATAGAATTGGTGCAAGCCCTGTAACAAGATGGCAGGTGTCATACATGAGAGTTATAATATGTCTTTCTATCGACTAAGGAAAACTGCTCAGAGAACACAAGGATGTGAAAGTAGGTGGTTGAAAGGGGCAAGGAAGTGACAACGAGTCTAGAGGGGCTCAACTGCCTAAAATGTAAAGCGTTGGTCAGAAAGGATGTGGACCCGAAGAGTGCCACAGTGCCGTAGAGGTGGATCTATTGATCGTGAAGAAAGGGACACAAATGCAAGACAATAAATAGTAGGGCCATGGGCTTAGCAGTCCCATGGTATCACGAGGCAGGACTTCCGTGGAGTCATCGATCCCTTGCTCTCATGGAGTAAGAGCGTTGGTTATAAAAGGGGCCAAGGAGGTGGAGAATATAGAAGCAAACTTCAAGTACTAGGACAAGGCAGAAGGGCAGAGGCCAAGGAACTTCATAAGACTAGTGTCAACGGGCTTCTCATTAAGATAGTCGAAAGTGGGAGACTTTAAGTTCATGCAAGAGTGCTCGACCAAGGAACGAAGCAGGTAGTATGCAGTGCTTTACCTTTTTTACTCAGGAAAGTAGGCGACAAAGATGATGGAGAAGATGGTACAATCCCAAAGGTGACCAAAACTATCAAAGACTTGCTCCAATTTGAGGTGAAATTTTACTCTTTTCGGATAAAACTTGCATTCTAGAAGTTCGATGACAGAGAAGATGAATCATAGTAGCTAACTCAAAGCAAGGAGTGCAAACACTTCGGGTGCTTCGGAAGTGTGAGCAAAGAGAGGGTAAAATCTAGTAACCAACTCAATGAATGAAGTACAACCTCGAGGAGGCGAGTGAAATTAAGTAACTTTCTCTTCTCAACTCAAAGAGAATGGGTGAAATAGAGTACCCTAGTTCTCTTATTTATCCAGTAAAAGAGTTCTGCATAAGTTTTAAGACCCTTCAAAGAAATCTAATGGAAGATGAGTTATCAAATTCTCACCAATGGTGATCAGTGCTACTGAGAGTATATTGTCCACTTCATTTCCCAATAGAAGGCTAATCAAAAGCGGAAGTGATGCGAACCTACTTGGAAGTGACAACTAAGTTGAAGAAGAATTGACAATCAAATTTTGTGAAGGAAGGACCTCAAAAATTTCGAAGACTGTGAGATGATGCTCATTACAACTCCGACATACATCCACCTAGTTTAAGCGGCATGCGATGTTTATGGTACTGGCACAAAACAAGGAAGGTCTTTTTCTTTATTAAAAGGATCCGCAAGAATCAACATGGATCAACACAACTTAGCTGACCCCACACCAAAGTCAGTCATTGGTGAGTTGAAACAACATGACGGATCAGAGTTTGACAACTCAACAGTAGCGACAGAGAGCAACTGGGAGTCGAGAGGCATATTGCAGCCAGAGTAGAAGATTGAAGATTCAACAAAAGGCAAGGAGATGCAGCGTCTATAGTGGCTTCGACGAGGACGTCGAAGGAATAAGTGGGGAGAAGGTCACAGACAAAAATATAAACAATGTGTTTGATGTAATACTCATACTTGTCCATGTCTTTCAGTTTTTGTACATACTTTATATAACAAGTAGTGGGCAAGTAATGGGCTTGGTAGCCAACGTTTGGTTAGCTTTCATGGTCGTCTTCGGCTTGTAAATGATAGTTGTGTCATGTGGACACTTATAGAGACTTCGATCTGTAATGGACCTTGATCCTTTGTGTGCAACCGTTCATAGCTTGTAAAGTATATGGTTGTAATTTGTAGCTATATAAAGTATCTTCTAAAGTAGTTGCTTATGGATTCTGTAGGAAATACTTTCTCTAATCCATGTTCTCTTCTGTAGATCCTAAGGGACCCTAGGAGGTTCCGGGGAGGCTGACTTTTACGGATGGACATGCAAGGGTGCCGCACGACTTAGGCAAAACTAGCTAAGTCCGTGATAGTTCGATGTGTGAAATCCATCCCGACGGGTCTTCTTCTTCCCAACGAGGGAAGTCCACCCTCATGCTAATAGGACCCTAGCAGAGTTGGGTCCTAATCACCCTAGAAGTAGTCAATAAAAACTCTATGAGATTTATAATAAAACCCCATAGAGTCACCTATATCCTATAATGAGGTGTGACCATGGTTTAGGGCTTACTAGCCATCGCTCCTTTATTGGGCTGGTCGGCCAGGGTTTCTAGCAGGTATAGGTGGCCATGGAGCCATCTTAGCTGTCGCTTATCCCTATTAAGGTAGGGCGACTATAGGAGGGGTATTGGAGTAATTTTACTTAAGTAGCATCCCCTAGGGTTAAGGTTTTGAGCCCTATATAACCTTGTAGCCTCCTCCTCTTTTGAATCAAGCAAGATCAATTCTATTTCAGCCTTATTGGTCGACCCTAGTAGGGAGGAACCTCTATAGTGTTCCAAGGGTTGATCCCCGTTAAAGATCAACTCCTATATAGCTCCTTATGGGGTTTTATCATATGATATTAGAGTCGCATTCTTGCTGCCCCTACTACCATCTCTGTTGCCTCCACCCATCCAAGCAATTCCCATAATTGCTGCAAGACACACCTCCATCTTCCACCCCAAGCCGCAGATCAAACAGTCTGCCCCTGCGTTTGAATTGGAGATCTGGTAAAATTTCATCACCCACACCTTATTACTACTGCAAATCCTTACCTTTACACACTGAAGAAGCTTTTCCATCTTTTCCTTGCTGCAAATTTCTACCATCACAATCATGATCATCATTGTGAAGGGGAAACACTGTAAAAATTTTTAATCGCATATTTGCTTTTTGAAACCAGTTTATTGCTCATCTATTATGGATAAAATTTTTACACAATCTCATAGATCAATTGAGCTTTCATCTAAGATTGTTCTCTAGAAAAAAATTCTTTTTGAAACTGAACTTATTGTGCTGCAATTCATCATCGCATATTGTTGGGTTTTTACGATGAAGAATCTGCCTTCTATCTTTGCATCAATTTTCCTACCGTTACGTTGCCAAAATTTTATCAATCGTAATTGGTGCTATTACTCACATTTGAACTGAGATTTTGCTATCAAATATTTGCATTTTTTCCTCATATTTTCTCTAGAATTTACATCGAGAATTCGTTGTTTCTCCGACGTAAATTATGTTCGGTAGGATAGCACTTTTCATTGAATTCCATCATATTTTGTTGCTATCTCTCTCAGTTTCTTGGGCTCTCTCCTTCTCATCTTCAATCCCTACTATCACCACCCAAAAAACCCTAACCAACTGCAGCCACAAACTGATCTAAATCAGTCCCCAAAAATAGCCCTAACCGTAGCCTTCCTCTTCCTCTCAGGAGTGAGGAGGCACTATAACTGATCCATATAATCCACACATGAGGGTAGACTTCCCTAGATAGGAAGAAGGAGACCCGATCGGTTGGATCTCACGTGTGGAGCGCTACTTCCATTTCCACCGCACCACGATGCTTCCATAGGGAGATTGCAGCCATCCATCTTAAAGGGGATGTGATTCAATAGTTTAATGGGTTCGAGTATACTCATGGAGGCCCTACCTAGCGTAATTTAAGGATGGATTATTGAACCGCTTCAGACTGACTGAATTTGAGAACATCAACGGACAATTGGAGAAGATTCGATAAACTACCACTATACAAGAGTACCAAATAAGGTTTGAGTGATTATCTAACCAAACTTGTGAATAGTCTTAAAAGCAACTTTTAGAAACCTTCATTTAGGGCTTAAAGCCGGAGATACGAGAAGTGAAGGCGTGACAACCCTATACCCTTATGGCGGCTATTTCCTTCACGCAACTACAAGAAGAACGATTGAACCACGAAGCCTGAAGGACAAAGGTTGCTCCATGACTAGCAATGCTGAAGCCTCCACCCCCCTCTATTGCCATCCGAGCCCCTACACTCAAAAAATTGACAGTAGACGAGCTTCAGGAGCGGTCTGCCAAGGGGTTGTGTTGGCACTACGATGAACCATGGAGCCGCGAACATCACTGCAAAAAGGGACAGTTTTTATGATAGAACCAGTAGAGGATGAGAACATCGAACCATCTGAAGAAAGTCTCAAATCTGAGGATGAAGCCATGGAGGAAGAGCCCCAATCGATCGATTTTACAGTGCACGCGTCGGCTGGCTACTCCTACCCATAGACGATGAAAGTGGGAGGACTTATCAAGCAACAACCCATCACCGTTATCGTAGATACGGGCAGCACAAATAACTTCCTCAACAACAAGGTTGCTACTCATATGGCGCTTTAAATTGAAGGTTGTAACAAGTTTGATGTAAAGGTCATCAATGGCTAGATTTTTAAGTGCGACCAATAGTGCTCACGGGTGAAATTGCTTCTACAAGACCAAGAGATTGTAGCTGACTTCTTTCTCCTACCCATTGACGACTATGAAGCTATGCTCAAAATTGAATGGCTCACAACATTATGTGACATATCCTAGAATTTCTCTAAGTTGATTATGAAGTTTTATTATAAAGGCAAACGGGTCATCTTACGTGGCAAGCGCGAGAGCCATATCTCCACCGTTTCAATGCAGCAGATGGAGAAAGTTTTGTACAAGACATATGATAATTTTTTTATGTATATCTAGTAGCCATCAGAGGAGAAGAACATGCAAATTGCAGAACCTAAGCTTACCCAATTGCTAGATGAATTCGCCGATGTTTTCACCGAGCCGCGTGGACTTCTCCCTACCCAGCAGCATGATCATCGCATCTCTATACTTTCGGGCAAACCTCCAGCAAACTCAAAACTGTACTACTATTCTCACTTGCAGAAGGATGAGATTGAGAACATCGTTAGACACTAGAGTAATTCGACCAAGCTGCAGCCTCTACTCCTCGCTGGTGTTGCTAGTGCACAAGGAGGATGGTACATGGCGGATGTGCATTGACTACCGAACTTTAAACGCCATCATCATCAAAGATAAATATCTTATACTAGCAGTAGATAAGCTCTTGGATGAACTAAAGGGAGCCTGAGTCTTCACTAAATTGGATCGTTAGAAACACTTGCTATACAAACATGGGGGACCTAGTTGGGCTGCACGAAGGGCAGCTAGCATGCGCGATCGTTTTGGAGAAATAAACATGGAGATGTAATGGAAAGGAGTCGCTCAGATGAGCGGGTATCCATGATTGGCATTCAGAGGAATAACCAACCATTTGCGCGAAAGGCACCACAAGGACAAGCAAGCTAGAAAGAATGTGTAGCGCATAAGGTTGGGATGGTCGAGTTTGAGCTTTGGCAGCCAAACTTGACGGTGTTTGAGGTAAGCGGGACACTTGGTAAAAGATGAGACCATGCAAAGTGGGATGTATTGTGCAACGACCGAAAGAGTTATGCAAAGCTCACAGAGGTGAGGGGAATTGCTAACTCGACGAATTTGGTACTCATGCAAGGGCTTGTATGTGAACAGTGAAGTGTTGTGGCCATCCCAAGGCGGCCAAAACTTGGAGCCATGGAGCAATGGAACTTTCTCTTCGGCATGGAAAGGATACGTTAAAAGGATATTAAAATGTGCAACAAGTTCAGCATATTGCTAAGCGTTGAAGGGTGCAACATGGGTTGTATTGATGAAGAGTCATAATCTAGCACGTGCATTTGTGGAAGGTAAAACAATACACAGATTGTTCAGTAAGACGGAGTAGTCCAAGAGGATGGTGGTCTCCGAAACTTCCTGAGGGAAGAATGTAAATAGGAAAGTTGCTCTAACACGATAGATATCCAGGAGGGATAGGTCTTGGTTCTCTAGAAGGAGAATCATGTGAAGTGGACAACACATGGTGAGGAATAGTACCTCAAGACAATATCTCTACAAAGCTCAATAGACCGAACAAGTGGTGAGGAGTCATCGCATGATCTTGAATGAGGTAATGCATCGGTGGATGCATTGCAAGATCAAATGAAGGAGCGACCATGGCAACATTATATGAAGGCACACTTAGAGTCGATGTGAAAATCAGACTCAAGGGAGGGCTGACCCATGGAATGATGGGCGCGAGGGCCACCATTAACTCAATGCAAATCGAGGAGCAGAGCAACTTAGATAGAACTTAGTGAAGTATCCAAGCCGCATGAAAGGAGTCGGTGTAGAAGATAGAACATGAAGCAGAGGCACAAAGCTTTCCTTGGACAGAGGTCAAGGACATGATGTCTTATAGAGGCAAGAGTGGGATCATGTCGTTCCATGAGTTCTTCATTCTGATGGAGTAGACTCATCTTGCATGGTGCTGAAGACGAAAGGAGCTTCGAGGCACATGCACCTTGTCACAGAGATGCACTTGACAGGGGAACTAAGGTGATTCAACTTGCAAATGCGAAGTTGGGATCATAAGGCCTTAGCATGGGGCAAGAGGACGAAGAGGTGGGTTATTTTGAGAATATTTTACAGTGCTACCATTCGAGTTGTCATGAAGAAAGCAGTCCACAACGGATATTGTGCTAGTAGGGGATAGAAGCCTAGGATCCAGACAATGGTGCACCAATTTTAGCGAAGTTTGAGGACTTTGAGAGCTAGTAGGTGACAGACTATCCTAGAGCGATGCTTTGTCTAAGTGTGACTCGAGAATGGGTAGGCGAAGTTGAATTGCCAAATAAGCGAACACAATCGGAGGTAGCGGAGGCCTTATAATATGCTGGCAGAGGCCACACATGGAGAGATCATAGTCTGAGTTCATCACACAAGAATCTGAATGCAATGGAGATGTCACAAGGATGTGATATGGTACAGCAGATCATGGTGTAATAGTTCGAGGCAATACTACACACGTAGGAGAAGTCCCGTGAGGGACGTAATCATGCGAAAATATGATCAGGAGCTACTGGGAGCTCTACTTCGGTTAACAACATAACGACAAGAAGGGCTATGGATTCAAGGAGTGAATATTATGGTACCGTAGTGGCGGGTCTTCCGTGTGTGCGTATTGAATCTTACATCGGATGAAAGCCTTGGTCATCAGCATATGGGGGCTGTGTACCACCGAGGGAGAATTTCGAGTGTAAGTACCAGTGAGTCCCATGGGGGACTTGATCATACAGAGGCATGATCAAAGTGGTTGGAGAGTTGGACTGCTTCAATGCTCACATTCGCTTAAGGGAGCCTAGCAAGTTAGAGGATAAGGTCGAGTAAGTTAACATTACTACCAAGGAAGCTAAAGAGAATAGAATCGGCATGAGCCCTACAACAAGATGACGAAGGTCATGCATCAGAGTTGTAATATATCTTTCCATCGACTAAGGGAAACTGCTTAGAGAACAGAGAGGAGTTAAAGTAGGTGGTCGAAAGGGGCGACGAAACGACGACGAGTCCAGAGAGGCTCAACTACCTAAAAATAAAGTGTTGATCGGAAAGGAGTTGGACTCGGAGGTGTGTCACAGTGTCGTAGAGGCGGATCTAACGATCACGAAGAACGGGATGCAAATACAAGGCAACGGATAGTAGGGCCATGGGCTTGGCAGCGCCATGGTACCGTAGAGGCGTGACTTTTGTGGAGTCATCGATCCCTTGCTCTCACGGAAGGAGAGCGTTGGTCGTGAAAGGGGTCGAGGAGATGGAGAATGCAGAGCTAAACTCCAAGTACCAGGACAAGGCAGTAGAGTAGAGGCCAAGGAACTTCATAAGACAGGTGTCAACGGGCTTCTCATCAAGATAGCTGAAAGTTGGGGACTTTGAGTTGATGCAGGAGTGCAAATACTTCGGGTGCTTCAGAAGTGTGAGCAAAGAGCAAGCGAAGACTAGTAACCAGCTCGATGCATGAAGTACAACCTCAAGAAGGCGGACGAAGTCAAGTAACTTTATCTTCTCAACTCTTAAGAGAATGGGCGAAATCGAGTACCCCAGTTCTCTTATTTATCTTGCAAATGAGCTCTACACAAGTTCAAATACCCTTCAAAGAAATCTAATGGAAAATAAGTTATCAAATTATCACTAATGGTGATCAGTGCTACTGAGAGTAGATTGTCGGCTTCATTTCCCAATAGTAAGCCAATCGAAAATGGAAGTGATGCAAACCTACTTGGAAGTGACAACTAAGTTGAAAAAGAATTGATGGGTAAATTTTATGAATGAATCAGCTCAAAAACTTTAAAGTATGTGAGGCGATGCTTGTTAAAGCTCCAACAAGCATCCACCCAATTTAAGCGGTGTAAGACGTTTGAGATACTAGCGTAAAACAAGGAAGGTCTTTTCCTTTATCAAAAGGATCCACAAGAATCAACAAGGATCAACAGAACCCAATCGATCCCACACCAGAGTCAGTCATTGGAGAGTTGAAATAGCATGATGGATCAGAGTTTGACTACTCAACAATAGCGACGGAGAGCAGCTGGGAGCCAAGGCGTGTGTTGCAACCAAAGCAGAAGATTGAAGATTTAGCAAAAGGTGAGGAGATACAGCGTCTGCAACGGCTTCGACAAGGACGTCGAAGGAATAAGTAGGGAAGAATGTCACGGACAAAAATATAAATAAGGTATTCGATGTATTGCTTATGTTTGTCTGTGTCTTTCGGGTTTTTTACATGCTTTGCATAGCAAGTAGCGGGCTTGCAGTAGACATGGCAACCCTAGTTTGGTTAACTTTCGTGGTCGGTTTCAATATGAGAGTTGTGTCATGTGGACACTTGTGGGGACTTTAGTCTGTAATAGACTTTGATATATCCGCAACATTTTTTTTAGTTCTACAAATCATACATTTTTGGAAATTCGTAGTTCATTTTGTTTGTTTTAGAGTTATGTGGTTCAGCCTTAAAACAGTGTTTTAAACAATTTTTTTATCCCTAGCTAGCCTAAGGATGGTGCCACTTATGCTTGTTGCATGGGTCACAAATAAGCTTCTTTCTTGCATGCTTACCATCTTGTAATTCAGAGCTAGTAAAATTCATGGTTGTAATTTGTATTGGCAATATAAAGTATTTGGTAAAGTGGTTGCTTGTGAATCATGTGGAAAATATTTTCTCTAACCCATTTTCTCTTTTGTATGTCCTGAGGGACCCTAGGAGGTTTCGATGAGGCTGACCTTTGCGAACGGACACGCAATGGTGTCGTACGACTTAAGCAAAACCAACTACGTTCGTGATAGTCTGGAGCAGACGAACTGGTCGCCTGAAGTGTCAGTGGCCATTAACAACATGTGTGCGACCAACCCCCGATGAGAGGTATAAATGCCCGACCCCTTGGCCAACGCTAGGAGGTCGGATCCTGAATACTCAACACTCCCACAAAAAATTGATTTAAGCTTCATCCCCTTCCCAGCATCAACGTGCAGGAACGTTGCGTCAGAGGCAATCCCAGCTTCTCCCCAGGAGATGTCCATAACTGCTCCAAGTACGTGTATGATCGGGATTGAACCAAGCTGTCCCGATTATGAGGCCACGGCATAAAGGACGATAACAAGTGGATCAAGAGAATCAATTCATTCCAATTTGCAAATGAAAAATCAGAAGAACCGACCAATTAGCATAACATTAGGGTTATTTAGATTTAACTGATGGCATATTGAAAAAAAGTAAAAGTGCCTGCTGCTTTATAAGGAACTCTTCTGATGTCTACTCAGACACATAAACAGTTATCTGGAATTTATATAAAACAAAGGAAGAATTCCGAAGAGAAACAGATGCTGTAGGAGAACAAACACACAAGCAAGATGGTTGCAAACTAAGACTGCTTCTCTGTGAAGCTCGCGAAATCGCCAAGCAGTTGAAGGGGGAAAGAGGAGTAAGTACATCAGTGAAAAGAAGAGCACCTGTGAAGAGCTGAAGCAGTGGCAAAGCCGCATATGCCTCCACCCACAATCACAATGTCATGAGGCTCCTCTCTTGCGCTTCCTCCATGATTGAAACTGAGGATGGTACATATTACAAACCGGATTTTGGTGAGGAGTTTATAACTCATATTACAAAGAGCGATCCATCTATACTCATTGATCCGGGAGGCATTGGATTTTTCGAAAATGAAGACTAGAAAGGTTTTATTCTACTCTTAAGGAAAGACTGGAGCTAGAATAAAAATCTTCAGAAACTCTAAGCACAGACCCTGTCATCTCCTCCTACGATAATTGATAAAACTCTATCCAAATTTTTTCCTTTTCCCATCTAGCTCAGAGAAAGAGCAATTTCATGAGATTGAGAATTTATAGCAAAGAGAATTAAGAGCATAATAAGGTAAAGTTGAAATGATAACTCTATCAGGCTAAGGTACACTAGAAGATTGGGTACTCAGATTTCAAAGGTTGATATACTAATTTGCTAATAGTTGAGGAGAAGACTTCTCACGCTGACATCTAATAGAGTTCTTTTATATCTAAAGTCGATCACTATATAGAACAACATATAGTTCTTGTTACCCTCCTCAATCCAATTAACCTTAGTTCTAACCCACCATTTTAAATTCAGTTGAGGACTAAGAGCAATCAATTTATTTATTAGAAAATGGAAGATTGAAAGTAACCTCTACAAAACTATTACCCCAATCTTCCTTTTTTAAAAAAAAATATATAGAAATATCTTTGATTTGGGATTCAAGGGAAGAGCCACGAGTGGCCTTCCACTTCTAAAGGTTGTGAAAGATGGTCAAAAGGGTATGAATAAAAGAATTATGAGATTAATTTCTTAGATACCCACAGTCAATTCATGAGAAATCAACCTTCGATCAATACAACAATGTTGCTCAAACTTAAAGGAGCCCCTCCTCTAAATATCCTTTCGGGAATAATCCAAACAAAAGAGAACTAGGGAATGGTCAGAAGTAATTCTGAAAGGTGTTCAAACATAATATTTTTGATAAACATCAAACCAACAGTCACTCGTATAAACCCTAATCAAACCAACAGTCACTCATATAAACCCTATTCAATCTTTTACCATAACACATATTATATATACCAAGTAAAACGATTACCAAAGAAATCAGGATCAATAAAACTCTAATTAAAATAAAAATTTTAAAAATCTAGAATAAAAGGAGGGAGAAGGGACAGCCACCCTTCTTATCCTCGATAAAAGATACGACATTCATATCTCCACAAAGAATCTAAGAAGTCGACGAGAAGAGAAGATGCTAAAGCTTACATTTAGAGCTTGGAATATTGATTGTATAAAGGCAAGTGTGCTACATGGATTGAGTGTCGCTTCCATGCCACTAGGATTCTTCTCTATTCACCTAATGCTACTTCAAAAGTGCCTTCATAGTTCCGTCCCATCTTTCTTAAGAATTTGACATTCTGATCACGTTGCATCTAAGTTCTAATCGATATAAATAAATTGACATTATGAATCGTAATCACCTTGCATGTGAGTTTCTTTACAATCACTTTTAATGGATTCTTTATCGTTCCACATAAGACAATTCATAGGAATGAGAGAGAGAGAGTGTGTGTTGCAGATGATTCAATCATTATACAGTGTAATAGTTAACTAACCATAAGTAAAAGATGCAACGGCAGCCTAATAGGCCTTTGAGGTATATTATTCCTTAACTAGCGAATTAAGGAATAATATAGTTGTAACAGAAAAATTAATAGCATCTCTAACTTATAGATGTAAGAAAAAAAGAGTCACGGATTACTATAAAAACAGTCTTCAAAATAGATGAATCATGATTCTAGCACATAATAACTGCTAGATACCATATGTGATTATGACCTTCATGCTCCTAAACTATCATATATATATATATATATCATGTCTAATAAGTTAAGGTTGCATATTTATGCATCTATCATCCAACTTCTTCAATCTCACCAGGGACTTCAAGAATTCCATTACCTGTAAAATAAAAATAAAAAAAAAATAAAAAAAAATACAGAGCATGTCATTGGATTTGTGAATATAGTTCCTGATATCGAGTAATAAATTTCACCTCAGAAGTGTCTCTTAGAGAATAGACTGCATTGGTTTCTTTGGGTACAGATGACACAAGGATACCGTACCCACGATTACTCTCCCTAAGAACCTGATATTGAAAATTAAGAAACAAGAAATGATTGAAAATCATATTTCGACTCCATCAATTTATCTAATTTTGTTTGTAAAAAAGTATTTCATATATACCTCAAAGGCATCCTCATCGGTTCGATCATCTCCCACATAGATCGAGAGCACATCCTCACGATTGCTAAGACCGAGGGATTCAAGAAGGAACTCCACAGCTTTCCCCTTGTTCCAATCAATCACAGGACGGATCTCTAAGACCTACATACACCACAAACGATTGTCATTCTTCAACAGATTGCTAGTACCTACAAGCTCATGGTATCATGAATCATAATATCTATCACCTTTCGCCCATGGGTCACTCGCAAACGAGGGTAGTCCTTGAGAAGGTTGACCACACGCTGAGCAACCTCAGGCCAAACCTGGAATTACAAGGACCAACAATTTGTTAGGCTGTGCTGATAAAGAGGTCTCCTGACACAGCATAACTAGTATGATTTAGTTATTTACTTGCTGGTTTACGAGCCGATAATGTACAGATACACAGAATTTGTTAGACTCTACTCTGGCACCAACAATGTCCTTGGTTATGTCAACGAGGGAGCTAAAAATCTGTATCATCATCAACTTCACTTGTCATTTAATAGGAGGAATGACTCCAAGTAACAGACGATATCGATGACATATACCTCATTGATCATAGGTAGAAACTCGCTAGCAGGCTGGAAGAGGTGGACCTTCTTTCCCTGATATGTGTAGGTTGAATCAGTAAACAAGCGAATGATATAATTTTAGCTATAATAATTCAGAAATAGTTTAATTGATCAGGGACAGAAAAGTGTCTTATCCACTGGGCAGCCCTTTTTTCAGGTGGCCAGTTTACTACATTACGGTGTGGTGAAATGAAGCGTGATTGCTAGATGATAGATAAGCAATGATAAACAAAATTAGATTACAAAGAACCGACTTGACAATGGGATGCCTTAGACGATGGTGTCCTCTCACCTGCTCATCGGTTGTCATAATGCAATTTGGATGGCCGCCGGTGGAATCAAACTTTCTGACTGGGCACATAATATCCATTCCATGACTACCAGAATAACACAGTCCTGTTAGCTTCACAAATTTGTACACCTGAACAATACGAGGATATAATATGGGACAGGGTGATAATTAGCAGGTCATAAACAAGAGTTGATAGCGTAAACTTCTATTATGTGCATATTATTAATCTCAGAATTTTTTTTAAAAAAAAAAAAAAACTATCTTCAGTATGATCATAAGAAAGATATATTACCTTCTCACGGGACCTGCCACTTATGATTGCGGTTGGGAAGTACTCAGAAGCACGTTTGACAGCTTCACGCATCTGAAACAAAGTAAATCAATCAAAATGCTGCTCATCCCAAAAAAATAAAACGTCGCAGAGAAGACAATAATGTTCAATATAACTAGATGTTCCTAGAACAAGATATTTTCATCAAAATCTCTAAGAAAATAACTAATTTTACCGCATTGGTCATAACAGCAAGGTCAGGGTTGTCCACAATAGGTGTGAGTGTTCCGTCGTAATCCAAAAATAAAGCTATCTTCTTGCATTTAGCAGAGCTTATAATTTGTTCGAATGATGTTAATGCCGATGGGTAGCTCATCTGAAATAGAGTGAACATCAGAATAGTATGCCAATTTTTATCTTCTTATTAACATGAAACATACCAGCCATGTATGATATGCCATGTCATTTTCATCAATTGCAGGCTCAGAGATTAAGTCCTTGTTCAGCTGCTTGCGAGGAGGTGATGAAGATTTCATGGCATCGAGCCAACTGTTGGCACGGACATCATCAAGCTTACCCAGTATAGCTTTTCTTCTGGATTTTGTTGAGTACAAGCCAGACGAATATGCCTGTGCTGCTGATGAATATGGTTTTATATTTGGAGGCAAGCCCAATCTCGAATTATTAAGGGGTGCAGGATCAGTAAGAACAGGGGATGAACCATTCTTCTTCAAATCCATTGGATCTGGATCAATAACTCTATAATCTAACAATGCTGGTATGTGATTAACTCAGCCTTCAGTTTTCCTTTTCCTTTGTGTTTTTATGCATTCAACCGACCCTTTTATCAATGAAAAACCACCTCTTCAATGCCTTCTTGTCACTGCAAATGTGCTTGCAGTCCATCAAGCAGATTCCTCTGAAAAACTGATAGTCAAGGAATTGCCAGTTAGAATGAAAAAAAAAAAGTACATTTTTCAAAGGAAAAAAAAAAAAAAAATCAAATTAGTGTACCTTGTCATTGCCAGAATTGAGAATCATTTATAGAAGGCAATCAATCATGAGATCGTGTGAAGATAAAAAGGACCAGGCAACTGCACAAACTGGAAAATTTTAGCTGAATTAAAAATGAAATTGTTGCTGAGGTAAGCAGCTTCAGATATTTCTGGTTAAAAAGCTTGTAAGGGAACTATCACTAGTACTAGTATCACCCCTAAGACACTCAATATGACATAAAATTAGCACAAGTGGTTTCATTCAATAAAATAAGAGGAAAAAAGAATGAACTGTATATAAAAGAATGTTGGAAATAAAATTGATAGGTTTAGTTTAACTTTTTCAAAAACAAGCAGCCAACACCATTGTAAAAGAGTTACCAGTTCTGAGAAGGAACTAGAACCTACCGATGATATCAACATACAAAATCCAAATGTGTCATCAGTAACATAGATATTCTTTTGGTCCTCGATTCATCAAAAAATAAAAGCTACCAACTTGGACCAGATATTATTAGCTATGTAATTGTAAAAGAACGATATTACAAACTCAGCACCTATAAGTGTCTTAATATGTAGCATAATATCAAAAAATAAAAGCTACCAACTTGGACCAGATATTATTAGCTATGTAATTGTAAAAGAACGATATTACAAACTCAGCACCTATAAGTGTCTTAATATGTAGCATAATATCCATGTTTCAAGAAACCACGTTGAAGTAATGGACATTTGCATTAAACATATTCTGAAACATAATCCCAATACATGAATTGCATAATAGGTGCCTCCTTATTAGATCACAAATTTGGGCCAGCGAAATTTACAGTCACGTATAGACATAAATGCGTTGCCACAACTGTTGGATTCCACACCGACGACAAGAAAGCACTATATTAAATCAGTCCATTGGAACTAGTTAGATTTCTAGAAGACACAGGATAGCAACCCCCATTCTATGCAGAATTTACAGCTGATGCAGAATTTACATGAAGAAAGAGAGCGCTCAGTCTTGAAGAAAGATCCAAACATATTTAATAGAATGAGACTGAAGACCAGTGTACAGCAAACAAGACAAGAATGTACCGCTGAGGGAATTTATTAGTTCCGGCCAAACAATCCCCAGCACTGTATGACAAGCTGCAGACCTACCTAGATTGTGCCATTAATCAACCATAGTTGACCCCAAAGTGCCACTATGCTACGACGTGATGCCAAAATGACAACTGACAGCATCTTAGTTGCCAAGCCATGTACCACCTCATTCTTTGTTTTCATTTCCGATCTACTGAGACCTCTAGAGAAACATGGAAAGTTAGCCACGAGATTGTGACGGGACGTCACATTCCTTTTACAAGACCGTCAGAAAAGTATCTATAACTTCATGTGATTAAACATCATTCTTCACGCAGGATGCAACATTTCTTACACTTATACCGTGTCAGAAGAAAAAGGCACAGTCTTATCGTACAAAAAGGAAAAGAAAGAGGAAATGTGTTTGAAGCTAGCTAAGTTCCTATACAGCGTCCAACACTGGAGACCATCGACTTTTGGTGTAACGCAACAGGATCTATATACACCATTGATTTATTTTCCCATCGAAAAGATGTCATAAAGGAGATCAACCAATCACGGAACTGACAAAGTTACAGCGAAAAAGCCTACATCTTTTCATTTATTTGACGGTCAGTTTACGTTAAGGAGTCGGCAGGACCGAAGTGGAGGCTGTGGGATCCTATCTCCACCTTTTGTTACTTTCTAAATGTTCAACCCCAAGGATACCTTGAAACAACGGGCAGCAAAGAAAATAAAAATAAACCGGAACGCATGACATGCTAACTGCCACCAATGGGTGCGACGACATGAACCTCATGCACAAAGAGAACACTCGATCCCCAAAATGTCCAACTTGAGAAAACAAACGAAATAATCTCTATCCGCCTCCTCCCGATCCGCAAAACGCGTGTCGATTACAGACCACGACTTACGAACGACAAAACACGCGATCGATTTTACGCCAACAAGGGAAGGAGTAACTCAAATATGGGAAATTTTTACCCCATAGAATAAGCTACTACAGATTACAACACTTGAATGAAAGATAGAAGAAGGAAACATCACAGCAGAAGAATCAAAGTATGTCTCAGATCCAAATCTATCACGTTCGACAAATCCCAATAGATCCATCAATAAACAAAACGTGGAAGGATCGACGAAGAGCAACAATAGGTATCACCTGATGAAGGACAGATAACTTGGGAAGATGAGCCTTTCTATTAAGTAGCAGATCATTCGACGCAATCTTCGCAATGACGGAACAAACCCTGAACGAATAGCAGCCGAGAGAGAGAGAGAGAGAGAGAGAGAGAAAAGAGAAAAGGGAAGAAATGCGCCGCCGGAAGCGGCGGTATATTTATAGAGGGGGAGAGGACGGTCCCGAGATGGGAAGACGTATGTCTACGCGACGATTTAAGCTACGCACGACGACGTGGTGCACATCGAGCGAGGCAGGGTAACAGCGTTGGGACACCGAGCTTCTCACCGCCTTCCAGAAAACTCGTGACATAAGTCGGTCAACGGAACGTCTCTTATTTAGGAAACGCCCCAACCTCAGCTAGAATTTTATAATTCATTAAATGCACTAATTTATTACAAAATTGCAGAGAGGTCTTGGTAATAATTAACCCGACTTTATTAGAAAAAGTAAATACATCACTCGCCTAAATTAGAGGCCTTGTGATTTGACCATCCGACGTGGTTGGTCCTCGTCCTTTTGATTGCTGTGGGCCGTATGGAGATGCCAGTTCTTTTCAGCTTTTCAGTTGTGACAAACTATTTCCTCCTCGCCGAAACATACCAGTGGTTATACCCGCGGACATGACTAGAAGAAAAAAAGCTGGACCTCATGGCAACGCCGACGTGGCCCACAATGAATCCGTGTAGCAGAGAAGGTTAAAGATGAATGGTCGTTGCGGCGAGTGGGGCCGGCCACGAGCTACGCTCCATAACCGTCGACCACCGCCCGCGGAGGTCCCGCGGGCACGTGGCGAGCCGGCAGGAGCGGGGCCAGGCGACTCCTGTAGCCACGTGGGATCCAGGTTGAGGCGGGGCCAGCCACGCAATGGTGGGGACTGCGGTCTCGCGTCGCTCTCCGCCGCAAGCTGTTCCCGTTCCGCTGTTCGCACGTCATACGTGTCGTTCCGCAAAAGGCGCCTCGTGCAGTGGCGGCAAGGTTCCCCCAATACGGCGGGCCCCGCGTCCAGGTGGCACGGGTCCGGATCTCCGCGGTCGAAATTATGGTACAAAATGAGGTGTTAAACAATACGGCCGGCCAGGTGATTTGGTTTGACCGCAATGAAATATTGTTTATAATTTTGACCTTCTTGGAAAGCGTCGGGCGAGACATGGCCAACATTGGATGCCGAAAGTTGTAGTTTCTTCGGCTTCAAGAATTGATGCGAGTGCACCTGCTCGTCTATCGGTCAAAGATGGGTATCAATTGGGATTTGAAGCTTTAGGTCAAACTATTTATTTACAAGGCTGCACACTATTCACGGGCCACCCATTATTCATCAATGCACCATACGAACTCAGGGCCGGTAAATAAGTCTCTCTCTCTCTCTCTCTCTTCTCTCTTCTCTCTGCTAGCATCGACTTGTCCCACGATGGTTTACGCCACAAGAAACGCACATGAGACGTGATATGTGATTCGATAGGTGTTATGCATTGATGGTTTTAGAGAGAGAGATAGGGATACAAGACATTATCCCATAATGTGTCTCAAGAGCTCATTGTTTGGCAGAATCAATTATTATTCTTATGTCGATCTAGTGTTTGGTACACGATCGATAATATATCGTTTGAAATTATATTATTTAAACCAAAATAATTTCATCCTGAATCAGCTAATAACCCTCCTCGATGTTGTTTAATTCTGAATCGAGTACTGTGGAAGTAGTCAACATCGTCGCATTCATTTTAGAGAGAGAAGTGCAAGACGTTTGCATGTAATAAGGTCAACGTCAAAGATAATGGACGAGCGATTCTAACCCAACTTTGATTGGGTACTCGAACGTCGGTGATGCCACACTGTGAAATTATATCAATTAGATCAAATATGATAGCATCATTCGGAGACTAAAAAAATATGACTAGATGTTATTAATAGAAGTGGTAGAAAGTTAGGGAGTCCTATGTCCATGTCCCCAAAAGAAATATAGGCATAGCATGGAGTTCCAATGTTATTTTAATGTAGCTTCATCATCAATTTATGGGCCAGCATCACACATGTTGTGCTGCAAAGTGAATCAAACAATGGTTAGGGTTAATGTACATAGAAATTGGGCAACACCCGACTGTTGCTATGCTTAATTATACTTTCAAAATTTATATAATATATTTTATTATAAAAAGTGTACTTAGTACTATATTCCTTTATAGAATTACAGTACTTTCATTCAGTAGCTAAGTATTTTTTTTTTAAAATTTTTTAACAGAAGTCATAATGTTTTTTTCTCTTTTATTATCTTTTTAAAGAGTTATAATTATTATATTTGTTCGTTGATAAAAAAAAAGGGTGAATTATAGCGTTTCCTGTTACTGAACCAAGACAGAATAACTGTCCAAAAATATCATAGCCGGTTTGACGAATTAAAAACCTATGATTTCATTCAAAACTATTATCATATGTCTTCACTGAGCTCGCATTACGTCATGTTTAGCCCACATTATTCGGATGTCAAGGTGAAACAAATCCAAAGCAGTATACCTTGTAAATGGATGTGCCAAAAAGTCAACATATATGTACATGTTAACGATGCATGCATGCTAAACCAAAACACGAGGACCAAACAAATGGCTTGTCCTTGTCACCCTCTTCCTTCTACGATACGTTCTGCGGCTGCCTCCATGCTCTCGCTGCCGTCGTTGGTGATCTGTAGTATGTCTCTTTCTGGGGAATCATAGAGAAAACCATGGCGAAAAAGTTGAGAGGTCTCTTTCTGGGGAACCGAGCGGGTGCGGGTTGGCGGATCCACGAGGACTTTTCTCCGATGGGGCCTGCCTCAATGGGCACTCAGCGGGTCCCTCCGACACTTGCACCGGGTATTAAAAACGGCAACAGCCACACCAGCTTTTTGCACCCCTCCATGACATACGTACACCGTCGACGCACATGCAACAATGCCACGGCTTAAGTCACGAAATCTATGCTTCCCTTCCGTGCCTTTTATTCGGGCCTCGGAGCGTCTTCTCCATGCAACCAACCCACGATGATGGAGGCGAGGTGAGACTGCAAACAAGTAGATGAGGACTTGTAAATATTTTACAGTAATTGGTTGGGAAATGAATCATATATGTATGTATGTAAAGAAATCATGCATATTGGACTGAATAGACTCATCGTAGCTCCTCCCCTGAGACAATTTTGTATCTAAATGAACAACTTTGGAGACACATCTCGTCCAACGGTTTGGAGTAAATAGTTTGCCAACTCGGGGAGGAGTCAGTCAGCCAGAACATGGGAACAAGAAGCACCACTAATAAAAAGAGTTTAGCTGTCTCACCGTGTGATATGTAGCAGCACATCGATTAGATTATTGTCTCTGTCTGCCATGTTTATGACGCATAATTTGCATGCCAAGCTGATACAGCTGGGTTCACGGAAGAATCTATTATTTTTTCTGTCTCAAGTATGGTGATTTCTTTTCCTAACAAGGGATTAGGAGCTCAACTTGTAGCACTAGAAAACAAGATGAGATATAACAATTCTTACAATGAGGAGATGTCAGATCATGGAAGACGAAAGGCTTTACTTTTGTCCTGAAGAGAAAAAGAAGCTGCAGTAAATCGCTGGCTTCCCTTAGGATCACAACAAACGCTAAGTTCCCGTAGCTAAGTCAGTAGGGGAGCATTATCTCATTATGGAAGAGGAGTAGCATGTCCTCTTTTTCCTTTTCTTTTAGTTCTGAGGAAAGCATGTCCTTCTATGTCAGCAATGGACAAAAAAAAAAACGAAGTACTAATAGCTAAGTTAAGATGAAGAGTCCATGAGCCTTGTGATTGTACGTTACCATTCATTGGATGTACAAACCATTAACTTTGAATAAAACGACAAAGCAGTGGATGACATGACCTGAGAGAATCCCATCTAATATGACATACATAACTCAAAGCTTCGTCTCCAAGCAGTACAACTAGACGAACAAATGGAGGAGGCTCAATCTACTCTAAGCAGTCACCTAAATAATTGTTGGAATCGTTTGTTGTTGCACGATATTCACATAGCAACCTGCAAACTTTTAACGCGCTCTACCTGTTCGACCAAATGAAGATTGGTTAAAGCTGGATCTTGTGTCAGCAGTGACACTGATAGCTTCATAATTTACGGCGATGTACAGATACATAAACATCTTGATATTGTTAACACTCGTGTTTTTTCACTGTCTGCTTAGAACTTGTGAGAAGCATCGGTAGGACATCTCCCATTGTTCAAGCTTCATCAATCAGGTGTAACGAAGTTGACTTATTACAGTATGAGAAGCAGTTGCGTTGCATCTCAACAATGCTATTTATTTGACTGATAAAAAAAGACGTCATTCTTGTATTGTTTGTCTCTCACAAAAGGAGAGACATGATGATGAATGTGTAAGCATAAAATCATAATCACATTATTATATAAAATAAATTTAATATTAAAATCTAAAATCAAATAATAATATATGATATGTATCTCTAGATGTCATTCGAAATATTTTTTATTTAATTCTTAAAATACACTCTATAATAACAATAGTGATATGCAAAAATAACTAGACTCGTATTCTCCTCTCTTCCTATTCTTTGGGACTACAATAAGCTACATAATAATGACTAAAAATAGATGAGAATAGATCAATAATCATGATCGTATTGTAGTCTCTAGGAGGTCCTATTTATTTATAGGTAAGAGCAATGGATTGATTAAGAGAGTCCCTCTCATCAAGATCATCTTCTAAGGAATCTGACCATAAGTAGATTTCATTTTTATTGATCGATAATCATAATCAAAATTCAATCAAAACTGTAATATATATTATCTAATTAAATAGGGCTACATAATCTAATATTCTTCCACTTAGTCTATTAATTGATAGCATATAAAAAAATTAAAATTAAAATTATTGAAAATTATTTATTTATTGGATTCTAAAAAATTTAAAAAGTATTTTACATATAATTATAAATCTTAAAATAAACCAATAAGTCCAATAAATATAATAATCTTTATTAAGCTTAACTATTAATATGAGTTATAATGATTATATGTTACCAATGTCATACTCTCTTCTACATACCATAACACTATTAGTTTTTTTTATGTAGTCTAAAATGATCTCTGTAATTTATCTTATCAAGATAGTCATAGCATTCAACTATAACATGCATATACATAAATATAATCAGAATAGTAGAAATAAATAATTTTAACTAAGTAAATAAAAAATATCAATAATATTATCTGTTTAATCATCATATCTTTTATGAGTTTCTTACAAGCTCCATTCTAAAAACATATTTTTTAGACACTTTGGGTTATAAAATTTTAATAAATTGAACAATAATCATCAAAGTAATGCTTGGAATCTCAAATGATATTTATTGTCTCTAGAGTCTTTCTATAACCAATAAATATTTTATCTCGATATGTTTGAGATCACTAGAGTACTTGTCATTTTTAGAAAATAAAACTACTATAGTATTATTACAAAATATCTTCAATGAGCTGATAATTAAGTTAACCAAACCAATTTCTGAGATGAGATTTTATAACTATAAAGCTTGATTTATGACCTCAAATTATTTAAAAAATTCAATGATTGTTTTATACCTTTTCAAGAAATTATTTCTCCAACTAACATAAGTATAAATCCTAAAATGGACGGTCTACTGCCGAGGTAATTTACAAGATCAATATTTGAATATCTTATCATTTCTATAACATCCTTCATTTTTATAATATCCTTTATTTTAAATTATTTTATAATATTTTACTTTTTTATTTTTATTTTTAAAATAAAAAATATTTAATATTTTTTACATTAAATAATTATATATTAGAAGTTTAGTGCTAAGGACCTAATTATAAATTTTAAAATTTATATATAATTTATAAAAGATTCATATTAAGTTAGTGAAAAAAAAGTGAAAAATGGGAGGTCACTAGCTAACTTAAGAAGTGTGTCTTTATACTTGCTATATTTCTTTGTTGAATGCTTATCATATTATCATATTCTATGTTAGTTAAATCTAAGTAATTAAAGAAAAATATAAAAAAAACAAATTAGAATCTTGCTACAACCTATCACAGAAAAAGGTTTTCGATAAAAATAATCTTTAATGTCTTTTAGAAATCTAAGATCATAAGATCATATAGTCCACTTCTGATTAGTTGAGTGAGATTATGAAAGTTTTAGATAATATATCAAATGTGATTCAACAATAGTTTCAATAACGCACACATCAAATGGATCAAAAATATAATAATTTAAAACGTTAAGTTCTTCTTATTTCAATATTGAATTTAATCTAATGGTAGTAGAATAATAAATAATGTAAATAGATAAAATATTTGATGTATTAAATTATCCTAATGATCATAATTTTTTTTATAACCCTTGTGCTTGAAGGATAGACTGAACACTAGTGGAAGGTAATTAAATTTTTTTTTAATGCTAGATAAAAGTCTATCATTGAGAGGGTATTCTTAAAAAAGTTTAATCTAATGAAATTTAACAATAGGACAATATGAAACTAAATTTACTAAACTTTCTAGATTTGATGCTCATATGATTAATGAAAAATCTAGAAAGATAAAAAGATTTGAAAGGATACCAAGGGCAATAATAAAAAGTTAGATATTAACTTTAAAGCTACCAGCATATGATTGATAAAACTATGATAATCAAAAGAGACATTGAGAAGATTTAGAAGATTATGGATAATAATAGCAAGGCCAAATTCACCAACAATAAGAATATGAGAGAAAATGAATCAAAAATTGATAATAATAGGATTAAGATATCTAGATTTGAAAAGAAAAAGCCACAACAAAGGGCTTAATCATATAGTTCTTAAATTTTATACACATCAAATTACAACTAGTATGCCAATAAAAGCAAAAATAATCTGTATATATTACTCTCACTCAGTAACATGATTTATGATATTTATACTTCATAAATATGATAATGAAATGCTCATATTCTTTTACTTTTAAAGTTGAAGTACAGCTTCCCAAAATATGTTATTCATAATGTTCTACAAAATTTTGATTGAGCATGCATAAGCTCAATGTCTACTTTAAGTATATTTTATAGTAAAAAATATGATCCTTTGGCACAATAAGATAAAATGCACTAGCAGACTTGGATATAAAGTTAAGTTATGATAATAAGTATGTATATAATCACTAAAAAGTGACAGTTGAATTTTAATCAATCTTAAGTGAATCTCAAAGTATGAACGAGTTTAACTATGATTAAAGCATGAAAGTTTGAGTTTGAAACATCATATAAATGATAATAAGCTACTTAGATATAGATAGAGTAATAAAAAATTAAATAAAAATATAAATCAAAGAGAAGTGCGATATTTAAAACATACTAAGATACATAAATGAGATTAAACGATGAGTTTAAATAAAAATATATCATATTTCTCAAACAAATTAGACTCAATTGAAGTATTACAGTCTTATAATTATAATAGCAAAAGAAGAAAAAAAGAAAAAAAACTTGAAATAAAGTCCAATTGTCTTGAACCTCAAGGTAACCTCTTAAGTACTTCTATCTTATTTTGACCTCATCCTTTCTATCAACCCGATCACCTATGACCTTTTCTCTCATTCTTCGATCATTCTCTCATTTTTCTCATGAAAGCTAGAAAACCTTAGCTTTAAAGAAGGTTGAGATAAGAAAAACTTAATTCTTTCATTCATATAATTAGGATTTTAATTTTACAGATTATAGACTAATTTTTTAATTATTTATAAGTAACTTAAAATTTTAAATTAATATTTAATTATTTGAATATATTTTGTATGAACTCATTATAGTTCTAAGGCCTTTAGTATAAGGTACTCAAAATCCACTATTTTCTTAAAATGAGTTCTATTCAAGCTATATTGATTCTCTTAGGGATATGATTAGGCTTTATCCCTTTGATATGTTATAAAAGATTCTCTTAAGATTATGTGAGATTTGAAATTGAGTGAATACCACCTCTATTCATAAGATATAGGATTTATAAATTTAGATAATCCCAACCCAATCTTAGTAGAGTAATTGAATTAGACAAGTTGTTTAGCCTCCAAATAATTTTATTTTAAGTTAAAAATTAGTTTGAATTTAATTCTATATGTCTCTTAGTTTTTTTCAAAATATCATGATAATTCGATATCATGTGGTCAACTAAAATAGTAAAGTAATTTTTTTTCATAAAATTATGCAATGGTTTAAGTGATACTAATTAGTTCATTAGATCATAGAGTAAATTATTAAAAAACTAGTCATGAAATTTAGATGAATTTTTAGGTTGAGTATAGTCTATTTCATTAGGGGTTTTATCATAATTTTTCTATGAATTATTATTCTTCAATAATTCAAGAGGTAGGATTTTTAATTAAGTTATCTCATGATGCTATACTCCCAATTTGATAGGTATACCACTCCTTAGCCCATTAATGAACATGGTCATGAACATGGTCTTTCACTGACAACTTTATTTTTGAGTTAAATTAGATATGTATAAGTATAATTTACTGTAAAATAGTGATCATATAATCTATCATATTCATATTATAGTTTGGAATGATATGATTGTCATGAGATAGGTATGAGCTAAATGTGAATACATATATTTTATAAGCATAAAAATATATGAATTATAATAAAAATATATTGTATGCATACATATATGATAACGTGCAATGTAAGATTGCATGTGGTTTCTATGATGTGATGTACGGAAGTACACAAATATATGCATACAATGAATGTATATACTATGATGTGCAAGTGCATATATATGTTATGATATGGGAGGTAAAGGTACATAAATTTGCTATATTCTTTATATGTGCATACAAACATTTTGAATTATTTTGACATAAAATTTTACCTATTTATTTTGCATATAATATATTGTAGGGTTATACTTGCTAAAAAAGTCACAAAATGAAATACTTACAATTAAATTTCTTATGACAATGATTTTAAAATATTGTATATGTGATATGATACATGCTCACCTAAATAAAACTATAAAACATATAATTACTAAGTGATTACTCACTATAGATCTTATTTACAAGTAAAGATAATGTATCCCACCTAAGTGATTAGATGGATAAATTAGCATATATGACCCATGCTAGTGCCGATATGGACATGACTAATGGGTATTTGTATGTCTAACTTTTATACATGTTATATGAGTGTATTTTTTTTAGTTAGAGGTTATAATTACGTACATGTGTCAAAACCACTATGTATAGGGGGAACTCTGTCATTTTATTTAGTAAATTAGCATTTTTTTAAGTATTGCCTACGCTCCTATTGATATAACAAAAAAATTGAAAAGTGATCCTACTTTAGTCATATATATATAAGGTGCTAAAGACTCGAAGTAGGGTATTACAATCATATACAAAATATGAGAGAAATCATGAAATAAGTTAATGTTTTTAGGTATTTAGATCATGTTTTATTTATGAAAAGTTGGATCATAAAATAAAATATTATCATTTGAATAAGAATAAAGAGCCACTATGTCTTAAATCACTAACCATATTAGAGTGTATGTTATTATTGAACAGGATTCTAGAGCTTCCAAGTCAATGGTCGAAAGTATTATTTATGTTTTTAATAGAAAGATGCTAGTTTTAATCTATCTTTTATTTTGTAATATTTTTTTGCTATTTGGTATTCAACCTAAACCACTAAATTATATGATTTATGTAATTATTATTGTTGAGGATTCTTTGATTAGAAATTTGATCAATCCAGAGGATAAAATTTCTTACTAATCTGATACCCCTAGAGATTTACGGCTTTGATATTATATTTATATGGATTGACTATCTTCCTATCATACAAATATAGGTTATCATATAAAGGGGATCACTTTTTTACATGCCAAATCAACCAATATTTCATTTTGAGGGTATTAGGTATGATTCATCTCCTTGCCTAATATCTATAATTCAAGCTCATTCTCTTATGTAAAAAGGTTATTTTTTTGTTATCTTGCATATATAAAGGAGCATTTAAATCAAGAACCAGATCTAAATGAAATAGTTATGGTCAGGGAGTTTCTTGATGTATTTTCGGATAGCTTATCCAAATTACCTCCAAATAGGAAAGATGAATTTTCTATTGATTTAGTCCTCGAGACAATACCAATGTCTAAGTCTCCCTATAAAATGGCACCACTTCGGTTTATGGAGTTGAAGAAGCAATTACATAAGTTGTTAGTAAGGAGTTTCATTCAACGTGGTACTTACCATTAGGTGCTTTGGTGCTAGTATTTAAGAAGAATAATGAAATATTAAGGCTTTGTATCGATTATAGATAGTTAAATAAAGTGATCATCAAGAACAAATATTCTCTATCTAAAATTAAGATTTGTTTGATCAATTATAGGATACACAAATATTTTTTGAGATTAATTTAAGATTTGATTACTATTGATTGAAGATTAAGGACGATATCCTAAATATAGTATTTAGTACTCAATATGGTCACTATCGATTCTTCTTAATATATTTTGGCTTAACTAATGCCTCTACAACTTTTATAGATATGATGAATAAGGTATTTCACCTACTCTTGCATGATTATATAATTATATTCCTTCATAATATATTAGTATATTAAGGAGTAACTAGGAGCATAAAGAACACTTGAGAAATGTATTATCAATATAAAGACAAAGAAAATTGTATACAAAATTCAACAGTTTCAGTTGAATAAAATTACCTTCTTGGGTCATACCATTTCATGGGAAGGTATCTCTATTGATCTAAAGAAAGTGAAAGCAATAGTTAAATGAGAAAGAGCAATGAATGTGAAAGAATTTAAAAATTTCTCAGGCATGATAGGTTACTACAAGAGATTTATGGAGGGATTATCTCAAATTTCTAGTCCACTCACTAAACTAACCCAAAAGAATATAAAATTTGAATATAGTAAAAATTATGAATGAAGTTTTTAAGAGTCAAAAAGAAAATTGACCAATAACTTATCATCACTATTCTGAGTGATAATGATGGATTTATAATTTATATAGATGCTTTAAGAAAGGGTCTTGCTTGTGTTTTGATGCAAGATAAGCAAATAGTTGCTTATGCTTTCAAACAATTGAAAAATTATAAATAGAACTATCTAACTCATAATTTAGAGTTAGCAACAATTATCTTTAGTCTAAAGATTTGGAAATATTATCTATGTGGGCAAACATTTAAAATTTCTACTGATCACAAGAGTTTATTGTATATATTACTTAGAAAGAGTTGAATATTAGGTAGTGAAGATGTATAAAACTTCTAAAATAGTATAATTACACTATTCATTATGAACTAAGAAGAGCTAATATTTTAGCTGATCCACTTTGTAGAAAATCTACCAGTTTTGTGGTCAACCTTATTGTGAAGCAATAAAAATTATTGAAAGAAAATTACTACTTGAATGTTATGAGAAAATTACAATACTGATGGCCTCTATTTAGATTCAATCTACTCTCATCTAACAAATTAAAGATAGATAACTCTAATATTCACAGATGATCTTCTTATGGAATAAAGTAGAAAATAGATTGAAGCCTAATTTTTAGATTTTGGAGCATTTTATATTTATATTTAGGGATAATGTATGCATCTCTAATGATCCAGATATCAAGAACCAAATTTTTGGAGGAAGGATATAAATTAAGTAGACCATGCATCCTAGTAGCACTATATGTATAAAGATCTCAAAGGTCATTATTGATGGGATGGGATGAAAAAAAGAAAATATAAGATATGTTACAAAGTATTTGATTTGCCAGCTAATCAAAGTAGAATATTAGAGACCTAAAGGTTTGTTGCAACCTTTATATGTTCCTGAATAAAAATAGGAAAGTATTCCTAATGAACTTTGTTTGAAGTTTATAAATGACCTCTAGAAAGGATGATAATGTTTAGGTCATTATTGATAGTTTAACTAAATTTGTATTACTAACTTATTTCTCTTGATAGATTTTTAAGCTTATATATTAAAGAAATAGTAAGAATTGATGGTGTTCCAAAGAAAATCATCTTAGATAAATATTATAAATTTCTTTCTAGATTGTGAAGAAGATTACATGAATCTACGAGTATTAAACTTAAATTTAATACTACTTACAACTCCAAATTAATGCTTAATTAGAAAAAAATAATTCAAACATCTAAAGATTTGCTTAAAGCTTATGTTATGGATTTTAAAGGTGAATGAGATAAATTCTCTTACAATAATAGTTATAATTCAAGTATTCAAATGATTTCTTATGAAGCTTTATATGGGAGAACGTGTAGAACATCTATATGTTGGGAGGGAAGAGATTGGTTACAAAAAACTGTTAGCTCCAAACAAAATACAGGAGACTATAAAGAAAATTTAAGTTATAATAAATATATTAAAAATTACTTAGGGTCATGAAAAGAGCTATGCTAATAATAGAAGAAGAGATAATGAGTTCAAAGTAGGAGATTTTTATAATCTTAAAGGTCTCCCTTATAAATGAATGGTAAGATTTAGAAAGAAAAGAAGCCCTAGGTTTGTTGAACCTTTTGAGGTTATTAAGAGGGTTAATTTTGTTACTTATATGATTACTTACCACCATCCTTATTGCATATCCATGATATATTCCATTCATCCATGCTTAGAAAATATATACTTGTCCCTCTCATATCATTAAATATGAGCCAATTATGATTGATAAGGATTTATGTGGAAGAGTGAATTCAGATCATTGATAAGAAAAAAATATTCTAAGAAACAAAATTATTTATCTAATTAAAGTAATTTAAAAGAACCATTTTCTTAAGAAAACCCATCTTTTCATTGATTAAGGTATGACAATTTAGATGAATAAATTTTCTTTTAAGGGAGGGAGAGTATAATATCCTTTTTATTAATTTTTTATAATGTTTATTTTTTATTACTTTAGTATAAGAATTTAAATAAATTTATATTGAATCTTTAGTGTTAGGAACCTAATTGTAAATTTTAAAATATAAATTTATAAAAAAATAATATCAAGTTAGTGAGAAAAAGTAAGAAAGTGGAGGATACGTGTTGATAGTTAACCTAAGAAGTGTGCCACCCATATTTACTATATTTTTTACACCTATGATCTTTTTTTTGCATGCTTGCCATATTACTATATTTTGTGTTAGTTAAAACCTAATTAATTAGAGAAGAAGAGTGAAAAAATTTAACAAATTAGAATCTTGCTACAACTTATCTTAGATTAAAGGAGAGAAGAGGAATTAAAGGAGAAAAAGGAAAAGTGTTGATTTGGCTTAAGTATTTTGGATAAATTCATCACCTTTAGGATTAACTTTTTCTAAGACAAGAATTCTAGCTCATCCTATAGTGATTCTATCTCTGATTCTTCTTATTTATGAGTAATTTATAAAGTTTTGGCATCAACCTCAATTGAGTTGTAAAACTTGCTAATATGAAATTTATGAGAATTTTGACATATCTATATTTTTTAAATATGATGTTTTGCAAAAAATTATGATTTAGGCAAAATATTTTTTTTTGGAAACTAAACTCTTAGATCTTTCTTTCAATATCTTATTTAAATAATTTAAAATATAAATGCATATCCAAATACTTATTTTAATTGATCAGTTTAATTCTATCAGATGGAGACAAAATGACCTAGCCTACCTGTATTGTTTTAATTATAATGTTCCATACAAAATTTAGATTTGAGGAAAATTACTTTTTATTAGAAAATTTGCTCTTAAATCTTTCCTCCAATACCCTATTTGATTGATTTGAAGTATAAATGACTATCCAAATATTTATTTCTTTTGATCTTTTAAATTTTGCTAAATAGAGATAATATGTCCTAACCGCTTTGTACTAAATTACATGTAACCTTTTTGTATATAACTATTTTGTATAAAACTTATTTTATTAAAATTATACTAGTGTATCCTTCTAACAACATCTTCTCTGAATAAATTGGAGTATAATTTCTTATCTAAATATCAATTGTAATAAACCTTATAAATTCTGCAAGAACACATTTATTCCCAAAGTTTATCAATTCTTACTTCTATCTTTTTGAACTTGATTTTGGCTAAAATTCCTCCTCAAATGAACCATATATTACTACTTTAAATTCTTATATTTCTTATCACTAAATCTTGTTACTTTTAATGAATTGTGCATATGTTTATGCCGCTCGATATTACTTCATGTGTGGATATGTATGCCATTGTTATTTCATGTGTGCTTTATATATATTTTAATTTTTTAATTATGTGTTTAAGTATATATTTATGTCTTCCCATATGCTATTTGGATATGAACAAAATGTCAAACATGACACTTGTGATCATGTTTTGTATTTATTTCTTGATATGCTACTATAATTCTCTTTACTGTTGTAAATTAATTAGAGAAAATAGCAAATATTGGTTTACTCTTGAGCTAATGACATACATCTTGATATTTAGTAGATTATATATTGCTCCTTTATTTCTTATTAAGCATATATATATATATATATATATATATATATATGCTTTACCCTACATCTATTGGGTATATAGTCCATTATTCAGCCCATAGTGATCTTTATTAAAGCCCACAGTTCTAATTTTTTTCTCTTAACTTAAACTCTAACTCTTATAACCTCGATTGGTGGCTAGGGCAGAAAAAAAAAAGAGCAGCGATAGCTATGAACATGGCTGAGAAAAAGGGAGATGCAACAATGGCAGTTGAGGGTAAAAAATAAGAAGAGAAAAGGGAAGAAGACATGGACAATACAAAGGCTATTTTCAATCATCTAAGTAGCATTCGCACCTCAGATTAGATTGATTTTATAATAGATTCCTACTGTGATTATTTGGGGAGATTTTTTGGATATTATACATAATAATGTAATATTTGTATCATTGTCAGTCTCTTGTGATTGTTGCTTAGGTTCTAGGTAAGAGGCTTTGAGATTTGTACATTCATTATTTTTATAGTGAATTTTTTCTGACTTGCCATGTGGTTTTTATCCTTTAAGTTGGAGGGGTTTTCTATGAAAATCTTGGTGTTTCATCTAATTATGATTTTTATTTAATTACGCTATGTGTTACGTCCTACTAGTATTTATTCATATATAAAGTTTTTTTTATCCCATCAATTGGCATCGAAACATATTTTGGTGGCATTTAATTTTTTGTGTTCGAATATGGAGGCCAGTAATGTTTCTCACATGATTAGCTTGAAAGGAAACAATTGGATCATATAACAACCAAGAATAGAATATCTCTTGTATTGTAAGGATTTGTATGGACCTTTGCAAAGGGATAGTACAAAGCCTGCAACTATGATAGATGATAAGGGGAAGAGATTAGATTGAAAAATGGTCGGGTTCATTTGATAGTAGCTAGATAACAGTGTCTTTCACCATGTTTTCACTAAAAGTTCTACATACTCTCTTTGAAAAAATTATGTCTCTATAAAAAAAAAACGGTTGACAACAAAGCTTTCATGATAAAAAAACTTGTGAACCTAAAATATGAAGAGGGTAGTTCTATTCCTGAGCATTTGAATAAAATGCAGAATATCACTAACCAATTATCCTCTATGAAAATATCTCTTGATGATGAGTTATAGGCATTGTTATTTCTTAGGTCGCTAGAAAGTTGGGAGACACTAGTTGTTTCCCTCAATATTTCTGTATCAGATGGTGTTGTCACAATGAGCCAAGTAACAAACAGTTTATTGAATGAGGAGTTAAGGAGAAAGAGTTTAACAATATCTCAGATTGATTCACAAGCACTTGTCTAAGAGAATAGAGAAAGATCAAAATTTAAGAATAAAAGTGGTTCACGCATGGGTAGAAGCAAGTCAGAATCAATAAATTATATTATTTACTATAATTATGGTGAAAGAACATTAGAAGAATCAATACAAGCAATCTAAGAAGAGCAAGAAAAAAGGAAAAGAAGTAGAGACTACAGAGTTAAAAGAAAATACCATAGCTATAATGCAAGGTGATGACTATTTGATTTTATCTATTTCTGATGATATATTTTTTCTTGTGTGTGTCAGGATCTCAAGTGGATAATTGACATAGGTGTTTCTTATCATGCTACACCACAGAGGATGTTTTTTGCTACCTATAGGTTTGAAAACTTCGATGTTTTCAAGATGGGCAACTATGGCACGACAAACATTATCGGCGTGAGTGATATCCACATAAAGACTAACCTTGGCTGTAAGTTGGTGCTTAAGGATGTGAGACATATAATTGATTAGAGGCTGAATTTAATTTCGGTTGGAAGACTTTGATATCAGATTTCACATAGGGTAGTGGAAGCTCAGTAAGGAATCTCTTGTTATCACTAGTGGGAAGAAATATCACACATTATATATATTGTAAGCTAAAGCTTGTGGTGAGCAATTGAATGCTATAGAGAAAGACTTCAGCATGATATTGTGGCATAGGCGATTGGGATACATTAGCAAGAAGGGGCTTCAAGTTCTTTATAAAAGAGAGGTATTGCAAGACTTCAGATGTACACGTTTGAACCCTTGTATTGATTATTTGGCTGATAAATAACATAGAGTTTCCTTTGTTAATACTACATTGTGTAGAAAAATACATGCTTTGGACCGTGTCTATACAAATGTATATGGTCCTTTGAGAACAAAAACTCATGGTGGATCTATTAATGTTTCTATTATCAGTGGTACACTATATTTTGTTACTTTTATATATAAATTTTTCAGAAAAATTTGGGCCTATGCTATAAAGACCAAAGATCAGGTTATTAATATCTTTAAGGAGTTTCATGCTAAAGGTGAAAGAGAGACAGAAAGACAATTGAAATACATCAGATCAGATAATAGTTGTGAGTATATAGGATTGTTTAATGATTATTATATATTACAAAACATCCAACATGAGATGACAATTCCTGGTATGCCTAAGCATAATGTAATTATAGAGAAGATGAATTGCACCATTATGAAAAAGATTAGATGTATATTTTCACAAGTCAAGATACCCAAAAAATTTTGGAATGAGACTTTGAGGACTATAGTTGATGTGATCAACTTATCACCATGTACAGCTCTAGATGATGATGTTGTAGAGCATGTATAGTCAGAGAAAGATATCTCCTATAGACACTTGAGAGTGTTTGGTTTTTGTGTATTTGCACATGTTCTAGACAATAATATGTCTAAGTTGGATGGTAAGACAAAAGAGTATATTTTTCTTAGCTACCCACATGATCAATTTGGTTACAGGTTTTGGGATCTAAAAATGTAAAAGATGTTTGGAAGTAGAGATGTGATCTTCTTTGAGGATCAAACCCTTGAGGATTTGAAGAATGAAGCACCAGCCAAGACTTTTGCAAAAGGATTAGCAGACTGTGACCCAATTACTCCTCTAGTACATCAGGGTGATGGAAGAGATGTTCAGGAAGATGGTGTAGAGCCTGATATTAATTTACTTGTAGGACATGTTGAGCATGAAGAAGATAAAGAGTAATTTCCTACAGAACCTCGGTTAAGAAGATCTTTTAAACCATATTAATCTTCCAGAAGGTACTTTATAGATGAGTATGTGATGATTACTGATGCAGATGAACTAAAGAGTTACTAGGAAGCAAACTAAAAGTGAGCAAAAAAAGAAGTGGTTAGTTGCTATGTATGAAGGGATGAATGCTCTACAGAAGAATCACATATATGATTTGGTGCAATTACCAAAGGGAAGTAAGGACTTGAAGAATAAATGAGTTTTCAAGTTGAAGACTCAAGAACATTATTTTCAACTAAAGTACAAAGCTAGATTGATTGTGAAAGACTTTGGTCAAAAGAAAGAAGGTATTGACTTTGAAGAGATTTTTTCTTCTGTTATTAAAATATCTTCTATTTATGTTGCTCTTGGTATTGTTGAGGCTGAGCAGTTGGATGTGAATATAACTTTCCTTCATGGTGATTTAGAGGAGGAAATTTATATGGAACAACTAGAAGGCTTCATGATTAGGTTAAGAAAATTTTATCTACAAGATGAGGAAGAGCTTGTATGGGCTGAAATAAGCTCCAAGATAGTGGTACAAAAAGTTTGATTCATTTATGATTGAAAATGGATACAAAATAATGACTTCAAATCATTGTGTGTACATTAAACGGTTTAGTGAGAATTTTATTATTCTCTTATTTTATGTTGATGACATGCTTATCATTATGAAAGATATATTTACAATTGATAGTTTGAAGAAGGAGTTGGGTGAGTCTTTTACAATGAAGGACATGAGGCTAGCAAAATAAATACTAGGCATGAAGATTTCTTGTGATAGAGAAAAAGAAGAAGATTTGATTATCATAGGATAAATACATTGAGAATGTATTGGATAGATTCAATATGAGCAATGTAAAGTTAGTTGATTCTCTTCTTTTAGGTCACTTTAAGTTGTGCTCAGAATAGAGTCCGTTAAGTGATGAGGAGAAGGAGAAAATGCAAAAGGATCATTATGCTTCAGTAGTAAGAAGTTTAAGGTACGCGATGATATGTACGAGGTCGGACATCGTATATGCAGTGGGTGTTGCTAGCATTTTTTATAAATCCAGGTAAAGAGCACTGGAAAATAGTGAAGTGGATCTTTAGATATCTCAAAGAGAGCTCTAAAGTTTGTTCAAACTTTAGAGGTAGATCACTTGTGTTGACAGGTTACACAGATGCAGATATAACAAAAGATATTGATACGATAAAGTTCACATTAGGATTTGTACTCACTTTTGTAAAGGGAGCTATGTCATGACAATCCATATTGTAAAGGTGTATAGCTCTCTCTACCATAGAGACATAATATATTACTGCTATAGAGGTTTGCAAAGAAATATTATGGATGAAAGAATTCTTATAAGAATTAGGGTTAAAACAGAAAAAATTATGTAGTGTATTATGATAGCCAAAGCGTTATCCATTTATGTAAGAATCTAATATTTTATTTCAAGTCAAAGCATATAGATGTCAGGTATCACTGGATTAGAAATATGCTTCAACAGAAGCAATTATAACTTTAGAAAATTCACACAGATGATAATGATGTAGACATATTGACAAAGACTTTACCGAAAGAATGACATGAGATGTGCCAACGGCTGGTTGACATTGCTTCACATTGAGGAGTCATAGGACAACCTCCCTTATGGGCTGAAGGGGGAGGTTGTTGGGCAGAGATCCCATTATTCAACCCATAGTGAGCCTTTTTAAAGCCTACAACCCTAATCTTTTTCTATTAACTTAAACTCTAACTCTTTTAACCTAGATTTGGTGGCTAGGGCTAAAAAAAAGATGACAGCAATAACTATGAACGTGGTTGAGAAAAAGGGAGAAGCAGCAGTGGCAATTGAGGGCAGAAAAATAAGAGAATGAGAAAATGAAAGAAGATAAGGACAACTCAAAGGCAATAACTCAATCATCTAAGTAGCATTCTCACCTTAGGTTAGATCGGTTTTGTAGTGGATTCCTACTGTGATCATTTGAGGAGATTTTTGGATATTGTGCATAATAATGCAATCCTTGTATCTCTGTCATTCTCTTGTGATTGTTACTTGGGCAAGAGGCTTTGAGAGTTGTACATTTATTATTTTTATAGTAGATTTCTCTAGCTTACTATGTGATTTTTACCCTTCAAGTTGAAGGGATTTTTCACATAAATCTTGGTGTTTCATTTGATTATGATTTATGTTTAATTCCGATGTGTGTTACAGCCTGCTAGTATATATTCGTATACAAAATTATTTTTTTATCCCATTAACATGGACTCATCATGCTCCTAATAATATTTATAAGAGTATGATTTTATCTTTTTGTAAAATTATTATACTATGAAACATCTAGTAATATATACTAAACACAAATATCTTATCTTTCTAGGAATCTAAGTAGAAGGGCTAAGATTTGGACCTCACTCATCATATCTACCATAAAATTTGTTATCTTGTCAAACTTGATAATTTAACTTTTCTATCAAATTATCTTTCGACTTTATTTATGTATTCATTAAGAGTATTAACAACTTGATATTTTTTATATATTAGATACATATAGTTAGTTATATTTTGATAGGTCATCTATAAATATGACAAAATATATCTATATTGAAATGAAAAATATAAAGTGATTCATAAATATTAATATAAATAATTTTATAGAGTTTTCTTATTCTTGTTATATTTTATATACTTAATTTACTTTCTTTTAATAAAACATATGCAAAAATTAAAATCAGTAAAATTTAAATTTTTTAAAATATTATTCTTCACTAATTTTTTGATTTCTTTCTTGAGATATACCTCAAACATCTATCATAAGATAAAAGAGTTTTCATTATTAAAGTTAGGTATCAATTCAATATTTGATTTCAAGGTCACTAATATCTTTATAAACTCAAAATTTAAATAATTTTGTATAAACTATCATAAAGAATTTTAGAACTTTTATTGAATCATAAAATATATTGAGTTTATCAATACTAAAATAAAGATAATATCCTAACTTATTAATTCTAAATATAGAAAGTAAATTTTTAGATATAGTAAAGGCATATCATGTGTTCACAAGATCCATTAGATGAGTCATTTCTAGAAATAGGTGATATGATATGATATGATTCTTTATAACGATGAATCTTTCATATTTTTTTTATTTTTAAGTTAGATGAGTCATTTCTAGAAATAGGTGATATGATATGATATGATTCTTTATAATGATGAATCTTTCCTATTCTTTTGGTTTTCAAGTTGCAAGAAGTCCTTGCGTATTTGAGTTGAAGCACAAAAAATAATCAACTAATTATTAAAAGAAATATTTTTAATGTTTTATTCTAAACACACAAAAGTTATGTTTATACATTTTCTTGTGAATCAAGTCTTACCTGTAACATAGTTCTTTTTCATTTATTATTTCTTTCCACAAAAGAAGTATTTTACTATAATGACCTTTTTTACCCGTCAACTTAGTATTGTCAAAACCAATAAATTTATTTGGTGGGTGACTCTTTAACATTTTTTTTCTTACTAATTTGTTAAGTAGTAGACAAAACATTATAAAATCTTTCTTATCTTAATTTTAGTTTTTTTTTTAACACATATACTAGTTAGCTCATTCAAGTCTCATTTATCCTTATTTATATTGTAATGAATCTTGAATGGTTAAACCCAAGAGGAAGAGAATTAAGAATTAATTGTATAAAAAAAGATTCATCTACATTCATACCTAATGTTTTAAGTTTTGTAGTCTTGTTAGTTATATTAAGGATATGATCTTAAATCGCTTGAGTGTTAATCGATTCTTTCATTAATATGTTAGTTAATAATTTATTACTATATTTAAATTTATCTTCAATATCTTTCAAATATTCCTACTCGCTAGTTACAAGTGGTAATAAAATTTTGACATTATTTATACTTATTATTCTTATAAATATTAGATTGAGTCTATTATATACTTTCTAAATATTTATTTTATTATTTTTTTCACAAGCTAGGTTAAAATATAATGCACCTAGTGTGAATTATATATATCCTAACTATTCTGAATAATTTGAACCAAATAATACAGGAATACTAAAAGCATGAGAATGCATAAAAGAAAGTATCATCATAAAATAAAAATATAAAATAGTATTAATAATTTAAATTTCTAATAATACGATAAACTATTGATATCATCCACGTTTTGGATTAAATATTGATATATCCAATATTCACTCAATATTATTTATGAAGTACTAATATCATCCTTGTGAAATAGTATTGTTACCTATGGGAATATATATCTATCCTACAATGATATCCAAAATAGTATTATCCTACTTATCACATAATTATTCAAAGTATATTCTCCTTTGAAATTATCAAAATCACCTAATTATTTGTGTTATTAGGAATATTATTTTTATAATATTATTTAAGACTAATTTTTAATATAATTTTCTAAGTCATTAATCTAAGTAATGTAGACAACTACAAGATCAATATAATAATATAAAATATAGTTTAAAATATTTTATAAGTAATAAAATATTTATTAAAATTCACACCTTATAAATCTATCACCTTAGGCCACTTTGGCTATTACTAGTAAAAAAAACTTGAGGATATTATTTATAAATAATATTTACTAAATTTTTATTTATCTAATTTATATAAAATAATAAATAATAAATATAATAATTATAAAATATTAATCAGTATTATAAAACTCATATGACAATTATAATCATGATAAAGCATAAATCATACCTTTATATGAAAAGTCAATATTTTTATATTTTTAAATATATACATATGAATAACTATATAAATATTTAAAATAATAACTAAAATTTTAATATCATAAATAATTAAAATTTACTAATATTTAATATGATAAAACTATATAATAATAATTTATATACTTTTTTAATTTTATATGGAATCCTAAATTAGACTAATCAACTCTATTTAATTGGGCAAATCTAGAATTGGACTACCCAAAATGGGCTTTAACTTTAAAATTGATCAAAAAGTCTGAATTGATCAAAAATCAATCTCTACCCTAATTTTGGTCAACATATGATTTTTACCAACCTTAGGTCAAAATTGTAGGATGAGCTTGTTAAACTTTAAGGTGAGTAGCAAAAAAAATATTTGACTAATTAGGTCAAGGTGTGCATATATGCAATACCCTATTGAGCCTCCTCTTTTGTAGGTTTCTTTGTCATCGTATGTCATTGATCGGTCGATTACCATTGTCGGACGATACACCCAATCAAAGGCACATGCAGCCCTTTACATTGAATCGTTGACATTCTTTGCGACTGCTGACAATGTTGTTTAGTGCCCAACCACGCACGACATATAATAGAGCAATTGCCCTATTGCATGGCTATTGCACCACCGACTACTACCTTTGCTAAGGGATCGCTTGGCCATGACATCATTACGGCTTCTCTGCTCGCTACAGCCATCGCCTACGTGGATGGCCTCTCCAATGCAACAATCGCTTGTAGCATAGCACCTCTGGCCGTCGACCACTTGCACCACCCTCCACATTGCATGCAATAGCAACCTTCGACTACCTCAGTGCATAGACATGCAACAACACCATGCACCCTTGTCACTACCCATAATAGCCACGACTTCTCATCACAGCACCCAACTTTGTGAAACCATCACCCTTGACCATTGTCAAAATTATTGTGAATCAATGCTAGCGATCAAGATTCTATGATTATGACTATCTTTGACACTATCGATAGCAATTCACGATGAATGACTAGGAGTGAGAGGATAAACAAAATAGAATAGATCATGTTTCACAAATAAATCTAAACATTTAAGATCGAAGGTATTTGATTTGAAGACAATAAGTCATGATATTAGTTATAAGCATAAAATCATAATCATGCTATTATAACAGGTATATTTAACATCATAATCTAAAATCAAATAATAACTAATCAAGATTAGAATGCATAACTTTAGATGGATGTCATTCAGAAATTGGTAGAATATAGTTGATAGTTTTATCTATAGAACACAATCTCTTTTTAGATTAAATAATTCATATAATCTAACTGACGGCCCTCTCGTACAGGGCATAACAGTTTATGCTAATAAGTTCTGTGCATGAAAAGCTTAATTAGAATCTAACCTACAGCTTTGAAGAAGTCTCATTGCAAACAACGTGTCCACTTCAAGTTGTCGTTCCAGTGAAATGACGTGTGGGAAACTTCCTATTGACTTGTCATAAACCTTTCGTCACAGCATTCTTGATGGATTATACAGTCTAGAGTTAGAAATAATTCGCATTTAGTAAACGATGCAGTTCTTTGACTGGGTGATGATCGTTGTTCGAGGTCGATTGTTACGGTTCATCTGAATGAATGCGAGTCTCCATTATTGGCTTGCTGTTGTTTCACCCCCCACCAACCACAATTGCCCAACACTTACTTCAAAGCTGCTCACTAGCAGCAGGTGGGTGTTTATTTAAAAATAATAATAAATTAAAATTAAAATTAAAAATAATAATAAATTAAATTTATGATATGTAACTTTTAAATAACTTTTTTTTTTTATTTGATCCATGAATTAAAGATTAAGAAAGATTGAGAATAAATTTACAATATTAACAAATGATATAGAATGATAATTAAGAGAGTTATTTGATCATATCTTAAAAAATAATTATAATTAAAATCTAATTAAGTTTATAATATATTTTTAAAATTTAAATAGAATCACATAGTCTATATTTCTTTCACATGGCAGACGATAGCCTCTTTCTTAAGCTAATCATTATGCTAAACAGGTTGACAAGATAGGCATGCAGTCCTGTCCGCTGCTCTATTCAATTACCCATTCTGTATTGTAGCTCAACAGGCAACAGGGAAGCATGGGCCATGAGGTCCCCCCATCACTGAACACTGAGCTAGAGATGCCATCCATCATGCAAAGATAGGCGTTCTCTACACGCACCATTAGGAGCAAGAAACTGAGCGTTGCATTGGCATGCATCCCATGTGCGTGTTGGGTTTCTTGAAGAAAGATTACATGTTCCAAGTACTTTATAATCACCTTCATGTTTGTTGTCTCATCTTATTTTACTCATTGTTCCGTTGTGCAACGGGCATTGCCTGATTGGATCACCATGATCTATCTATCTATATTCTTCTCATGATTAATCAATCATATTACCAAATTCTTAAGACATATAGATACACTGAATGTTTTTCTAATAGCTTAAATATAAACGATGACGAGGTGGAGGAGCAGATAGAAAGGAGCACGAGCGAGAAGAATATAATGGGCCTCAATTCGGCCCAAGAAGGGATTTAGGAGAATACCGTCTTATGGATTATATGGGCCTTTGTATGGCTTGAACTTTGAGAACCTTCTGTTACACCCGGTCTTTGAGCGTTTCACCTCTGCGGTCGGGGTCGGTCTGTAGTCTGTAGTCAAATTGATCGACTCTTTTGCCTCTGAGGAGGTGCAAACCAACCCTTTATCAGCCGAACCAGAAAGGCCGTGGAAATTCCTTCTTGTTTCCATCTTGCCGCCGCATACCTCTCGCCGTCCCCCCCTTTCTTTCTTCGTCGCTCCTCTTCATGGGCCAGACTCAGAGCGATGCCGCGGCCGCCGCTGCCGAAGCTGCGAGCAATACGGAGCAACCAACGCCGTCGATCGAACCCCCTCCGTCTCCGGCCGCTTCTTCCATGGAAGCTCTCGTCGCAGGTCCTTCCTCTTCCCAATTATGTCGATCACTTTTATCATCATTGTTCTTTTGCAAGAGTTAGTTACTCCTTTGATCTTTTCCAATTGCTAGTCTCAACAATCGCAAACGCTTGTCAGCACCCAGATCAAGAAAATTAATCGTGGAAGGGGTCACTCCACTTTGCTTGACGCTGGCAACATCGATTAGTTAATGAAATTTCGTATAGAATTATGCAAACGAAAATAAAAATCTTCTTTGTTCAGTGTTAAACTTCTATTGTCTACTTCTTAACTGAATTTTGCATGATTGTCTACTGGTTTAGTTATATGTTTCTTAATTATAAGAAATATCATGATAATAAGGCAATGAAGAAGAATCATAATACAATAACAACAACAACACCGATAGTCCCAACTATTTGGAGTCGGCTATATAGATTTTTTTGCCTCTATTAAGATCTGTGAAAAGTTTTTATTTAAATTAAGAGTTTTTAAATTTTTATTTATAGTTTATGTTAAAAGTATTTTTAGGTTTTTCCTCTATCTCTCCTCGTATAATAATGTTAAATATTTCACCTTTTCTAACTATCATATATGTAGGTCTACTAAGTGCATGCTGATAGCATCTCAAACAATTCTCTCTCAGTTTATCCTATATCGCAGCGGTACATAGTTGTTCACGAATAAAAATATATATTTTTCAATCTTTCCTTATAATTTCACACATGCACCTCATCATTCTCATCTCAGCAACATAAATTTTATGTATGTGTTTATCAGAATCAGAATAGTTAAAAATAAAGAGATCTATTATATATTAATCATCATGACAAATCCTGACTCTATAGGAAGTGAAGATGTAGGATATGAGCCATGCATAAATTATGAAATGGCAAATCAAATTTATATCATAGAATGGAACTCTGAGAATCCACATGAACCATTTAATTTATTAAGATTTTGGAGGTAACCTTTTTTTAGGAAATAAAGAATCAATAAAATAATAGTTGAAACTATATGGAGTTAAACTTATGTACTATGATTAGACGGATGGTATTTGAAATGATATCCAATTTGGCAAAGATGGAATTTTAAGAGCCAAAGCAAATGTATTACTTACATTTGCAATTAACTCTATTAGGTAATAAATGTTTGTCAAAATTGTGGTTAGTGAATATATAGCTATAATTTCAAAAAAGGTCTATGGTGTGTATCTTTTCCTTTTATCGATTTTTTGTGAGTTCTGAGAGTTTCTTGGGGTATATTAACTGCAACATAAAACTGTAAGTTGATGAAAAGGACCTGCTCAGGTTTTGAATTAGAGGTGCCAATTTTTCAGAGAGATCAGGTCAGTCTGAGATGGGTATTATGGATGCATAGTGCTAACTCAAACGCGGGACGGGTTTAATATTTCTCAAGTTGGACTCAACCAATATATTTAATGAGTCAGGTCGGATCAGGCTGAGCTAGCAGACTTTTACCTTGTTCTTTAAAGAGAAATCAGGTCAATATGGCTGAAATCTTACCATCAGGTGAATATTTTGCTGGACGCAGACCCAAAGCCACCTGTCAATTACTTGATCCTGACCTGATCCGACATTTCAATTCCTTTATAATCTGAAAATGGAGAGATGAAGTTTTTCAAGGAAATTATCTTCTATGCCATGTCTCCTTGTATGATTTTTTTCTTATTTTTTAATGAGTTTCGAGAATTACTTGATAATGGAGAAAAATATTAAAATATTAAGTAAATTTTCAATATGCAGAAGCAATGGCAAGTGGAGACAATGACAGTGAAGAGGTATGCTATTTTCTTTTACTTCTAATATTTATTAGAGTTTCTATTCAGAGGTTTTATTCCCTATATTTTACTGACTAGCAAGTGAACGATCCATGTACGTGAAATATTTTCTTGAATGCTTCCATAGTCACTGGAAGAGAAGGCACAGAGAGCATTGAAATGTCCATGTGTTGCTGACTTGAGAAAGGGTCCCTGTGGGGTTCAGTTTTCAGAGGCATTCGTCTGTTTCATTAAGAGCATTGCAGAAGAGAAGGTGATTATTTTCTTGAACTCTGCTTTCTGATTCAGTTTAGTAGCTTTGATCACATTTTGCCTTGGCCTTTTACTGGTTTGTGTCTTTTTAGCATTCACAGAAGGATATTGCTACTTATTCTTGATGGAGTAACTGAGGCAGGTTATGATTATATAATGGACTTGATTTGGTTATGCAGGGATCAGACTGTGTGAATCCGTTTATTGCCTTGCAGAACTGCATTAAGGCAAACCCTGATGCATTTACCAAGGATATTTTGGATGAAGAGAAGGAACCTGAAGACGAGAAAGTTCAAGACTACAAGATTATACCTCCATCATGGTCGAGAGAACCAAGACCAAAGAACTGAGATACTAAACCTCCTCACCGTTTTCAAAAGAACACAACCTAAACGACTGATTCGTCTTTTCAGGTTTCGATAGTTTTTCAGTTGATGATACACTTCACTTATATATTTCTGTGCATTGGATTTTGCTGTCTTTTATTGTATTATTTTGTTCAGCCTAAATTAGGAATCCCAAGATCAAGCAAATTCTATTTCTTGTTCAGAACTTGTTGCAATTTGTAATGGATTTTAGGAAGCTAAGATGATTAGCAGCATTTGAAGAGCAGCGACTAATTTGAAGGTTAATAATGGTGTATTAGCTTCTCGCTTAAAGCGCCTTTTGAAATAGTATGAATTGTTCAGAATTAGCTTGCATCTTCTCTTCAAATTACGGTTCTTTGAGAATGTAGTGCTATGGTATGCTTATTGAGTTATCTTGTTTTTAGCGTCACAGGTAATTAATTTCATGGTGATTGAACAACTGATGCTGTCTTCAAATCTAATAGTTTGTAACTTAAATGTGAAGGAATAGTGTATATACGTTCTTTTAATAGAGGAGTGATCAAGGAAGCTAAAAAGTCATCAGCATGATTCGTCCCTTTTTTTCCTTTTTTTTTTGGAACTATATTGACTGACAAAAGTCTTGTGCACTGGATTCATAATTTTAATTAAAATTCCATCACTTCCAGATAACAAGCGGATGAAAGCCAAGTGTAAATTATCATTCAAATTTCTCCTAAATTTCAAGATTAATAATTGATAATATAACCAACATAATCAAAACCATTTTTTAACCATGTTTCTAAATCACCGTGCGGTAGTCCTCATCGAGCCAACAATATGTTAGGCGGGTGACGTATAATTGAAGCCTTTATCCTAATAACAATGCCGATGTCGGTTCCCCATGCAACCAAGTAATCATCAAGCAGTATCACTCCTTACCTGTCCATAGTGTTGCTTGAAGGCAACGAAAGAGCACCAGCACTGCAAAGGTCGCAGATGGCACCAACAAAGCAGGTCATGTCACATTCTTAATTCCCACCACGACTGCTCTAATAGGAGACACAGTCCAAACAAGAAGAGTCCAACTTCTTAGCTAACTGTGACCGGCTTTCCCACTGTGACGTCGAAGGGGGGGGGTTTGGGGGTGATGGGGTTTTGAGGGAGGTGGTGGTGGGGGTTTGGGGCGGCGCGGGGGAGGGGTGGTCGGAGTTGGTGCAACCATTCCCACCGCAAAAAGAAGTCCAGTGCGTTGTTGGCCAATCCAAGGAAAAGATCGGTGCCTTACCCATCCAAATTCCTTGATCCCTCCGCTTCCATCACGACTCCATGTCCCACCACATCGAACCTTCCTTGCCTTACACCCCACCGCAAGGCATATGTTAAGTCCGCCGAGTCTCATCCCTGCACCAAGAACGCCGCTTGCACGTGGCATGATATCCTCGAAGACTAGACGCCATGAATTTGATGTTGGTGCTGGTAGCTCTGCTGCTGAAGCCGGCCATGCCGGCATCCGGTGGCAGCTTCGAGGAGGAGGAGCTGTACCACAACGAGCGTAATGATCTGATTCAGCTTCGCGACTCGCTGAGCTCCGCCATGAGCCTCCACTCCAACTGGACCGGCCCTCCTTGCCACAACCACCGCAGCCGGTGGCTGGGCATCACATGCTTCAACTCCAACGTCATCGGCCTCGCTCTCCACGGGATTCAGCTGACGGGTTCCCTTCCTTCCACGGCTCTTCAGAACGTGTCACAGCTCGCGAGTCTTAATTTCAGCGACAACGCCCTTCATGGCAATCTTCCGAGTCTGCAAGGCCTCGTTCATCTTCGCGCTGTGTCCTTCGCCAGAAACCGGTTCTCGGGATCGATTCCCTCGGAGTTCGTCGCCTTGCCGAACCTGGCCCGGCTGGAGCTCCAGGATAATGTTCTCAGTGGAGCAGTTCCGCCATTCGATCAACGGACAATGGCGGTGTTCAACGTGTCCTACAACTTCCTCGAAGGCAGCATTCCCAACACCTCGGTCATGCAGGGATTCCCCAGCACTGCGTTCGATCATAACACGCAGTTGTGTGGACGGCCATTGGCAAAGCCATGCCCCACGGCTCCTCCTCCTCCTCCTTTGGTCTCCCCTGTTCCTCCCCTCGGACGTGCAGGCGGCGCACGTTCTCCTCCTGCCACGTCATCGAGCAGCAAGACACTGAGGCCTTGGATTCTCGTTCTTGTCGCCATTGTCGCAGCCACGATTGCCTTCATGGTGATATTTTGCTTCCTGTACTACTCGAAGAGGTATTCAAAGAAGGCCAAACAGACAGCACATGTTCCAGGTATAGCACTACAACCTTCACAGTCCAAATTCTGGTCTGTGTTCTACTTGACGGAAGAATCGATCACTGCAATGACAGTAAAGGAAGCAAAAAGCTCAGAGAGCGTAGCAGAGCCAAAGAAGGTCGTAGACTTGATGTTCCTGGACAAACAGAAGGCGACCTTCGACCTCGACGATCTGTTGAGTTCTTCCGCGGAGGTGATGGGGAAGGGGCTGCTGGGGAGCACCTACAAGGCGACGCTCGGGTCGGGGGCAGTCGTCGCGGTGAAGAGGCTCAAAACCATGCATGGGATGAGCAAGAAGGAGTTTGCTCATCAGATGCAGCTGCTTGGGAAGCTGAGGCATGAGAACCTCGTGGATATCATCTCCTTCCATTACTCCAAAGAGGAGAAGCTTGTTGTCTATGAGTACGTCCCTGGTGGAAGCTTGTTTCAGCTTCTTCATGGTAACCACTCTTCTCCTACGCTCTCGCCTAAAGAGCAGAAGCTAATTCATGGTTTTGTGGTGGTAGATAACAGAGGTGAAGCAAGGGTGCCTTTGAAATGGGCTGCACGCCTAAACATAGTGCAGGGAATAGCAAGAGGTTTAGCATACCTCCACCAGTGCATGCCCTCTTACAGAGTTCCTCATGCAAACCTGAAGTCCTCCAATGTCCTCATCCTTCGTAGAAGCATGAACTACTACTCCAAGCTCACAGATTACGGCTTCCACTATCTCCTACCTTCAAGTCACAGCCACAGATTGGCCATTGGGAAGGCACCAGAGTTCTGTCATGGCAAGAAGCTCGCTCTCAAGGCCGATGTCTACTGCTTCGGTCTGGTACTTCTGGAGGTCATTACCGGGCATGCAGCGGGCGATGGGGAGGAAGATTTGCCGGGGTGGGTGAAGCTGGTTGTCAACAACGATTGGTCGACCGACATCCTCGACCTGGAGATAGTGGCTGAGAAGGAGAGCCATGGAGATATGCTGAAGCTGACGGAAATTGCTCTGCATTGCACGGAGTTGGAACCGGAGAGGCGGCCGACGATGAGCGATGTGGTCAGGAGAATTGAGGAGATCAGAGGAACCAGCAGTGGGAGAAGATGATGCTGCATGCCATTGAAGTGCTTGTGGCCCAGAATTCGAAGTGTACTGTACTATAACAGCTTAAGACGTTCAGATAGACCATTATTATTCGAGGGAATAAGACATTTACTTGTGCACGCAGTTTATCGCGGTGATCTGATTCTGGCAGTCGATGCGTCGTCGTGCCTTCTTACTGTCTCGCACTTCTTCCAAGAGAAGTGACGATGATGATGATGAGTAAGGGAGGGTTGGTAATACCTCAGTTGTGGTGCTCAAGTTTAATCCTGTGTTCAGCAACAATGGATTATCAATTATTTTACTTTTTTTAAAATTTAAAATGATTTTTTTATTATCATCCCCGATCCTTTTGAATACGGTAAAAATTATCAATTATTTTGTTTATGCAAGGTTTTTCACTTAGACCCTCATCACATCCCCGCTATAACTGATCAACCTTGATAATATACCTGAAATCTATAGTAAATAAATTAATATTAAAATACCCAACATAATATATACTCCAGTTGTAGACCCATGCTGATTGATTATTTTCTTAAGTTAACGATTAAGACAATAGTTCTTATTTCAATTTACCTATGAGTTCTCAAAAACCATTACAAACAACATATCTTTCCTCCGCCTCTCCTCTAACTATGTCCTAGTGTACCAGTCATCAAAGTTTCCCATGGCTAGCTAGCTATAGAAAAGTTGCCCGTATGTCCTGCAACTATTATGCAAATCGATACTAAAAAAAGATGAACATATCTTATAGACAGGGTATAACATAATTGGTGAATGAATGATACCAGTAATATAATCTGAAATAGAAAATCTATTTCATATTTTTCACAAGAAAATCTTGATCTTAAGGAAAACTTTCACATTCCATAATGCTATTCACCTAGAGCAGTGATAGTTTTCGGTTTGAGATCTCCCTCTCAACAGTTGGCAGGCACTTTTTAGTAGTTGTTTGCCCATTTTGGAGTTGAGATCCAGGCCCCTCTGTAATCAAAGGAAGTTACAGGTTTACAGATACTCTCAATCAAATAGGGGTGGAAGCAAGACTTAAGCAGCTCAAGGTTCCATCCATTTCAAGTAATTAAATCAAAGATAATAGAGAAATAATTAAAAGTAATGAATATTAACAAGCGTCTACCATTGGCTGATAGTCAAATTTTAAATCTAAAGATTATTCCAATAATGAGTCTTAAGACCAACTCCTATATATTTTTTGAAATTAAATTGGGTGTCTATAAGAAGTTTACATATGCAGGATCAAGTCTTACCCAAATCTCAAAGATTTATCTTTCCACACTTAGTTCAATATTGGATACTCATCAAGTTGATCAATATTACTCAAAATTGGAGACAATCGCTTAGCACATATGACCTTTATAGCAATCTTGAGGTCCCTTTGTGATGTACATATTCAAAATAACAACATTGGCCTTCGTACTATTGTCCATAATATCTCTATAAAATGCATTTAGATACTATAGTATTTGAGTCTGTTGAACTTCGGATTTTGATGATAAAATCAATTGATGAAATTATGAATTAATATACTTTTAAGTTAAGTGACGTAGGAAAATTTTCGATCACGAACACGAACCATCACAAGGCAAATTGTCGAAGCAGGAGAATCATACGTTGGGCCGGAGAAGCATCATGTCAAAGATTGAATGTCGGACTAGAGGATTGGTCGACGTGCCGAAGGATGAACTTTGTACCATGAGTTTAGGCATCAGGCTGGAAAGATTGAGTATTGTGCCAAAAGATCATATATTGTGGGAAATCAATATATCGATAGATCGAAGAATATACCGAAGAAAAGGATGATGCTTTGGAGGTTCGGATGAAGTGTCGGATGATCAGATGACATGCTAGAATGCTAGACAATATGCTAATTGCTTCATGATTGTGCTAGATATATGATTGAGAGGTTAAGTCTTGATTGAAGTTATTTGGTATCAAATTGAGTTAGTATTGGACGAAAACCATGTCAACTCAATTAGGAGCCCATTGCACCTAAACCAGAGTCGAATTGGGCCTATTGGAAGGCCAAACAGTCAGAAAGCAATGTTTTATCCTTTTCTCAGACTTTCGACAATAGTACCACCCGTGGCCGGTGGTGGTATTGCCTAGGCCGAAGGTGGTACTGCTAGAGACCAAATTCCTAGGTTTTGTTCGATAGTAGTATCATTCGGTGATAGTGGTGGTACTGCCAATACCCCACAAACTCGGAGATTTAAAATTTTGGCTTCATTTATGAACCCTTTAGGGGCCTGTAAATACATCACTCATGCTTTCTTGATGCAAAGGTGAAAAATAATTATTGAGGTTAAAAGTGTTGTAAACTCTCTTTGAGCATTGGTTGAGTCTTTTCCTCCTTATTGAGTTTAAAAGTGTTTCTAAGTTGCAGGAGGGTAGAGGTCTCTTGTAAAAAAGAGGTGTAAATGTTCTCTCCTGAGCTTGTTAAAAGAAGAAGAGGTATAAAGATTCTCTTCTAAGCCTTTGAAAAGGAGAAGGATTGTAATAAGGGTAATTGATCTTCACGCGTTAGAAAGAAGATCAGTAGTGAAAGCCGATGGCCTGGAGGGAAGAGGAATCGGGAATGGACATAAGTGGAGGCGACCAAATCACTATAAATTAGTTTGCATCCTTCTCTTGCTTTGCTTTATTATTGCTTATTGATTTACTTCACTCATTATCCTTGCACTTTTGGTTAAATATAGTTTTGATACAGATTTATCAATCGAACTTTTCAAATCAGATCTTTTTGTGATAGCATTAATTCACCCCCCTGGTCATAGTACCATTACGATCCTAACAATTTGTATCAGAGCCTAGTTCTCTTAATTGGATTAACACCCAAGAGATATTTAATAACTTTTTATGGTAATCAAGAGTGTACTGTATCACTCATCCTCCTATGTTCAATGAGACAAACTACACTTATTAAAAAACATGAATGAGGATTTTTTTTGTGGATTTTGATTTGTGGAACATCGTTGAATGTAGTTTTTAGAAATCTTCTAAATTGATGAATGAATAGAATGATTTTAATAAAAAAATATTTTTCTTAAATGCTAAAGCTATGAACACTTTATTTTATGCTTTAGATAAAAATGAGTTTAATCATGATTCTACTTGTAACACTGCTTACTCATGAAGGCACAAGTAGAGTAAAATAATATAAAATTAATCTTTTGGACATAGTTATTAATTATTTAAAATAAAACCAAACAAAATAATTAGTGATATCTACACCCATTTTATGGATGTTATCAATGGTTTAATAGCTTTTGGTAATTATTATACTAATCTTAAATTAATAAATAAGATTTTAAGATCTCTTCCAAAAAGTTAGGATCCAAAAGTAATGGATATCCAAGAAGCAAAGGACTTAACAACTTTTCTCTTGAATAACTTATATGATCTTTAATTATATATAAAATGATTTGTAAAGCACATGATGAATAAGAGAAAAATATTCTAAAAAATATGAAGGATATTGCACTTGGAATCAAAGAAGACTACTCCAGCGAAAGCTCAAGTGATAATGATGATGACATATAACTACTTACAAGAAGGCTTACAAAATTCTTGAAAATGTACAAAACTAATTTTGTAAGATAAAAATATAAGAATAAAAGTGAATCTAAAATGGATACAATAATATATTATGAATGCAAAAAGTCTGGGCACTTAAAAAATGAGTGTCCACAATTGAAGAAGAAGTTGTCAACCCAAAAGAAAATAAAGTATTCAAAGCAACGTGGGATGAATCAAGTGCCTCTAAAGACGAAGAGCAAATCAATAAAGACGACATGACAAACTATACGTTGATGGCCTTCAATGATGAGGTATGTGACTTACCTGAAACATCTTTATCTTATGATGAAGTACTTAATACATTTCTTGATTTATATGATGAACTCAAAAAGATTGGTAAAAAATATAATTCACTAAAAATGAATCATGCATTACTTACTAATGAATTTGATACATTAAAAATTATGCATGATAAATATATATATCAATATCTTGTACTCCTTACTCTAAATGTAAAGATTTAAAATAATCTAAACTTCAAAAGGAGTCATTTTAAAACTCATATGGTTTAGAAAATATAAAAAATAACATAATTCCATGAATGAGAAACTAGAACATTGCTTAGAAGAATCAATTGATAGTAATCATACAATAGAATATCTTTAAAGAGAAAATATGTTACAACAAACTTTAGATAATTTTAAAATTAAAAATAAATCATTAAACATGATTCTTGCTAAACAAAATTGTGGATTTAGAAAGTAAGGTATTGAATTCATAAGTAATGGTACATATCAAAAGTCAACTAGATTTGTAATAGGACCCACACTACATATTTCCCCTAAAGTTAAATATAATTTTTTTGAAATATTTAGTCATTATGGTTATACATGCTCTTTTAAAAAATATAGCTCTTATAAATTAGTTTGAGTTTATAAAAGAACCATAAACGATTTGATACCAAAAGTCAAGAAAGAAAGATCTAACCATGAATGACCCAAAGTTAAATAGGTACCTAGAGTAAATTCCTCCTCTTTGTACGAATGTCTTCATACAAGAGCTATAAGCAAAGGATGATATCTTAATAGTGGATGATCAAGGCACATGATCGGAGATCCAATATAATTACTAAAGCTCATTGGCCGAGACGGAGGATATGTCACATTTGGAGATAATAATAAAAGAAAAATTATTGGCATTAGAAATATTGGTAACAAATCAAATATTTTGATTGAAGATACTCTATTAGTAGATGGTTTAAAATATAACTTATTAAACATTAGTCAATTGTGTAATAAGGGATATAATATTGAATTTAAATCTAATTCTTGTATTATAGAAATACCAAATAAGAATAAATCTATGATTATTTTAGGGAGCGATAATATTTATATTATTGATCTTAATAATTTTCATGACGAAACTTATTTTTCGATTTTAAATGATGATGCATGGCTTTGACATAGGAGATTTGGACATAAAATAAATCTTATAAATTGAAACTAAAGAACTTTAGTTATTTCTTAATTTTACACAAATCTAGTCATGTTTTCAATAAATTTTCTAAAAATAAGCAAAATAATTTTGATAATAATTTTTAAATTTTATTTGAATGAGAGTTCTCCTTTCCAAAGCAACTTTTACACATCTATTTCTAAAGAAATCTTACCCAAGAAATTGAAGTATATAGATGCACATATTAAGGAGCTAATTATTGGAGATAAATCAAAAAGTATTCAAACTTGCTCTTGGAAAATATTTATTCAAATGTATGAATCATGACCTCTTACTATTTGTTCTCGTATGATTCTTATTTTTTTATTAAATAAAAGATATTTTTTAAAATATATCATGATCTTTCACTTGACTTCTTGATATTCCTAATTTGAGATCTATCTCGTTTGGATCAAAAACTTTTACTAATTATTCTCCTATAATTCTTTTTGCTAAAGGAGAAATTTATCCAATTGAATCATGATCCTTTATTTAACTTCTTGATATTCATGATTTGAGATTTATTTTATATTTATTCTCCTATGATTCTTTCTTTTTGCTAATGACTAAGAAGGAGATTATCCAAATGAATCATGATTTGACTTCTCGATATTTACAACTAGAGATTTATCATATATGAATAAGGAACTTTTGATATTCGTTCTCCCATGGTTCTTTCTTTTCACTAATGACTAAGAAAGAGATTTATCCAAATGAATCATGATCTTTTATTTGACTTCTCGATATTTATAGCTTAAGATTTATATCAATCAAGATCGTTTACTATTATTTTTCTCCTATGATTTTTTTCTTTTTGCTAATGACTAAGGAGGAAATGTATTCAAATGAATCATTATCTTTCAATATTCACAACTTGAGATTTATTTTGTATGACTCATTTATATTCATGACTTGTATATATTATCATCAATCAATTAACCTCTCATGATTTCAATCTATCTTTGATATTAATATCCTTTATGTGATATCAAAGTAGTTTTATAATTGACACATTGATGTAAACAAAGAGAAGTAGTATCATGATATTATGATATCCTTATCTTCCTTTTGATAATGATAAAGGGGAGAGAGAAGTAGTAGCTTGCACATTTTTTCTTTTTGTTGATGACAAAGGGAGAGAAGTAATGGCAAAATTTTGATGATGTAGTCACTATGTTGTACTCATACATGTTATATTTAATAATATTAACTTACGATATATGTTTGAGATGTGTAATTATTTTAGAATTCTAACTATGGATATTATGTGATTATTTAACTAAAATTATGCATATGATTTGCAATGAATATAATTGAAAGTCACTATGATTTTTGATTAAAATTGTTTCAATTTGAATTCAATATATGCATTTAAAATGATATATGATCATTTGAATTAAGATTCGTTATGACATATAGATAAGGATAGTTTACTTAAAACTCCATCATCAATTGATTATCATCATAAAAAATAAGGAGATTGTTGAATCCCGGATTTTGATGATGAAATCAATTAATGAGATTATGACCAAATATACTTTTTGCTGGGAAACCTTATCAGAAGCATCATATGTGCAATGGAAAAACAAAACAAAAAGGTCTCCTATATTGGTCAAATCGTCACGCGATGATTGGTGCGTAGAAAACCATAAAATCAAAAATTTCATAGATTGTGTTATATGTTTTACCTAGGGAGATCATATATCCTTGAAAACTCATATCCGTAAGCGTATATGAAGGATGTCAGATGTCCTCATCTCTAGTAGTATCCACATAGCAGATCGATGCAGTTATCATGTATCTATAGTCTCTCATCCATCTAATATCTGGAGACCGTATATTGGGAATAGTATTGTTATGCCTCATACGGAATCCATCTGAGTCTCGCTCTAATCAGATACTCCCGAAGAACTCTTTCTCTCTTAATTTGAACGACTCTGGCCAGAGATTTGCCTGAGAAAGAATACACTGGATATTCCTTTCATGATATCAAGAGTGGACGATCTTTTATTGACACTCAATTACCTTCGTAAGATTGACTACCAATCTCGATAACCGGTTATACCATATCAATTCTAAGGATCAGACACCAACTAGGACTTTAAAATTATTGTTTGACGATTAGGTATTATTAACCATCTAGCATTCCGTAAGCGGATCAATCAGTGAACTCATTCTTTAATGAGCACCTGCACTATATCCTTCGTGTCCCCACACAATCAACTATGAGACTAGCTACCTCCATCATATGAACAGACATATAGTATACCGGTCTATCCGGTTATCTCGATATCCCTCTCGAGGAACCTGTGACTAGGGTTATTTGAGATTTGTGTTTAAAGGTGAATCAATCTTATTATCGTGATCTCATCACGATCCGATTTTCATTACAAAGATCTAAGGACATCATAATATATATAGTAGATAATATATATAATATGATAAAATACTAATAATAATAATAAGCAAAAATATTGAGCAGTGTGTCACATGTGTCATCACTCACGTGATTGGCTTATAGGGCACTTGTAACTAGCAATATCCAACTTGATCTAAAGCTAATCATTTACATGTCTGATCCGCATTAAACCTCTATGATGCTCAAAGACAATCTAAGACAATGACTTCATTAGTGGATTTGTAATATTATCTTCAGATGAAACTCTTTCCATTGTCACATCTTTACGGGCCACGATCTCTCTAATCAACTAGATACTCCTCAGAATACTTCTGATGAAACTTGGGTTTCCTTGCTATAGCTATTGTCTCATTGATGTCATAGTATATGGAAATTGGCTCTTCGCTACTCGATATTACTCTCAAATCTGCGATGAACTTCTTATCAAGACTCCCTTCTTTTGTTACTTCTATCGCAGCAATATACTCTGCCTCTATGGTCGAGTCAGTAATAATATATTGCTTGGAATTTTTCCAGCTTACTGCTCCTCCATTCAAGGTGAAGACATATACTGAGTTTGACTTGCTATCATCGATATCAAATTGGAAACTTGAGTTCCATGTACCCCTCAACCTGGAGGCTATCTCCTTCATATACTATTAAAAGATCCTCAGTCATTCTCAAGTACTTAATGATGTATTTTACTACCTTCTATTGTTTCAAACCTAAATTTGCTTGATAACTGCTCATGACGCTCAGAGCATGTGCGATATCAGACTTGGTATATAGCAAGCCTGATAACTGCTCGTGGTATCTCCCACTTGATCTAAAGCTAATCATTTACGTGTCTGATCCGCATCAAACCTCTATGATGCTTAAAGACAATCTGAGACAACAACTTTATTAGTGGATTTGCAATGTTATCTTCAGATGGAACTCTTTCTATTGCCACATCTTTATGGGCCATGATCTCTATAATCAACTAGATACTCAGAATACTTCTGATGAGACTTGGGTTCCCTTGCTAGAGCTATTGCCCTGTTAGTGTCGTAGTATATGGAAATTGGTTCTTCGCTGCTCGTTATGACTCTCAAATTTACGATGAACTTCTTATCAAGACTCCCTCCTTTTGTTACTTCTATCGCAGCAATATACTCTGCCTCTATGGTCGAGTCAGTAGTAGTATCTTGCTTGGAACTTTTTTCCAGCTTACTGCTCCTCCATTCAGGGTGAAGACATATACTGAGTTTGACTTGCTATCATTGATATCAAACTAGAAACTTGAGTTCCATGTAGCCCTCAACCTGGAGGCTACCTCCTTCATATACTAGTAAAAGATCCTCAGTAATTCTCAAGCACTTAATGATGTATTTTACTACCTTCTATTGTTTTAAACCTAAATTTACCTGATAACTGCTCATGACACTCAAAGCATAGCATACATGATAGACCCTATCGCCGAGACATAGGGTATCACTAAGACCTTTCTTGAAACTTTTCATGCTAAACCTTTGACAATGGTGTCTATGTACCTAGACTAGATAAGCCAAGCACTCTCTTGGATCTACCTCTATAGATCTGAATCCCCAAAATATAAGATACTTCTCTTAAGTCCTTTATGGAGAAGTGTTGGATAACTAAGCATTAATCGTGGAGAGTGTTTGTATATCATTCTCAATGATTAAGATATCATCCACATGTAGCACTAAGAAGGTGATAGTGCTCTCACTTACCTTTCTGTACACATATGACTCATTTTCGTTCTTAACAAAGTCATAAGATCTCATCGGATCATTAAATCTTATGTTCCAACTTTAAGAAACTTGCTTCAGTCTATAGATGAACCTCAGCAACCTACGCACCTTATCTAGACTCTCCTTAGATACGAATCCGTCAGGTTGTATTATATACACTTCATCCTCGAGGTTGCCATCGAGGAACATGATTTTTATATCCATCTGCTAGATCTTATAGCATAGTGTGTTGCAACAGCCAAGAGAATTTTGATGTATTTCAGCATGGCTACGGGTGAGAAGGTTTCATTATAGTCAACTCCTTGCCTTTGATGATACTCTTTGGCCACCAGCCTTGCCTTATAGGTCTGAACATGTCCATCTACTCCAATATTCTTCTTGAAGATCCATTTATAATTGATAGGTACGATACTCTCAAGTGCATCAATAAGGTTCTAAACCTTATTATAGCACATTGAATCCATCTCAGAATTCATGGCTTCTTATCACTTCTCAGATTCTATACTTATAATAGCCTCCTCGTAGATTTGAGGATCAATATCCTAAGTGTCGTCTCCACTTATATGTCCTACATATCTTTCAAGATGATGAGATACTCAGCCAGACCTATGCAAAGTTGAAACTTGTGTGTTAGATACCTGAACAGACTCGGCCTCCAGAATGGGCCTTAAGCTAGGTTCTCTATCGTTGCTCAACTCTATCACGCTCCTATTGTTTCCACAAAGAATGTGTTCCTTCTCAAGGAACACTGCCCTCTTGGCAACAAAGACCTTTTGGTCATCGGGATGATAGAAATAATACCCATAAATTTTCTTACGGTATCTAATGAACTTATGCTGCTCCATCCTTGATTCAAACTTATTAGGGTTATGTCTTCTAACGAGGGCAAGACACACCCAAATCTTAACAATCTTAAGATCAAGCTTCATCCCTTTCCATATCTCATCGACACTACCAACCTATATAGAATTCTGTTTATAAGGTATGCTATGGTCTCTAGGGCATATCCCCATAATGAGATTAGTAGGTCGATGAAACTCATCATAGACCATACCGTGTCTAACAACATGTGATTCCTTCTCTTTGATACACTATTAAGCTGAGGTGTATAAATAGGTGTCCATTGGGATAGAATCTCATGGTCTTTGAGGAAAAATGAACTCTGTATTCAAGTACTCTCCTCCTCGATCCGATTGAAGAGTCTTAATACTCTTTCCATTCTGGTTCTCTACTTCATTCTTGTATTTCCTGAATTTCTTGAAGGCCTCAAATTTGTACCTCATCAAGTACACATGTCAAAACCTACAGATATCATCAGTGAAAGTAATAAAGTATAAGTAACTACCTATAGCCTGAGTCGATATGGAACCACACACATCGTTACATATGAGTTCCAATAACTCAGTGGCTTTCTCTCCAATTCTACTAAATGTAGAGTCAACCAACTTTCCATTAAGGTAAGGTTTGCAAGTTGCATATGACTTAAAGTCGAATGAATCTAAATATCCATTCTTTAGTAAATTTTGAATCCTTCCCTCATTGATATGATATAGCCTACAATGCCATAGGTATGTATTGTTCACCTTATCTTGTTTCCTCTTGGACATACTTACATTCATGATGTATGAAGCAATGTCTAGTATATATAAATAATTATGCAATGTTCCTCTAGTGATGATCTTATCATCCAAAATCAATAAAAACTATTATTCTCAAAAACTAATTTATATCAATTAACTACCAAACATGAAATGAAAATAATATTTTTGATAATAGAAGGAACATAATAACATGCATCTAATGCAATAGTAGCTCCACCAAGCAGATGTAGGATGATCTCGCCTACGATAACTATAGCAACAATTGTACCATTACCCTTCTTGAGGTCTATCTCACCTCTCGCTAGTCTCCTAGGCTTTGCCAGAACCTATAATAAATTACAGATGTGATAAGCACTCCTAGTATCCAATACCCATGTGTTATCAAAAAAATCTGACAAATGGAGATTGATCATGAATGTACATGAAGCTTCTTCAAGCTTCTATTTCACCTTCTCTACAAGGTACTTTTTGCAGTTCCTCTTCCAATACCTATTCGTACATTGACCTTTGTCTCTTACTAGGCCTTTCTTGGCAACCTTTGCCCTACCCCATTTGCCCTTGTCCTTACCCTTCTTAAGGGATTTATCACCCTTCCTTTTCTTTTTGGTCTCACCAATGTAGAGAGTTTGTTTCTCTTTCTTGATTGTGCTCTCAGCTTCTCTTAACATATTAAGGAGCTTAGGAAGAGTCACATCAAGCTTGTTCATATTAATATTTATAAGGAACTGAGAAAAGGAATCTAGTATGGCCCAATCACTCACAATAAGATTTATAAGTGTATCGGCGCATCTCCATGCGTCACGATCATCTGTCTCGACACCATGGGTCCCGTTGGCACCTCCTGCCTCACCTCTTCGTGTAATTACAACATAATAAAATAGGCACAACAATAAATGAGAAAAAAAATCAGAGGCTCATAGGCCCTAATAATAACAATAATCACACATACCTACATCACATCATATGGTTCATAATCATTCGTCCATGTCATACATCACATATATACATCATCATATAGGACTACTAAATAAATAATAATTAATTAAACTATTTAATTAACTATTTTGTTGGAATTTTGGGATACCCTACCATAGGGTTACCCATATGGTAGGAAAGGATGCCTACGTGGCTAGGAAACTGTAGCCGCTAGGGACACCGTTGTGGCTAAGAATCCCTAGCCATAGGGCAACCTCGGGCGACCAAGAAACCCTTGCCCCCAAGGTGTCCATTGCAACTAGGAGTCCTGGCCGCAAGCTACCATGGGTGGCCAAGAAACCTTGGCCGCCAAACTGCCCCTTGCGACCAAGAGTCCCTGGCCGTAGGGTTACCACCTACGGCTATGAAACCCTAGGCGCTAGAGGTTCCCCATGCGGTCAAGATTCCTTGGTCACATAGGGGGCTGCTATTTGCCGAGGGCAACATGGCTGCTCTTGGTTTGCAGCATGTGGCCATGGCAGAGAGCCTCTTATAGGGCTCTCGGCCAACCCTTAGGGCAGCAAGTTGCTGCCCTTTTTCTACCCTTTTACATCAATAATTTTGACGTCAAAAGACTTCTCTATAACACCTCTCAGCAGCAAGAAAGACTAATGTCTAGATCTGAGAATTATGACAAAAATCACAACAGGTTACATAGAAAATAATCTACGTGATTCCTAACAACACATGCAGTTTAATATATGAATCATCGCATGATGAACATGGCTCTGATATCACTTTTGGAAAACCTTTTCATAAGCATCACATGTGTAGTGAAAAAACAAAACAAAAATGTCTCCCACATTGGTCAAATCGTCAGGTGATGATTGGTGTGCAAAAAACCACAAAATCGAAAAATCTACGCTTTGTGTTAGATGTTTTTACCTAGGGAGACCGTATATCCCTCAAAAGCTAGATCCTTAAGCATAGATGAAGAAGGTCATATGTCCTCCTCTCTAGCGGTATCCACATAATAGATCGATGCAGTGATGCTCCTCCAATCGTAACATAAAGACTCGTAACTTTTTGCGCACCTTCTTCACAGCTCTTACGCACCACCTTGAAACAAATGTAGAAGAAGAACTCCTTTCTTCTTTGTTGTCCTCATGCACCAAGGAGAGGGGTGGTCAGCTGAGAAGAGAAGGGAGGGAGGAGAATAGGAGGGGGCGGCTAAAGGTACAGCCTATCCCCTTTCTTTGTCTCCCCTACCTCCTATTTATAGAGAGCCTCTTTAAACCCTAATGGATTCTACCTTAATGGGGATTGAATCTCTATCCAATTACTTTTACCTCTTGAATTATTGGATTTCTATCCAATAATCTCAATTCACCTCTAATGAGACCTCATGCAAGGAATCCATTAATGTTGAGTCTCATCCAATGAAACAGGGGCTTGTTGGATAACTCATATCCAATCCTCTAGTTATCACAACGTCCACCATATATGTGTGATCCTTTAGGCCCAATACCAAGTTGGTCATGAGTTGCATATATCAAAACTCTTTCTGACTCAGAACTCCTTCTGACTCTATGAATTTTTGTCCCATAATAATTCACTCAACTCATCAACTATGGATGTACTATGTCACTATGCCCTAGTCCTCAGATGGTACAGGGGATCTAATCCATTAGACCTGTCTATCCTCAGTTACCATACATCTATACTCCCTCATCTATCTAATATCCTAGAGACTATATATTGGGAATGGTACTATCAGGTCTCATACGAAATCCATCAAAGTCTCGCTCTAATTAATTTCTCCCAAAAAACTCCTCTCTCAATCCGAACGACCCTGGCCAGAGATTTGCCTAAGCATGAACATACAAGATATTCTTCTCATGATATCGAGAGTGGACGATCATCTATTGACACTCAATTACCTTCGTAAGATTAGCTACAAATCCCAATAATCGATTATACCAGATCTATAACTTCTACACCTATAAGTCTGGCATCAAAGAAATGAGTACTTAAATAAGGTCTCTTGGTGTCTCAAGTCTAAGGAGTAGACACAAAATAGGACTATGAAATTGCTATCTGACAATCAAATATCATTAACCATGCAACATTTTATAAGCAAATCAATCAGTGAACTTATTCTTCAATGAGCGCATGTACTGTACCCTTAGTGCCTCCAAATGAGTAGCTATGAGATCAATTGCCTCTATCATATGGATGGGCATACAACACACCGGTCTATCTGGTTATCTCAATGTCCCTCTCGAGTAACCTATGATCAGAATTATTTGGGATCTGTGTTTAAAGGTAAATCAGTCTCATTATTGTAATCTCATCATGATCAGATTTTCATTGCACAAATCCAAAGACATCATAATATATATGTAGCAAACAATATATATAATGTGAGAAAATATCAATAATAATAATAAGTAAAAAGATTACGCAACATGTGATTGGCTTGTAGGGCACCTATAACTAGTACTTTTAAGATAAGTAACATAGAAAAAACTTTAATCACGAACACGAACCATCATATGGCAAATTATCGAAGCAGGAGAATGAGACGTTGTGTCGGAGATGCATCATGTTAGAGATTGGACGTCAGGCTAGAGGATTAGTCGACGTGCTGAAGGATGAACTTCGTATTATGAGTTCAGACATCAAGCCGAAAGGATCGGGTATTGTGCCAAAGGATCGAATGTTGTGTTAAGTTAATATGCCGATAGATCGAGCGACATGCCAAATGAAAAGATGATGCATCGGAGGTTCAAACGAAGTGCTGGATGATCAAATAATATGCTGAAATGCTAAACAATATCCTAATTGCCTTATGATGATACTAGATATATGATTGAGTGATTAAGTCTTCATCAAGGTTGTTTGATGTCAAATTGAGTTGGTATTTAGTCAAAACCATGTCAACTAAATTATGAGCCCATTGGGCCTGACCAGGGCAGAATTGAGCATATTGGAAGGTCAATGAGGTGACTTGAAGTAGGCCTGGGCGATGGTATCGCCAGGCCCAGGTGGTGGTACATCCCAAACAGTCGGAAAGCATTGTTTTGTGCTTTTTCGGGACTTCCAACGGTAGTGCTGCCCGTGGCCGGTGGTGGTACCACCTAGGCGACGATGGTACCACCCAAGCGGCGATGGTGGTACCATCGGAGCCTAGATTCCTAGATTATGTTTGGCAGTAGTACTGCTCGACACTAGTGGTGGTACCGTCAATACCTCAAAAACTTTAGGATTTAAATTTTTGGCTCCATTCTTGAAGTCTTTGGGGGCCTATAAATATCATACTCATTCTTGCTTTATACAAGGGTGAAGAAGAAAGAATTATTAAGGTTAAAAGTGTTGTAAGCTCTCTTTGAGCATTGGTTCTCTTCCTCCTTGAGTTTAGAATTATTTCTAAGTTGTAAAAGGGTTGAGGCCTCTTGTAAAAAAGAGGTGTAAATGTTCTCTCCTGAGACTGTTAAAAAGAGAAGACGTGTAAAGGTTCTCTTCTGAGCCTGTTAAAAGGAGAAGGGTTGTAACAATGGTAGTTGATCTTCGCCCTTTGGAAATAAGATCGATAGTGAAAGCTGATGACCTCGAAGGAAGAGGAATCGAGAGTGGACATATGTCGGGATGACCGAGCCACTATAAATCGGTTTGCATCATTCTTTTATTTTGCTTTATTATTTTTTGTTAATTTAGTTCATTCATTATCCTTGCACTTTTGGTTAAACGTATTTCTGATAGGAATTTATCGATTGAACTTTTCAAATAGAATCTTTTTGCAATAACACAACTTCATCCCTCCCCACCTCCTCCCTTTACTCAATGAATTAAAGGGAGCACAAGTCTTCATAAAGTTGGACTTGCGATCCGGATATCATCAAATTCGGGTATGCAAAGATTACATACTGAAGACTGTCTTTCGGACGCACAATGGCCACTATAAATTTTTGGTAATGCCCTTTGGTCTCCCTCCATCTCTTAGAGCCTCATGAAAGTTTTCGGAGTTATCTTTGTAAGTTTGTATTGGTTTTCTTCGACGATATTCTTATTTACAACCCTTCACTTGAAAGTCATCTTCACTACTTATGACTTGTTTTGACGATTATTCAGGAGCATACTCTTTTTGTCAAACAATCAAAATACAGCTTTCTTCAATAGAAGGTGGAGTATCTTGGGCACATAATCTCGGAGGAAGGTGTAATGGTGGACCCTTCCAAGATTGAGGCAATGTAAAACTGGCCGACACCTAAGAACATAAAATTGCTGTGTGGTTTCCTTGGATTGATGGGCTACTACCATAAATTTGTCAACAACTATGGAAGATCAGTGTCCCCCTCACATCATTGTTGAAAAAAGATATTTTTTAGTGGTCGGACAAAGCCTCTGTTGCCTTCGACGCTCTCAAGGTAGCCATGATGTCTACACCCGTGCTAGCACTACTCGACTTCGACAAAACTCTTATTATTGAAATAGATGCATCAGGAGTTGGGATTGGTGTCGTCCTCATGCAAGAAGGCCAACCCGTCACACCAGCAATGCATTATCTCCTTCCCATCTAAAAATGTTCATCTACAATAAGGAGATGCTGTCGATTATGCATGCAATGATAAAATGGAGACCCTACCTGATCGGCCGACGCTTTCAAATAAAGACCAACCACAAGAGCCTTAAATAGTTTTTAGAGCAAAAGATATCCTTCCCCGAACAGCAAAAATGGGTAACAAAACTTCTTGGATATGATTATGAAATAACTTACAAAAAGGGGAAAGAAAATATTATTGCGGATGTGCTCTCTCAGTTACCGAATAAGCTAAATTTTCGGCCATCTCTCTTTTGATCAGTGACTTCCTCAAAGACATTAGGAAGGAATGGCGAGATGATCCAGAGATTAGAGGAGGATCCAAGCTCCGTGGCACACTACAATTGGGACTCGAAGGATTTGCGCTATAAGGGACGCACAATATTAGTACCGAATTCTCCTTGCATAAAGATCATCCTACGGGAGATGCATTCCACACCAACAGTGAGGCACTCCGGATTCCTTCAAACTTATAAGATAATTAAGCAAAAAATTTATTGGAAAGAGATGAAAAATGTTATTGCTGAATTTATAACGCAGTTCGACACATGTTAACGACACAAGAGTGAGGTAGTGGCGAGCCCTAGAAAGCTGCAACAACTACCTATACCAGACTTAGTGTGGACTGATATATTGATGGACTTCATTGAAGGGCTGCCCTCATCCCATTGAAAAGGTACAATCCTCATCATGGTAATATATTGATGGACTTCATTGAAGGGCTGCCCCTATCCCAAGGAAAAGGTACAATCCTCATCGTGGTCGATTGTCTAACAAAGTAAGCCCACTTTTATGTTGTTCACAACCCTTACACAGCCACTAGCATTGCTCGAATCGTCATGAAAAATATTATAAAATTACATGGAATGCCCTAGATCTATTGTAAGTGATCATGACAAGGTCTTCACTAGTAAATTTTAGACAGAATTATTCTAATTGCAGGGCACCAAATTGAAGATGAGCACGGGGTACCATCCACAAACCGACAGCCAGACCGAAGTGGTGAATAGGTACTTGGAGACATACCTCAAATGCTTCACCAGCGATCGGTCGAAAGAGTGGACGACGTGGCTTCCCTAGGCCGAGTGGTGGTATAACATGACTTATCATTCCTCGACGAAATATACTCCCTATGAAGCCTTGTATGGCCGACCACCACCTGCAATCCCAAAATATGTAATTGGCTCATCTAAGGTAGATCAGGGACATAGACAAAATTTTGAAATTGTTAAAGGATAATCACTGAGCATCCCAGGCAAGGATGAACAAGTAGCACAATATGCACAAAATTGAAAGAGAGTTTCAGTGGGAGATTGGGTCTTCCTTCGGCTCCAACCCTACAAAAAGACATCCATCCACACTAGAGCATCCATAAAGCCTCACCATGTTTCTTCGGGCCCTACCAAATCATGGAGCACATTGGAGCAATGGCATACAGGCTGGACCTATCCGAAAACTCCTGGATCCACATAGTTTTTCATGTGTCATACCTGAAGCCCAAACTGGGACAGAACGAGATAGCCCAAAGCCACCTGTCGGACACTACAACCCATGGAGAGCTCCAGATCGAGCCGAGAGCCATCATTAATCGTCAGATCGTGACTCATCATCGACGTCCCACTACTGAGGTGTTGGTGCAGTGGACAAACTTATCTGTAGAAGATGCCACATGGGAGAACTATGAAGACTTGAAGATCAAATTCTCGGAGTTCATGGAGCCTCAGCCTTGAGGACAAGGCTGACTTAAAGAGGGCGGGTCTGTTAGGACCCTAGCAAGGTTAGGTCCTAAGTCCATTGAGTTGAAATGCTAATAAGTGTAATAAAACCCTAAATTAGCCGCCACCCCCTATTGATGAGGTGGTCGGCTAGGGTTAATGAGGAGTCCTCATGGAGAGGGACTCCTAGCCGACCATTTCTCCTATATGGGGTGGCCGGTTAGGCTTAGAAGAGGAAGAGTCCCCATTAGTTGGGACTCTATCTAAGTTGGTTAGTAGATGATTAGAAGTTGGAGTCTTAGTAAGTAGGAGTCCTATTAGGAGTTAGGGTTTTGAGGCCCTATATAAAGCATGTATTCAACATTATTCTATCATGAATAAGATCAATCTTTTTTCAGCCCTTGGCCGAATACATTGGAGGAGGGAACCCCTATAGAGTTTTAGGAGGCTGATCCCCTATAGAGATCAACCCCAAGCTTAGAATCTGCAAGGGTTCTAACATACTACCACCGACAACCGGTGGTACCACCGCCTAGGTTTTCGAAAAAATACTTTTTAGTACTTTTCATACCTAAGCTATACCTTCTTTTGACCTTATTGTGCCTTCTTCTAGATCAACAAAATGAGCTCTATAATAAGCTCAAATCAGCCCTTAAGCCCTAACTATGATAATTAAGACTAAAATAATTACAAGCAAGCAATCTTCGTTGTCCAGCACGTCAATTGAACTTTCGGCTTTGGCGAACTCTCGGCAACCTTCCGGCGAGCTCCCAACAACCTTCCAGCGAACCCCCGACAAGCTCTCGACAACCTGTCGGCGAACTCTCGATGAGCTCCCGCCACACTGTCTGAAGCTTCGGCATACCCCTGATTCTTCCGGCCTGATGCTCGAATTTTGAATCTGGCCCAACGTTCGATTCTTCTTTAATTGTTTTTGCCTTTTCACGATCACAATTAGTCCTGCATCACTTTCTTCAATATAAGGATTATATCATAATTTCACCAATTGATTTCATTATCAAAATATGAGATTCAATATTAGGTTTCCCACTTAATGTTCATCATATCCCATTGTAATCGATTGACCTCAATCATCATTGACAATATAATCAAAATCTATAGTAAATAAATTAATATTAAAATACCCATCATAATTTATATTGTAGTTATAAACCCAGGCCGATTGATTATTTTCTTAAGCACACATTTTTAAGTTTCTTTTAGGCTTTTGAGAAACCCTTAGACGATCATCACCTTACTAAACAAGGTGATCAACTAAATTTTCTTAAGCACACATTAATCATCAATGTTTGATAGTTACGAGAATAGTTCTTATTTTGGTTTACCTAGAGTTCCCAAAGAGCATTAGCAACAATAGCCCAGAACACCTCCTTTTTAATAATATCATTCATCGACCTCTCCTCTAACCATGTCCCAGTGTATTAGTCATCAAAGTAATCAACTATAGGAAGATTGCAGCCTGTCTTATAACTACCTTACAAATCGACACTTAAAGAGGATATGTCTTGCAAATTTTGAACATATCTTATAGATACGGCATAGTAGAATTTGTGAATGAATGATACCAGTAATATAATTTGAAATGGATAGTTTATTCCACATAAGTTTTCATAAGAAAATCTTGATGTTATGGTAAACTTTCACATTCCATAATGCTCTCCACCCAGACTAGTGATCATTTTTTGGTTGAGATCTCCCTCTCAATAGTTAGTAGGCACTTTTAGCAAAGGCTTGCCCATTTAGAGTTGAGATCTCCCTCTCAATAGTTAGTAGGCCCATTTGTCATCAAAGGGAGTTAGTTATAGGAGTATAGATACTCAAGATTCCCTCAATTAAGCAGGGGTGAATGCAAGACTTAAGCAGCACAAGATTCCATCCATTTCAAGTAACTAAATCAAAGACAATAGGGATAGAATTAAAGTAATCAACATTACAAGCATCCACCAATAGCTGATAGATAAAGTTTGAATCCAAGGATTATTCTAACAATAAGTCTTAAGAATATCTCCTATACATTTTTTGAAATCAGACTGGGTGTCCATAAGAAGTATACAGATGCTGGCCCAAGTCTAAGAATAATTTTTACTTCTACCAAAATCCCAAGAATTTATCTTCTATACTTGGTTCATAGGATCCTCATCCCAAGTTGATTAATATTATTCAAAATTAGAGACAATCGCTTGGCACATATGACCTTCCTAGCAATTTTAAGGTCCCTTTGTGATGTACATATTCAAAATAACAACATTAACCTTTAGACTATACTCCATAATATCTATATAAGAAGCATTTAGATACTACGACACACTTGAGTCCACTTGTTATACAAATCCACTCATTTCTTTGAGTATGACACTAAATTTATCTGTTGCCATCTTTCACATTTAGCCATTTTGAGTGTGGCAAGAATCAACATCCTTTTTGTTTGTGTTAGGATTCCCACTTAACCCTTATCACATCCTGCTATAACTAGCCTATCTTGATCATCCTTGACCACATACCCAAAATTTATAGTAAAAGAATCAATATTGAAATACCCATCACAATATATACGGCAGCTATAAACTCATGCATCCTTAGGTTCCCCATAAGCTTTTGAGAAACCCTTGGACAATCATCAGGGGTGGCAACCACCTTGTTGAACAAAACTTCCACATTAATTTGATGATTATGATAATTGTTCATATTTTAGTTTACCTAGAGTTTCTAAAGAGCATTAGCAACAACAGCCAAGATCACCTCCCTTTCAATACTATCATTCCTTGGCCTCTCCTCTAACCATGTCCCAGTGTATCAGTCATTAAAGTCTCTCATGACCAGTAGTAGGAATGTTGCTAACTCGTTCTACAACTACCTTGCAAATCTACACTCAAAGAGGATATATCTTGCAAATCTCACATAACAGAATATGTGAATGAATGATATCAATAATATAATCTGAAGCAGATAACATATAAGTTCTCATAAAAAAAAAACTTTTGATCTTAGGGTAAACTTTCATATTCTATAATGCTATCCACCTAAACTAGTGAGCATTTTTGGGTTAAAGATCTCCCTCTCAATAGTCAGTAGGCACTTTTTAGCAGTGGCTTTCTTATTTAGAGTTGAGATCCAGGCCAGTCTATTATTAAAGGGAGCTACAAAAATATAGATATTCAAGATTCTCTCAATCAAGTAGCGATTAAAGCAAGACTAAACCAGCTCAAGGTTTCATCCATTTCAAGTAATTAAATCAAAGACAATAGAGATAGAATTAAAGTAATCAACATTAACAAGCATCAACCAATGATTGATAGGCAAAGTTTAAATCCAAGGATTATTCTAATAATGAGTCTTAAAACCATCTCTTATACATTTTTTGAAACCAAACTAGGTGTCCATAATAAGTTTACAAATGCTAGCCCAAGTCTAAGAATAATTTTTTACTTTTACCCAAATCCTAAGGATTTATCTTCCCATACTTGGTTCGTAGGATCATCATCCTAAGTTGATCAATAATATTCAAAATTGGAGACAACCGCTAAGCACATGTAACCTTCTTAGCAATCTTAAGGTCCCTTTGTGATGTACATACTTAAAATAGCAACATTGACCTTCAAAATATAGTCCATAATATCTCTACAAGAAGCATTTAGATACTACGGTACTTGAGTCCGCTTGTTATAAAATTATACTCATTCTTTTGAGCATGAAATGATATTTATCTGTTACCATCCTTCACATTTGGTCATTTTGAGTGTGGCAAGAATCATCATCCCTTCTGTTTGTGTTAGGTTTTCCACTTGACCCTTATCATATCTTGCGTAACCGGCCAACCTCAATCATCCTTAACCACATACCCAAAATCTATAACAAATGAATCAATATTAAAATACCTATCACAATATATACAATAGTTGTAAACTCATGTTGATTGATTGTTTTCTAAAGTACACATCCTTAGGTTCCCCTCATGCTTTTGAGAAACCTTAGACAATCATCAGTAGTGGCAACCACATTCTTGAACAAAAATTCCACACTAGTTTGACAGTTATGATAATTATTCTTATTTGGGTTTAACTAGAGTTCTCAAAGAGCATTAGCAACAATAGCTAAGAACACGTCCCCTTCAATACTATCATTCCTCATCCTCTTCTCTAACTATGTCACAGTGTATCTATCAGTCATCAAAGTCTCCCATGACCAGTTGTAGGAATGTTGCCAACTCGTTCTACAAATGCCTTGTAAATCGACACTCAAAGAGGATATGTTTTATAAGTCTCGAACATACCTTACAGACGGGCATAACAAAATTTGTGAAAGAATGATACCAACAATATAATCTGAAGTGGGTAATCTATTTCACATAAGTTTTCAGAGGAAAATCTTGATCTTAGGGTAAACTTTTATGTTCTATAACGTTATCCACCCAGATCGGTGATCATTTTTGGGTTGAGATCTCCCTCTCAATAGTTGGCAGGCACTTTTAGTTGTGGCTTGCCCATTTGGAGTTGAGATCCAGGCCTATCTATCATCAAAGGGAGCTACAGGAATATAGATACTTGAGATTCCCTCAATCATGCAGGGGTGAAAGCAACACTTAATTAGCTCAAGGTTCCATCCAATTCAAGTAATTAAATCAAAGACAATAGAGATAGAATTAAAGAAATCAACATTAACAAGTATCGACCAATAGCTAATAGGCAAAGTTTAAATCCAAGGATTGTTCCAATAATGAGTCTTAAGACCATCTCTTATATATTTTCCAAAACTAAACTATGTGTCCATAAAAAGTTTACAAATGCTGGCACAAGTCTAAAAATATTTTTTAATTTTACCTCATTCCTAATTATTTATCTCCCCATACTTAGTTCATAGAATTTTTATCCAAAGTTGATCAACATTATTCAAAATTGGAGACAACTGCTTCGCACATATGACCTTCTTAGCAATCTTAAGGTCCTTTTATAACAATATTGACTTTCAAACTATAATCCATAATATCTTTATAAGAAGCACTTAGATACCACAATCCACTTATTCCTTTGAGTATGAAATGGTACTTATCTATTACCACCCTTCATATTTGGTCATTTTTAGTGTGATAAGAATTACCATCCCTTTTGTTTGTGTTGGGTTTCCCACTTGACCCTCATCACATCTCATTGCAACCGGTCGACCTCGATCATCCATGACCACATACTCGAAATTTGTAGCAAATGAATTAATATTAAAAAAAACCCATCACAATATATACTATAGCTGCAAACTCACTGATTAATTATTTTCTTGAGTACACATCCTTAGGTTCCCCTTAGGTTTTTTTTAGAAACCCTTAGACAATCAATGATTACAATAATTATTCTTATTTTGATTTATCTAGAGTTCTCAAAAAGCATTAGTAACAATAGCTAAGAAAACCTCCCTCTTAATACTATCAATTCTCGACTTACAATAATTATTCTTATTTTGATTTATCTAGAGTTCTCAAAAAGCATTAGTAACAATAGCTAAGAAAACCTCCCTCTTAATACTATCAATTCTCGACCTCTCCACCAATTAGGTCCTTGTGTATCAGTCATCAAAGTCTCCAATGACCAATTGTAGGAAGGTTGCCAACTCGTCCTACAACTACCTCACAAATCGACACTCCAAGAAGATATGTCTTATAAATCTCGAACATACCTTATAGATGGGGAATAACAGAATTTGTGAATGAATGATACCAGTAATATAATCTAAAGTGGATAATCTATTCCAAATAAGTTTTCGTAGAAAAATCTTGATCTTAAGGTAAACTTTCACATTCTATAATGCCATTGACCTAGACTAATGATCATTTTCTAATTTGAGATCTCCCTCTCAATAATTGATAGGCACTTTTAGCGATCTCTTGCTCATCTGGAGTTGAGATACAAACCCATCTATCATGAAAGGGTGATGTAGGAATCTAGATACTCAAGATTCTCTCAATCAAGTAGGGGTGAAAGCAAGAGTTAAGTATTTTAATGTTGAGTAATTAAATCAAAAACAAAATAGATAGGATAAAAATAATTAATGTTAACAAGCATCGACCAATGGCTAATAGACAAAGTTTAAATCCAAGGGTTAGTATAACAATGAGTTTTAAGACCATCTCCTATATATTTTTTTAAATCAAATTGGGTGTCTCCAGGAAGTTTACTAATGCTAGCCCAAGTCCAAAATAATACCTCTACATAAATCCAAGGATTTATCTACCTATACTTGGTTTGTAGGATCCTCATCCAAAGCTAATCAATATTATTAAAAATTAGAGACAACCACGTATCACATATGGCCTTCCTAGTAATATTAAGGTCCTTTTGTGATGCACATGTTCAAAATAACAATATTGACCTTTAGACTATAGTCCATAATATCTCTATACAAAACATTTAGAGATAGCTTGTTACTAAAATTCACTCATTCCTTTGAGTAAAAAATGATCTTTATCTATGGTCAACCCTCATATTTGACTATTCTAAGTGCAGTAAGAATAATCATCCCTTCTGTTTTTATTAGGTCTCCCAATTGACCCTCATCACATCTCGTTGCAACCGGTCAACCTCGATCATCCTTGACCACATACTCAAAATCTATAGCAAATGAATCAATATTAAAATACTCATCATAATATATACTGTAGCTACAGACTCATGCTGATTGATTATTTTATTGAGTACACATCCTTAGGTTCCCCTCAAGCTTTTAAGAAACCCTTAGACAATCATCAGTGATGGCAACCACCTTCCTAGATAAAGCTTCCACACTCGTTTGACAGTTATGATAATAGTTCTCATCTTGATTTACCTAGAGTTCCTCGTAATACTATCATTCCTCGACCTCTCATCAAAATCTTCCATGACGAGCTATAGGAAGGTTGCTAACTTATCCTACAACTATCTTATAAGTCGACACTCAAAGAAGATATATGTTGCTAATCTCGAATATAGGTTACAGATGGGGCATAACAGAATTTATGAATAAATGATACCAACAATGTAATATAAAGTGGGTAATCTATTTCATATAAGTTTTCATAAAAAAAATCTTGATCTTAGGGTAAACTTTAATGTTCCATAACGCTATCCACCTAGACCAGCAAACATTTTATGGTTGAAATCTCCCTCTCAACAGTTGGTAAGCACTTTTAGCAGGAAATCCAGATCCATCTGTTATCAAAGGGGGCTGCAAGAATATAGATACCTGATTTTTCCTCAATCAAGTAAGGGCAAAAGTAATCAACATTAGCAAGCAATCAATGGTTGATATGTAAAGTTTGAATCTAAGGGTTATTCTAATAATGAGTCTTAAGACCATCTCTATATGTTTTTTGAAACCAACCAAGGTGTCCACATACTAACCCAGGTCTAAGAATAACCTTTACTTCTACCCAAGTCCCAAGGATTTTTCTCCTCATACTTGATTTGTATAATCCTCATCCTAAGCTGGTCAATGTTATTTAAAATTGGAGACAACTGCTTAACATATTTGGCCTTCTTATCAATCTTAAGGTCTATTACGCCCAACACATATGGCCTTCCTAACAATCTTAAGGTCTCTTATGCCCAAGACAACCTCCCTATACACCCTCCCACCACCCCACCACACCCTAGAATCTTTTTTAGGTTTGGTAACAGTGTCTCAACTAAGGAGGAGGTTCATCTTGTTGCTGTTATTATCACTGTTTCAAAAAAATTATTTAGTTCTTTTTTATTTTTTTAAAAATTATCAAAATCTTAATATTCATGAAGGTGTGCATAAAGACAATATTAAGCACAACATTTATGAGTGTGGTCTTCCCAACCTAGGATAGGAGGCCTTTATAAACCAGCCTTGCACCCTATTGAGGGTCCTGTCTGCAAGGATAATTTGGAACCTCTTACCAATCCTCCTATAGGACACATATTGCCTAGATAACATCTCTCCTCTTTAATATCCAGTGATTGATAGATTCTATTTCTCTCTTAAGGATTGAAATTCTAATAGAAATAGAGATCAGACTTATTCTTATTTATAGAGAGATTTATGAGAAATTCATAAGTATAGAGCATTCTTCTAAGAATGTCACAAGACTTAGGGTTATGTTTAAAAGCAATCGGAAGGTCATATTAGCAAACATCAAGTGGGACACTTTTATGTCATGGACGTTTAAAGGGAGAAATTTCTTAGAACTCGGTACATTTCTTAAAAAGGTTGCTTAGGTCCTATTGCACCAATATGAATTAAGTACGGTGAAATGGAGTTCCCTTGTCTGATCCCACACTTACCCTGAAACCACATTGATTTCATCTCATTAATAAGGCAAGAGAAAGATGTGGATGCAATGCAAGCACGCACCCACTCAACCAAAGGTCTAGGAAAAATGCATTCTATTCAGGGTGTTAGTAATAGCTGTCCAGCTAACGTTTTCGTAAACCTTAGAGATATCAAGCTTGAGCAAGACAAATAGGACTTTATTATAGGACTTAGACAAGATATGAGTCAACTTATTGACAATAAGAATGTTATCATGAATGTTCTTGCCTTGGACAAAGGCAAACTAGGTTTGATCCACAAGTTTGTCAAGCAAGAGTTTTATTTTATGGGCAAGCACCTTCGACAAAATCTCATAAATCACATTATAGAGGGCTATAGGTATGAAATCCTCATTTCAAGCTTTTCCTAGCTTTCTCTTCGATCTCTCACATCTAGCTTTCTATATGTGAGTCTCCAAGAGAAGGGTTATCGAAGGTTTCTGATCTCTTCAATCTCTCACATCTAGCTTTCTATATGTGAGTCTCCAAGAGAAGGGTTATTGAAGGTTTCTGATCTCAAAGAAGAGTGAAGGGGTGTTCCCTATTGCTTCTATTCCCAAGACCCTTGCAATTCCAAGATATACAATTTATGAGAAATTAATGCATATTCATCCTCCCCTCCATATGGGTCTCGAGGATATAGCATTACATTCTCTTTTCTTCTTCTTGTTATGATGCCTAAGATTATTTAGAAAATTTTATAGGCTTTCCTGATAAGATTTCATCCTCATCTTGGCTCTCTAATATCCTTGCTCTCTGCACCACTCGAGCTCTACTTCTTCCAGAAGGAAATATTTTTGTACACCCATCTCCAATGTTGCCTCCTCTTGGAATGCCTTCACCGGCCACCGAAAGAAAGCACATGGCCCTCCATCGTTAAAGTGTGAGCACCACCTTCCTCCCCCCTTGGCTTGGAAGTCTTGAAGACAAAGGGATCAGCTCCATTGCCTTTGCCTTCCTCTTCTAGACTGGCTCTGGTGTGGTTCCATCATAAGGCTAGAGTATCCCGATTGAAACATGTCCAATAAACTAATTCCTATAGTAGGCCCAGATGTGCTTGAATCCTAACTTGATCCCTTCATACCAAGGTGGCTAGCCGAGCCAAACTTAGTGAGCTTCATTTTGGGCATCTATGGATCAAATCAAGTGATCATACAAGAGCTAATCTTTCCTCTAAAATCTTGAAAAAAATCTTAGTCAAACCTGGGACTATTAGTTAGGAAGGGAAGCCTCATGTAGAGAGCCACAGTTTAGTATTACACTCCCAAACTTTGCAGTTGTTTAAGAACAAGAACATTGCAATTGCAGGCATCCAAGTAAAGAAAGTGTTTGCAGACATAAGAACAGTAGTACGTAAGACCATGAAGAGAATGAAACTGATACTGCTGCATGAACATGACATGCATTCCCTATGTAAGGATTGACTACAGGAAAAGAAAGAATATAGCTCGAACGCAATCACCGAAGAGATTCTAAATATTGAAAAACGCAAAAAAAAAAAAAAAAAAGGCTCTTCATGTGTTCTTAGATTAATGAATGCGAAGAATAAATAAAGCTCTATATATGTGCTCAATGGTGGAGAAGATTCTTCCTATCCAAATTAAGCTATGGATACTAACTGAACACCACAACAGTGTAAATTCTCATGCTGTTAATAAGGTAATCCTATATCTCTGATATCTTGATAAGAAATCGTGTCTGACTCAGTAAATGGATAGAAAACCAAAATGATTAGATTGGCTGAAGAGGCTGGAAAACATACATGTTGCTTTCAGAACCGTGATTGCTCTGTTGGAAGCACTGCGATTTAGCCTCATCCGAAGCGGAGATAGCCAGTACTGCGCGAATCATCAGGTTCAGTCAAGATTAGTTCGTGGTTCTTGATTCTTGCATGCTTGAGGACTAGTGATGACCGTCTCCTTGCCATCCATTACTGCTAGAGCTTCTGCAACTTTTGCTGCTTCAGACACCCAAACTATTCCCCGAGTCATGAAAACAGGACAGGTACGAACTGATGGGATCCTCTGTTATCTGGAACTTTGACGTTAATGACACCGAGTCGACCCGATTGTTGCATCGAACAGGAAGCGAGCGCTGCTCGTCGGAATCATGGCAGCAGTTGTAGCGCTTTGGTGGCGTAGGATCGTCCTTTCCGGCCTGAGAAACGGTAGTAAACGAGAAGAGAGGAGAAGTTTCACAGCGAGGAGACCAATGGTGCCCGCCGAAAACGAGAGAATTACTCATGGCGTGGCGTCCGAAGCAAACCATGGAATGGAAAACAAGACGGCGGACGACGGAGGAAGGGAGGATGACTACGTAACCCGTTCGGTTTTGCCTGGCTTCTGCTCATCCTGATTACGATGGACGGCCAAGATCGGATATTGGCCGGCAACTGCTGTTAATGTCGAGGAAACCGGACCGGTCTGCCAGTGTAAACCGGGTATTAGACCGGCAAATTTTAGGAGCGGCACGGTCGAAAGAGACCAGGTCGCTGACTGCGTCATGCTGAAGAATTGTTTGAGAAAATGCCTCACTGAAGGGCTGACTACGATACATCCACAATTTGGTTGCCCTGAATGCAACGTGTGGAGGAGTGGCTATTGCATAACTTTTGAGAGAAAAATTGAAACTTTTTTTTTTTTTCTTAGTGATGGGACTAATAATGGTCGGGCCACCCACTAAAAAATGTGACACCTCCACCTCAGCCACGTTGCTCGGCCACATCACAGAGTCAACAGGTTAGGTGCACATCGGATGCCAACCCAGCCTCAGTAAAGTCAGCAGGAAGGGTCAAAGTCCCGACCAACTCCAGTGGGCATTTGATCCCCACCGATCTGCAACAAACCTAACAACGGGCAACCGATAGCATGGCAGCTCCCCTACTAGCAAGCGGTTGGCGGCATGGCAGAGCAAAAGCGATGGGCCGACTAGCATACAGCACCCCTGACAGTAGGCAGTTGGTGGCGTGTTAGGCACCACAGCGGTGACGTGTCCCACATACAATGAGCCCCCACACCGGTATAAATACCCCCAAACCGTCACTGGTAAAAGAGGGGGGGCAATTCAGTGAAAAATATTTCTCGCTCAATCATTCCCGCCCCTAACTTGATTGTAGGAGGGACTCGGCCAAGCACCAACAGCTCGACTAGGGCCTTTGTGTAGGAGGGACGCACCGACCCCCTACGGAGGAACCGACCGGAGGTCGGGCCCGAGGTGTCACGATTGTCCATGGAGGCAAGCTTGCGCACACGGGAAACCACTTCTGGGCTAACTCCCCGTCCCACGTTGAGGTATGACCCCCAACATTTTGGCGCTAGAATGAGGGCCCATGTCGCAAGATCGTCTTTCTAGTCTCTTCCCTAATCGGGTGGCCGAGGAGGCAATCTCATCGACTCCTGCTGCCGTAACCATTCCTCAAGTCACGGTCGCCGTCGGCCCCCCAAGCGAGACTAACGGATGCGGGACAATCCATGCTGACTCCCGACAGATACTGGAGGCTGCTCACCGATCCTGGGCTCACCCCCCTAGTCCACACCTTGTCCCAAATGGTTACGACCGAGGCTTTCTTCGGTCTAGCCCATCAAGTACAAGCCTTAACAGGGATGATACAGGCTGTCATCCCCCACATTCCCCAGTTAGCCCAAACGGCGGCTCCATGTTAGTCGGAGCCCCAGCGGCCTCCAGTCAACTAAGGAGGCTCTCGGGAACACTCGGTGCCAGTCTGGCTTTGCCCGGCAACGCAGGGCCCGCTAGAAACCCGATCTGAGGCCCCATCAATCGTCCCGGAGAAACCAACCACTCTATACCTCGGAGTGGAGCACACCACACAGGAGCCATACATGTTATCGTCGGACTCAACCGACTCGCTCCGAGTACAGCTCTGGCGCGTGAACAAGCGGTTGGACGAGATACATATGGAGGTCACTAAATCCAAGGAGGAAGCTGGCGAGAGCTCCAGCGAGGCTCACCCTTCACTCTCGAGATACAAGACAAGCCGATACCAACCAGTATGACGGAAGCTTGGATTCGACCGAGCACGTATCTGCCTTCCGAGCTCAAATGGCATTGTACGACTCGTCCGACACACTCATGTGTTGGGTCTTCCTAACCACCTTGAGGGGACCAGCTAGGATGTGGTATAGACGGCTCAGTCCGACTTCCATTTTCTCCTTCGATCAGCTCGCAAGGGAATTGGAGCAAAATTTTATGGCAAGCGCTCGACCAAAACCCACAGTCGCTTTGCTCCTCGGCATTGTCCAAGGAAGGGAGGAGCCACTCGCCCAATTCCTCAGTTGATTTGCAACCAAAATCCAAGCAGTCCTCGACTCTCATCCTTCATTGGTTATCCAAGCATTTTTGAAGGGGATACGACCTTCAAAGCTATTCTGGTCGTTGGTGGAAAAACCTCCCACAATAGTTCCCGAGATGATGCAGAGAGTCAATCATTACATTGCGGCCGAAAAACGTAAGGAGCAAAAGTGCCCCCGAATGGAACAGTCTCGAGGATCTACCTCGGGACCTTCAAGGAGGAGAGTCGAGGGGTCGGACTTCAGCTGGACGCGACCCCCGACAACACCCCTCAACTCTACGCGAATCGAGATTTTCCTCCAAATAAGGGGGAAGGGATTCTTGATGCCCCCGAATCGCATCAAGACTCGTCCTGAGGAAAGGGACCGGGGAAGATATTGTCGTTTCCATCACGAATATGGCCACGATATCAAGGAACGCCGAGACCTCAAAAACCAGATCGAAGACTTCCGCCAGGGGCATCTCGATCATTATGTTTGAAAACAAGGAGATAACCCTGACAAGCGACCAGAAAGGGATCAGCGATCACGCCCAGCCGACCCAATCGAAAGACAGAGTGATGCCATAGTCAGTGGACGGCTGCTGGAGGTGATAGTGCCTTGGCACGCAAGGCCTACACCAGGGCCGGTTGAGAAGAGGCCGAGATGCCACCTCAACCAAGAGATCGGTTTCTGACCCAAGGGGGAAGAATACCCAGATCATGACGATGCCCTGGTCATTACCATATGCATCACCAACGCCCGAGTCAAGCGGATAATGATAGACATAGGGAGTGCCGCAGACATTTTATATTTTGAAGCTTTCCAAAAACTAGGTCTAACTGACCAGGATTTAACCCCACTAACATCCACGTTGACAGGGTTCACAGGAGACTTCATCTCACCTCTCGGGATGACGACCCTACCAATGACAATTGGCGAAGAGCCATGTACCAAGATGCTGATGGTCGTCTTCATGGTGGTCGACCTCCCATCGACATATAATGCTATAATTGGTCGATCAACGCTCAACAAGTTAAGGGCTGTGTTGTCGACATTCCACTGCTCTATGAAGTTCCCGACTAATGCTAGAGTCGCGAGGCCCGTAGCGATCCACAGGAGTCTCGACGGTAACTGCCACCACACTCTCGAAGAAGCCTAAAACACTTAGCCCGAAGACCGACCCAAGAGGACCCAGTAAGCTCACTTTAAACCCTGAGCTGGTCGAAGGCGTGAAAGAGGTCGCCGTCGATCCCAGACAGCCCAACAAGACTTTGAAGATCGACTCGGCACTCTTGGGCGAGCAACAAGTCAAAATGATAGAGTTCCTAAGAAAAAATGTCGACCTGTTTGCGTGGATCCCGGAAGAGATGCCCGTTATTAATCTAGAAGAGGCCCAGCACTACCCCAACATAATCCCTGGCACCCGACCAATCAAGCAAAAGTTGAGGAGGTTTGCCTCGAATTGTCAATGGGTCATTGAGGAAGAGGTGACATGGCTGCTTGAAGCCAACTTCATCACAGAAGTCACATACCCGACCTGGTTGTCGAACATTGTATTGGTTTAAAAACCCAATGAAAACTGACGGATGTGTGTTGACTACACTGATCTAAATCGGGCCTACCCGAAAGACTGCTATCCCCTGCCTCGCATTGATCAACTAGTCGACGCCACGTCGAGCCATGAAATGCTCTCTTTCATGGATGCGTACTCGGGGTACAACTAGATCTAAATGGCACCTCGAGATCGGGAGAGCACGGCCTTCATCACACATGTTGGCGTATACTACTTCAAAGTAATGTCATTCGGATTGAAAAACGTTGGTGCCACTTATCAAAGGATGGTAAATCACATGTTCAAGGATCAGATCGGTAGTACCATAGAAGTCTATGTTGAGGACATGATTGTAAAGAGCAGAGCCTCGGGAAATCACCTGAGGGATTTAGCAAAAGCATTCTTAACCATGCGACAGGTCGAAATGCGGCTCCACCCCAACAGATGTGTCTTCAAGGTCACTTCGGGAAAGTTCCTCAGTTTTGTGATCCACCAACGAGGGATCGACGCCAACCCGGAGAAGATAGAAGCAATCCTTCAAATGAGGTCTCCCCGAACAGTGAAAGAAGTACAACAGCTTACAGGGAGACTGGCAACTCTAAGTCGGTTCATCTCTCGGGTCGGTGATAAAACTTGTCCCTTTTTCCACACCCTGAAAAAGGTCAAAGATTTCCATTGGACTCTGGAATGTGAAGAAGCTTTTCAGCTCAATGCGTATCTCGCCTGGCTGCCACAGCTCATCGCGGTTTCCCCCGAGGAACCACTCGGGCTATACTTGGCGGCATCGGCAACATCCGTCAGCTCGATCCTAGTCACACTAGGGAAGGAGGGGGAAAGGCCAGTGTACTTCTCAAGTCACATACTCAACAGCCCTAAGGAGCGGTACCCGCCAATTTAGAAGCTGGCTCTGGCGCTAATGATGGCCGCAAGAAGGCTCATAGCATATTTCCAAGGGCATACCATTAAGGTAATGACCAACCAACCCCTTCATCAGATTTTATCCAAATTTGATATCGCAGGCCGCATGCTGAAGTGGTCGGTCGAGCTGGGGGAGTTCGACCTTGAATATATGCCCAGAACGACGGTGAAGGCGCAGGCGATGGCCGACTTCATTGTGGAATTTACCCCCGCGCATAGTCCACCCGACCCACTCTCGGTTTGGAGACTATACGTAGATGGATCGGTGAACGCCAAGAGAGGGGGCACCAGCCTCATACTAGAAAGTCTGACATACCATATATATGAGCAGGCTCTCCGCCTCGATTTCAAAACCACCAATAACAAAGCAAAGTATGAGGCGTTACTCTTCATATTAAGGTTGGCAACAGAACTCCAAGTGGAGGAGGTCGAAACCTTCACCGACTCACAGCTAGTAACGGGACAGGTCCGAGAAGAGTTCGAGGCTCGAGACGATACCATGGCGAAATACCTAGCTGAGGCATGATGACTTATCAACACCTTTCAACATTTCACTATCATCAAGGTGCCTCGGGCTGAGAATTCATGCATGGACTCTTTAGCAAAGCTTGCTTCAGATCAAAGCATCAACAAGTAAACTGCTCGACTGATGAGGCTCACCCGACCTTCCGTCAGCACACCTGAGGTGGCGACAGTAGAAGTAGGGGAAAGTTGGCTCGACCAACTTATCCGATTCAAGACGGATGACATCCTTCCAGATGAGGCAACCCAGGCATGTCAGGTGAAGCGGTCAGGATCCTAGTATTGCATGATCAATGGGCGCCTCTACAAGAGAGGGTTCAGCCGACCTTTGCTGCTATGCCTGCATCCAAGCGAAGCATAAACGATACTCGCCGGGGTCCACAAAGGGGTGTGCGAGGAGCATATCGGAGCCCGCACCCTTGCTCACAAAATCCTCAAGTAGGGCTACTACTGGCCAACAATGCACACGGACGCTAAAACCTATGTACAAAAATGTGAGCAATGTCAACGTCATGCTCATGTACAACACCAGCCGACGACTCCCATGACAACGTCCGATGCGGCCTGGCCATTCACCCAGTGGGGAATGAACCTGCTCAGCCTGTTCCCCCCCACCTTGGAGCAGTGAATGTTCCTCATAGTAGAAGTCGACTACTTCACCAAGTGGGTCGAAGCCGAACCGCTAGCCTCGATCACAGAGAAGCAAGTCAAAAATTTCGTTCGGAACAACATCATCACCAGGTTCGGCATACCCAAAGTTATTATCATGGACAATGGGATGCAATTCAATAACCAAAAGTTCAAAGATTTTTGCCAAAGCTTCAACATCCAGCTTAAGTTCAGCTCGGTCACACACCCCCAAGCCAACGGGCTTGCCGAGGTAACCAACAAAGCTATCCTCGAAGGTCTGAAGAAAAGAGTTGTAGGTGCCCAGGGAGTTTGGGTCGACGAGCTCCCCAGCATCCTGTGGACTTCAAGAACTACCCTAAAGACATCAATGGCCAAATCTCCGTTTAGCCTTGCTTTCTGAACCAAGGCAGTCCTACCTCCCGAGATGGTCTTCCCGACAATCAAGACCGAGTATTATGAAAAAGATGCCTCGGATGCACAACAATGTGAGAACCTAGACCTATTGGAAGAAAGACGGGCCGAGGCACATCTCCAAGAGCTCATATATAAGAAAGTCATCGCAAGGCTCTACAACATCAGAGTATGCCCTCGGCAAGTAACCTCGGGCGACCTCATCCTGTGCAAGGCCGAGGTAAGTGACCCAACCCGAACTCGAGGTAAACTAGCACCGACCTGGGAGGGTCTGTATCGAGTTGTTAAAGTTGTCTGAGAAGGCACTTGCATTCTCGCAAACTTAGATGGCAAGCAATTGCAAAGAACCTAGCACATATCCAATCTACGAAAGTTCTACGCATAAGTCGGGAAGAAAAAGATTGTTTTGCATTAATTGAAATATGCAGTTACAAAAATCATCGACCATAAAGTCAAAGAAGTCAGGCTGAGCCCCCAGATTGAGGTTGGGGTTACATGCAGTACATTCATTTCGACCTACCAAAAAAAAAGGTGGTGGGGGGGAGAATACCCCCCGAAGTACAAAAATGGCAAGAAAATTCCCGATCACTCCTCGGGAGGGATGGAGTCGTCAAACTCCTGACGGGTCTTCATTGGCACCGAGCTATCTTCGGGCTTCTCGGTGAAGGGGTCGATGTCGACCTCCAGGTTGGGATACCGAGCCTAGAAACATGCCAAGGTGACCTGGTACCGTACTCATACGAGACTTGCCCCATCCGTCGCAGGCCCCACTCGAACCCGACCGACTGCTTGTAGTCGGCGATACTCTTGCTTGGAAGCTCGGCTTTAAGGGCCTCATTCTCCCTCATCAGACTAAGCAGCTCGTCGTCTGCCTTTTGCTCCTTAATCAGGCAGACAATGCCAAGCTCCGACCTCAGCTTGGCATTGTCCGCCTGAAGCTCGGCCATTTGCTGCCGAGCGACGGTCAGCAATTCGGGGTCCCCCTCTGTCTTCAGCTTGGCGATCTTTGCCTTGAGGTGGGATGCCTGGTTCCCCATGAGGGTCACCAAACGCCCCGCATCATGGACCCTATCCAAAAGGGCCATCTGATGATGCCCCTGCAATATACAAAAAGAGGGTTAAGGGAATAAGCAGACAAAGATGAAAATGGTAAAATCTCGAGACGTGACTTACCAATGTGATTTGTCTCGCTGCTTGGGCCATCAGGATCTCAGACGATAGGGTGTAGAGATCATTCACCAGCATCGGGTGCAAGACTCTCTGCCCGAACTCTGAGGCTGCCTGGGAATCATCCCAGAATTTGGCCATATACGAGAGGTTCAGCCACCGAGCTCGCATCGCGGCACTCGAGTCCTTCAGGGCCCAGTCAAACATCTGAAGGATGTAGTAGCCTTCGTCATCTGGGCGAACCTGTGTTCTGCACAAGTCCTTCATCGATCTCGGTCAGGGGTAGGAGAAGGACGAACCTGTTGGGAAACCTCAGCGGGTGCATCACATGCGCAACGAAAATCAAAAACAAAAATCAGTTTCCCACGCAAATCAAATCATCGTGCAAAAGATTGGAGTCACGAGAAAAACCGTAAAAACTCAAAAACCGCGATGTGTGAGAGATTGATTTTACTTAGGGAGATCGTATATCCCTGTATTCCAGATCCGGATGGAGAAGATGAAGGAGGTCAAGCGTCCTCCTCTCTAGCGGTATCCACACAATGTATCATTGCAGTGAAACTCCTCCAATCTGATCTTGCAACTCTTGCTTAGAGGCAGGGAGGAGAATAGGAGGTGGTGGCAAAGCTGCAGCCTATCAACCCTGAGTCTCCCCTTCTATTTATAGAGAGCCACCAAAAACCCTAGGGCTCCTACCTTAGTAGTTATTGGATCTTCATCCAATAACCCACTAACCTTGCATTATTGGATCTCTATCGAATAATCTCCTTAGGACTCTAATTGGGCCTTAAGCAAGGAGCCCATCAGCATAGGGTCTCATCTAATGAGAATAGGGGCTAATTGGATCTCCATCCAATCCTCTATCCGCTGAAGCATCCACCATATGTGTGTGACTCTCTAGGGCCGATACCGAGCTGGCCGTGAGTCGCTCCCATCAGAACTCCTTCTGATATAGTGAATTATTATCCCCATAATAATTCACTCAACTCATCGACTATGGGCGTACTAGGCCACTACGCCATAGTCCCCAGACGGTACAGGGGGGATCAAATCCATCGAACATGTCTGTCCACAGTTACCATGTATCTATAATCTCTCATTTAACTAATATCTCAGAGACCGCATATTGGACATGATACTGTCAGGTCACATACAGAATCTGTCATAGTCTCACTCTAATTGGATTCTCCCGGAGAACTCTTTCTCTCTCAATCCGAATGACCCTGGTCAGAGATTTGTCTGAGCAAGCACATATGAGATATTCCTCTCGTGATACTGAGAGTGGATGATCCTCTATTGACACTTAATTGTCTTCGTAAGGTTGGCTACCAATCCTGATAACCAGCTATACCAGATCTGGAACTTTCTAAACCTGTAAATCTGGCGTCAAAGACAGGAGTATTCATACAAGACATCCTTAGTGTCTCAAGTCTGAGGACCAGATACACAACTGAGACTATGGAATCACTGTCTGACATTAGATATCATTAACCATACAACATTCCATAAGCGGATTAATCAGTAAACTTATTCTCCAATGAGCACCTGTACTATATCCTTAGTGTCTCCACACAAGTGACTATAAAACCAGCCGCCTCTATCATATGGATGGGTATATAGTACAGCGATCTGTCCGGTTATCTCAATGTCCCTCTCGAGTAACCTATGACCGGGATTATTTAAGATATGTGTTTAAAGGTGAATCAATCTCATTATCATGATCTCATCACGATCTGATTCTCATTGCATAGAACCAAGGACATCACTATATATATATATATATATATATATATGTAACAGATAATATAATGTGAGAATATGTAAATATTAATCATAAAAAAAAAGATCATATAGCGTGTCACACGTGCCATCACTCACGTGATTGGCTTGCAGGGCACCTGTAACCAACAGAACCCTCCTCAGCTTGAGCTGCCGACTCCTTCTCCCGAGCCGCCCGCAGGGAGCTTCCCTTGCCGTGACGGGATTTGTGTTTCTTCACAACAATTTTGACCCTTTTCCCGAGTCGACTAGCCACTGCCTGGTCGGGACCTGAGCTCTCGACTAGCCTTTTCGTCGTGTTCTCAGCACGGATTTCCTCCACCTCCGACATAGAGCCTCCAGCTCCAACAGCTGAAAGGTTCTTTTCGCTCGGCATCTTTGGCTTCTTGTGGAGAGCCTTCAGATCCATGACACCTACATTCCGACCAACAAGTTAGTATTATGGTAGTTACAATATAAGCAGCAAGTGTAAAAAGCAGATATACCCTGAGAAGCGGGACTGAGGCCCGCCTCGACCAACCACTTTTCGGTCATAGCCCGGATTGCTCGGGAAAGGAGGAGAATTCCCTTCAGCCTATTGACCATGATAGACTCCTCCTTGGACAGTAAGGGGGGAATGTTGCTAATCGGACAAACTGACTAGTCAACTCCAAAGCCCCAACTTGGACTACTAACAAAAAAATACTGAGCCTTCCAACCTTTGTTGTTAGTCGACGCACCACTGACTTTAAAACCAGTCTGACCTGTCAAATAGTAACCCCCCGACTCTTGTAAAGATGGAAATAGGTAAAGAACAAGGTCCGGGTGGGAACGATACCCGCGCCTCGGCACTCGCCGAGGAACGCAATGAGATAGCGCCATGAGTTGGGCGCCATCTGACTTAGAGAAATCCTCCACCACCTAAGGCACTCCACGATGGTGGGATGCAAGGGAAAATGTAAACCGACCACCAGCGCATCCACCGAGATGCTTATCTTGGAGGATCTGACATTATAAGGTCAATGCTCGGCCAAAGGAGCCCACAGCACATACTCCTCGGGAATGCTATAGCACTCCCGGATAGGCTCGAGGGCCTCCTCACCTATGACTGAGACTACGTCATGATAAGACTTCATGACCTCAAGGTCCCTCTATGACTTAGCGTCGACTGGGGAGGGAATCCCTGAAGATGACGACCCCGAGACACTAGCCTCGGGACCCTACGACTGTGTTCCTTCCGAGCTGGCGGAAGGAATGACCCTGACACTAAACAAACCCGAGGAGAATATCCAACCTGATTAAGGGGATGAAGGGAGTGGGAGAAGGACTGGAAGGCCGAGATGAAAGCAAGAGGGGTCCAGGAGCGCAAGTGAGCCCTCTGCCCGCAAGAGAGGGATTTATAAACCTACGGACAGCGGTTCACATACCCGAGGTGGAAAGAGAACACAGCCTAGGGAACCCACGATATCAATAAATACGGATTCACTCGGTAGTCAGCCACATCAGCCCTAGTTGGCTCTCGCAGAAGTTGTGCATGCGGCGCGCGTAAGGCCCACAATCTTGTAACCTTAGCGCCCAATCCTCCGGACCCATATATCCTCGCCATGCGGAAGCGTATCTCCGCCACCATCAAGCCAACTGTGCCCAAGTTGTGTATCTCGGCCACCATCAATCTGATAGGACTCCAGTAGGGTTGAGTCCTAATCACCCTAGAAGTAGTCAAATAAAACCATGTAAAATTGTAATAAAACCTCACCTAGCCACTTTTATCCTATAAATAAGTGTGGTTATGATTTAGATTGGGGCCTTAGGGCTTAGTGACTATCGCCCCCTTTACTGGGCTGGTCGGCCAGGGTTTTCCCTTACTTAGGTTGGCTATAGAGCCAACCTAGCCGCCACCTGTTCCTACTTAGGTAGGTCGGCTATAGAAGGGGCAAAGCGATAATTTTACTTAGTCAAACACCCCATGGGCTAGGGTTTAGAATCCTATATAATGATATAGCCGCCCCCTCTCGTTTATCAAGCAATTATCATCTTTTATTCAGCCGTGTGCTGAGTTTAGGAGGGAGGAACCCCTACAACCTTCTAAGGGTTGATCCCCCTCAAGGGTCAAAATCTATAGAGCTCCTTCTGAGGTTCTATCATCTAGTATCAGAGCCACGTTCCTGCTGCCCTGTAGTCATCTCTACCATCTCCATCTTCCAAGTAATTCCCACAATTGCTTTTGACGTCGCCTTCATCCATCGTCCCCCACCAAGCCGCGGATCCATCAATCTACTGTCGTCCTCTACATCAACATCATAGATCTGGTAAAAACTTCAAAGCCCACACCTCTTACTACTACTATTCCTTTATCTTTTATGTGGGAGAAGTTTTTTCAAAGTTTCCTCACCGTAAAATTCTACTATCGCAAACGTTATCATCGTTGCGAAGGGGAAACGCTACAAAAAAATTTCAGTCGATTGTTGCTTCTTGAATCTGAACTTTTGATTGTCTTTTTTTGCTGAAACTTTTATACAAATTCCTAGATCATCTTAGCTTTCATCTAAGATTAATCTCTGGAAAAAATTCCTTCTGGATCCGGGCTTATAGTACTGTAATTCTTCATCGTGTGGTGCTAAAATTTTATGATGAAGAATTTGTCTTCCGCCTGTTGGCCCTTGAAACTAAACTTTTATTCATCCTTTTTGGCTGAAACTTTTACACAATTTCATAGATCATCGTAGCTTTCATCTAAGATTGATCTCTGAGAAAAATTCTTTCCGAAACTGGAATTATGCTGTTGCAATTCTTCATTATGTAGTGCTGAAATTTTACGACGAGAATTCTATGATCTTGTTTGCAACAATTTTCCTACTGTTATGCTGCCAAAATTTTCTTGATCCAAATTACTAACACTATCACCATCTGAACCAAGATTCTGATATTGAAATTCTCCATAAATTTCTCAGATTTTTGCTGGAATTAACATTGAGAAACTGCTGCTTCTTCGACAGAAATTCTGTTCGGCAGTACAGCATATACCGTAGTGATCTTTTGTTGAAACTTTATCAGATTCGCTACTATCTTTTCCAGATTCGAAACTCTCTTTTCCTCATCTTCATCCCCTAACACCACAGCCCCAAACTTCACAATTTTTGGCTGGAATTTTCGTTGAGAAACTGCTATTTCTTCAATGACAATTCAGCTTCTATAAGGCAGCATACATTACAGCAAACTTCGTCGAATTCTATCAAACCTTCACTGCCATCTATCCCAGATCCAAAATCCCTTTTCCTAACCTTTATCCATTGCTATCATAGCCCTAAAACCATACCAACTCACAGCCAAAACTTCACAAAACTGTAGCCCCTAACCGCTCCCCAAAACTGCCATAAAACTAGCCCAAAAAACTGTAGCCTTTGGTCCACCAACCTTTCAGCCACCCAATCTCCCTTATCCCTTCAACCGCAACATGCATCTTTTGCTGCACAATATTGACAATAGCGACCTCTTGCCGCCATCCTCCTTGATCGCAGCCAGCAGCGATTCTTGCGGCAAAAAGCTACCAGTAGCTATCTTTCACTGCAATCTATTTATATCGCAGCCCGCAACAATTGTTCACTACCAACTATCTTGATCGTGGAAAGCAACAAATTGAACATGATAGCAGCCATCTCTCACTCCATACCACTACTGCCCTCCTCCGCAACAGTCGTGCACACTGCTGCCCATCTTCCTCCTATTGCAGCCGCACCTTTACTGCAACCGACGCCACTTGCAGTAACAAAGTCGCAGCACAGCCACAGTCGACATTGCTGCTGCTCTCTTTGTCCTCCATCGTCTTGCTGCCTTTTGACTTAGATCTCTTGGCTGCCATCTTCCGATAGATATCAGTCACCTAAAAAATCGCAGCCTCGACGACATTGCAACATCAACATTGCAGAATCACCAAAGGACCTAGCTAACATTGCTACTGCCATCTTCTTTCTCCACCATCGCTGCTACCCTTGGCTGCCATCCTTCACTTAGAGACTTCACCCTTGCACCCTCGATAATTTGCAGTTAGAGATCCTTACATCATGACATCGGTTGGCTTATTCGAAGCCAAATTGGAGGCTTTCGAGACGTGTATAGATGCTAGACTACGCGCTCTCTTTGAGGAGTTTAGATTAGGCCGATCGTCGAGCCCAAGAAGACCACAACATGGAGAAACTTAGATTGTAAAAAGAATCCACCGGACATAAGAAGCAAAGATAAGACACGACAACCCTACACCTCGACGACATCAACTCCTTTGCACCAATTCAAGAAGCGCACCTCAATCAAGATGCTCAGAGCATGAGAGTCACATCCCAATCAATGACATACAAACCTCTAGCAGCAACCGATTACGAGAATATTGATGAACAATTGGCGAAGATCCGTCAAACCTCCACCATCCAAAAGTACCATATCAGGTTTGAAAGGTTAACTAATCAAACTCGTGATTGGTCTGAAAAATAGATATTGAGGACTTTCATTGAGGGCTTGAAGCCGAAGATTCAAGAAGAAGTTAAAGTGCGACAGCCGTACACACTTAAGGCAACCATCTCCTTCGCACGACTACACGAAGATAGGATGAACCAAGATGCTTAGAGGACCAAAGCCACCGCACAACTAGCAGCACAGAGACTCTCGGTCCCATCTACCACCAACTGGTCATTTCAGCCGAAAAAGTTAACAAAAGAAGTGCTTCGGGATAGATTGGCAAAGGGCCTATGTTGCATTGTAATAAACTATGGAGCCGAGACCACCATTGTAAAAAAGAGAGACCTCTATTGATTGAGCCCACTGAATAATCCAAACTCAAATATAAGGCTCTCGAATCCGAGGAGAAGGATATGAAGGAAAAACCATAATCAGTCGCTCGCACCTTGCATACTTCACCATAAATGATGGACGTTGATGGCTTCATCAGGCATCAGCCCATCATCATCCTCGTCGACACCTGGAGCTCCAACGACCCTATGAATGGCAAAAGAAAATAGGTGACCTTATGTGGGAAAGGAAAGAACAAAGAAAAGATGATATCGACACAGCGCTTGGAGAAGCTCACTGAAATCTCAAGCACCTCTGCCGAACCAAATCGACTCCTTCCTACCAGACTGCACGACGCTCGTATACTGGTCTTACAAGGGGAACCACCAGCACATATTCGGCCATATTGCTATCCACATCTTCAGAGGACCGAAGCTAAAAGAATCATCCAAGAGACGCGGAAGACACAGATCATTCGACCACGACCTTCCCTTACAATGACACTTTATCTCCAAAATCTTTGCCTATTTGTCTGCAGGGATAAGCTTTTCCTGAAGTGCCACATTCAGCTGAACCAGCTTGGTTTCTGATGCAGCGCTCCCACATCTCGGGCAGCTTCCACGACTTCACCAAAGAGCGGACCATGATGCTAGAAGTCTTCCTTGATGATGACCTTCGATTCACGGCCCACGATTGCAAGAAGGAACAAGAGAAAGGCATTCACACGACCCCCATAGCTATGATGCCATCTACATCAGTGCTAGCATTACTCGAACATGGTAATGTGTTCATAATTGGAGCAGACATATCAAGAATTGAGATCGGCACCATCCTCATGCAAGATGGTCAACAGCATGAAGAAGTGAAAATGGGCCCCGAAAAATCACCACTCCTACCCATCTCAAACTCGGATCAGGTTCACACCACCAAAAATTTTATCCAAGGGCAGCCCTCATTCCAAAAGAAGGCATGACTACTATTACAGAGCAACCACATAGCAGCCCATGCAAGGAAGAAACTTCCCCATGACAAACGCCGGAGTAGAAGAAAGTTTCTTGAGAAAGATCAAATTCTCCTTCATCACTAGCTCCACCAGCACAAAATCCAAGCCTCAAGAAAGTGGTCTCCCTATTTCTTTGGGCCTTGCAAAATTGGGGATCATATTGGGGCCCTAACCTGGAGATCAGATCCATGCATCAATCAAGATTACGATTGATCCTCCAAGTATCCCACATAAAATAGAAGTTTAAAAGGGATGACTCAACCCAGATCCATCCAACCGACACTCGAGCTGATGATGAGGCTCAAGTTCAACTAATGATCGCATGAGATCACAGGATCATGACACATCATAGTCTCGCCACCACTACTAATGCTAGATCGCAGGAGTTGAAGACCCAGTTCCCTGAGTTCATAGAATCTCAGTCTTGAGGACAAGGCTGATTTTAAGAGGACGGGTTTGATAGGACTCCAGCAGGGTTGAGTCCTAATCACCCTAGAAGTAGTCAAATAAAACCTTATGAGATTGTAATAAAACTCACCTAGCCACTTCTATCCTATAAAGAAGTATGGTTAGGGTTTAGATTGGGGCCTTAGAGCTTAGTGACCGTCGCCTCCTTTACTGGGCTGGTCGGCTAGGGTTTTGCCCTGCTTAGGTCGGTATAGAGCCAACATAGCCACCACCTATTCCTACTTAGACAGGTCGGCTATAGAAGGGGCAAAGGGATAATTTTACTTAGGCAAGCACCCCATGGGCTAGGGTTTAGAATCCTATATAATGATTTAGCCGCCCCCTCTCTTTTATCAAGCAATTATCATCTTTTATTCAGCCTTGTGCCGAGTCTAGGAGGGAGGAACCCCTATAGCGTTCCAAGGGTTGATCCCCCTCAAGGGTCAAAATCTATAGAGCTCCTTCTGGGGTTTTATCACAATCCAACTATGCCCTCAGTTCGGTTGCACCCGAGCTATATATCTCAGCCACTATCAGTCCAACCGTGCCCGAGTTGCATATCTTGGCCACCCTCAGTTTGGTTGCGCCTGAGCTATATACCTCGGCCACTATCAGTCCAACTGTGCCCGGGACGTGTATCTCAGCCACCATCAATTCAGTTGTGTACCCGAGACATGTATCTCGGCCACCGTCAGTCCAGTTGTGCCCGAGACATGTATCTCGGCCACCATCAGTTTAGTTGTACCCGTGACGTGTATCTCGGCCACCGTCAATCCAGTTGTGCCCAGGACATGTATCTTGGCCACCATCAGTTCAGTTGTACCCGAGACATGTATCTCGGCCACCAACAGTCCAGCAGGGCCCGAGCTACATACCTCAGCTATTATCAGTCCAGTTGCGCCCGAGACATGTATCTCGACCACCATCAGTTCAGTTGTGCCCGAGACGTGAATCTCGGCCACCATCAGTTCAGCTGTGCCCGAGTTGTGTATCTCAGCTGCTATCAGTCCGGCCGCCCCCGAGTTGCATACCTCGACCATCACCAACCAAATAAAGCAAACATCACCTTGAAATGACCAAAGTATCTAGCCCAGCCATAACGAGCCTAAAGACCTAAGTCAATTAGCTCACCTGTAGCATACCCCAAAGACTCAAGCTCCGCTACAATCCTTTTCGGGTACGCCCCATAAAGGCATCATGAAGGATTTATATGGGGGGAGAGAATGATGGGGCCAATAATGGTCGGGCCACCCACTCAAAAACGTGGCACCTCCACCTTGGCCACGTTGCTCGGCCACATCACAGAGTCACCAGGTTAGGTGCACATCGGACACCAACCCGGCCTTGGTAAAGTTAGCAGGAAGGGCCGAAGTTCCGACCAACTCCAGCGGGCATTCGGTCCCCACCGATCCGCGGCATACCTGACAGCGGGCGACCGATAACATGGCATATCCCTTGCCAACAGGCGGTTGGCGACATGGCAGAGCAAAAGCGACGGGCCGACCAACATACGACACCTCTGACAGCAGGCGGCTGGTGGTGTGGCAGGTCAAACGCGACGGGCCGACTAGCCTGCATCACCCCTAATAGTAGGCAGTTGACGACGTGTCAGGCACCGCAGCGACAATGTGTCCTGCATACAACGAGCCCCCACACCGGTATAAATACCCCCAAACCACCATTGGTAAAAGAGGAGGAGGAGGGGGGGGATGGGGAGGTGCGATTCAGTGTAAAACTATTTCTCGCTCAATTATTCTTGTCCCTAACTTGATCGTCGAAGGGGCTCGGCTAAACACCAACAGCTCGGCCAGGGCCTTTGTGCAGGAGGGACGTACCGAACCCCTACGGAGGAACCAACCGGAGGTCAGGCTTGAGGCGTCACGATTGTCCACGGAGTTGAGCTTACGTACATGAAAAACCTCTCCGGACTTACTCCCAATCCCACGTTGAGGTACGACCCCCAACACTTAGGATGCATGAAGTTATTAGCACCATTAATCCAGCAAATTTAGGCAAGGAACTGAGTTACCTCCTTACTCGTGTCATTTTAAGCTTGGTAGGCACAGGAATGGCAGTAAACCTGGGTGTTGGCAACCCATAAAGAGAGTTAGGTGAACACCCAAAGAGGTATCTACAGGCTGCAGGTGTTGAGGAATGCAAGAAGAAGAAGAAGAAGCAGATGCAGGAAGATATGAGATCCAAAGGAAGACGTCTATTCCAAACTGGTCGATGATTCTGTCGACGAACCTTCACAGGAAGTTGCCAAGACACATCTTTGACTCATCTGCAGTGCACAAGACGACACCATGATGATGACCTACACACAAGTCCACATGCCATCGCTCATGAAACGTTACCTCCAAACTTATGGGCAAGGACATCAGGTTGGTGCACACGAAAGCTCATCTATAGACCAGCCATTAATGGAGCATCCGGACATATCTTTGCACCAGTTTGATACCACCAAGAAAGGATGCAGGATGTAGAACATGCAACGCACGTAATACAGCTTTGTACAGGATAATTCTTCTCACAAGAAAGCATTTCTGAGCATGACGGTAAGCATCATGTTACAGGGAATCGTGTGAAATCTAATATGTGGTGATGTAGATGCTCATGCTTTGTTGCTGCATTTGCCTGCCAGTGGGAGTTTTAAATGCATATGACAAACAGGATGGCCATATATTGTTGCAGTTATTGCATTCTGGTTTGCACCTGTGGAGAAAGGAGACGTCAGGTCAACGTGATGCATGCTTGTCATATTGAAAGCAGCAGAAGATGACATGCACCCAAGAACAAACCACTTGTATTGCATGCATAATGAATGGTAGTTGGAGGCTTCATGCCCTAATTTGTAGGGAAGAGTCAAGCAATTTAGATTTCATGAGTTGTAAACCTAGCCCTACTCAATTACCACTGTTTTCCCTGAATGACCAGCAATTATGCACGTATACTCCCAAAAGGAAGAAGAAAAAGAAAACAGGTCTGTAGCAGGATTAATAGTTCTACATTCAGATAAAGAACATGTTAGATCAAAGTCCACGAGTCTGTAAGCTTAAAGGAGAAGAAAGAGAGACAGTGACCTTGTACCATTTGTATTCAATTTGATGTGCCTGGTGAGCCTCTGCGACTGAAGGTTGGGGGGCTGGTGGGGGGTTGTAGAGTTTAATGTTGAGAGGAACAAGGAGAAGAAGCTGGTTAGGTCATTAAGATGCAGATGACCTGCCCATTACGTGTCATTCTCCTACAGTCACAGACTTCTGGCAATGGATATATAGTGATGATGTCTGGATCATATCATTGCAAGACACTCGAGATCAAAGAGAAAGGCAACATATGGAAGTTGCATCTTATTTCAAGGCTTGCCTTGTTAGAAAATATTCATTCATACATGAAGGCCTAGACCAATTAGACATCAATATCATATTTTAAAATATAAAAAGAGGCGGACGAGTTTGACTTATCCTTTAATTCTTCAAACCAATGGATCCTTAAGCTTCCTAAGTTTTTTTCATATATTTTTTTCGTAAAGACCTTACAATGATCCGACAATTTTTTTACCAAAGAGACTGATTAGCATCTTATGTATTAAATAGCTTTAAAATTTTGGAACCCTCTATAAGTTATGGGGTGGGACAATTCTCTTTTGCTAGTATAAACAATCTCGTGGGATTTTTTTTTACCTGGAAATTTAAAACTATATTTTTAAAACTGCTTTCCTTTTCAAGTTTGCTTGATATTTGTGACTTAAAATTAAATTGCTAAAACTTGTATCTCAGGGGATTCATGGTGAAAGCTATATGTAATCAGTAAAAATATATTTTTAGGCAAAAAAAACTTTATTGAGTAAGGACAAAAATAAATTAATTATTTTGCTCTTTTGGGGTCCTAAAGGTGTGATCTTTCACTAAACAAGGTGAAGCAGGCGTCGTAACTATGATTACAATGACGTGTAACCTCTTGATTACAATGACATTTGACCTAAAAGAATGGCATACGTTTTCTTTTTTTATTGATTGATAACTTTGCTCATTTTCTTTATTGATTATGAACCATAAATGTTCTCCTCTTCGCAGGGGAATCAATATGTTCTAAATAGGGAATTGGGTCTAAAGAAAGTCCAAGTATGCACAACCACCTTCCTCAACCAAAAAAAAAGGAAGTCAAATTAACGCAAAAGATTTTGAATGTGACTCCTTTTGAGTTCATATATCTTGGAGTGCCTCTAGACTTGACCTTAACAAAAGAATCTCATTCTCCTAAGTTTTATTTATCGCATTAGCATTGGATTGCTTCAATTCACCGGTCTTATGCTTCTTCATCTAAAAGAGGATGCGTTTCGAAATATATTTGAAATGTATATAAAGAATCTAATACATATTTTAAATATAAAATTTTATTTAGTAGTTTTTTTTAATCATATTTGTTCTGAATGCTACATCCAAAATACTCAAATACTAATGTTACCTTATGATAATATTAATATTTTAGTATTTATAAGATGCTAATTGTCGAATACTTTAGTGTTTGGTAAATAATAGATAAAAACTATATTTTAAATGTGCATTGATATAAGTATTATTTGATAAAATTATATTTCAAAAGTTCATTAAATAATTTATGATAAATTTACCCTTTTAATAATTTTAATATTTATTCAAAAGTGAATATATATCTTTATTTGAATTAATAAAAAAAATAAATAAAATATGTATGTATGTAATCTTATAAAAAAATTATATAGCCCAAATATATAAGAAATAAATAAATATAATAATTTAAATAAAATATAAAAATATTTTTTAAGAAAAATAAATAAAAATAAATTAGAATCCCATCTTATAGAAAATATAAATCATGTTGGTTTCTCACTAAACCATTTTGACCATATTATAATTTTAGATAAGATCATAAAATAAATAATTTAAAATTTTAAAAAATATATTAGCATCCTACAAATGATGAGGTACTAATGCTACATGTAGCATCAGCATCTGAACATCTTGAATGCAACATTTAAGCCGTATTTAAAAAATATATATATAAAATATCAATTCATATTTGAGATGTTCATTGAGCCCCCAATGCACAATTCAAATGCATTCTCAAACACACCCATAATAGAAACTCTAAAGTTAATTTATTTTTTCTAAATTAAAATATTATAAATTTATTTTTTAAAATTATTTCATATTCATTTGAATGATTATATTATTTATTTATTCATTATATACATGGCCATATTTTTTTTTGTAAAATTATATATAACAATTTATTTATTTATTAATTTATGTAAAAAATATATATTTAATTTTAAATAAAAATTAAATAGATTAAAAGAATAAATTTATCACAGAACATTCAATGAATTTTTAAAATAACCAAACACTCGAAGCATTTGGCACATCCCCTCAAACCCTTTTCTCCCAATGTATATTTGAAAAACAAATGTGTTCCTCACATCGCATGGATGTTAAATGACATTCTTAATCACCAAAAGGCCTTCCAAATACTGTTTTTTTTTTTCATCGAAAACCTTCTTAATCATCAAAGGTCTTCCAACATGCACAACTCTCAAAGAAAAATAAGGAACACATCAGCCTAATTGCGATGTTAGTCCCTGTTTCCTTCCAACTACCAAGTAATTGCCACCCACACTGCTAGTATGGCAGATATGGAGGACGAAAGGTTGAGGGCAGCAACAGCATTTAATTCACCACCGGTGGCCACCAACCAGCTTTCAATGGATGAATCTACACAGGCAGCAAACCCCAAAAAGGACAGATAACAATAAAAACAGTGATCATATCTCCACGTACCTGTTTTATCTGAATATTCTTCGGCATCATTGGATAACTCTCACAGCTGTTGAGGTAGAGGAAGATGGGAGCGTTGCGGAGATGCAATCTGCTTTACTTCCCAGACCACACCAGCAGCAAATCCAGTGGTCCTTTTTGCCATGCATTTCCCAGCTGCAACCTGTCCAAGAAGTAGATTTTCGACACCCACACATCAGCCTTGTAGATTGACATTGTTTTGGAGTTGGGAGATGGTGACATGCAGGCAAGCCATGCATTAAAGCTCACGGTTGCGTTAATGGGGTGTCATGGGGCTTCTTTAATGGGGGATCAGAGGCATTACTCCGTCAAACGACACATACAAATCCTTCCCAACTACTAAATCTTCCCTCCTCCTTTTAGCTGGTAGCCTCCCCTTGAGCCCGCCCTCACTTCCATAAGAGCAAGACCACAACACGTGTAGAAACAACCAGCAGCGTCTTCTTGTTAGTATCACAGCATGAGAGGAGAGGAGAGGAGGAGCTCGGCGGGGCAGGTGATGGAGGATATGGAGGCCAACATGCCGTCGGGAAATGGAATGGTGGTGGGAGGGCTGAGTCCGCTCAGCGAGACGCTGTGGAAAGACAAGACCTACACAGAGTTCATGGGGGACGTGTCGGCGAGGCTCACCTGGAAGGACCTGACGGTGACGGTGACCCTCGGCAAGGGAGAGACTCACAAGGTCTTGGAGGGCTTAACTGGGTATGCCGAGCCTGGCACGCTCACTGCACTCATGGGACCCTCCGGGTCCGGCAAGTCGACGCTCCTCGACGCGCTCGCCGGCCGCCTCGCCACCAACGCCTTCCTCTCGGGAGCAATCCTTCTCAATGGCCGTAAGACGAAGCTTTCCTTTGGAGCCGCGGTGAGCCTTTGGAACTTCGTTCATGTCTTGTAGTAATAAGATTCAAGCAGTCTCTCTCTCTCTCTCTCTCTCTCTTCTTTCTTCTGTTACAAATCCTGTGATTGCTTCGTCCACCTCAGGCGTATGTGACACAAGACGATAACTTGATCGGCACGCTGACGGTGAGGGAGACGATATGGTACTCGGCACGCCTCCGGCTGCCGGACAAGATGCCGAGGGAGGAGAAGAGAGCGCTGGTGGAGAGCACGATCATGGAGATGGGCCTCCAGGACTGTGCAGACACGGTGATCGGTAACTGGCACCTGCGAGGAGTAAGTGGTGGCGAGAAGCGGAGAGTCAGCATTGCTCTTGAGATCCTGATGCGACCCAGATTGCTATTCCTCGACGAGCCTACCAGTGGCCTTGATAGGTAGGGGGGGGGGGGGGCATCAACAACACTTTGTCTGCTTCAATGGTAGTAGGATCGCAGATCTCATGTGTACCCATTCTGCAGTGCGTCGGCCTTCTTCGTGTCCCAAACGCTTCGAGGCCTGTCGAGGGACGGCCGGACTGTCATCGCCTCCATCCATCAGCCAAGCAGCGAGGTCTTCGAGCTATTCGACTCTCTGTATTTGCTATCAGGGGGCAGAACTGTTTACTTTGGGCAAGCTTCTGAGGCATGCCAGGTGAGCTAACAGGGAACTCTTCTCTATCCTCTCCTCTTGTTTTACCATCGATACCTGCTCCAACTTTCTGCATGCTTGTAGTTCTTTGCACAAGCTGGGTTCCCCTGTCCATCTCTGAGAAACCCATCAGATCATTTCCTGAGGTGCGTAAACTCAGATTTTGACAAGGTGAAAGCTACCCTGAAGGGATCAGTCAAATTGCGTGTAAGTGTTCCTCCTCTGCTGTTACAACTGTTGGATTCACTGTCTAAGCAAACTTGTCATACGGCCCTCAGTTTGAGAGAAGTGATGATCCCTTGGAGAGAACTACTACTGCGGAAGCAATGAGGAGGCTAATGGAGTTCTACAGTCGTTCCCAATACTCTTATGCAGCCAAGCAGAAAGTGGATGAGATCTCTCGAATTGTATGTCTGGTACCTGGAAATTTCTTCTATCTTGACAAATATTTCCGTACCAACTTCTTCTACCTTGTGATTTGTTGCAGAAAGGCACGGTCTTGGATTCAGGGGGCAGCCAGGCAAGCTTCTTGATGCAGGCTTTGACTCTGACGAGGCGTTCATTTGTCAACATGTCGAGAGACTTTGGTTATTACTGGTTGAGGCTCCTGATTTATATTGTGGTCACCATCTGCATCGGAACTATTTACCTGAATGTGGGGACTGGATACAGTGCCATTCTGGTATTCTTCCTTCCCACCTTCTTGCTTATGGACAGATAAAAAATTTGCCATCTGACTGGAACAGCAGCAGCTCCCTTGCCTGCTGCTGGGTGACCCTGCATCGAACAGGGTTAACAGTTAGCTGTAGCTAATTTCCCTGATTGTTCTCTCTGGAATTTTTACTCGGACAGGCAAGGGGAGCATGCGCTTCTTTCGTCTTTGGCTTCGTCACATTCATGTCCATTGGAGGATTCCCATCATTCGTGGAAGATATGAAGGTTCATTTGATCTCCCTCTTTCTTTGGGTCATACCAAAATCAAATCTTTAATCTCAGGCTGTGATTCCTACAACTTGCCGTATGGCATGCAGGTTTTCCAAAGAGAGCGGCTCAACGGACATTATGGCGTGTTAGCATTCGTTATCAGCAACACACTGTCTGCAATGCCTTTTCTGATCATCATTTCCTTTGCCTCTGGAACCATATGCTATTTCATGGTAAAACTTCATCCAGGTTTCATGCATTACCTGTTCTTTGTGTTGTGCCTCTACGCCAGTGTGACCGTGGTGGAGAGCTTGATGATGGCCATAGCCAGTGTCGTCCCCAATTTTCTCATGGGAATCATAATAGGAGCCGGGATTCAGGTAGGCAACGTTGCCATCAACACATGTAGACCCTTTCTGATGATGCGTCTTCATTTATAATCTCCTAACGTACTCCATGGCTGTAGGAAGCATTCGGATAACCGCTGCAAGTTATTTTTCACAAAGCCAAAAGACGAAAGCCTCATTGTTTTGTTATCTAGAAAAAGTTGCAGTAGGATTGATTGTAAACACAATGGTCGTTAGTTAGATGTTCTATTTACATACATAAGCCAGTTAATTCAATCTTCAAGTACATTAATAGTTAGTTAGTTAGATGAGCAGCATTCTGACAGTTCAAACATAGATAAGATACGCTGATAAGAATATTGATACTCTTTTCCTTAAAATTATAATTATCTACGTAGAATCCATGTAATTTCATCAAAATTTTGCTTATTTATCGAATTTAACAGCTTCATATATCCCCTGTATATTGAAGTGTCATTTGGGCTTATAGTAGGAAGATATTGAGATGAGATGAGATGAGAACCATACATACCTCACAGTTGCTCCATGGAACAGGGAATTTTTATGCTAGTGTCTGGCTATTTCAGACTCCCTAATGACATCCCAAAACCATTTTGGCGCTACCCAATGACATATATCAGCTTCGATTACTGGTCACTGCAGGTAAAGAAGAAGAAGAAAAAAAAAAAAATATATCCAAACCTACTTGAAGGGGCTTGAGCTGATTATGATTGTGTGCAAACAGGGACAGTATCAGAATGACCTGAAAGGTCTTATATTTGACAATCAGACACCAGACCTTCCAAAGATCCCCGGAGAATATGTGCTCGAGAATGTGTTCCAGATCGACGTCGATCGCTCAAAATGGTGGGACCTATCTGTCCTCTACAGCATGGTCATAATCTACCGGATCATCTTCTTCATTATGATCAAAATCAATGAGGATGTGACCCCATGGGTTAGAGGATACATTGCTAGAAGAAGGATGCAGCAGAAGTCGAGTTTTGAGAGGCAACATTCTTCAGCAGACCTCACTAACAGGACACCTTCCCTCAGAGGCTATGTGGTTGAAACAGATTCTGGTCCCAGCAGCAACAATTAGGCCATCACAAAGCTTCGCTGTGGAGTATATAGAACACTTTAAAGTGATTATATATCACGATATCTTCTACCGACAATGGTGTCCAATCATGTTACCTACGTGTTCATGGCAACACATGAAGTTATTATTTTTCATCAAATATATATATATAATAAGCATAAAAACACTGTAATAATAATTATATAATTAGAAGAACTGAAGTTGGGATTTTACTCAAACTTGAAGTTTTTTTTTTTTTTTTTCTTTTCTGTTGAGAAACTCTAGTAGTTTCTCATAAAAAGATGGTCACACTGCTGAAAGGCAAGATCCAGGGAGTAGTAAGAACACATGAAGGCGTTTCTGGCAGCAGCTGATGCTTGTTAGCTGTAACAATTTTCCTAATTGAACGAGACGATCTTGTTCATCATTTGAGGGAAATCTTCCCCTCAACCCTGTATAAACATGTGTTGCATCAATGAATGAAGTGTGTCATTTTTATCTTTACCTTCATCTTCAATATGGTATCAGAGCCATTCTAAGGGCCATCGCCCTTTGTGAAACCGTAGATGCTCCTGACATTATCTACCTTTCCTCCTTGTTGTTCTGTCGCTACCTTGGAGATTACCAGCATTCTGCCGTAGAAGCAACAACAAGAGGAGCATCGATCCCTACGGCCACCCATCGTCGTTAGTTAGTCATCCTTGAGAAGGAGATCATCCATCCGCACTTCCGTTGGCGGCTCCGGCGCCACCCCGACCCTCGTCGATTCTTTTCTGCCATCCGGAGGTCACAGATCTACGTAGACTATGGCCTACTCTACACGATCCAGCAGCGAAGGTCCTCTCTGTTTCTGTCAGCCGCTTGCCGAACCACCGGTGCTAAGCCTCTCGCCACCAGTCGGCGAAGTCCCTCTCCTTTTCCTGCTTTCTCCGATGCCGGATCTCCTGCCTCCTCCCCAACCGCAGCCACTCCGTACTTCCAGATAGGGAAGACAAGGCAGATCCTACTTCCAGATCATCGCTGTCTCCCCCTCTCCTCCTTCTCACCTACGAGCAGCAATCCCTTCTCCTGATCGTCTCCAAGAGTTGGGGAAACAACACGGATCTCTCAATCCGCCGCTGATGGAACTCATGGCACCACTCCTCAAGCTACGACTAATTTCTTGTACTGTTCCTAAACTTTTCCTCCCTTAATCTCTGCTCCTCAGCCTCTTCCTGGGCCGCCTTCACTAGCGACCACCCCTCACTAGTGACATCTCCCATGAGAAGCTCTTGCTGCCGCCCTGCCTCTACTCTTTGCCTCGAGTTCTCTCTCTCCTGTCATCTGGCTACCGCATGCCGGACCTCTCAGGTGATCACCTCACCAACACCGAACTTGTTCTGCTGCTGCTGCATGATATACAAGGTAGTCACCAGTTTCCGACGCTATACAACCAGACTAGGAACATACTCTCCAACTTCACCCTTGATCTGGCGTATGCAGCTCGTCTAAGGAGCTGCTGTCCATGCTTCTCCTGGAAGTACAATCACTCTCGGTACTACTCCAACATCGGCTTCGTCGAACGCATCGAGTGTTGAGAATTGATTCATGATAGTTACATAGTTAGTTAACATGTTTAGAAGTAGTGGCTCATGTTTAGAAGTTGTGGAGGTAGTTTAAGAGTTAGTGGGGGTAGTTATTAATCATGGGTGAGATAGTGGGATGAAGGAAGTGGTGTGAGGTAGTTATTATTATGTCCTATAAATAGGACCTTAGAGAATGAAGCAAGTAGGCAGAGAGTGTGTAAAGAGAAGAGATTGTGTTCATTTGGAGATAATCTTGTAAGTGTTCTTGTTCTTTTACCTCTTGTTTAATACTACGTCGTTTTCTTGATTGAAAGCATTTTCGTTAATTGGATCGTAGTATTCTGTTTTATCGTTTCCTTGCTCCTCATTCCCCAACATTTGTGGTATCAGAGCCAGGTTTCAATCTGAACTGGGCATTATGGCTTTTAATGACAATTCTATGTCTCAACCCCTTATTCTCATCTTCTCAGGCAAATCCTATGAATTTTGGAGTATCAAGATGAAGACTCTATTCAAGTCTCAGGATCTTTGGGACTTGATAGAGAATGGATATGCAGATCCAGATGAAGAAACTAGGCTGAGGGAGAATAGAAAGAAGAGGCATTGTTCTTCATTCAACAAGCTGTGCATGAGACAATCTTATCAAGAATTGCAGCAACAACCTCAAGACAAGCTTGGTTGATACTTCAAAATGAATTTCAAGGCTCATCGAGAGTGATCACGGTAAAACTTCAAACCCTTCGCCGTGAGTTTGAAATTTTGTTTATGAAAAGCAATGAATCAGTGCAAGATTTTCTTTCTCGAGTGACTGAAATTGTTAGTCAAATGAAATCCTATGGTGAACATCTTCATGATCAAATAATTGTTGCAAAAGTTTTGAGAAGTTTAACTCCGAAATTTGATCATGTTGTTGTGGAAATTGAAGAGTCAAATGACTTATCTACTTATTCATTTGATTAACTAATGGGTTCCTTGCAAGCACATGAAGCAAGGTTGAACAAGTCACTTGAAAAAAGTGAAGAAAAAGCATTTCAGGTTAAGGGGGAGTCTTCTACTTCCAAAGAAGACAAAAAATCAACAGGAAGAGGACGTGGAAGAGGAGGATTTCATGGTAGAGGAAATGGAAGAGGAAGAGGAAGAGGACACTTTGATGGGCATGATGAAAGGCAATCAAGCTATGATCATAAAAACTACAAGAGTGGAATTCAATATCACTATTGTAAGAAGTTTGGTCATATGAAGGCAGATTACTTGAAAAGAGAAAAGCAAGCAAGCTATGTGGAAGAAAATAAAGACAATAGTAAGTTGTTTATGACTCATTCACAAGTTAATGATATCTCAAATGATATTTGGTTTTTGGATAGTGGATGTTCTAATCATATGTCAGGCATAAGATCAATATTTAGAGATATTGATGAAACTCACAAGTTGAAAGTTAAACTTGGAGATAGCAAGCAAATCCAAGTAGAAGGAAAAGGAACAATTGAGGTGAAGACAAATCAAGGGAAGGTAAAACACCTTGATAATATTTTCTATGTTCCTAACTTATCACATAACTTGTTGAGTGTTGGACAATTGATAGATATTTGATATTCAGTTATATTTGATGATGGTTCATGTACTATTAAAGATAAGAAATCTGGTTTGATTATAGCAAATGTTTGCATGACGCAAAATAAGATGTTTCAAATATTGAGAAATATGCTCTTGTTACAAATCAAAAGAATGTGACAAATTTATGACATTTGAGATATGGACACCTTAATATTAAGGGTTTAAGGTTGTTAAATAAAAAAAAAATGGTTTATGGATTGCCTAAAATTAATACACTTGATGTATGTGAAGGATGTATTTATGGCAAACAAAGTAAGAAACCATTTCCTATTAAAAAATCATAGAGAGCATCTAATTGTCTTGAATTAATTCATGCTGACTTATGTGGACCTATGAATACAAAATTATTTGGGGGAAGTCGATATTTTTTATTATTTACTGATGATTATAGCCGCATGAGTTGGGTATATTTTCTGGAATTGAAATCTGAAGCATTTGATAACTTTCAAAAATTCAAGGCACTTGTAGAAAGGCAAAGTGGTAAATGCATAAAGACACTTCGGACAGATAGAGGTAGTGAATTTATGTCTAATGAGTTTAATTCCTTTTGTGAAGAAAATGATATTCACAAGGAATTGACAGCACCATATACACCGGAGCAAAATGGTGTAGCTGAACGTAAGAATCGAACTGTTGTCGAAATGGCAAGAAGTTTGCTTAAAGGAAAGCATCTTCCGAATCAGTTTTGGGCAGAAGCAGTTGCAACAGCAGTTTATTTGTTGAATATTTCATCGACAAAGGCTGTTATGAATCGAACTCCTTTTGAAGCTTGGTATGGTATAAAGCCAACTGTAAGCCATATAAGAATTTTTGGTTGTATTGCTTATGCTTTGGTAAATTCACAAAATCATTATAAGCTTGATGAAAAATCAGAAAAATACATCTTTTAATTGGATATTCTGCACAATCCAAAGCATATCGATTATATAATCCTGTAAATGGAAAAGTCATTATTAACAGAAATGTTATATTTGATGAAAGGGCAAGTTGGAATTGAGAGATTAATGAAGGTGATGCACAAATTCGTGTTCCAGCAGAACTAGTTACTCCACCAAATCAAGTGACAGATCATGCTCCAACAAGATCAATGTCAACCTCACCCAGTAGCAGTTTAAATTCAGCAAATAATTCCTCAGATGAAACCCCTCCAGGAAGGTTTAGATCATTAACATAGATTTATGATTCAACATTTGCTTTATCTATTTCAGATCCTATAAGTTTTGAAGAAGTAGTTGAGGAATATCGAAAAGCGATGAAGGAGAAAATCAAGTCAATTAAGAAGAATGAAGTCTGGGAGCTAATGGATCAACCGAAAGAAAAGAAAATTTTTGGATCAAAATGGGTGTTCAAAACAAAGTATAATGCAGATGAAAATATCCAAAAGCATAAGACTCGGTTTGTAGCAAATGAAGCCATAACATGAAGTATTTATGGCACAGATGAACAAGTTGCAGACATTCTCACCAAGTTGTTTCCAGTTAAGAAACATATTTATTTTATGTCTCAAATTGGTGTATGTAACTATGAATCAAGGGGGAGTGTTGAGAATTGATTCATAGTAGTTACATAGGTAGTTAACATGTTTAGAAGTAGTGGCTCATGTTTAGGAGTTGTGGAGGTAGTTTAAGAGTTAGTGGGGGTAGTTATTAATCATGAGTGAGATAGTGGGATGAAGGAAGTGGTGTGAGGTAGTTATTATTATGTCCTATAAATAGGACCTTAGAGAATGAAGCAAGTAGGCAGAGAGTGTGTAAAGAGAAGAGATTGTGTTCATTTGGAGATAATCTTGTAAGTGTTCTTATTCTTTTACCTCTTGTTTAATACTACGTCGTTTTCTTGATTGAAAGCATTTTCGTTAATTGGATCGTAGTATTCTGTTTTATCGTTTCCTTGCTCCTCCTTCTCCAACATTGAGGTCCTCGACTTCTACTTCCTCCTCGACGATGACATTGGTCTCTACTTTTGCCAGCATCGCCTCTCTACTCCTGCTCCTCTGCTCCTTTCACTGTAGAAGTGTTGCAGCTCCCATAGCAGTAGCAACCGTAGCAATATGGTTTATCTGAGGCTTTAGATAACAAAGATACACCAGCAACTCATTGGGCTGGTAACTCTGGACGAGGTGGATCTACCAAGATAGATCCGTTTTTCCCCTTCACCTTAGCAGCCATCACGAGATTCCATCGATCGACACCTTGCTATAAATCTTACAGCGGGATAGAGAGTTCTCACTCTTTTGGAGACATTCAATTTCTCTCGGTGAAAAGAGAGGTTTCTACTGCATTGCTGCAAGGACTAGTTCTGGCAGCACAGGATTGTTGCACCCAGTCTTCCAAATTCAGAATAGGAACCTGCAGCCCTAGGAGCGATATCAGCAAGTGTTTGTTGTCCTTGTGTCGTAATTTGCTGCTTGTGGCACCAGGCCGACGGTCATTTTCTATTCTCACAAGCTTGCCAAATCAAAATCATCCATCTCCAATCGACATAGGTAATCCTATGCTGGTTTGAGGTTTTTCTTTCCCTTCCATACCTCCTCACTATTACGTTCTTTGCCATCTGTTTCTTAGACGCTCAAGTTGTGTTGTTTTTCCTGAGTCACTATTCTATGATTTCTTTTAATTTCTCTGTTGTAACCTTCGGTGATTCTCAAATGTTTTCATCGTCTATCTCCAATGCTCCTATTCTTTCTCCTGCTGGCAATCCCTCTCTGTCTCTAGGACTTATTTTCATCAATGATGCCTCCCTAATCCCCTTTAAGTTATCCAACGGTGGCAACTATGCATCCTGACGTGCTCAATTATCTAATCTTTTATTTGGTTATTATTTATTAGGTTATATTGATGGTTCTCTTAGTTATCCGCCAGCAATAATGCATGTTCTAGGAGAACCCAGCCCAGTGCCAAATTCTGCATATATGCTATGGTTACGTCAAGATCAGCTAATTCTCCAAGCAATTCAAGCCTCTGTTGTTGAATCCATCACTCCGCTTGTGTCCTCTTATGCAACTGTTGCGGAAGTTTGGACCAAGTTACAAACTACCATAGCGAATCGCTTGCGGACTCGCATGCTTGGACTACTCTCTAGCCTTATAAACTTCAAGCAGGAGGGAATTACTATTGCCGACTACTATTATAGATGACCTAGCTTTGATCGGTCATTCCCTAACTGATGAACAAGTACTCGTCCACACTCTTAATGGACTAAGTGTAGAGTTCAAAGAACTGGCAGCAACACTTCGAGCACGTGACTCTCCAATCTCCTTTGAAGAACTTTACGACAAGCTGATAGATTATGAAGGTTACTTGGAGCATCACGATAGGCTACCAGGACCTTTGGCAGAACCTCCCATCACAGCTAAGTTCAACCACAAATCCAAAAAGTAAAACCGTAAATACAACAAGAATGCTTCAAACGGTGTGGCCAACTTTCCTCCCACTTCTATGGGTACCACCCCGTCTCTTCCTCTTCCACATCCTCCATACTTCAACCATCGTTAGAGTGCTTCCTTCCAGCCACATCATTCTCCTCATGTGTTTCATCAACCAATCGTCTGCCAGTTGTGTGACAAAATCGATCACTCTGCAGAAGTTTATCGGTCTCGCCCTCGCCTCCCAGCTTAGTCAACATAGCCTCAGGCAAATGTCATGACTACTCCGTCTGATAGTCAATCCAATTAGATTATGGATTATGGTGCTTCCCACCATATCACTTCCAATCTCCAGAACCTATCGATTCACAGCGGCTATAGCAGAAATGAAGATATCATCTTCGGTGATGGTAAAAGAATTCCTATCACTCATACTAGTTCTACGATGTTTAGTTCTAATACGACTTCTTTCACACTCGATGATGTTTTGTATGCACCCTACATTAAAAGAAATATTATTTCTGTCTCTCAATTCTCCCAACAAAACCATACTTCCATCGAATTTTTTTCTAATTATTTTCTTGTCAAGGACTTGAGCATGAGGGCATCCTTGGTTCGCGGTCCGAATAGAGACAACATCTATGAATGACCGTCAACCTTGTATCTCACTCGACCTACTGCTAACCCTTCCACTGCTGCTTTAGTCGACACATAACATTGACGTCTTAGTCATCCCTCAACCTCTATTCAGCAAAAATTGCTTTCTTGATATTTTATTCCTATTTTAAATCTAGTAATGTTATTACTCACTGTGATGCTTGCCTTAGCAATAAGAGTCATCAACTACCTTTTGGTACATCCTTTATTTCCTGCTCTAAACCGTTTAAGGTTGTTTATACTGATGTTTGAGGTCTTGTATCAGTTGTCTCCTTTGATAGGTTTAGATTCTATATTATCTTTATAGACTATTTTATAAAGTATACATGATTATATCCTCTCCGTCAAAAGTCTGATGTCGTAGTTGTCTTCTCCAACTTTAAGAACTTAGTTGAAAACTACTTTCAGACTACTATTAAAAAAGTCTATTCTGATAGTGGGGGTGAATATCAAGCCCTCACATCTTATCTATCCGCTTGCGGTATTTAACATCTTAAGTCCCCTCCATATATTCCTCAAACGTAAATATCGATATATTGTTGAAACTGGTCTAACAATGCTCCATCAGGCTTCCATGCCCTCTGCCTTTTGGTCCGTAGCTTTTCAAACTGTTGTCTACCTCATTAATTACATGCCTACTCCTGTCATACAGTATCAATCACCATTTGAGAAGCTATTTCAAAAATGCCCCAACCTACAAACATTAAAGGTATTTGGTTGTCTATGTTATCCTTAGTTACGTCCCTACAATTCTCATAAACTGTAGCCTCGATCTCGCTCTTGTACTTTCATCGAATACTCTCTTAAGCATAATACATTCCGGTGCTATGACCCTCATACTACTAAAGTCTTTGTTTCCACGTCTTTCCCTTTCGAGATCACAGGCAATATGTCATCCCATTGGATTCCTACGATACGTCTTCAACCTCCTCTTCCTGTGCAATTACCTCTAGAACCACAGCCTTCGTCCTCACCTTGCTAGGATGCTTATGTCGTCCTTCCACCTAACTCAACCAGTGATAACCCTCAGCCCTTACCCCCCAATACTATTACAGTCTCCTGGCATCCAATGCAAACTCGTTCCAGGAGTGGTGTCTTTAAACCACGTCAAGTTCTTGACTTACATGTTAGCGCCAAACCTTCCCTCGACTCTATTGAATCAACATCCTTTGTTCGGGCCCTAAAATCTTCACATTGGTGTAAAGCCATATGTGAGGAGTATGATACTCTCCTTTATAAGGCTATATGGACCCTTACTCCTTCTCACTCAATATAAAATATTATTGGGTGCAAGTGGGTCTTTCGAATTAAGCGAAACTTCGATGGTTCGATTGCTCGCTATAAAGCACGACTTGTGGCCAAAGGATTTCATCAACGACTTGGTGTTGACTACACTGAAACATTTAGTCATGTTGTTAAACCTACCACAATCCGACTTATCCTAAGTCTGGCAATATCCAAAGGCTGGTGCTTACGCCAATTAGATGTCAACAATGCATTTTTACAAGGGACTCTCACTGAAGATGTCTTCATGGAGCAACCTTTAGGCTTTATGCATCCTCAATATCCACGACATATCTATAAACTCCAAAAGGCCATTTATGGACTTCGTCAGGTTTCACGAGCCTGGTATACTAAACTTGGTCCATCCTTGTCTTCAATCGACTTCATCAATTCTAAATCTGATGTCTCCCTATTTCTACGCCAACAACATGGGCATATCATTTATCTTATAATCTATGTGGACGATATTATTGTCACGGGTAATGACTCTATGGTGGTTCAGGCGTTTATTAATCAATTGGATGATAGATTCTCTCTTAAAGATCTTGGTAACCTGAGTTATTTTCTCGATGTCGAGGTTGCGTTTACATCTTTTGGCCTCTTTCTTTCACAGAGAAAATACATTCATGATTTGCTTTTGAAGACGAACATACAAGATGCAAATGAGGTTACCACTCCTCTATCTATCAGCGAATTATTGAAGTTATGTGATGGTAGTCCTGCTACAGATCATACTCAGTATCGACAGGTGGTTGACTCCTTACAATATCTCGCTCTTACTCATCCAGATGTCTCATTTGTAGTTAATAAATTATCCTAATTTATGCATCGACCGTCTACTTTGTACTGGACTGCTGTCAAACATATTTTGCGTTATCTTAAGGGGACGATCGATCATGGTATTTTTCTTCGTAACCACTCTCCCTCTCAACTTCATGCTTTTGCGGATGCTGATTGGGCCAGAAATATTGATGATAGAACCTCTACATTAGGTATATTATTTTTCTTGGTGCTAATCCGATTAGCTAGAGTTCTAAGAAACAGAAGACAAGTTGTCATGTCTACTACTGAAGCTAAATATCATGTTATTCCCTAACTGAACGAGACGATCTCATTCATCAATTGAGGAAAATCTTCCCTTGACCCTATATAAATATGTGTTGCATCGACCCTATATTTTTATCATCAATAAATGCTCTCATCTCTTCTTAAGATGTCATAAGGGCTTCTTCTCCTTTGATGATATAGCTGTAGGTGGTTGTTTTTCTAGATATCAAGCTTTTCTTTCGTCATTCACTTGGAACGAATTGATCTCATGTTGAGTAAGGTTTCAGGATTAGTAGCTATTAAGAATATGCAAGCTTAGAGGAAGAAAAGAAGAATAAAATTAGTATATATTCTCTGTTTTAGATGACAAAATTAGTAGCCTTCTCAAGATATATAATAAAGAACACTATTTAGATTTAACCATCAGAAATACTTTTAGATGGAAATATATACACATCTTGATCAAATCCTCAAATGCGGCTGAAACAGAGAGATGAGCCAAAAAGAAACTTATTTGGAAGACATATCCTTTACATCTCTCCTTTGCCTTTTCTCGGTTCTTTCCATGACATATCTAAGAGCCCAAACTCCTCCTCAAAATGCGTGAAGAACTTGATGGGTTGAGGTTGGCCATCGACGGTTATCTCCTTACCCTTCCAAGCCTCAATGGACTGCTTAATCACCCCTTAGAGCTTGAACAGATCGAACTCGGGGAACATGGCGACATGGTAAAGCCTGAGGGGCACCGCAAGCTGAACTCCCTCCCCAACCATGGCCGCCACGTTGGCAGCAACTCGTCGCTGACCTCCTTTGTGATCACAGCCTTAAGCAGCTCGCACATTAATGGGCTCAACCCTGAGGCGACTCGCCCTTCCTATGTTTGGGTCAGCAACTTTGATGGGCTGAACACTCCTAGATTCGGATTACCCACGGAGGCTAGTCTTGCATTTGAGTGTAAGATGTGTTGGTGAAGGAATAAGGAAACGATAAAAATATAATACTACGATACAATTAAACGAGAATGATTTCAATCAATAAAACGATTTAGTATTAAACACGAGGTAACAAAACACTTATAAGAAATTCTCCAAATGCACATACTCTTCGCTTGCTTCATGAACTATGATCCTATTTATATGACCTAATAGTAACTACCTCACCTCACTATCTCACCCAATTGAGCTAGTATAGCCACTACCCCCATAACTCATAAATCATGGGTCACTACCCTCACAACTCCTAATCAAGGCCACTACCTATAACATGTTAACTACCTAGGTTACTTCTATTAATCAATTCTCAATACTCCCCCTTGATTCACAGTTACATGCATCGATTTGAGACATGCAATAAACATGCTTCTGAATTGGAAGTAACTTGGTGAGAATATCTGCAACTTGTTCATCTGTGCCATAATACTTCATTGGTATGACTCTACTTGCTACAAAATCTCTGATGAAATGATAGCGTATCTCTATATACTTCGTTCTTCTATGAAATATTGGATTTTTCGTCAATGCAATCGTGGCTTTGTTGTCACAAAATATTTTAGCTGCTTCTTTTTGTTCTTGATAAAGATCTTTAAAAAGTCTTCTAAGTCATATTGCTTGACAAGCTACTAATGTTGTAGGTACATATTCTACTTCCGATATCGATAACACAATTGTTGTTTACTTCTTTGAACTCTAGGATATAGCTCCTGATCTGAGACTAAAAATATTACATGAAGTACTCTTTCTATCATCCAAAGCTCATGCCCAAGCACTTCTTGCGAATATCCTTTTGCTACAAGCCGAGCCTTAGCTCGAACAATCCAATAGCTTTCTTTTCTTTTGGTGGATCCATTAGCTCCCAAATTTAATTCTTCTCAATTGACTTGATTTACTCATTCATTGCTTTTCATCATTCCTCTTTTTCAACTGCTTCCTCAAAACTTATAGGATCTGAAATAAACAAAGTAAATGTTAAATCATAAATTTTCATTAGTGATCTGAATCTTCTTGGAAGGGTTTCATTCGAGGAATCATTTGATGAATTTAAACTTCTATGAGGTGAGGTTAACGATGATGTTGTTGGAGCACAATCTGTCACTTGATGTTGTGGAGTGACTCGTTCTACTAGAATATGAATTTATTTTTCACCTCCATTGATCTCCCAATTCTAACTTACCCTTTCATCAAACATAATATTTCTATTAATAATAACCTTCCCACTAATAGGATTATACAATTGATATACTTTGGATTGTATAGAATAGCCAATTAAGATATATTTTTTAAAATTTTCATCAAGCTTATGATGGTTTTATGAATTTACCAAAGTATAAGCAATATAACCAAAAATTCTTAGATGGTTTATACTTGGTTTTATACTATATCAAGCCTCAAAAGGAGTTCACTTCATAACAGCCTTTGTCGATAAAATATTCAACAAATAAATTATCATTGTAACTACTTCTGCCCAAAACTAATTTAAAAAATATTTTCTTTTAAGCAAACTTCTTATCCTTTCGACAACAGTTCGATTTTTACGTTCAGCTACACTTTTGCTCTGGTGTATATGGTGTTGTCAATTCCCTACAAATATCATTTTCTTCATAAAAAGAATTAAACTCATTAGACAAAAATTCACCACATCTATCTGTCTGAAGTGTCTTTATGCATCTATCATTTTGTCTTTCTACAAGTACCTTAAAATTTTAAAAATTATCAAATATTTTAGATTTTAATTTCAGAAATTATATCTAACTTATGCGACTATAGTCATCAGTAAAAAAAAAATATCGACTTCCATCAAATAATTTTGTATTCATAAGTCCACATAAGTTAGCATGAATTAATTCAAAACAATTAGATGCTCTCCATGCTTTTTCAATAGGAAACAGTTTCTTACTTTATTTGTCATAAATACATCATTCACATGCATCAAGTGTATTTTTTATTTAACAACCTTAAACCCTTAATGTTAAGGTGTCCATATCTTAAATGCCACAAATTAGACTTATTCTTTTGAGTTACAACAAGAACATACTTTTCAATAAGAAACATCAAGTGAAAATATCTTGTTTTGCGTCATGCAAACATTTACTATAATCAAACCAGATTTTTTATCCTTAATAGTGCATGAACCATCATCAAATATAACTGAATATCTATTATCTATCAATTGTCCAACACTTAACAAGTTATGTGATAAACTATGAACAAAGAAAATATTATTAAGGTGTTTTATCTTCCCTTGATTTGTCTTCACCTCAATTATTTATTTCCTTATACTTGGATTTGCTTGTTATCTCCAAGTCTAACTTTCAATTTATTAGTCTTATCAATATCTATAAACATTGATCTTATGTCTAACATATGATTATAATATTCACTATCCAAAAATTAAATATCATTTGAGATATCATTAACTTATGAATGAGTCATAAATAACTTACTATGGTCTTCATTTTCCTCCATATAGCTTACTCGCTTTTCTCTTTTCCAGTAATCTATCTTCATGTGACTAAACTTTTTACAATAATGATATTGAATTCAACTCTTTTATTTTTTTTTATCATAGTTTGATTGCTTTTTTTCATCATACCCATCAGAGTGTCATATTCCTCTTCCTCTACCATTTCTTCTACCACGAAATCCTCCTATGGGACATCCTCTTCTTGTTAATTTTTAATATTCTTTTAAAGTAGATGACTCCCCCTTAACTTGAAATACTTTTTCTTTACTTTTTTCAAGTGACTTATTTAACCTTGCTTCATGTGCTTACAAGGAACCTATTATTCATCAAATAAAAAAATATATAAGTCTTTTGACTCCTCAATTGTGGCAACAACATGATCAAATTTTGGAGTTAAGACTTATCAAAACTTTTGCAACAATTATATGATTATGAAGATGCTCACTATAAGATTTCATTTGACCAACAATTTCAGTCACTCGAGAAAGAAAATCTTGCACTGATTCATTACTTTTTATAAATAAAATTTTAAACTCATGATGGGGTTTGAAGTTTTACTATAATCATCCTCGATGAGCCTTGAAATTTATTTTGAAGTATCAACCAAGCCTACTTTGAGTTTGTCGCTACTGTAATTCTTGATAACATTGTCTGATGTACAACCTATTGAACGAAGAACAATGCCTTTGAGCATGATTCTCTGTTTCGATCTATACCGCCCGGTACGGGTGGTATGTACCGATCCAATAGGATACCTATACGCAAACCGCCCACTATCGGGCAGTACTGTGCGTCTCCCTACATGGGAACGAGGTGATGCCTCGCATTCTCGCATGGGAACGAGGCATTGCCTCATCTTAGAATGAGGTACCGCATCGTCTTTCTGCGCTAGGATGAGGTGCCGCCTCATCTCCTAGCGTGGGAACGAGGCACCGCTTCGGTCTCCCATGGGGAGATGAGGCGACAAGGCACCGCCTCATCTTCCAGTGGGAGAATGAGGCGTCATTCTCCCGCGAGGCAATGAGGTGTTGTTCTCCCACGAGGCGATGAGGCGTCATTCACCTATGAGGAGATGAGGTGTCATTCTCCCACGAGGCGAGGCGACATCTAGTCTATTTTTTAATATATTATACTATATTAATATAATATAATATTATATTATATTATATTATATCAAAGGGTATGTACTTTAAGTACTACTCGGTATCGGGTACTTACAATACCGAGATAAACTCAATACGTCGGTACGGATCGCTATGGTGAACTTTACCTTTGAATCCTTTCTATTCTCTCTCAACCTGATTTTTTCATCTAGATCTGTATATCCATTCTCTATTAAGTCTCAAAGATCTTGAGACTTAAATAAAGTCTTCATCTTGATACTTCAAAATTTATAGCATTTGCCCGAGAAGATGAGAATATGAGGTTGAGATATAGAATTATCATTGAAAGTCATCACGCTCAATTCAGATTGAAAAATGGCTCTGATACCACAAAATGTTGGGGAAGAAGAAGCAAGTAAACGATAAAAACATAATATTACGATGCAATTAAAAGAGAATGCTTTCGATCAAGAAAATGACATAGTATTAAATATGACATAACATAACACTTATAAGATATTCTCCAAACCTACACACTCTTCCCTTGCTTCATGAACTATATGTCCTATTTGTAGGACCTAACAGTAACTATTTCACCATACTATCTCACCCATGATTGAGCAAATGTAGCCACTATCCCCATAACTCCTAAATCATGGGCCACTACCCTCACAACTCCTAAATCAAGGCCACTAACTAGAATATGTTAACTACCTTGGTAACTTCTAAACAATATAATATGTTACATAACATGGCTCTTCAAGTTCTCCACTGCTGAAGGATTGATGATTTTGTGAAGTTGTTCTTATGTTCTTAGCTTCAACACATGTCTCCATTTTGAGCTTTTAAATCTAGGTTTACTTATCAATCTTCTCCTCGTAATGTATGAGATGAAATCAAAGAGACATAATAGCTGTTGAAGAGACGTGGCTTTCAGCGTTCTTACATAATCCACAGATAAACTTGTGAGGAAAGCCAAAGTTGCTCATGAATCCTCTCAACAGTATAGGATTGTGTTCACCAGTTCAATGTTAGACATATAAATCTTAATCGAACGATCATGTAAGAAAGATAATATTCATATAATAGTCCACATTATAAAAAATTTAAAAACTCAAAATAACATATATTGAGTTTGACCTCTAATTTAATAAAGTTTTTTATTTAATTGGTATCAATGTGACTCACACTCTTCGTCATCTCGCAGACAATGAAAGAGAAAAATAGACTGAGTCATAATTTTGATAAATTCTTATAAATGAGGTAGAGAGATAATTGAGCCACATGATTTTTTTTCTTAAACAACCAATGTGGTCTTTGGTGAAGCCTATCAGCAGTAATGTGGTTGTGTTCTCTTGTTCAGTTATAGCTTGTGTGATGACATCTAAATCCTATTCAAGTAATTAAGTGTGTGCTTGCAGTTCTTTCTAAAGCATTCAACATCGTCTTCAATGTCATCTATAATCTTGTTGTTTGATCTGCTTATTAGCATAAAATCTACAATATGCTATTTGCTATGCTAAAAAATTTTAATACCAGAATCTGAAATCAAATAACATTGGATCTAAAAGTATTAATATGATACGGACCTTTTAATGCTGCTATTCAGAGAAACTTTTATCTGATCTGCGAGTCTATTATCATATGATCCAAGATCTGCAATAATGTCAATCTGCAAGAAGATATAGACTCATCTTCTCCTCTCTTTCTATCTTTTCATAGGAACACTATGATTGATAGATTTAGGAATAATAATATGAGAGAGAAGTTATAATCTCTCATTAACTGGATCACATAACAAAAGGAGATAGAGAAAAGATCTATAATCTCTCAACTATGTTACGTGACTGTCATTCTCATAATCGTTCTTTTCTGTTCCTTATTGTGTCCCTAATGTTAGCTATAAAGATTTCCCTAACTGAACGAGAATATCTCGTTCATCAGTTGAGGGAAATCTTCTCTCCAACTTTGTATAAATATGTGTGTAAATAATATATCAAGTGTGCCATTTGATCATCACTTCTATTTTCAACATGGTATCAAGAGCCATTATCTCTTTAAGAGAGATTATTTTCACTGCCCAACGACAGCTTCACTTTTCTTTAAGAGGCTTTGGTGTTCATACTCTTGGCCATCGCGCTAGCTGCGACACTTGTTGCATTGGGTTCGAGATGCTGGCATCGACCTACATCAGAGGCCATTGGATCTTGCTCTGACGATGGTCCCCTCTACAACAAGAACAAGGTCACCGTAGTGGCTGATGTTGTTGGCCACCTCGTGCGCATCTCTCTTCCTTTTGCACTCCCTCTGCTGTGGCACCCTCGCAATCAGAATGTCACCTGTGGAGAAGAACTCGTCGTGGCTTCTTTCGCACAGGGCCCAGCCACCGCACCCTCGAAACCCCCCACCATTGCTCCTGTAAAGCCGCACGAGGCAGTCTTCCTCGTGCTCCACCACTAACGTATTAACTCCAACGAGCAATGATACCTTCGCTACCCCATCTACAACAGACAAAGGCTTCTACACTGGCCTCCTATATTGCTCCAATAGTCACCGTGGTGCTGAAAGCTGCCATCAACATCACCGTCATATCACTCATTCACAACACTTACCATGGATGCATTCCCAGCCTGTCGTCCGCATTGCATCTTCCAAGAGTAACAGTCTACGTATCTATGACAAAGACCACTGTGTGATGCACCATCCTCCGCTATCTTCTTGTGCTTTCGTCTATCTTGTGCCAGCATCTTTGTGCCATTCGCTCGCTCTAGCACTTGCTACTGCCCGCATGCTCTTTGCTCGAAGCAGAACTCCCTCAGTCGACGACCTGCATTCACGAGTAAGGCAGCTCCTTTCTTTATTCTCACTTCTAGTCTGCAGCTGCGCACCCCACCCCACACCCCCCCGCCTCCGTTGTCACACTAACAATGCCCGCTCTCACGTTCGATGCACTGTCCTCTTCATTGACAATATTCACCATCCCACCAGCATTGCTCTTCCTGCTGGTAGAATCTGCAACGGCTACTGCTTGGGCAAGCGGTAGTCAGATCTGCTGAGGGGACTCCTGCAGCCTTCTTCTCTTGAGGAGCGATGTCTTGCAATCTCTTCCCAAAGCACTTTCATGCTGCCAGTGTACTAGATAAAGCACGATGTCATTCTTATCCTTTATGCAGCTCCATAGAGCTGTACCATCGAGCCACGCCAATGGCACGACTGAGGGTGACTCCTTTTCCTCCTCTGTGACTTACCATAGTGTAGTGTTCCGTAGCAGCACTCGTCCCTCAGGAGCAGCACTCCATTCCCGAGCACCGCCTGTCCCCCTCTCTCCTTCCAAACCTACATCTCCAGGAGCGACATCCGCGGGCGTTTGCTGCCCTACTGCAAGTGGCACTAGGAAGAGTATTGGTTCCTCGTTGCACCAGGATGAGCCCTGAAGTGACGAAAGTTTCCTTGAGCACTTCCTACTGCGACTGTCCATTACTGCTCCTAGCCATCGCAACAGGGCAACCGTTGCTTTGCTAAGGCTGGCCCACCGATCCTTCTCTCCTCTGCGATGGTCACTTGCTACCCTCACAAGATCGCTAGACCAAGTAAGCTTCTCTTCAGTTGTTCTTCCGCTTGTTTCTGCTTCCCTTGCATCAGCCGAACAACGGTGACAAGCCCAAGCCCAAGCCCAAGAAGCTCACCACTCTGCTTCAACCATACTACCACTCTGCTTCAGCTGAACACTGCTTTTGGAACTGCTTCCTAGCTGCTAGCACCAACAATCATTGACTTCTTCCAGGGCAACCTCTTTCTATGACTTCTCCTGTGAGAAGTTGATGTTACAGCACAACCATACGTTATGTTCTGCTCGCCAGGCTGATCTCCTGTTGTTTCCTCCACAACAACCTCGTATTCAGACTATTCGTTCTTCTCCGATCTCTTCACTATCTATCACTAAATAATCGTATCCAATTGTGACACCTAACGGGCCACTCTCATAGCAGCATGCCTTCCTCTTTTGAACTGTTGCATCTTTTAGGAGCATCAAGCAACGGAGGCGACTCTGTGCTGGTTTACAATTTTCTTTCTCTCAAATACCTCATCACTATTACTTTCCTTGCCACCTGCTTCTCGGGCGCTCAAGTAGTATTATCTTCCTAAGTTCGCCTCCGAACCTATGCCTTCTTTTTATTTCTCCTCGGTTGTCACCCTCATTGATTCCCAAATGTCTTCCTCATCTACCTACGATGCTCCAACTCTCTTTTCTACTGGCAATCTCTCTCCCCCTCTAGGACTTATTTCCATCAATGTTATCTCCCTAGTCCCCTTTAAGTTATCCAAAGGCGATAACTATGCATCCTGACGTGCTCAATTCTCTAATCTTTTATTTGGCTATAATTTATTAGGTTATATTGATGGCTCTTTTAGTTGTCCACCCACAATGATCCATGTTCCAGGAGAACCCAGCCCAATACCAAATTCGGGCTATAAGCTATGGTTACATCAAGATCGGCTCATTCTCCGAGCAATTCAAGCCTCTATCACTGGATCCATCGCCCCCGCTTGTGTCCTCCTATGCTACTATTGCGGAAGCTTAGACCAAATTACAAACTACCTTAGCGAATCGCTCGCAGACTTACATGCTTGGACTACTTTCTAGCCTTATGAATTTAAAGCAGGAGGGAAGTACTATTGCTGACTACTTACAACATATCAAAATGATTATCGATGACCTGGTTTTAATAGATTATTTTCTCACTAATGAAGAAGTTCTCATCCGCACGCTTAATGGACTGAGTGTCGAGTTCAAGGAACTTGTAGCAGATTTCGAGCACGCGACTCTTCAATCTCATTTAAAGAACTTTACGACAAGCTGACAGATTATGAAGCCTACTTGAAGCGTGATAATAGGCGACTAGGCCCTTTGCCAGGACCTCCCATCACAGCTCAGTTCAACCAAAAATCCAAAAGGCAAAACCACAAATACAATAAGAATGCTTTAAAAGGTGTGACCAACTTTCCTCCTACTTTTATAGTCACCATCCCACCTCTTCCTTCTCCACATCCTTCGTACTTCAACCATCGGTATAGTGCTTCCTTCCAGCCACGTCGTCCTCCTGCATTTCCTCAATAGGTCGTCTACCAGTTGTGTGACAAAATTGATCACTCTACAAAGTCTGTAAGTCTTGACCTCGCCTCCCAGCTCCGTCAATCTGGCTTCAAGCAAATGTTATAACTACTCTGTCTGCTAGTTAGTCCAATTGGATTGTGGACTTTGGTGCTTCCTATAATATCATTTCCGATCTTCAGAACTTGTCGATCCACAACAACTATGATGGAAATAAAGATATCATCATCGGTGATGGTAAAAGAGTTCCTATCACTCATACTGGTTCTATGACGCTAAATTCACATACCACTTCTTTCACACTTGATGATATTTTGTGTGCATAAAGACAACATCTATGGATGGCCATCAGCCTTGTATCTCACTCGACCTACTGCTAACTCTTCAACTATTGCACCGGTCGACATATGACATCAACGACTTGGTCATCCCTCAACTTTTATTCAACAAAAATTGCTTTATCGCTATTCTCTTCCTGTTTTTAAATCTAGTACTATTATTACTTACTGTGATATTTCTCTTAGTAATAAGAGTCATCAACTATCTTTTGGTACATCCTCTATGTCCTGCTCTAAACCATTTGAAGTTATTTATACTGATGTTTGGGATCCTGCACCAGTTGTCTCTTTTGACAAGTTCAGATTCTATGTTATATTTGTAGACTATTTTATAAAGTACACATGATAATATCATCTCTGTCAAAATTTCAACATAGCTATTGTCTTCTCCAACTTTAAGAACTTAGTCAAGAACTACTTTCCGACTACCATTAAAATCGTCTGTTCTGATGGCGGGGTGAATATGAAGCCCTTACATCTTGTCTGTCCATTTGTGACATTCAACATCTCAAGTGCTGGTTACAGGTGCCCTGCAAGCCAATCATGTGAGTGATAGCACGTGTGACACGTTGTGTGATCTTTTTGCTTATGATTAATATTGGCATATTCTTATATTATATTATTTGTTACATATATATTGTGATGTCCTTGGTTCTGTACAATGGGAATCGGATTGTGATGAGATCATAATAATGAGATCGATTCACCTTTACACATATATCCTAAATAATCCCGGTCATAGGTTACTCAAGAGGGACATCGAGATAACCAGATAGATCAGTGTGCTATATACCCGCCCATATGATGGAGGCAGTTGGTCTCATAGCCACTTGTGTGGAGATACTAAGGATATAGTACAAGTGCTCATTAGAGAATGAGTTCACTGATTGATCCATTTATAGAATGTTGTATGGTTAATGATACCTAATGTCAGACAGCGATTTCATAGTCCCAGTTGTATATTTGGTCTTTAGACTTGCGACACCAAGGATGCCTTATATGAGTACTCCTTTCTTTGACGTTAGACTTACAGGTTTGGAAAGTTCCAAATCTGGTACAATTGATTATCAGGACTAGTAGCCAACCTTACGAAGGCAATTGAGTGTCAATAGAGGATCATCCACTCTCGGTATCACGAGAGGAATATCTCATATGTGCTTGCTCAGACAAATCCCTGGCCAGGGTCATTCAGATTGAGAGAGGAGTTCTCCGGTAGAATCTGAATAGAGCAAGATAAACTGATTCCGTATGTGACCTGACAGTACCATGTCTAATATACAGTCTCTGGGATATTATTTGGATGAGGGATTATAGATACATGGTAACTATGGATAGACAGGTCTGATGGATTTGATCCCCCCGTACCGTTTGAGGACTATGGCGTAGTGGCCTAGTACGTCCATAGTCGATAAGTCGAGTGAATTATTATGGGGATAATAATTCACTATATCAGAAGGAGTTTTGATGGGAGTGACTCACAGCTAGCTCGGTATTGGGCCTAGAGGGTCACACACATATGGTGGATGCTTCAGCGAATACAGGATTGGATGAAGATCCAATTAGCCCATATTCTCATTAGATGAGACCCTATGTTGATGGGCTCCTTGATTAAGGCCCAATTATATGTCTAAGGAGATTATTGGATAGAGATCCAATAATGCAATGTTAGTGGGTTATTGGATGGAGATCCAATACCCACTAAGGAAGGAGTCCTAAGGTTTTGGTGGCTCTCTATAAATAGGAGGGGAGACTCATGGTTGATAGGCTGCAGCTTTAGCCACCACCTCATATTCTCCTCCCTCCCTCTGAGCAAGAGTTGCAAGATCAGATTGGAGGAGTTTCACTACAGAGATCCATTGTGTGGATATCGCTAGAGAGGAGGATGCTTGACCTCCTTCATCTTCTCCATCTGGATCTGGAATACAGGGATATACGATCTCCCTAGGTAAAATCAATGTCTCACACATCGCGATTTTTTTTATTTTTATGATTTTTATCGTGACCCCAATCTTTTTGCACAACGATTTGATCTGCGTGAAAAATTGATTTTTATTTTGATTTTCGCTGCGCATGTGATGCACCCGCTGAGGTTTCCCAACAATGGTATCAGAGCCAAGGTTTTTGTGTAAAAATTGGTATTAAATTATGTGTGATGAGATTGAATCACGTACAACTATTCTACACACTTGTTGCAACGATTGGCAGCGAAAGTAGGCGCTACCTGCGGCGGAGGGGCGGCCACATGCATGTTGTCTGCATGCAGAGGTGGCTGGCCAAGGCCAGGCCCCCTGCAGGGATGGCCGACCATGGCCTAGCTACCAGCAAGGGGCGACCGGCTACGACCAGGCCCCTTGCAAGGGGCTGCCAGTCGCAAAGGGCAGTCGCCGCCTGCGTAGGGGCGGTGACGGCGCAATGAGGGTGAAGGAGGGCTAGGGCATCTTTTGAGAAAAAGATGGTTATGCCCCTCAGAATTTGAGAAATTCTAGCTATGTCCCTTTTATACAAAATTCCTTAAATGCCCTCAACATTTTAAGAAATTCTGAGGACTGTCCTCATATACAGAATTACAAAAATGCCCTTGATAATTCTGGAAATTCCGAGCATGTCCTGATTTCCAGAAAAATAATTAATTAAATAATTTAATTAATTATTATATATATCTAGTAATCCTACATATGATGTGATGTACATGTGATGTATGATGTTGATAGATGATCATGAGCCATATGTTGTGACGTGTGTAATTGTGATTATTATTTTTATTGGGGCCTGCGAGTCCACGTTTTTTTTCTCATTTATTATTGGGCCTACGCGCTTGTGATTATTTGTAATTATATTGAGAGGCGCAGCGGGAGCGTGGAGGTTACAACGGGACCCACGATGCCGTGGCGGGAGATCACGACGCATGGTGATGCGACGATCCGACAAAACCAATGATGAGGAGATCAATAATCACAGGGCATGGAGATGCGCCAATGCACACATAGATCCTATTGTGAGTGATTAGGCCCATTGGCTCGGGCTTAATCATATTAGGTGACGGCTCATGATCATCTAATGTGGCTTGCATATGTGATGTGTTATACACCTCCTAGATATATGTATATATATATTTGCATGCGATGTAGATATATATTAAATATGTATGTGTGTGACACGACATATTAGGAGACCGATACGAAAAAAAACCCTCCTAAGATAATATTTAGTCGGTAATCGTGAGGCAATAAGATTGACCCACGTGGCCTTCCATCGTTATAGGAAGAAATTAAATCACGATATAGGTTGAGTTGGCCGAGTCCCTCGAAGCTCACCTATCTACATGATCAAGATCTTGCCTATGACATAGAGATGTCACCGGTGACCTGAGGACATGGTATGCTTGGTCGAGTCCCTCGAGGGCATATCATCGAATCAGACTCATCTTGTAACGATGGTGATGACTTAACTGAACGTCATGGTTGGTCGAGTTCCTCGAGACTATGATGATTCAGAGGCCGAACATGATGGGAATCACAAAGAGTTGTGATTAGCAAGAGTTGCCTACCTTTTGGGCTTAATGTAATTGGTCGAGTCCCTCGAGGTTGCACTAAGACGCTAATTGGATCCCGATCCCCACTTGGAGTCTGCTGGAGACTTCCGTCTCATGTGTCGAGGGTGTCACGTGATTCACTAGGAAAATAGTGGGAGTACATTAAGATAAAAGTCTATATCTTAATTAGTATTTTTTGCAAAGTCTACATATTATTTATTTACGCTATATCTTTTTTGTCGCTTGCAAAACCCCTACAGGGCATACTTGATACCAACCGCCTCATTGGTCCAAAAGCTCTACATTTTGAGAATTATTCTCACAGAAGATAAAATCGTATATGTCTTTAATATGATTATGCTCATGCTTGAGGAAAGGATAAGCGAGGATGAGATCGTTCGCTTTGTGAATTATATAGATAGTCCTAAAGGATAGCCTGTATGTTGATCTTATACTTTAGTCCCTACCAGATTCCTTTTCTCACTTCATCATGAATTTTAACATGAGCAAGTTTGAGGTGACTCTCCCTGAGCTCCTCAATATGTTGAGGGAAACTGAGAGTGCCATCAAGAAGGAGAAGCCAGTTCTCTTCCACTATGAACTGGAAGACCAGTAAGACCCTTAAGAAGGGCAAGGGCAAAGAAAGACTAGGTAAGGCAAAAGTTGCCAAGAAATACCCAGGAAAGGACAAAGGACAATGCTTCCACTATGGCCAAGACAGACATTGGAAGAGGAACTGCAAGGACTACCTTGCAGAGAAGGCGAGACAGAAGCTTGGAGAAGCTTCAGGTATATTCATGATCAGTCGTCACTTGTTAGATTTTCAAGATAACACATGGGTATTGGATACCGGGAGTGTTTATCATATCTGTAATTCGTTGCAGGTTCTGGCAAGACCTAGGAGATTGGCTAGAGGCGAGATAGACCTCAAGATGGGTAATGAAGCAAGAGTTAGTGTAGTTACTGTTGGAGAGGACATCCTACATCTGTCTGGTGGAGCTATTATTGCATTAGATGCATGCTATTTTGTTCCCTCTATTATCAAAAATATTATTTCTATCTCTTGTTTGACAATTAGTGGATATAAATTAGTTTTTGAGAATAATAGTTGTTCAATAATTATGGATGATGAGATCATCACTAGAGGACCCTTATAAATGGCTTATATGTGTTAGACACTTCTCCACATATCATGAATATAAATATGTCTAAGAGGAAAAGAGATGAGGTGAATAATGCATAGCTATGACATTATAGGCTAGGTCATATACATGAGGGAAGGATTCAAAAGTTGCTGAAAGATGGATACTTAAATCCATTTGACTATGAGTCATATGCAACTTGCGAACCTTACCTTCGTGGGAAAATAACCAACTCTCATTTTAGTGGAACTGGAGAGAGAGCCACTGAGTTATTAAAACTCATACATAGTGATGTATGTGGTCCTATGTCGACTCAAGCTATAGGTGATTACTCATACTTCATTACATTCACTGATGATTTCTCTAGGTATGGACACATATACTTAATAAAGTACAAATCTAAGGCCTTTGAGTAATTCAGGAAATATAAGAATGAGATAAAGAACTAAATTGAAAAGAGTATTAAGACTCTTCAATCAGATCGAGGAGGAGAGTACTTGAGTACGAAGTTCACCCATTTCCTCAGGGACAATGAGATTCTATCCCAGTGGACATCTCGTTATACACCTCAGCTCAATGGTGTATCAGAAAGGAGGAATCACACGCTGTTAGACATGGTACGGTCCATGATGAGTTTCACTGATCTACCCGTTTCATTCTGGGGGTACGCCTTAGAGACTGCAGCTTACCTTATGAACAGAGTTCCATCAAAGTCGATAGTGTCTACTCCATATGAGATATAGAAAGGAAAGAAGTCCGATCTTACGATTGTTAAGATTTGGGGCTATCCTGCCCACGTTAAACCCCGATAAGTTAGAATCAAGGACAGAATGATGCACATTCATGGGATACCCAAAGGAAACTTGTGGGTATTATTTCTATCATCCCAAGGACCGAAAGGTCTTTGTTGCCAAGAGAACTGTGTTCCTTGAGAAGGAACACATTCTTGGTAGAAACAGTGAGAGTGAGATAGAACTGAGCGAGGTTGGAGAACCTAGCTCAAGCATCATTCTAACTTTATGTAGGTCTAATAGAGTATCTCACCCTCCAAAAGATATGTGGGACATATCAGTGGAGATGACTCTCAGGATGTTGATCCTCAGACCTACGAGGAGGTTATTATGAGTATAGACTCTGGGAAGTGGCAAGAAGCCATGAATTCTGAGATGGATTCCATGTACTCTAACAAGGTTTGGAACCTTGTGGATGCACCTGAGGGTATTGTACCCATCAGATGCAAATGGATCTTCAAGAAGAAGATCAGAGTGCATGAAAAGATAGAGACCTATAAGGCAAGGCTGGTAGCTAAAGGATATCGTCAAGGACAAGGAGTTGACTATGACGAAACCTTTTCACCTGTAGCCATGCTTAAGTCCATTAGAATTATTTTGGCCATTGCAGCACACTATGATTATGAGATCTGACATATGGATGTCAAAACGGCATTCCTCAATGGCAACCTCAAGGAAGAGATGTATATGATACAACCAGAGGGATTCGTATCCAAAGAGAGTTCAGATAAAGTGTGTAGGTTGCTTAGATCCATTTATGGATTGAAGCAAGCTTCTCGAAGTTGGAACATAAGATTTGATGAGGTGATCAGATCTTATGACTTCGTTAAGTACGAAGATGAGCCTTGTGTGCACAGGAATGTAAGTGGAAGAGCTATCATCTTCTTGGTGCTATATGTGGATGACATCCTAATCATTAGGAATGATGGAGCAATGCTTTCCACAATAAAGGCTTGACTATCTAGAAACTTCTCCTTGAAAGACTTAGGGGAAGCATCCTATCTTTTGGGGATCTGGATCTATAGAGATAGATCCAAAAATATGCTTGGCTTGTCCCAGTCTAGGTACATAGACTCCATTGTCAAAAGGTTTGGCATGAAAAATTCCAAGAGATGTCTCATACCGATGAGACATGGAATATCACTTTCTAAGAGTATGTCCCCAAAGACTCCTGAAAAAAGGGCATACATGAATAAGATACCTTATGCCTCAACGATAGGGTCTATCATATATGCGATGCTATGTACTAGGCCTGATATAGCAGATGCTCTGAGTGTCACGAGCAGATATCAACCAGATCCAGGTTTAGACTACTAGAAGGCAGTAAAGTGTATCCTTAAGTACTTGAGAATGACTAAGGATCTTTTACTGGTATATGGAGGAGGTAGCCTCCAGGTTGAGGGCTACACGAACTCGAGTTTTCAGTCCAACATTGATGATAGCAAGTCAAATTCATGGTATGTTTTCATCCTGAATGGAGGAGTAGTAAGCTCGAAGAGTTTCAAGCAAGATACTACTGCTGACTCAACCACAGAGGCAGAATACATTACTGTAGTAGAAGCAGCAAGATGAAGGGATGTGGATAAAGAAGTTCATCAAGGATTTGGGAGTCATACTAAGCAGCGTGGAGCTGACTCTCATATATTGTGACAGCGACAGGGCGATAACTCTAACAAAGGAACTCAGGTCTCAACAGAATTGTTCTGATAAGGTTCTATCTGATTAGAGCGATCATGACCCAAAAAGATATAGCAATGAAAATAGTTCCATCCGAAGAGAACATTGTAGACCCACTGACGAAGCCACTAGCTCAGATTATATTTGAGCGTCACAAGAGTCTGATGGGGATCAGACACATATGTGATTAGTTTTTGGTCAAGTGGGAGATTGCTGGTTACAGGTGCCCTGCAAGCCAATCACGTGAGTGATAGCACGTGTGGCATGCTGTATGATCTTTTTGCTTATGATTAATATTGGCATATTCTCATATTATATTATTTGTTACATATATATTGTGATGTCCTTGGTTCTGTGCAATGGGAATCAGATCGTGATGAGATCACAATAATGAGATCGATTCACCTTTAAACATATATCCTAAATAATCTCGGTCATAGGTTTCTCAATAGGGACATTGAGATAACCGAATAGATTAGTGTACTATATACCTGTCCATATGATGGCGGCGGCTGGTCTCATAGCCATTTATGTGGAGACACTAAGGATATAGTACATGTGCTCATTAGAGAATGAGTTCACTGATTGATCCACTTATGGAATATTGTATGGTTAATGATACCTAATGTCAGACAGCGATTTCATAGTCCAAGTTGTATATCTGTTCCTTAGACTTAAAATACAAAGGATATCTTGTATGAGTACTCATTTCTTTGACGTCAGACTTACAAGTTTGAAAAATTTCAGATCTGGTACAACTGGTTATCGGGATTGGTAGTCAACCTTACGAATGTAATTGAGTGTCAATAGATGATCATCTACTCTCGATATCATGAAAGGAATATCTCATATATGCTTGCTTAGACAAATCCCTGACCAGGGTCATTCGGATTGAGAGAGGAGTTTTTCGATAAAATCCAAATAAAGCAAGACAAACTGATTCCGTATGTGACCTGGCAGTACCATGTTCAATATACAGTCTCTGAGATATTATTTGGATGAGAAATTATAGATACATGACAACTATGGATAAACAGGTCCGATGGATTTGATCCCCCCTGTACCGTTTAGGGACTATGGCATAGTGGCCTAGTACGTCCATAGTCGATGAGTCGAGTGAATTATTATGGGGATAATAATTCACTATATCAGAAGGAGTTTTGATGGGAGTGACTCACGGCCAACTCGGTATCGGGCCTAGAGGGTCACACACATATAGTGAATGCTTCAGCGAATACAGGATTGGATAAAGATCCGATTAGCCCTCATTCGCATTAGATGAGACCCTATGTTGATGGGCTCCTTGATTAAGGCCCAATTATAGGCCTAAGGAGATTATTGGATAAAGATCCAATAATACAAGGTTAGTGGGTTATTGGATGGAGATCCAATACCCACTAAGGAAGGAGCCCTAAGGTTTTGGTGGCTCCCTATAAATAGGATGGGAGACTCATGGTTGATAGGCTGCAGCTTTAGCCACCATCTCCTATTCTCCTCCCTCCCTCTGAGCAAGAGTTGTAAGATCAGATTATAGGAGTTTCGCTGCATAGATCCATGTATGGATACCGCTAGAGAGGAGGACGCTTGACCTCCTTTATCTTCTCCATCTAGATCTAGAATATAGGGATATATGATCTCCCTAGGTAAAATCAATCTCTCACACATCGTGATTTTTTTAGTTTTTACGATTTTTGTCGCGACCCCAATCTTTTTGCACAACGATTTGATCTGCATGGGAAACCAATTTTTATTTCAATTTTCGCTGCCCATGTGATGCACCCGTTGAGATTTCCAAACATCAAGTCCCCTCCATATGCTCCTCAACTGTATGACATTTCTATCCTACAATATCAATCACCGTTTGAAAAGCTATTTCACAAATATCCTAATATGCAAACATGAAAGGTATTTGGCTATCTATGTTATTCATGGTTACGTCCCTATAATCCCATAAAATGCAGCCTCGATCTCACCCTTGTGTTTTCATTGGATACTCTCTTGAACATAATACCTTCCGGTGTTATGACCCTCACACTACTAAAGTCTTTGTTTCCAAACATGTCACTTTTGTGGAGTCTATCTTTCCCTTTTGGGATCACAGGTAGTCTATCATACTATTAGATTCCTATGACACATCTTTATCCTCTCGCGCATCTCCGTAGGATCCATAATCTTTTGTTACTTCTGTTCCGCAGCTTCTTCCTCTCTCCTCTCCTCCGGTTTCTCCTCTTCCTGTGCAATTGCCTCTAGAACCATAGCCTTTGTCTTCACCTCACCAAGGAAATTCTACCACCCTTCTGCCTGACTTACCTTGTGATAACCCTTTTACCACATATAGTCTCCCGGCATCCAATGCAAACTCGTTCCAAGAGTGGTGTCTTTAAACCACGTCAGGTTCTTGATTTACATACTAGCACGAAATCTTCCCTCAACTCTACTGAACCAACATCTTTTACTTAAGCCCAAAAATCTCCACATTGGCGTAAAGCCATGTATGAGAAATATGATACTCTTCTTCATAATATTACATGGACTTTTACCCTATCTCACTTTACACAAAACATCATCGGGTGCAAGTGGGTCTTTCAGATTAAGTAGAATCCCGATGGTTCAAGTGCTCGCTATAAAGCATATCTTGTAGCCAAAAGATTTTATCAACAACCTGGTATTGACTAAACCAAGACATTTATCCATGTTATCAAACCTACTATAATCTAGCTTATCCTAAGTCTGGCGATCTTCAAAGGCTGGTGCTTATGATAATTAGATATTAATAATACCTTTTTACAGGGGACTCTCACTGAAAATATCTTCATGGAGCAACCTCCTAGCTATATACATCCTCAATATCCATGGCATGTCTGTAAACTCCAAAAGGCCATTTATGGACTCCGTCAGGCTCCACGAGCCTAGTATACTGAACTTGGTCTATTCTTGTCTTCAGTTGGCTTCATCTCCCTATTTCTACGCCAACAACATGGGGGCACTATCTATCCTCTAGTCTATATGGACGATATTATTATCACAGGTGATAACTTTATAGAAGTTCAAGCATTTATCAAGCAATTGTCCAATAGATTCTCTCTTAAAGATCTTGGCAACCTGAGTTATTTTCTCGGTGTAGAGACTATGTTTACATCTTTTGGACTATTTCTTCAACAACGAATGTACATTCAAGATTTGTTATTCAAGATGAACATGCAAGATGCAAAAGAAGTTATCACTCCCCTATCTACCAGTGAATCACTCAAGTTATGTGATGATAGTCCTGCTATAGATCCTACTCAGTATCGAAAGGTAGTTAGCTCCTTACAATATCTAGCTCTTACCCATCCGGACGTCTCCTTTGCCATTAATAAATTAGCACGGTTTATGCATTGACCATCTACTTTGCATTGGATTGCTGCCAAACGCATTCTTCGTTATCTTAAGGGGACCATCGATCATGGGATTTTTCTTTGCAAACACTCTCCCTCTCAACTTTATGCTTTTGCTGAAGTTAATTGGGCTGAAAATGTTGATGACAGAACCTCTACATCGAGGTATATTATTTTTCTTGATGCTAATCCAATCAGTTGGAGTTCTAAAAAATAAAAGACAGTTGCCCGGTCTACAACTGAAGCTAAATATCGTGCTATTGCCACTGGTACTGTTGAACTTAATTGGATCACCGCCCTACTTAAGGAGCTTCACATTCCCTCTGATTCAACGCTTGTTATTTATTGTGATAACATCGGTGCTACTTACCTTTGTGTCAATCCAGTCTTCCACTCCCACATGAAGCATGTTGCTATTAATTTCCATTTTGTATAAGATCAAGTCATCCGTCAGCACCTCCGTGTTTCTCATGTCCACACGGCTGATCAACTCGTCGACTCCCTCACAAAGTCTCTGGCCCGCAAACTCTTTTCCTTGCATCGATCCAAGATCGACGTCCTTGACAAGAGCTCGATCTTGCAGGGGCATGTTACCTGTACAGATTTTCCTAGCTGAACGAGAATATCTTGTTCATCAATTGAAGGAAATCTTCCTTCCAACTTTGTATAAATATGTCTAGAAACAATGTATCAAGTGTATTATTTGATCATCACTTCTATTTTCAACACCTAAGAGCTCTTGTCTATTTAAAGGTGAGTGCATATGGTCTAGGATAAATAATTATAAGAGTTCCTCCCATCAAGGGCATCTCTTATAGAATCTTATTTTAATTGGACTTTCTCTCTATTGGCCAATAACCATAATTAGAATGCAATCATATCCATAATATATCTTACTCAATTAAATAAGATCACATAATCTAACATTCGCCCACTTGGCCCATAAATTTGGTAAGAGACAAAAGTATTTAAAATCATAAATAAATAAAATTTATTTGAAAACAAGTTTACACAATTAGATTTTGAATTTAAAAAAAAAATTATTTATATGTGCATGAATTTTAAAATAAGCCAATAAGTCTAATAAATATAATAATACTATATTAAGTCTGACTAGCAATATAAGTCATAGCAATTACATGTTATCAATGTCATATTTTCTTCTATGTACCATAACCTTGTTAGCCCTTCATAATGCAGTCCAAAATGACCCCTTAATTTACCTTGTTAAGACAATCCTGCCATCACATTTAATCATAATATGTACATATATAACTGTGAAGAGGATAGCATAAACAAATAACTTTAAGTACATAAGCAAAATTTCAATTATAGTGTCCACTCAAACATGCATCACCATATCTTTTATGGGTTGCTCACAAGCCTAATCACAAGAATATCTTCTTTCAAACAATTTAGGTTATAAGTCATAAGTGAATGGATTAGCAATCAATATAGTGAAACTCAAGTAATTAATTGATATTAGATATTTCTAGACTCTTTTTCTTTAACCATCAAGTACTTTATACCATAATGCATAGAGATGTAATAGTACTTGTTATTCTTAGAGAAGAAAATTACTACGGTATGTCATAAAATATTCTCAGCGACCTGACAATTGAGTCTGACCACACTAGGCTCTAAGATAAAATTTTATAGTCATAAATTTGATTAGTGGCCTCAAAGCATGTTAGGAAATGAAATTTTATTATTAATAATATAATAATAAATTGCTCCTATGGTTGATATAGATATAAATTGTAAGGTGGTCTTCTTGTTATCGAGGCAATCAACACTTGAAAATTAGTATCATTTTAAGCTGATATAACTTCATACATGTGAGTATAGAATTGTTGAATCTCGAATTTTAATGATGAAATCAATTGATAGGTTTTATATGTTAGAATCAATTAACACTAAGAGGGGGGGGTGTGAATTAGTGCAAGTGTAGAATTCTTGATTTTAAAAACTTGCTTGAAGTAAAGAAGAAAATCAGAAGTCTTTCTTGTACTTTGTTGAAAACAAATAGGCAAACGATTTAAAGAAAAATCGAAAGATGATGCTTGTGTCTTTCTTTATATTAATTAAGAACAACTGAAAGTAGTAAACAAGACAAGAGTAGAGAGCTCACAGATTTACAGTGGTTCGACAATAACTTGGCGTACGTCCACTCCCCAAGTCTTCTTCGCCAAGGTCTATCGGTGTCCACTACCGATCTTCTTTGGGCAAAGACCAAACCCTTACACTTCCCACTCTCATTTTCACAGGTTTAGGAGAGGAACCTTACAAATTTTTTCTCTTACACCTCACAAGGGAGACTTTACAAAGATTACAATTATTTTTCTCACTCCCTTGCCCCTTTCCTTTTTTTGCATAATTTTAGCACATAATTTTTCACAGAATTTCTAACCTAATTGTTGTGCTAAATGCAAGAAGATTTGAGGTATTTATAGATCCCAATTGGCTTCATAAATTGAAGCCAAAAATTAAAACGTATTTGAAAAATCCGAGTACGAGAGGTATAACCATCGGAACCGGTGGTACTACCGTTGAAATTTGTCCGAAAAATAGGGTGATAGTAGTACGACCATCGACTTGGGTGGTACAACTATCGGGAATCCCGAAAAAATATTTCCTCCACTTTTCCAATCTTGACTAGTACCTTTAGTTGACCCCTTTCCAAGTCAACCAATTGAGCTCAATCCACATCCAAGTATGGACCTGGTTTACCTCACTTGAGTTAATTTGGATTTCTTCTAAATCTAACTCAAGTATGACTCAAACCTTATTGATACTAACTATGACTAATTAATTACAGTCATTGCGACCATCAAGTCCAACAAGACTCTCCTAACTCCCGACAAGCTTTTCGACAACCTCATACGATCTTCTGGTGAGTCTCTTGGTCTTCTTTCGGCGAACTCCTGACGCCTTCCTGGCAAGCTCCCGATCACCTTTGATGAGCTCCTGGCGAGCTCCTGACAAGCCCCTGATACCTTCGGTGAGCTTCCGATGAGTCTCTCGACGAGTTCCAACTGTACCGTCCGAACCCCGGCCCAATGCCCAGACTTGACTCTGGCCCACATTTGATTGTAATTTTCTTTCTCTATCATAGTTAATCATGCATCAATCATCTCTACCACACATGTTAGATCAACAAACCATCGATTGATTTCATAATCAAAATCCAAAATTCAACAATCTCCCCTTTTTGATAATAACAATTAATTGATGATGGGAGTTAACCTTTACTCTCCCTAAATCCATACCATAATCCAAATAAGGAAAGCTTAAATTCAAAAGAACCAAACACTCTTAAATTCAAGTATCAAAATATCTATTTATCAAATTTTGAATTGATATACCATGGATTTTAAAAATCATCAAATCATCAATCATATAACATTAATTTCAACCAACAAATCATGAATCATTAAATTTTCAAGAATATTTCAAGAATTTCAAAATTCATACATTAGTCATACAATTAATTTAAAAATTTTCCTCCTTAAAAAGAATAAATACCTCATTTTATCATTTTTCATCAATATGTTATTTCTTTCCCTTTGTCATATATGTATTATTTTTCATATTTGTGTAATCAATATACTATTTCTCCCTTTTTGTCATCAACAAAAAGAGATGAAATAATGAGCAATTAATTTCAAGATACATAAACTCAATATGTGTCACAATTTTTTATATTTGTATTAAATAAATATTGATTAAATGTTTAATACTTCATTGCTCCCCCTTAGTAAAATAGGATAAAAATATAATTTTCTAATGAAAATTTTTCTTTCCTTTTTGTAAATAAAAAAGAAGTAGAAACAAAGGAGGGGAGTGAATAAACATCATCACAAAAAAATAGGGCTTAATCTTATAAATTTTTAAATCCAAGAAAAATTAAGAGTTATCCATGCAATTTAATTTATTTTATGTAGATTTTATACAAAAGTAGAAAATCAAGCAAATCATGCATTTTGATGGTTTAGCATTCCTAGCTCTCTTCTAATAAAGTCAAATTGCTCTTCATTTAATGATTTAGTAAAAATATCTGTTAATTAATACTTAGTATGAATAAATTCCAAAGATATATTATGATTATTCATATAATCTGTAATAAAGTGATGTCTAATATCAATATGTTTAGTTCTTGAGTGTTGAATGAGATTTTTGGTTAAGCATATTACACTTGTATTATTACATTTTATAGGGATATTTTTTATATAAATTTTGTAATCTTCTAATTTATTTTTCATCCAAATGACTTGAGCACAACAAGCACTGGCTGCAATATATTCAGCTTCAGCGGTAGATAAAGCAACCGAATTTTATTTCTTGGAAGATCAAGAAACAAGAGCATGTCCTAAAAATTGACATGTCCTGGTAGTACTTTTTCTATCTATTCTACATCCTCCATAGTCGGCATCGACATAAGCAAGTAAATCAAAATTTTTAGATTTTGGATACCATAATCCTAAGTCAAAGATTCTTTTTAAATATCTAAATATTCGTTTAACTGCTATAAGGTAAGCAAGTTTAGGTTTGGATTAAAATCTTGCATATAGTCCAACACTAAATATTATATCTGGTATAGTAGCAGTTAAATACAATAAACTACCTATCATTCCTCTATAGGTTCTTTAATTAAAAAAAAAATTCTCATTATCTAAGTCTAACTTTATAGAAGTGATCATGGGTGTGTTTATGGCCTTAGCATTTTCCATACCAAAATATTTTAACAAGTCTAAGCTATACTTAATTTGACTAACAAAGATAACATCATTTAATTACTTTATTTGTAATCCTATGAAAAAAAGTTGACTCACCCATTAGACTCATATCAAATTCTTGGCTCATACTTCTGGCAAAAGATTCACATAATGATTCATTTATTGAACCAAAAATTATATCATCAACATAAATTTGAATAACAAGAAAATTATTTTTTAAATATTTAAAAATAATATGGTATCAACCTTGTCTTTCAAAAAATTATTTGAAATAAGAAAAGAACTAAGTCTTTCATACCAAGCCCAAGGGGCTTGTTTTAATCCATAAAGAGCTTTAGAAAGTTTGAAAACATGATTCGGAATAAGACTATTTAATACCATGTTCAACATACACTTCTTCGGAAATAAAATCATTGAGAAAAATACTTTTAACATCTATTTGAAATAATTTAAAATCTTTGAAAGATGCAAAGGCAAGGAGCATCCTTATGGCTTCAAGTCTAGCCACAGGAGTGAAGGTTTCTTCATAATCGATCTCTTCTTGGTTGAAACATTTGGCCACTAATCTAGCATTGTTTCTAACCACAATAACATTTTCACCTTGCATGTTTCTAAAGACCCATTTAGTACCAATCACTAAACGGTCATTAGGTCTAAAGAGCAAGATCTCATATCTCATTTCTCTCAAATTGATTTAACTCTTCAAGCATCACAATAACCCAGAGTCATCTCTTAAGGCTTCATCAATGTATTTTGGTTTAAATTGAGAAAAAAATACGGCATTAGCATAAAAATTTTTAAAAGAAGAATGAGTTTGAACACCTCTGATGTATCTCCTATTATAAACTCCTTAGGATGAGCATTTACAAACTTCTATTCCTTGGGTAAGGATTTAGAAGTAGATTCGTCCAAGTTGCTTTTAGGAGGATTATCATTTAATTCAAAGAACTAAAATCAAATTCATCATCAAAATCAATTTTTTTAAGTTCGAAAAACTCATTGAAAACAACATAAATAGATTCTTCAATTACTAAAGTTCTTTTATTGAATACACGATAAGCTTTTGAAATAGAGGAATAACCAAGAAAAATACCTTAATCGAATTTTACATGAAATTTTCCTAATGTATCCATTTCATTCAAAATAAAACATTTCCAACCAAAAACTTTAAAATATAAAATATTAAGATTTTTATCATTCCATAATTCATAATGAGTTTTAGAGAGTAATGATCTTACAAGAACCCTATTTAAAACATAGTCTATCGTGTTAATAGCTTCGGCCCAAAAATATTTTGGTAGGCTATATTCATTTAACATGGTTCTAGCTATTTTTTCTTTCTACTACTCCATTTTGTTGTGGATTTCTTGGAGTAGAGAAGTTGTAGATGTACCTATTTGACTCACAAAAATTTTGAAACTCATTGTTTTGAAATTCACCACCATGATCACTATGTATTGATGTTATCATAAAATCTTTTTTTATTTTAAATAATTTTATAAAATTTTAGAAAAAAATTAAAGAAATCACTTTTGTGTGTCAAGAAATAAGTCCAAGTATATCTACTATAATCATCTACTATAACAAATACATATTTTCTATCTCCTAAACTTGTAGTATCAATTGATCCAAATAAATCCATATGGATCAATTGTAGTGGTCTAGATGTGTTTATTTAATTTTTTGATTTAAAGAGACTTTTTATTTATTTTCCTAATTGGCAAGTATCACATACCTTATCTTTAACGAACTTAAGGCTAGGTAGTCCTCTTACTAAACTTATAGTTGAAATTTGGTCTAGTAGTTTAATGCAAGCATGACCTAGTCTCCTATGCCAAATCCAAAGATCATCATTTAAGGTCGAAAAGCATGTTTCACCATAAAACTTTTCAGTATCAATGGTATATACATTATTGTTTATTAAGGCAATCAAAGATTTATTTTCATGTGACATTTCAATTATACAAGCATTAGGTTTAAATTTAACAATATATCCTTTATCACATAATTAGCTAATACTAAGTAGATTATGTTTCAAACCATCAACTAATAACACATCTTCAATCAAAAGGTTTGATATGTTACATATGGTTTATTTCCCAATGATTTTACCTTAGTTGTTATCTCCGAAGATGGCAATTCCTTCATTTATGTTAGTGAGCTTAGAAAAATAAGTTGGATCTGTGGTCATCTGCCTTGAGCATCCACTATTAAGGTACCATTTGGTACTCCTAGTCTTAGTTTGGAGATAAACCTATAAGAAAGATGATTTTAATTTAGGTACCTATTTTACTTTGGGTCCCTCATGAAGAGCTTTACCAAATTTATCTAAAGGTTTTTGGTTGTTTATGGTTCCTTTAGGAACCAAAATTAATTTATATAGAGCATACTTTCTAAATGAATATTTGTAAGCTTTATGTCTCAATCTACCACAAAAGTTGCATTTTATTTTTTATGGTAAGTTTAGAGTGGGTCCTTTAACGAAGATAGTTGGCTTTTGTTAAGTATTTCCAACAAAGTCTATACCTTCTTTCCTATGAATATGACCCTTATTTGGAAGGATCATGTTTAGGGATTTATTTCCTATTTCAATCTTTTCTAAAGTTTGTTGTAATACATGATTTTCTTTTCTAAGTTCATCTAAATTTTCACATTCGGTGCATGAACTATATGATGGTGATGCTATATATATTTGTTTAAATTTACTAACTAGTAAATCATGCTCTTTCTTAAGTAATTTATAAGACTTACTAATTTTTTTTAAACTCATTATATAGCTATGGAACATATTCAATAATTTAGTAAAGAAAATATTGTAAGACTCACTTACCTCATTATGGATGGTCATGACAGCATAGTTGGCAACCTCTTCTTTGATATGGTCTTCTTCATCTGATGAGCTTTATCGAGAGTATCTTCTTCTTATGTGGTGTCTTCTTCTTTAATTGAGGACACTCGTATTTGAATGTCCTGGGTTCTTACATTCAAATCATACAACACTGTCCCTTTTTTGTTTATTTTTATTTTTATAATTTTTAATTTTATAATTTTTTTATTTTCCTAGATAATAGTGTAATGTCAATGTCCTCCTCACTCGATGAGTTATCTATAATTTTCAGTGCTAAATCCTTCCTATTCTTTGGAAGTTGTTCATCAAGTTCATCATGAGCTTTACAACTCAGTTTATAAGTTATAAGAGATCCAATCAGTTCTTCAAGATGTAAATTATTATGATATTTAGCCTCTAGAATTGTAGTTACTTTAGGATCCCAACTTTTTTGAAGAGATCTTAATACTTTACTAATAAATTCAAAATTAAAAAAATATTTACCAAGAGCTTTTAGAACATTGACAACATATGTGAACCCGGTGTACATGTCTTTAATGGACTTACTTGGTTTTATTCTAAACAATTCATAATTATGAACTAAAATATTAATCTTAGACTCTTTAACTCTACTGGTGCTTTCGTGTGTGATTTGAAGTATGTGTCAAATATCATAAGCAGTTTCATAAATAAAAACCTAATTAAAATCATTATTATCAAGTGTACAAAATATAGCGTTCATAGCTTTTGCATTTAACGAAAAAGTCTTCTTTTCCAAATCATTTCATTCGTTCATTGGTTTGGAATACTTTTCAAAACTATTTTCAACTATGTGCCATAAATCAAAATCCATAAAAATTAGAAAAATACGCATTCTTATTTTCCAATATGTGTAATCCGTCTCATTGAATATGAGAGGACGTGCAATAGAATGTCCCTCGTTGATGCCAAACAAAGTCATTTACTCACTTGGGTGTTTAGTCCAATGAGTAGCACGTGGCTTTGATACCAATAGTTAGGATCAATTAGTAGTAAGAGGAGGGGGGGTGTGAATTAGTGCAAGTGTAAAAATATTCGATTTAAAAAACTTGCTTGAAGTAAAGAAGAAAATCGAAAGTGTTTCCTGAACTTCAGTGAAAACGAATAGGCAAACGATTTATAGGAAAATCGAAAGATGATGCTTGTGCCTTTCTTTAAATTAATTAAGAACAATTGAAAGCAGTAAACAAGATAAGAGTAAAAAGCTCACAGATTTATAGTAGTTCGACCACAACTTGGCCTATGTTCACTCCCCGAGTCCTCTTCGTCGTGGTCCACTAGTATCCACTTCCGATCTTCTTTGGGTAAAGACCAAACCCTTACACTTCCCACTCTCCTTTTCACAGGCTCAAGAGAGAAATCTTACAAACTTATTCTCTTACAACTCACAAGGGAGGCTTTACAAATATCACAATTTTTTTCCTCACTCCCTTGTCTCCTTTCCTTTTCCTCAACCGTCGGGAATCCCGTAAAAGTGTTTCCTCAACTTTTTAAATCTTGACTTGTACCTTTAGTTGATCCCTTACTAGATCAACTAATGGAGCTTAACCTGAGCTCAATCCAAACCTAAGTATGGACCTGGTTTACCTCAGTTAAGTTATTTTGGATTCCTTCCAAATCTAACTCAAGTATGACTCAAACCTTACCGATGCTAACTACGACTAATTAATTACAACCATTGTGACTATGAAATCCAACAAGACACTCCTAACTCCCGATAAGTTTTTTCGCAACCCTCGACGATCTTCCAATGAGTCTCTTGGTCTTCTTCCGGCAAACTCCCAATGCCTTCCTGACAAGTTCCCGATCACCTTCGGTGAGCTCCCGACGAACTTCTAATAAGCCCGTGATACCTTCGACAAGCTTCCGGCGAGTCTCTTAGTGAGTTCCCACTACATCGTCTAAACCCTGGTCTGATGCCCGGTCTTAACTCTAGCCCACATCTGATTGTAATTTTCTTTCTCTATCACAGCTAATCCTACATCAATCATCTCGAACACACATGTTAGATCAACAAACCATCAATTGATTTCATCATCAAAATCTGATATTCAATATTATGATCTAACTTATGCATTAGAGAAAGTGATGTAGGATTAACTATGATGATAAAAAGGCATTACAATCAGATGTTGGGCCAAAGTCAAGTTCGAGCATCAGGCCGAGGTTCGGATAATGCAATGGGAGCTCACCGAGAGTTTGCCAGTGGTCGACAGAGGTTTGGACGATGTTGTCGAGAGCTCACCAAAGGTTTGCCGGGAAGTTCATCGAGAGTTCGTCGATAGGTTATCGGGAGCTCATCGAGAGTTCATCTGAAGGATGCTGGGAGTTCGTCGGGAGTTCACCAAAGGGAATCGGGAGCTCGTCGGGGGTTTACCAAAAGGATGTCGAGAGTTCACTAGGAGTTCGCTGAGAGATCAATTGATGGTCGGACAATAAAGATTATGAGTTAAGTGTCGTAGTTAGCATCATAATGAGAGTTAATTTTACTATCTCAATTAAGAGGTCATTATGCCTTAATTGAAGTTGATTTGGACTTATTAGAAAGGTCATTTCAGTAATCCAAGGTTGGGTAAGACAGTCTCCGATAAGACACAATCTCCGAGATAATATAATCTCCCAGAAGACAGTCTCCGGGAAGATATAGTCTCCTAAAAGATAATCTCCTAGGATACACAGTCTTCGAGAATTTTGGCTCCATTCTTAAAGTCATTTGAGGCTATAAATATCTCATCCATTCTTGCTTGAGCATATAAGAATCAAGAGTGAAAAACTTGTGAAAACGCTGTTGTAATTCCTTGAGAGTTCTCCCTCATTTGTTTTTGTGTAGTTTTTGTTTAAGGGAGTATTGATAGAATTGTAAAGATTATCTCTTAAACCTCTAAAAAGAGAATAAAGCTGTATGAAGGTTGTTTGATCTTCGCCCATTAAAAAAGATCATGAGTGGAAGCCGGTGGCCTCGAGTGAAGAGGAATCGGGAGTGGACGTAGGTCAAGAGGACTGAACCACTATAAAAATCTAGTATGCATCTCTTTCTTGCTTTTCCTTACTATTGCTCTTAGATTTAATTGTTTATTAACTAGTTCTAAGTTAAAGCAATTTCAATATCAATTTTTTAGAATGAAAAGTTTTTCACTTAGCACTAATTCACCCCCTCTTAGTGCCAACTCGATCCTAATAGTTGGTATCATAGCCAATTACACTCAATTAGATTAATGCCCAAGCGAGTTAATGGTTTCTTTTAGCATTAATGAGGGTTAATGTATCACATGTCCTCCTATGTTTAGTGGGATATATTACACATATTGAAAAACTCGAATGAGAATTTTTCTCCTTTCTATGGATTTTGATTTATGGCATACTATCAAAAATGGGTTTAAGAAGTCATTTAATCCGATAAATGATTAGAATGATCATGAAAAGCAAATGTTTCTTAAATGCCAAAGCTATGAATGTTTTATTTTGTGCTTTAGATAAAACTAAATTTAATTGAGTTTCTGCTTGTGTTTCGGCTTTTGATATATGACACATATTAGAAATCGCACACGAAAGTACAAGTAAAATAACGGAATAAAAAATAATTGAAATGACTTGTAAAGATGAACAAAATGAATACATTCCAAAGAATAGGAAGAATACTAAAATGACTTGTAAAGATTAGAACACAAGAACAATACCTTCTAAAGAATATGAAGGAAATTGAACTGAGAACAATAGATGACTCCTCGAGTGAAACCTCGAGTGATGAGAACTATGAATTTGAACTTATGACAAAAGAACCATATAAATTAATGAAAATAAATGAAAAATATAAAAATAAACTTAAATTAGGCAAAACCTATTGCTATGAACGTAAAAAGTCGAGGCACTCCGAAACTGAAGACCACAACCAAGAAGAAGTGGAGAATCTCATGCTCATTGCCATCCACGATATGGTAAATAACTTATCTAAAGCTTCATTTACTTTTGATTATGAAATGTCTTTCATGAATTATTTGATGAATTTAAAAAGCTTAGCAAAACTTATAAATCACTCAAAAAAAGTTCATGCATTCCTTTCTAGTAAATTGAAAACATGAATAATGCATCAACACCATGTACTTCTTGCTCAAAAATGTGAAATGTTAAATGAAATTAAAAAAATATATAATATTAAAACAAATCTTAGAAAAGTTTAAGATAGATAACAAATCTCTAAAAATGATCCTTACTAATAAGGGTCATGTTCATAAGGAATGTATTGACTTTATGGGTAATGCTCATCAAAAGCTAACTATCTTTATTAGCGGACCTGCATTACACTCTTCTCCAAACTCAAATATAATTTTTATAATATATTAAGATATTTTACTTATAAGTGTTCATTTAGAAAGTATAGTTCACATAAGTTGATTTGGATTCCTAAAGGAACCATAAACAACCAAATGTCTTTAGTTAAATTAGGTAGAGCTTTTCAAGAGTGACCCAAAGTCAAATGGGTACCTAAATCGAACAGGAGCACTAAATGATATCTTGAAAGTGGTTGCTCAATGCACATGACTTGAGATCTAAAACACTTTTCAAGCTTACTAGCCTAAACAACAACAATAAGAAAAATTATTGAAATTAAAATTATTGGCAATGAATCTTTTGATGGTTCATTATTAGACAATTAATCTTAATTATTTTTCGATAATACTAGTATAAAAATAAACCAAAACTAAAGAACCTTAGTTATTGTTAATGAAAAATTATCTACGTTGAAATTTTTCTGAAAAGGGATTTTGATGATGTTATGTTGGTTGATTTAAATGTAAATGCTAATGTTGAATGATTTAGTTGAAATATGTTTGAATGTTGTATCATTGAATGCTAAATCATTCCTGAATTAGCGCTTGAAATAAAGTAAAAAAAATGAGATGAGCATGGTAACTCATTTCATTAAGTCTAAAGAGTTAGACTCACTTAAGAAAGAAAAATCATTAGAATTAAAATTAATCGAAGCTCTTGTTTAAAAATATTTTATTATAATAATCTTGATGACTTCTTTTGGAAATGATACTTAATTTTCAGTTTTAAAGTGGTTGAAAATGTTTTATTTGAAAATATTTTATTATAATGATCTTGATGATTTCTTTTTAAATAAAATTTGATTTTTGGTTTTAAATGACCATACATGGATTTGTAAGTCATTCTTGAAATAAATCACATAAATTGAAACAACTAAAGGGAAGAAAAATATTTTTCTTGAAAAATTTCTCAATCTTTATTTTATTAAGTTTTCAGTAAGAGATTGTTGAATCTACTCATGATATTTTTAAATCTCGATTTTTTGATGATTTAAACTTGAAATTTTCTGTACATGAATCAAGATTTTTTTTTTCTTTTCTCCTATGCAACTTACCATAGAAAAGGTCTTATCATGATCTTGACATCTTGAAAATCATAATTTAAGATCTTTATATAAATCAAGATCGTTCACTAGGATTCTTTCATTTTATTAAAGAAAAATATCTATATGAATCAAGATCCTTTTTATTATTTGATCTCATAAGATTTCTTTTTGACTAAAGAAAAATTATCAAATTAAATCATGTCTTTTGGTATTCATGATTTGGTACTAATATGCTTCATGACATGATTGATTTGTTCCTTATATTCATGAATGGTATACCTTATCACCAAATTAATATTTCTTAAATTTGTGATGAGTTGAAAATTAAATGATTTTTTTGATAAGCTTTTCCTTGACTTCTGAACTTGACTTATCCTTTATGGGAATTATTTTTAACCTCTATGATTTCTTCTTTTTAATAAAAAGAAGATTTATGATCTTAATAATTACAATTTAATATTTTTAATTAAGATCATTCTTCCATTTTATTAAAAAATTATCTAAATAATTTATATGTCTTAAGATTTATCTTGGATGAATCAAGATTATTTACTCTCCTAAGACTCATTTTCGTTATTTACAAAAAAAAGAAAATATTTATTAAAATAAATCATGTCTTTGGTACTTACGAATTGATCTTTCATATTATATCCTTAATGACATGACTTTTATTATAACCCCTTTATATTTTAATTATCAATGTCTTGAAAATTAATTATGTACTGTTGCATTCTTCCCTTCTTTTTGACAATGACCAAGGGGGACATAAAATTATTAACTTGCAACAACGAAAAGAATTAGATATAATAAATCTTCCAATATTGAATAAGGAACAATTAAATTAGATATGATAAACAAAGAAGAGAATTAGATATGTTAAGATTGTTATCTTGCAATAAAATCATTAAATGAGGAACAATTTACATAGAAAAAATTAAGAATTATAAATTTTCTAAATGCATGATTTACAACTTGAGCATAATTTGCTATCATATTTTTTGGATTTTTTCTTTTTAACAATTGAGCTTTTTATTAAAATCTACATGAGATAATTTTAAATCTTCCAAATACATGATTTGCTATCATGTTACTTTTCGGATTTCTTGAGCTTTTTTCTCTTGATATTTACATGAGATGATCTTTTAAATGCAAAGAGTAGCTCTTATATTTTTCTTGGACTTCTTGACTTTTTGATCTCTCATTTGAAATGGTTTCACTTGATTCTTTCTTCTTGACATTTGCATAAGAAAAAAATGTGAGTTAAAATTTTCTTATGATAAGACTCATAAGATCTCTTTCAATATTTTGATTCTTGGATTCATGAATATTTTCAAATGTATCCCCTCTCTTGATATTTGATTTTTTTTTATGGGATACTTGATTTTTGGATCTTTGATCGCCTCCCTCTTCTTCTTTTATCTTATTTATAAAGAGGGAGAAAAGAAATTTGATGTGACATTTGTGATGCATAAAATTCTATCTTTATCCTTTTTCTTATTTTACAAAGGGGGAAAATGAATTAAATTCTATCTTTAGTCTTCTTATTTTACAAAGGGGGAGAAATGGACTAATTTCCTCTCTTTATGTGATAAATGTTTAAAAAAATTATTCAAATAAAATTGAGCATTTCTCCTTTTTAGTGATAACAAATAAGGAGAAATGACATAACTGATGACATAAGAGATATATTTGTTTTGAGATCTTTGAAATGGTTAAAATAGATGTTGTATCATGATTGATGACATGGTTATCTTATGAACATAATGATTAAAAATTTTATGTGATACCATGTTTGAAAATTTTGTCATGTATGGTTAAATTGTAAAAAATTATCAAAATGCTTGAATTCAAAAGTGATGGTGCTTTTGAATTCAAGTTTGTTTTATTTATTCTATGATATATATATATAGGGAGAGTTAAGGTTAACTCTCGTCATCAATTGGTTGTTATCAACAAAAAAGGTAAGATTATTGAATCTTAGATTTTGATGATGAAATCAATTGATTAGTTTTATAATCTAACTTGTGTGTTAAAGAAAGTGATACAAGATTAACTACGACGATAAAAAGGCTTACAATTATATGTTGGACCGGAGTCAAGTTCGGGCATCGATCCAAGGTTCAGACGACGTAATAGGAGCTCGCTGAGAGTTCATTGGAAGGATGTTGGGAGTTCGTCGGGAGTTTATCGAAGGGAATCGGGAGCTCATCGAGGGTTTACCGAAAGGATGCTAGGAGTTCACCAGGAGTTCGCCAAGAGATCAATTAACGGTCGGACAACGAAGATCGTGTGTTAAGTGTTATAGTTAGCATCATATAAGAGTTAGTTCTACTAACTCAATTAAGATATCATTAAGCCTTAATTAAGGTTGGTTTGGATTTATTAGAAAGGTCATTTCAGTAACCCAAGGTTAGATAAGATAGTCTCCGAGAAGACACAGTCTCCGAGATAACACAATCTCCCAAAAGACACATTCTTCGAGAAGATAATCTCATAGAAGACACAATCTCCTAGAAAACACAGTCTCCTAGGACACAGTCTTTGAAAATTTTGGCTCTATTCTTGAAGCCATTTAGGGCCAATAAATATCCTACCCATTCTTGCTTGAGCATGCAAGAATCAAGAGCGAAAAACTTGTGAAAACACTATTGTAATTCCTTGAGAGCTCTCCCTTATTTATTCTTGTGCAGTTTTTGTATAAGAGAGAGCTAATAGAATTCTAAATGTTATCTCCTGAACCTGTAAAAGGAGAATATAGCTATATAAGAGGTGTTTGATCTTCGCCCATTGAAAAAGATCAGGAGTGGAAGCTGGTGGCCTCGACTGAAGAGGAATCAGAAGCGGACGTAAGTCAAGGGTATCGAACCACTATAAAAATATAGTGTGCATCTGTTTCTTACCTTTCATTACTATTGCTCTTGGATTTAATTGCTTATTAACTAGTTCCAAGTTAAAGCATTTTCAATATCAGTTTTCTTCGAACGAAAAGTTTTTCAAACCGAAGTTTTTCACTTAGCACTAATTCACCGCTCCCCCTTTTAGTGCCAACTCGATCCTAACAAGAATCATCCCTTTCAAATATCTTATTACTTTTCTTTGTACTCCTTTAATATTTTCACTTCTTGGTAACTTGAATATCTAACCAATATATTAACTGTAAAACTGATATATGTTCTGACATAGGCGTGAGCATAGATTTCCAACTGTACATATATAAAGAATATTTTCTTTATCTAATTCTTTTCAAGTCATTTTAAAGCATTTGTTTTAACTAAAATTTTACTTTTATGATTTTGCTGAATAAAGTTGTATATTAAATTTTTTCAGTACTAGATTAATATATCATTTCTGAGATAGTCTTAATAATCATTGAGATCTATAACTGAATATCTCAATGCTAATAACATAAGATGTCTCATTCATATCAACCATCTTAAATTATTAATGATAAATTTCTTGATTTAGGATAATAAACTAAGGATATTATTGGTAATGTAAAATATTATTCATGTATAAGACTAATATAATAAACTTGCTCCCATTAATCTTCAAATATAAATAATGATCAATAGTATTTTTCTTAAATTTAAATAAATCAATGATATCAAGAAACTTTATATATCATTATTAGAAGCTTGTTTAAGGTCATAAATGGATTTCTGAATTTGTATACCAAATTTTATATTTCTTCTACGAATCATTTAGAGTAACTCATATTAAGCTAGATCTTTAATCAGAAAACTTATTTTCATATCATTATGGTGTAACTCAAATTTATAATGAGTCACCAATGTCATGACTATTCTTAATGAGTTCATTTAAAAATTAAATATCTCATTATGGTCAATGCATTCTTTATGAGTAAAATCTTTAACCACAAGTCTTGGCCATTATATCATCGACATTATTCTTAAGTTATAATTTTTATGTAACACTCTTTTATAATTATTAGATAATTCGATGAATTCATCAGACACCATCCTAGTTATTGATTTTAACTCTTCTTTCATTACATTATATTATATTTTCAGAATTGTTACCTTTCATGACTTATGAAAATATTGAGAGATCCTTTTGATTCTTTTATTATAATATAATTCTTGTACATGAATCACATCATAAATAATAGAATTTCTTTTCCTTTAAGATATTCTCAAAAACTAACAATTATGGTTATTCTACAAGACTATTAATAGTGATATCAATATTATATAAGAGTTTAATAATATTATTTTGTTGTTCACCTTTCTCAAATTATTCAATGATTTGAGAACAACAATGTATTGAATAATAAAGGAGTATCAAATTATATCTCCTCTATATTAAAAAATTAAATTTTGAGATTTTCACTCTTAATAATTCACTATTTTATAGGAATCTTACATTACCATATTTAATTATCTCTGTACTATGATTAGGGCAATAAGAAATGTACCCCTTTGAATTTTCTGGATAAACTATAAAATATTTAAAAATAGTTATTAAATTAAATTTCCTTTTATGTGAATTGAAGATCCTTATCTCTGCAGGACAATCTTAAATATGTAAATGTCTTAAAGTTGGGTTTCCTATCAATCCATAACTCAAAAGAAGTTGATGGAATTTACTTACTAGAAACCTTATTTAAGATATATATATAGTTGTCCTTAGAGCTTCTTCTAACATTGATTCGGATACAAAGAATAATCAATCATGCTCCTAATCATATTTATAAGAGTACGAGTATCTTTCAGCAATCCTATTTTATTGTGATACATCTGGTAAATCATATTGAATACATATACCCTACTTTTCCATGAATCCGCAAAAGAACTAGAATTATAATTGGGTTTATTATAAATACATTAAAATTTATCACCCCTACCATATATGATAATCTTGACTTTTCTATATAATCATCTCTCTATCTCATTTATGTACACTTCAAGAGTGTCAATGGCCTGAGACTTTACATATAATAGATATATATAATCATATCTTGATAGGTTATCTTTAATGTGATAAAATATATCTCTTTAATAAAATAGAAAAGTGACCCTCAAATATAAACATAATCTCAAGAAGTTTACTATATTTTATTTTAATATGAGACCCTTGTAAACTCAAGATTCATATTAATTATGTATAAACTATCATACATAACTCAAAACTTAACTTTTATTGAATCATACTAAGTTTATAATCACCAAAAGAGAAATAATATTATAACAATTGTAGGTAAGGAACTTAAATTCTCATAATTGTAAGAACATAACATATATCCTCCAAATCCATCAAATGAATCATCTCTAGGCATAGGTGATAAATACAAACTATTATCGCTTTTACTTTAAGATAATTTCATATAATGATAAATATTTTATTCTTTTTTAGTTTTTTCATATTCAAATGAATTTCTATTATTGGCAACATTGTTGAATATCGGATTTTGATGATGAAATCAATTGATGGGTTATTGATCTAGCATGTGTGTTAGAGATGACTTATGCAGGATTAACTATGATAGAGAAAGAAAGTTATAATCAGATGTTGGGCCAGAGTCAAGTCCAGGGTATCAGGCCGAGGTTCGGATGATGCAGTGGAAACTTGCCGAGAGACTCACTGGAAGCTTGTCGAAGGTATCAGAAGCTTGCCGAAGGTATCGGAAGCTTATCAGGAGTTCGTCAGGAGCTTGCCGAATGGATCAGAGGCTTGTCAGGAGTTCGTTGGAAGCTTATTGAATGTATTGAGAGTTTATGATGAGCTTGCTGAAGGTGATTGGGAGCTTGCTAGGATGGCGTTGGGAGTTCGCCGGAAGAAGAACAAGAGACTCGTCAGAAGATCATCGGGGGTTGTCGAAAAGCTTGTCGAGAATTAGGAGGGTCTTATTGGACTTGATGGTCACATTGATTGTAATTAATTAGTCATAGTTAGCATCATTAGGTTTAAGTCCAACTTGAGTTAAGTTTGGAAGGAATCCAAATTAACTCAAGTGAGGCAAATCAGTCCATTGTGGGGTTTAGATTGAGCTCAAGTCGAGCCCAATTGCTTGACCTAGAAATTCGTTAACAGGAGGTACAAATCGGGATTGGAAAAGTGAAGGGAATCACTTTTTCGAAAATCCTGGCGGTTGTACCACCGGTGAGCGATAGTTGTATCGCCACCGCCCAGGAATCCGAGCAACACACAATGGTTGGATCACCCAGGTCGGCGGTTGTACCACCCATACCTTGTTTTCAGGGTGGCTTTCGACGGTTGTATCACCAGCGTTGACGGTTGAACCGCTCATACCCAGATTTTTTGATACATTTAAATTTTGGCTCCAAATCCTGAAGCCAATTCATGGAATGAGGAGCGATTTGCTAGGATCAATTTGCTTAAAAGAAAATTAAGAACTTTAAATATATGGGATTCGCATTATTTAGTTTCTACTTTCTTATTTACAAAAAGGGAAGAAATTTTATATGAAGATTGTGATTTGCTATTTTACAGATTTTATTTGCTACATTTGCTTAAAATTTATACAAGATGATTTTAAATGTATGAGTAGCTCTTAAATTTTTGAATCTTCTTGGATTTCTCAGATTTTTGAACTTATCTTTAAAATAATCATTTCAAAATTTACATGTATAAGATTGAGGTTGAGGGTTAGGAATGTTAAACCATGAGAATGATAGAATTGCTTGATTTGCTACTCTTGTTTAAAATGAAATGAATTAAATTGACTAGGTAGTTATTAACTTATTTTGGAATTTATAAGATTAAGTTCTATTTTTGTGATATGATGTTTTTCACTCCCTTCCCTTGTTTCTTCTTTATTATTCAAAGAAAGGGAAGAGAAATTTTCATAAGAAAATTAGGTCTTTATCCCATTTTATTAAGGGGGAGTAATGCAAAATTTATTTTGTAAAAATATGAAAACTTTGACACATGATGACCTTATGTATCATGAAAATTACTTGTTTATTATTTCACCTCTTTTTGATGATGACAAAGGGAGAGAAGTAGCATATTGATGACACAAAATAATATATACATGTTAAAAGAGAAGAAATAGCACATATGACAAAGAAGGAGAAATGACAAATAAAAATTTGCATGAAATTCTTGGAATATCATGATAATCTTTGAAAGAAGAAAATTTGCATGAAATTCTTAGAATAATCTTACAAAAATCTGTTGGATGAAATTAATATCATGATGATATTTGAAAGAAGAAAATTTTACACTTCTTGAAATATTCTTGAAAATTAGTGATTCGTGATTGATATAAATTAATATGATTCCATATTTCTATAATTTATGGTATATCATTTATAAAATGAATGTTATAATACTTGAATTCAAGGGTATGTGATTCTTTTGAATTTAAGTTTTTCTTATTTGATTATGGCATGGATTTAGGGGGAGTAAGGTTTAACTCTCGTCATCAATTGATTGTCATCATAAAAAAGGGAGAGATTATTGAATCTCGGATTTTAATGATGAAATCAATTGATGAGTTATTGATCTAATATGTGTGTTAGAGATGACTGATGCAGGATTAACTACGATAATAAAGAAAGTTACAATCAGATGTTGGGCCAGAGTCAAGTCCGAGGTATCGGGCCGAGGTTCGGACAATACAGTGGGAACTCACCGAGAGACTCGTCGGAAGCTTGCCGAAGGTATCGGAAGCTTGCCGGGACTTCACGGGAGCTCGTCGAAGGGATCGAAGGCTTGCTGGGAGTTCGCCATAAGCTTACTGAAGGTATTAGAATCATGTTAGGAGTTCGCTGGGAGCTTGTCGAAGGTGATCAGGAGCTTGCCAGGATGGCGTCGAGAGTTCACCGGAAGGAATCTAAATTAACTCAAGAGGGTCTTGTTGGACTTGATGGTCACATTGGTTATAATTAATTAGTCATAGTTAGGATCATTAGGTTTGAGTCCAACTTGAGTTAAGTTTGAAAGGAATCTAAATTAACTCAAGTGAGGCAAACTGGGTCCACTATGGGGTTTAGATTGAGCTCAGGTCGAGCTCTATTGGTTGACCTAAAAATTGGTCAATATGAGGTATAAGTTAGGATTAGAAAAGTGAAGGAAATCACTTTCCAAAAATCTTGGCGGTTGTACCGTCGGTGAGCGATGGTTCAGGAATTCGGGCAGCAAGCGATGGTTGGACCGCCCGGGCCGATGGTTGTACCGCCCGTACCCTATTTTCAAGGTGGCTTTCGATGATTGTTTCACCAACGCCAACCGTTGAACCGCTTGTACCTAGATTTTTTGGATATATTTGAATTTTGACTCCAAATCTTGAAGCCAATTGGGGCCTATATATACCCCAAGTTTTCTTACATTTCATATAATAATTTTTGGGTAGAAATTATGTGATAAATTGTGTAAAAATTATAAGAAAAAGGGTAAGAGACAGAGGGAAGTATTGTAAAACTTGTAGTTCTCCATTGTGAAGTTGTAAGGTTCATCTCCTAAGCCTGGTAAAAGAAGAAAGGAAGCTGTAAGGGTTTTATCTTTATCCAAAGAAGATTGATAGTAGACGCCGGTGGGCCTCGGAGAAGAGGACTCGGGAGTGGACGTAGGTCAGGTTGGCACTAATACTATAAATGTTATTGCCAATTAATCCTAACAAACATATATTAAAGTATCAAAATTGATCTATTAAGTATTAGATAATGATTTCTATAATATTTGATTTGAAACATATAAAGATCAAACTTATAACTTTTCCTTTTAAACAAAATCTTATAGTTCTCCTTCACATAACTTTTCTTGCTACAAAAGTAGCACTTTATTGTAATGCACTTTCTTTTATAGTTCATATAGTATTTATAAACTAAAGTGACTTACGCTTCAACTTTTTTTTTTTTTTTTGTTACCTACTCCTTGAGTAGTACTCAAAATATTATGAGTCTTTTCTATATTTATTTTAATTTTTTCTCTATATATGTATTAGTCGACTCATTTGATTTTTATTTATCCTTTAATTAAAATTTTAAATGAGTCAAACTAAGAAAAAAGATAATAAATTATGAGAAACGGCTCAATTAAAATCATGTTCAATGTTCTTGAGCTTATAGTTTTGTCAACTATATTGAGGACATAATCTTAAATTTCTCAAATACTATCATTTTTAGTCGGTTCTTCTATTAAGGTTTAGCTAATGACTTATCAGTAAATTTAAATTGATCTATAAATATTCTTATACGCTAGTTGTAAACTGTACCGAAGCCTAAATGTTATTAGCAATTATTATAACATTGAGTCTTTTAGACCTATTCTAATTATTTATATCAATTATTTATTCCATGAAACTTTTAATAATTAATTTTATGTTCCTTTTCAACGTCTAACACACTCAATATAAATTACATATGCTCAAACCATTTATTCCAAATAATATAGGGACATTACAATAATACAATAAAGGGAGTACCACTATAATAATGTAATGCTTTGGGTTATTCAATAAATGTTAAACTATTGATATCATCTCTATTTCATCTTTGGGTGAAATATTGACATATCTAGTATTTATACAAAATTATTTATGAAGAATTGATATCATCCTTGTGGAATAGTGTTGCTACCTTTGGGTATATAATTCTAAACTGCTAGGATATCTAAAATAGTATCATCCAACTCCATCACATAATTATTTGAAATAGATTTTCTTTTAGGATTATATAAATCTCCTAATTATATGTGTCGTTGTGAATATTATTTTGCTTATGTCATTTAGGACCAATTTCATCAGGATCAATATAAGAATATAAAATGTAATCCAAAATATCCTATAAATGATAAGACCTTTATTATAATTTATATCACATAAGTCTACCATCATATGCTACTTTGGCAACTATCAGTCAGATAAAATTTAGGAAGATGAATTATAAATAATATTCGTCAAGTTTTTTAACTAATTTATACTGAAATAGTTCAATAACAAAATAACAATAATAATAATTATTAGACATTGATCAGTATAAAAAAATTATATAATAATTGTAATCATGATGATACAAAAATCATGAAAGACGGAAGATAAATATTGTTTCATAATTTTAAACATATGCATGTGAATAATCAAATTAAATATCTAAGGACAATAATTAGATTTTATAAAATAATCAATGAATCATTATACTAGTCAACCTTATTTAATTAGGTAAGCTCCGAATTGGACTACGCATCAATCCAATTAAATCACTCAATAAAAATTGATCAAAATCAAAATTGATCAAAATTTAATCGTTTCTATTTTGATCAAAACTAAATAAAATTAATAGTCATAATGATCAAATTTAATTAAAATTAAATCATATTGATCAATTTTATAATCAAGGATATTGATTAGAATTTTACAATTTTATAAGGGTAAAAGTGTAATTTTATTAATAGGACATAAAAAGGAATTATGAGATTCATAAAGGGTAGAACTATCAAAATATATGTAGAAAAATATGTAATTTATGAAGAACATTAAAGAAAAGTAATTAATATGACAAATTTTGGAATTCTTCTATTTTCTAAGGGTAAAATTGTTCTTTCGGAAGAGAAACCCTAATTTTCCTACGGCGTCGCCCCTGCACACGCGGCCACCGCCTCTTCTGGTGGGTGCCGCCTCTGTGCACCGACGGTCGCTGCCTGTGCGGCCACCGTCATCTACCGCATGCGGGCACGACGTCGCCTCTTCTTGCAAGTGGCCGTGGGAGGCCACCACCTTGCAGGCGCTACCACCTCTACCCACAGCCGTCGCCTGTGCGGTCATCGTTTGTGGGCAGGCGTATGGCTGCTGCTTATGTGCGGTTATTGCCCGTGCGTGGACGCTGCTCTGTAGCGGTGTTGCCGCAGCCGTCGTGCCCAGCGATGCTACACAGTCGCTACTAACAATGGAACAGGCGATCAACAAATATCGTTGCCCTCAATAATATCGACAACAAATAACAAATTCATCGATCAAACACAAAAATTATAATTGTCCGCAAACAAATGATAGAATAGATTGAATAGAAAAATAGATCGACAATATCGACGAATCATTCATGCATCATAAATAAAAATTAATTAACATCTTCTTATAAATTAAAGATGCTAATAAATAGATCCTAAGTATTTGATCTCAAAATCATTATTCTGATACCAATTGTTAGCATAAAATACATAATATGTTATATGTTATGCATAAAATACCAATTGTTAATGTCATGCCCAGCAACGCTGCACAGCCACTACTGACAATGGAACAAGCGATCAACATATATCGTTGCCCTCAATAATATCGACAACAAATAACAAATTCATCGATCAAACACAAAAATTATAATTGTCCTCAAACAAATGATAGAATAGATTGAATAGAAAAATAGATCGACAATATCGACGAATCATTCATGTATCGTAAATAAAAATTAATTAACATCTTCTTATAAATTAAAGATGCTAACAAATATATCCTAAGTATTTGATCTCAAAATCATTATTCTGATACCAATTGTTAGCATAAAATACATAATATGTTATATGTTATGCGTAAAAATTTTAATACCAAAATCTAAAATTGAATAACAATGGATTTTAAAATATTATTTTGATGCATACCTTTTAATACTGCTATTCATAAAAACCTTCATATAATTTACGAGCGCATCATCTAGAATTCAAGATATGCAATAATGTCAATCTGTAATGAGATATAGACTTCCTCCCATTAAGAACGTCTCTTAAAGAATCATATTTTAATTTAATTAAATTTTCTCTTTATTAGTTAATAATCATAAAAATATAATTATATCTATAATATATTTTACTTAATTAAATAGAATCAAATAATCTAATACTACTACTCTATTTCTGTTCTGCATCGATGATCTTAAGCTCCAAATGGGTAGTTAGGAAGCCCTGCATCTCAAACCCATCTCCCTTCACAGCCTGAAGCAAGTTTCAGTAGATTGAATGCTTTCTTCATCAGAACTTACTAGCCTCTTGAACTTGTTTTTATCTCATTTTCTCGGATAGTGTTTACTCATTTTCTGTTTTTATCTCCCTTGACATTCTTCTTCTTTTCTGTTTTTATCTCATTTTCTCGGACTCCATTTCATCCATCATCAATATCTTATCTGATGCTGTAGTAGCAGTAGGCAGTAGCATGGTTCAGTAGCAAGCAGTACAGACAGTGCAGTGCAGGAACAACAACTAACCCTTGGTACTTCCTCTGACACTTCCACTCCACTGGCTGGATTGGACATTCATCTGCAGCTTCTTTTCAAGTTCCACCTCTGTTTCTTCATCACAGATGAACAGCTCTCCTATATGAAAAGATATTAGAAAGCACACAATGCCATCCAAAGTGGGAACTTCTTGGGTGGACAGATTGAGGTTTGGGCCCAAACCACTAGCATCAGGTCACTGCTGCCTCTCACCAACCTATCATTAGCAACTTTTTGGAAGGCCACCAGAGGCAAGAACAACAACCTTAACACACCTGTCCTACTGGCCATAGGCCTAGGCCATGGATCATTCTGATTCCTCCTCCCCTATGTCACATCACCATTTTATTTCCTCTCCTTTTGTAGGTATTGATCAATCATTTGTTTCCAAATCAACGGACCCAGCGTCAGCTCATTCTGCCTTTGGTTTGTCTCAAGACCTTGTGTTCTTTGTGCTCTTGCTAGCAACACCCATCTCATGATCATTTGTGAACAGAGTCACCACTGTTGAGTACAGTTCTGTGATTGACATGATTGGGGTTCAGAAGGTGAAGCCATGAATTGTGTGAATTTTGGACAGATTTGAACTGTAGTGGGGAAGACGATGAGGTAAAAAGAAATGAATCCAGTAGCTCTACCTAATTCTAATGCTAATAAGACAAATGAGGAGAACAGGGAAGATGAACTCTGGATTAGGCAAATGGATCATAAGAGGTAGCAGATGGTAAGAGTAGTAGTAATATCCGAAAACAGAGAAGTCAATTGTTGTGAGATGAAGTCTCTTTGTAATATAGATTTCCAAGCTTCATAAGGCAGCTCCTGTTTGCTCTCTGATTCGTTCCCATGAAGAGCTGAAAACAGCAGCTGAAAAAGGGGGCAAAAGCCTAATTATTACACACACACACACACACACACTCATGCCTCCAAAATAAGTGAACACAATCCTTTTTACAAAATTTTTTTATTGATCAAAACAAATAATTTTTCTGATCAAAAGGCTAAATGAAAAAACTGTATAATTATGTATGCAACGAGAGAGAACTAAAAGAAGAGATTGTGGAAAACAAGGAAGAAAGAGTTGGAATTGGTGATGAGGAAGCATCATAGCAGTCGCGCGAAGGGCGTTTCATATGTCGGCCAGCGGACCTTCGACGCTCTCAAGCGTTGAAAACAGCCACTGTGGTTGCCGAGTCACCTCAATCAGCACTGCCAGGAAGACGCTGGCAATCACTCCAAAGGATGATTATGGCCGACAGCGACCTCACTGTGGGCAAAGCTTGCGAGCGATCGGAGTGGGAACAGTTGCGGTTAGTGAAAACCATGGAGGTAAACAGTTGAAAGTACTCGGTCTTTGGATCGCAGCGCCTCAGCCTCGGCCCCCACTTTTGTTTGCATCAGGATGGAACTTGGGATCATGATCATTCTCAACATGTAGTGTTAATGCAGCATAAAGCTTGGAAAAGATCTGTGACCAATCCCATGTCCCACGCTACTGATATCCACAGCAGATTTCTGTTCTGCTTTGATGCAACCATTACAAGAAGTCAACATCTGCCATTAAGAGATCAAAATGTTAACAATGTAAACTGTACAACAATGAACAGGAAGCAGCTGAAGAACTGACTTCCATAGGACCATGTTCCTGAGAGCAGCAAAGTAGTAAAGATCAAACAAGTGTATTCAAAGAAAAGGAACTTGTCAGTTGTCTTTATATCTCTTGGCTTCAAGTTGCAGGGGCCAAAAGAGAAAGCTTAGGTGGTCAATCTTCTCCCTGGTGATGCTGGGTTGTGGATGAATCTGGGCCTTTTTTCTGTTGGTTAATGAAGTGTTTTTTTATTGCTCTGTGATGGTTCTTTTGGTTGTTTTTTGGTTTATGGGCACTACCTTCTACTGGTGATCATGTAACTCAACTTTTCTCAGCAGCCTTTGCAGGCTTTTTGTCTGTCTTTATCATATAGATAGCAGCAAGATGGAGCTGTTCACCTTTTACTGCAATGGTGGATTTCTTTTGGCCCCCCTTTGGGCACATTGAACCAGATATCCATGCTGATTGCTATGTCCTTTTCTTCTGTTCCATCCAAGTTGGTTGAAGGTGGAGAAGATGCTATGGACAGAGAGAGATGAGCACCAACCTCAATAAGCTTCATTTCACAAGGTACATGCTGAATTCATCTACTTCAAAGAATATCTGTGGCACATCAAGTCAGAAATAGCTCATAATGTATATATAATTTCATTAAGATGTATTACAAGTACAATTTTAAAGAAGTTTACCTTCATTAGAGGACTGTTTAGTTCATAATTTTAACACATCCGATGGATTGATAACTAGATGCCTTACCAAAAATAGAGGACACAATAATAAGTGCGCCAATTTGTTTGCACTTGGTGTTCCTCTTTACTTGGAGTTTTCTCCTTGCTAATTACTTAAAACAAGGTTGGCATTATGCTTCAGCCTGTCCAATAACTATCAGAAATCATTTCATATATTTGATTCTAAAAGGATGTTTGATCTGCACTCCACCTTTTGTACAATTAGATATATTTAGTTACAATGAGTTTTAAAGGTGTGTCCAACAAGTTGGGTTTAAACTAGTTATCCCCAAAAGATTGTAAAATGTCTCAAATTACAGATAGAAAATTTAGTTAAGCATGAGGTTTGAAGCCTATTTTGCCTGCTCACTAAATCAACCAACAAAGAATCATTTAAAGACTAAGGAGTCGTAGAGAAACCTTGGAACAGCAACAACAGTTAGATCGTTGTTGGTTCTTATCCATTGTCAAGTTCTTGAGGTGAATGACTCTCAGAATAAATCTTCTTTTGGTCCAGAAACAGATCCAATCACACCCATATGGCCATATCTGAATTTGATGCAAATTGTCAGAAATAAATTGAGAATTCATATCCAATCTCCTTCTTTATGAATCCATATCCAGGAAAATGGACCAGGATCGGATCGATCGATCTTATCGGGGTATCAGGGACCATTGCCGATCCTAATGATGCCATTCATGTTGAGTCAGGATCCCCTACAGAAATCCAGTCCTCTGTAGGATGATGCTAGTTGCAGGGAGATCTCTTCTGTGGGGACCCAAGGCATTGATCAGCACAAGACCTCCTCTTTTCGATCCACCAACTCCCCTTGTTCTGGCTGTAAAATCGCTGCAAGCTCAAGTCGATGGTGTAGTAACTGTTGGAACAGTAACAATGAGTGCTCCTTTTGAGCTGATCATGGAGTTCAATCTCCATTGCAGAGCAACATTCGTGGTTTTAAGATGATAGCATTGACTTCAAATAGTAAAAAAAATCATCTAACTGAGCAAGACAAGGAGGCTCACTCTCATGTTTGAACCACCAACTCCCCTTGTTTTCGCTGTAAAATCACTACCAGATAGCAATTGTTGGAACAGTAGCAAAGACTGCTCCTTTTAAACTGATCATTAGTGTTCAATCCCCATTTCAGAGCACCATTCATGGTTCAGAGATGATGGCATTGTCTTCGAATCATTCACATTAACAAAATGATCTAACTGAACAAGTCAAGGAAGCTCAAGCTCACTCACATGTTTGCAATCAATCTGCAAATGTGTACCAACCACCAGCAGCCTGTGAACCCAAAGAGTGCCAAAGATATGAAACATGAAGAGGATGGAGGAAGCTGAAGCTGTCTTGGTTGGTGACAGCGATACCTCGCAGCGACGCATCCCACTCCTGCAGAATCTCCCAGCTCTCTCCGTACCTTCTCCCGTTGCATCCTCCCATGTGCCCGCGCCTCTCTTCCCCCCCCCCCCCCCCCCCCTCCCTTCTCCTGTCCCCAGCTTCCTTCCTCACTACTGACTGACGTAGAAAACACTGTTGCAGAAAACAACTGCAAGTTGCGGAAAGGCTTCCTTTCTTCATCATCACTCGCATTGATTCGTTTAGCTCCCAGTTGAACCATACTGTTCATGGTGATCGTTGTCACGATGAACGACACTGTGTCCGCTTTTTCTCCAGCAGTATGGATCAAGGGGGTCAATCTTGCACCTGGATGGTGTTGTTGAGCACTTGAGCTTGATGCGTGCATGTTGCATGGTATTACTCTGTTACTGTAAATGAAGCCTGCAATTCTCATGCATTGAAGGAGAACAACAGTGAGTGAGCTCGTCAATCCTCATTATTTCCAACGAAGGGACAACACCACAACGACCACCACCACCATCGAGACTGTGCTGGAAGTGAGATTTACTCTGATGGTCCCTCACTGTGATTTGAAGCCAAAATCCTCGCTGGAGGAGGTACGTTTCAATTAAATGGCAGGACCACAGAATGGCTAATTGGTTCATTGCATGAGAAACCCATACAGCATCAATGATGTTTTCACGGTAATAACATCAAACAGGTGGCTGACGAACTGTGGTGTGATCTGAAGAGGCCTTTGAGGCCGATCATGTGGCTCCACTTTGAGATCTATGACGGAACCCAGCAGAAACTACCATTCATCTGCAGCTCAGTGGGAATACCTCAGCCAACAAGAAGAGCATCCAAATCTTCCTAGGTTTCCAACTATTTTTATACAGCTCTGTGCTCACAAAGTTCACCTCTGGCCTCTGTACTGCGCATATGGCGAGCTGCTTGATGCATCCTTTGTACGATTTAAGAGACAATTATGAGGGCCTCTCCATCAACAGCTTTACCCCCTCCACCAGATCACCTGAGGTGGTTCTGTTCATTGTCACACTGGCACAGTATGATGCACTGGTCCATGTTTCAGAGAGAAATCATGCACTGGTCCACCCAAAAAGCATGCATTACCGAGAAAAATCAACTTGGAAGAACAGGAGCGGGTAAAAATGTGAGTAATCCTCCCCCCATCTTGTGACTAAACAGAACAACAAATGAAAATTTTCTTCGTTTTAGAGACAGGAACATCTCTCAGATGGTGCTTTTTACTTTTGTCTTGGTCCTCTTACTTACTCTTTAAATTTTCATTTTCATTTTCTATAGTTTGTCCCTTTTATCTTTTTTTTTTTTTTTTTGTAAAAAAATAACAAACTTGCGTAGTTTTGTCTATGAAAAACTTGTCCCCCGCCTTTTTTTTTTTTCTAAATTATAAACCTCGTATCAATATCATAATTTCCTTTAGGACAAGCAATGTTTGTTGTCCCAATTATTTGATATGATGATTCTTGAGGTTAGATGGTGATGAAAAAATATATAATTTAATAATTTTTTACATCTAAAATATCTAAGGGTAATGTACCAAATATGTTTAATAAATATTCATGATTCGAAATTTTATCATAACGGTGTCTCAGACATACTAAGGATGGATAGTTGGAATTCTTATTTGATAAGTTTTGTAATCTAAAACATCATCATCTTACCATGGTTAAAGGTTGGAAGACCGCATTCAATATTTTTTTTAGCTGTCAAACCACATAAAAACTTTGATAGTTGATGGCAAAAAATTGAAGTTGAATCGTGTCTTCACTAAAAATTTGTTCCAAAGTCTACCTTTGTTTCATTCAACTCTTTATAAACAAACGACCTTAATATGCATGATTAACATAAATAAAAAAAAGGTTTGTCTCCGAATCAATCCACAGCACACAAACTCTCTCTCTCTCTCTTGCCCACCTTCTCCATTGCCTGCCCTTCATCCAACACCATGCTGCTCCCTCTTCGCTGCTCATCCTTCGAGTGCTGCTGCTCCAAAAGCGAACGGTGGCGGTGGGAGGCAAAGAAAACGATGTGCCCAGTAGCGGATGGTCCCCCGGTGGTCTCCTGTTCCCAACTCCAATCCGTCTTTCCTCTTTTATTATGCAGCATTGGCACCACATGAAGCACCCATATCTGTGACCGATGAAACAAGAAAACTTTGGCGTTTGAAGCCAGAAACAGCTCAAACTTGTTGTTTTTTTATTAGAATGGCAGTCCAGTAGCATCTAAAAGTCGGCTGAAGGAACTGAGCGGCTTTGGGCAAATCTCACTGACATGGGTTAAGCCAATCGAGGCATGAGTTATGGTTCTTTATCCCAAGAGAATGGATCGAAATGGTAGTGGTTCGGAGCCAATCTAGTCGTAAGACCTGTGCAAAGGGTTCGATCGAATGCCATACAAACACTACATGCAGAACGTATCCAAAAAAAAAAAAAACAACACTCCTTTGATGCGGAGTGAAGAAAAATACTCGTTGAAAGGAAAAGTCTTCAACTATCAATTGTCGGACGTGAGGAGTCGGTTCGGACAATTAGGCATTGTTCGTCGATGGCGGCATGGTCTAACGATCTCCTCTATCTACTATAGACGCATCGAGCAAACTGAGTGTATGATTTGGTGTAGAACAAATAGTTTAGCATATGTCATTCATTCATTCGTCCCATAGCATCGGTGTAGAATTTTAATTAAGAAATTATAACAGGCTAATTTCCTATTATGATGCTCCAAGTAGAAGGTCAGTGTGAAGCTATAGCTGTGTTTGAAGAGCAAAGGGTTGTAAAGCAAGTTGGATCATGCTTCAAGTAAATAAGTTCTCCTCTTTTTAGCCCAAACAAAAAAAGAGGATTATTATATGATAGGACATCTTCTATCTCTAACTGACATTATCAAATCATCATAATGGAGCCAACTAAGCAACTTTAACTTAGCTCTGAGACTTTGGGATCGGATGTTGCTCTTTCCTACGACCCAAGAGGCATAGGAAAACGTAATATGCCCATACGATATTAGCATATATATTATCGGTCCGTCCCATCATCCGAGGAACAAGGTAACGTACAACGCAGCCTAGACGACATCGACACCAAAGTTTACTCTAACTATCCTCGGACGTCAGCACACATTAATATCCATATACGATGACATCGCTGATCATTAAACATCCTCGTACGATGACTTCTCTCCCGGAAGGTATATAAATCACCCCAATGAACAATATCAGACAGACAAATAGATATGCAGAAAACATCTTCACAACGCTCCTTTGAGAGTTTAGACTCATGATTGACTTGACCATCAGAGGGGTCGAACTAAGAGGACCCTTCGCCCGATTCAGATCTTTTTTTGCAGGACACGGACGTCAAAGAGAAGGAGGAGTTGGATGCCAGTCAAGTCATGAGAAAATAGTCCAGATATTTAGAAACAGAGCCATCAGCCCGTCGTGCTCCCCCCTAGGATGTTTGAATTGTGCAAGCACCTTTACGCATTCGGATATGATCAAATCGAGACTACACCTCATACTCAGCATAAAGAACCCCAACACTATCAAATTGTAGGGGTGTCATGGCATAGAAAGGACAATTCCATGCATTCCTGCTCTCGGTCTTGAATTTAATCAGTACTACTCTTATTTGAATGAAGTCTCCACTTGTGGAGAGGGAGAAGGAAACAGGCAAGTGTTTTATGTTATGCTTGCATGAGAAGAGATTTTACCTGTGCAGCTGTTGTTTGCTCCTTCCATTTTACACTTCACTTCTATCAAGTAGCAGAGTCTTCCATTGAATGCAAGCCGGTGAGAGCTGTAGCACCCCCCCATTAAATTCCCATTCCATCCTTTGTGTCTTCCATATGTTGGAAATCTCTTAAATTTTTTTTTATCAATATCTAGTATCATTTCATCTTTAGGATTATATATATATATATATATATATATATATATCATATTTTTAGTATTTCTTTCACATGTGGTTTGGATAAATCAATGTTATTAAATGAGGCATGGATAGTTTATATTATTAACAATTTTGTTTAGACTTTTCAATGGACTTTTTTCCTGCATACATTTCAAAACCAAAGCTTATACTGACTGCCTTTGGCGTCTTTGACATGTTCCCCTTGCCATTATTAACCCTCAAATGATACAAACAAGTCTCATCAACTCTACCCCTTAATCCACATCAACCATCAAACAAGTCCTCGTACTTCATTAATGATAAGAAGAATCAACCTTGTATATCAAATGTAATATTAACAAGTACCAAAACAAACCAACTACAAACTCTTTGTTAATATTTACGGGTCTATGTTTTATGATGATTGTAAATTATTAGCCCCAAAGTTGATTGTGAGCTAGAATTACGAAAACGGACTCTGCAAGCCTTCGTTTTTGCAAAGAAAAGTACTGGATCACTACGATATGGAAGTTAGAGAAGTAGAGAGACTGAGAAAAGAAAATAACTTAAAATATCATCGAGAGGCCTTTTATTTATAATCCGAGATCTCTAACGACATACATATGTGAGAAAAGTATTTTTAAAATATTTTTTATTTTAAAAAATCATTTTAACTAGCATGTCGAATCTTGTGCAACTATTTTTGTGGTCAGTTTACTCTTATCATGAATAAGATAGATAGAGAATTTATCATCGTTTAATCATAAATTTGGCATCACATCCTATGACTTGTAATTATTTCCACTGTCAGCTCTTGTGTCTTTTGTCTAAGCTTTTGTTACGAGTGTTTGTTTGTACTCAAATAATTTCCATCATATGACCTAAACTCTATATCGCACCTTTGTCAACTTCAAAACATGCCAAGTAATCATCAAAATCTGTCAGCGTTTAGTCCTAAAACTGCTCCATGTAGTCCGAGACTGTGTGATATATGACCAAGATAGTTCGGTGTCAGGAGTACTAACGCAATCCACGCCAAATCGATCGATAGTTGCTTGGTAGTTTTCAGATAAATAGTTTAGATGAGGAAAATGCCATTCCTTTGCACAGAGTTATCAATGTTAACCTCGCTTAGTATGCATTCAATAGGAGGTTGTGTTGTCATCAAAGCAATAGATGAGAGCAATAATGTGGGGGTGGAGAAGATGAGGAACAGAGGGGTGGCCCCCATTTCCTTTTGTTTCTCTTTGTTTTTCTTTCATCCGGTAAAAAATAATAAAGAGAGATTAATTATTTCGTGCACATAGTTGGAAAATATCAGTATAATTACTCTTGATATGCTAAAAATGTAAAAGATATAAGAATATAATAAAATTATATATTATGAATATTTTTCATCACATGTGAATCAATCCAATTCTGACAAAAATACTCAGATTTTTATATTTTATAGAAAAATATATTAAGATTCTTATACTTATAAAAGTGAAACACTTAATCCTCTTGCTCCAATAAAATTCTTCTCTATTTTTCTTTTTAATTTTATAAAATTATTTTTTAATCCTATATATGATCTTAACATTTTATTTTCATAAATATAAAAATTTTAGTATAATTTTTAAAAATAAAATGATTGAAATACTAAAGATAATAGTGTTTTACCACTTCACTAATTCTTAGTAAGATTTTTTTTTCTCGTAACTACATATAAATAAAGTTCTCGAATATTGAATATTTTACTATCAGTACATTGAAGAAACCTCATCGCATATAAAAAAAACTCGAGCGTCACAAAGGAATCGTCTCCAATTTCCTACACCAACGTCAACGGTCCAAGTTGAGACACTTTTGCAACAGTAGCTCGGATTAGATCAACTTTTGTATCGATTTAACGTCCACAGTCGAAATTAGCAGTTTTCGAGTATATATATATATATATATATATATAAGAAATATGTATTCAGAGGGATAGAGAAATGATGCCGATCGAGAGTTTGTGGCATGTGAGGCTGTTGAGCTACTAATCACTCGACAAACAAACAAACTACTACTACTCCAAACCCATTCCTCTCTCTCTCTCTCTCTCTCTCTCGCTCTCCTCTGACAACAAAAACAGGAACATCATATCGCCTCGATCTCCTCTCTCTCTCTCTCTCTCTCTCTCCTTCAATCCTGAGCCCACCGCGTCGCCCGTTACCAGAGCCGCTTGCTTGTTCACTCGCCGCTCTTTATATCTCCTCCGAAGCGGAACCGCTTCCGCGTCGCGGCCGTGTCGCGATCTGGAATGCCGGTATGGTGAGCAATCGCGCCGTGGAGGAGCAAGAGGAAGAAGAAGAAGACGAGGAAGAGTTCTACGAGTCCTTGGACCGGATCCTCTCCTCGTCCTGCTCCTCCACCTCCGCCTCCGACGACGACCTCTCCCGCCGTCCCTCTCCGGTGCCCTCCCTAGACGTTTGGACCTCCGCGCCGGCCTCCGTCGCCGAGCGCCGCCTCCTTCTCCTTCAGCGCCTCGGCCTCGCCGGTGACCCCTCCCTCGCTGACCTCGTCCGCCCCGGCTTCACACCGCCGCCGCCCCCCTCCGATGCCCCCTCCACCTCCACCGCTGGGATGGTCCTATCCAGATCCGACGGCTTCGTGGAACCCTGCTCTGTGAATAGACCCAATCCTCCGCACCGCCCGTACCACCACCAGCATCAGAGATCGATCAATATGCCGGCATCCCGCAAGCCGCCTCTCTTCTCGAGATCTCGGCCCCTGTCCACCGGGAATTTTGAGGTCTCCGACGGCGACGGCAGCAGCGTCGGCGGCGGAGACCGCCGGGAGGACGGCGACGACGGCGTGGCGTGCGACGACCCCAGGTGCTTGATCAGGAACCTCGACAACGGGAGGGAGTTCGTGGTGAAGGAATTCGGGGAGGATGGGATGTGGAACAAGTTGAGGGAGGTCGGGACTGGGCGACATCTCACGATGGACGAGTTTGAGATCTGCGTTGGTCGGTCGCCCATCGTTCAAGAACTGATGAGGCGGCAGAACGTGGAGGAGGCTGGGCAGCGTGGCGGTGGCCGAACCGATGGGTTTTCCAAGGGAGGGACGCGGTCAAAGAAGAAAGGAAGCTGGCTCAGGAGCATCAAGAATGTCGCAGGGTCTGCAATTGCTGGAGGGCATCACCAAGACCGTCGGAGTAGCGACGAAAAGGATACATCCTCCGAGAAGGGAGGGAGAAGGTCGAGCTCTGCTACTGATGATAGCCAAGACGGTTCGCATGGCCTGGACCTTCGGGTCAAGGTCTGGCAGTATGGAAAGTCTCACAAGGAACTCACTGGTTTGTACATGAGTCAAGCGATTCAGGCACATAATGGTTCCATCTGGAGCATCAAGTTTAGCTTGGATGGGCGATACCTGGCTAGTGCGGGAGAGGACTGTGTCATCCATGTATGGGAAGTTTCCGAGATCCATACAAAGGGGGATTTGATGAAAGTTGCGGAGGAGAATGTGAACTTTAAACCATTTGCTCTGGCGATCAGTAATTGTCCACTGGATCCAAGATCGGTGTTGTCCAGTGTTGAAGGGAGCTGGGATAAGAAGAGAAGAGCAAAAATCCCTGGTGGTAGGAAGTCTGTTAGCTTAGACACTGTTATGATGCCAGAGCATGTGTTAGTTTTATCAGAAAAGCCTGTATGTTCTTTCAGAGGACATGTCGACGATGTCCTTGATCTCTCTTGGTCAAAATCACAGGTAAATCTTGTTAGCTATATTTGTTCATACTTTATGAACCAATTTTCAGACAAAAGTTAGATGCATCAATTGATTTTCAGTGTTTAAAAGTGATGGCATGCTAGAGCAAAAGTTGCATTCTTATATCTCAGCAATGATAAACTTGAATAGTGAGAACGCATATGAAGAATCAGACTGTCCTTAGATATGAAATGGAACTGAACATTATCGGTAATCATGAACAAAAATTAATTCTGACAATTGGTTTGTTGGCAAAAGAAACAATACTTGGACCTTCAGAAGTTTATATTTGATGGAATGGGGACATGTAAGTCGATGAAATTTCTGGAAAACAATGAAAAGTTAGATGGAATACATATATCCCTGAAGTTTTTGCAGAAAATTAGGATATTTATCGCATGCAAGATTATCCAAGTCAGAATTCTAAACATCAAAGTAGCAAATAGTCAAGAGCAATCAAACCAACAAATTTCATTGATTCGTTGGCAACCAATGTGGTTTGTTTCTTTTAGCTACATAATTGTGCTAGATTTCTTCAATAGAAACTATTTTCAACCAAATGAACTAAGATTTAACATTCTGGTGTATATTTCTGTATGTTAGAGATTGGATGATTGGAGTTTACATGAAAAAGGAACTACCAGGTAGGCTGGTTTTGTAGCATGCAATCAATGGAAGAAGGACATGGCCTTTTGAGTTTTATGCTGATGCAATCATGCTCTTTCAAGACCTGCCTAAAGTCTTCCATATGTTTATACATCGAATAATATGCTGTTATATTCTTAATTTAATGATGCTGCTATAGCACTATTCACTTGCTATCTTTCTTTTTCTGGAAAGGTGGTTGTTATGTTCACTTGCTATCTAATGTCCCATTTGGTTCAGGTCTTTACCTGAGGGATGAACTGATGTGTTTTCTATTCTTTCTACAACTAATCATTCTTGTTGTTTTATGTTGCACCAAAAAATTCACAGGATATTATTCTTTCTGGGAAATTCTTTTTATAATCCTTATTTTAGTTTTATAGAAGTTTACTTCTCATTTTGGATTATTTTTAATAGAAGCGAAAAGAGAACTCCATTTTCAGTGTCTTCTTATCATAGAACATAGTTTTCTTTTAGCAATTTAGATGTTCTTCCTTTTATTTTCAATTCACCTAAACAAACATGTAAGAGTTTATCTTAGCCACTGGCCTTTTTTCCTGTCCATGTCTTTTACCTTTTTATTCAGCTATCTAATTCTTCATCTCTTTTCTCTCCCACTTCATCTTTTTATGTTATTTCCCACTTCTCCCTTCCTGCGTAAAGATCTGATAACACTTTTTTATATTGATGGCCTATGATCTGCTTCCGCAGCCCTTTAACTTGATTTCTGAACCAGTTCTGGTTGGAAGATACTCAAGAATCAAGATTTAGTTATAATTTAGAGCTTTCACACTTCCTGTAATGTTGCAAACTAGGTCAAAGACCATATTGCGCAGCAAAGTGAACACTTCTATATAGAACAGTTCAAAAGTTTTTTGATTGGTGATTGAAAACAATTATGAAGATCTACTACCTTTTGAGTATTACTTTCTTGCAGCTCGTAGTAGTATGCTACTGGCTCAGAAGGTACTCTTGATAAACAAAAAAATAATCTTAGTTCTTGAATCACATGGAAACTTTTGCTGACTAAATTTTTCTCCTAACTGGCACAATTAGTACCATGTTGAATTTATAGTCTATCCAGAAGTTATCACTGAATTCTTGCAGACCCTAAATAATTTTAAACGTTCATTTGGCACATGTTTATGTTAAATGGATACAAGTTAAAAGGTCATTTATTAATTTGTTTGCTTGACAGTATCTTCTTTCATCTTCGATGGACAAAACTGTTCGATTGTGGCACATGTCTAGCAATTCCTGTTTAAAAACATTCACACATAGTGACTATGGTAAGTATGAATTATTTTCCAACTTGTTTTTAGTTTCGTTTGTTCATGTATGGTTCCTGTTCTAGCTAATGTCTTAGTGATTCCTCTTAAATTTGTGTTGATGCAGTGACTTGCATCCAGTTCAATCCTATTGATGATAGATACTTCATCAGCGGATCCCTAGATGAGAAGGTCCGCATCTGGAGTATTCCAGACCGTCAAATTGTTGATTGGAATGATTTGCATGAGATGGTCACTGCTGCTTGCTATACTCCTGATGGACAGGTTTCATACTCGACACTAAATTGTGTAACTTGTTTTGAGTGTGGATCAGTTAAATCTCTTAATTTTGTAAATTTTTTTAATTATTGAAGGGTGCTCTAGTTGGTTCACACAAGGGAAGTTGCCACTTGTATGATACATCTGGTATGGTGCACCCGACATTAAGTTTTATCTAAGTTTCCACTAAATGTTGTAGATAATCTTTCTGATGGTCTTACAATATAACTGTCTCCTTAGACAATAAGCTTCTCCAAAAAGGTCATATTGATTTACAAAACAAGAAAAAGAAGTCCAGACACAAGAAAATTACTGGATTCCAGGTATTTTTATAAACGATCTGTCTTTTGCATTTGCAAGTATTGAGCTTGTTCATCTTTTAAGCACCATTTAAAAGATGTCAAGTTTTTTTTTCCCCTAAAAGATGTCAAATTTCACTGACCAGTTTTATTAACAGTTTGCTCCAGGGAGTTCATCAAAGGTACTAGTTACATCTGCAGATTCACGAGTCCGTGTAATTGATGATGATGAACTAGTCCACAAATTTAAAGGTAGAGATTTCCACTTTAGAAACTTAATAGAAGCATATGGTATCATAAAATAGTATTCTCTTATGGATTTTGGGGAGTGGATCATTTGTGTAGGAACATCATTGCTCTGTAGGTTTTCAACCACCTTGCTTGCTTCTTAATGCATAAGATGTTAAATTGACTAGTTTATACATATTCTTGATCCCTTGTCCATCGGGTGCATCAAAGCACACACTATTTTCTTCTGTTTTCTTTTGTTATAGAGACATTGTTTGGAGATCCAATCAGTAGCAACCAAATTTAGGTTTTTCCTTTAATTTTTGTAATTTGTGAATAATCGACAACCAAATTTGTCGATTATAAGCATCGAGTGTAGTAACATTACAGATCACACTGGCATCTACTGCATTGATGAAAGATAAAGACAGCAGATACTTATGAAATTCTAAAAGGAAAAGATTTTATGCAAAGAAATGTCTACTTAATTAAATCCAATTTGACCTAGACAATATCTTGTATGCACATGGGACTTATGTGCTTGAAATTCAACAATCAGATTCAATGAGTGCACATTTCCAAGTTGGGCTATTAGGTTAAGTGACTCATGACAAATGATATTAACACATTTCCCAAGATATCATCATGTTAGTACATATGCCAAGATGGGGTTTTCTCGTTCAAGCATCATGATATCTGTCTGATTAGTCCTATGCTAAACTTCTGAAGCTTGCCTGTGAAACTTGGAGATTTGAGTAGACAAGCTTACGATAATTCCAGTTGTCTCATAGTGATGGACTTTTGTGTAAGGCTTCGGTGGCCTGTTAGTAGTAGCTTACCTGGAGCCAGTTGGACCATATTTGTTGACCATTCTTAGGGGTCCTGTATCATACATAATATATGGACTGGGATTATGGTGTATACGTAGTATTCTAAAAAAAAGTGGAGTTTAATAAAAAAAGTTGAAGGATGAATTTGGATAATTTATAATTTTGGACCATTTTGTTAAGATCCACACAAGTTATTAGATTAATAAGTTACTCAGATCAGTACCATTATGTAGCTAGAATCAGGAATGCATCTATTGCTTGATGCTGGCTTAGGTTAGGGTCAAGAATGGGGAGCTATAAGGCTTTCAGGGTTAATTCTACCCCTTCAGGCAATCATCTATTATGATTTGCTGAACAAGCGAGGGTAAGGTAATAGAAGCATTGTTTCATCCAAGTTAGTCTGAATTAAAAGGCAGCAGCTGCAACTTAATTGGCACCTATCTCATCACCCTATTAGTCATCCTTCAAAGCATGTTTAAGATCCTTGCTGATTGTAATGACTTGATATGTCCTATTATCATGATGACTATATGTGACAAAAAACAAGATAGATTAACTTGAAGTAAGATGAAATTTTCATACAATACTAACTTTAACCTATTGCTTTTGCATGACAAATATGAACAAGCACTGGATTTTATGATGTTAAAGTTTTATAAGTCATACTAAAACATGATTTTTGGAAAATCTACTGTAAAGGAGCTTGAGCCATTGGCTTGAAAAATATTGTGCATTCTTGGGTTGTGCAAATTGAATTTATCTTAGTTATGTCCATTAAAATATCTAATAGTTTGGTTTAATCCATAAAACTTCTCATTTTGGCAGGGGCCAATAGTTGCAACTCCTGTACAGGGCATAGTTATCTTTGTAAATATAATTTAAGATGTTTATGCATTTTAATATTATATACTTGTTCCTTTTTCTTTTAGCAAGAGGAGATAGAGAGAAGCCTATTTAAAGGCTTAGCTTCTTGCCGTCTCCCATCTCCTTTATTCAATGAACCTTGAATTGCTCGACCTCACCAGTCACCGAGGACATTAAGAATGTCCCTATAAACTTGAACACTTAGAGAAATATGCTGGAATTAGTTGGGAAAATTCTGTCATCTCCCTTGTTCTCTCTTTTTATCTCTGCTTATGAATTATATAATTCTGTGAGAATGGAAAGGATGCCCTTGGTTTTGGATACTCTCCTTTGACAATGTTGAATCCAGAATTCAATAAAAGGATCAGATTCCTAACACTAGCGAAAACTAAAACTTATCATCTGAATCGCCTAAATTCAGTTGTTGCATGCATATGATTTCTTGCTTCCTGTTCATTCAAAAATTGGATGACTGACAAATCTTTTTACAGGATCTCAGATTTTTGTGTGTGTCTGCCATTTTTTTTCCTTTTTCTAATACATCTTGTGCCATATATTAGTAGTTAACCAAGTTTTAGTCAAAATGGCCTATAGTTATCTCAATATTTTCTGGCAGTACTACCTAACATTCTGATATTGAACAACAATAATCAGTTGTTTGTTCTTCAGGTTGTTATTTGAGACTGATGCATCTCTCTCTCTAGGGTTTCGCTACAAGCAGCCAAATCTCAGCCTACCTAACATTCTGATATTGAACAACAATAATCAGTTGTTTGTTCTTCAGGTTGTTATTTGAGACTGATGCATCTCTTTCTCTCTAGGGTTTCGCAATACAAGCAGCCAAATCTCAGCCTACTGGACTACGAATGGCAAGTATGTTATCTGTGCCAGTGAGGACTCTCATGTATACGTATGGAAATATGATGAAGATTCACGGCCTAGTCGAAGCAAACCTGCTGCGACTGTCACACAATCTTATGAGCATTTCCACTGCCAGGGTGTGACAATGGCTGTTCCTTGGCCAAGCTCTGGAATGGGACTAATGATGAGAACTGACTCTGATAAACAGACTGAGTTCACTGGAGAATCTCTGGCCAATTCACCACTGCTGGTCGAGGTCAACGGACTCCATCTTTCACCTTCTCCTGGTTCTCAGAACATTGGTTGCCAACAGAACAGCACTTCCAGTCCAAACTCCAATCACTTCAATGAGAGGGTTTCAGCAACTTGGCCCGAAGAACTCATGACCAATAAGCAGAGCCCTCGAAGTAACAGTGACCGTTTCAACGGGTGCATGCCGGTGCAAAGTACATCGGCCTGGGGATTGGTGATAGTAACTGCAAGTCGATGCGGTGAAATCAGAACTTTTCAGAACTTTGGGTTTCAGTTTCAAACCTAATTTCTCGTCCACGGAAGATGGCAGAAACTATCAAATGTTAGCAGGCTTGCGATTATCGTTACAATCACTTCCCAGGTTGATGCTGCTTTAGTTTTGTGTACAGTTTGACAGATATGTGGCAGGAGTTGTAAGATCTACAGGGACTCCATTTCATTCTCCCCCAGTCCATTTGCGTGGTTAATTTACAAGAAAGCCAGGCCAGCAACACATGGTTCTCAGCATTGCCAGAATGCTGCTCAAATGTACAATAAAATAGAAGACAAAGACGGTGATGCAGGGGGCTGGTTGGTCGTAATTGGTATTTTTCTATCCTTTTCCTTTTTTTTTTTTGGGATCGTTTCAATCATGTTCTTAAAAGAGGGTACGGTGTTACCCGTCTCCTCCCATTGTTTTATTCTGCTATATCTTGCTGTAAGAAGAGAGATTAAATTGAACTGCTGCAAGAGAGTCATACATGGTTTCTGCAATTAGTTACAGTAGTCCCTTTTACTAGAACGTTACTGCCAGAAACATAGAATTAAAGAAAATCTTCTAGAACTTTGATAATTATGTATCTTTATTGATTGTGGACTTGCTTGGATTGGATGAGTCGTGCCCTACTAGTGCTTCAAGTTGATGTCACGGGTTGTATTTCGTCACTAAATCTTCAAGTTGATGCCGCGAGAGAAAAATAGGTATTTCTAACCCTTGTAAGTTCAAAATATAATGAAATTTATAAGTAATATACTAATTCTCATTCTTAGATGGTGATTGATCATATATTTTTGGGCACAGTTCTTCCGATTCATTTAAATCAGATTAAGACTCGTAAATCTAGAATGAATTCAAATATCTAAATGGTTTATCGGATTTGGATAAAATTATCGGGTATAGCACCCGTTGTGAATCCTACTCGGTCCAGAAGCAGTGGTCACCGAGCGGTGACGACACCCAGGATCCTCTACGTCCGCTTGATAAAACCCCTCCTCGATCCCCTCGAATCCAGTTTCGGGACACCGCCTCGTCCCTAATTCTTCCGTTGTCAAGAACGTGAAGAGGGGATTCGGAAACACCCCCGCACGGAGGCGATGATCGTGCGGACATACGCCCGAAGAGCTGCCCGCTGCGGCGCCGGCCGCTCCTCCTCCGATCCCATCCTTCTTGAGTCTCCCGACGCCGACGAAGACCCCGATTCCGCCGCCGGTGAGCTCCTCGACCTCCCATTCTCCCAGGACAGCTCTCATGGCCGCCACGCTCCTGCCCTTTCCGCATTCTCCTCCCAAGATTGCTCCTCCCCTTGGTCTTTCGACGCCTTCGACGTCCACGACGAAGCCCCCGCGCTCCCCCGCGACCCGCCGAACGAATTCCACGGATCGGACGGTCCCAGGACGGTGACGTGGGCGTCGGCAAGGGATCCGTCGGCGGAGATGACGACGTCGACGCTGATGGAAGCGCAGGAGTCCGGGGAGATGATGGAGCACGTGGACGAGGTGAACTTCGCGCTGGATGGGCTACGGCGGGGGCAGCCAGTGAGGGTCCGGCGTGCGAGCTTGCTGTCGCTTTTGTCGGCTTGCAGTACGGCCCAGCAGAGGCGGCTTCTCCGGGTGCAGGGGTGAGTGAATGAGATGCTTTTTATGTTTTCGTATGTTGCCCAATTAATTATTCCCCAAGAAAGTAGTTTTCAAGTTGATGGCTTGAAACTTCATAATATAATGTCTAACAATGAGAAATAGGAGTTTCCTGACTTAGCTTCTTCTAGCAGATAGTAGTTTCTGTCTGAAGATTTTGCTCCTCGTTTATGTATCAGAGATGATTTTCTTTTATCAACTTAAAATAGTCCGTCTGCAAGTTGGAATTTTGTGTACAACAATGACCAAATAAAGGGATAGTCTTAAACTACCATGGAGAAATGCCAAGAAAAGACTCCCCAATGGCCAACCTTAACATTTTTTCTGTATTAAAAGAAAATAAGTGCTTAGTAGTAAAGAATCAATAGATTCTTTCATTAATAAGTTTATATAGGCAACCAATTGATGTGTGTGTGTGTGTGTGAGAGAGAGAGAGAGAGAGAGAGAGAGAGAGAGAGAGAGAGGTGTGGGTGGGAAGATGCAGTTGACAAGTCTTGGTTGGTTGTTGTCTAGTATGTGTTGATGTCTTGATGCAACTAGTTCATCTTGAGATGATATCTCGCTCAACAGGTGTCTTTGGTGCTAGTTTTTCAGCTTTCTCCAAGAAAAAGAGAGAGTCGATGCACCATTCTTCTTACTGATAGGCTCTGTTTGTGCTAGCACCATTCTTCATCTTCTTCTTCTTCTTCTCTGTTTCTTCCCTTCTTTGCACATTAGGATGGCCTTTGAAATGCTTCTATAGCATATTCTTATGCTCCCCATGCCTATCAATGTTGGTTTCATCTACTATATTGTCACAAACTTGGTTGGTTTTGCCTAAGTCGTGCGGCACCCTTGCGTGTCCGTTCGCAAAGGCCCCACAAGTGTCCACATGACACAACACTCTCATTTACAAGCCGAAAACGACCATGAAAGCTAACCAAACTAGGACTGTAAAGCCTACTGCTAGCCCGTTGCTTGCTGTACAAAGTATGAACAAAGACCGAAAGACATGAACATACATGAGCATTACATCGAGCACCCCGTTTATATTTTTGTCCGTGACATTCTCCCTCATTTATTCCTTTGACGTCCTTGTCGAAGCCATTACAAACGCTACATCTCCTCGCCTTTTATTGAATCTTCAATCTTCTGCTCTAGCTGCAACACGCCTCTTGGCGCCCAGTTGCTCTCCGCCGCTGTTGTCGAGTAGCCGAACTTTGATTCATCATGCTGCTTCAACTTGCCAATGGCTAGACTCTGGTGTAGAGTTGGTTGAGTTGTGCTTATCCTTGTTGATTCTTGCAGATCCTTCTGATGAAGGAAAAGACATTCCTTATTATGCGCTAGTATCTCAATCGTCTCATGTCGCTTAAACTGAGTGGATGTTTGTTTGAGCTTTAATGAGTATTGTCTTGCAGACTTTGAAATTTTTGAGGTTATTCCTTCATAAAATTTGTCCATCGATTCTTCTTCAACTTAGTTGTTGCTTTCAAGTAGGTTGGCATCACTTCTGCTTTCGATTGACATTTTGTTGGGAAATAGAGCAGACAACCTACTCTTAGTAGCACTGATCACCATTAGTAAGGATTTGACAACTATTGTCTTCCATTAGATTTCTCTGAAGGATCTTTGAACCTACGCAGAGCTCTTCTACTTGATAAATAAGAGAATTAGGGTACTCCATTTCGCCCATTCTCTAAGAGTTGAGAAGACAAAGGTTACTTGACTTCGCCCGCCTCCTCGAGGTTGTACTTCATGCATCGAGCTGGTTACTAGCATTTGTTCGCTCTTTGCTCACACTTTCGAAGCACCTGAAGTGTTCGCACTCCTTGTATTGAGTTAGTTATGTGATTTGCCTTCTCACTGCCATCGAACTTTCGGAATGCAAGAAGTTTTGCCCGAAAAGAGCAAAATTTCACCCTATCTTGGAGCAAGTCTTTGATAGTTTTGGTCGTCTCTAGGATTGTACCATCTTCTTCATCATCTTTGTCGCCTACTCCTTTAAGTAGAAAACGTACAACATGTACTGCCTTTTTCGTTCCTTAGTTGAGCACTCTTGTATCAACTTGAAGTCCTCCACCTTCGACTATCTTGATGAGAAGCTCATTGACACTGGTCTTATGAAGTTCCTTGGCCTCTGCCCTTCAGCTTTGTCTTGGTATTTAGAGTCTGCCTCTGCATTCTCCACCTCTTCAGCCCCTTTCACGACCAACGCTCTCCCTCCATGAGAGCAAGGGATCGATGACTTCACGGAAGTCCCGCCTCTGCGGTACCATGGTGCTACCAAGCCCATGACACTACTATCCATTGCCTTGCATTTGCGTCCCTTTCTTCACGATCATTAGATCCACCTCTGCGGCACTGTGACACTCCTCCGAGTCCACCTCTATTCTGACCTACGCTTGGCTTTTAGATAATCGAGCCCCTTTGGACTCGTCGTCGCTTCCTCGCCCTTTCGACTACTTGCTTCAACACCTCTGTGTTCTTTAAGCAGTTCCCGTTGATCGATGGAAAGACAGACTATAACTCCCATGCATGGCTTTCGTCATCCTATTGCAGGGCTCATGTCGATTTTGTTCTCCTTAGCTTCCTCGGTAGCAATGTTCGCTTACTCGGCCTTGTCCTCTGACTTGCCGGGCTCCCTTAAGCGAATTTAAGCACTAAAACCGTCCAACTCTCCAACCGCTCCGATCATACCTCTGTATGATCAAGTCTCCCCCATGAGACTCACTGGTACTTGCAGTCGGGATTCTCCCTTGGTGGTACACAGCCCCCATATGCTAATGACCAAGGCTTTCATCTAATGCAAAGTTTGATATATGTACGGAACACCCGTCTCGTACCATGGCATTTAACTGAAGTGGAGCTCCCAGTAGCTCCTTATCATACCTCTACATGATCAAGTCCCTTACGAGACTTCTCTAGCATGTTGTATTGCCTTGAATTGTTCTACCACGATCCGCTACACCGTATGTCTCCTGTTGACATCTCCATTGCATTCAGATTCTTGTGGGATGAACTCGGACTACAATCTCTCTATGTGTGGCCTCTGCCAACACATCGTAAGGCCTTTGCCACCTCTAGTTGTGCTCGCTTCTTTGGCAAGTGACCTTCGTCCACCCATTATCGGGTCACACCCGGTCGAAGAATCGCTTTGGGACAGTTCGTCACCTAGCAGCTCTCGAAGTCCACAGACTTTACTGAAATTGGTGCACCATTGTCTGGATCCTGGGCCTCTATCGCCCACCAGCGCAATCTTCGCTATGCAATGCTAGAATACGAGCATTGTGGCATATTCTTCAAGATTGCCCGCCTCTTGCCTCATGCTAAGGCATTCTGATCCCAACTTCGCCTCAGCCAATTGAGTCGCCTTAGTTCCTTTGTCAAATGTTTATCTGAGATAAGGTGCATGAGCCTCAAAGCTCCATTCGTCTTTGGCACCATGCAAGATGAGTCTGCTATATCAGAACGAAGAACCCATGGAATGACATGATCCGGTCTTGCCTTTGCAAGAGTTTATGTCCTTAACCTCTGTCTAAGGAAAGCTTTATGCCTTCGCTTCATGTTCCATCATTTATGTCGACTCCCTTCATGCGGCTTGGATACTTCACCAAGTTCCACCCAAGCTGCTCTGCCACTCGATTTGCATTGAGTTGATGGTGGCCCACAAGCCCACTATTCCAAGGGTTAGCCCTCCGTTGAGTCCGATTTCTACATCGGCTTTAAGTGTGCATTTGTTTGATCTTGCCATGGTCGCTCCTCCACTTGATCTCGCAATACATCCACCAATGCATTACCTCATACGAGATCATGCGATGACTTCTCGCCGCTCGCTCGGTCCGTTGAGCTTTGTGGGGTTGTGTCTTGAGGTACTCATCCTCAACATGTGCGGCCCGCTACACATGATTCTTCCTTTGGAGAAACAGGACTTATCCCTCCTGGATATCTGTCCCGTTGGAGCAACTTTCCTCTTCGTATTCTTCCCTCTGGAAGTTTCAATTACCACCATCCCCTTGAACTACTCCGCTTGTTGAACAAATTGTGCATTGTTCTGCCCTCACAAATGCACTTGCTAGATCGCGACTCTTTGCCAATACATCCCTCGCTGCACCCTTCAAGGCCTAGCAACATGCTGAACTTGTTGCACACTTCAGCCTCCTACGGATGTATCATTCTCATGCCGAAGATAAAGTTTCAATGCTCCATGGCGCCGAGTTTTGGTTGCCTTGGGATGATCACAGACACTCCATCCTCCACATACAAGCCCTTGCATGAGTACCAAATTCTTCGAGTTAGCAATTCCCCTCACCTCCGTGAGCTTTGCACAACTCTTTCGGTCGTTGTGCAACCCATCCCCCTTTGCATGGTATGTTCCTTTATCAAGCGCCTTGCTTGCCATGAGCACTGTGAAGTTTGGTTGCCAACGTCGAGCCGTAGCTCGAACTCAACCATCCCAACCTTTGTGCGGTACACATTCTTCCTAGCTTGCTGCTTGTCCTCGTGGTGCTTCTCGCGCAAAGGGTTGGCCATTCCTCTGATTGCCAATCTTGGATGCCCTCTCCTTTGAGCGACTCCTTTCCCTACATCTCAATGTCCGTTTCCCCAAATGGTCTTGCATGCTGGCTGCCCTCCACGTAGCCCCGCTAGGTCCCCCATGTTTGCATGGCAAGTGTTTGTACGTGTGCTTGTTTCTCTCTAATACCAAATATCACGAACTTAGTTGGTTTTGCCTAAGTCGTGCGCACCCTTGCGTGTCCGTCCGCAAAGGTCAGCCTCCTTGAAACCTCCTATGGTCCCTTAGGACCTACAAAAGAGAAAACGAGTTAGAGAAAGCGTTTCACACGGGATCCACAATTAACCATTTTAACAAACATTTTATAGCCAATGCAAATTATAAACATGGACTTTATAAACTTTGAACGGTCGCACACAAAGGATTATGGTCCATTATAGGCCGAAGTCCCCACAAGTGTCCACAAAACACAACATTCTCATTTACAAGTCAAAAACGACCATGAAAGCTAACCAAACTAGGGTTACAAAGTCTACTGCTAGCCCGTTACTATACAAAGCATGAACAAAGACCGAAAGATACGGGCATACATGAGCATTACATCGAGCATCCTGTTTATATTTTTGTCCTTTGAGAGAATGAATGTTCTTTGAGAGAATGAACGTTACATTGAGCATCCTGTAACAATATGCCAGAATTACGGGCATACAAATTTGTGTTGTGTGTTCTTTGAGAGAATGAATGTAGAAAGAGAGATGCGTGTTCTCATCCAATATTTTTTAAGCATTTTAATGTACGAGCTAAAGGTATTTGAAAATAAGAGAACATTCTTCTCATGCTCCCTTTTTTAGCTTATATTGATTGTCAGCATGATGCTTTAAATTTCAGGATTTATTTGGATGGAATTAGAGCCATCTTGGAAGGAACTGATGCAAATGTTTAATTTCTTTGTTGTTTGCAAACTGATTTTGAAACGATGAGTTTATATGAGTATAGTAATCTTAAAACCTAGTCTCAACCAGCAAGGCAATCAAGGGATGTAAAACTTACAATGTGTGGAATGTAGAGATACTCAGTAAGGTAATTTTGCAAATAGTTTTAAGATTTTAGGTTGTTGTTCTTGTGCTAATGACCAATCCAATTTCAGAGATATAAGTAAGGAACATTAATGCAAATAGAAACTATCTTGGAGGGCACCAGTGCTAATATCCTCTTAGAGTGGTGTGTGTATATATATGATTGCATGTGCTTGTATACGGAAGCCCCAAGATTTTAATACTGTTGTTTTCCTTGTTCCATTTACTACTTGAATCTGGACTTTTGGAGCAACACTGTTGTGATATAGCTTTTGGGAAATTTCAGAAATGCTTGTATTGTTGTCTGAATTATGATGTAGTTTCCAGTATGATAACATTTACTTTGTTGGTGCCATCTGTATTATCTTTTGACAGCATGTGTAGTTTGACATGTTAAAGTTTTTAACATCTAACAGGATGGCCAAGAGGATTATTGATGCCATAATGGGTCTGAGATTAGATGATTCTCCAAGTACAGTCGCTGCTGCTGGTCTTTTTTATGTCTTGGCAAGTGATGTAAGTTCCTTGTATATTTAAAAGATTTTCTGTAGTGTCTTCATCTTCCATTTTAAGTGATAATATAACAAGCCTTATGAATGCATTTTTCATTGGGGTTCTTTTTATTCTTTTTTGTATATGGTTCTTGTTTATCTGACGACAAATATGCTATATTACATTCAACAGTGTTTGTCCTAGAGATGTAGGTAAATTGAATTCCAACAAGTTCATTAGTATTTATTAATTTGGTCATAGACCTTTAAATTACTTTGCTTTTCCCTATCATGTTCAGCACCAATCACTGGATATAAGCGCTATCAGCCTATCTTAGAATTAAAATCACAAGAAATGTCAATTTGCCTTAAGTTCATCCTTCTTGTGAGTTATTTATATGTATATTTCGGTGATTCTATCCTAAAGAATAAGATATAAAGAAAATAATATATATTTGCATTGATAGTGAGATAGTGGAAACTTTTATACGGAATGTAAAAATAAATAATTTCAAAGACTGAAAGGATTATAGGCAAAAGTGGCTTGTTATATAAGTTTTATCATCTTTATAATCCAACACTTACATTTTCTTCCATTATTCCAGTTAGTGTAGAAAATTTGAATGATCTAATGGAAAGAGTCATCTTTAGCAAGTCACTTCAATATGTTTTTCACCCAATTAATAATTTATTAGTTCTTTAAAGAGGGTATAGTTGTCTTCTATTGTGCAATCATACAGCAAATTGAGAAATACTTAACTATTTTCAATTTCTTCTATAATCTGGAAATTTTTGTGAGAGGTTTAGTATATGTGAAGAATGAAGATGTATACATATATTGCATCTGTGGATTACACTGGATAAATTTTTTTCATGCCTATCCACTATGACCGAATCTTAATTTATTCATTGATGTTTGATATTATGTGCTTCATACTCAGCATAATAGTTTGGCTGATTTACTAAAATATCTTTTTCATAATTCTTTAAGTTTTTTTACCTTTTTATCAATTTGTTTCAGGTTCAAGATGATCATTTGCTGGATTCACCATCTTGTATTGGCTTTCTTCTTAAGTTATTGAATCCAACAATTCCTGAGACCACTGGGGACAAGGCATCAACTTTTGGATCTAAGCTTCTTGGAAAACATAAGACTCAAGTAGTAGATAGTACATATAAAGGATTAGATTCTGCCTCAAGGGCTATCTTTTCAAAAGTTTCAGAAATCCTTATTAGTTGTAAAGAGATAAAATCAGGCACTGGGAATGATGATAGAACAGAGAGGCCAGAGCTGAGCCCCAAATGGATAGCTTTATTGGCCATGGAAAAAGCATGCTTATCTACTGTATCATTTGAAGGTAGAGGCAGTTTCCATTCCATAAAGGCCATTTGAATTATCCAGTATTCGCTTAGCTTTGCTACTGTTGCTTAGTCATGTGCTTGATTAGGCAGATATCTTGCTAATGATCTGCTAAAAATCCTGTTATGATCTTTAATTTCTGCATGCACAACCATTCAAGTGACAGTAGTTATGAGTATCCAGGAGCCTAGATATTATAATGCTAAGTGGGCTCCCCCCAAAAAAGAAAAATCTCAAATTTCTATTAAGAAACCCTGGTGTACAGTAAATTAATCTCTTATAGCTAAATGCAATTTACTTTTTCATATTCATGAATAGGTTGGGCTCAACATTTGCTTATCTGCTCACCAATTTTATCTGAGTGGTCTATCTGGTTATTGTTTTAGATATTGTTTTACGATTGTTTTTCATTTTCTACATACTATTGGTTAGTTTGCTGCTGACAAAATATTTTAGATGCATCTGATATGGTGAAAATGCCTGGGGGGGACTTCAAAGAAAAGTTGAGAGAGCTTGGTGGACTTGATGCAATCTTTGATGTTCTTGCTAGCTGCCACTCCACCTTGGAGGTGAAATATAGTTTGAGTTACTTCACTAATTTTTTTATAATAAATATTTGTTGGACTGAGGGAGGAAATGTGATTTTAATAAGTGTTTGTATTTAATGGTTTTCTATCATTGGTTTTATTTATTTTTTAACAGAGGTACTGTAGCCAGCATCATATTGATGGGGAAATGTGAGCATGATGATCGATGATATTTGGCTCACTTACAAACATCAACTCTTTTGTGCCTCTAAACAACTTCCTTTTGGTATTGGTAAAAGTTAGTAATTTGTTCAAGTAAAATGCCTAACCAAGTGAAGACATTATTGCTAAGTATAATTTTGCTTATTGTGATATACATTAGTAATTTTCCTATTCAGTGTCCAAACCTGGTTGGATATAAAATGTTCCATCATTATTCTGTTGTCTCATTATTGTTTAATTTCCATCTATATCCTTTGTGGTTTCAAGACTTTTTGAGTTATAGACATGGGCCATTGTGATTTCTTGTGTGGTAGTCACTGGCCACATTAAGGATGAATTAAATATGTTTCCCTATCTTTTTATGCTATCATCTGTCTTATTGCCACTGCAGTTCCTAGATGCCTAGATGACCTAAATTGCCACATTAACCTTAAGAAGTCAATATTAGTATTGACATGTGTTCTTTGAATTAACTTTATGCCAATATTTCTTTTCTTTAAAAGAAGCCTGCTGGAATTTTTATCCTACTATTTTAGTTTTCTTAGGAATTCCTTGATTTTGACATGATATTGTAGGCATGGCATAGCTCATCTTCATTCTTTCACTTAAATGATGAATCAGTGTTGCAAAGTATGCTACTTCTTTTAAAGTGTTTGAAAGTTATGGAGAATGCAACATTTCTAAGCAAGGATAATCAGGTACTGTACCAGCTTTTAATTAGCCAAATTTATATACAGCCTATAGAATTTAGTATGTTGTAGCTGTATAAATTTTGATTTATTTTCAACAGAATCACTTACTTGGGATGAAACGGAAGTTGAACTCTGGTGGTCTACAATTATCTTTTGTTGGGGTCATCATCAATACCATCAAATTCTTTTCAGGTCTCTGGCATGTACTATCTGATCAATTATTTGTCCTCAGTCTGCAATATGTTTTTGTGTATCTCACTTGAGGAAAATATCACTATACTGGTACTTACTGATATTGCTGTGACTGTAATTTGTATTGCACTGCAGATTTTTCTTTGCTCCAGAGTAATATCAGTGTTTCAAACAATGAAAAGTTAATTTCTGAAGTTCAGAGTCTTCAGGTAAAACAAAAACTGAAAGGTAAATCTCCAGAGCTATTTAATGGAACTTGCTGTGATGTATATTATAATTTAGTACACCAGCTTTTTTCTTATGAAAGATGAGCATAAGTTATCATGTATCAATTAGATTCTTACACAAGGTTTGCAATACCATATTGTACCGCTTGGTACCGGTCTGATAAGGATCGGTATGCTCGGTAAAGCTCGGCACCTTAACGTATCATGTGTCGGTATGCTCAGTAAAGCTCGGTACCTTAATGTATCATGTGACGGTACATTCGGTATAATTTGATATAGCTTGGTACATATCGTACCGACAGATGATCGATACGTTGGTACGGTACGAGATTGCGAACTTTGTTCTTACATTCATTTTTCTTCCATTTCCTTGGATTTTGATTTGGTTCAACATCTGAATTTGATAATCATTTCTTATGTATTTGTGTCTTGGAAATATCTGGAAGGCAATTCATGTTAATTTTAGTAGTGTAGGATGTTCTTGGTCTTCCGTATGTGAAAAAATTGCTGTTACATTTTATTTGTCTTGAATTTTCTTGTAAAGAACTTGCATCTATTTAAGATGCTGTATCATCAAAATTTGGAAAAGCAGTTATTGGATAAGATTTCTAATATTTTATTTTAAAATTATTATGGATGTTTCTAGTGAGATTAATTTTGAAGTGCATCAAGCTCCATAGGCAGTGAGGTCCCTAGAAGTTATTATATAATTATATTTACAGAGGATGCAAATCATTGTCACTACTGTGATTATTGTCCCGGGATACTGGTTGCTATTCATCAGTGAATAACAAGTTATCTTTAGATACCTTATTATGATTTTTTCTCTGTTGTAATTTGTCTAGTACATTATTATTGGCAGATAACAGCAACGAGACCTCAGATAGTCGTTGTGTTGGGTGTTCTGGTGTTGACAGGGATTCTGAAGTGACGGTCATTAAGATATGTCATAAACGTCAGAAGTCATCTTATTCTCAGTCAGAAGTGTCTCTTTCTGGTTCGGAAATGGCAACTGATTTTTCTGCCTCAGTTTCATGTGATGTAATTAATAGATCAACTGGAGACAGCTCTACAAATGGTAACACTTTAAAAACAAAAATAAATGGTAGTGGTTCAAAAATGAATTCTCTTAGGGTTTCAAATCGATGGATCTCTATAAAGACTAATGGTGCAGCTGGCAGCATGTCCGAAAGACCTCATTTACCGAAACATGTTAAAGGTAACTGTAAATTGGACATGCATGATCCTTTTGCATTCGATGATGGTGATTTAGGACCTTCAAAGTGGGAATTGTTGGCAAAAAAGAAAGAAATAACTAAGGCACATGAAGGTGCTTTAGCAAGTAAAGACGTTTCAAATGGATGTGACCTCCCGATATGCACCACATATGATGTGCTGAGTCAACTAACAAGTGCAAAAAGCCATGATGATTGTGCAGTGTCGCATTCATCAGGAATTGATGAAGATTCAGGCCTTTTGGAAGACTGCCTACTTACTTCAGTCAAGGTAATTCAATATTTCTGATTCTCTTGTTGCTGCTTCTATACATAAGCAAACAAGCATGCACATTTGGCAAATGATGCAAGGTACTAAATATTTCTTTTCTTATGACCCTGGAAACATTCAGCAAACCCATTGTATTGTTATCTTAATATGCAATCCTTCAAGAGGAACAAGACTTCCTAGTCAAGCCATCTTAACTAGTATTAAGCAGAGTTGCCAAGGTTTGTCTGCTTAATTATTTTCATTTTTAAACAAGTTGACACAAATGTGGTCTTACTCATCTAATCTATCTTTTCATGCTATCGTATGTTTCTTTTTCTGAATTTATTTCTTCCTATACTTTTTAGATGGTTATTTTCAGCATCACTATGCTGAGATATAAAAAAGTTCACTTCATTCACAATACAACTTATCTCATCATTTGTCTAGGGCTAATTTTCTCGGGAACCATATTGGTGTCTATTTTATCTATTTAATTTGAACTGCTAACATCACTGGGTTGTTTTCATGCAACATTTAGCATGTGGAGGCCATTTGAATTCCATTTGGGTTTATAAAGAAGAGTTAGTTTGGTGTCTAAGTTAGGCACAATTTTATCTTTTAAAGATGATCTCTTTTTGGTCTTTGCTCTATTTATAGTTAATATGGTTTCATGTACATCTTTACCTTGTGCAATTGTTTAGAGCTCTTTGTTTGTTTAATTTGCAGGTTCTTATGAACTTAACAAATGACAATCCTGTAGGGTGTCAGCAAATTGCTGCTTGTGGTGGACTGCACACTATGGTTTCTTTACTAGTTAATCATTTTCCATCATTTAACTGTTTCTTCCAATCGAATGGCAAGGGGAAAGAGAACACCTCTTCTACCAACCAACAGAACAATGACTGTCATCTGAACAACAGACATCTCCTTGATTATGAATTGGATTTGTTGGTAGCTTTGTTGGGTTTGCTTGTCAACCTTGTTGAGAAGGATAGTCAAAACAGGTTATTTCATAATCCTTAATCATTAAATTTATCAATATACTTTTGGAGAACAATTAATGCTTAATATGATCCGAAAGATTAGTTTACTATGTTTCATGGTGTGTTGTTTGTTGCACAGGGTTCTAAATACCGGTCCATTACTAATACTGGTTCTTGGACAGATAGGTATGGTACTAGTATTGTGGGACATACCAATGCTTGTCGATGTGTATGGGACTGGCCAGAGGAGGTGGAGGAGGAGGAGAAAGATGAAGAGGAGGGAACAAGGAGAATGTGGAGGAGGAGGTGAAGGAGGAAGAAGCAAAGAGAAGGATGTGGTGATAGAGAAATGATGAAGAGTAGGTGGTGATGAAGCAGTAGGGAGTAGGAGGCAACAGTGATGCAACAGCGAGGAGGTTGGGGCTTCCCAAGGAGGATGAGGAGGTCAAGGAGAGAACAAAATTGGATGTGTGTGTGTGTGTGAGAGAGAGAGAGAGAGAGGAAACAACTTTGAGATTGTCATTGTAAAAAAGAAAAATAATGTATTGGACTATTTACTGCCCTGGAAGTAGTGAGCTTATGAGGTGGTATAACCCACCAAGGTTTGACTTACCGGTTCATACCGGTGTACCGACATATTGTCGGTACCGGTATGGGACTCATACCGGGCGGTATGTACAGTGCGTACCATCCGGTATTAAAATATAATATAATATTTTTTATTATATAATATAATATTAAAATATTAAAATATAAAAGAAAAGAAAAGGGGTCGACGTCGCCTCGATTTGTCTCCCTGCGGCGGGAGAAAAAGCGGTCGTGGCCGCGGGCGACCCGCGGTCGAGGACGGCGCATAGGCGACCCGTGGGCGAGGTATTCTTTCTTCCCCTCTTTTTTTTTTCTTTTCCTCTTCTTCTTCCCTTTTTCTTCCTCAATCGACCATCGACGGTCGATTTCTCTCTCAATCGATCGCGACTGTCAATTTCTTCTTCAATCGGCCGCTGACGGCCGAAATCGACCGCCGACGGTCGATTTTTGACGGAACCGCCCGGTAGCGGGCGGTCCGCGTACCGGTAACCTGGCGGACCGGGTACGGGCGGTACAGGTCGAAATTGCAAACCTTGTAACCCACACTAGACAAATATGAGCGGGTTTGTACCATATCACTGGGTACCATTCGATAGGCTTACCTTCCCATACCATTTGGTATTTGGATTATTTTTATCCTGGTAAGTCCAACACAGTGAGCTTATTGGGTGGTACAGCTCATACGGCATTGATCTGAATGGAATCACTCAATACGTGTCTCAGTTGGCTGTTGGACCATACCAATTTGAATAGGTGTTACTTTAAACCTTGGTTGCACAGAACTAACATGCATGCCCACTAGCCAATATTTCCAATTTCAAAGAAGCCTTCTAAATGTAGTTATTCACTGGCTCCATGGGTTGATTATGCAGTGTTAAGTTTTACTGGGATTCATTTATCGAGTGTTTTCTTGCTAAATTCTGTCTTTCCAGCTTGATACATATACACACAATTTCCTAGAGACAGAGCTTAACTCTTTTCTTTCTACAATGCAACTTGTCCATGTATCCAACTCGATGTTTTTCTGTGAGATCCTTCAGAGATCTTAATTCTTAGCATCTTTTTTCTCTTCATGCTTAGGAAGTCACACTTCGTATATATTTCACTTTAATTTGTTGTTTTGTGAACCTGGGAGTCATCTTGGTTTTGATGCATGAGTGCTGGAGTTGTTGCTGTTTGATCCAACATCCAGCAAAATCTGTGTAACACTCCAATGTCATAGCAAAAGAATCATGTTGCTGTAGTTCAATGGTGACGATGCTTACTATGTCAGGTGACCTTTATGCCACCCAAAAATTTAGTATAACAAATAAGGGAACAGAAACAAAGAATGAAAAGGTAAAATTCAAGGAACATCAAACTAGAGCAAAGAAAAAAATAGAAACAGGAAAGAACATAAATAAGTTGCCAAGAGAATTGATTGATTTGATGCATTGAGGCAACTACTACTCATGCAAGCAACAAGAGTTTTGTCAAAGTTGTTGGTAGTCTTGAATGAAGATACCTACAACAGAAATGAGCTACAAGGTATGGATAAAGCCTGTTGAAAGATGAATTAAAGTTGGAGGAATTGTGATCTGAGATTACTTTGCCATGACAAATACAAAATTATGATATGAGAGTTGCATGGCTTGGACGAGATTTAGACGGTTGTGAAATAGAAATTGGAAAACATAACCATGATCTAGAAACCTAAATGACAAATCCTGCTGAAATCAAAATGACTAATTGGTTAAAATTTGCCTTAATTTGATGTTACAAAGGGTACATTTGATTCTAATCTTTTTCTTGCCAAGCTATAAGCCTTTGATTCTTCTGCAAGAAGGTGCACCTGGAAGTATAAGAATAAAGAACATAGAATTACCATCATGATCCAATTGTTGTAGGAAACTCAATTCTTTTGTGTGTGTGAGAGAGAGAGAGAGAGAGAGAGAGATCTTGGGTGAAAGGGACTACTGCACCTAAGAAGTTAATTTCCTCAGGCATGTAATTTTGTAAGTTTCTTCTCTCTCTCTCTCTATCTCCTTTTACGGTGCCCAACCAAGGCAGGGATATTTTGTGCTGGTTTGTTGAATCATCCCACTTTTCTGTTTTGGCTCTGTTGAAGACAAGGTCAAATTACAGGGTAATGTTTCTTGACAGTTGCTTGTAACTCGTAAGATTTTTGTCAAATTCTTTTAGAGCCTTCTCAATTTCAAGATATGCTCTATAGTCATTCATTGTTGGGAAAATGGCTTGGATTTTCTTTATACCATGGATGCTCAATCGACTTGAAATGTCACCAAAGCCCTGTCATTTTTTACCAATACAACTTTTGTCCTTATTTTTTTTTCTCCTTTCATAGTTTATTATTCTTTTAATGCCTATTACTGCATTATTTAATCATGCTAAACCCAAATTGTTCATTGTTAGCATATTAAATTAAATAGCTCCTCTGCAGATTGCATCTTGCAGCAACTCGTGTTTCACCAAGCCAATCAGGAAATCCAGAAAGCACAGAGACACAAAAGGATGCAATTCCTTTGTTGTGCTCCGTATTTTTGTCAAATCAAGGAAATGGGGATGCTAAAGAGGAAAGAACATATATATGTGTAAGTACATACTGCAGCCTATAGATTTTTTTTTTTTACAAAGTATAAGTGGTGCAGGCAGGATACCTATACAGAACCTTGCATTGCTAGCACCTTCAAAAATATATCGGGTTCGAAATCTCAATCTTTGGTAAGTGGATTTGGTACACCACTAACATACCAATGCAATAGTGGTGAGGGATTGAATCTTCAACCTTTGATAAGTGAATGTGGTACACTACCACTGGACCAATGCTTTAGATGAATGCTATAGATAACCATGTAGATATGAGAGTTTAATCTTAAAGATACTCTTGAAATGATAATTTAACAAAATTAGGCTTGTGGTACAAAATAATGCTTGTTTTTGTTATAATTTTGAAAAATTCATTCGGATCCTTCATGGATTCCATCCATGATCGATTATCGATTTAAAAGAAAATTGGATGTTGCAGTGCTCTTTGTACAATTAGTTATTTCTATTTGCACCATGATTTTGCATAATATGCAGTAAGTTTGCAGCTGCATAATTCTTCATGTGCACTATACACATTTTTGGAGTAAGTTGCTTGATACATTGCATACCACAGAAAAACATGAGAAATTTTAGTTCTCTTCAGTCAATAAAGACCACATTAACTATCCATTTGTGTCCTATAAAGAAAAATTCATCACTAATAACTAAAAATTGTCTTTACGTACTTAATATTAGGAATGTAAAACATTAAACTCTACAACAACAATAACAAAGCCATGAAGTTCCAACTGAAGGACTGAACTCTGCGCAGCAACTAAAATGTTGAAGATAAATCTGGACAGGAAAAATGGTCTGATTACAGAATTTTATAATCTATATCAAGGTTCGCAATCGTACCATACCAGCATATCGATCAGCTGTCAGTACGGTATGTACCAAGCTTCCCGAGTGTACCAACACATAGTACACTAGGTATCGAGCTGTATCGAGCGTACCAATCCTCTATCGGACCGGTACATACCGAGCTTACTGAGCAATACGATACGGTATTGCAAACCTTGATCTATATCATGGTTACTGTATAAACAGAGCTCTTTATGGCACTATGGTGCTGGCTCAACGCACTTTTAGTTTGTTTTATAAATGGTTACCGATTTGGTACTCAGGCAACAAAAATAAATTTAACTTATTTGTCATTTTTAATTTTGAGTGCTATAGAACATGAAGAGTCCAGTACAATCACTGTTGCTTAAATTGCAAATATACTCAATTCAGCTTGATAAAGACAAATAAGGATGTTACAGGTTCCCAGGTGACAATTGTGGGAAATTTGAGTTTGCTACTGCAACTGGTTTACAAATGGGAACATTCAGGAATACCATGCCAAATAACAGATCTAATTTAATTGTCACCTCAGATGTTTAACGGATAAGTTCTAGTAAGTTGGTTGATCATATTGCAGTGTGTCTACTAAGTCACCACTGAATCTAAAATTTGTGATCTGTTGATAGTCTTTCATTTAAGTCTAGTGGTAGCCGCAAAATTATCATACATTGGTAATGTTGCTTATAATCTTATATTCCTGCTGAAGATATACCTTGATCGATGAGCCAACTGACTGAATTTCTATAATGAGTTAACAGGATGATGAAGAGTCTTTGTTGCAAGGAGCACGTGAGGCTGAAATGATGATCATCGAAGCATATGCAGCTTTATTGCTTGCCTTTTTGTCAACAGAGAGGTTTGCATAACCTTTCAGTATTATGTGATCCTTTATGGTAGTTTAATTCTCTCTTCTTATTCATGGTAATTTGCTGTCATCAGTTCCAAAGTCCGTGAAGCCATTGCCAACTGCCTTCCGAATGGGAACTTGCAAATTCTAGTTCCTGTTTTAGAAAGATTTGTGGTAAGTTACCAAAATGTTCTTATATCCCAGTTTATCTGTAACTCTCTATATTCCTGTACGGGAAAGAGGTTATTCTTTTGAGCTTGTAATATGTACAAACTTTAGCTAAAGTCTTATCAGTAGAATTAGAGCCTCAATCCTAACACCCTAAACTGAGTCATAGAGTCTCCAAATTGGAAATCAACTTCCTTAAACATGAACACAACGTTTAAATACTTGTAAACTAATATATATATATATATATATGTATATATATATATATATATGTATGTATATGTATATATATATATATATATATATGTATGTATATGTATATATATATATATATATATATGTATGTATATGTATATATATATATATATATATGTATGTATATGTATATATATATATATATGTATGTATATATATATATATATGTATGTATATATATATATATATATATATATATATATATATATGTATATATGTATACATATACCTACATACACACATAAATAAATAAATATATATATATATATATTTATAAGACTAACACAAGAGGAACAACAAAAAAAGGCTTATTTAACATGAAATTATGATCTAGATTGTTTTAATTAATGATTAAAACAATTGATCTTAGTCTAGATATTATTATGAAAATATTAATTTCGTTTAATCTCCTATATCATTGACCAAATCAGATGTACTTTTTGCTGCTTAGATTGCTTATTTTCCCCTCCATGAGAACATTTTAGAATGATGAATATATTTTTAATTTTGATGTTCTTCGTATTATCATAGATCATGACAAATGGAGCTAATCCTTGATTTGGAGCTTCCTTGTTTAAATTTGAGGCTTCAGGATTAAAGCCTACAATCCTTTAATAGGATTTTATGTGTTTGTGTCTCTTTACAATATATATTGGTAACTACTGTAATTCCATGTGGCATCTCAAAATGGTCTAGTTAATTGGGATAAGTGAAGCTGCATTATTAGCATGATATCTCACACTTCCCATTTTATATATTGGAATCACCTGTTACATGTTATCATGCTGCTCATTATGGTCATCGTTTGACAATATAATCTACCATCTAATCTGTTATTTCTCTTCCCCTTGTAGCCTAGCCCCTTGATGTTGCGTTGATATTTCAATGATATTTACAGGACTTTCACACCAGTATATCTCATCTTACTCATGGAATGCCTGCAATGATTTGTGATGTGATTTAACAAATTAGGTTGTTTTTGTTTGTTTACTTTTGGGTAGCACATAATTATGCATTCAAATGGTATTGCCAGGCATTTCATCTGTCACTAAACATGATGCCTCCAGAAACACACTCAGCTGTTGTCAAAGTAATCGAGTCTTGTAAAGGACCTTAATGAAGAGATCCTGCACGGTACTAATGGTCTCTTCTGCGCAATGTGGAAGTTATTCAGCTCTCAGACAATGAGGAAGAGTCCTGGGTTAGGTTCTCTGTTTTCGAATCGGAAGACTTATGGCAACTTGTATCCTTTGTCTTATAATCTGTTCCTTTTAAATCTTTTCTTTGTTGTTTTATATGATTTTTCTCCCCCCTTCATGATGCCACGGTTGTATCATATATTTACCGGTGCGTGCTGAATATTTAATAAACATCACAAGGTGTAGTAAATGAGAGAAGGCTCTGTTCAAAAGTTTGGTCTCTGCTTCTATGGATTTAATCTGTAATGGTGAGCATGGGAGTGTCAGAATCAATGCAGCAGATCAGTAAGGTGAATTAACACAAAACTCCTGCCTTCTTGAATTTTATGTTGGAATATTCTTAAAGAGTTCTTGAATATTTTCCGAGCAGCTGATGTTTACAGGGTAATGCTAATTATGCAATCAAAATTGTCCATGTTTCCCAGGTTAATCCACTTTAAAGCTTCAATAAAATGTGCTGGTAAAAGTGCCTTTCAGTAATGTCTTTTATATTTTTTCCCTTTCTTTTAAAAGTGTCTTACTGTCTACATCTCTGAAATTTTTTTCCGAAATATCAAATTAGTTTATATTTTTAATAAAAATACCTTGTAGGAATGTTATAGTCGAATAAGTTTTGCCTATATATAATTATAAAAATTTTATGAAGCGATTTATGTGAACATTTTTGCCATCTGAGTAAATTTTTAATTAGATAAATCAACAGGGGATTTGAGTCAATTGAAACGATGAGGGATAAGTTTCATCGCCAGAAGGGAAATAGTTTGATCACTTACAATTGAGTCCGGGTCGATCGGAGGTCCACGGAATTTGAAGCGCTAAGTGCTCTATACGAGAACAAGCAAACAACTAATAGCTCCGTTGTCCTTATTTATTTTGCACACTCAATTCATAATCCATAAACAATGATGATTACAAATAATCAGCCCCGTCCAAACCTGGTTGATAACTGTATTACCTTTTTAGCGCGTTTTCCCTCTTTCTCCTCGAGTGCCGCTGCCTCAGTCGCCTCCGTATCATCGTTGCCCGTCACCACTCTGCCGATCCCCTCGTTTGCCCGATATCAACCAGGTTTGGACGGGGTTAATTATTTGTAAGCATCATTATTTATGGAAATTATAGTTTTACAATTATGCCATTAAGCTAAACTGTAAATCACGGTTTTGCTATTCACCAAAATTACAATTTTTATCCTTCGGCTAATAGGATTATTTACAGTTTTATCATTTCTGTGTTTTATTAATCCTATAACATTTCTGTCCTTTATAAATTCTGTAATTCTTTTATATCCTTTTAGAATTATGGTTCTGTCATTATAAAATTAAAAAATTATGATTTATTTTTTTAATTATAAAATTGATCAATATATAATCTAATAAAATTTTAATCATGATTATATTTTGATTATTCATTAATTATATTTTATTTTGATCAATTTATTTAATTAGACTTATGGGCTTCTCCAATTAAATAAAATTAATTAGTTTAATTAAAAAATATATAAATTATTATTTTTTTATAGTTTTCTCGTATGAATTATTAATTGTATGTGTTAAATCCAATTATTGTTTCTTGGATATTTATTCAATTATTCATATGCAAATGTTAGTAATTATGAAATAATATTTATTTTTCATATGAATGCATGATTTATGTATTATCATAATTATAGTTATCATATGAGTTTTTTCCTGCTGATTAAGTGTTCGATAATTATTATGATTGTTATCCTATTATTGAATTGTTTCAACATAAATTAGATTAAATGAACTTGATGAATATTATTTGTAATTCATCTCCTTAAGTTATACCTGACCAGTAGTTGCCAAAGTAGCTTGGGATGATAGTCTTATAGGATATGAAATACAATTAAAGTCTTGTCATTCATAGGATAATTTAATTTATATTTTATATTACTGCATTGGTCTTGTAGTCACCAAAGCGGCCTAGATCAATTATTTATAAAATTACAGTAAGGAACAAGTCCTCAATGACTTTAAGAAAATAATATTCAAAATTACATGTATAATTAGGAGATTTAGATAATCCCAAAGGATAATCTATTTCAAATAATTATGTGATGGGGTAGGATGATATTATTTTGGATATCCTTGCAGTTTAGAATTGTATATCCAAAGGTAGCAAAACTATTCCACAATGATAGTATCAGGCCTCCATAAATGATCTTGAGTGAACACTAGATATGTCAATATTTTTACCCAAAGGTTAAATATTGATGATATAAATAGTTCATCATATTTTGATAAAACTTAAAGCATTAATGTTATTTTATATTCTGCAGTGGTATTCCCGTTCATATATTCTCATGCTTCTAGTGTCCCTGTACTCTTTGGATCAAATTATTCAGAATGGTTAGAGCATGTGTAATTTACGTTGAGCATATTAGATCTTGATTTGGCATTGATTGTTGAAAAGCTCGTAGAATTAACTGATAAAAGTATTATGGAACAAGTCAATGAAATGAAGGCTTGAGAAATATCTAATAGACTCAGTTTAATGTTTATAAGGATGACAATTGCAAATAATATAAAGACTTCATTACCGGTTGCATCTAGCGCACGTGAATATTTAAAGGTTATTAAAGACAGATTTAAATCTGCTGATAAGTCATTGGCTGACTACAGCTCAGTATGATGGTACTCGAGGAATTCAGGATCATATCCTCAATATGGTTGACAAAGCTGCAAAACTTAAGGCATTGAGAATAAATGTTGATGAATCTTTCCTTGTGTAATTTTTTTTTAATTCTCTTCCTTCTCCATTCAAGATTCACTATAATACAAATAAGGATAAGTGAGACTTGAATGAATTAACTAGTATGTATGTTCAAGAAGAATTAAGATTAAGTCAGGAACGTTCATATAATGTACTGACAACTACTCAAGGAGTTAGTAATAAGAAAAGAAAATCGAAGCATTATCCATCAAAGAAATTTGCTAGGTCTAGAAATGTTAGACAGACTATTGAAAAGAAAGTTATTACAGTAAAATGCTTCTTTTGTGGTAAGAAAGGACATGTAAAAAAAGACTGCATTAAACATAGGATCTGGCTCGAAAAGAAAGGTATAAACTCAATCTTTGTATGTTTTGAATTAAACATTGCAGAAGTTCCTTCTAATACATGGTGGATTGATTCTGGCGCTTCAACTCATATTACTAATAATATGCAAGGATTCCTTTCAATCTGGAAACCAAAAGAACATGAAAGATTCATAATTATGGGAAATCATCTCAAAGCAAAAATGGTATCAGTAGGGACTTATCGCTTATGCCTAGAGACGGGTCATCTGATGGATCTAAAAGACACATGTTTTGTTTCTATAATTTCTAGAAATTTAATTTCTCTATCTAGAATTGATGAGTTAGGATATTGTGTTTCTTTTGGTAATAGTAAACTCAACATATTTTATGATTCAATAAAAGTTGGTTCTGGAATTGTATGTGATGGTTTGTAGAGAATTAATTTGAATCTTAAGTTTGCAAATACATTATTGACCCTACAATCAAGTATTGGAATGAAACGTAATTTCAATAATGAAATATCTTATATATTGTGACATAGACGTTTGGGGCATATCTCCAAGGAAATAATGAAATATTAGTGAAGGATAATATTTTGAAAAATTTAGACTTCACTGATTTTGATGTTTGTATAGATTGCATTAAAGGAAATCAAACTAAGCATACAAAGAAAAATGCCACAAGAAGTAAAGAACTTCTTGAAATTATTCATACTGATATCTGCGGACCACTCCATATTCCTTGTTTTAGTAGAGAAAGGTATTTCATCACATTTATAGATGACCTATCCAGATATGACTATGTTTATCTAATACATGAAAAGTCTCAGGCCGTTGACATTCTTGAAGTGTACATAAATGAGGTCGAGAGACAATTAGATAGAAAAGTTAAAATTGTCAGATCTGAGAGGAGTGATGAATTTTATGACAAATATGATGAATCCAGTCAGAATATTGGTCCTTTTGCTAGATTCCTAGAACAACGGGATATTTGTGCTCAATATACATTACCAGGTGTGCTACAGCAGAACGATGTTGCCGAAATGTGAAATCGTACTCTTATGGATATGGTTAGGAGCATGATGAGTTATTCCTCTGTACCTGAGTCAATGTGAGGTGATGCTCTTAGGACAGCTATGTACATCCTAAACAGGGTTCCTAGTAAGTAAGTTCCATAAACTCCATTTTAGTTATGGATTGGTAGGAAACCCATTTTGAGACATTTATATATTTGGGGGTGTCCTGTAGAGATAAGAGTATTCAATCCACATGAAAAGAAATTGGATCCAAGAATACCCAGAAAGATCCAAGGGATACAGATTTTATTACCTAATCATAATATGAGGATAGTAGAATCTGGTAATGTAAAATTCTTAATAGAGAAATCAGTGAGAGTCAAAAGTCTCAAATGATTAATTTTGATATTGGGGAGATTCAGGCTTCTTCTCTTGTATTATCCCATATTTGAGAAATTGTTGTTCCTCAAATCAATGAGAGAATTGATGAGGGTGAATAACACAATAACATTGATGAATTCTCACATGATGTTGATGTCGCCGCTGACAGTCTTGTAGAATAATCACAATTGACAGATTTGATAAGATCTCAAAGAAAAAAGAAACATATCATTTCTGATGATTATGTGGTATATCTGCAAGAATCAGATTTTGATATAGGAATGAAAAAAGACCCCTTATCGTTTTCACAAGCTATAGAAAGTCATGATTTTAAAAAATGGTATGATGTAATGACAGATGAGTTAAAATCAATGGACCAGAATGATGTCTAGGAACTCGTTTAATTGCCTAATATTATAAAAGAGTCGGTTGTAAATGGGTCTTTAAAATTAAACGCGACTCGGTGGGCAATATCGAATGATATAAAGTCAGACTTGTTGCCAAAGGTTTTTCTCAGAAAGAAGACATTGACTACCATGAGACCTTTTCTTCAGTTTCTCGAAAGGACTCATTAAAGATTATCATGACATTAGTAGCTCATTATGATCTTGAGTTACATCAGATGGATGTGAAATTAATATTTCTGAATGGAGATCTAGATGAGGAAATCTATATGGAACAACCTGAAGGATTCATAGAAAAGGGAAAGGAAAGTTGGACTTGCAAACATCAGAAATTCATGTATGGCCTTAAACAAGCATCCAAATAATGGTATATAAAGTTTCATGATACCATTACTTTTTTCGGATTTAAGGAAAATATTGTTGATCAGTGTATATATCTGAAGGTTAGTGAGAGTAAGTTTATTATATTGGTCTTATATGTGGATGATATATTACTTGCTAGTAGTGATCTTGGTTTGTTGCACGAAACCAAGATGTTTCTCAACAAAAACTTTAAGATGGTTGATATGAATGAGGCATCCTATGTTATTGGCATTGAGATATTCAAGGACAGATCTCAAGGTTTGTTAGGATTGTCTCAGAAAGGTTATATTAATCGTATCTTGGAGAGGTTTAATATGCAACTTTGTAAAGCCAATGATACACCTATTACTAGAGGTGAAAAATTTAGCCAAAATCAGTACTCAAAAAATAACTTAGAAATGGATCAAATGAAGAATATTCCTTATGGGTGCGCAATTGAAAGTCTATTATATGCTCAAACCTGTACAAGGCTATATATTAGTTTTACAGTGGCAATGCTGGGTAGATACCAGAGTAACCCAGGAATGAAACATTGGAATGATGTAAAGAAAGTAATGAGATATCTACAAGGGACAAAAGATTATATACTCACATATAGGAAATCAGATCAGCTTGAAGTAACAGGATATTCATATGCTGATTTTGTAAATTACCTCGATAACAGGAAATCCACTTTAGGATCTGTGTTCATACTGGCTGGTGGGGTAATTTCTTAGAAAAGTATAAAATAATCACTCATTGCATCATCTACGTTGGAAGCTGAATTTGAGGCCACAAATCAAGCTTTATGGCTATGAAATTTTATCTCAGGACTTGGTGTGGTCGACTCAATTGCCAAGTCGCTGAAGATATTTTATGATAATACTGTAGTAGTTTTCTTCTCTAAGAATGACAAGTACTTTAGTGGTTCCAAGCACATTGAGATAAAGTACTTGGTGGTTAGAGAAAGAGTCCAGAAATAACAAGTGTCGATTGAAAATTTGAGCACCACTATGATGATTGCTGATCCATTTACTAAAGCTTTACAGTGTAAAACATTTAAAGAACATGTTCTTAATGGGGCTTGCGAGCAAGCCATAAAGGATATGGTGATGCATATTCAAGTGGATGCTATTATTGATATTTTTTTTGCATAATTAAAGTTATTTGTTTATGCTATTATGTTTGTATTTATGTTTATGTATATTATGGTTGAATGCAATAAATAGGATTGTCTTGACAAGATAAATTACAAGGGTCATTCTAGACTATATAAGGAAAGACTAACAGTGTTGTAATACATATAAGAAAGTGTGACATTGATGACATACAACCGCTATGACTTACATTGATAGTTGGACTGAATACAGTATTATTGTGCTTATTGGACTTATTGGCTTATTTTTAAAATCATGGTCATGTATAAAATGCTTTACAAAATTTTTAGAATCCAATTATATAAAATTATTTTTAAATAAATTTTGTTTTATTTATTTTAATTTTGGATATCTTTTATATCTTATCAATTAATGAGCCAAGTGGGAGAATGTAAGATTATGTGGCCCTTTATTAATTGAATAAGATATATTATGGATTAATTAGATTTTGGTAAAAAGATATTAGCTAATATTAAATAAAAATCTATATTATATTGGGATATTTTAGGGGATGCCCTTGATGGAAGAAACTCTCCTAATAACTTACTCTAGACCCTCTGCTCTCGCCTATTAAAGGACATGACCTCCTCTAAACCTAAAAAAGGTGAACAGTCGTGTGTGCGTAAGCCGTAATATGCTGTATAAGAGAAAGAGATTACAGTTATTCTCTTGATCTCCTCAAAACCATCAATTACAGTGGTCTTGTGAAAGGATAGGAAGAGATAAGAAGGGGTCTAGATCCATTCTAGTTCTCCTTGTAGATTGATATCTTGGCATTATTCAGATCCGAAAAGCGGTGCTCTTGAAGATCTAATTGGACATAAGGCGTTTCTCTCTCTCTCTCTCTCTCTCCCCCCTTTCCTGAGCCTACGAACTCGAAGTAGAGAGAATGCTTCTTCTCGGTTTCCTGCAGCCCGATGCCTGGTCGAGAAGGTTCACCAAGAGAGCCGTCGAGTTCTTCCGGTGACACATTTCAGGTCCTCCACGTAAAGATCGTTGCTTCTTGACTTGGATCTTCTCTTCGATGCGTTTGGCCCGTGGGAGTTAAATCTCGATGGACAACTTATTCGAGTCCCATCAAAATGCCTTCTTGGCTACCTTCGGATCGCACTGGCTGCACCCCCTTGCTCCGCCTCCATGTTCTATACAATTGCGGTGACATTTATCTGCGTTGAAGATGATAAGACAAGCGATAGAGTTCTCACACTAAGAAAAAGCAGGAGAATGCTAAATCTTTTATATTTTTTTCAATATTTTTTATATTTTTCTAAACTTTATATTTTTCATGATCCAACAAATGAGGTTTATATAGTCCCCAAAGATACATTACATTAATGTACTAAGAATAAATCTCTCTCTTTTAAGAAACTCTTTCAAGAATCAACAATCAATTTGACTTGTTATTCCATAAATATTTCCTCTTGATGAAATGAACATTTCCTGTGATGAAATTAATCTCTTTATGATACTTGAATAAGTTTAACTCCAACATTCTCCCCCCTTAAACTTGTTCTATTCAATATATCAAGTTTCTTTCGAAGTTGTTGAAATATTTGAAATTTGAGAGGCTTTCTAAGTATATCGATCACTTGTTCACTTGCTTTGACATGATATAACTCCACTTCTTTATTTTTGACATGATCTCTTATAAAATGAAATATTATGTCAATATGTTTCGATCTTTCATGGTGGACTGGATTCTTGGCTAAGGCAATAGCTGATTTATTATCAACATAAATCTTGGTTGACTTCTCCTGTGGCATATGAAGTTCCTAGAGTAATCTTCTTAGTCATATTGCATGACAAACACAAGAAGATGCTGCTATATATTCTGCTTCACAATTTGATAGTGCAATGATATGCTATTTTTTAGAAGATTAAGTAAATATAGCTCCACTAAAATAAAATATAAAACCAGTTGTACTCTTTCGATCATCATAACTTTCGACCCAATCACTATCACTATATTCAATTAGATCCAGTCTTTTTGATGATGAATAGAATATTCCATACTCAATTATTCCTTTAATGTATAGTAAAATTCTTTTAGCAACATTTAGATGAGAAGTCTTAGGAGCTTTCATGTATCTACTTATTAAACTAACTCAAAATAGTATATCAGGTCGAGTGCATGTCAAATTCCTTAAACATCCAACTAGACTTTTGTAATAAGTTGGATTAATGTATATTTATCTTCGCTTCCTTGATCAACTTGGTAGGATGACAATCTTCCATGGAGAACTTCTTTAAAATCTCTTTTGCATAATTTTCTTATGAGATAAAAATTCCTTCATTGTCTTGTATAACTTCAATACTAAGGAAATAAGTCATTTGACCCAAATCGGTCATCGCAAACTCCTTCTTCATAGAGTGTTTAAAATATTTAATCATAGAGCTACTACTGCCTATAAATATTAAATCATCTACATACAGGCATACAAACATGATATCTCCATCAGAGTTAGATTTCGTGTAAAGAGCATATTCATTTGGACATTTAGAAAAATTATTTTAAATAAAATAATCATTTATCCAAGAATTCCATGCTCGTGGGAATTGTTTAAGCTCATAAAGAGCGTTCTTTAACTTGTATACTTTAAATTTTTATTCATAAATAATAAAACCAAGGGGTTGTTGAATATATACCTCTTCTTCAATAACTCCATTAAGAAATACTGATTTGACATCTATTTGTAAAATTTTTCATTTCATTTGAGTTGGTAGGGAGATAAGTAATTTTACTATCTCCAATCGAGCAACTGATGCAAATACTTATTCATAGTTGAGCCCATATTGTTGTTTATATCCCTTTGCGACCAATCGTACTTTATATTTCTCCACCTCTCCTTGTGCATTTCTTTTTGTTTTGAATATCCACTTAACACTGGTCGCTTGGTGGTCCTCTGGAAGTGTAGCAAGCTCCCATGTATCATTTTTGTTGATAGCATAAATATCCTCCTTCATAGCTTGTCTCAATTTTTCTTCTTTACAAGCTTCTTTGAAAGTTAATGGATCATATTCTGCAAAAAGACAAAATAAAGAAAGTTCTATTGGGAAACCTCAGCGGGAGCATCACATGCGTAGCGAAAATCAAAACAAAAAATCAGTTTTCCACGTAGATCAAATCGTCGTGCAAAAGATTGAGATCGTGAGAAACACATAAAAAATGAAAAACCACGATGCGTGAGAGATTGATTTTACCTAGGGAGATCGTATATCCCTGTATTTCTAGATCCAGATGGAAGGATGAAGGAGGTCAAGCGTCCTCCTCTCTAGCGATATACACACGATGGATCTCTACATCGAAACTCCTCCAATCTGATCTCGCAACTCTTGCGTATAGGGAGGGAGGTGAATAGGAGGCAGTGGCTAAAGTTATAGCCTATCAACCATGAGTCTCCCCTCCTATTTATAGAGGGCCACCAAAAACCCTAGGGCTCTTGCCTTAGTAGGTATTGGATCTCCATCCAATTACCCACTAACCTTGCATTATTTGATCTTTATCCAATAATCTTCTTAGACCTCTAATTGAGCCTCAACCAATGAGCCCATATATATAGGGTCTCATCTAATAAGAATAGGGGCTAATTGGATCTCTATCCAATCTTCTATTCGCTAAAGCATCCACCATATTTGTGTGACCGTCTAAGCCCGATACTAAGCTGGTCGTGAGCCACTCCCATCAAAACTCCTTCTGATATTATGAATTATTATCTCCATAATTATTCACTCGACTCATCGATTATGGACGTACTAGGCTACTACGCCATAGTCCCAAGACGACACAAGGGGATCGAATCTATCAAACCTGTCTATCCACAATTATCATGTATCTATAATCCCTCATCCAACTAATATCCCAGAGACCGTATATTGGACATAGTACTATCAGGTCACATATATAATTAGTTTATCTTGCTCTAATCGAATTCTACCAGAGAACTCTTTCTCTCTCAATCCGAATGACCCTGGCCAGAGATTTGTCTGAGCAAGCACATATGGGATATTCCTCTCGTGATACTAAGAGTGGATGATCCTCTATTGACACTCAATTACCTTCGTAAGGTTGGCTACCAATCCCGATAACCAGCTATACTAGATCTGGAACTTTCTAAACTTGTAAGTCTGGCGTCAAGGAGTACTTATATAAGGCATCCTTGGTGTCTCAAGTCAAAGGACCAGATACATAACTGAGACTATGAAATCTCTGTATGACATTAGGTATTATCAATAATACAGCATTCTATAAGCGGATTAATCAGTGAACTCATTCTCCAATAAGTACTTGTACTATATCCTTAGTGTCTCCACACAAGTGGTTATGAGACCAGTCGCCTCCATTATATAGACGGGTATATAATATACCAATCTGTCCAGTTATCTCGATGTTCCTCTCAAGTAACCTATGATCGAGATTATTAAGGATCTGTGTTTAAAGGTGAAACGATCATTATCGTGATCTCATCACGATCTGATTCCCATTGGATAGAACCAATGACATTACAATATATATACTACAAATAATATAATGTGAGAATATACCAATAATAATCATAAGCAAAAAGATCGCACAGCGTCTCACACGTACCATCACTCACGTGATTGGCTTGCAGGGCACATTTAACCAGCAATCTCCCACTTGACCTAAAGTCAATTACATATTTGTCTGATCTCCATCATACCTCTATGACGCTTAAATATAATCTGAGCCAGCGGCTTCGGTAGTAGATTTATAATATTATCTTCGGATGGAACTCTTTTCATTGCTATATCTTTTCGGGTCATGATCACTCTATCTATATAAAACCTCCTTAGAATAATTCTGATGAGACATGGGTTCCCTTGCTATAGTTACCGCCCTATCGTTGTGGCAATATATGGGAATTAGCTCCACGCTGCTTGCTACGACTCCCATATCATGATGAACTTATTCATCCATACCCCTTCCTTTGTTGTTTCCGCTGCAAGAATGTATTTCATCTCTATGGTCGAGTCAGCAGTAGTATCTTGCTTAAAACTCTTCCAATTTATTGCTCCTTCATTCAGAATGAAAATATACCCTGAGTTTGACTTGCTATCATTAATGTCGGACTGGAAACTCGAGTCCGTGTAGTCCTCAGCCTAGAAGCTACCTCCTTCATATACCAGTAAAAGATCCTTAGTCCTTCTCAAGTACTTAAGGATACACTTTACTGTCTTCCAGTGTTCTAAACATAGATCTGCCTAATAACTGCTCGTGACACTCAAAGCATGTGTTATATCAGGCTTGGTACATAACATAGCATACATGATAAACCTTATCACTGAGGTATAAGGTATCTTATCTATGTCTGTCCTTTATTCAGGAATCTTTAGGAACATACTCCTAGAAAGTGATATGTTTCATCGGTATGAGACCTCTCTTGGAATTCTTCATACAAAACCTTTTGACAATGAAGTCTATGTACCTAGATCGGGACAAGCCAAATATCCTCTTAAATCTATCTCTATAGATATGAACCCTCAAAATATAGGATGCTTCCCCTAAATCTTTCATGGAGAAGTTTCTGGATATCCAAGTCTTTACTGTGGGGAGCATTCCTACATAATTCCTAATGATTAGGATGTCATCTACATACAATACTAAGAAGGTGATAGCACTCCCGCTTACCTTCCTGTACATACAAGGCTCATCTTCGTTCTTAACAAAGTCATAAGATCTGATCGTCATCAAATCTTATGTTCCAACTTCGGGAACCTTGCTTTAGTTCATAAATGGACTTGAGCAACCTGGATACTTTATCTAGACTCTCTTTAGATACGAATCTCTTTGGCTGTATTATATACATCTCCTCCTCGAGGTTGCCATTGAGGAATATCGTTTTGACATCCATCTATCAGATCTCATAGTCATAGTGTACTACAATAGCCAAAAGAATTCTAATGGACTTAAGCATGACTACAGGTGAAAAGGTTTCGTCATAGTCAACTCATTGTCTTTGATGATATCCTTTAGCTACTAACCTTGCCTTATAGGTCTCCACCTTTCCATCTACTCCGCTCTTCTTTTTGAAGATCCACTTGCAGCCGATGGGTATGATACCCTTAGGTGCATCTATAAGGTTTCAAACCTTATTAGAGTACATGAAATCCATCTCAGAATTCATGGCTTATTGCCACTTCCCAGAGTCTATACTCATAATAGCCTCATCGTAGGTTTGAGGATCAATATCCTAAGAGTCATCTCCACTGATATGTCTCACATATCTTTCAGGAGGGTGAGATACTCTGCAAGACCTACATAAAGTTAGAACTTATGTGTTAGGTACCTGAACAGACTTAGGCTCTAGAATGGTGCTTGAGCTAGGTTCTCCAATCTCACTTAATTCTATCTCACTCCCGGTGACCAAGAATGTGTTCCTTCTCAAGGAACATAGCTCTCTTGGCAACAAAGACTTTTCGGTCCTCAGGATGCTAGAAATAATACCCCAAAGTCTCCTTAGGGTATCCCACGAACGTGCACCGTTCTATCCTTGATTCCAACTTATCGGGGTTGTGTCTTCTAACATTGGTAGGACAGCCCCAAATCTTAATCACCTTAAGATCGAACTTCTTTCCTTTCTATATCTCATATGGTGTAGACACTACCGACTTTAATAGAACTCTGTTCATGAGGTAAGTTATGATCTCTAGGGCGTATCCCCAGAATGAGATGAGTAGGTTAGCGAAACTCATCATGGACCGTACCATATCTAACATCGTGTGATTCCTCCTTTCTGATACACCATTGAGCTGAGATGTATAAGGATGTGTCCACTGTGATAGAATCTCATTGTCCCTAAGGAAATGGGTGAACTCCGTACTCAAGTACTCTCCTCCTCGATCTGATCGAAGAGTCTTAATACTCTTTCCAATTTAGTTCTCCACCTCATTCTTATATTCCATGAATTTCTCAAAGGCATCAGATTTGTACTTCATCAAGTACACGTGTCTATACATAAAGAAATCATCAGTGAATGTAATGAAGTATGAGTAACCACCTATAGCCTGAGTTGACATGAGACCACATACATCACTATGTATGAGTTCCAATAACTCAATGGCTCACTCTCCAATTCCACTAAAAGGAGAGTTGGTCATCTTCCCACGAAGGCAAGGTTCGCAAGTTGCGTATAACTCATAGTCAAATGGATCTAAGAATCCATCTTTCAACAACTTTTGAATCATTCCCTCATGTATATGACATAGCCTACAATGTAATAGGTATGCATTATTCACCTCATCTCTTTTCCGCTTAGACATATTTATATTCATGATGTGTTGAGAATTGTCTAACACATATAAACCATTTATAAGGGTTCCTCTAGTGATGATCTCATCATATATAATTATTAAACAGCTATTATTCTAAAAAAATAATTTATATCCACTAATTGTCAAACAAGAGATGGAAATAATGCTTTTGATAATAGAGGGAGCATGCATCCAATGCAATAATAGCTCCACCAGGTAAATATAGGGTGACCTTCCCAACAGCAACTGTAGCAACTCTTGCTCCATTGCCCATCTTGAGGTCCATCTCGTCTCTAACCAATCTCCTAGGTCTTGTTAGAACGTGCAACAAATTGCAGATATGATAAACAATTCCGATATCCAATACCCATGTGTTATCATGAAAATCTGACAAGTAGAGACTGATTATGAATATATCTGAAGCTTCCTCGCATTATCTGAAGGTAGTCCTTACAGTTCCTCTTCCAATACCCGTCTTGGCCGCAGTGGAAGCACTGTCCTTTGTCCTTTGCTAGGTTTTTCTTGGCAACCTTTGCCTTACCCGATCTTTCTTTGCCCTTGCCCTTCTTAAGGGTCTTACTGATATTCCTTTTCCTATTGGTCTCACTAATATAGAGAACTGACTTCTCTTTCTTAATGGTACTCTCAACTTTCCTCACCATAATGAGGAGCTCAGATAGAGTCACCTCAAACTTATTCATATTAAAGTAAATAATGAACTGTGAAAAGGAATATGGTAGTGACTAAAGTATAAGATCAACACATAGGTTATCCTCTACGACTATCTTTATATTTCATAACACGAGCGATATCATCCTCGCTTGTCCTTTCCTCCAACATGGGAACAATCGTGTTAAAGACATACGATTTTCTCTTTCATGAGAACAATTCTCAAATTGTAAAGCCTTTGGACCAATGAGGCAGTTGGCATCAAGTATATCATATAAGGGTTTTGCAAGCGACAAACAAGATATAGTGTAAATAAATAATATGTAGACTTTGTAGAAAATACTAATTAAGATATGAACTTTTATCTTAATGTACTCCCACTATTTTCCTAGTTAATCATACGACACCCTCGACATGTGAGATGAAAGTCTCCAATATACTCCTAGTGGGGATTGGGATCCATACGACACCCTCGGCATCTTAGTGCAATCTCGAGGGGCTCGACCAATTACACTAAGTCCAAAAGGTAGGCAACTCTTGTCAATCACAACTCATTGTGATTCCCATCATGTTCGGCCTTTGAATCATCATGGTCTCGACTACTCGATCAACCATGAAGTTCAATTAAGTCATCACCATCGTTATAAGATGAATATGATTCGATGGATATGCTCTCGATTGCTCGACCAAGTCATACCATGTCCTCAGGTCACCGATGACATCTATATGTCATAGGCAAGAACTCAATCACGTAGATAGGTGAGCCTCGAGTGACTCGACCAACTCAACATATGTCGTGATTCAATTTCTTCTTATAACGATGGAAAGCCACGTGGGTTAATCTTATTACCTCACATTTACCGACTTAATATTAACGTAGGAGAGATTTTTGTTTTGTATCGATCTCCTAATATGTCGTGTCACACATATATATATATATATATATACGTCGTATGCAAATATATATATACATATATCTAGTAGGTATATAACACATCACATATACAAGCCACATCAGATGATCATGAGCCATCACCTAATATGATTAAGTCCGAGCCAATGGGCCTAATCACTCACAATAGGATCTATGTATGCATCGACACATCTCTATGCCCTGTGATTGTTGATCTCATCATTATCAATTTCGTCGGATCGTTGCATCACCATGCGTCGTGATCCCCCATCACGGCATCGTGGGCCCCACTGTCACCTCCACGCTCCTGCTGCGCCTCTCCATATAATTATAAATAATCACATATACACAGGCCCGACAACAAACAAGAAAAATAGAGCCTCGCAGCCCCCAATAATAATAATAATAATAATCACAATTATACACATCACAACACATGGCTCATAATCATCCATCCATATTATACATCACATGTACATCACATCATATGTATGATTACTAGACATATATAATAATTAATTAAACTATTTAATTAATTATTTTTTTAGAAATCAAGATATGCTCGAAATTTCTAGATTTATCAAGGGCATTTTTAGAATTTTTGATAAGAGGACAATCCTTTGGATTTTCATAATTATTGAGGATGTTTTTAGAATTCTGTGCATTGGACATACCTCAGAATTTCTCAAATTCTGAGGAGTAGGATCATCCTTTTCTCAAAAGGATGCCCTAGTCCTCTTCCCTCACCCTCACTGCACCATCGTTGTCGCCCCTGCGTAGGTGGAACCTACCCTTGCCCGTGGACAGCCACCCTTGCAGGCATTGCCCTACTAGCGACAGGGCTGGTCGCTGGCGACCGCCCCTTGTGAGTGCCCGCGGGGGGCTGCTGCCTCTATGGGCGGCAGCCCCTACGGGCTAGCCTTGGCAGCATCCAACCGCCCCCTTGCAAGGGGCCTTGGGCGCAGCCGGTTGCCCTTGCAATCGGCCTGGCCGTGGGTGGCCGCCCCTGCAAGGGGCTTAGCTATGGCCGGCCATCCCTGCAAGGGGTCTGGTCGTGGCTAGCCACCCTTGTAGGTGGCTTGGTCAGCTGCTCCGTCTTTGCTGTGTTTGCTGTAAAAACGTAATAAGAATGCGTCGAACAATTCTACGTGATTCAATCTAATCACACGCAGCTTAAAACCAATCTTTCGCACGAAAACCTTGGCTCTGACACCACTGTTGGGAAACCTCAACGGGAGCATCACATGCGCAGCGGAAATCAAAACAAAAAATTGGTTTCCCATGCAGATCAAATCGTCGGCAAAAGATTAGGGTCACGAGAAAAACGTAAAATCAAAAAATCACGATGCGTAAGAGATTGATTTTATCTATGGAGATTGTATATCTTTGTATTTTCAGATCCGGTTGGAAGGATGAAGGAGGTTAAGTGTCCTCCTCTCTAGCGATATCCATACAATGGATCTCTGTAGTGGAACTCCTCCAATCTGATCTCGCAACTCTTGCGCAGAGGGAGGGAGGAGAATATGAGGCGGTGGCTAAAGCTGTAGCGTATCAACCATGAGTCTCCTCTCCTATTTATAGAGGTCCACCAAAAACTCTAGGGCTCCTGCATTAGTAGGTATTGGATCTTCATCCAATTACCTATTAACCTTGCATTATTGGATCTCTATCCAATAATCTCCTTAGGCCTCTAATTGGGCCTCAACCAAGGAGCTCATCTACATAAGGTCTCATCTAATAAGAATAAGGGCTAATTGGATCTCCATCTAATCCTTCATTCACTAAAGCATCCATCATATATGTGTGACCCTTTAGGCCCGATACCGAGGTGGTTGTGAGTCACTCCTATCAAAACTCATTCTGATACAGTGAATTATTATCTCCATAATAATTCACTCGACTATGGACGTACTAGGCCACTACCCATAGTCCTCAAACGGTATAAGGGGGATCGTATCCATCGGATCTGTCTATTCATAGTTACCGTATATCTATAATATCATCCAACTAATATCTCAAAGATCATATATTATGCTGGATACAGGTGCCTTGCAAGCCAATCACGTGAGTGATGGCACGTGTGACACGCTGCGTGATCTTTTTGTTTAAGATTATTATTGATATATTCTCACATTATATTATATGTTGCATATATATATATTGTGATATCCTTGGTTCTGTGCAATGAGAATTAGATCATGATGAGATCACGATAATAAGATCGATTCACCTTTAAATACATATCCTAAATAATCTCGATCATATGTTATTCGAGATGGACATCGAGATAATCAGACAGACAGGTCTACTATATACTCATCCATATGATGAAGGCAGCTGGTCTCATAGCTACTTGTGTGGAGACACTAAGGATATAATGCATGTGCTCATTGGAAAATAAGTTCACTAATTGATCCGTTTATGAAATATTATATGGTTGATGATACCTAATGTCAAACAGCGATTCCATAGTCCTAGTTGTGTATATGGTCCTTTGACTTGAGATACTAAGGATGTCTTGTATGAGTACACCTTTCTTTGATGCCAGACTTACAGGTTTGAAAAGTTTCAAATCTGGTACAACTGGTTATCAGGATTGGTAGCCAACCTTATGAAGGAATTGAGTATCAATAGAGGATCATCCACTCTCGATATCACGAGAGGAATATCTCATATGTGCTTGCTTAGATAAAACCTTAGTCAGGGTCATTCGAATTGAGAAAAAGAGAGCTCTCCGATAGAATCCTATTAGAGCAAGATAAACTAATTCTATATGTGACCTGACAGTACCATGTCCAATATATAGTCTTTGAGATATTCGTTGGATGAGGGATTATAAATACATGATAATTATGGACAAACAGGTCTGATAGATTCGATCCCCCTTGTATCGTCTGGAAACTATGGCGTAGTGGTCTAGTATGTCCATAGTCGATGAGTCGAGTGCGTTATTATAGAGATAATAATTCACTATATCAAAAGGAGTTCTGACGAGAGTGACTCACGGCCAACTCGGTATCGGGTCTAGAGGGTCACACACATATGGTGGATGCTTCAGTGAATAGAGGATTGGATGAAGATCTAATTAGCCCCTATTCTTATTAGATGAGACCCTATATAGATGAGCCCTTTGATTGAGGCCCAATTAGAGACCTAAGAAGATTATTGGATAGAGATACAATAATTCAAGGTTAGTGGGTAATTGAATGAAGATCCAATACCCACTAAGATAGGAGCCCTAGGGTTTTGGTGGCTCTATATAAATAGGAGGGGAGACTCATGGTTGATAGGCTGCAGCTTTAACCACCGCCTCCTATTCTCCTCCCTCCCTCTGCGCAAGAGTTACGAGATCAGATTGGAGGAGTTTCGCTGCAAAGATCCATCGTGTGGATACCGCTAGAGAGGAGGACGCTTGACCTCATTCATCCTCTCCATCCGGATTTGGAAATACTAGGATATACGTTCTCTCTAGGTAAAATCAATCTCTCACATATCGCGGTTTTCTAGTTTTTACATTTTTTTCGTGACCTCAATCTTTTGCACGATGATTTGATCTACGTGGGAGACCAATTTTTTGTTTTGATTTTTGCTATGCATGTGATGCTCCCGCTGAGATTTCCTAACATATTGGACATGGTACTATCAGGTTACATATGGAATTAGTTTATCTTGCTCTAATCAAATTTTACCATAAAATTCTTCTCTCTCAATCCAAATGAACCTGGCCAGGGATTTGTCTGAGCAAACACATATGGGATATTCCTCTTGTGATACCGAGAGTGGATGATCCTCTATTGACACTCAATTGCCTTCATAAGGTTAGCTACAAATCCCGATAACCAACTGTACCAGATCTAAAACTTTCCAAATCTGTAAATATGACGTCAAAGAAAGGAGTACTCATATAAGACATCCTTGGTGTCTCAAGTCAAAGGACCAGATACATAATTGAGATTATGAAATTGCTGTCTGACATTAGGTATCATCAACCATACAATATTTCATAAGCGGATCAATCAGTGAACTCATTCTCCAATGAGCACCTGTACTATATCCTTAGTGTCTCCACACAAGTGGCTATGAGACCAGTCACCTTCATCATATAGACCAGTATATAGTACACTGATCTGTTTGGTTATCTCGATGTCCCTCTCGAGTAACCTATTACCGGGATTATTTAATATATATATTTAAATGTGAATCGATCTCAATATCATGATCTTATCATGATCTGGTTCTCATTGCATAGAACCAAGGATATCACAATATATATATACAACAGATAATATAATGTGAGAATATGTCAATAATAATCATAAGCAAAAAAGATCGCACAGCGTGTCACACGTGTCATCACTCACGTGTTGGCTTGTAGGGCACCTGCAACCAGCAAGTTCATCATTGTTAGTCTCAATTCTTCAAGTCATATCATATAGCTCATGAATCGGTCTTGTCCTTCTTATAATCGGATTCTTGAATCATGTGATCTCGGTGATGATTATGGTAAAGCCTCTTCTGTGCTTGCTTGTATTATATCATCCTCTTTTGACGATATAGCTTTCTTATGTTGTTTATTACTATTCCAGTCCCAAATATGTTGTTCATCAAACTCAACATCTCTTGACATCACAACCTTATTTGTGATAGGATTATAGAGTTTGTAACCACTGGAATTCTCAGCATAATCTAATAAAATACATTTCTGACTTTTATCTTCAAGTTTTGTTCTCTTTTCTTCTGGTATCTTGGCAAATGCAACACTTCCAATATTATAACCTTTGGTTTTTTATAATCTAATAAATGATTGATTTTTGGTTTCTACAAGCCCTATACTTCTTCTGGTGTAGAATTACCAATTCGCCTTGTTGGAAACCTATTCAGCAAATAAACTGTACAAGTAATAGCATCTCCCCAAAATTCCTTAGGAATTTTTCTTTCCTTTAACATACGTCAGACCATATTAAGTATAGTCCTATTTTTTCTTTCTAAAACATAATTTTGTTGAGGTGTGTATGGCATAGTAAATTGATTAAGAATTTTATTATTTCTATAAAAACTTTTAAATCCATTTGATGTATATTCACCACCTCTATATGTTCGTAAACATTTAATCTTACAGCCACTTTGTCTTTCAACCAAGTTTTAAAATTCCTTTAATTTGTTTAAGACTTCTTTCTTTTATTTTAAAATGTAGATCCAAGTTTTGCTACTATGATCATATTAGTGAAAGTAAGAAAATGCATGCTTCCTCCAAGTGATACTAGGCTGATAAAGCTACAAACATCTGAGTATAACAGATCATGTCAATGTCAGGCTCTTTTTGTTCTACTGATTTTGAAAGACTTTCTTTCTTGATTACCTATAACACATACTTCACATAATTTTGATGGACGATCAATTCTTGATATTCCTGTCACTATATTAAATTTTTCTAGAAGTTTTAAAGTCTCAAAATTTAAGTGTGAATATCTAAGATGACATAATGTAGAAATATCCTCAATATCAGCCTTAAAATAATTAATGCATAAATATAGAGAAATTATTCTATTATTCACTATTTTCACATGTGAAATTAATATTTTATTCTTATCATAAATTAAAAGAGTCATATCTTTCATCTCAATATTATAACCTTTTTCAAGTAATTGTCCCAAGCTCAGAATATTATTTTTCATATCAAACACATAATAAACATTTGAAATGTATAACTCTTTACCATTCATTATGGAGTCCAAGAACAATTTTACCTTTTCCTCTTACTAGTCTTTGAGACAGATCACCAAATATAATGTTTCCAAAATAACTTGTATCCACTTCTGAAATAATTCTTTAATACCACACATGTGATTTGAAGCTCCTGTATCTAGATACCATGTCATATACTGATCTTCCTTCAAATTATCATAAGTCATTAGTAAAACTTGATTTTTATTCTTTTCTTCTTTTTTAACAAAATTTGCCTTATCATCTTGATTGTCAGGATTATAATAACATTCAAAGGAGTAATGTTCATACCTTTTGCAAACATAGTATTGTATTTCAAGCCTTTTAGAATTTCTTCCACGTCCTCGACCATAACCTCGTCCTCTTTGGCTAGAATTTTCTCCACCACCTCTTCCTCTTTGTCTGATTTATGCTACCTCTTCCTCTTTGTCCATGACCTCTTCCTCTTTGAAAGTTTGATTCATCTTTATTCTCAAGTGTAAGCTTGGTCTATAGTGCTTATTCCATAGTTTTGTCTTCTACTCTTTTTGTAATTCTTTGTTCATGAACTTGAAGGCAACTCATAAGTTGTTCTAAAGATATTTTTTTCAAATCTTTAGATTTTTCAATCGCAACAGCAATAAAATCAAAATTTGAATCTAGTGATCTTAGTATCTTTTCTATTACTCTTTTATCACTATTTCTTCTCATTTGATGAATAATAGAAATGATTTTCGTAAAGTAATCAGAAATAGTTTCAGAAGTATCTTATTGTAATTTTTAAAACTCGACTTGTAAAACTTATAGATGGAGTTTTTTGACCTTATCAACATCACCAAATGCTTTTTAAAGCATTTCCCAAGCCTCTTTTGATGTATTTGTTAGAGCGATGATCTCGAACATTCTATTATCAAGCCCTTGGTAGATCATGAACAATATTTTTTTCTCCTTCTTCCTTCTATCTTTGAGTTGTTTTCTTGCTTCTACATTTATTGTTCCTTCTTCTGCTGGACTTAGTTCGACAAATTCATCTTCTACAAACTCTCACACATCTTGGGAGCCTAGAAGAACCTTCATCTAGATGCACCATATATCATAATTTTCTTTTGTCAATCTAGGGACATGGAGTTGAAAGGTGCTTGGGGATGAAGCCATAACTCTGATACCAATTGTTAAAAACGATAGAAAGAATGGATAGAATTATCACACTAAGGAAGAGTAGGAAAATGCTAAATCTTATATATTTCTCTCAATATTTTTTATAATTTCATAAACTTTATATTTTTCATCACCCAACACATGGATTTATTTAGTCCCCAGAGATATATTATATTAATGTACTAAGAATAAATCTCTTCTTTTTAAATTTTTTTTTTAAGAATTAATAGTCAATTTCACTTATACTTCTATAAATATTTTTTATTGATAAAATAAATATCTATAAATATTTTTTATTAATAAAATAAATATTTCATGTGATGGAATTAATTGATATTTTAACAATCATTTTCACACCAATGCTTTAATAGTCTCGGGAACCCCACTGGACTTACGGCAGATCAATGCAATATCCCCCCTCCACGAGTTCATCGAGGAGTTTGCACTTACGTCGACAGAAGCAAATGGGAGCTGGATACCACATTGTCATGGGCTTAGCTGAATTTGCCTAAGCCGTGCGGCACCCTTGCGGCCCTTCCGAAGACTTAGCTGAAATTGCCTAAGTCGTGAAGCAACCTTGCCCACTGTTCTGGACTTAGCTGAGATTGCCTAAGTCATGGAACGCCCAAAGCATTATCTGTCCACACAGGGTCAGCCCTCTTACAACCTCTTAAGGTCCTGTAGGACCTGCAAAGAAGAAGTTGATTAGTTTAGAAGCGAGCGACGAACACGTCCCGGCGTCTCGCAAAGCGGAAAGCTATACAAGCAATTTGTCGAACACCTTGAGTGCAGCTGAGAAAAGAGAGAGAGAGCGAAATAGGACTTTGGAGGATTGTAGGAATGGTCACAAGTCCGCAAACGACGGTTCCCAAGGTATCAAACGCAAGACAAGTAGTTTCAGTGTTCCGCCACCATTAGCATCCAACTGAGTCGCTGGATCAAGATAACGAGACTGCTTTCGGGGTTAAAAAACTGGAGCCTTTTAGACTAGATTTCAACAGATATTGATTAGTTTCCAGTAGAAATCGGATTCTAGTCTTTTTCTGCAATTCCTCGTGCATGCATCTGATGTTCAACTTTGAGGGAGAAGGACAAGCTGGCTGAGCTGCGAAACCAACTCGGTGTATAAATGGTCGGAACATCTAAAAGACAGTAACATCTTTCGTTCATTGAATGTTCTGTTCTATAACACTTTGGAGCACGAGTTGTATTCACTTAATTGGTTTCAGGAATTGATATAAGGAGTCTGCAATCCCTCATCATATATCCGGTTAATGTTAATTGGTCAAAATCTTCATTGGTAAATTATGCATATGTTAAAACTTGACCTAAATTTACCAGAATATTTTCTCAATTGATGTAGCTACTACATCCAATTTTACTCTTTTGGAGTTGTTCATTCTGTTATGATTCTAGGCCTTCAAATAATTTTTGGTTTATGCAAAATGCATTTCGTTGTATGTTTATCATCAAATTTTCTTGAAAAAAATTATGTTGAATGAAGGATAAAACTGTATGTTAAATTGAATTGAAGGTCACTGATCCTTTAATTGACACGAACTAGTGTTGTAGAGCAATATCATGTTGCTTTTAAGATTAGAATAACCACATAAATGATTATACTTCTGTAGCCACCATAACCATAATGTACTTTTGGATATTGACATCATAAAGTAAGTACAGGATTTGATTATTGACTTCTAAAGATACTTTTCATCAGAACACGTTGCAGAAATCAGCCACAACCTAGTAGCTCAGATAGTGATTCTTGAGGAAGGTGATGACAAGCTGGTTCACTGGATCAGGGAACTGCTCCTGAACAAAATGGCTTCCTTCAGGTATGTACTCGACCTCCAGATCAGGAACAAACTGCTTCAATGTTCCACTCCTCACATAGTTGTTCTCCATTCCTGGAAACTTCAAAAAAATGCAAAGTCTTTTTTTCTCCCATGATAAGCAACACAGGAACCTCAAGTTTTGGATCGTCAATGCCCGTTCCCTTATGCAATGTCCTACCAGAAGCAGAGTGGCATTGTCAGCACAATTTCAAAGGATTTCATTCATTCATTCATATATATGCTAACTTTGGCAGTTCACCTGTATGGCATTTGGAGAGGAAACTGAAACCCAGATTTCTCATATACAGCAGCAACATAGGCATTGAGATCTTCCTCAGTGAACCAGTGTGGCAAAGGAGTAGATGGGTCTGCAAGCTCTATGATCTCCCTGTCCTTCCTCGGCTATAGGGATTTCACTCCTAGAGAACAGAATGTAGATGGTGCGAATGAGTCTCTTGACATCATATCCACCGAAATCTGCCTCTGCACGACCAGCTTCCTACCGAAGAACATTGGAGCAAGTACAGAGATTGTATTAGATAAAGTGTGGTTTGAGAGGAGCTGCATTAAGCTAATGAAATCATGCCATTACCCGCCACCCGCAAGATGTAGAAGCCTTCAGGTAATGTGTTGTAGGACATGCCTTGGGACATAAAAGGCATTCCCAGGGTTGCAACACCATGCACCCTATTTGGATGTTGCAGAGCCAAATCAATACGCTGTTCTGGCGCCACAGTCCTTTGCAACTATGAATACCTTCCAAAAAGGAACATCTCCAATCATCACTGATTTAAATCCACTACTGATCTACCATTTCTATACTAAAATGAGCTGAAAAGAATCCAGTAGCAAAGAGGAACAACCAAAGGGACAACCTTGATCCACTTATCGATGTGCATACAATATGAGAAGCTTTATTGCTTAAGCCAGAAAGGTACCTTGGGGATGCAGAGAAAATTGAGGATGGCAAGGAGATCGGCAACGAGGTCCTCCCAGGTGGTTTTCTCTGACTCTGAGGGCTGGGTGGAGAGGCCATAGCCACGGAGATCAGGAGTGATGGCCTTGAATCCTGCCTTGGCAACTGCATGCATCTGGTGCCTCCAAGAGTACCATATCTCTGGAAATCCATGGATGAAGAAGAGCACAGCACCCAATTCTCCTACAGCCAGCAACACACGAAGAGATTGATCCTAGGAAAAGTCTAACGGAAGAGAAGAAAAAAAAATAAAAAAATTAGCAGTCATGGCATTCACCAACCTTTTCCTACATGAGCTATGTGAAGGCTGAGGCCTCTAGTGTCCAGATACGAGTGCTCTACCTTGTCCACCATCTTTTTCAGCTGTTTTTGCAGGGAGTTGGCCTTCAACAGGGTGTGCTGGATTGATCTCTCTCTAATTCTCAGCAGTCACCATAACCAGACAGCTCTCTCATGGAATCTGGAACCACTTATCTCTAATTCTCAGCAGTCGATAGGGGCATGATCTCAGTTATTGCACAAAATATGATAGTATCTGGCTGGCTCTTAACATCCTGCCACAATGGCTTGACATTGAGTTGATGTGGCACGATTTGGAGTCCCCACATCTCAATTGCTTGGATTGTGCTAGATTTGAAAATATTATAATGATAACTTGAATAATCTCTAGATCGCATAAATTCACTATGTTATCGCTAATAGTCCAGATTGTGCCACGTCTACCCTCCATCTCAAATTGTCCAAGTGCTTGAGATAGTAGAAGAAGCGTCACCCTCACACCTTCGATTGGTTCAGAGCATTCAGACCTCATACTTCAGGTTTAAATATCATCATCCTTCACATTCTCTTCTAGCTCTTGGAACTTGGATGGCTTGTTGATTTCGTCACTACCCTCAACAACAATAACTTCTTCCTTAAAGATGTTTGATCATCTATGCGAAGGGAGGCTACTCGCTTGGGAGTGATTCCTTCGAGCGATAGAACTCTACCACCCACAAACTTGTTCGATTCTAATTTTGTCGTGTTGGCTTCCCACTTAATTTATATTCAAAAGGCCTATCATATTCTGGTAGAGTTTGAGCTTATTGCTACTCAACCAAATGATCGACCCTATGAGTTGAGTCACTTCTTTTGCACTAGCATTGATGCGCTAGTGGTAGGACTTTGCTTCCTCTCCACTTTTTTTTTACCCAGACTTTTTATTATTGAAAGTTTTCATCAACACAGATGGTGTCAAACTCTTGGTGCTATCTCATGGCATTCATCAAGGAGTGCGGAAGGCTTTCCATTATCTCGACATTTGACTCTATTGCTTGCATACTATAGAGTGTGTTTCAAAGGCTCAATTTACTTCCTTTTTGCCTACCCTACCTATAAATTCAAGGGGGCTCTAACCTTTGATAAAGATTATAAGAAGAGATTCTCTTTTATTTCTTCGAGGAAAGGGTGGTTGATCAACTTGACTTGGTCCATTTGAAAATTCTCCAATGTCGTCCTGAGGTTGCATGGGTAGGAGGAGCAGTTCTCTCAAACTGCTCTTGCCTTGTTCGAGTTAGCTGTCATCTTTTAGATGAGTGAGCAGTGGCTCGTTGAAGTAAGACTTAGTTTTGTATCTCAGGATAAGGTGTTGACTTCTTTCTTTTAACATGTGGTGTTCATGTTTAACATTGTCTTCTTGCAAACATGGACCTCCTCAATAACATCGTCCAAGCCAATGCACGCAAGGAATGAAGACTAAGGTGGCAGTCTCATGCCCTTCATCGAGGTGCACCGAGATGAGATTGGGTAGGATCATAGTCGCCTTGTCACCAAGATGTAGACATCCTCTAGTCCTCGGATCGGGCACAAGCGAATTTAGGGCTTCTGTTGCCATCGCTGCTAAGTCAACACTAACGAGGGAGTAACATGCCCTTGGTGGCAAGTCAGGCTTCTCTTGCCCCAACCAAGGGGGAGTCCCCATGAGTGGCTTCATCCCACTCTAGAAGAAGTCAATGTGAAGATAATCACCCCAAACAACAGCAACGACCCCCAAAGTCTCCATCAGAAGTATCTAGGGGAGCAAGCCCTTCAGCAACTCATGATGGCTCATCGCTTATGAATGCATTCGAGATTCTGCCTATTTGGTAGTACTCGTATTGTTGCAAGTCAACAATGGGGTGGCCCAAAGGAGTGGAGGGTGTTGTCACCTCCTCATGGAATCAAAGCATTGGAATTGAAGCATGCTGCACCTAAGGTTTGTGAAGGGTCATTATATGAGGCTGATAAAGGACCTTAAGGTCGATGCTCACAAGCAACTTGGTATGATAAGTGCCTAATTTGATGGCCTTCCTTCTCTTCTCTCTTTTATGTCCTTCTAATTCATCTAACTTTGTAGAATCATCATGTTTTCATGGTGATGATTGACAGAGCTTGGGACTCCTTGATCACTATGGCTTGCCTACTCAAAGAGAACAAAGATCTAAAGAAGGAGCGAGACAAGCATAAGAATAATATAGCTGAGAGGGACCACTATTACAATAAGTCGACCCAATTCTAGATCGAGTTAATGAGTTAGAGTATTAGATTGAGGCAAGGAGAGGATCGATTATGAAGCTCCACAACCAAGTCAAGGTCTATAATCAATTGCCTATTGAGGCGAGGTATGATAGATTTTGATTCAATGAGATGGCTATGAAAGCTGAAGTTGAGGTTGATGTGCTAAAGACCGAGGTCATCTCCCTCCAACATGTCATAGAGGGGCTGATGAAGAAACTTGAAGAAGAGGAGGCCCGCTAATCAATAGGGGAGTGAGATGGGTAGCCAATTATAAGGTCTCTTAGGGATTCAAGAAGGGGTTCTATTGGGGTTTAATTTCTTCAACTTTAGGTACCAACATTGACCTCCCTAAAGACTATGATTCCATAGACAATTGATAACAAGTACCCCTCATTGGCGTAAACGAAATCGATAACCACAACGAGTCCACAACTCTTACAGAATATGGTGAAATTGAGCTAAGAGAAAAAGTCAAAAGAGGAAACTAAAAATTATAGCTGATAATAGAAGCAACCTCTTTGGATACCGAGGAGTCAATCACATGTTGAATCTCAAATTTTGATAATGAAATCAATTGATGAATTTGATGAACTAATATGCTTTTGATGAACTCTGACTATAGACTTGGACCACCAAAGGACTAAATGTTGAGTAGGAGTTTTAGATGTTGTGTCATAAGAGTGTTATGTCAAAAATTGGATGTCAAGTCCGAGGATTGGTCGATGTGCTGAAGAATGAAAGTAGTATTAGAGGTTCAGATATTGTTCTAAAAGGAACATATATCATATTGGAAGACTTAAACATCATGGTAAAAATGATGTGTCAAAACAATAGGTTTAGATAATGACCGTAGATCGAAAGACATGCCAAAAGCTTAATGTTGTGCCGAATAAAGTTGTTGAGTTAAAATTGAGGTGATCGATAGGCCAATTTGAGTCATTATTAAGCTAAATTAGAGCCCTAGCTTGTGGCAGCCTTTGGACTTGGGTATGGGCTGAGATTAGACCTGTTAGAAGAACAAACACATGGTGTAAATGTGGCCTAAGTGGTGGTACCACCTAAGTCAGCTAACAACACAAAAATATTTTATCAGCATTATCGGTAGTAGTAATGCCTAGGGCAGTGGTGGTATCATCCATAATTCAAAAATTATAATAGTAAAACTGTTGAAGTCTAGTTTTGTAGCTCTGATTCAAAAAGTTATGATAGTAGTTACACCCAATGTCAACGGTAGTACCATCTGTACCTTAAAATTTTGAGGATACAAAATTTTAGCTCTATTTTTGAAGTATTTTATCACCTATAAATACCTTAGAGTCTCCTCCTCTTAAGATGTAATACTAAAAGAAAGGTATCTTTTAAAAGAAAAAGTGAGTATTAAGGTTATCTCCTAAGTCTTAAAATGGAGAAGGTTATAAAGGATCATTAATCTTCATATGTTGGAATCAAGATTGTTAGTAAAAGTCAATGGCTTAGAGAGAAGAAAAATTGAGAAATAACTTAGGTCAGAAAAGATCTAACCATTACAAAAATTAATTTGTCTCTCTTTAATTATCTTTTACTTATGACTTTATATTATTATCTAACTCATAACTTTATACACACTCAATACATAAATTGAGTTTCTAAAATATATTAACTTCTCAATCAAATTTTTAAATAGTTAAACTTTTATAACACTAATTTACCCCACTCCCCCTTAGTTAGTACATTCCTAGTTAAACTTCTTCCAAAATATAGTACAATTCTTCCTAGTTTGATGTGAATTTCCTTTTGGTATGGGTCAAGTCAATGACTTCAACTTTTCATAGAACCAAATCTCCCACTTCAAGTCGACGATATCGAAACTTTATATTATGTGACTTTGCGATGGATCATTTCTAAGCTAAGTTCCTAAGATATGCCTTTGCTCTGACTTCTCTAATCAATTTTAAGTTTGCTAAGAGATCTAAATCTGACACCTCATTAATGAAGATTTATGTTTAGATTATCAGTAGATTTATTCGATTATAACTACTACTTCAATTTTGAAGGCTAAGTAAAAAGGGAATTCTCTTATCATGTTATATCTCATATTTGTAAAAGAATAAATCATCATTTTATTATTCATATTTATAAAAAAAACATTTTTTACCTTTTAATTTGAATTCCTATCTTTGTAACACTAAATATTTCTTTAACTAAAAAAAGAATGACATCTTCTTAATAGGGCCACAAGTAATAAAAAATTCTCACCCACCCAAACCTCAAATCTATTATAAAATAGTCGATTACTCTGAAAATAAATATAGGATAAAAACTTATTAGAAACTACACATACTAGTGGGAACCTCCAAAAAATCATAAAAATAATATTTAATATTCATGAAATATATATATATGATAATAATTTAATATAAAATAATAATAATATATCAATTCATTATGAACACTTATATTAGAAAAATAATGATAATTCTTATATTGTAAACAAAATCATGCATCAGTCATATGTAACACATCTTCATAACATACAAAACAATCAATGTATATCACACAGTTATATTCTCTCAATAAAGAATAGAGAGAAAATTTATGGGATGATTTCATCCGAATAGTGAATGGAGAGAACCATATTGCACCCCCAATAGCAAATGAAGTGGTATCCCTTACCTCCTAAGTGGGATAGGTTTCTCCCAACAACGGAAAGAGGAACCACCTAATCGTCTCATCTAATGGCCCTTAGTTAATCACAATCTTTCATTTACATTCATTCATTTATTTATGCATGCATCCAAAAAATAATATAAATAAAAGATTATGAGGATCATGTTGATTGTATGACTTACTAAACTATGTCCATTGATAGTTCTATACGATAATAGATCGATAGCTCCTCTCATATGTTGCACTTCCAAAGTGGATTACTCAATATAATCACTTGGTAAAAATCACATTAATATCATAAATTTAATCTAAAAAATTTCATAATTATTTTATAATGATATATTTAGATAAAAATTTTAAGTTCATTAAATCATAAAAACATGAAGTATTACTCTATCAATAGTCCTCAATTGACCAGATCCCTAATTATAATAACCCAATTGATTTAAACTAAACTCAATTCAATTAGGACCTCATGGAACCAACTTTAAATCCTTATGATATTGGTCTAGAATCATTATAGACTAGTCTAATTTAAATTTAATTAATTTTAATTAGGTCAAGTAGGCTTGAACTAGTTAAGCTGGTCTAGAATCATCTTGCATCGGCTTGGATCGATTAAACCTACTTGATTCAACTAATGAGCTAAAACCAATAAATGAAAAGAAAATTGGACCATGTTGCATAGTACGAGCCTAAACCAAACTAATCCATTTGAGCCTTAAACGGATCACGTGTACCATAAATGCATTTTCCAAGTAGTAAGTTTGGTTGAGATATAACACCTAGATAGAAGAGTGACGATGTGTTTAGCGCAAGTGGCATAGTTGGGCGGGCCTAGCTTTGTAGGTTAGGCTGAACCTCACTATCACATCTTATTTATAAAAAACTATCATCTTATTATTCATAATTTGTAGAAAACTTTTTTTTTATCTTTGAATTTGAATCATTATATTTACAACACTAAATATTCTTTTACTAAAAAAATATATTTACTTTGTAGAGCCATAAGTGATGAAAATGTCTCTGCCAACCTAACCTAAGAATTATTACACAACAATATGTTACTCTAAAAGTAAATTTAGGATAAAAACACATCAATAATTATCAATTCATAAAAATAATTTTTAATATTTATAAAATATATATATATGTTAATAATTTAATATAAAATAATAACATATCAATTCATTATAAAACTCATGTATCAATAAAATAATGATAATTCTTATATAATAAATAAAATCATACATTAGTCACGTGCAATATATATCCATGACATACATCATAATAAGATAATATAGGCATACATCTTAACCGATTATGCACTCTCCCAATAACGAATGAAAAGACATACTTTACGGGATAGTTTTCTCCTAATAGCAGACGGAGAGAACATGTATCATACTCCCAATAGCAGATAGAGTGGTATCACTCGTTCATCTAAGTGGGAACATGCTCCTCCCAACAACCAATGAAGAAATCATCCAACCACTATGGTTGATGACTCGTTAATCTCTGAAAGGAATCACCCTACCTACCCTCGGTCAAGATACATAATCAATCATGATCATTCATTTACATTACTCCATCTATTTATGCATGCATCTAAGAAGTAGTATAATAAAATATTATAAGTTGGACCATGCTTGGCCATATGAGCTAGGTCATGCTTGGCCATATAGGTTGCGTCGTATCTAACTATATTGATTGGGCTATGTCTGACCATATGGCTTTAATTATGCTTGGTCATATGGGCTAGGTCGTATTTGGTTATATAGGTTAGATCATATATAGCCACTTGAGTTGGGTTATGTCTGACTTGACCACATAGGCTAATATGGCTAAACAACTTAACTCAAGTCAAACCCTAATTTGATATCTCTTATTAAATTAAATTTTAATATTTTAAAAATATTATAAAACAATATTTAATCTTAAATTTATTCTTTTTTATGAGATAATTAATTTAGATTTATGACTCTAAATTTAAAACTAATTAAATCATAAAAATTTACATATAATTTCTTGATTTATAAATATGTCTAATTAAATGAATTAAAACTATTATTAAATTAACTCATCATTATAACATCATAATTTAATGATCATTATTTATTAATCATAAAATTTTAAAATTATAATATTATTATACATCACATAAATCATAATAATTAAATATTAAATATTTTAAAATATAAATAAAATTTGATAGAAAAATAATGGAGGATACTACCTGGGGATCCTTGTCTCGAGAAATTCTCTTATAAATTCTCTCACTACCAAGCAAGATGTGGAATGAGGGACTAGGTGTCTCTTTTATAGAGGAGAAGAACTCTCCCTAAAAGAAAAGTAATAATTTATTTGTATTTATTTTTATTTTATTTTCATACACAAAGATAGAATTATAATATGTCTCTCTTATGGTTCAAATAAAAAAATAGAATTTAAACTATTTACTTTCTAAAAATCATATCTCATTAAAAAATATATTTATTAATAATTTAATTGACTAACAAAATTCTTAACTTATCCACTTGTTTAAGAAAATAAATTTTAATTATTTTCTTAATTATAATACATAAACAAAAAGTTAGTAATTTAAATAAAAATATATTATTTATGATAATTTGATTTATGTTAATAGAGAAAAAAAAATCATTAGTTATTATACTCACTAACAAGTTGGGTTAAACATTACCACTAAATTGAGCTATGCTTGGCTCACGAGTTAGATAGTATTTAGCTACATAAGTTGAGTTATGCCTAACTACCTAGGTTGGGTCATGTTTAGTCATATGTTCTTGAAACATGCATATGTTTAATCAAATGAATTAAAAGTATTATTAAATTAACCAATCATTCTAACATCATAATTTAATATTTCTTATTTATTAATCATATAATTTTAAAATTAAAATATTATTATGCATTTTATAAATTATATTATTCTAATATTTTATATTTTAAAAAATATATATAAATTGATAAGAGAAAATAATAGAGAATTCTACATCTCTTCGGGGATTTCTCCTTGAAAATCATATCTTAAATCTTCTCGCTGGTAGGTTTGGTAAGGAATAAAGGAGGAGAGCCCCCTTTATATAGAAGAAGATAAGATTTCCACGAAAGATAAGTAATAATCTATTTTTCTATTTTAAATTTAATTTTACTTTACTTTCACACATAAATATATAATTGTAATATTTAATTCCTATGGTTCATACACAAAAATGAATTCGAATTATTTACTTTTAAAAATCACATCACTCATTAGGAAATAAATTAATTAATAATATGATTAATAAATAAAATTTCTAAATTGTTTAAATGATTTTGAAAATAATTTTTAATCATTTCCTTAACCATACTACACAAACAAGGAAGTTAATAATTTAAATAATAGAATTTATGATAATTAATTTATATTAAAGGAGAAAAAATCATTGATGAATACATTTTTTCTCCACTTAACAAAATTCACATAATTCACACTTGAAATAAATACCAAGTCAAATGATAAATCTAATCAACTTGAAAATATTTAGATATAAATGTGCCACTTGAAAATTTTAAGTAGAAAGATGCATTTTTATATTTTTCTCACCACAAAATATATAAAAATTTAAGGATACTCATTCAGTAAAGTTGGTTTTAGATCACTCATGTAAAGTGATAATTAACAAGCATATCAAAATATACATCCAATAAATGATTAGAATTTTAAAATTTTAAAAATTAATTGATTGTTGATATAAAATAAAAGTTGAGACTATATGTGTAACTCAACCAACAAAAAGCAATTGGAAGGATAAAAATTTATTCAACTATTCAACATATATCTTTTATAATTGTAGATGACATATACATTATATAAGATTAACGTCCATTTTGGTTTATATATATTTTTTATTTTGCCAATGATCACTTAAGATATATGTTGAATAGTTGAATAAATTTTTATATATATCTTTTATTTATGCTTAAAATAATTCTTATATTTTTAAAAATATAGAAGATAAGCCCTCCCAAGTCTAAATTAACATACATTAGAGTCTTTTTATATGACATATTGTCTCATATTAAATTATTCAATTTAATGATACATAAAATTTAAGTTTATAAAAAATATTATGATTAATTTTAACATCTATGGTTTTAATCTGGACAACTTAAGCTCTTATAGTTTACTCATATCTCCCTATATTTTTTAAATATAGTGTATAAGCCCTTCCTGTTAAGCTGGGTTAACAGATATTAGAGTCTAATTACATAACCTGCTAATTCATAATAAATTATTAGGATAACGGCATATGTAAGTTAAGTTTAAAAAAACTGAGACCACCATAAATGGCGGAAGGAGGCGTCATCGTGAAAGCGACCAGCAACATCGAGCCATTGCTACCTAATAGGGCATCGTACACATGCAGCCTCCCCATGCTAACGTCGAGCTTAGGAGCTTCCGATCCTACCTTAGGTGAATGTGTGTCGACCAATTCAACGCTAGGCACACAGTGGTCTCTTAGTATCTCTTCCTCCTCCTAGGCGTCTTCGTCCCCACCGCCTCTCACTTCGTCCTCTGCTATGCCCCCACCTGTCGCGCTTAGATATGATGGTCAGGCTCTCCTTTACCTTCACCTCCGGTCTCCCCTACCTCTACCTCTTCACCTTCATCTGTTGCTATGGCCTTTGTCGCTTCTTCTTCCTTGATAAGATGGATCTTAACCCTTTTTTAAACTTGAAATATTTATATTATTATATTAATAATTTATTATGAGTCAGCATATCACTTTAGCATACTCTAACATCGGTTAACTCAGACTTGACAAGAAGAGCTTATATACTATATATATATATATTTAAATATATGGGTTATTTTAGACATGAGTAAATCAAAAGAGATTAAGAGATCCATGACCAAAATTATAGGAGCTAAATGGACCTAAATTTTTTTCTAAACTTAAATTATACATGTCATTATATTGGTAATTTATTATGAGTCACCATTGTTAGGACCGAAGGTGACGGTGAATTAGTGCTTTTAAAAAACTTTCATCGATTTGAAGATTCGTTCAATAAAGCTTGTACCAAAAAATAAATTTAAACTTAAAAACATTTGTAGGACAGTAATGAATAAATAAAGCAATTTGTAAAGAAATTAAACAACAAAGAAGATAAAGCACACTAGATTTATAAGGTTCAGTCCATGTGAACTACTCCACTCGTGATTCCTCTTCACTTGAGGTCACTGGTTTCCACTACTGATCTTTTTCCAATGGATGAAGATTAACCACCCCTTACAACTCTTTCTTCTTTTCTCAAGCTCATGAGAGAACCTTTACAACCCTTTATAAGTATTCCTTCACACTCTTCCTTAGAACAATCATAAGCTTCTAGAGAACGGAACTCAATTTTCTAACAGGGTTTTCTCACTATAAACCCCAAGTTTATGATCTTAGTTCTTGTTATTCCAAGCAAGAATACTTGAGATATTTATAGACCCCAAATGACTTCAAATCTTGGAGCCAAAATTCAAATCCCCGAGATTTTGGGGTATTGGCGGTACCACCATCGGTACCGGGCAGTACCACTACCGAACAGAGCTTGGGATTCTGGACTATGGGGGTACCACCGCTTGGAATATGTAGTACTACTATCGATAATCAACGAAATAGGCGGTACTATCACCGGCAGTCGGTGGTACCACCGCCCGAGAACCTCATAAAAGTATGTTTTAGTACTTTTAATACCCTAGGCATGTACCATCTCTTGACCTGGTTGTACCTCCTCCCAGGTCAATGAAATGAGCCTCCTAATGGGCTCAAATCAGTCTTAATTAAGGCTTAATCAAGGCCCAATGGACTCTTAATTGAGTTGGCATGGTTACAATTGAAGTTAACTCAATTAAGACCTAAACTACTTCGATCAAGACAAATTATTACAAAGCATGAATCACATGCTGTCCGACATATCATTAGTTCATTTGATGCTTTGTCCGACCCTTTGGTGCATCATCCTCTCTGTGGCATATTGCCCAATCGGCATGTTGACCTCCACAACATCTGATTTCCTTGGTGTAATATCTGATCCTTCTAGCTTGATACTCGAACCCATGGCACGAAGCTTTCTACCGACACGTTGACCAATCTTCTGACATGTTCCACTCTAACCCAACAATTAAGTTTTTCTGCATTAATCAATTTGTCTCTCCTTGATAAAAGATAGTCCTGCATCACTCATATGCACATTAGATTATAAATTTATCAATTGGTTTCTTTGTCAAAATTTCAGATTCAGCAATCTCCCCCATTTTGATGATGACAACCAATTGATCATGGAGTTTAACTAAACTCCCCCTATCAATATGTCATATTGATAGAAACTTTGAATTTAGAAAATTATAAGTATTTGATCATTGCATGCATCATAAAATCATATGTATTGCATGCATAAATTCAAATCATTTTAAAATATCAAAATATATCATACCATGCATGATTCAAATTTCAAGTTAGCATCGTAACTTCTCTCCCTTAAAGTACATCATTTCATTCATGATTAAATTATCATCATAACTTCTCCTCCTTTGTCATCAATAAAAAGGAGAAAAGTGCAACATGCAAGTTATTGAAATATGCAAGCTATCAATTTTTGAGATGTGTAAGTTAGCAATTTTTGCTATTCTTGAGATGTGAAACTAGCAAATTGATAGAACCCGGAGGTTTCTATCAGGGACAACTGACCACTCTAGAGAATCGTCTCTTCTTGATCTCTATAGGGTATCCGTCCTCCTAGATTTCAGCTCCAAGAGCTGAAGAAAAGAGGTTGAACTTTTATTAATGAAGAAAGAAGAGTTACATGCCTATTTATAGGGCTCATGAAGAGATATCGTAACCCTGAACTCATAATAAGAGTCCTACTAGAAATAGAACTCCAACTTCGATCCTACTTCTACTAGACTCCTATTTCAGCCAAATTATACTCCATTTAGGGTTTGGGCTGATTTATTCAAATCAACTCTTAGCCGACTCAATGTAAGATCTAGGCCGACCAATAAGCCCCAATCAGCAGACTCGGCTTAGACCCGCCCTCTTCAAATCAATCTTGTCCTCAAGACTGAGCATTCATGAACTTTAGGAACATTGTCTTCAATTTTTCATAGGACTCCCATGTAGCATTCTTAGCGGGCAATTGGGTCTACTGCACCAATACTTCTACGGAAGGGCACCGACGATGCATCATGACCCTGCGGTCCAGTATGGTTGGCGGTTGGACCTGGAACTCTCCATCAGCTGAGAATATGTAGAAGATTTATCCTCTCCAAGCTTTAATTTAAGGCCGGATATGTGGAAGACCAGATGAGTTTTGAAGTTTGCGAGCAGATCCATTCTGTAAGCCACGACTCCAATGTGCTCCACAATTTTGTAGGGTATGTAGAAGCATAGAGATAATTTCATAGATGCTCGGGTCCTGATGGATGTTTGTTTATAGGGCTGAAAGTGAAGGAAGACCTAATCTCCAATAGCAAACTCCCTTTCGCTCCCGTGTTTGTTAGCCAACTGTTTCATTCTTACTTGGGCTACCAAGAGGTTGTCCTTCAATAGTTGTAGAATCTTGTCCCTGTCAATCAGCTCTAGATCTACCTGATTTACTTTTGATATGTCGACTACATATTTAGTGGTTACAGGGGGTGGCCGGCCATATACATGCTTCAAAATGAGTATATTTTGTAGATGAATGATACGTCATATTGTACCACCATTCGGCCTAAGGAACCCACTTTGTTCATTATTTTGCAAAAACCAAGGTCTCCCGCCAAATCCAAGGCTCTGGCCAATCGCTTTCCTACCGCAGGGGGTGGTTACGAGTTGCGTTGCTCGGCCAATCAAGTGCCCGAGTTGTGTTGCTCGGCCAGTCAAGTGCCCGAGTCGTGTTGCTCGGTTAATCATATACTCGAGTTGCGTTGCTTGGTCAGTCAAGTGACTGAGTTATGCTGCTCGACCAATTATGAGCTCGAGTTGCATTGCTTCACGCCACACGAAGCATACGAATGAGCCGTTCGGAGCATCGGTGACCATTAACAAGTTGCATGCGATCGATCCCTGGCCGCAGGTATAAAAATCGATCTCAGGGCCAACATTAGGGGTCGGATTCCGAACACTCAAAACTCTCTCAACTCCATCATATACTAACTTGACTATCGATGAGTACAAATCGGGAAGACACCTCGTGACTTCAGCCTATGTGTAGGAGCAATCGCTCAATGAGAAAAGACTAACACCCAACTCTACCTCGATCAAATTAGTGGATAGCGCCCCAACATGACCTGACGCCAACCTCCCTCACTCGAGAAACCACATGCACAATCTTACACATCGAGTCATGTTGACATCTTTACCACTACATAACGTTGCATAACACTAGACAAGTCTGACTCCAATCATGTTTGTCCCTATAAAACTATATCGAGATACTTCAATAATATTCCACAGATGCTTAAGAAAGTAAGCAATTCAAACAATTCAACTAACTTTTAAGATAGAAACTTATGTATTATCAATGTGCTTGAAAACCTTTTTACCAATAGTGATGTACTTAACTTCGGTCAAATCTGAAGTATAGTAACCTTTGATCGATCTGTCATGTGATGCTGATCGCATAATAGTGAGATATCGACCGCGTATCAATCATTGACTCTGTACTCATATATATATATATATATATATAGGAGATCGGAGTGGTAGACTTGGTGGTTCCAAAGTCGCAGGCGGGGCAGTCGGAGGTGGGATCTCGGAAGAGGTTTCGGTAGCTGACGGGGCAGGCGGAGGCCGGCGTGGACTGTTGTCATTGGAAGCCCATTGGCTTGTACGGGGCGTGTGGTCACGTGATTTATGCGGGTGTCGCAAGAAGGTCCGCTGGGGCCCAACGTCGATGGCCATGACACGCCAAGCATATAATAATTTATATTAGATGGATAGGGTTCGGACATTGAAGGGGGAGGCGAGGTGGGGGCGGAGGAGAGCTTGGGGTCGGTGGAAACCCTAAATCTTCGTCGCGGCCACAAGAGGTCGGTATCTTTCGTAACCCGTTCCCTTTCGTCGGAGGGGAAGAGGGAGGGCGCGTGAGCTGAAGGGACAATTCATTCCTTTTCTGAAGAATCTTAGTTGCTGTGGAGATCTCCTTTTTCCTCAATTTGGTAGGGAGGAAAAATTTTGTCATTGGATTGTTCGAACTATCGGCGATGCTAGGCACCGTAGCTGTTTATGTCTTCCTAAAATTTATCTGGAGGTGAAGAGGGAGGCTCATCTGAAGTGACAAATTGTATCTGGATTACGATCAGGTTTTTTTTTTCGTTGATCAGATTCGTTAAGGTTTAATTGCATGGGTGGGGAAAAAGATAATCTATGTGGTTCTTGGGACAATTAAGTGGTGCAGGACATTATGGAAATCTAGGTTGTTATTTAATCTGTGAGGACGACACTATCAATTTTAGTCTTTTTTAATTTTATGGATGCACCAGTCGAGGAGGACGGTTGATGGGTGATTCGAGACTCCTTGGAGATTAGGTTTTTTAATGTAGATCTGTGTGGATAATTTTATTTGATAAAGTTTATAACTTTAATTGTGCTGACTGATTAGCAAATAAATTTCTTGGATCTGGAAATCTTTTTTTTTTTTCAACTTGATTTGTGTTTTCTGAGGGAGAGGATCATCAATTTTTGGTATTTAATTACCATCATGTAAGGCCTAAACACTTTTGCAGTTAGCTTTATATATAATATATTATATGTTGTATGTGTTACATTTCACATTTGTTCTAGCCTTCTTTGATGAATTTTTAGGTGACTGTTTATTCCATCTCTTTGGCTTCTTCCAGAACATACACACACAGTATTTGGTTTTATGCTGATTCTTCTCTAAGTAAGATATAAAAAGGTGTTGTCGAACAAGGGGTCAATCAGAATTCTGGATTGTGTTCCTTAGATGACTTGGGACATCATTGTTGGTAATGACTGAAGTAAGGCAAAAAGCTGAAATGGTGTTTAAAAATTGGTGGGATCAGGGGCAGCAACTAGTAGTGTGGGGAGACCTCTCATATGGCATACAAATTTGGTTTCTTTTCTCTTTTCTGGAAGGAAAGCATTGGTGGTTCTTTTTGGACTTATGGAGATGTCTATCGATGTGTGGTTTTGTGGTGGACAGGGAGGAAGGTGTTGTTGGTGGTGGCAGTGGTGGTAGTGGTGGTGGTTTTTGTTGTGCTGGTGTAGATCAACGGCAACCATTGGCGTTGAAGAAACAGGTCTGAAGATGAGCGAAACCAGCCGTAGCCCTCCTAGGGATCGCAAGATCCGGACTGAACGGGTGTCACATCGTGATGCACCATATAGGAGGGATTTCCGCCGTGGCTCAAGGTTTCTGATAGTTTCGCCTCTCAGTTTTTTGTTTTACCATATATTTTCTATGCCTAACATGACACAACCATAGTTAAGGCATTTCAGATTTCTTCTATATTTTGTGGCACCTTTGTCATACAGCATGCTTATTATTGTGATACTCAGCATTCCATAGTGATACATAAGTTGATCATTGTCATAGACATGGTGCTTTTTGTTCTCCCCAAGAGGACTGTATCGTATTAATTGATGAATGCATATATCTGCTTGCCATATAAATATTCAATGGGGCTAGGAAGGTTTCTTAGCCTTTTCTGACCAAAGATGCCTAGTTTATGCTAATTCAACAGTTTGCTTCCCCGATCATCAGTAGCTTGTGTTTCATACTTTTATGATCATGATGATGGTTTACTTGTGTATGCAAAATACCATATAAATTATTGTTGGTTGCTTTTCACTGTGTATTTGTGTGTGTACATTTTGACATTTGGTTGATATATGCTAGTATAGAACAAATAATAAATAGCTTCTAAGATGGTCTATACCAAAATTGGTTTATTATTTGATGTATATGTTGGTAAGAACTATAATTTATTGTTGTGACAGTTATTTGGCTCATAGTGGATTATAAGTATGTCTAAAGGATGTCTAAAGGATCATTTAGTTAGGATTAATGGTGCCAGTATTAAAATGACTGATAGAAAAAACATTAAAAGGGATTTGACTAGGAATATTGTCCTCAACAAAGCTCAATTTAAGAAAGAGCATCTCTATGTAGTTGATCCCAATTGCTGGGAACTATGGTCTTTTGCTGCTTCTGTTGTTGCGGTGTTAGAAAAAAAAAAAGACAGTATTTGATAACCTTGAGCAGATAGGATAAATGGTCCTGTGTGCAATAGATAGGATAAATGGGTTTCTTTTTCCCTTGCTTCTTTTGTATATTTATTTGGTATGAACATGTATGGTACAAGATTGTGATTTCTGTATGTAATGTAGTAAGTGAATGAAAGTTGAAGTAAAGCAAAATAAAAAATGTGGATACAAGATATACATCATATCTTAAGTTAAAATGGATGTTTATTATTGCTGAATAAAAATTTAGTTACTGCTTGAAATGTTATGTGCCTGAACGGTGCACTCGCTGTAAAATTTCGCTTATTTGCAAATTCGCTCAGATATTTGATGCTTGGAAAAGGAATCACAAAATCAAGCTATTCATGGGGACTTCCTAATGTTCAAATTACTATCTAACGAGTCATCAACCACCAAGTTGCTTTTCTGGTTTTATTTTCTGTTGCTGAATTTTTACTTTTAACAATAGGTTTGTATTAATTGCAGAAAATACTATGATATCTTTGTTGTACATTTTGATGTGGTAGAGCCTGTTAACTAGAAGTTAAAGATAACTTTCACTGTTATCTTAAATAAAAGCATCCTTTATTTACAGGATAATTTGACCATTATCTTCATGTTTTAGGAACCTGCACCAATATTACAAACCTTTTCCTTATATATATTTATACATTTTTTCCTCTTACATTGCTTCATTTATTGACATTTTTTCTCTCAATTTCCCTGCCTATCTCTGTTTTCTTCTGTTGTTGCTGCCACCCTTCTTCCTTCTCTTTAATACTTTTTACTGTCTGAGTGGTAATGCATGATAGAAAACCCTCTTTCTTGAGTTCTTTAATCTTTAGAATTTTTTTCATATTGTCATACAGTTCAATGTGAAGCTTGCCCTCTCTTATTGTATGTGGCTCTGGGATATTAATTGGTGTATCGAGTCTTTGGCTTATTTTTGTATGAAGGAATATGATGGATTAATTAAATTCGGGCTTTAGTTTATTGATGCATATTATTTAGGACTTTGGATTTTAGATAAGTCGATATTTATTGTAATAAATGATCTATCAGTGGTGTAACGACGTATCATGCTATAGATTGTTAAGACAGAAATGGTTGCAATTTATGTAAGGGAAGGTGAATGGTCGATAAGATGATTATTGACATACAAGAAAATTTTCTGCACTAAACCTTTTCAGTTATTGCTGAATATGATTTTGCTTCAGAAGAATGTAACTTTGATTAGAAAAGGTAGCAATTTATGTGAGGGAAGGTGAATGGTTGATAAGATGATTATTGACATAAAAGAAAATTTTCTGCACTGAAACCATTTTAGTTATTCCTGAGTATGATTTTGATTTCTGAATGTAACTTTGGTTAGAGATCTTTGTCACTGAACATGGAATTGTGTCAATAAGTAGAACCGTTATGATGCTTCAAATGCTTGAAGAACCACTAATTGCATGATTTGCATAATGTGTCCCATACCCATACCCATACTGTAAGTTTCCAGGACCTCCCTATCCTTGGAACTGTGAATCAGGTTCCTAGTTTTGAGACTTGATTCATTATGCTTGTGAGTCCTAACAGGAATTTAAATTATGGATATCTACCAACTAAAGGCAAATAAATCCATATCAGACATTTCTACTTAAAATTTATTTAGGAAAATTGAAGTAACAAGATCCTTAAAGGAAAGGCAGCTCACTGCATGAGGCTCCTGCCGAGAAAAAAAGGGCATGAAAACATTAATGAGATCGGAACTTCCTGGTCTCTTATCTTCAATGTTTTTCAAAGGAATAGCTAATAACTTAGCGAGAACATGATTTTTCAATTTAATATATAAAGAGAATTAACCAATTGGTTCAATAGCCACCATGACCCAAAAAAAAAAACCAATTAATATATGCCTCCATTTACCTTGATGAAGCAATCCAATTCACACCACTATGCCAGTCCATGTTCTAGGTAATTATGTTTCGTAGTTCTCCAATATATGGGAAGGATATCATGGTGTGTCCTTTTTTGTAGGTAACTATGATCAATCATACAAATTCATTGTATGTTGCTTCAAATGATGTCATCCATTCTTCTTCATCTTTGAGTTTCCTACGCCTGTATGTGTGTTTAGTTTACTCCAGTTTTTAATCTTGTTTTTCAGTTAGAGCAGTAATGTTGGGAGGTTCATGAGTTTGACAATCATCATGAAGTGGATTCAACAAAACACATCAACCATTGGAGGGGGGACAAAAGATTTTATTGGCTGAAACTTAAATTATAGTTGATTGAACTTGAAATTTAGGTTTTGCATAACTGAAATTGCTGAAGGGAAATTTTAAAATATGATCATGCTTTATGAGATTCCATCATTGCTAAGCTGGTTCTTTTGTGAGGATTAGGAGAATACACATGTAAACAAGTTCATGGTAGATAATTCTGGAAATAAATAAATATATATATATATAATATTATTAATTGGTTCTTATTGTTATATCCATTATAATTCTGGAATAATCTCATGGAGTCATTAGAAAAAACATTGTGTAATTATATAAGCTATTGGCATTGTAAGTAGTCAAAGATGATCTTATGGGTTCTCATTCTTCTTTCTTGATTACAGGAATGCTGATTTGTGCAAGAACTGCAAACGACCTGGGCACTATGCAAGAGAATGCTCAAATGTGGCTGTCTGCAATAACTGTGGTCTTCCAGGGTAATAATTAAAATCTGTCATGCCAATGAATTTGTCTACATGGTTCCCACCAGTCACCAAGTAACTTTTGTGCATCTGGCCTTGCTAGTTATTGATGCTTCTATTTTCTTGATGCAAAGCGCATGATAATGAAGAAAATGCACAGCTTTTGGTCACCTTCTGTGATAAGAAAAAAGAATCTTGAGACATTAAATGTGTATATGTTCTGCTATACAATGATCTCCTGTGTTCTCAGAGATACATTCTGACAAGTAAAAAATAGTATAATCAGAGTGTTCTTTTTCGTTGTTATCCTCATTAACCTAAAATAAATGATTTTTCTTGCCTCTGTTAGGCATATTGCAGCTGAGTGCACTACAATGGCATTATGCTGGAACTGCAAAGAACCTGGTCATGTGGCAAGCAATTGCCCAAACGAGGGCATCTGCCATACCTGCGGCAAGGCTGGCCACCTTGCAAGGGACTGCTCAGCTCCTCATCTCCCTCCTGGTGACCTAAGGCTCTGTAATAATTGCTACAAGCAGGGGCATATCGCTGCAGACTGCACAAACGAGAAAGCATGCAACAACTGCAGGAAGACTGGTCACCTAGCTCGCGACTGTCAAAACGAGCCTGTGTGTAATCATTGCAACGTCGCGGGACATGTGGCCAGGCAGTGTCCAAAGGCAGGAATGCTCGGTGAAAGGGGCGGCAGCATGTTTCGTGGCGGATTCCAGGATGTCATCTGCCGAAGCTGTAACCAGATTGGCCATATGAGCAGGGATTGCATGGGTCCCTTGATGATCTGCCACAACTGTGGTGGGAGGGGTCATATGGCATATGAGTGCCCATCAGGAAAATTCATGGACCGAGGGTTTAGAAGGTTTTGAGCAACGGATGGTGAGGCTGCCAAGACCTATTTTGCATCAGCTTTTAAACTATAGCTAATAGTTAACTTGTTTGATTTGATGGAGATTGGTTGATTGGAGTTTCTTAGGTGGTAGATTATTTTGGCTTAGGACCTTATGAGATTCTCGGCTTTATAAGGTACTTTCCATTGTCATTGGCAGTATAGAAGTTAGTAGTACCTTTGTCGTTGTTAATTTGCTGGAAGTAAATTGCCGTCATTCTGGGCATGGAAGCTTAAGTAATGCAGCTTGGGGACAACAGAAAGATGTTTGTGACAGCAACATCAATGGTAAGAATAGTATCTGGTTGGATTCACCCGGTATACAAAATGATGATACTGGTTTTGTGAGACTTGATGGTGATATGGGATCAGGTTATCAGTGTATTATATATATATATATATATATACTGATCCTTTTTTTTTATCTTTCTGATGAACAAGAATACCAATCTGAGGGTGAAAACAGGTGACCAAAGAAAATGATGATATGGGTGGGTGATTAGCCAAAATAATGACCTATTGCTTATTGCATCCTGTCTGTGGGTCCTCATGTTCATGGATTATCGAAAACGTGTCAGAGCCTTATCTGCTTTTGCCATTTTACAAGTCTTTATTTGACACATTAAGGATCCAACTTGAGTTTAATTCAGTATGATCTCGAACTAGCTTAGTCCTGAATCAAACACAGTGGAGGTGGGTAGCACTATTACCGTAGGAGAATTAACTGAGAACAGTCACAACACACACAGCTAATGATCTCGATTCATGCAGCAATCTAACATATAAAGAACCAGCATGTCAGTTACCAAAAGAAACTTTTGAGACGAAAGAAGGGTTCTCCACGCAGAGCGGAAGTTTCAAACATGGCATTCATAACAAACAAGCTCCCCTGGGCCACAGCTCTAAACAAGGTTACTTCCTTCACAAGCAGTGCACCATTAAGTAACAAAAGTAGACATAGGTTGCTGCACTACCTAAGGAAATTACATCTCCATGTCGGATTCCACGGTGCCAATGAAAGGATATCAAAATCGAATGTGATGGGTGGAAAGAAACAACAGGTCTGGGGCCAGGAGGAAAACACAAAGTAGCAAAAGCACATTCGTCTTGGTTAACACCTAACTAATGCTTAGGAGGCATGAGTTGGACGGCTACTCAGATTTCTGGTTGTAGTTGAAGCCATTAACTTCTCCATTCAGGTGACCATTTCCCTGCTGCTCCTTCAACTGTTTCAAAAAAAAAAAAAAAAAAACAGCAGGTTCAGTCCAAGAAGAGAGGAAGAGCAGCTTATCAATTCCATTTTATATCAGCTATAACTAGAAACATAACATAATTAATGACATCTTGGTACTGCAAGTCGATGCAAGAAGAATGTTACTTCTTGTGGTATTCAGAATCCTGATACTGCAAAAATTGCAGCCTACGGGCGAAAGAAAGTACCTTTGTTAGGTGTGCCTTGTGGTATCTGTATCCCTGAAATGATAAAAAAAAAAAAAAAAAAAAAAGGTTACAGCATGAAAACTTTGTTTGTTCTTTGTTTTCAGAATAATCTCATTTCAACTGTGGCCAAGATTCACCAACCTTGTCGGTCCCATATAAGTAATCACAGTAGGTGAACACGGAAGCAAAGTTGCTTTGGCTCTGTCCTCCAACATAGTGATGATAATCATGATACTCTGCTCCTCCATAGAAGGGGATAAACTTTGTGGGACTTAAAGGAAAGTCATATCTGTTGGCAAGGCATTGGTCAAAAGCATGATTAGATGGTGTTTGCCTGAGTTTACACAATTATGCTGCTTCTTCATGGAAGCTGAGATATCCTGCTATTAACATCTCAATAAAAAGTTAAAAAGGTTAGAAAATGAACTTGACGTCGACAATATGTAGGAGTACAAGTCAAATGAAATAGGTAACAATGCTGGTTAACAAATGTTCTTGAGAGCTGAATCCTGCAACAGCCGACCACTGTGTAAACCCAAAAAAGGCACTACACTGCAAAAGATGATTTTACTCTTAGCAGTCCGCTGCTTCTTCCTATAACTGTTATATTTTCAGTAGCACATGAGCAGAATGACGTTATCTTGAAGAAGGCTAAAGTTCAGGAGGAAACTTGCAACAAACCATTTGAACCAAAAAGAACAAGAAATGAATGTTCTTTCTGTGCCTTAAAAAACTTAACGAGAATCAGATTCGATCTGAGATGTTTTGCTTCATGTATCCTTCTACTCATCTTAGGACAGTATTACATTTTCAAACATGGACAGGTACAGAGATGACACAACTCTGCCAGCAGCCGTATCCTTAAGGAATCTTGTATCAGCAAGTTGACCTCTCAACTAACATAACCTGCATTTTTTAGCTAACCAGCATGTATAAGTGTAATTAATTTCACATCTCCGACTCTGTTTCTTCCATCAAAGATTGTAGAGTGGTTGAAATGCAAAGCTAGAAAGTCTTAATGCAAAACAAGAAATTATTTCTTTTAAGAAAACTATGTTCAGCATGGCTAAATATTATCTATTTATAATCATCCCCCCTACACCATCAATTGTTTTCAAAGAACCTTTAAACTATAATATTTACAGAGCCAATATGCCTGTTAACCTTCTCTGCAGGAACTAAATTCTATAATATCCCTTTGGAGAAAGGTAACTTCTGCAAAAACATCATCAGCACCACCACCTTGTTTTACGCTCTTCACTTTAATTGTGGACACTAGTGCAAACATTCCAAGCTTCAGAATTGAGAACAAGAAAGCAAGTAGTTCTATACATGCTTAGATAACTTCCTCAGTTTGAGAATTTGTTGCATACGGAAAAAAAAAATACCAATTTATAAAAACAACAATTCTCAACTTTGGTTCTGAACATTTTCAGCACACACCAATATCTAGAGAGTACTTAGGAATCCTTATATAATTAACCACTCTAAAATATCTCATCGTTTTTTTAATACTCAACTTGCAAGTTGGATATTCAAGCTCTTTAATGTTCGAGTAATTGTTTTTATAACTGATAACCTTTCACAAAAATCTCACTAAATAATCAATAACCTTATAAAATTGCTACTGTCCACAGGTAACCTTGAACATTATTTGTCACAATTTTCTATTTTCCTAAGCCGCTGAGCCCTGACCTACCACTGCTTTCAGTTATTAAATGACAGAATCCTCCATGCAACAAGCATTCAGAAAATACTGATGGATATACTCTCCAAAGTTGTGAATGGATGCATAATTGTTACTCCAAAATGAGTTGGTTACCTGTAAATGAACAGATTGAGAATATCTTTCTCTCTTCTAACTTTAGGAAGTTGACAACATCATGAGAATCCAAAATGAACCTTGGGGACAAGGTCATTTGTTATAAGCTAGAATACCACACACACACAAAAAATCCATATTGGAAACATGAGTCAACTATGGCTTCAAAAGAACAATAATAAGTTATTTTATAAAGTATATCTACATACATAAATGGTGGTATAAGAAAATGACAACTAAATTTAGAGCAAAGATTAGGAAAACAATTCAACCCCTCATCTGCTGTACAACCCACTTGAATCATTTTAACTAATCAGACCAAATGGATGATGACTGCAACATGCTTTAAATAATGAACAGCCAGAGTAACGGGACTTAAATTGAACTCAGATCTAAAACAATAGAATTCACCTCCCTACATCAAACTTTTAGAAACTATAAAATCGTATAATAATCATTATAAATTGGATGGAAGCCAAGTAATGATATATTATAGAAGACAAAAAAAAAAAAAAAAAAAAATCGAAAAAGGGGGATGAAGGGTGATTAACGCACCCGCTGTGGGTTTCGATGGCCTCAAGCTGGCGGAGGGCGATCCATAGCCAGAAGGTGATCATGTGGCAGGGGGCGATGGCCGGCCCAACGAAGGAGGGGATCCCGAGGAGGAGAACCTCCGCCCAGTGCGCGTAGGGAGCGGCAAAGCCGATGGGCGCCGTGAATTCGTGGTGGACGTGGTGGATCTTGTCGTACCCCCACTTGCCGTGCATCAGCCGGTGGATCCAGTAGTTGCCGTAGTCTTCCACCAAGAAATACACTGCTAGCTGCGCTGCCACCTCCCACAATGACGGCAGCGGCAGACCGGTCCGTATTCCCACAAGCTGCCGACCAAAGACAACGTAAAAGATCGAGCTTATAAATGGAGAAAAAGAGGCTAAAGAAGCATACAGGACGAACCAGAACGATTGAAAAGACACACTTTTAACCAACCAATGCAATAAAAGACGATCTTTTCGACGAAGCAGAACATATTGACGAAAAAAGTAGGTAAAGAAATAAAAAAATGACAAAAAAAAAAAAAAAAGGGGGCTTTCGATAAAGCAATGTGATAAGGAAAACAATATTTTTGAGGAAACGGACCAAAATATCAGATGAACAGAAATGTCGAAAGAAAGAACGGAATCAAGAAGTGTTCTTTTCCGGGGGTGGTCCTAACCCTAGCCCTAGACGACAAGGGGAAGGAATCAAGAAGGGACCTTCACGGTTGGGTAGGAGGAGAGTTGGAGCGGGCCGACGACGAAGATGAAGACGCGCATGACATCCTTGTAGCATCGTAAGAAGGAGGCGGCCGGGAGGCGGACCTTGGGCTGGAGCTTGTAGGGGGAGACGGCGGCGGGGAGGCAGAGCTCGATCAAGGTAAGCGGGAGGGGGGCGAGGCTGAAGATGACGAGCAGGAAGAGGACGTTGTGGCAGTAGAGGAGGTAGTCGGGCATCCGGGCGGAATAGCGGAACCATAGGGCCTCCGCGACGGTGAGGCTCCGCCCCAGCGCCGCCTCCGCATCCTCCAACGTCGCGTACGGCAGCATGTCCGGCGGCAGCGGAGGCAGAGAGGAGTCGGCGAGAGGGACCCCCGCCCCCGGGAATGTTGGAATTATCAGGAAAGGTCGCGCTTTCAGGACCTCCGCCTCTCCTGTCAAAGCGGGAGGTGGAGGTAGCGACGGTGGCGGAAAGGAGGAGGAGGTGATACGTACCGAAATCGTGAGGGGTGGAAAATCTTGAAAAAAAAAAAAAAAAGTATTTGGGAGGGGATAAATAAGTATGTATTCAGTGGGACAGCGTCACCCTCGTTCTTGTCTGTCCCATCACAAATAATTAAAATACTAACTGTAGTAATTTTTTCCACTTTCTTTCCATCGAAAAAAATTGTATCTATAGTTTGAGGTGCACCTTAATATTATTGAAAAAAAAAATATCGACTTTACCAATTAAACAATATCTCTTTGGATTTCATTAACCATAAAGCTTACCTATCCAATCTGAACTTTGAGTTGGTGAACATATATGTCGATTTAAAGACGAACATAATGTAATCTGAGAAAGAAGAAGAAAAAAAAAAAAAGGGGGAAGTGAAGAAGAAGACATGGAAGATGAGCACAAAGGAAGGAGGCGAAAAGCTGCACTACAGTGCATCTGACATAGCGTCAGAGGTGATGGAACTAATGATGCTTCGATGAATCCCCACCACCTCTAAAAGTTTTGTGATTTGGCTACTCATCGGAGTAAAGCTTTGTTTGGACTCTCAGTCTAACCACATGCACTGACTGATAGATGTGCCATGATCTGAAAAATTAAATCCAGCTTGTTGGTGGGGTCTTCTTCTTCCCTTATCACCTACCAATTAATTCAATTGAGAGCCATCATAACAACCTGTGACCGACCATATGGTGGCATGGCCTTCCCTTAGAGAGATAAGAGAGAGCAGCTTTGTTTGTACTCGATGAAGTCGAGCATCTTATCACCTCAAAGATATCTCAGCCTCGCATGAGATGCCTCTGTGATGAGAGAGAGAGAGAGAGAGAGGTTGATGAACTGCAACTAAGAATAGTCTCTGCTTCCCTAGTGCTACTGAGGTTTCACGTTGACAGCCCACGGAAAACCTGCCATCTGCAAGTAATGAATGGATCGACTTTGGTAGATTAAACTGTTAGGGGTGGATGGGGGTGCATGCAGATTGGATTTTGTGTTGCTGGGAGCACGTTGTTCCTGCCATGTTAAGGATTCATCGTCTCTCATCTGTTGATGCAAGTGGAAGTTGATCACAAGGATATAGAATGAGTAAGAATCCTTGTCTGGTTCTGAGATAGGGCCATGGCCAGCTGCTGAGAAGGTGGAAGAACTGGTTTTGTGCTCTCCCTCCTCGAGTTAAGGGAAGGTCGGATTTGTAGTAAAGCATTGAATCAAATCCTCTCTTTTCCTAAAGGCTGCGTTCTTTCTCTGTTCTTCAAATGGAAGACGCAAGAATGTGCCCACTCTCTTTTATATGCCTAATATTTTTTTGCTTGCTATCTGCCAAATGGAGGCACGCCAATTGACGTACGTGGTGTTTGAAAAATAGTATATTTTTTTTTTATTAAACAGTTATAAAAACCTTTGGCCTTTCTTACCTAATCTAATTTCTATTAGAGTTTTCTTTTCGAATCCTAATATTCATGATAATATTTTAATTGTTTAAGAGTTGTTCACTCCCAGTTTTGATTCTCAAACGGGAAAAAAAACAATCTATTGGTTGTCTTTAAAATAGAATTAGAAAAAAAAAAAAATCTTATGATCATTTATCTCGAATCCCATGCTCCTCAACAAGATAAACTTTTTTTTTCCTTTATTTTTAATTTTTCTAAATTTATAATTTCCTTTCTTGTGTTTTTTTTTTTTGCCTTATTAATGGTAATCGTTTCACTATATATATATATTTTTATATATCATTGTTACTTAGTTATTTTCTGTTTTATTTGATAAGGCTATGAATGAGCACTGCCTCTCTCCTTTCAAGTTCGAGAATTCGATTTCCATCTCACACATTATGTATGTTGATAATATTTTATTATATTTTGACAGCCAATAATAACCTCGGTAAAATATTATAAAACCAACGTGTTAACCTCAAGAAATCTGATATTTTCTTCACTCATTCTACTGGGTTTGAAAAGAAAGAAATATAAAATCTATAATTTATAAATTCTCCTTTGAAGTAAGTACCTTAGGTTGCATGATCATCCCGAGAAGGATCTCTATTTTATTTAGCCTTTGATGGGATGCCTCAGTAACTTCATAGGAAGTCGTCGGGTGATTAGGATTGCTCTAACTTTTCCCAAGTAGGTAGGATTGATTACACATAATTTGATTCTTAATGCTATCCATCCCTTAATATGCTATGAATGTTACTTGGATGCCTAAGAACAAAACCTTAGATAGGACGGATTAAGGACTTCCTTTTTATTGAAAAAGTTGATGGATGTAGAGAGAGAGAGAGAGTTACATTTTAGTATCCTGGGATATTGTTAATTTTGCCTAAACAGTTAAAGAGTGGCCTTCGTTAATTTGTGTGGGGGGCAACCCTTATTGACATTTTAACGAGCACATCATTAAGTGCCCATGCATCAGAATGTGTACAACATTAGTATGCTCCAGTAGTGTATTTACTGTCTACTTGATCACTACAAAAGTTCAGGATGAAGTCCCACTCCATCATGAAGCTCTTCCATCTAATAGCTCCATCAACCTCGACATCCATTTGTGCCACACAAGCTTGCGATGTTTGCAAGAACTAACTTGACTGCTTTGCTGACTGCACAACTCTGAACCGTTTAGGAGGGATGCAAATTTGGATGTATAAATCAGAGAACAAGTCCAGAAACAAACCATCATTTCATGATCCCCCATAATTTCGTCGATAACATCTCCAAGAAGTTTATCTGCGCTGTTAGGAACGAGGGCCGCAAAAACCGCCGGTTGCAATCCTGAACAGAAGCAACAGTATGTGTTGGTAGTGAAGTTAATATCTTGCATAATGCGTAGGCCTTCATCGAGCAAACTGCCTATTGAATCACAACAAACTATTGAATCAACAATAATACAGGGATTATTTGACTATTGCAGATCTGAACCTGCTGGAACAGTGAGGGATCATTATTTATGATACTGATGGAGAATCAAATCTGAGAAGTTCCTCCCACAAATCTAGAGAGTCTAATGGTTTATGCATTTAACAAATTTTTAATCCATTAGATTGATTTCCTTCCTGGCTTTCAATTTCACCTCTGTAGCAAGAGATTGTTAGCAAATCCACTAACAGTAAAAAAATCAAAATGAATAGTTCTAGAGTTGTAACTGTCTGTTCTTGTTACCTGTCACAAAGATCTTTGTAACCTCTTCTTAATCTTTTTCACAGAGTGAACAAATTGTACCAAGATTTGGTGTTCAGCAAATTCCATGTTATCTATTTTGTACAAAGTTACAGTTAATTGGTTTCAGTTCTGTGCATTACAAGAACAAAATATTGTCGTCTTGATCTGTGGTAAGACTAGCTTCCAGAAGTTGGACATTTTATTTATATTGTTAGAGTTATCAAAACAAAGGATAAAGGCAAAAGAAATTGGAACATAGAATCGATGGGACATAGCAATGCATCTTTTGAAGAGATTATTTTATGCACATTCAAGGACTCAAGTCTTGATCACATACCAGTTTCTGGAAATGCATCAATAAACATTATCATCTCCTCACCACTTAGTCCTGACAAAATGCATAATCTGGGTAAAGATTTCGCAATCTGCAACGGAGAGAAAAGAAGTTATAACAGAAATTGAGACACAACACTAGATATCAAGAACTCATGTTTAGCTTTGGCACTTGGCATAACTGTATTCACAAATGGGAAAGTACAAAGGCCATTTGAAAGGTAAAATACTACAATTCATTCAAAAAGATAACCTACACATAATCATTAGGAACATGATCTCTAGGAAAATTTACAGTTTGGTAGGAAGCATCTAATATCACATTAGGTCATAAGAAACAAAAACTGAATGGAATCATAGTGCTCTTGATATATATTTTTTTGTTTCCTTGTGTGTCATGTAACTTCTGAATTGTTAAAGACATACGAGAATGGCAGTATCAGATTGGAAAATAAAGTGCAGAAGTAAAGGTCAAATTGTTCTCCTGGAATGAAAACAGGTGAAATTTGGTACTGCTCATGTCCTAATAGCTTCAAATAAAAACCTTATTTGATGCCTAAGCACATTTGGTGCACTTACACAAATATCAAAAACAAGCGCATTGTGTCCGACTGGGAAGGCTGGTGATACTATGGATGAACAAGTTGAAGCACATGGTCTAACTAAAGCAGTAAAAAGTGTGTGCTTCTCTATAACACAGAGAATGGCGTGAAATAATTTACATAAATTTGGTTGACTTTCAATGATAATAGAATGTGATGACTAATTATTGTGGGGAATATATTCAAGTCAGAGGGACATTCTAGGAGAACAAAAAAATAGTATTATATTGCCAAGAAATTATTGAAGCAGAGACCAGAACATAATATTGGCCTATAACCTAATATATTAGGTGAACTGGAAACAAGTAAGCACTTTCTGATAAAGAAAGACATGGGGTTCACTTCAGTTTTAAAAAGATAATAGGTAGTGGAGTCATTATGAGTATCAAGGATGGGAGGAAAGAAGAGAGTTCCATCGAGAGTAAGAGAAGAAGCATGAGTATAAGATCTTGAACGTAGGTTAAACTTTGATTAGCTTTGAAGTCACACTGGTGCTTAAACATTTATATTAGGCTATAAACCATTTGGTGTTCTCCCCTAAATAATTGGTGTTGTTGCTGAATGAGTAAAACTAATGAAAATGGAAAACATAAATCAATTATAAGTTGTATTACAATTTGTCAGGGAATTGACCTTAACATCTACTAAATTGATCTGTTCAGTGTGCATTGCATCCCAAACTGTCTGCTTAATCATATCCTCTGTACAGTAAATAACCTGTTACAAAGAAGAAGAAACCGATATCTGGATTAGCACAATGAATCAAAAACATTAAACAGAATGTAAATCCTACTAAGCTATCAGTAATTATAGTTACTCATTTTTCCTAGTACATATGAAGCCATTCATTTAGTGAATTTAACCTTCGTTCTAAGAGAGTAGAAACCTAATTTCATGAACTATATTTTTGTATAAATTATGGTGTTGCCAGAAAGTAATATCTTCTGACTACACTATGGTTGGGAAAAGGGGTTGAACTATTGTACTGTTATAATTGTATCTTTGTGTCTGCTTGGCAATATCTATAAATGCACTAGTTTGGTCAGATAGATGTCCCTTTATACAGATTGATAGTAAGTCCACATATCAATAGGAAAAGTCCCAACGAAAATATTTGTGATAATTAAGTTACAAACAAAATTTCAGCATATAATGGAATTAATAATTAATATTCAATTTTGATCACTGTTTGTGGAATCTGTAGTTTTCCTTTTGTATGGACTCTGTAATTAGAAATGTTGATGTATCTTTCTCCTTAATAATTGATACAGACGAGACTCTCACATCAAGGTTCAAATGCACACTTTGATGGCGAGTAAATGGAATTTGAAAGGGATAACAGATGGCACATGAAACTTTAGTCCAAGAAGTAGTGAAGTAGCCACCTTGTATCAGTTATGGCAATAGAGAGTGCTTCTTCAGTGGCATATATAGTCCTACCTAAAGTAACCTTTGTCATAACAAACATGCTTTTTAGGTGTGAAATTGGATTGCTTTAGGCCAATTATGTGGTCATTTTATCACCTCGGAGACAAAGGTTCGAATCACAGAAATGACCTATCTATATTCAGAGGTAAGGCTACATACATTGACCCTCCCCACACACTGGCGAAAGCCTTGCACATTGGATACGTCCATTTTTTAATTATGTGGCCACTGGGCAAAGAATAATTCAACCTAACATATAAATGCACTGATGCAACAGACAAGCTCACATACATTTGCCCCCAAGAAAAGAAAGAAACAAAGAAAAGGTAAAAAGAAAAAGAAGAGAAAGAAACTGATGTTGTTCAGAATTACCTTCAAAAATTCACCATCAAGCTCTTTTAGAAGCATTTGAATCTGCATCAGAATGGAATGTAGATTATGGGCAAACGCAGTCACCAGGGAAAGATAAATTTAGCAAAGGAAAAATGGAGTAGCCTTGGGTTGAAAAAGGCACAAAAAGGAACAAGTCCTCTTCTATAAAAAGTGAAACTGAACAAGGCCTTAAGCAACCCACAGGAACATCTAAATTTACTGCAGAGATATTTCTTGCATGATACTTGAACTGTAAAGAGAGAGCTGAGGAAGGCGAATACCTTTTCCATTTCATCTTCTTCAAATCCCATAAGCAGTAAAGCCTAGACATGGAAAAGAATCTAACCAAAGTGTTAAGATTCCAAAAACTCAGAAATTCAATGAGGATTTTCTAATAGTAAATCAAATTTCCTGTGAATGTATGAGATGACAAAGATCTATACCAAGTCCTAACCAACAATATCAGTTAAAAAAATAACAAAAAACCTTTTCAAGACTGATCATTTTTAAATATTAGGGAATAAGTCTGTATCATATGCTTTTTTTGGTTCAAAAAATCATGTATAAGCAAAATAATTATCAGCATGTGTTAACAAAAGAAACAGATGAAAAAATAACAAAAAACCTTTCCAAGACTGATCATGTTTCTTTTTAAATACTAGGGAAGAAGTCTGTATCATTTGCTTTTTTTGGTTCGCAAAAACATGTATAAGCAAAATAATCATCAGCATGTGTTAACAAAAGAACAGATGAATGCTTTTAACATTAAAAGTGACACTATCCAAAACCAAGATAAATAGTTCCAAATAAAGTGTTAACTTATAGCAAAATATAACTTCCTCATGCTTCAAAAGTTCTAATCCAAGAATCCTGAAACATGAGAAGCAGTTATAGCAACGAGGAAAGGAAAAAAAAAAGGAGGGGATTGAACTTTCCAATATATTTCTTTCTAAATTGAAGTCCAATTTAATTATTCATCACTGGATCTACTGGAAACTTACTGGTGGACCATAGATAGGGTCATCAGCACTTAAAGGAACAAATTTGGGGTCTTCAGCTAATTCAGTAGGAATACCTGCAATGCTGAAAAGTATCATTACAATAGATCAATATAAATCACTAATAAGGACATAAATGTAAAGCAATAAGCAATAGTTCCCAACAAAATAGCAGATAATAGGACAAAAAACAGTACAAACTGATAATCATCTTTTTTCTTTACTAAGTAGTATAAATGTAGGATTATCTTTCTCTAGCAACTTTATGCAGTTATCATGGTTCGTAAATAAGCTCTATATATGTTTGATACAGTCACCATCTAGCAACCATTAGTAAATTTAATTGAAAGGCAACAACAATATTGACACTTTATCAAACCTATGCTGGATTCAAAGTTGTTGATATATATATATTTGAATTTGAATACCAAAAGAAATGTTAGCAAGGAAGATTGTTAGCTGGATTATCAGTAATAAATAGTGTTGGTCATAGTGAGATGTGATCAAGGCCACTACAAGGATGATGGTGATGTGAGAGAAAATGGATATCATGAGTCGCACCAACCACCAAGGACCGCTATTTCGTGCCGATCAGTGAAGGCAGATTGGTACATACCGTTGGTACCAGCAATATGTCGATACGCCAGGTTTTTTGAAAAAGGCTGAAAATGGCCAGAAATTCACAAAAAACATATTTTTTTAGGTTTTCTTATCCTAATTTAGTGGCAATGTTATTATATTTAATTAAGAATATAGTGTATATGGGGCATAAATAAATGCATAAGGTTGTGACTAACCCTAAATACCTCGAATTTGGGCCGCATCATATTTAATCTTTCTAAATATGCATTAATAAACCTCTAATTATATGAAATGATAAATAAAACATAGAAAGAAGCTAAATTCCTTTAAATTGGATAGAAATTTAATTAGATCCCAAGTTTGGATCCCTCTTTTATCCAAATCAATAGCTTGATTAGCACTAATCACCTATTAGGAACTTTAGTCAGAAGTGAAAGAGTAAGAAAGAGTGAGAATGAGGAGAGTGAATGAGAGTAAATGGGAGTGAGTGAAAGAGGGTGAAGGAGGGGACTTAAAGCCCGAAAAGAGGTCCCAATAATCAATTCGATCGTTGGGGTCAAACTTGATCGATTTAGGTTGGTATCGGTCAAATTCTGATAGATACCGACCTGTATCGACTGTTACAATATGAGTTTTGACCGTATTGGCGAATACATCATCCGTACCGGCTGATACTTGACCCTTTTACCATGCACTTCCAAAACGTGCTGGTCTGCATATCGGTGACCACCCGTTTCATACTGTTTCAAGTGGTACATCAAATATTACCAACCGCAAAGCGACATGTGCATCTAATGCCACTTCAGATGTGTGGGTACAACCAAAACGATTTTTCTTACAATCAACTGATCCACCACGTCATTGCCAAATCAAAATGAAATATTCCCCACATCAGTCCACAAGAAAATCTCTCTGACAGACAAACTATTAGGGGTTTCAACTTCCAACACTATAAAAGGGACCTCCTCCGATAAAAAGGATTATTTCCTCTCTCCTCACTTTTATTGCATTCTTTATCTCATCTTTATCTCATGTCACGGTGACTTGAGCGTCAAAGGATCCTACTGGAAACATTCCCAATTTCCCTTCTGATTTAGATGTTTAATTACCTCACTATGCCATGTGAGATCACCTCAAAAACCTGCCATCCGGCAGTAGCCACCTTGGTGTCTAACTATGATGTGCTCCTTCCATGGTTAAGAGAATTAGGTTGGTTTGTGTCTTCTAATTTCAACGAATGGCTAAAAAGGATTTCATCCGATGGTTAAAGAGCAATAGAGTCTGACGGAAGGAAAAAATAAACCAAGTATTTTTCTAAGAAAGTTTTCTGACTTAGTTTTAGAAAATAAACTGAGTGCTTTTTAACTTTGCTGTTATGTTTTCCTAATAAGGTAGTTTAAACACATTTACATCATAATCATAAAGGTCTTGGAAATGTCAGTTCTCATAGTCTCAAATGTTTTATATAACACTCAACTGTATAAGTTGTTTCGAGTTAAGTTAGTTCATATTGGTAACACATTTACTCCAGCAATATGTGATGACCATGCTTTCTTGGATAAGCATTTAGCAGGTATTTAGTGATGCCACATATCATCCCATATTCAATTTGCTTGTTAAGGACTCTGTTAGAAGTTGAAGCAATAACAACAAGAACTACTATCTTAATAACACGAAAATAACTTACAACTAATCTTCATGGCCTCTTCTCAATCAACTGCAAATGGTAGAACTGCACATCTACATATTGAAAATTCTACCTCATAACTAATTGTTCCAAAGAACCCTGAACCCTTCTCCTTCACTGTTTCAGAAATAGTTTTCTTTGAAACATAAACTATTTGTCACTAGGAATCAGTTAGTTTTCAATTCTGCTCATAAGTCCCAGTAGCATTGTCAAAGTAATATCCCCATCTACTGCTACTTATGTAATACCTCAATTTGGTTCCACATAGGAAGTGGAAGAACATTTGAGTTAATATATAAGGACTTGATGAGTCTAATATTATTAACTTGAGTTAAGCATTTTATACTGTCTATCAGCAATTTCAAGTCAGTTTCAAGAATTGAATCACCTTCCGAGGACGCTCCTGGTAAGTTCCTGCGCCTTCTCAAGGAGGCAGCTGAGGTGCTTACTTTTGGCAAAGAGAGAAGCGAAGTGGAACCATAGGAGGAGGCTATTACAGAGGTAGTGTTTTCTTGGGTATTGTAGGATCGACCGGAAGACGATGGAAACTTGAAGCTAGACACCGTCAATGTAGTAGCCATTCCCTGGCTCCTCGATCCGCAAAGGGGACGATGCCATATGGCGCTCTTATCCGTTCTTGGTGGGCCGGGCCACAGAGATCATCTAAGGCCCAAACGTTGGATGTGCGCGATCCTTGAACCCCGCCCGCCCTCTCCTTCTCGGCCGGCAGTCCATATCTCCGCCGCATCTCCAGATCGCCCTCGCCCTCCTCTATCGTCGGCGCCGTGTTTTGCTTCAATTTTCCTTTCTTACACCGCCGAGCTTCCATCTTCCTCTGCTGTCCTGGGAACTCTAAGAGAAATGGTGGAAGAAGGAAAGGGCGAGTTGCAGGACAGTGGAGAGGAAGAAGCCGGTCTAAGACTCCCAACCAGTCGCCATGGTAACCTCAGCAGCGCCTCCAGCGATGCTCGTCTCAAAGACGCCTTGCAAACCATTAAATTATCCAAGAATCCTGTCAGTAAACCAAAAAAAAAAAAAAAAACACTCTTCTTTTTATCTTGTTCATACATGTTGTTAGATTTTGAAGTGGAAGAGATGAGATTTTACTGAACTGTAATGCCAAATCTTTGGTATCCTTTTGCAGGCTGTCGTGTACTACGGTGCTTCCTGGTATGTCATGGTTTCTTGTAAGGATTGCATTTATTACAAGGATTGCAACCTTTTGTGTGATTTTTCTTGTCCTGATTAAATTGTAGAATTTTGTTCTTTTTCGATTTGTAAGTTATTGGCTATGTAGTTTTCAAGAAATTCAAATTAAGATAAAATTTATGCATAAATTGAGCAAGACTTGGCTGGAAGAAGACTATACAAGTAGAACATATGAAAATGAATTAGGGAATCACAAGTGAAAATGAGACAAGCCTAATGTCTTATGGGATCACATGTGAAGAATCACAGAGTCAAGATAGCTGACAGTCCTAGAAACAATTTGCTAAGTGACAAGAATACCTGTGGCTAAATTGAGATGATTGCTATAACCTAGAAATAGAGGTAGCAGCATATGAGGTTAAGATTAGAATTACACAAAAGGTTATTAGATATTAGGGAGTTACTAGAAAGCAGAAACCATTGTAATTTAACTCATGATGTTATGTCCCCAGCAGCGAAAAGTAAGGGATAGAGTTATTACACAAAGAGTAGGACAAGGCTTGATTTTCTATGTTTCTCTCAAAAATTCTTTACAACTTCACAAACTCTATGTTTTTCATGACCCAACTTATAGGATTTATATAATCCCTAAAGATACATTACGTTAATGACTCAAAATGAATCACTCTCTTTTAAGAAACCTTTTCAAGAACCAGTAGTCAAATTGGCTTTTTCTTCCATAAACATTTAATCTATTTTTCCTCTTGATGTCATGAACCTCTCTCTTGATGCAATGAATATTTCTTTTGATGAAATTAACCTCTTTATGATACTTGAACAAGTTTAATTCCAACATTCTCCCTCCTAAACTTGTTCTATCCAATATGCCAAGTTTCTTTCGAAGTTGAAATATTTTAAATTTGTGAAGTTTTGTAAATATATCGGTCACTTGTTCACTTGTCTTGACATGATGTAGCTCCACTTCTTTGTTTTTGACATGATCTCTTATAAAATGAAATCTGTATCGATATGCTTCAATCTTTTAGATGATGTATAGAACATTCCATACTCAATTATTCCTTTAATATATCGTAAAATTCTTTTAACAATATTTAAATGAAATGTCTTAGGAGCTTTCATGTGTCTGTTTATTAAACCAACTCCAAATAGTATATCAGGTCAAGTGCATGTCAAATACCTTAAACATCCAACTACATTTTTATAATAAGTTGGATTAATGTATTTACCTTCACCTTCCTTAGTCAACTTGGTGCCGTATTCAATAGGTGTAATTGTAGGATGACAATTTTTGATAGAAAACTTCTTTAGAATCTCCTTTACATAATTTCCTTGTGAGATAAAAATTCTTTCGGTGTCTTGTATAACTTCAATACCAAGATAATAAGTCATTAAGCCCAAGTCGGTCATCTCAAACTCTTTCTTTATAGAGTACTTAAAATCTTTAATCATGGAGCTACTATTGCCTATAAATATTAAATCATCTACATACAGGCATACAAACATAATATCTCCATCAAAGTTAGATTTCGTATAGAGAGCATGTTTATGTGGACATTTAGAAAAATTATTTTGAATAAAATAAGCATCTATCCAAGAATTTCATGCTCGTGGGGCTTGTTTAAGCCCATAAAGAGCTCTTTTTAACTTATATACCTTGTTTTTTTGTTCATGAATAATAAAATTAAGGGGTTATTGAACATATATCTCTTCTTCAAGAATTTCATTAAGAAATGCTGATTTGACATCAATTTGTAAAATTTTTCATTTCGTTTGAGCCGCTAGGGAGATAAGTAATCTTACCGTCTCCAATCGAGCAATTGGTGCGAATATTTTTTCATAGTCGATCTCATATTATTGTTTATATCTCTTTGCGACCAATCGTGCTTTATATTTCTCCACCTATCCTTATGCATTTCATTTTGTTTTGAAGATTTACTTAACACCGATCGCTTGGTAGTCTTCTGGAAGTTTAATAAGCTCCCATGTATCATTTTTGTTGATAGCATGAATCTCCTCCTTCATAGCTTGTCTCCAATTTTCTTCTCTACAAGTTTCTTCGAAAATTAATAGATCATATCCTGCAAAAAGACAAAATAAAGTTCATCATTGTTAGTATCAATTCTTCGCGTCACATCATATAGCTCATGAATCGGTTTTGTCCTTCTTATAATCGGATTTCTCGAATCATGTGACCTGGTTGATCTAGGTGATGATTCTGATAAAGCCTCTTTTGTGCTTGCTTGTATTATATCATCCTCTTTTGAAGATATAGCTTTCATATGTTGTTCATTACTTTTTCAGTTCCAAATCTGTTATTCATCAAACTCAACATCTCTTGACATCACAACTTTATTTGCGACAAGTTTGTAGAGTTTATAATCACTGAAATTCTCAGCATAACCTAACAAAATGCATTTCTGACTTTTATTATCAAGTTTTGTTCTTTTTTCTTCTGGTATCTTTGCAAATGCAACACTTCAAAAAATTCTTAAATAATCGACTCTTGGTTTCTGTAAACTCCATATTCTTCTGATGTAAAATTACTAATTCGCCTTGTCGGAAATGTATTAAGCAAGTAAACTGTACAAGCAACAGTATCTCCCCAAAATTTTTTAGGAATTTTTCTTTCCTTTAACATGCATTGGACCATATTAAGTATAGTTTTTTTTTCTTTCTGAAACACCATTTTGTTGAGATGTGTATGGCATAGTGAATTGATGTAAAATTTTATTATTTCTACAAAAACTTTCAAATTCATTCGATGTATATTCACCACCTCTATTTGTTCTTAAACATTTAATTTTACAATCACTTTGTCTTTTAATAAATCTTTCAATTCTTTGAATTTATTTAAAACTTTTTTCTTTTCATTTAACATGTAGACCCAAGTTTTGCCACTATGATCATCAGTGAATGTAAGAAAATACATGCTTCCACCAAGTGATACTGGGCTGATCAGGCCACAAACATCCGAGTGCACCAGATCAAGTCGATTCTGTGCTTTTTTTGTTCTTCTGACTTTGAAAGACTTTTTTTCTTGCTTACCATAACACATCACATAATTTTGATGGGCGATCAATTCTTGGCATTCCTATCACTATATTAAACTTCTCTAGAAGTTTTAAAGTCTCAAAATTTAAGTGAGCATATCTAAGATGTCATAATGTAGAAATATCCTCAATATCAGTCTTAAAACAATTTAACCGATCAAAAATGCATAAATATAAAGGAAACATTTTGTTCTTCGTCATTTTCACATGTGAGATTAATATTTTATTCTTATCACGAATCAAAAGAGTCATATCTTTCATCTTAATATTATAACATTTTTCAAGTAATTGTCTAAAACTCAAAATATTATTTTTCATATCAAGAACATAATAAACATTTGAAATGCATAATTCTTTGCCATTATTGAGTTCAAGAACAATTTTACCTTTGTTTCTTACTAGTCTTTGAGACAGATCACTAAATGTAATGTTCCCAGAATAACTTGTATCCATTTCTGAAAATAATTTTTTAATACGACACATGTGATTTGAAGCTCCTATCTAGATACTATGTTATAGACTGATCTTCCTTCAAATTATTATAAGTCATTAGCAAAACTTGATCTTCGTTTTTCTCTTTTTTTTCAATAAAATTTGTCTTATCACCTTGATGTTAGGATTATAATAACATTCAAAGGAGGAATGTCCATACCTTTTGTAAATATAATATTGTATTTCAGACCTTTTAGAATTTTTGCCACGTCCATGACCTCGACCATAACCTTGGCTTCTTTGGCTAGAGTTTTCTCCACCACCTTTATTGTTTGGCGATTCTTGATTGGTCTGATTTCTACCACCTCTTTCTCTTTGTCCACGACCTCCTCCTTTTTGAGAATTTGATTCATCTTTATTTTCAAGAGAAAGCTTGGTTTGTAGTGTTTGCTCTATAGTTTTGTCTTCTTTTTTTGTAATTCTTTATTCATGAACTTGAAGGGAACCCATAAGTTGTTCTAAAGACATTTTTTTTCAAATATTTAGATTCTTCAATCGCAACAGTAATAAAATCAAATTTTAGATCTAGAGATCTTAGTATTTTTTCTATTACTCTTTGATCACTTATTTGTTCGCCATTTCGTCTCGTTTGATGAACAATAGAAATGATTTTTGAGAAGTAATCAGAAATAGTTTCAGAAGTACCTTACTCTAATTTTTCAAACTCGGCTCGTAAAACTTGTAGATGAAGTTTTTTACTTTATTAACACCACCAAATGCTTTTTGAAGCATTTCCCAAGCCTCCTTTGAAGTATTTGTTGGAGTGATGATCTTGAATATTATATCATCAAGCCCTTGGTAGATCGTGAACAAGGCTTTTTTCTCGTTCTTTCTTCTATCTTTGAGTTGTTTTCTTGCTTCTACATTCATTGCTCCTTCTTCTGCTGGACTTGGTTCAACAAAACCATCTTCTACAAACTCTTATACATCTTGGGAGCCTATAAGAACCTTCATTTGAATGCACTATATATCAAGGTTTGAAATTTCAATACGTACCGCCCGGTACGGGCGGTATATACCGGTCCGTCATGTTACTGGTACGCGGACCGCCCGCTACCGGGCGGTTCCGTCAAAAATTGATCGTCGGTGGCCGATTGAGAGAGAAATCGACCATCGGTGGTCGATTAAGGAAGAAAGGGAAGAAGAAGAGGAAAAGAAAAAAAAAAAAAAGAGGGGAAGAAAGAATACCTCGCCCGCGGGTCGCCCGCGGCCGCGACTGCGACCGCTTTTTCTCCCGCGCGAGGAGACGGAGCGTCTCCCCGCGCGGGGAGACAGATTGAGGCGACGTCACCTCCTTTTCTTTTTTCTTTTTTAATATTTTAATATTTTAATATTTTTAATATTATATTATAAAAAAATTATATTATATTTTAATACCCGGGTGGTACACACTGTGCATATCGCCCGGTACGAGGCCCGTATCGCCCGGTACGGGGCTCGTATCGGTACCGACAGTATGTCGGTACATCGGTACGGACCGGTAAGTCAAACCTTGCTATATATCATAATTTTTTTTTGTCAATCTCGGGATTTGGAGTTAGAAGGTGCTTGGGATGAGGCCATATCTCCTTAACTTGGCTTTGATACCAAATGTAGATCTTGATAGGAAGAAAGGATAGAGTTATTACACAAAGGAAGAGTAGGACAAGGCTTGATCTTCTATATTTCTCTCAAAAATTCTTTACAACTTCGCAAACTCTATGTTTTTCATGACCCAACTTATGGGGTTTATATAGTCCTCAAAGATACATTATATTAATGACTCAAAATGAATCACTCTCTTTTAAGAAACTCTTTCAATAACTATAGTCAAATTGGCTTTTTCTTCCATAGACATTTAATCTATTTTTCCTCTTGATACAATGAATATTTCTTTTGATGAAATTAACCTCTTTATAATTCTTGAACAAGTTTAATTTCAACAAGTATAACGTTGCAATCCTATAGGTTTCCCCCATAGGAATGCAAGTCCGTAACTAGAACAAATAACTTCAATAGTACATTTAAATACATAATTTAAACCACAATTCAACAAATCCTTAAGAATTCATAACATTCAAATCCAAATAACATATAGTACTCAAAACTTAAATCATTCTTTTTTCCATATCCAAAATGAGCTACTCCTCAAATATAAAAAAATTTGAAAGTAATCATATGAGCAAACCACAACTCAGGAAGCATCGTAATTCACATAAATTACGATGAAATCATATATTTTCCAATCCTAATGAAATCATATCTCATTTGAAACCAAGAATGATCATATATTTTCCAATCCTTTTCAAATATAATGTTGAATAGATTTTTTCACATAAATTCAGATAATATAAATCAATAAATACATATAAAAACAATAACTATTCTAATGATATGCTTTTCCAAATTTTTAATATTTAAATTCTTTTGTAATATTTTAAAATAATAAAATGGTTTCTAAATCACATAAATCATATGCATTTATCAATTTTAAACACATACATGAATACTTTTGAAAATAGACTAGACGGAGTCATTGGAGACGTATCTAATTGCAGATCCTCGATATAATCATACAATTCTAGTACTTCATTTTATTTTCTTATTTATTCCACATAACCATTTTCCCTAATATAATTTCCTTGGGCTTGATCTGAATTCATCTGATATGAAATTAAATCCTCAATACAATTTCTCTAATTTCTCTTTTACTTTCTTCCCTTTCTTTGTTTTTCTTCTTTCTCTTCTCTATGCCGAAGCCAATTTCCTTCTCCTCCATTTTTTTAATTCTTCCTCATCTTTTTCATGTCTTCTTTCTTTCTTTTATCTTCTTCTCTTCCTTTCTCTCTTCTCTTCTTCTTCTTTTCTTTTTTTCTTCCTTCTCTCCTTTATTCTCGTAGCCGAGGCCTCTCCCTATCTTCTCTCTCTTCCTTTCCTCTCCTCTCTTCTCCTCTCTCTCTCTCTCTCTCCCTTTCCCCTTCTCGTTCCCCTAGATCCTCTCTTTCTCTTTGCTTTCTCCTTTATTCTCTCTTCCTTTGCTTGATTTTTTCTCTCTCTCATGCTTCAGCGACCTCTCTTTTACTCGTGAGAGAGGCAGTTATGAGAAAAGAGGCAATGGGAAGCGGTGGATGCATTTTAGACCCTGATAATTTATATATTTACATTTAGGCCCTTAGACAGAATGATGAATATTACATAATGTAATATCCTTAATTTTATTCGAGGACCTAATTGTGAACAGAAAAATTACAAGGACTAAGAAGAAAGATAAGAAGAAAAGAAACAGATTGGAAGAAAACAAGAAGGATAAGAAGAAAGACAAAAGAAAAAGAAAGGAGGGGATCTCATGGGAGAACAAAGTAGGGAGAAAGGAAGAGAAGAAGAAAGAGGCGAGGAAAGGAAGAAGAAAGCAAAAAAAGGAGATCATGTAAGAAGAAAGAAAAAGAAAGAGGGGAACATAGAAGAAAAAATAAGAAAGAGGAGAAGAAGAGAAAGAAAATAAGGGAGAAAGGAGAGAGAGGAAAGGAAGGGAGAAGCCTCAGGTGTGAGAATAGAGAAGAGGAAGAAAAGAAAAAAAAGAAGTGGAGGAAAAAGAAAGAAACGAGAGGAGAAACAGAAGAAGAAAAAAAGAGAAAAAATAAACGAAAAATTAGAGAAAAATGATTGAGAATTTGATTTGATATCAAATAGATTCAAATCAAGCCCAAAAAATTGTGTTATGTTTTTAAATTCCATTATGTTCCTATTTATCAAATTAGTATATAGGCCTAACTTGATTGATTGTCTTGTTCTTAGATTATTTGATATTTATATTGTGAAGGAAATAAAATAAGGGAAAATGATTATTTTAGAACAAATAAGGAAAAGGAAAGGAAATATCATAATATGTTTGTGTCAAATATATACGATCAGGATAAGTATCCTGCGGCTCCATCTTGTCTATTTTCAAAAGTAATAATGCATTTGTTTAGAATTTGTAAATGCATATTATTTACAGGATTTAGAAAGTTTTTTTATTATTTAAAAGTATTGCAAAAAATTTAGATGTTGACAAGTTGAAAAAACATATGATTTGAATAAATTATTATTTTATAAGCATTTACTAGTTTATATTATCTGAACTTATGTGAAAATGTTTGTTAAGCATTATAATTGAAAAGGATTGAAAAAATGTTAGAATATTGGTAATTTTAAATGATACATGGTTGTATCAGTTTTAAAATGATATGCAAAAGGATTTGTTTAAACTTTTAGTTTGCTAAAAAGTAATGGTTATATAATTTTTCAATGACATAAAAGTTGTCTGTGGTCAGTATGGCTATGATCTGAACCCTATCATCAGGGGTTATAAATTGGTTATATGTTCATAAACTAGTTTTTTTCAAGTCCTGACATAGAGAGATATGTGTTATTTACACCATGGGGGTTAAACATGGTTTTAGGTCTTGTCATAGGATATAAAGTGATTGTAGCCATTGATACTACTATAACTTCTATTCTGACATGTACACCTTAGTTATGTTGATGTAAATGAACCTTTAATTATATTTATATTAATAGTAGTCTTTGTGCTACAATGTTTTATGCTCTGTCATTAGCTATATTTATGCTTTCATTATGAAAAATATATTTAAATGTATCTTGATTCAAAAAGTATTGTAAGCATTTTCTGTAATTTGGACATGCATGTATATTATTTTGAAAAGTATTCACGCATTTCATGTTAACAAATTATGATTTTGAAATGTATGTAAAGTTTAAGTTCTAATAAATTATATAATCATAAAAAAATTGTTTGATATCCATGTATATTTCAAAACATATATTGAATACATAAAGAACTTATGTGTCTTAAGTGAAATACTTATTTGTGATTAGTTTTGGTAGCATGTGAGTCATGGTATTTATTAAATTGTGGCTTGCTCATACGATTATTTCTACATTTTCCAGATTTGAGGAATAGCCCATTCTGGATATGAAATAAAGAATGATTTAAGTTTTGGGTACTATTGTACACTCTGATTACTTCGTGTATATGTTAGTTGGATTTGAATGTTATGACTTCTAAAGGAGTTATTAAATTTATTGAGCAGGTTATGAATGTCCTGTTGGTAGATTAATTTTTGATTAGATTATGTAATAGATGTATGTGGAAATTATTTGTTCTGGTTTTGTCCTTGCATTTCTATTGGAAAACCAATAGGATTATGGCATTGTCTGGTCCTTGGCTCTCCGCTGTGCTGGGGTGATAAGATCAATGGTTTAATCCTAGGAAACCTTGGATGAAATTAACCTAATAAGAAAAATTTCCCTCGTTTAAAAACACTCAACGTGGGATATGGTTCTTCATCCTTTAATGGATTTCCACATAGGAATAATATATATACAGTCTAGTCTATATTTTGTTGTAATAGCTACTAACCTAGGGCAAAAATTGAGGCCAAAACTTTTTTTCTTAATGCATGGCTACAAAAATGCCTCCATAATACATGCTATTTGTCAATATAGTTTATTTGTGTATTTCTAAATCACTTCAAAAAGAAGAGACTATATTTTGATAAAATTGTACCGAAAGATTGCACCGTGGCATATGACATGATTTGAGCATGACCAATGGTGAAATGCTTACAACCCCAAACAAAATCAGTTCTGTAAATTAAAGCTGAACTTTCTAAGATGTATTCACATTTTTGAAAGAATCTGGCTACATCCTTCTTCCAATAATTGTTGTTTCCATTTCCATATAATAGGCTGCTTGTAGATTCACTTCCATTATCAGCCCACTGGGGTCCTGTGTTATGTACTAATGATATTTAATTTTTTGGTGCGTAAGATGGATAGGTTTCTCAATATGAAATAGTAAATTAAGAAATATTTTGTTCATTATGTCTTGCTATTATCATGTATTTTTTTCTCTGTTTTATCATTAGCTTATTGATGTTACATCCTAAAATATACACTTTGTTCCTAGTATTTGTTAGAGATGTACATGCATATTACATATGGAATCACCCTAACATTCATGTGTCCCCATTTGCTTATTCGCTTTTGTAGTTTCATGCCCTCTTCATACAACTTGGATGAGAGCAAGGATCAGCGTTTCGCTCTGTACTGCCTGGTACGGGTAGTATGTATCGATACGTGGACCGTCTGCTACCAGGTAGTACCATCAAAATTGACCGTCGGCAGTCGATTTCAGTCGTGTCACGGACTTAGCTTAATTTGCCTAAGCCGTACTGCACCCTTACGGCAAACTCAAAGACTTGGTTGTTATTGCTTAAGTTGTAAAGCAACCTTGCCCAATGTTTCAGACTTAGCTGGGATTGCCTAAGTCAAGAAACGCCTAAGCGTTACGCATCCGTAAAGAGTCAGCCTAATTGCAACCTCGTGCCGGTCCCGAAGGACCTGCAAAACGAGAAGTTGATTAAGTTGAAAGCGAGCGACGGACAAGTCCCGACGTCTTGCGAAGAGGGAAGCTTTTACAAGCAATTCGTCGAACACCTTGAGTGCAACAGAAAATGAGAGAAAGAGAGCGAAATAGGACTTTAGAGGGCTGTAAGAACGGTTGCAAGTCCACAAACGACGGTTCCCAAAGGTGTCAGACGCAAAACAGTCCAACTTGTTTTGAATGCTCATGCCCGACTACTTACCTGAAGCCCCATTTAGCCTTGTGCCACCTGGCGGATTCTAGAGGGCTGAGATGGCTGACATTCTGCGCCATTCAAAAAGCTTGCCGCAACACGTGAAAATGGCCCAAGACTAGGCTGTTTTGGTTCTGCATATTGAACGATCGTTCTGCAGCATTCCAGACTGTTTCTACTTGCATTTCTTAGTCAAAAACACTTCAAAACAAGGCAAAACAAGCTGCCAAACATCTATACAAGTAAGCAAAAACGACGGACGATCCGTTGAGCGAAGGTGTTGCGGTTGAGCAATGACCGTCTGTGGCATTCTCTCCCACTTAAACTGTCGACGCCCTTGTCGACGCTTGTTGGTAGGCTTTGACGCAGGCTTCTTCATGTCGTAGGGCATCTTCTGGCTCCCAACTGGCTTCTGCTCTGGGAAGCTTTTGCCACTTCACCAAGTACTCAGTTTGCTCCGCTTCGCTGGGTAGCTTAGTTTTGCGATCAGCCAGAATGGTCTTAACTCGTTTCTCGTAGGAGGCTCTGATTGGAGATAGACGAGTTAAAATATTTCGGGAAGCATCTTGCAGATCTGAATGGTAGGCTTTTAAGTTGTTTGCATGGAAGACATTGTGAATTTTGAGCCATGCTGGCAGTTGCAACTTGTAGGAGACATTGCCCACCCTGTTGATAATTGGGAAAGGTCCTTCATACTTGCGTACCAACCCTTTGTGCACTTTATGCCTAAAGAATTGGAGTGATGCTGGTTGGAGCTTCACCAACACCAAGTCGTCAATTTTAAACTCTTGTGGTCGCCTTCCCAAGTCTGCCAACTTCTCCATCTTTTTGGCTGCCTTCTCCAAGTAGGCCCGAGCAATATCCGCATTCCGATGTCATTCCTTTGCAAAGTGATATGCTGAGGGACTACTCCCCGTATAACCAATAGCCAATGTGTGAGGAGTCGACGGCTGTTGTCCCGTGATAATCTCGAAGGGGCTCTTGTTGGACGCAGAGCTCCGCTGCAAGTTATAGGAGAATTGGGCAATGTCCAACAACTGCACCCAATCTCGTTAGTTGGCACTCACGTAGTGCTGGGGATACTGCTCCAAGTGCGAGTTAATTCTTTCAGTCTGGCCATCCGTCTGGGGGTAGAGACTTGTGGAGAAGTATAACTTAGATTCCAATAGCTTGAATAACTCGGTCCAGAATCGTCCCAAGAACCAAGAATCTCAATCACTAATGATGTTGTGTGGGACTTCTCAATACTTCACCACATTCTTTATCATCAACTTGGCCGCCTCATTCGCGGAACAATGTAGGGGTGCAACAATGAACATTGCGTACTTTGAAAATTGATCAACAACCACGAGTGTCGATCCAAGTCCCTCTACTGTGGGCAAGCTTGATATGAAGTCCAAGGAAATACTCTCCCATGGCCTTTCTGGTATGGGCAGCGGCTCTAGAAGCCCCACCGGCTTCCGTTGCTCTACCTTATCTTGGCAAGTAAGGCATGTTCGAACGTAATCCTCTACATCTGTCCCCATCTTCGACCAATAGAAGGCCCTCTCCATGAGAGACCATTGTTCGATGAATGCCCGGATGTCCTGCCCAAAGGGAACCGTGACACTTTCTCAAGAGTTCACGCCTCAAATTGTTCGCTCGCGAAACATAAACTCTATTCCCTTTGGTGCAAATGAGTCCCTCCTGGACCCGAAACCGTCATGCCTTGCCCTCTTTGATGAGTTGCATCAGGGTTACTGTTTGGGGATCACTGTACAGTCCATCCCTGATCCTGGAAAGAAAGTTAGAGTGTAACTAGCATGCTTGGCCTACGCCTTCCAACTGTATAGCATTCACCAATTTAACTTTCCGGCTCAATGCATCGGTCACGACATTTGCCTTTCCGGGCTTGTACTTCATTACCATGTCGAACTCGGCTAAGAAGTCCTACTATCGTGCTTTGTTTCGGGGAGAGTTTCTTTCGAGTCTGGAAGTAACTCAATACAACAATATCCGTCCTTAGCACGAATGGTGCTCCCAAAAGGTAATGTCGCTAGACTCATAGACAGTCGACCACCGCTATCATCTTCTTCTCATGCACTGGATATAGCCACTCGGTCTCGTTGAGCTTGCGACTCTCGTAGGCCACTGGATGACCCTCTTGCATAAGTACTCCCCCAATAGCGAAGTCGGAAGTATCTGTATGGACTTCAAAAGACTTCCCATAGTCTGGTAATATAAGTATTGGTTTCTCCATTACGACAGTCTTTAGGTCTTGGAATGCCGCTTCACATTTGTCTGACCATCTCCAAGACTGCTCCTTCTTGAGCAACTCCTTCAGTGGAGCTGCACGCTTCGAATATCCAGCAATGAAGCATCGATAATAGTTAACGAACCCAATGAAAGATCTCAACTCTGGTACCTTCTTTGGTGTTCGCCATTTTGCCACAGCTTGCACCTTCAATTTATCCATATGGATAAAACCATCGCCTATTCGATGCCCCAAGAATAAAATCTTCGTCTGAGCAAAGTAACATTTCTCCCTCTTTACAAACAAAGTGTTCTCCCTGAGAACTTTGAAGATTGTCCGAAAGTGCTCAACATGCTCCTCAAGTGTTTGGCTATAGACGACTATATCGTCTAGGTAAACGATCACAAATTTGTCAAAATATTCCTTGAATAGTTGGTTCATTAGAGTACAAAATGTGGCTGGAGTGTTGGTTAAGCCGAAAGGCATCACCAAGAACTCAAATGCTCTATACCTGGTCACACAGGTAGTCTTTGTCTCGTCACCTTCTGCAATACGCACTTGCCAGTACCCCGACCGAAGGTCGAGTTTGGAGAAGTACTTGGCCTTGCTCAATTGATCGAACAAATCCGCGATGAGCGGGATGGGGTATTTGTTCTTCACCGTCACTTTGTTCAAGGCTCGATAATCGACACATAATCGGAGGCTCCCATCTTGTTTCTTTTGGCAAAGAATTGGAGCTCCGAATGGTACCTTTGAACTGTGGATGAGACTACTGCTTAGCAGTTCATCTAACTGCTTCCTCAGTTCTGCTAACTCTGAAGAGGCTATGCGGTATGGTGGTCTTGCTGGAGGCTTAACTCTCAGCTCCAACTCGATATTATGATCCACGCCTCTACGTGGAGGCAGTCTTCGGCAATTCAGGTGGCATGACGTCTGTGAACTCCTTCAGAACGTTCGCCACTGTAGTAGGTTCGTGCATGGCCTCCTTGTTAAGTAGCTCTAGCTTCACAGCAGCCACGAAAGTTAATTCACCTTTTCGTATCCCTTTCTTCAATTGTAGTGCTGATATTTGCTGTAGGTCCTTGGTTCCTCCTTGAGAAACTGGAACCACGCAGGGGTCGTCGCCTCCCATTAGGCATAGAGAGTTTAGGAATAGCATTGGCACCAACTTCGTCGCGTGCATGAACTTCATTCCAAGAATCACTTGGAAGTCATCCAATGGCGCCGTCATCATGTTTGTGCACTAGCTCCACGTTCCAATCTTGATAAGGACCCCCTTTGCTAGTCCGGAGATCCGCTGAGCCTCCGAGTTCACAGCCTTCATACGACTTGGGTTCTTCTCCAAGATAAGTCCAAGTCGCTTTGCTTCACGATCGACAATAAAATTGTGAGTAGCGCCTGTGTCTACCATTGCAAGGGTTGTTCGACCATTAAGCTTGATGTCCACATACATCAACTCGCTACTTGCTGCCTTCTGCACCTTTGTCTTGGTGTTCTCCCCCACTTGACCCCATAATGCATTCAACAAACGCATTGCTCCCATTCGGGGCCCTTGCGACTCCTCGTCGTCGTTACTGGATTCAGAACTACTCGAACTAAGGGCGACGACTTTGCCCTTGACGACTTGTGGGGGTGTATTGATGTAGTCAAAGCATTGAGTGCCTGCTTCTGTGGGCACTCCCGACCATGTGCGGTCCTCCGCACAAGAAGCATCCGCCAGGTTTCTGGGCCTTGCCTTTTTAGCTTGGTCCCTTATGGAAGTTCTTCTTCCTTTGTTCGCCACTGAATTCCTTCGCTAGGGAATATTTGAGAGGGCGATTTCCCGATGATTATTTCTTCTTTCCCGCATCCTCTGAAGAAATAAAGTCAGCTAACCTTTCGACAGCCACAATTGCTCCGACCACGTCGGTAACATTCCTCCGATTCAGTTCTTATTGTGCCCATGGCTTTAGACCGTCGAGGAAGCTAAATAGCTTATCTTTCTCGGACATGTCTTGTATGTCCAACATCAGCGTAGAAAATTGCTTCATATAGTCTCGAATGGAAGTACTTTGGCGAAGTTGTCTTAACTTTCTTCTTGCTACGTACTCAGTGTTCTCGGGTAGGAACTGAGTTCTCAACTCTCGCTTCAAGTCCTCCCAAGTGTCTACTCTACATTGGCCTTGTTGGATCTCTTCCCCACGGGTTCGCCACCAAAGTTTTGCATCTCCATTCAGATACATTGTTGCTATCGAAACTTTGGTTTCTTCTGAGTCAGGCATCGTAGCACGAAAGTACTGTTCCATGTCGAACAGGAATTTTTCGAGCTCCTTGGCATCCGTAGCACCTCTGTAACAATGCGGCTCAGGCGCCCTCAAGCTTTGTGGCGGTGCAACGTGGGTGTTGCTCCCTCCCGCACTAAGAGTTCTTGTGAGCAACGTCACCTTGGACATAAGTTCTGCCACCACTTCTTGTAGATGTTGTACGTGGCCTTGGTAGAGTTCCTCCCAGCTCGCTTTAAGAACATCGAGGCGGGTTTCCACCTTTGTCTCTCTTTATGGATCCTTTTTCTAGTTGGCGCACCAGATTGCGCCTCCTCCGCTAGCAGAGAGTACCCAACTTCACGCTCATCTTGTTCGGTGCCGCGCTCCTCATAAGCGGCTCCAACAGTTTGCGAGCGAGTTTGCACTTGCAGCCCACCTGCGGCTGCTTGGGGCTAAGGTCCGGCTTGCCCCATCTTGCTCGATTTACCACGGTGCTTCGCGATGGCAAGATTGCGAATCCTCTTCGCTTGCTTGTTCGAATTGCTTGCCTGCTCTGATACCACAATTTCACGGACTTAGCTGAATTTGCCTAAGCCGTACGGCACCCTTGCGACAAACTCAAAGACTTGGCTGTTATTGCTTAAGTCGTAAAGTAACCTTGCCCAATGTTTTGGACTTAGTTGGGATTGCTTAAGTCAAGAATCGCCCAAGCGTTACGCGATCGCAAAAGGTCAGCCCAATTGTAACCTCGTGCTGGTCCCGAAGGACCTGCAAAAAGAGAAGTTGATTAAGTTGAAAGCAAGCAACGGACAAGTTTCGACGTCTCGTTAAGAGGGAAGCTTTTACAAGCAATTCATCGAACACCTTAAGTGCAACAGAAAATGAGAGAAAAAGAGTGAAATAGGACTTTAGAGGGCTGTAAGAACGGTCGCAAGTCCACAAATGATGATTCCCAAAGGTGTCGGGCGCAAAACAGTTCAACTTGTTTTGAATGCTCACGCTCAACTACTTACCCGAAGCCCCATCCAGCCCTGTGCCCGGGGGGTTCCAGAGGGCTGAGATGGTTGACATTCCATGCCGCTCAAAAAGCTTGCCGCAGCACGCGAAAATGGCCCAAAACTGGGCAGTTTTGGGCTGTTTTGGTGCAGCATTCAAGACTGTTTCTATTTGCATTTCTTAGACAAAAACACTTAAAAACAAGGCAAAACAGGCTGTTAAACATCTGTACAAGTAAGCAAAAGCGACGGACAGTCTGTTGAGCGAAGGTGTTGCGGTTGAGCGACGACCGTCCGTGACACGTCGGCCGTCGATTTAGGGAGAAATCGACCGTTGAGGGAGAAAAAGGGAAGAAGAAGAAGAAGAGGAGAAGAAGAAAGAAGAGGATACATACCACCTTTCCGCACGTCATCCTCGCCCACACGCCGTCCTTGCCCACGGGTCATTCTTCTCCCACGCGAGGAGAAAGATCAAGGAGACGTCACCAGTTTTTTTCTTTTTTTAATATATTAATATTATATTATAAAATATTATATGATAAAATATTACTTATATTTTAATATACTGGGCGGTACATACTGTGTGTACTGCCCGGTACCATATACCATACCGTACCGAGATAACTCGATATGTCGGTATGGACTAGTATGGGAAACCTTGGATGAGAGTGTGGAGTAGTGGCCACAATCCAGAAGTTGACAGTGGCTATGCCAGAGGAAGCTTGAAACTATACTATTAGGATTGAAGTGAGAGAAATTGTGAGATCTGAGATGGCTTGGCCATGTGCAGCTCATGGACAATGATTCCTTTGGTTAAGCACCAGTACTAGTTGAAGGGTAGGAAGAGGGGAATATGACTAGACTGAGAAGGAAGAAGCATGCTTCATGTATCAAACATGCGCCACCTAGGAGTTATTGGCTAAGCACAACCAGTCTCTTAGGGATGAGGTCCTGAGGATACTTTAGCTCTCCAAATAATATGGATGGAATGTGTTCTTCAAGGTACACATGTTGAGTGATAAAATGTTGTCTTTGGAGCGCGTAGTAATGCTGTTAATGAGTTTATTACGCTGATCTTAGTTTTGACCTTGACCAATAAACATACCATCTAGCACTGGAGCAAATAATACAGGAAAAGAATGGAGACAAGATGACAAATATTAAACCAACTTTTGAAATAGTACATAATCAAGACCATGGCTTGAAAATATTGTCCGGACCGTTACATATTGTCGATATCTTCTGGTCCTAGGTTGAACATGGCACATGAAGCAAGGGCTTTTACCTGGCCCTATCTGATTCACAGATTAACACTTGGTAACCTGCATAATCTGGATGGTTTTTTTGTAAAAATTTAGGATTTAGGATTTTTGGTGTTCCTTCTGACTACACCGAAAATGGGTTTTGCTTCGTGCTGCTGTCAAGCACCTGCCAGCCCTTCTGTCTGGCACTCCTCTCCCCTTCTTGGCACCGACAGGTATTTCGAGTGTCAGGACACTGGTACATACTTGGCCAACTAAGCATTAGTAAGTCTAGTAGCCCAAATTTTGAATTAGGATCGTGATTGATACCGTAGTTCGTGTTTAGAGGCTTGGCTGCTATTTGTAATATACTCACGTTGACCATGTATTGCAGGTGCCGAGTATGCACTAAGATCCTTCCGGCCTTCTGTAAGCTGAGCAATGAGTTCAAAAACCTCGCTTTCATCTATGCTGATATTGATGAATGTCCTGAAACGACACAAAGCATACGCTATACACCAACTTTCCATTTTTATCGAGATGGAGAGAGAGTTGATGAGATGCTTGGTGCAGGAGAAGAGAGACTGCACGATCGGCTCTGGTTACATTCTTAAGCTGTCCTTGTTTATATGCGATGGTTCTTCTGAGGAAAGGTGCAAGTCATCCTTGTTGGTCCGTCAAATCCATGGCTTTGCAAAGCATGGACTACTCAATGAATGCATTGTATGAATTGAATGAACCAATAGCCAAAGACCAAGTTCAGTATGTGATCTCCTTTCTTCTAATGATCTGTTGGTAGCACAGAGCATGTCGGTTGTTATTTTATTGCAACTGTTGCATAATGTGACTCTACCAAATGCATTGGTTTATAAGCCACATATTTATAATTATTGAAACAATAAGCCAAAACTTACAGCGAAATATTGAAAAAATAATGTGATATGAGCTGCTTCACATTGTTGGACTTTGAATAAACATCTGTTTTGCAAATGATATAATCGATATTTTTGGACAATCAAGACTCGATATTCTGACAGGGTGGCAGTATATTTTCTACAATATTCTTTATTCAGGTAATATCTCTTTGTTTGTACACTATAAATAGGAGTCTCCAAGTTTCTCGATTCAAGAAATATCTTATATATATATATATCTTTTGAGAACTCTCCATGCTTTATGTTTGGTCTAAGGTAGTTGAGCCATCTGAGCCTGCAACTCTTCCCACATAGATTCAATCCTGGGAATGCACATGAATCAAACTTACACATGTGAGATATATTGACACCCTCTCTCTCTCTCATGCACACACATACACACACATATTATATAGGAACACCGGATAAGAGGAGAACATGTGATCAAGATGTCCGAGCTTACCAGCTTTGCGAGGGAGTGCAATCCAATTCTCACCCGCCCCATGCTTCTCTATCAACTAGTTGTTGGGGATGAAAGAACAAGAAAATAAAAACATAATATCATGATACAATTAAAAAAACAAATTTCAATCAAAAAATTTAAAATAATATTGAATAGGAGGTAAGATTAATTACATACCCAAGTACATAGTGGCTTGTTTTATGAACTACCATACTATTTATAGGACTCAATGATAACTACCTCATCCCATCATATCGCCCATGATAAAGTTGTGTATAAACTATCATCATAACTATAACTTCTTAGATCAAGGGTCACTTAGGTACGACATGATTGTAACTACTTAGAACATGATAACATTCTATGAATCAATTTTCAACACTTCTTCTTGATTCATAGTTACATATACTGATTTGAAACCTGAGATAAACATGCTTCTAAATTGGAAGTGATTTGGTGAGAATATTTGTAATTTGTTCATCTATGCTATAATACTTCATTGTTATAGCTCCACTTATCGTAAAATCTCGGATAGTGCATCTCTATATGCTTCATTCATCCATTAAAAGGTAGATTCTTTTTCATTACAATTATGGTTTTATTTGCACAAAATATTTCAGTTCATTCTTTTTGTTCTCAATGAAGATCTCTAAGAAATTTTCTAAGCTAAATTGTTTGACAAGCTGCTGATGTTACAGCTACATATTCTACTTTTGATGTCAATGACATAGTTGTTGCTTGCTTCTTTGAACTCCAAGATATAGCTCCTGATATGAGGCTAAAAATATTGTCTGAAGTACTATTTCTATCATCCGAAACTACTGACTAATCACTATCAATGAAACCAAATATTTTACATTTAAAATTATGTAGCAATATAACGTACAATTCTTTTAGCACTATGTTTGCTTGGATTATGAATAAACCTGAATACTACATCAACGAAAAAAGTAATATCTAGTTGAGTATGAGTTAGATATATCAAACCTCTAACAAAACTTCTATAGTATCTTATATTTATAAAAAATGTATCATCTTCAAGTTTCAATTTCTCATTTATACGAGTGTTGCTACAGCTTTGCAATTAATCATGTTAGACTTTTTAAGTGAATCTATTACATACTTAATCATGTTAGACTTTTTAAGTGGATCTATTACATACTTTGTGAAATAAAAATTTCATCTGATCCTTACTTCACCTCCAACATAAGAAAATGGTGCAATAGACTCAAATCTAATATTTTAAAAAGTATTTATCATCTAATTTTTAAATTCTATTACAAAAGAGTTAGATGAACTTATATATATAATATCATTAATATAAAGTCAAATCATATGAATATTATATTTACTTCCTTCATAAAGAGTAGGTTCATTATTGATTCTCTTGAATTTATTTTGATGAAAATAATAATTAATTTTATTATATCATGCCTTTGGAGCTTGATTAAGCCCATAAAAAGTTTCTTTTTAGCTTATATATATTTTCTTCATGTCCGTTAACTAAAAAACTTTCGGGCTGAGTAACAAAAATCTCTTATTATAAATCTCCATTTAAAAATATAGATTTCATATCAAACTAATAAATAAGTCAACTCAAGTAAGCAGCTAAATTAAATAAAGTTCTCACAATTTTAATCTAACAACTAAAGAAAAATTACCATCAAAATTAATACCTTGTTGTTGCAAACATATAAGCAGAGCCTTATGGTTTTGGATAATTTCATCTGGATTATAGTTTATTTTAAACATTCATTTTAATCCAAAACTTTATTCTCTTTCGATAGATCTATTAGCTCTCAGGTTTCATTCTTCTCAATTAATTTGATTTCCTCCTTCATTGCTTTTTATCATTTCTCTTTTTTAATTACTTCTTCAAAACTTATAGAATTTGAAATAAATAAAGCAAATATTTAATCATAATTTTTTGTTAGTGAATTGAATTTTAATGTAGCAGTTTCATCTATGAAATCATTTGATGAATTTGAACTAGTACTATGTGAGGTTTACTATAAAGTTATTGGAGCAGGATATGTCACATGATTATGTAGAGTGTTTAGTTCTGTTATAATCCAAATTTGTTTTTCACCTTCATTGATCTGCCAATTTTAACTTACCTTTCATCAAACATAATATTTTTATTAATAATAATTTTGTCACTAATAGGATTATATAATCAATATACTTTAGATTGTAAGAAATAATCAATTAAGATATATTTTTTAGATTTTTTATCAAACTTATGATGATTTTATAAATTTATTAAAGCATAAGAAATACAACAAAAAATTCTGTGATGACTTACATTTGACTTTATACCATACCTAGCCTCAAAATGAGTTTGATTCGTAATAGTCTTTGTTGGTGAAATATTCAACAAATAAACTATTGTTGCAATTGCTTTTGCCTAAAACTGATATGAAAGATTGTTTCATTTAAGCAAACTTCTTGTTATTTCAATGATAGTTTGATTCTTATGTTCAACTATAACATTTGGCTTCAGTGTATATAATATTATCAATTCCCTATGATTATCATTTTCTTCACAAAAAAAATAAACTCGTTAGATAAAAATTTACCACCCCTATCTATCTGAAGTGTCTTTATACATCTACTAGTTTGCCTTTCTATAAGTATCTTAAATTTAGTTCTAGAAAATATACCCAACTCATGCAACTATAGTCATCAGTAAACAATACAAAAAATCGACTTCCACTAAATAATTTTGTATTCATAGGTCCAATTAAGTCACCATCAATTAATTCAAGATAATTAGATACTCTCCATATTTTTCCAATATGACATGAATCTTTACTTTGTTTGTCATAAATACATCATTTTTATAAACCAAGTGTATTAATTTTGAGCAATCTAAAAATTATTTCTTTTTTATTTAAGAACCTTAAACCCTTAATATTAAGGTGTTCATATTTTAAATATCAAAAAATTAAACTTATTCTTTTAAGTTGCAATAAGTGCATACTTTTCAATATTTGAAACTTTAAGTGTAAACATTTTATTTTGCATCATACAAACATTTACTGTAATTAAACCATATTTTTTATCTTTAATAGTGTATGAACCATCATCAAATATTACTATTTCTATCATTTATCAATTGTCAAAATATTACCAAAGTGTTTTATCTTTCCTTAACTTATCTTCACTTCAATTATTCTTTTCCCTTCCACTTAGATTTGTTTGTTATCATCAAGTCTAACTTTCAATTTGTGAGTTTCATCAATATATCTAAATATTGATCTTATGCATGATATATGATTAGAACATCCACTATCCAAAAGTCAAAAATCATTTGAGATATCATTAACTTATGAATGAGTCATAATCAACTTACTACTTTCTTTATTTTTCTCTATAGCTTATTTACTTTTCTATTTTTCAGTAATCTACTCTCATAAGATCAAACTTTTTACAATAATGATATTGAATTCTATTGTTTGATTATTTTTGTTCATCATGTCAATCAGAGTATCCTCTTCTTCTTCCTCTTTTATTTCCTCTATTACTAAAATCCACCTCTACCACATGTCTCTTCTTTTGAAGTATAACTCTTCCTTAATCTGAAATATTTTTTCTTCATTTTTTTCAAATGACATGTTCAATCTTGCTTGATGTGCTTGCAAGGAATACATTAGTTCATCAAATAAAAAGATAAATAAATCTTTTGACTCCTCAAGTATGGTAACAACATGATCAAATTTCAAAGATAAACTACTCAAAACTTTCGTAACAATTATATGATTATGAAGACATTTACCATAAGATTTTATTTGACTAACAATTTCAATCACTCGAAAAAAAAATCTTGTACCGACTCATTATTTTTCATGAATAAAATTTCAAACTCACGACAAAGGGTTTACAGTCAAGTTTCCCATAATCAACCTTAAATTCTCCCCCCTTCAACTTATTCCATCTTACATGTCAAGTTTCTTTTGAAGAAGTTGAAATATTTTAAATTTAAGAGCTTTTGTAAGTATATCGGTCACTTGTTCACCGTCTTGATATAAAGTAGCTTCACTTCTTTATTTTTTATATAATCTCTTATAAAATAAAATCTTATATAGATATTCTTTGATATTTCATAGTAGACTAAATTGTTAGCTAAGGTAATAACTTATTTGTTATCCACATAAATCTTGGTTGACTTTTAAACATATAAAGTTTTTAGAGTAGTCTTTTTAGCCATATTACATGACAAACACAAGAAGACGCTGTTATATATTCTACTTCACAACTTGATAGAGCAATGATATGTTTATTTTTAAAGACCATATGAATGTAACTTCACCAAATCAAATACAAATTTGATTGTGCTCTTCCAATCATTGTAGTTTTCGACCTAATTACTATCACTATATCTAACAAGCTCTAACCTTTTAGATGATGAATAGAAGCTTCTATACTCAATTATCCCTTTAATATATCATAAAATTCTTTTAGCGATCTTTAAATGAGATGTATTAGTAGCTTTCATGTATCTACTTATTAGATCAACTCCAAAATCAAATAATATATCAGGTCAAGTGCATGTCAAATATCTTAAATATCCAATTAGACTTTTATAATAAGTTGGATTAATGTATTTACATTCACCTTCCTTAGTCAACTTGGTGTTATATTCTTAGGTGTCTTCAGTAGGGTGACAATCTTCTATGGGAAACTTTATTAGAATCTCCTTTGCATATGTTCTTACGAGTGAAAAATTTCTTCATCATCTTGTATAACTTCGATACCGAAGAATAGGCTCAAGTTAGTCATTTCAAACTTCTTCTTTATATAGTGTTTAAAATATTTACTTATTGAGATATTATTATCTATAAAAATTAAATCATCTACATACAAACATACAAATAAGATATCTCTATCATAGTTAAATTTAATATAGAGAGCATGTTCATGTGGATATTTAAAAAAATTATTTTGAATAAAATAATCATCTATCCGAAAATTTCATGCTCATGGGACTTGTTAAAGCCCATAAAGAGCTCTCTTTAGCTTGTACACCTTTTTTTTTTGTTCATGAATAATAAAACCAAGGGGTTATTGAACATATACCTCTTCTTCAATAATTTCATTAAGAAATATTGATTTGACATTCATTTATATATATTTTTTATTTTATTTGAGCTGTTAGGAGATAAGTAATCTGATTATCTCCAGTCGAGCATAAGGTGTGAATACTTCATTACATCCCATATTATTTTTCATATCCCTTTACAACTAATTGTGCCTTGTATTTTTTTCACCTCCTTTTATGTATTTCTTTTTGTTTTAAATATCCACTTAATATTGATCACTTGGTGATCTTCTAGAAGTATAGTAAGCTCAATGTGTCATTTTTATTAATAACATAAATCTCTTCATTCGTAACTTATCACCATTTTTCTTCTCTATAAGCTTCTTCGAAGGTTAGTGGATTATATCCTACAAAAAGATAAAAATAAAAAAAGTTCATCAATGTTAGTATCAATCCTTCGAGTCACATTATATAGCTCATCAATCATTCTATCCTTTATACAATCAGACTTCTTGAATCATGTAACCTAATCGATCTAGATGATGATTCAAAAAAAGACTTTTCAATGCTTGCTTGTATTATATCATCCTCTTCTGAAGCTATAGATTTCTTATGCTACTAATTATTTTTGTACTTCTAAATCTATTATTCATGAAACTCAATATTTTTTGACATCACAACTTTATTTATAATAGGATTATAGAGTTTGTAACCATCGAAATTCTCAACAAAACCTAACAAAATGCATTCTGGCTTTTATTCTCGTGTTTTGTTCCTTTTGCTTCTAGTATCTTTGCAAATACAATAATTCCAAAAATTCTTAAATGATTGACTCTTGGTTCATATAACCTTTATACTTCTTCTAGTGTAACATTACCGATTCACCTTTTCATAAACTTGTTAAATAAATAAATTACACAAGCAACATTATCTCTCCAATTTTTTTTAGGAATTCTTCTTTTCTTTAATATGCATCGAACCATATTAGGTATAGTCATGATTTTTCTTTTTGAGATAATATTTTACTGAGTTATGTATGGCATAGTAAATTAATAAAAAAATTATTATTTCTATATTTTTTTTAAATTTATTTGATATATATTCACCACCCTGATATATTCTTAAACATTTAATCTCACAGCCACTTTAACAGAAATTCTTAAATTTTTTGAATTTGTTTAAATCTTCTTTCTTTTCCTTTAACATATAAACCCAAGTTTTTCCACTATGATCATAGGTAAGAAAATACAAGCTTCCTCTAAGTGATACTAGATTGATAGGGCCATACTTTTGACTTTGAAATTCTTGCTTGCTCATAGCACATACTTTACATAACTTTGATGAGCAATCGATTTTTGGTATTATTGTCACAATATTATACTTTTCTAAAAGTTTTAAAGCCTCCAAATTTATATGACAATATCTAAGATACCATAATGTAAAATTATCCTTAATATCAATTTTAAAATAATTTTACCAATAAAAAATGCATAAATACAGATAAAAAATTTATTCTTTACCATTTTCACATATGAGATTAATGTTTTATTATTGTTATGAATTTAGAGAGTCATATCTTTTATGTCAATATTATAGCCTTCTTTAAATAATTACCTCAAACTCAAAATATTTTCTTATATGAGAAACATAATAAATATATGAAATGCATTATTTTTTACCATTATTAAGTCTAAAAAGTTTTACTTTTGCCTCTTACTAGTGTTTGAGACATATCGCTTAATATAATATTACCAAAATAATTTATATCTATTTTAGAAAATAATTCTTTGGTGTCACATATGTGATTTTAAACAACTATATCTAGATACTATGTCTTCTTTCAAAGTATCATAAGTCATTAGCAAAACATAATTTTCATTCTTCTCTTCCTTTTCAACAAAATTTGTCTTATTACCTTGATTGTTATGATTATAATAGCATTCAAAGGAGTAGTATATATATATACCTTTTGCAAACATAACATTGTATTTCAAATATTTTAGAATCTGTATCACGTCCATAGTCTCAGCCACATCCTTCACCATAACCTCGATCTCTTTGGCTTGAATTTTCTCCATCAAGTTCATCATTTTAAGATTCTTGATTAGTTTGATTTCTACCACCTCTTCCTCTTTATCCATGACATCTTCCTTGTTGAAATTTTAATTCACTCTTATTTTTAAGAGTAAGCTTGGTTTGTAGTACATGCTCTATAGACTTTTCTTCTTCTCTTTTTATAAGTCATGAACTTGAAACGAACCTGTTAGTTGTTCTAAAGTCATTTGTTCCAAATATTTATACCCTTTAATCGTCACAATAATAAATCAAACTTTGGATCTAAATATTTTTCTATGACTCTATGACTACTTATTTGTTCACCGTTTCATTTCAGTAATAGAAATATCTTGTTGTAATATTTTAAACTCAGCTTGTAAAACTTGTAGATAAATTTTTTTGCACTACTAAATACTTTTTGAAGTGTTTTTCAGGCCTCTTTTGTAGTATTTATTGGAGCGATGATCTAAAGCGTTGTATCATCAAGCCCTTGGTGTATCATGAACAAAACTTTTTTTTCTCCTTCTTTCTTATATCTTTGACTTGGTTCAACAAATCTATCATCAGCAAACTCTCATATATTTTGGGAACCTAGAAGAACCTTTATTTGGATACACCATATATCATATATATTTTTTAAAATCAATTTAGAGGTTTAGAGTTTGATGGTACTTGAGGAAGAGACGATAGCTTAACTTGAGCTCTAATACTAAATATTGAATTAGATAGGAAGAAGAGATACGAGTATCATATAAATAAAAGAAGAGTTGAACAAGATAAAATCTATATGTTTCACTCAAAACTCAATACAGTTTCATGCCCCAACATATAGTATTTATATAATCTTCATAGATAAATTATATTAATTATATTTAATATAAATTATGCTTTCAAGAGAATTTTTTTAAGAATTAAAATATGATTTATTCTTCTATAAATATTTAATATATTTTTATGCTTAAATATAATAAATCTCTTTAAAAATTCCAAGTCTACCGAGGTCAGTGACAGTATCATGAGACCTTTTGCAGCGAGGGGGACCATCTTTTACGTAGTTACTCTTTGATAGTGCGCGAATCAACTTGACGGGGGAAGAGACGTGCACGAGAAGAACAACTTGGAACGCAAACATGCCTGGAAGTTGTTTGCTGAATTGTTCAGGGGCCGTGCGTTTATGTCCGTACAATAATCCTAACATCACTGTATCAAACCTTGTGGAGTGAAAAAAATGTCGGAAGGCTGGCAAAAGTTCTCTTGCAGTCAGAGAGACGTTAGGGATGTCGAAGGCCACCTCCATCGATGCTGCTGTCTTGACCAACGAGGCCATGGAGCACTCACTTGCCGCTGCTGCTTCTGCCTTCTTTGTCCTGCCACATTGACAAAGAGGATGATGATAAGAAAGGAGGAAAGTTGGATGTCAAAGTGGAAGGAAAAAAAAAAAGACGAGAAAGGAGTTTGAGGTTTTTTTAAAGCAAGTGCCTGTGGTGATACACGAAATATAAACCAAGCAAGTAGTACGCGGTCTCTGATATGAACGTGGAGTTGTAGAGGCGGTTCCAATTGTGGTGGAATCATCCGTTAAAAAAAATAAAAAAATAAAAAGAAATATGACGGCACCGATACATCTCTCTCTACCTTGTCTTTCCTTACGCAAACACAAAGTTGATAGATAGGTTCCAATTGTTGGTCGTGCAGCATGTGGAAGGCAAGTGATAGATAGGTTTACTGGATTTCTATTTTGCAAACGGAACAACAGATCATGCCATCTAGAGATATCCCGAAAACAAAGAAAAATAATAATAGAATCCACTGCCACTGGTCGTGACGTAGTTTGCACCTCCAAATTTTCAAGGACAATTCAGTCACGAGACAAATAAGTAAATAGCTAGCTAGATACATAACATATTTCCATTTTTCTAATATTTATTTTCCTTTTACACCCGATTCTGAAGATGTCCCAACACATGTTGCAAATTGGATGCTGATGCTCCCAATAAAAAAGATTGTAGCATGATCCAGCAACATGTTGCATGGATAACATGGCATGATTTCCGTGTTCTGGTTCTTTTCCTTCACATATACAATACACGTTCTGAGACCCAAAACAAGTAATATAGATTGGGTGCTGAAGATTGTTGTATGAAAGAATGATTGAAAAACTTCTGATGTTGCATCTTCTTCTTCTTCTTCTTTTTTTTTTTTTGTCTTTTATGCTGCATGGATCTCAGCAGAAAATGCCGGGTTTGAATCCAATGCTTTCTTTGCAAGGTTGCGTGTATCTTCTCTAGAGGACTCTCGTGATATGCGAATAAGCTCCTTGATGCCTCCGCTCCTTATGATCTCTAGTGTGTTATCCTCTACAAAGGATCCCTCATCATTATTAGAAAAAAATGGTTAAATAAGTGTAAAATGTAACACAATATTCTGAATGACATGTAATAAATCAAAATGGTTCATCAGCAACAGTTCAGGCACCACATGTATCATCACAAAAGAATCTAAATCATAAAACAAATTATCTTAGGCCAAAGCAGTTGTTTCTAGCAGATACCTTTTTATTTTATATTTACCTAGAGAAGAAAACTCTAATTTCTGCATGTAGTCGTCATTTTCAAGTTAAACTCAGTCCAATTAAATTGAAACCTTGGCTCAAAAATCACCACATCCTTATCCTAGGCCAAAGCAGTTTGATGAATTACCTGTTGTTCTACTTTTATCCTTCTGCTCAAAAAATACTTTTCCTAAATACTGGACTAGTCTAAAAAGCATTATATCATTTGGAAGTTGATAGAACAAGCTTCTTAACCTGCTAATGTATTAAAGCTCATTTAACCCAACCATAGTACTCATCACCATCTCAATAAAACAATACAAAGCATAATTTATCAATTTTATGATATACCTAACAATGAATGAATAACATCTCATAAAGACAAGATTAACGATAAAGATCAATGCCCTGTTATGGTGTATCAAAAGTTTATTATCAAATAGATGCAAAGAGCTAAATAAAAAAATGCCACAAAGTCTACAGTTTGTTATAAAGATCATAAAGACTCTGGTATTGCAATGAAGATTAGAAAAAAATGATTGTTCCTGTCAAAATAATATGTATTATGATAGGCAGAACCAGAAACTTATTTGGACATCCATCGTTGGCATCTAAATTTTCCATTATTTAAATGATAATTTAATACAAAATGGCTCATCACTGATCTACCAAGGGATAACAGACTGATCCTGTTATAAATGCCAAATTTTCACTAAAAAATGAGAGAAAGAAAAGTTAAACTGATGGCAACATGTAAAAATAGAAGTGTGAGTTCATAGCATATGTACCATTTTGAGCTAAATGGCAGAATGCAAGTTCAATATGCCGTCTTGTTGAAGCTGAAAATGTAGCAGAGCTACTGGCCATCCAATTTAATACTCCATCTTCAATAAGAAGAGACCTACCCTTTCTATGTCCTTTGGAACAAACAATTACAAAGACTCAATAAAAGAGTACTGGTGAAATATCATATAAAATGCTACATGTACTTGTGCATAGAATTAAGTCAGAAAACAGGTGTGTGCAATTACATCTTAGAGAACAAAAAGACAGTATGCGAAACACTGGGCCATAACGTTGTCACCTTAAATGTGAAAAAGACAAATATATATTTAGAATTGGGAGATTCTTATTTGAACACCAAGGAATGTCCCAGAACTCCAAAATTGAAGAAATGAAATTGGTCATAAAGCATACTCCAAACATCTCAAGCTACCATAGTGTACTAGAACATTTTTGGTCCCTGTCATCAATATCAAGCATAGCACTTATACCATTCCTGAAAAAAAATACATATTTTATAAACACATCTAATCAGAATGATATGTGGAAAATAGAGCAGATTTTTGCAGTCAGTTAACTTGGTCTCAATTTCTCAAGTACTTGGATCCCAGTCCACACAAAGTTCATGTTGAATTAGAGACACAAGAAACCATGAAAACCAACTAATGATTCCCAACTTCCTTGTAATAATGGTCATGTAACCATTGAACCATGCACCTTAGCCATGCTGGCTAAGGGTTGGCACAACAGGAGATCCATAGCCTAAAAAGGACTTACAATGGATGCATAGAAGAAGACAAAGTAAAGTGCTGGTGAATAACCGTGCTAAACAAGCTGCACCAATCCCATGACAATAAATGTTGTATATTCACATAATACTGTAGCATGCCAGGGCCTGAGCAGCACAATGTGTAGGGAACCATAAACCAAATTTGTAAGTACTTCGATGAAGGGTTTCGAGTTTGGTCCAAAATCCATACCAGTCTGAGATCACTACAAAACACATGGTGTGCCAGTAAATCAGTCCACGCAAACCTAAGAGAGTGAGAGAAAAGGGGAGCAGGAGGAGGACAAGAAGAAGAGGAGAGGAGGGCTGTTGACAGCCGTCAACTATTGTCCATATTAAAAAAACAAAAAATAGAAAATTGATTTCAACTTCGCATGTGCCAGTTCCTGGTCAGTCCAACAAGTTCTAGTCAGTATATGCCGGTCAATCTATTTCTTTTAACCTTAATACAATGTTATTTATTTAGTGGATGCAACAATGGGTGTGGTGTAATCGACCAGGAACACCTATGATGATATTTAACCAAACTCTCACATTCGTTTACTTTGGTACCTGTTTTACTTCAGATTATAAAGCCTCAACATTATAAGAACCATCTCATCCACGGTAATCAGTCTTATCTAGGTTTAACCCTTTTCAAGAAGAGCTATTACAAAGTAAATCATATCTTTCAAAGCAAAAAATGCAAAAGTTAAAGAGCACATCATATCTTAAAATAAGCTTAATTTGACAAGTGATCAGTAATTTCATAAAACAAGAAAGAATTATAATAACCTTGACTAATTCCTCGTGATTCACATTTTGCAAAATTTGAAAACCCTCGGGCAACCTGAGCTACGACATCGCTATGTCCACACTGCACCATTCCCAAAAGTGCTTTGATGCCACCATCCTTTTTCAATGTCACATGTAACTTCTCTGTCGATCAAAAAGCATGTCTTAAGCAAAATTTTGTTTTTATCTAAGAGATAGAAAGATGAATTCTGGGATATTTCAATTGCATATATAGAACACAAAAGTCATAAAAATTGATTAAGAATGATATATACGTCCACAATTTCCAACATAAGCAATCTTTAGTTTAAAATGTAATGTATGGCCACACATCAGAGGTTCTATAATAATTAGCATTAGCTCATCCTCATTATATTGCTCACTGATAGTTTTAGGAATAGTAAAATTACATCAAATGAATCACTGGTGCAGTAAACCTGTGTACCAAAAGTACACATGCTTTTCACTAAGTGCATAAAAGAAGATGGTTTCAGAACATCACCAGAATTGGAAAAGTAACATGAAGGTGTCAAGAACACGAAATAACAAAAATATATGCTGAACACATTTCGAAAAATAAAGTAGTTGACTAACATGTATTTTAAACCAAGGTTCGCCGTATCGATCCGTGCCGACATACCGAGTTTATCTCAGCACGGTATGGTACCTGGTACCGAGTGGTATGCACAGTACGTACCACTCGGTATAATATAATATAATATAATATAAATATAATATAATATATATTAAAAAAATAAAAAAGCGGGCGACGTTGCCTCGATCCTTCTCCCCGCGCAGGGAGAAGGAATCTCCAGCGGGTGATGAATCACGGGCGACCCGCGGGGGACAGACCGTGCATGGGAACCGTTGAAGAGCAACGCACGAGGTATTTTTCTCCTTCTTCTTCTTCTCCCTCTTCTCCTTTTTCTTATTTCTCCCTCAATCGACCGTTGACCACCGATTTAGACGGTACCGTCCAGTAACGGACGGTCTGCATACCGATCAGCTGGCAAAACGGTACATACCACCCGGTATGGGGCTTTACCGCTCGGTAAGGCAAACCTTGTTTTAAACCATGTCAATTAGTTACTCTAATTTGTGAAATATTTATAAACCATAAAATGCTCTGCTCACACTTCCAACTTATTTTCAGCCATCCAGAAGTCTTCTTTGAGGGATAAATAACCTTGTTAACTGGAACAAATACATATTTTTTTATTATTTACTTGAATTACAAGGTGATTATAAACAACTCATTTCTGAAACCTTATATTACAATGACTTTGGTTCTTCTATTTTGTGATACATACATATATACATAGATACATAGATACATACATATATACATACATATATATATATATATATATATTGTGTGTATGGGAAGACCAAACAGACAAAGGGAGTTCATTTTATAAGTTAACCTAAGCAACTTAACTGGAGAACAAGTTCCTGCAGTTATTTCAATCTCCACTTTGAAGACATCTAAAAACTTGGTCAAAACAAATATTTTGGTGCATTTAATGATTTTCAAAGTCCTGAAAATCACAATTGGTAGTTTGATATAGCTAAAACAACTGCTAAAAAATTTAGAGAGGTAAAGACTTGTTTGCAATTTTATCTCAATAAAATATCACATGTAGAAGAAAATAATTCCAAAAACTTGAGCTACTTTGCATGAAAATCCTGCACAAAGAGACATACTCTATATAACAGAAGTGAGAATCAGAAAGAGAACACCTGCAACAAAAGGAAAGGACAAATAAGCTGCAATTGCTTGTTGCAAATCTTCAGCTTTGTTCTAGAATGCTTAATATTTGTGGCAATCGAGATGTACGGACAAGGCACCATATCATACATCATCTAATATTTCATAAATTCTATCCTGAAGACAGAATATGCATCACAGGGCATGCATGAGATTAAACAAGATCTAATTTAACAGGACAGAGAACTTTATAGTGTGAAATACGATACATTTGGCTAGTTAATCTGCTACAATAAATAAAGTAACTAACAGCCTAAAAGAAAAATCGGAACCCTAAACATTTGATAACACTGGTGATGCAAGACAAAACAGAAACTAACCATTCCCACATAAATTAGCAATTGCTCCAGCAATCATCCGAAGTGTTTGAGGATCTTCAGTTTTTGAAGCGATATTTGCTAGTAGCCGTGCACCTCCTTTACCCATTATTAAGCCTTGATTAGAACCTAGAAATAACAAGTAAATTCATGGACAACATGGTTATAAAAGATACATCAAATTTTAATTGATATATAAATTGATAATGATATAAGATACTCAAAATATAGATTTGTAAATGACAATCTTTAGGTTAGGCCTTCTTTCTTAGTCCTTGTAATTATATACATTACTAGCAGCAAGAAATTAATGTAGGTACCAATACCTTGTCACAGACAGTCATCCCGCACCCACAATACCTTTGTCAACAGACTGTTTGTCATTTATGTTTGCTTGTACAATTATTTAGCATTGTATTTTGTCTTGTTTTTGAAATTTTATGTTCATCTCAAACCCTTAGAACCACCCGAGTGACACAGGACTAGATGAAACTTTGGGGTAGTGTTGGGCCCTGTTTGGATAAACAAGTTTACACGCAAAGTATGCGCAATTGAGCGACCGTTTATGGACTTGCAGATATTCTTTTATCTTCTAAAGTTCTTATTTCCCTTCCTCTCTTTTCTCTCTTTGCACACCAAGTGTTTGCTGAATTGTCTGTAAGTTTTCCCCTTTTGCAAGACATCAGGACTTGTTCGCTGCTCGTTTTATGAATTTAATCAACTTTCTCTTTTGCAGGTCCTTCGAGACCCATATGAGGTTACTCTTAGGCTGACACTTCATAGATGGATATCGCAAGGGTGCCCCACAACTTAAGCAATTCCAACTAAGTATGTGATATTTAATATTAGAACGCGTATGTGATTCGAGCAAACAATGAAAGTTCACAATCTCGTCATCGCAAAGCACCGTGGTGAATCAAGCAAGAGTTATCTATCGTTCATTTCTTGAATTTAATCAACTTTCTTTTTTGAAGGTCCTTCGAGACTTGTACGAGGTTGCTCTTAGGTTGACTCTTTGCAGATGGGTATCGCAAGGGTGTCTCACAATTTAAGTAATTCCAACTAGTCTGTTACATTAGCATTAGAACGGGCAAGTGATTTGAGTAAACAATGTAAGTTCACACTCTTGCCATGGCAAAGCACCATGGTGAATTGAGTAGGATTACTCAAGTAGGGTCATAGCCCTAGGCAGCCCATAGGTAGGCTACAAGTGCAAACTCGCACTCAAGCTGCTAGAGCCTCTTAAGACGAGGGCAATAGCTAAAATGGTAAGTAAGAAGTTAACAATTTTCCGCAAACAGAGGAAGCACAATATGGAGTGCTAACTATGGGAAAGCAAAAGAATCATGAGAGGTTCCCAACGAAAACCCTCCTTGATATTCTTGAAGTGAGCTTAAAGGAGCTATATCAAGACCAACAAAGGTTCCTTAGGGTAGAGAACTCATAAGAGGAGGCAAAATCTGGAATCGACATAATGGAGTCCTAAGTCGATCGATTGATGGAAGACACACAAGAGTTTGTGCAGCACCTACAAGAATTCGTGGAAGATTTAATGGCAAGAAAAACTATGCTCACGGGTGCTCTTCATGCGGGAGGAAACAACATCCACGTTGCTTCGCCACAAAACTTGAGGGCACCTGAGCTATATTATTAGGGGGTGCTAGGGACACAAAGAAATTTGAGGATTTTATATTCGACATGGAATAGAGTTTTCGAACAATGGGACCCGATTCTATATAAAGTGTCAATAACGACCATGTACTTGATGGGAAGAGATCCAAAAGGTCGATATCAAGTGGATACATGAGAAGACATAAAACGAGAGTTATAAATCAATTCTTACCAGAGAACACCGAGTTCGTCCACGAAGGAAGCTTAAACAACTTCGTTAAATCACTTTCATTCTAGAATATGTGAAGCAGTTCTCAACACTGATGTTGGACATACAGGACATAAGGACAAGTTGTTCAGCTTCCTTGATGGCCTGAAGCCATAGGGACAATAAGAATTGCATCGCCAGAATGTTATTGATTTGGTCAAGACAATAGCAGTTGTAGAAAAGCTCATCGACTTTGTTTCCTTGGAGGACTTGGAAAGAAGTAGTAGTCTTCAAGAAACCAACCATCTAAGGATTCCTGAGGGAAAAGGACTACTCTTAAACATAAGTGGAAGAGTTCGAGTTCAAAAAGTAAAACCCAAAAAAAATGCTTCTTATACAGAGGGCCACACATGGTGAGAGTACCCTTAGAAGTAAGCACTTAATACCAAGGTCTGCAATACCGACGGGTGCCGCCCATACCGGGCAGTACGTACCGGTTCGCCAATAGACCACCTGCTACAGGGCGATACCACCAATTGAGGTTGTTTTTGCCCCGTTATCGCTCGAAATCGACCGGTAACGATCAATTTTGACCGTCGTTGCCCGCTGTCCGGCGTTATCAGCCGAGGGAGAAGAGAGAGAAGAAAAGGGAGAACCTGAAAATCCGACGTCGTTCTCCCTCGAGATCCCGATCCATCGCCCATGGGGAGAAGAAGCCTCGGTGAGGCTGGAGAATAAGCTTCGACCACGTAGCCGAGGCTTCGCAAGAAGAAGAAATGATGTTTCTTCTCCCCGCGTGGGGAGAAGGAACAAGGCAACATCGGCTCGACGTCACCCTTTTTTATTTTTAAATTTTATTATTATTATTATTAGATATATACCAAGCGGTACGCTAGAGCATACCGCTCGGTACACTCGTAACGTACCATACTAAGCTAAGCTCGATACGGTACGAGATGGCGAACCTTGCTTTAATACCTTAATAGCATCAATCTATCACCCAAAGCCGGACAAGAGAAAAGTTGTCTAATACCATAACAACATCAATCTATCCAGCAAAGACGGATAAGGGCAAGGTTGTCACCCTTAGTTCAAGCAATTTAGAATCTAGCAACGATGAAGAAGAGTCACACGGAGAGCAAGTGAAGACGAGGCAACACAAAGAAGGGAGCAATGAGCTCATCTACATAGACATCAAACTCAATGACGGAACAACCTATGTGATGGTAGACACGGCCACTACCCACAACTTCATTGTCGATCGTGAAGTTACGCGACTAGAGCTAAATATGGAGAAGAGCCCAAGTCAAATTAAGGCTATGAACTCGGCCACTACCCACAACTTCATTGTCACGGGCTTAGCTGATTTTGCCTAAGCCGTGCGGCACCCATGCGTGTCCGTCCGCAAAGGTCAGCCTTCCCCGAGATCTCCTAGGGTCACTTAGACTTACAAAAGAGAGAACGGGTCAGAAGAAGCAATTCCAACGAGATCCACAAGCAATTGCTCAAGCAAACACTTTATAAAGCCAATACAAATTACACCCATGGACATTACAAACTCAAAAAGGTTGCACACAAAGGATAATGGTTTATTACAGACCGAAGTCCCCACAAGTGCTTACAAGACACACTCGTATTTACAAGCCAAAATCGGCCACAAAGTAAACCAAACTAGGGCTGCTAAGCCAACTGCAAGTCCGCTACTTGTTGTACAAGGTATGTACACAAACCGAAGGACATGGACAAACATAAGCATTTCATCAAACACCTTATTTACATTGTTGTCTGTGACACTTAGTTCAAGCAATTTAGAATCTAGCAACGATGAAGAAGAGTCACACGGAGAGCAAGTGAAGACGAGGCAACACAAAGAAGGGAACAATGAGCTCATCTACATAGACATCAAGCTCAATGACGGAACAACGCGACTAGGGCTAAATATGGAGAAGAGCCCAAGTCGAATTAAGGCTATGAACTCGGAAGCTAGGCAGATCTCGGGGTTGGTGAAGGGGGGGGGTGGCCTACCAAAATTGGTACGTGGCGCGAAAGAACAAACATGATGATGATGTTGTTGGACAACTTCCAAGTGATTCTTGAAATAGCGTTATGTATACGGCCAAGATGGTGCCATTGTCATTCCTAAACTCTCTATACCTAATGGACAAAGACAACCCCTGCATAATTTCAGTTTCTCGAGCAAAGACCCGCAACAACTCTAGATGCTACAACTAAATAAAGGAGCACGCAAAGGCAAACTAACTTTCGTGGCTGCAGTGAAACTGAAGTCACTTGATATGGAGATTGCTTAAGAGCTTGTTGCAATGGCGAATTTTTTGAAAGAGTTCGCAGAAGTTACGCCACCCGAGTCACCGAAGACTGCCTCCACACAAAGGCGTGGATCATCGCATTGAGCTAGAGCTGGAAGTAAAGTCTTCAGCAAGACGTCCGTACAACATGGCCCCTCTTAAGTTGGTAGAGCTTAGCAAGCAGTTAAATGAGCTACTAAGCAAAGGTCTCGTCTACAATTCTCAAGCCTCGTTCAGAGCTCTACTTCTCTTTCGAAAAAAAAAAATGGGTCACCAATTATGCATCGACTATCAAGCCATCAACAATGTGACAATGAAGAATAAGTATCATATTTCGCTCATCACAAACTTGTTCGACCAATTGGGCAAGGCAAAGCACTTCTCAAAACTCAACCTTCGATTGGGGTATTGGCAGGTGTAGATAGCTATAGGTGACAAAACAAAGACTACCAATGTGACCAGGTATGAAGTGTTTGAGTTTTTGATAATGTCTTTCAGCTTAACCAATGTTTCAACTAGGATTTTTAATACTAAATCGTATCGCCCGATATGAGCGATACATATCAATCCGCTAACAAATTAGTACACAGACCGCCCACTGCTGGACGATACCATTGATATAGCCCCGTATTGGACGACATGGGGTTGCATTAGGCGGTCGATTAAAATTTCAATAGTTATCACCCGAAACTTAGATCTAGTCTTAAATTCCACTCAGATTCGGTCTTAAATTTGGCCAGGTAGCAGTAATAGTCACCCTTCATCTTCAGGTAGAAGACCTTGGAGTCGACGACGGTGACAACAGGGATGAGGCGAGCATCGAGGAGGCAGAGGATGCCGCCATAGATGGAATCAAGCTCAAATTTGATCCGAGCATGATAGCCGCAGATGGCGGCCACATGATCATGGTTTCCACGGCCCTCCTTCTGCATGAAAGAGGAAACAATCCGCCAAGACGAGTGGTGGGCGACGATGACATTCTCGTAGGCGACAAAGAGGAGGTTGCTCTCCTCCACCATGAGCTCCTCCCCTTCCCCCATCGCGTCGGCGACCTTCTGCATGTACTCCACCATGCCCTCGTAACGCTCCGCCTGCTCTGCCAGCTTCGCCATGTACACGCTCTCTTCCCTCCCCACTGCCATGTACCTGCTTATTCAGTGGGGCCCACTAATTGACCTCCTTTTTCAAAATGCTTTGTGTGCATCGACAACAATGCTTGCGTAGCTACCCTCCGACAATTGGGAATGACCAGGGACCCACTAGCAGAGCCCACATCTAGTAAGAACAATCCGCACAAAGATCGTAAGCGGACGGGTGGATGCCACGAGTTTCTGGGATTGAAGTTTTTATCCTGATTAGTACTTAATAAAGTCTATGAAGGGTATTAAAAGAGCTCGCAACCGGAGTGATTAACATAAAGCACGACAGAAGAATACTTGAGATTCAAAAGGAATATTGACTTAAAGAATGTTGACCTTTTTGCTAAGAACTATTGTGTTTTTCTATTTTTCAGATATTTTCAGAAGATTTTATACCTAATTTAGGTGTACCGCTCGGTACACCCTAACGTACCATACCGAGCAATGCTCGGTACACCGGTACGATACGGTATTCAGAACCCTGGTTTCGACTACATTTTACACTCTTATGAACCAACTATTCAGTGAGTATCTAGACAAGTTTATGATCATCTATCTAGATGATATTGTCAACCACAGCCAAGTCTTAAGGAGCATGTCAAGCATCTTCGAACAATATTCAAGATTCTCCGAGAGAATATTATTCATGAAAAGGGAGTAGTGCTACTTTGCCCAGACAAAAATTTTATTCTTGGGGGCATCGAGTCGATGAATGATTGATTCGGATGGACAAGTCAAAGGTACAAGCTATTGTGGAATAGCGAACAACAAAAGAGGTGCCTAAGATAAGATCCTTCATTGGTTTCGTCAACTAATATTAATGCTTTATATTGCGCATTTGAAGCGCGAACTCCATTAACGACGAAGTTACTAAAGGAGCCACCTTGGCAATGGTCAGACAAATGCGGAGCGACATTCCAAGACCTAAAGGCTCTTGTGTTGGAAGAACTAGTGCTCAAATTGCCAGATTATAAGAAGTCATTCGAAGTCCACACGGATGCTTTGAACCTTGCTATTGGAGGAGTCTTATGCATGAGGGTCACTCGGTGGCCTATGAGAACCACCAGCTCAATGAGACTAAGTGACAGTATCCGGTTCACAAGAAGGTGATGACAACGGTGGTTCATTGCCTACGAGTGTGGAGGCACCACCTTCTTGGAATGCGATTTGTGCTAAGAGCGAACAATATCACGTTGAGTTACTTCCAGACTCATAAGAAACTATCTCCAAAGCAAGTATGATGATAGAACTTCTTGGCTAAATTTGATACAGCAAAGGAGTACAAGCCTAGACAAGCAAACATCATGGCCAATACCTTGAACAGAAAAGTGGAGTTGGTGAATGCAATGCAACTAGAAAGCAGAGGACAAGTGAATCAGTTACGATCCAACTTTCTTTCCAAGTTCAAGGATAGATTGTACAATAATCCCCAAGCAGTAACCCTATTGCAACTGATAAAAGAAGGCAAGGCATAACGATTTTGGGTTTAAGAGGGACTCATCTACACCAAAGGAAATAAAATTTATGTTCCCCAAGCAACAATTTAAGACATGAACTCTTAAGACAATGTCATGATTTCCTTTGGGTGGGGCATCCGAGCATTCACAAAATTATGGCTCTCGTGGAAAGGGCCTTTTATTGCCTAAAGATAAGGACCAATATGGAGTATATTCAGACATGCCTTATATACCTATATTCAGACGTGCCTTATAAACCATGGGAGAGCATTTCCTTGGACTGACAATAAAGAGATTGGCGTCGATACATATAGTAGTCGATCGACTCTCAAAGGATGCAATGTTTATTGTTGCTCCCCTACATTACTCAGTGGAGAATGCGACCAAGTTAATAATGAAGAATGCGGTGAAGTATTAGGGAGTTTCGCACAACATTATCAGCAACCGAGATGCACGATTCATGAGATGGTTTTGGACCAAGTTGTTTAAGTTCTTGAGATCCAAGTTATACTTCTCCACAAGCCTCTACTCTTAGACAAATAGCAGAACTAAAAGAATAAACACACTCTTAGAGTATTATCTCCATCACCATGTGAATGTCAATTATCGAGATTGGGTGAAGCTATTGAACATAGCCCAATTCTCCTATAACTTGCAACAGAGCTTTGCATCCAACAAAGGCTCATTCAGTATCATTATTGGACAATAGTCGTCAACTCCTTACATTTTGGTGATCACAAGAGTCGTCAACATATCAATTTGTAAAGGAATGACACCATAACGCAAATAATGCACCAGCATACTTGGAGAAGGCAATCAAAAAGATGAAGTGGGTAGATTTAGAAAGGCGACCATAGGAGTTCAAGGTCGGTGACATGGTGTTGATGAAGCTCCAATCGGTATTGCTTTAGTTCTCGGGCAAAACGCGCACAAGGGAGTAGTGTGCAAATACGAAAGGCCCAACCTAATCATTAGCAAGTTAGGGAATGCCTCTTATAGTTGCAACTTTCAGCGTGGCTCAAAATTCATAAATTAAAAAGCCTACCACTCAAATCTGCAAGACACGTTGAAAGTGAGTTGAAGTCATTTTAGCAAATAGTAAGACAAATCTACCCAACGAAGCAAAGCAAATCAAGTACTTGGTGAAGTGGGAAAAGTTTCCTAGAATAGAACTAGTTGGGAGACAAAAGATGCCCTACAACATAAAGAAAAAGTCATCAAAGCGTACCAACAACCGCTGACGAGAGCATTAACAAATTAAGTAGGGAAGAGTGTTGCTGACAGCTATCACACGCTCACAACACCTTCATCAACAAATCGTTCGTCACTTATATTTGCTTATACAATTGTCTGGTAGCGTGTTTGCCTTATTTTTCTATGCTTTTGCTTTGTTTCCGTATGTAGATGTAGTTCGTAAAGCTACGTAGCAATTGCTCACTAGACTGGGCAAAAATACTTCGTGGTGGCCTAGTTTTTGCTTGTTGTGGCCTTTTTTCTGCAGGCTACAATGCGGTGCAAAACGTCAGTCATCTCGAACCCCTGGAACCACCCTAGTGGCACAAAACTATATAGGACATTAGGGTTATGCATGCAAAGTGTGTGTGGACTTATCTTACACCCGACACCCAGTTGAACGACTATTTACAAACTTGCAACTATTCTTTTGCCTTTTAAAGTCCTTATTTTTCCTTCCTCTTTTTTCTCTCTTTTCACACCAAGTGTTTCTTAAATTGCTTGTAAGCTTCCCCTTTTGTAAGACGTCGAGACTTGTTCACCGCTCATTTTCTGAATTTAATCAACTTTTTTTTTACAGGTCCCTTGGAACCTGTGCGATGTTGCTACTAGGCTGACCCTTTGCAGATGGATATCACAAGGGTGATTCACGACTTAGATAATTCTAGCTTAAGTCTGTGACAACCTGGACCAAAATCTTCTTAGACCAAAACCATACTTGTTGCGACAATCTGAATAGCTTTCAAAAACTATTAAGAAAAGTATTGTCTGCTTAGAAGTTGGTATCAACCAATATAATCTGTACACTGGTATATGGCCGGACTGGTATGGTATGTTTGGTACAATTGATATACCATCATAATGTTGGAAATCCTGATCGGCAAAATCTCAGGAACTCAAATGCAAGTTTTAGAAATTGCAGTTCCAAAAAGATCATGAATACTAAACAAATGATTCTTATAATCATTAACTATATATGAGTAAAAAATAGCAAGTTATATTCAGATATATGTTTATTGTCCACTTACTGTTCATAGCCAAGTTAGCTATAGCACCGGAGGTGACTCGATGAACACTTGCATCTTCTGATGATTCAAGAAGCAGAAGAAGAGTATCCAGGCCTCCTTCCTCGACGATCCTTTCCTGATTTACATCTGCAAAATGCAGAGGCAAGCAACTGAGATGTAAATAAAAAAAAGAAATATAATGTAGCACTAAAATGACATATTAGTAATTACATGCAACCAAAGGAAGTTGTAGTTGAAAATCCTAAATTGACTTTGAGATAACAACTACAATAGAATCATGACTGAGGAATTAATCTTTTAACTTCCTTTTACTGCTAGAGGAACTTAAAAATCAGAATTCACGAAAGAAAATTCTACTAGAAAAAGTCAGCAAAATTCAAGTTTTTATGCAAATATAACGATGACTATCTACTCAACTGCTCCGACAACAGCTTTCACAATCTTTAATTAAGACTAGTTGGCATCAAAGTATTAGTTCATAGAGAAACAAGAGTCGAACACTGTTGTGCATAAACTACTGGTTGCAAGGGAAAAGAGAAGTATATAAAAACTAACATAACAATAGCTACAGTCTTGAGTTAAAACAGCTACTTCAAACAAGAGAAGGAATCATAAATCACAAAACACAGAAGCATATCATAGTTAACTTCAATTCCTAGTCATGACTTCTACACTAGAAGCTGTTATCACAGTAGATGTTAGCATGATTCGCCTTACTGGTCCGTACCGATGTACCAACCAGCTGTCGGCTGTACCGAGCCCTACCGAGTGTATCAATGCACGGTATATAGGGGTGTACCGATGTACCACCTATACCAGTTCCCTATCAGACCAGTACATGTACCGAATGATACACTACGGTACGGGGAACCTTGGATGTTAGCGTAAGTTTTTGCTTTATACCTGAGAACTGAATCCAATATATCACTTTTCAGCAAGAAAGATGATAAATGTGCAGATGCATAGAATGAATACAAATAACACCACTAAGGAAATCCTAAAAAAATAAAAAATAGCAGTTTTTCCAATAGATGGATGTTGACCCAGTCAAATGATGCAAATATTATACAAATGATCACAAGTCCTAAGGTTCTAAACAAAGGCTATCTGCCTTGTTTTTTTCAGAAGAAAGAATATCAAAAGATGCTCTTCATCTAGATACCCAGAATTGCATTAAGGATAATCATGGGATAAAGTCTGGGAAGCCTTATGCAAGTCTTGCATGTTCATGTTTTGTTACGATTGAAGAAATTATTCAAGAAAGATTTCTATTAGTTTATTACATATTTATTATTTCTTCATTTAGTGGTTATTAGTTAGCCAATGTGTAATTATGGATATTAAGCATGTGATTGGTTAATGATGGACAAAATTTGGTGGCATATTCTGAGCAAAAATTGTGATCGCTTAAACTCTGCATAATTTGCAACACAGAGTTGTATAATTAAGTTTGGAAGCTAAGAAACTCAAATCTTGTGTGGCAGCACTTTTTCATTCTGAAACTCATAACTATAGATTTTGACAATTATGAAACTAGCTGAGGACAACCGCTACCATCGGGGTTAGTGGCATCTAACTGAAGCCATAGAGTAGAAATCTGGTCTATGTCCCAGGCCAAGGTGTTAAGGCTAGCTAGTGAGGCAAGTCTTCTGTTAAAATTTATCATACAGAGACATTAATTTATTTTGGGTTCACATGCTGTGTATCCTAATTATATATGCTAGTTGTTGTATCTTATATACTCCAATTGGAATCCACTAATTCCATGCTTGGTCCTTTATTATGTTGTCTGGCCCTCTAAGTTATCTTCAAGAAGTTAAAGACTAATAGCATAGATGTTGAAACCAAAGAGTGAAATTTCGTATCGTCCCGGTGTACCAAGCTTTGCTTGGTATGGTATGGTACGAGCGGTACGCTAAGGCATACCGAGTGGTATATATATATATATATATATATATATATATATATATGTATATATATATATATATATATATATATGTATATATACATATATATATATATATATATGTATATATACATATATATATATATATATGTATATATACATATATATATATATGTATATATACATATATATATATATATGTATATATACATATATATATATATATATGTATATATACATATATATATATATATATATGTATATATACATATATATATATATAATATTAAAAAATATAAAAAGGAGGCGTACGCTGCCTCGGTGACATTGCCTCCTCTTCTCCTCGTCACCTCATCTGTGGCATTCAGCGAAGAAGGCGGCGAAGACGTCGAAGGCTGCAAACGTCTCCAGCCTTCAGTGAAGAACACGACGAAGAAGAAAGTCGTAGAGTCATAAACGAGGTGACGAAGGAGGCCACTTCTTTTGCTACTCTAGCCACCGCCTCACCATTACCTCCTGGATCAGGATCGTCGAGGGAGGGCCCGCTGAATCGGGATCGAGAAAGGGCTTCACATAGAGGTTCTCCTGATTCTCCTTCTTCTCCCTCTTCTTCAAACGCCCTCTCCTTTTTTCTCCCTCGCTGCAACCAAGCTGCCCAATAGCGGGCTGTCATGGTCGAAATCGACCATTACCGACCTATTACGGGCTGTCACGGACTAAGCTGAATTTGACTAAGTCATGCGGCACCTTTGTGGCAAAGTTTTGGACTTAGCTGGAATTGCCTAAGTCGTGAAGCGTCCTTGCGCCAATGTCTTGAACTTAGCTGGGATTGCCTAAGTCAAGAAACGCCCAGCGTTATTCGTCCGCAATGGGCCAGCCTAAATGCAACCTCGTGTCGGTCCCGAAGGACCTGCAAAAGAGAAGGTTGATTAGATTGAAAGCGAGAGATGGACAAATCCCGACATCTCGTGAAGAGGAAGCTTTGCAAATACCTAAGTGCAAGAGAGAAAAGGGAGAAAGGAGTGAAATGGACTTTAGAAGGTTGAACGAACAATCGCAAGTCCACAAAGGATGGTTCCCCGGGTGCCGGACGCAAAGACAAGCTCAATTTATGATGAGTGCTTAACCGAGTGCCGAGCACAAAGACAAGCTCAATTTTTTATGAGTGCTCAACGCCCGACATCTACTCGAAGCCCCATCTAGCCCTGTGCCACCGGGGGGGTTCCAGGGTGCTGAGATGGCTAATGTCACGGTCTGTAGAAATAAAGTCGCGACACGAAAAAACGGAGTTGTTTTAGGCAGTTTTGACCCGACGCGGCGAGCGGTTGCACTGTAGCGTTGCAAACTATTTTCGCTCGCATTTCTTAAGCAAAATCCCATAAAACTAAAGCAAAACAAACTGCCAAACATTTGTACAAGTATGCAAAAGCGACGAACGATTCGTTGAGCGAAGATGTTACAGGTGCACGATGACCGTTCGTAACATTCTCCCCCACTTAAATTGTCAACGCCCTGGTCGATGCTTGTTGCTATGCTTTGACGATGTCTTCTTCATGCCGTAAGGCGTCTTCAGACTCTCAATTGGCTTATGTTCGGGGAAGCTTTCGCCACTTCACAAAGTACTCGGTTTGCTCCGCTCCATTGGGTAGCTTTGTCTTGCGATCCGCCAGAATGGTTTCAACTTACTTCTTGTAGGAGGCTCTGGTGGGGGGTAGTCGAGTTGAATTATTTTGGGAAGCATCTTGTGGATCTGAGTGGTAGGCTTTCAAGTTGCTTGCATGAAAGAAGTTATGAATTTGGAGTCATGCCAGTAGTTGCAATTTGTAGGAGACATTGCCTACCTTGCTGATAATTGGGAAGGGCCCTTCATACTTGCGTAACAATCTTTTGTGCACTTTGTTCCTAAAGAACTGGACTGATGCTGGTTGGAGCTTCACCAACACCAAGTCACCAACTTTAAACTCTTGTGGTCGCCTTCCAAGTCTGTCCACTTCTTCATCTTTTTGGTCGCCTTCTCCAAGTAAGCCCGCGCAATATCTGCATTGCGATGTCATTCCTTTGCAAAGTGATATGCTGATGGGCTACTCCATGTATAACCAATAACCAAGGTGTGAGGAGTCGATGGTTGTTGTCCCGTAATAATCTCGAAAGGGCTCTTGTTGGATGTAGAGCTCCGCTGCAAGTTGTAGGAGAATTGGGCAATATCCAACAGCTTCACCCAATCTCGTTGGTTGGCACTCACGTAGTGCCCAAGATATTGCTCCAAGAGCAAATTGATTCTTTTAGTTTTGTCATCCGTCTGAAAGTGAAGGCTTGTAGAGAAGTACAACTTTGATCCTAGCAGCTTGAATAGCTCGGTCCAAAATCATCCCAAGAACCGAGCATCTCGATCACTAATGATGTTGTGTGGGACTCCCCAATCCTTCACCACATTCATCATCATCAACTTGGCCACCTCCTCTGCTGAACAGTGTAGGGGTGCAGCAATGAATGTTGCATACTTTGAAAACCAATCAACAACCATGAGTATCGATCCAAGTCCCTCTACTGCCGGCAAGCTTGATATGTAGTCCAAGGAAATGCTCTCCCAAGGCCTTTCTGGTATGGGCAACGGCTCCAAAAATCCCACCGGCTTCCGCTATTGTATCTTATCTTGTTGACAAGTAAGACATGTTCGAACATATTCCTCCACATCGGTCCCCATCTTTGGCCAATAGAAGGCCCTCTCCACGAGAGCCAGTGTTCGATAAATACCCGGATGTCCAGCGCAAAGGGAATTATGACACTCTCTCAAGAGTTCACGCCTCAAATTGTCCACCCACGAAACATAGACTCTATTCCCTTTGGTGTAGATGAGTCTCTCCTGGACCGAAAATCATCGTGCCTTGTTCTCTTTGATGAGTTGCATTAGGGTTACTGCTTGAGGATCACTGCATAGTACATCCCTGATCATGAAAAGGAAGTTAGAGTGCAACTGACTTGCTTGGCCACTGCCTTCCAACTGTATGGTATTCGCCAGCTCCACTTTCCGGCTCAATGCATCGACCACAACGTTTGCTTTTCCAGGCTTATACTTCATTGCCATGTCGAACTCAACCAAGAAGTTCTGCCACCGTGCTTGCTTTGGGGAGAGTTTCTTTTGAGTTTGGAAGTAACTTAATGCAACATTGTTCGTTCTTAGCACGAATAGGACACCAAGAAGGTAGTGCTGCCACACTCACAAACAGTGGACCGCCGCTGTCATCTCCTTCTCGTGCAGTAGATATTGCTGCTCGATCTCGTTGAGCTTGCGACTCTCATAGGCCACTGGATGACCCTCTTGCATAAGTACTCCCGCAATAGCAAAGTTTGAAGTATATGTATGGAACTCAAAGAACTTCCCATAGTCTGGTAATTTGAGCACCGATTCTTCCAACACAACAGCTTTTAGGTCTTAGAATGCTGCTTCGCATTTGTCCGACCATTTCCAAGACTGCTCCTTCTTTAGCAACTCCATCAGTGCAGCTGTGCGCTTTGAATATCCAGCAATGAAGCGCCAATAATAGCTGACAAAACCAAGGAAGGATCTCAACTCTTGTACCTTCTTTGATGTTCGTCATTCTGCCACAGCTTGCACCTTAGATTTGTCCATTCGTATGGACCCATTACCAATTCGATGCTCCAAGAACAAAATCTCTATCTCAGCAAAGTAGCACTTCTCCCTCTTCACGAACAAAGTATTCTCCCTGAGAACTTTAAAAATTGTTCGAAGGTGCTCGACGCTGTAGACGACAATATTATCTAAGTAGACGACCACAAACTTGTCCAAATACTTCTTGAATAGTTGGTTCATTTGAGTGCAAAATATGGTCGGACCGTTGGTTAAGCCGAAAGGCATCACTAGAAACTCGAACACTCCATACATGGTCACACAGGTAGTCTTCGCTTCGTCGCCTTCGGTGATACGCACCTCCCAGTACCTCGACCGAATGTCGAGTTTGGAGTACTTTGTCTTGCCCAATTGATCGAACAAGTCCGCGATGAGCGGGATGGGATACTTGTTATTCACCGTCACTTTGTTGAGGGCTCGATAATCAACGCATAATTAGAGGCTCTCATCTTGTTTCTTCTGGAAGAGGACTAGAGCTCTGAACGATGCTTTTAAGCTGCAGATGAGACCACCGCTTAGCAGTTCATCTAACTTCTTTCTGAGCTCTAACAACTCTGGAGGGGCTATGCGGCATGGTGGTCTTGCTGGAGGCTTCACTCCCGGCTCCAGCTCAATATGATGATCCATGCCTATACGTGGTGGCAAAGTTTTCGGTAACTCGGGTGACATCACGTCTGAAAACTCCTTTAGAACGTTCGCCACCACAGCATGTTCTTAAATGGCCTCCCCGTCAAGTGCCTCTAGCTTTATAACGGCCACGAAGGTTTATTCTCTTTTTCATACCTCTTTCTTCAATTCTAATGTCGATATTTATTGTGGATCCTTGGTTCCTCCTCGAGAAATTGAAACCATGCAGGGGTCGTCACCTCCCATCAGGCATGGGAGTTTAGGAAAGGCATTGGCACCAACTTCGCTGCGTGCATGAACTCTATTCCGAGAATCACTTGGAAGTCATCCAAAGGCACCGCCATCATGTTTGTGCTCTCGCTCCATGTTCCAATCTTGATGGGGACCCCCTTTGCTAGTATAAAGAACCACTTGGCCTCCGAGTTCACAGCCTTCATCCGACTTGGGTTCTTCTCCAAGATCAATCCAAGTCGCTTTACTTCTCAATCAGTAATAAAATTGTTGGTAGCGCTCGTGTCCACCGTCGCATGGGTTGTTCGGCTATTAAGCTTGATGTCCATATACATCAACAAGCTACTTCCTACCTTCAGTGGCTTTGTCTTCGTGTTCTCCTCCACTTGACCCTGCAATGCATTCAACAAATGCATTGCTCTCATTCGAGGTTCGTGCGACTCCTCATCGTCGCTGCTCGATTCTGAACTGCTCAAACTAAGGGCGAGGGCCTTGTCCTTGTTCGATTTGTGGGGGTGGATTGATGCAGTTAAAGCATTGAGTGCCTGTTTTTGTGGGCACTCCCTCATCATGTGTGGCCCTCCGCACAAGAAGCATTCGCCAGGTTTCGGGGCCTTGCCTTTTAAGCTTAGTCCTTTATGGAAGTTCTTCCTTTGTTCGCTCCTAGACTCCTTCGCTTGTGAATATTTTAGTGGGCGATTTCCTGAGGATTGTTTCTTCTTCCCTGAGTCCTCCGAAGAAACATAGTCAGTAAGCCTTTCTGCGGTTGATATTGCCCCGACCACGTCGATGACATTCCTCCGATGTAATTCCTATTGAGCCCACGGCTTCACTCCATCGAGGAAGCTGAATAGTTTATCCTTCTCGGACATGTCCTAGATGTCCAGCATTAGTGTAGAAAATTACTTCACGTAGTCTCGAATGGAAATACTTTGGTGAAGTTGTCTCAACCTCCTTCTTGCGACGAACTTTGTGTTCTTAGGTAGGAACTGAGTTCTCAACTCCCGCTTCAAGTCTCCCTAAGTGTCCACTCGACACAGACCTTGTTGGATCTCTTCCCAACGGGTTCGCCACCAAAGTTTTACATCTCCATTCAGATATATTGTTGCTGTAAAAACTTTGGTTTCTTCAGAGTCGGGTCTCATAGCTTGAAAGTATTGTTCCATGTCAAACAGAAAATTTTCGAGCTCTTTGGCATCCCTAGCAACCCCATAGCAATGCGGCTCGGGTGCTCTAAAACTTGTGGCGGCGCAGCATGAGTGTTGCTCCCTCCCGCATCAAGAGTCCTTGTGAGCAACATGATCTTGGACGTGAGTTCCACTACAACTTCGTGTAGATGTTGTACGAAGTCTTTGGTGTCTTTCGTGAGTCAGTCGACTAGGGACTCAACCTTGTCGATTCAAGATTCAGTTTCTTTTTGCCAGCTCTCTACCCCAAGGAGCCTTCGTTGGCCTTGGTAGAGTTCCTCCAAACTCGTTTCAAGAACATCAAGACGGATTTCCGCCATTGTAAGTCTCTCCTTATGGCTCCTTTTCCCGGTTGGCGCTCTAGATTGTGCCTCCTCCGCTTGCAGAGAATACCCAACATCTCGCTTATCTTGTTTATTGTCGCGCTCCTCATGAGCGGCTCCAACAGCAAGAGCGAGTTTGCACTTGCAACCCACCTGCAACTGCTTGAGGCAAAAGTCCGGCTTGCCCCATCTTGCTCGACTCGCCACGATGTTTCGCCATGGTGAGATTGCGAAACTTCTTCGCTGTTTGTTTGAATTGCTTGGCCGTTTTGATACCACAATGTCACGGACTTAGCTGAATTTGCCTAAGTCGTGCGGCACCCTTGCGACAAAGTTTCGAACTTAGCTGGAATTGCCTAAGTCGTGAAGCGTCCTTATCCAATGTCTCAGACTTAGATGGGATTGCCTAAGTCAAACGCCCATACGTTACTCGTCCGCAATGGGTCAGTCTACATGTAACCTTGTACCGGTCCCGAAGGACCTGCAAAAGAGAAGGTTGATTAGATTGAAAGCAAGCGACGGACAAGTTCCGACGTCTCGTGAAGAGGAAGCTTTACAAGCAATTCAGCAAACACCTTGAGTGCAAGAGAGAAAAGGGAGAAAGGAGCGAAACAAGACTTTAAAAGGTCGAACGAACAGTCGCACGTCCACAAACGACGGTTCACCGAGTGCCGGGCGCGAAGACAAGCTCAATTTCTGATGAGTGCTCAATGCCCAACATATACTCGAAGCCCCATCCAGCCCTGTGCCACCCGGGGGATTCCAGGGTGTTGATATGGCTGACGTTTTGCTCCGCTTCGCGGTCTGCAGAAATCAGGCCGCGGCACGCAAAAATGGAGCTGTTTTGAGCAGTTTTGGCCCGACGCAGCGAGCGATGGCATTGCAGCGTTGCAAACTATTTTCGCTCATATTTCTCAAGCAAAATCCCATAAAACTAAGGCAAAACAGACTATCAAATTGTACAAGTATGCAAAAGCAACGAATAGTTCGTTGAGCGAAGATGTTGCGGGTGCATGACGACCATTCGTGACAAGGCAGGTAACGGTCAAAATTTCGACCGTTATCGTCGGAAATAGCCCCGTATCTTCTGGTATGGGGCTATATCGAGTGAACCATCCGGTAGCAGGTGGTCCGCGTACTAGTTCACGAGCGATACGATTCAAAATTTAAAACCTTGGTTGAAACTAGTATTGTGTTTTAAAGATTCTTTTCAACAAATCTTTTTATTTAGCTAGTAAAATACTGGATGTGATCCAAAAATTAACCTTGAGTGCACTTGAGTTGAACGTCTATGCATACAAGGTTTAGTGAAAGCCCCTTTTTCAAGTCGGGAAACGACAACATTCCAAAAGAGATGGTATACTTGTACAGTCAAGCATATCTAATCACAAATGGAATTAATTGGTGAATTGATCTTATATAATTATCCAAATCTCAAAAACACAAGATGCAGGTTTTACATACCTTCAGCAGCAAGATTAGCTACTACCTTTACCGCATGAAGTTGCACATCCAAGTCCTCAGACTTTAATAAGGCTAATATATTTGATAGACCAACTAAAAAATGCAAACAAGTGCATGTCAGAGAAACAGAGGTGGATCAGAAAGTTCTCAATAACCAAATGTAAATCAACATTTACAGTCTTGCCTTCCTCAAAAATTTTGGAGATAGTGTCCTTTTGACCAGATATGGTCTCCCTTGACCTGTTGGACTTGGGAATATTTGCAGGATCTCCAAGTGACAACGTTGATCTAGTTGTAGTATCTCCCTTATATGACCTTTTAGACTGAAAGAATCACAGTTATTGAGAAAAGGATGATCATAACCAACATGCATGTAGAAGTCAATAAATAACCTTTTGAATAAAAAGAACCACTACCTCATATTCTGCATTGTCATCATTCAAGACATTTTTCAACATGATAATTTCATCTTCAAGGCACCTTCTTTTCCTTTCTTCATATAGCAGTTTGTCTTTCAGAGTTTTAAGCTCTCCATTCAACAACTCCTAGAAAGAAAAAAATAATAACACCTAGATATCCTCAAAAGGTAAAAGAATTTATCAATAAATTAGAGAAATGTTCCCTTCAAAATTTCTTTCATCTCCCCTTCTTTCGTAAGTGATCAAAATTGAATATACCTACAACGAGTTAAATGGTCATATACACTTGTAAAATTTATGGATCCTTGCATATACTCGTTTCAGGTATATAAGGAGACATCCGCAAGATTTTCCCTCTATATCTTGTACTTGTGAAGAACCCTAACTATAAAGACATATATGCTTCACTTCAAAAAGGGAAGATATGCATATATAAGATATAGTATAACTTAGTTACAAATATGAGTTTATACATTCGTACTTGTTTATACCATGTATAGAAAAAGACTTTAAATCATCAACCATGGCATTGAAGAATAACTGGAAATATGGTCTCAAATTTTAAGCTAAATAAGTTCAGACCTTTTCTAATGAGAGTTCATTGTTCCTTGCTCTTAGGGACTGAATTTTACTTGCAGCATCTTCATTCAACTTTAAAATTTCCCTTTTAAGCTCATCAACCTCTTTCTCCTGAACCTGACATTTTGAAGTAAATGACTATATAAGAAGTTTAAATTTTGGTAATGGATGATAAGAAAATGACAACTCAATTGGTTATCTAACACCTTTAGACTCGAAAAACAATCACAATGAGAAGGCCATAATAATGATGAAGCAGGTTATTAAACAGAAGAGATTGTAAGTTCTGTAACAACTTGTTGCCTAGTATTACAACCATAGTTCTCGTTCACTGGAGATTCAGAATGAAGATGTTGAGTTCAGAAAACAGATACCACTAACATAGTGGGTTCAGAAGGAAATATAACGCAAAAACAACAACATATCAAGTCTAAGTGCATCAGAATCATGAACCAGATGGCAACAGTATTTTAATCATGCAAAGCTCTAAAATATGTGTGTATAATCCAAGGTTTTACTTACCGGTCCATACCGGTGTACCGACATATTATCGGTACCGGTACGGGACCCATACCGGGCAGTATGCACAGTGCGTACCACCAGATATTAAAATATAATATAATATGTTGTATAATATAATATTATATAATATAATATTAAAAATATTAAAAATTAAAAGAAAAAGAAAAGGGGGGCGACGTCACCTCGATCTGTCTCCTCGCGTGGGGAGACGCTCCGTCTCCTCACGCGGGAGAAAAATCGACTGCGGTCGCGACCGCGGGCAACCCGCGGGCGGCGACGGCAGGCGGGCGAGGACAGCGCTGGCGAGGTATTCTTTTTTCCCCTCTTCTTTTTTTTTCTTTTCCTCTTCTTCTTCCCTTTTTCTTCCTCAATCGACCGCCGACGGTCGATTTCTTTCAAAATCGACCGTCGACGGCCGATTTTTGACGGAACCGCCCGCTTCTTTTCCTCTTCTTCTTCCCTTTTTCTTCCTCAATGGACCGCCGACGGTCGATTTCTTTCAAAATCGGCCGCCGACGGCCGATTTTTGACGGAACCGCCCGGTAGCGGGCGGTCCGCGTACCGGTAATCTGGCGGACCGGTATGTACCGCTCGTACCGGGCGGTATAGGTCGAAATTGAAAACCTTGGTATAATCATAAAATTCATTAACCACATATTGCCCTTAATATACTTTATTCTTCCACATGGAACACAAAAAGAATTATCACCAATTCCTCAATACACAGTTGTTGAAGGAAAAAAGTAACTTTGGTAACAAACAGTAGGATATTTAACGTCTGAACCAATGATATTAGATCAAAAATTTGTAATCCTATCAAACTCACAGGCCATCTTAAGTGGGTGTGACCACATCAACAGACAGTATGGAAATTTCTAGGAGGTTAGTTAAGTGCTTCAAGTAAAATCACTAAGTAGTGTGTTTTTACAATTGTAAAGTCTCATATATGCTAGACAACCTTACCAAGAATATAATTTGGATTACGATGGTTAAGAGTACATTATATGATTATCTGTTTTGATCACTGAAAAAAATAAATTTATCATATAAATGATTCCCTGAAGAGAGGTTCTGAATTAATCCTTGAATTAAAGGAGTCACAAGAAATCATAATGACTTCATGGTGCACACCTAACATAGAGTTGTAAACCTTTTATGCCACAAGGTTCATTTTCACTGACACACTCCACAAAGATACATCATCCTACTTACCGAAGAGATTGTGGCATCCATTTTGGATTACCGAACACATCATTCATAATGATCTGGGAGCAAAAGCAACTAACTTCATATAATGTGATTTGATCAATGAAATCTTCTATTATTGTTTTCATACTTTTCATCAAAGAGTTCAATGTTCTTGGCCCATTCTTTTCGTTCAGACAGTAAGAAAGAACAGATACAGCCAAATTCAATCAAACATGATTAGCAATATACTAGACTTTCCTAGCATTTTGCCAAAGGGAACTTTGACATCACAATAGAACTGCAGAACAAGGAGAGGACAACAATTGCAGATGTTGCAGTCATGATAAGATTCATACGATAGATCCAAATTAATTCATAGCATGAAAATGGAGAAGACTACCTGAACTGATTTTTTATTACAACTCAGATAATGCCGCATACCAGACAACTGTTCTTCTAAATCTGCACAACGAGAGGATTCATCTTCTAGCTGTTTAATTAACTGTGCTATTTTCTTCTCATACATCTGTGTCGTCTCTGCAAGTACCTTCTGATAATTTAAATTTTCAAACTCCTGTTGCTACTAGGGACAATACTATAATTAGCAGAGAGACATGCAATATAGAAATTAAAAGAATTATAATACACACATCCAAATATATAGTGCTTATGGCTATAGACTGTGAACTGTGAAGTGTGAACAATATAAAGCGGGTAAATCCAGGCAAATAGGCATGATATACATACAAAAAAATATCATAGAAGAGATAATTATCATTCAAAATGTACAATATGGTAGATGGAACAAATTGTTGAATGAAAGAAGCTGCCTGACTAGGGGTCAATGTTGTCTTTTCATCCCTACTCTACTCATGCCAAATATGCTTAAACCAGTATTTCTCCTTGAATCTGTGACTTCATTAGTACTCTCAAAGTTTCTAATTTAAGAATCAAAATGGTAGGATATTACTGTTCATATTGATAGTCCTGCTTGAAAGCATTTCTAAATAGTAAATACTACGATATGTATTTTCTGATTTTAGCATAAGTCACAGGAACATTAGACCATATTTGTTGCAACGGTGACAACATAATACATTCCCATGACCATTTGCCAGGTAGTTGACAAAACGATAATTGCCTTCAAACAATTTTTTCAATATTTAAGTTCCTAAAACAATTGCTTGCCCCCATGAGAACGAAGAAATCACAAGATTCCAAATATCAAATTTATTAATTTAAAATATTTATTTTCTCTGTCCTCTTTGCTTAATAACATCGAAATAGGTATATATAATTCTATAGACATATCATCGCCTCTTCCTTAAGTTGATGTTGGTTTACATTTTTAAAGCAGTGACATACTTAATCGAACCACTGGTTCCTACAATTTGATCAAGAAATCAGATTTAGCTGGCTACGTCAATCTTATAAAATCAACACTATCAACATCATCCACATTCAGCTCAAGAATCCAGATTTGGTACAAAAAATTAAGACAATCAGATAAAAATGCTTCTAATGATCAATTGGAAACTAATGCCATATTTCAAAAATACTATTTACTTATTGCGCCTAAGTCAAGAAACACTCAGTTGATTTGGGATGCAAATTGTTTTGAAAAGAATCACAAGCAGACACTATATGCTTAAACCATCTATGTTTACTTCAACTGAAACAATTTCAAGTAACAACACTATTACGAAGATACAAAAAGAAATCTTACACCAATATCCATCCTTCCTACAGAAAGAAATATATAAAGTTCACGACAATGACAGCAACAACAACAACAACAAAGATCTCTTAAGAGAACTAATTAGTACCTTGGCTTGCTTCAATGACAGTTCAAGATGACCAACTTCTTGAGACAATTTATCCCTTTCACTCTTCTGAATGTTCAATTCCTTCAACAAACTTTTGGTCTCTAACTCCAAATGATTTCTTTCTTTCTCCAAATGCTGAAATTAATTATACGAAAAAAATAAAAGCATAAAATAATGAGCAGAAATTTTATAAAAATGCAGGACGACAGAAGTAAAAGTATAGCTGTTAGAAAAGTTGTGGAATAAAAAATATGTTTATTGTGTTAGAAAAATAAATGCATGATGCCATTTAGAAAACATTAAATTTAATAGAAAACAGAAGTAGTTGCCAAAATAGTCAACTAATAGTTGACTAGACCATTGGGAGATATCACTGCCAGCAGTGCTAATCAGTATGTCAAAAGCGGGATGATATTGGGGCTACTGACTGGTACAGTTGGAAGGCCATTTGGCATCTTAAAATAGCTCTCAAAATAAAACTTTTCTTATGGAAGTTTTGTTGGAATCGCTTTCCCATTTCGGCTAGATTTTCTTACATATTTCATTGCCAAACCGACCACTGTTATGCTTGTCAACTTGATTTGGATTCTTACTCTTGCATCTTTTTTTACTGTCCTTTTGCCAATATTGTTTGGAATTTGATTCAGATTCATCTGGGAAAACTGTTTAACCAATGGAAACAGGGAGCTTGGCTTGATGAAGGAACAAATATGGGCAACTCTGCATCCATGTGGATTAGATGTGGTATAGCCAACACGCTCTAGTTCTTTTGGTTAAAGAGAAAGGATCCAAGTTTGGCAACCACCATATCAAGCCTTTCTCTTTGTTCAGCAAAGCTATTGCTACCACATTTGCCTACTGCACTGTTAGTAATCTATCTGAGGGGACTTGTGATATGACAAGATCACTTTCTTTCTCTTTTTCCTTAGTCCTTACCACTAACTCCTTCTAACCATTCTTCACTTCCTACTTCTTCTAACCATCCTTCACCCCCAACCTCTTTCTCCTTTTCTGTGATGGCTCTTATGATTGCTCTAAAGGTCTTGCAGGGCAGGGTTCATCTTGAAGGACTCCAAGCTAAAGATCATTGCTGCTGCTGCCAGCCATGCCAAGCCTCCTCCTCCTCCTTGGCTGAAGCCATAGCAATTCTGAGAGGTCTTCGTTTTGCTGAAGCCGAGGGTCTCACTAATTTTAGCATCTCTACTGATGTGCCAATGTAATCAATTTTGTCTTGGAGATCAATGTGCCCCCTTGGTCCATTAGGCCTGTTATAGAAGACAGTAAAGCTCTTCTTCATAGGCTTACTGTTTTGTTCTTCTCACACCCCTGTAGCCTCAATTCCAAGGCTCATATTCTTGCTAACATAAGAGGGGTTAGAGGTTTTACTCGATTTTGGGGAGGTCATGGCTCCACTCCCATCCATACTTTTGTTGTACTGTCCTACTTACGCTTAATAAATAGTTTTTTCCTTTTTTCAAAAATATAGTTACATACACAAAATTGATACAACAAGAAATGAAAATGTATTTCAGAAAAAAAATAAAGATATAAATGATACCTCATATTTAACAGAAAATTTCTTTTCTGTTTCAACTAACAATGCTTCTTTCTCTTTCAATTTTTTCTCCAACTGCTCTTTCTCATTTTCTCTAAGCTTTTGCTGTCTATCGGTTTCTGATGTTAGATAGTCCACATGGTACTCAAGCTTTCTGCAAAGACTCTCATAATCGACTTCCTCTTTTAGTTTGACAGCATTAACTACTTTCATTGCCTGCAGATATTATAAACTGCATAAAGAAACTCCCAAAAGAATGACACATAAACCATGATAGTTATTTGAAATATATACTGCATGCGACTTCAGTAAATACACATCCAATTCTAAACAGAAGTTAAGGATTAAATAAATGGCATGCTTTTTGTGATCCGAGTCAAATTTATTAATGATGTTTGAAAACTAAGAAATACTAGCTTTTTCTAAGTGTAATTTCTTGAAGAGAGCATTAGAAAACTAGAATCAGAATGACAATTGCATGTAAGCCAACTTAATTACATCCACAATAATTGCATTTTGTTGGTGATGAAATTGAAAGGACCACCCATAACAATATGCCATTTCACCCTTTCTTCACTACAAGTAATGAATAATGTATATTACATAATGAAATATAACTATATGAAAATCTTGAGGAAAAAAAAGGATATATGGACTATGGAGCCAAGTTAACAACAAAAGAGAAAAAGAGAGAGAGAGAGAGCAATCATTTTGTTCACTGTATCATATACAGTAATGCTTGATCTTTCCCCTAGAAAAAAATAGAACATATCCACAAAAAGTCGCATATTAGTTCATGATACAGTGATACCTTCCAAGAAGCAAAAAGTGTATCAGATAATATGCAAAAGCATCTACAACCGGTTCCTCGAGAAAGTAGTTACATTGGTCCACAAATTTCTTCAAGCATGATATATAATGTAAGCGCAGATGTATTGTATGAACATATTCATGTAAGAATGATAACAAAATAATATAAAAGGTATCACTAAAATCGATTCAACATATGATGATACCTTACAAGAAGCAAAAAGAGTCTAAGATAATGTGCAAAAGCATCTACAACTGGTTCATCAAGAAAGTTGTTACATTGGTCCACAAATTTCTTCAAGCATGATATATATGTAAGCGCAGATGCATTATATGAACATATTCATGTAACAATGATAACAAAATAATATAAAATGTCAAGGTTTGACATAACGGTTCGTACCGATGTACCAAGATTATCTCGGTACTGGTACAGTACCAGTACCAGTACCAGGCGGTATGCACAGTGCATACCATCTGGTATATTAAAATATATTATAATATTTTTATAATATAATATTAAATATTAATATATATTAAAAAAAGAAAAAAAGGGGTGACATCGCCTCGATCTTTCTCCCCACACGGGGAGAAGTTCCGTCTCCTCGCACGGGAGAAAAATCGCCCGCGAGCGAGGGTGGCGACGGTGCGTGGGCAAGGACAGCGCAGGGAAATGAGGTACTTCTTTCTTATTTTCCTCTTTTTCTTCTTCAATTTTTCTCCCTCAATCAACCACCGAAGGTCGATTTTGGCGGTACCGCCCGGTAGCGGGCGGTCCACGTATCGGTAACCTAGTAGACCGGTACGTACTGCCCATACCAAGGGGTACAGATCGAAATTGCAAACCTTGTAAAATGTATCACTAAGTCGATTCAACATAATAACACCAACGGTAACCATTCATCTCATCATAGCCTTCTTGAAGCTGAAACCTCTCTTAGAGAATGTGTGTGAAACTTGAAGGGTGTATCAGCATGTATCTTGCTAGCATCGTTAATTCAAGGTTGTCAAAAGCAAGGTTTGACTTACCGATCCATACCGGTGTACCGAGATTATCTCGGTACTGGTACCGAGGGGTATGCATAGTGCATACCACCCGGTATATTAAAATATAATATAATATTTTATAATATTATATTATATTATATTAATATATTAATCTATTAAAAAAAAAAGTGACGACGCCGCCTCGATCTTTCTCCCCGCGCGGGGAGACGTTCTATCTCCTCGCGCAGGAGAAAAAGTGCCCGCGGGCGAGGGCGGTGATGGCGTGCGGGCGAGGACGTCACGTACCGGTAACCTGACGGACCGATATGTACCGCCCATACCAGGCGGTACAGATCGAAATTGCAAACCTTGGTAAAAAGTCAAAAGGCATAGGTAGTGAACTCTTGAAGCTTTTAGGCCATGTGCACAAGTAGGCTTCTAGGGAAAAATAATATATAAAATTTACAAGCACTTTAAACTTTTAACATTTCTTGTTTTCCAAAAAAAATTATATAAAATGCCATATGATCTACTGCATTAACTTACGAATAGAGAAAAGGTGTTCTTGATAGTCACTGGCTCATACTGAACATTTGAACAAGAATCCAAAAACTTGTTAAATCTTCACCTCAATGTTTCTTTTAATGGTGTTTAACAGGAGGTATTACTCAAATTACAAACATACAAAAAATTAGAAGACAAAATAAAGCCAAATAAAGAATATTGGAGCAACCAATCTATTAATTGTCAAAAAATTGCACTTGTTGCATTAGTCAAAATGATAAATAATCTTTTCCTAATTTTCTTTGTCTAATCCCACCACTCCTTAGTAATAATTATTCGTAACTAACAACTGCATAAGAGAAAAAGCAAGCCTCAGGGACCTAGGTAGTCCTTTAGGCCTGATTTAGGCATTTGGGTTGTTTCTTGGACTAAAACTCAAAAAGGCATCAGGCACCCAATCTGAGAATAGCTAAATGACCCAGGTGAACCACCTAGGTGCCCTATTAGTATTGCTTATAATAAGTATTTGGAATGGCTTACTTAAGGCATCAGATGATTGCATAATGGGTAAAAATATGGTGTGTAGTTAAATAATTCATGAAGATGCTGTTTCTGTAGAGTAACATTTAACATTTTAAAAAAGGACACATTTTAATATTTACCAAAAAATACCTTCCATCCATTTATTAGAACAAACAGAAGTTAGCCTCGATGAAACTGGATGAAAGGGTAAACAACAAAGTGGAAGGCGATCTTTTGTTATGTTTCTGTCATGTTAAATAAAATAATGCACTTAAAACTACATACGAAAATCAAACAAACAGTCTAGAAGGTTGAACCTAAAACCTTTAGAAGAAGATAGATACAAGCTATATCTTCCATAAATATACATATGCTATACACAACTATAACTCTTTACCATATTTTTCAACAATACTAACCCTCTGTCCAAACATTATTGTACTAGCTGTTTCAGAATAGTATCGTGCTGAGGGACCAACTGTAACTATGAGAGATGTCCGTGCAGTGCCTACAAAATAGAGGTTAAAATTACAAAATAGAGGTTAAAATAAGATCAAATGTAACCTTCATTTACAAAGCAAAATGAACTCTTATAGAACAAAACAAGTAACAGGAATATTTCAGTCATTCCCTAAGAAAATATTGCCCTAAGAAAAAATTGGTCACAACAAACAAACATCTACTAGTTCCATTCATTATGGAAACACAATAACTAGTAAATCATAAAGCTTCATTTATATTAGGAGAGTGATACACAAATACCGACCAGAAACAACCCAGATTGAAAAGCACAATGTGATACAGCAAGTATCTGCCGCTAAAGAGAAAATTGCTGACATTTGATTCTATGAGATTAAAAGAAAAAATAATAATAAATCAATTCAGAAGCTAAAGGTCGATAAAAAGCACCTCCAAATGAATCACGAAGCAACCTTGTGAGCTTGGACTCTCTTGTTGGTATATAAGGACTATTCTCAGCTAGTGCATTAATGCATTTCCCCAAGGAAGTCAGCGAAAGATTAATAAATTTAGTCTCCTCAATCATGTGGCCTTCAATGCCTGCAAAATTTGATTGGTGTAGTGAAGAGATGTGATGTAAGCTGCTAATGACTTCTCAGACCTTCTAATTATCAGACTAATATCTCTCAAATCATAACCTGAACACATAAGGGGTATAAACTAGATCATCAACAAGCATAAATGTTCAAACTAAAGTACATAAAGGAAACTTCGATTGAGCTAATCCATCAACTCTTGACAAAGATCATTTGCAGATAAAGTACATTACTTCATTTGGGTGATTCTCTAGTTTTCTCAAGTTGTCTTAACTCATAATATTTAAATTTCTAACACTTGATGGATGCTTTATCTCAACCTTCCACTTAAGTCAAGTTCAATGCCAGGCATTGATGCAATATCACATAGCAAGAGGACGCTCTCACTTCCCAATGGAGATTTTGCTAATTGCAAGCGAAGTAGTTTTTCGTGCCATTATTAAGCTTACAGGGAAGAATGACGCAAACCTTAATGATTTGTTTATTAGTACATACCCTGAAGTATGGTGCAACAATTACATTCCAAAAAGCCTGTTGATGCAACTGAAACATTTGACAATAGCCTTGGCCAGGCTAAGGCCAAAGTTCAGTACCATGCTTAAAGCCAGTAATGCAACATTCTCAACGTTAGCACACTCAAACAAAATAGTTTGATATAAAGATTGCCATCGGAGTAGAGCCTGTGATCAAAGCTAAGTTCCTGATGAAATTAGAAAATATTCTGAATCATTTGGATACTCATTTGACAGCATCACATCTTCATAATTGCATAAAAGCCATGATTCTAGATAAAAACCCTGATCCTGTCACTAAATCATCTAAATCATAATATTGCACGTGAAAGAAGGAAATAATATTAAAAATATGTACCAATATAAGCATACCTGACTTATCTATTCTTTCTGATCCTGCAAGGTCAACAATCAGCAACTTGCTTTTCAAAAGATGCGGTAAATGGTGAGCAGATAGCTCACTATTTGTAACATTAGCCAGGGAGGAGGCATCATTTTCCTTTTTTCCTTCCAAAGATCTATTAATATGGACCTAGATACATGTCAAATAGCAAGGATAGGCAGAAGATAACTCTGATCAAATAATAATGCAAACATAGACAATTAAAAAAATTCTAACCTTGAAATAACAAAATATGGGAGTAGAATCAAAAAATATACAACTGCAAATAATATATCATGAAAGAAATAAAGAAAAACAGAACTAGACAACAAAAACCGTTACAGGAGTTGTACCCACCACTAGTACTGCATGACTTCGAGATGATTCAGTATTTAGCTTAGTATTTGCAGCATGGCGGTTTGATTCACCAACTTGCAACAGCTCCAAGAATTGATCAAGATCTTTTATCTGAACAATTGTAGAACCAGGTAGGGACACCTCACCAGTCTTTGGATCCTCAACTACAGGAATGTTAGTTTTCTCTGGTACCAGCAGATCTTGTATGGTTTCTAGGTACAACTAAAGAAGAAAACAAGAATAAGGCAATCACCCTTAGTATATTTAGAAAAAATTGTATTGACTACGCTGTATGTAAGACAGTCAACAACAAACTTTTCCAATTTGCATGCACCTAACATGTAAGGAAATTCTTTCGACTGTGAAAAGTAAAATTTTCAAATAATTTAATAACACCACTGACCAAACATTCATCAAGAATTTCTAGCAAATATTCAACACTTTCAAGGGATATAACGTTATTTCCTCATTAGTTCGAACTTCAAAGGCACCCTAGTGCATTGAACTCCGGCAAATTCGGCATTTGGGAATGGTCAACCTATGCAACTTACCAATGCAACTGGAGAAGCAGCTATTTCCATGAGAATCATGGTCACTCAAGTTGCAAAGGTATAAAGAGCACATTATTTTTTTCCAATGACATACTATTCTTCAAATTTTTAAATTGTCTTCAATACAGCAAGTGTCCTTTAGAAGATTAAAAAAGCAGGAGTAGAAACAAAGATACCATGGAGAAGTAAACAGATCAGAAAGTAAATGACAAAATCACTCCAAAAATTAATAGTTTATGTCAAATAACAAAGTTCCCAGGTGAAGATTACATATAGTTCCTCACAGAAGAAAAAATAATACTAAAAAATTAGATTTGTAGTGTTATAGTAAAAAATAATACTATAATATAGTTCATAAAGATGTATACTGTCCAACAAAATTTAAATCACTAGAAGTGGTAGTAAAAAAACAAACATAAATTTGTCTCCTTTTCCTCTTTACAGCTTACCAGACTTCTGCATACAGCCTTGAGGCTTTACCAGAGAAAGATTTGTGTTGAAACCATGGTTCTACATTTTGTCCAGACTGGTCCGTAATGGCAGCACAGAACATTGCATGTGCCTCCCAGTATCATTATATACTCGAATCTTTAAAAGAAAGTTATGCAGCAACTATCAGTATATGTACACCAGCATGTACCAGACCCATATCAGTCCATCCGGCGATCAAGATGAGTCTGTTGCCCAAGACATCAAACCATGATTGAAACCACTAAAACTGGTAATACTGGACAAAACTAAGTCAACGCTTTTGACAGGAAGTTTCGTTATTATCTGAAACTTACAATGTTTGTCTAAAAACTATATGGTCCAATATAATGAAAAAGGTAACAGAACTCATGAGTCATGAATAATATACTCTTCAACTGCATTATGCCACGATAGAGTTTATAAAAAATGTCCTCGACAGAGATACTGAATAAACAATTGTAATGCAACACTTATACAAAGCCTATACAAGTGCACAATGCTAAAAGAACAAGGTAGCAGAGATTCTATTTCACAAACCTGCAAGTAGGAAATCGCCATGATATCAGAGCCAGGAGATAAATTAGCAAAAATATCCTCCAAAGCTCTAACCATAATACCACGTTCAGATGGGTCATCTTTCCCAAGTCGACCAACTGTGTAAGTTTTACCAGTGCCTGTTTGACCGTAAGCCATCACAGTCCCATTATACCCATCTAATACACTCTGCAAAGGCATGTCAAAATGAAGGATGCATTGAATAAGCCCATCTAAAAGAATCCCAAAATAAATATGACAAATATACTTTACAAGTTTCTGAACAACTATATGATATACAATTCTACACAATTCAGTTAAACTATTTCCTAAGAAATTTAATCAACAACAACGAAGAACATCCAGATTCCAAATTACTACTATAAGAAGGCATCTGAATAAGTGAATTAGCGTATCAAAAAACAAAGGTTTAATGAACCATCTTCTAAGGAATATAATCAATGAAAAGCATCCAGATTTCAGATTTATTAATATATGAAGGCATCTGAACCATTTCCACTGGAGCAATTCAGTGAATTAAAAGATCAAACAAAAGTCAAGGATTATACAGGAGACAACATATCAATGAGTACTCTGGTGAATGCAGTGAAGTGTCAACCATGTACCAACAAACATCAACAAAAGGAAATATTTGTGGTTTTTTTCTGGTGAATGCAGGTCAGTGCTAGTGTGGGCTGGAGTCGTAAACATTGACACTGAAAAATATCAGTGCTGTTGTAGGCACTGATTTTTGGAATGGCTGCTTTTAAAATACTCAATAGTTTTTCAACTGACTCAACTGATAGTGTTTGTGGTTTGCAATTATTAATATAAAAAAAAAAAAATTTAGTCTTTAGCTAAGAACAAAGTACTAGAAGTCCAGGACCACATGTTGTACTGCCCCAATATTGTAAACTAAAGAAGCACCTAGAAAATTATTTGTATCAGAAAATAACTGACACAATCTCCAGGTGCAACCAATTTTGTATGGTTAAAAAAGAACTGAACTGTAGTATACACATAATTGAAACATATCATACATTGAATTTAGTAATATGTTGCATTCCTATTATGTCAATGTCATCATCCCATATGCACATTTGTAAAGATATAAGCGATCAAATGCAAGGTGTATGAATTTAAATCAAATTGCACATGTTCATGCTCTGTTACACAACACAGTCTTAGATGCATAAATGAACCCTGCATATGTTGGAAGAAAGGCAACTTCAGTTGGGAGATTATTTGCCTTCCTTATCAAACTAATATCTAGGAAAGTGTTAAAATTATAAGTGTGCCTGTAAAGGTTGAAACTGGAGGAGAATTACAGGATATTGGAACAGTGGAGCTTACACGATTATAAAACATCAAGGAAGGTTGGCTCTTTTCTGCTAGTGGATGAATTGAGTCAAGAATTAGGTACTAACTGAGAAGGCTGCATTCATATAGATATCATCAGAAGATTATTTCGACAACCAAACTACAATAAGTTATTCCTTAGTTTAAAGCCTGGTGTTGATTTATTAAAGGTTCAAATGCTCTGTAAAATTCAAAAGGTGCATTTTTCACACTAAAGCAAGCTTCAAAGTTTTGATCACACCAAGCTTGCCAGGCAATAAGCTTATAGATACTGAACTGTACCAAGTGATAAGCCTACTGTCCGATACCAAGCTCTATCCTACTGCCCAGTATTGGAGACCTTTTTTCATGAATTGATAGCTATTGATGGTTGTTCTTTTCTCTCTATCTCCTCCTCCACCACTTTCTTCTTTTCCTTTGCTTCCTCTTCTTCTTCTCCTTGTTTTCCCAACATGACTGAATAGGGGGTACTAGATATTTTTTTAATAAGCCATAGACAACTGTTGATATCTGTCTTCTCTTTCTCTCCTCCCTCGTCATTGCCACCTACTATTCTCCTTCTCTTCCTTCACCACCTCTACCTCCTCCTGTTATATTCCTTCTTCTCCTCCCCAATTCATCCTCCTCGGCTAACTCATCCTCCTCTGCATTGTCACCTCCTCCTCATCGACATCACCCATATATCCTCCTATTCACATCATCGTTGCCTACTCATGTTCTCTATCTATATGGTCAGACAGTATTGACCAGTACTGAAGGTCGGTAAACCGGTTCCTATATTAATATCATAATTGTACTGGTCAAAACACTAATCGATTTCAGTAGTAGAGCAAGATTTTAATCCTTAATCCAAAGTATGATCAGAGAGTGGCATTTCACAGAAGCATACGAAGATATACAAATATATGACATAAAACTTCAAGAAATAACAAATTGAAATCAAAATCAACCACATTAGATCACTTCACGTTGGTCAAAAACATAATCCTAAGATGGATGCATGACAGATGAGGAAATTGAGATAGAGCCATGATATTACAAGAAAAAATAAAACAAAAAATTAGATCTGTGAACACTTACTTGTAGTTCTAATTTCTAATTGAAAATAAAATTACTGGACATGGCATAGGGCTGTAAGGAACACATTCTTAATTAAAGTCTAGTCAAGATTCGAAAATAGACTTGTTATGCATGTGCTAGCACATCTCCGTTCCATCGAGTGAAAAAATAGTGGAATATACACGACTAACCTCCACTACAGGCTTTGCAACAGCTTCATAAACACGCCTTTGAGAAGCACTTTCTGTAAAAACCTCATCAAATTTATAGGACTCAGAACTCCAATTATTTTTTTTCAATTTAAGTCTCCTCAACTGAAAGACATCAATTAAAGAATTTAATATGATAAAAAAAATCAACCTTATGTTTAATTGTTAAATCCGGAGAAATATTCACATTAATGTACCATAATGTAATTAAATGTCGAACCTCTGGCTGTAACTCAACACAATCAGTAAAGTCCAGATCATGTTCCTCAGTGGTCTTAGGTCTAACTCTAACAGCTACACGTACTCTTCCAGAATCTGTAATAAAAGGAGCTGATTATCACATGACCGGACAAACTAAAAGACTATAAAAGAGTATACAAAATGGACTGGCTAAATCAACAGAGATGTAAGAAAGTCAAAAAAAGCTGTCAAAGATAAATTAGTAGAAAACAAAAACACCTCCTGATTGCACTTTTGAATTGCACTAAACAAATTTCTAACTTAATGGTACAATTTACTGAATGTAGATACATATTTTCTGAGAGGGTGACAAGAATGCACACTGGCTTGCACAATTTGCTAGATATTCGGCCATTACTAATGGTTGGAACTTGGAATAATAATTGGCCATCAGCATTCGACTGTATTTTGTGCTCGGATGAGCATGGAGTAGCTTGTAATAGATTGATTAAGTAATATATTTCTGTTTTATGTTTTGGAAAAAAACAAAAACAAAAGCATCTCCTACTAATATATTAGACCTCACATTGGTACTACAACAAGAAAGAAAAGGATCGATGACAGTATAACTAGAAACATGTACAGATAAATTACATCATTTTCCCATGGTGACTTATTTCACTAAAGAGATGAAACAAGTACAGAAGGAAATTATAACAAAAGAAACAGAAAAGTTACATCAAATGATTTGAGACATTACATAAAAGGTACCAAGAGATGGTTGTTTCTTCATAGGAACAGCACCATTTAGCATCATTACAGAATACGTAGATGCACCATTGAATGGTCTAAAGCAACAAATCAAATTTCAATTGTACTGGTTAATATGTACTAGTATTTACTGATCTAGCCGAAGACTAATACCAGATCATATAGATCAATTCCGATGGGAATTCAATTTATTACTTTTTCAATGATAGCGTGTGCTGAGTCTACATACCATCTAGCATACTAATACCATATAGGTTGGACTGTTAGGACCCTAGCTAAGTCGGGTCCATCCATTCATGATTAAATCGAGTCGAGTCATGTTAGTTTGTCCAGTCAGAGTCAGTTATGAGACGGGTGAGCCTAATCGAGTCAGTTATGAGTTAGTTTGAGTTGGTTTTTATCTTCGGTTAGGATGAAGTCTGTTATTATTTTCAGTTATGAGTTTATCAAGTTAGTTAAGAGTCGAAGATTAGCGGGATTCTTTGCAAGGCCCTATAAATAAGATTGTAAACTCTTTCATGAAAATCAATCAATGAAGAAACTTAGTTTTAGCCAATAGGCAGAAACCCTAAGAGGCAAATCCCTTCGAAGCGATCTAGGAGGCTCGATCCCCTCGAAGAGATCGATTATCCCCCTTTCCACCTTCTTCCTCTACGATAGAACCCTAGGGTCTTATCAATTGGTATCAGAGCAGCGATCCTCAACGTTCCTGTTGTGATTCTGCGGTCGCTTCTCTCGTCGTCGTCGCCATTGTCGTCAACATCACGTCGTCGCCATCGTCGTCATATCTACCATCTTGCTGTATAAAAAAAAAGAGAGAGAAGGAAAAGAAGCCGCAACCACCCCTCATTTCTCCTCATCTTCCAAAACAAAAAAAAAGAGAAAGAGAGAAAAGGAGAAAGAAAAGAGAGAGAGGGAAGAAGAAGACGGGCCCCGCACCTTCCCCCTTCTTCCCCACCTACCTGCGGCTTGCCAAGCACAGCCAGCGGTCGCTACCCTCGCCGCTGCCTCCTCTGTCGCAGCGTTGCCGCACACAGCAACGTTGTTGCTGCAACTTCCCAGCCACGCTCTCCCGCTGCTGCAGCCCTCATCGGACTGTCGCTGCCCTCTTCCTTCCTCCTCTGCCAGTCGCAGCCCAACCCCTGCCACTGTCTCCACCGGCAGTGACATCAGCCGAGCCCATCACCGACGCCCCTGCTGCTCGCAGCCATCGTCGGACCCCAGTCGCTGCCCTCATCTTCTTCCTCTCCTCATCAACCGTCGGCCATACCCCTCCTCGACCGCTTCTCCAGCCACACCCTCCTCACCTTCCTCCCTCACTTACTCGTCGGACCCCACTGCCGCAGCCCTCACCGGACCCCCGCTGCCTCCTTCTCTTCTCAGTCGCTTCTGCCACAGCCAAGCCCTCTGCCTTTTCTTCCCTCGACTGCCTATTCCTCCGCCGGCCACCTCTGTTCCTCTCCTCCCTGCCCTTTGTCGCTATCCCCTGCCGCACCTAAACGTCGTTGCTACCTTCCTCCTTCATCGCCGCCGAGCATCCTTGCTGCTGCCCGTCGCTCCCTATCGATTGGCCACCGCCTGCCACTCTTCACCACTGCCCTCTCGTCCCGACCACCATCTCCCTTTATCCTCCACCGCTGCCTTCCTCCCGTGCCTCCCTGCTATTGTCGCCGGCCTCTACCACAGCAACTACCCCAAACGCCAGAGGCGCCTGCTGCTTCCCGCCGTCGGTCGTCGTTGTCCTCACCACGACCACCGCTGCTGCCTCCTCCTCCTGTCGGCCATCGTTGTCCTCACCACGGCCGCCCACTGCTGCCTCCTCCTCACCACCGGCCAACCCTCATCTTCTTCCCTCTGCCACAACCGCATCTACAGCAGCCACCTTCATCCTGTTGCTGCCACCTAGCCAAGTTCCAGCAACTGCATCCATCTTTCTCTCCTCCCATTGCTTGTCTACACCGGCAATCTCGTTGCGACCAAGTCCGACCACACATACGCCGCAAACTCATGCCCCTGACTCGATAGCAGGATAAATAAAATTAAAAAAAACTGAACATCACTGATCTACAATCCTACGCGATGACTACAGAGGATGCACTTGATGCAAGGTTTAAGGCCTGCGAGGCTCGCATAGAAGACAGATTTCAAGAGCTCCTCTGCGAAATTAGAAGAAGCCGATCAGAGAGGCTCAACAAAACTCAACATGGTGAAAGTTTCAAGGGGAGTCGATCTGAAAAGTATGACCACAGGCAGGACACGAGATACACATGCATGAGGATGGAGTTTCCTAGATGGGAAGATGGAGACCTAATCGGTTGGACACATGACGAAGAGTTTTTTCATTTTCACAGGACTCCGAAGGAATCAATGGTGGAGATAGCTTCCACACAACTCGAAGGTGATGCGATCCAGTGGTATGATTTATACAAGATCTATCACGGAGTCCCTTCGTAAGGACAGTTCAAGAGAGAGCTCTTGAGTCGCTTTGGACTGTCGGAGTACAAGAACATTAATGGACAGCTCGCCAAAATTCGTCAGACTTCTATAGTACAGGAGTACCAGAGCAGATTTAAGCACCTATCGAGCCAAAATCGAGATTGGTCAGAGATACAATTAGTGAGAAAATTTATTAAGGGACTTAATCCCGAGATTCGGTCGAAGTTAAAGCTCGTCATCCCCGTACCATGATAGCAGCTGTATCATTTGCTAGTGTACATGAAGGAAAAATCATTATGGACCCTCGCCGAAACAGAAGCTTCAATAGACAGAACTTCAAGGTAGTCAACATAGACAAACGCAAACAAAAGCAGCTTCTGACGGTTGAGACAATTAAGGAGGAAATAAAAACTAACAATGTGGAGCTCGAATATGAAGACCGTGACAAACTTCTGACGATTGAACCAGCTAAGGAGGAATCAAAAATTGATAATGTGGAGTCTGATCACGAAGGCTGTGTCAAATTTAAAGATAAAATTGCTAATGGGCATTACCCTAATTTGTGATAAAATGTGCTCAAAGGTAAAACAACTACTTGTCGATTTCTTTTTGATGCCTCAAGAAGACTTCAAAGTGGCGATCCTCAAAAAAAAATATGGTACGACCACTAGTCATCAGATGAAAAAGGTTTTCCAGAAGACTGCAATGACAACTGCACGAGAAGACCAAACCATTGCTTACACCAAGTGGAGATCCTACTTAATTGATCAAAGAGTCGTGATGCGTGACAAATATTGAAGTGCTCCCGAAATCTGATATTGCTCAGCCTTGAGGGCAAGGCTGATTTGAAGTGGGCGGGTCTGTTAGGACCCTAGCTAAGTCGGATCCATCCATTCATGATTAAATCGAGTCAAGTCATGTTAGTCTGTCCAGTCGGAGTCAGTTATGAGACGGGTGAGCCCAATCGAGTCAGTTATGAGTTGGTTGGAGTTGGTTTTAATCTTCGGTTAGGATGGAGTCAGTTATTATTTTCATTTACGAGTTTGTCAAGTTAGTTAAGAGTCGAAGATTAGCAGGATTCTTGGCAGAGCCCTATAAATGAGGTTGTAAACTCTTTCATGAAAATCAATCAATGAAGAATCTTAGTTTTAGCCAATAGGCAGAAACCCTAGAAGGCAGATCCCCTCGAAGCGATCTAGGAGGCCCGATCCCCTCGAAGAGATCGATTATCCCCCTTTCAACCTTCTTCCTCCACGATAGAACCCTAGGGTCCTATCATGGACAAGCTACCAAAACCAGTATTGCATAAATCTAAATCCTTTCTCTAAAGTTTGTCTCCTTCCAAAAATTACCAAAAAAATCAAGAGAAAAGAGACTGTCCCAACTCCCAACAACATCTCCACTTTCTAGCAATGTTAAAATTTCCTTCACCTCATTCAAATCTCATGATGACAGTTCAGGATAGGGTCAGCATTGAATTAGTTGATCAAAAGGTTCCACGTCTACAAAGTTAAAATGCATTAAAAGAAATATATGATAGACTCAAAGGGAACCTATTTACCAAAAACATTTAGAGTGTGGAAAGTGTCTCTTTCATATTATTAAATTACAATATGGACTAGCTTCAAGATTTAAAAATTGACAAAAGAAAGAAACAAAAAAATCTCAAGATAATGTTCTTTTAATATTAAGGGAGTCTTCCTGTTTATTCCGTTGATAAGGAGGAGCAAAACCAAATATAAAGCTTTTTGGCCGCCTTCTCTAAGCAAGCCCGCGCAATATCTGCATTGCGATGTCATTCCTTTGCAAAGTGATATGCTGATGGGTTACTCCCTATATAACCAATAACCAAGGTGTGAGGAGTTGATGGTTGTTGTCCCGTGATAATCTCAAAGGGGCTCTTGTTGGATGCAGAGCTCTGCTGCAAGTTGTAGGAGAATTGGGCTATGTCCAACAACTTCACCCAATCTCATTCGTTGGCACTCACGTAGTGCCGAAGATGTTGCTCCAAGAGCGAATTGATTCTTTCAGTCTGGCCATCCGTCTGAGGGTGGAGGCTTGTGGAGAAGTAATATTTAGATCCCAACAACTTGAACAACTCGATCCAGAATCGTCCCAAGAACCGAGAATCTCGATAACTAATGATGTTGTGTGGGACTCCCCAATACTTCACCACATTCTTCATCATCAACTTAGCCGCCTCCTCCGCTGAGCAATGTAGGGGTGCAGCAACGAATATTGCATACTTCGAAAACTGATCGACTACCACAAGTATCGATCCAAGTCCCCCTATTGCGGGCAAGCTTGATATGAAGTCTAAGGAAATGCTCTCCCATGGCCTTTCTGGTACAGGCAACAGCTCCAAAAGTCCCACTGGCTTCTGTTGCTCTACCTTGTCCTGTCGACAAGTAAGGCATGTTCGAACATATTCCTCTACATCTGTCCCCATCTTCGGCCAACAGAAGACCCTCTCCACGAGAGCCATTGTTCAGTGGATACCCGGATGTCCAGTCCAAAGGGAATCGTGACACTCTTTCAAGAGTTCACGCCTCAAGTTATCCACTCGCGGAACATAAACTCTGTTCCCCTTAATGTAGATGAGTCCCTTCTGGACCTAAAATCGTTATGCCTTGCCCTCTTTGATGAGTTACATTATGGTTACTACCTGAGGATCACGGTATAGTCCATTCTTGATCCTGGAAAAGAAGTTGGAGCGCAATTGACTTGCTTGGCCTCGCCCTCCAACTGTATAGTATTCACTAGTTCCACTTTCTGGCTCAATACATTAGCCACGACGTTTGCTTTTCCGGGCTTATACTCCATTACCATGTCGAACTCAGCCAAGAAGTCCTGTCATCGTGCTTGCTTTGGGGAGAGTTTCTTTTGAATTTAGAATAACTCAATGCGACATTGTTTGTCCTTAGCACGAATGGTGCTCCCAGAAGGTAGTGTCGCCAAACTTGTAGACAGTGGACCATCGCTGTCATCTCCTTCTCATGCACAGGATATTGCCGCTCGGTCTCGTTGAGCTTGCGACTCTCGTAGGCCACTGGATGACCCTCTTGCATAAGTACTCCCCTAATAGCGAAGTCAGAAGCATCTGTATGGACTTCAAAAGACTTCCCATAGTCTGGTAATCTAAGTACAGGTTCCTCCAACATAGCAGTCTTTAGGTCTTGAAATGTCGCCTCACATTTGTCCGACCATCTCCAAGACTGCTCCTTCTTTAGCAACTCCGTTAGTGGAGCTGCACGCTTCGAATATCCAGCTATGAAGCGCCGATAATAGTTGACGAACCCAAGGAAGGAACTCAACTCTGGCACCTTCTTTGGTGTTCGCCAGTCCGCCACAGCTTGCACCTTAGACTTGTCCATTCGGATGGACCCATTGCCGATTTGATGCCCTAAGAATAAAATTTTCGTTTGGGCGAAGTAGCACTTTTCCCTCTTCACGACCAAGGTGTTCTCCCTGAGAACTTTGAAAATTGTTCGGAGGTGTTTAACATGCTCCTCAAGTGTTTGACTATAGACGACAATATCGTCTAAGTAGACGACCACAAACTTGTCCAGATACTCCTTGAATAGTTGATCCATTAGAGTGCAGAATGTGGCCCGAGCGTTGGTTAAGCCGAAAGGTATCACCAACAATTCAAATGCTCCATACCTGATCACACAGGTAGTCTTCGCCTCATCACCTTCTGCAATGCGCACCTGCCAATACCTCGACCGAAGGTCGAGTTTGGAGAAGTACTTTGTCTTGCCCAATTGATCGAAAAAGTCCGCGATGAGCGGGATGGGGTACTTGTTCTTCATTGTCATCTTGCTGAGGGCTCGATAATCGATGCATAATCGGAAGCTCCCATCTTCTTGTTTCTTTTGGAAGAGGACTGGAGCTCCGAGAGGTGCTTTTGAACTGCGAATGAGACCACCGCTTAGCAGTTCATCTAACTGCTTCCTTAGTTCTGCCAACTCTGGAGGGGCCATGCGGTATGGTGGTTTCGCTGGAGGCTTAACTCCCGGCTCCAGCTCAATCCGATGATCCACGCCTCTGCGTGGTGGTAGAGTTCTCGGCAACTCCGTTGGCATCACATCTGAGAACTCCTTCAGGATATTCGCCACAACAACAGATTCTTGAATGGCCTCCTCATCAAGTGTCTCTAGCTTCATAGTAGCTACAAAGGTTGATTCACCTTTTCGTACCCGTTTCTTCAATTGTAAAGCCGATATTTGTTGTGGGTCCTTGGTTCCTCCTCGAGAAACTGGAACCACGCAGGGATCGTCGCCTCCCATTAGACATAGGAAGTTCAGGAACGGCATTGGCACCAACTTCACAGCGTGCATGAACTCCATTCTGAGAATCACTTGGAAGTTGTCCAATGGCACCGCCATCAAGTTTGTGCTCCCGCTCCATGTTCCAATCTTGATAGGGACCCCCTTTGCTCGATTGGAGATCCGCTTGGCCTTTGAGTTCACAGCCTTTATACGACTTGGGATCTTCTCCAAGATTAATCCAAGTCGCTTAGCTTCACGATCAGCAATAAAATTGTGGGTAGCGCCCGTGTCCACCATTGCACGGGTTGTTCGGCCATTAAGCTTGATGTCCACATACATCAACTCGCTGCTTCCTACCTTCGGTGGCTTTGCCTTTGTGTTCTCCCCCACTTGACCCCGCAACGCATTCAACAAACGCATTGCTCCCATCCTGGGTCCTTGCGACGCCTCATTGTCACTACTGGATTCAGAACTGCTCGAACTAAAGGCGACAGCTTTGCCCCTGTCCAACTTGTGGGGATATATTGATGCAGTTAAAGCATTGAGTGCCTGCTTTTGTGAGTGCTCTCTCACCATGTATGGTCCTCCACACAAGAAACATCTACCAGACTTTGGGACTTTACCTTTTGAGCTTGGTCCCTTGTAGAAATTTTTTTTCTTTTGTTCGCCCTCTAGACTCCTTCGCTCGAGAGTATTTAGTTGGGCGATTTCCCGAAGACTGTTTCTTCTTTCTCAAATGCTCTGAAGAAACAAAGTCAGTTAGCCTTTCCGCGGCTGCAATTGCCCGGACTACGTCGGTGACATTCCTCCGATGTAGTTCTTGTTGTGCCCATGGCTTCAAGCCATCGAGGAAGCTGAATAGCTTGTCTTTTTCAGACATGTCCTGTATATCCAGCATTAGTGCTGAAAATTGTTTCACATAGTCTCGGATTGTTGTACTTTAGCGGAGTTGTCTCAGTTTCCTTATTGCGACAGACTCTGTGTTCTCGGGCAAGAACTGAGTTCTCAACTCTCGCTTCAAGTCTCCTCATGTATCCACTCGACATCGGCCTTACTGGATCTCTTCCCAACGGGTTCGCCACCAAAGTTTTGCATCCCTATTCAGATACATTGTTGCTATAGCAACTTTGGTCTCTTCAGAATCGAGCCTTATAGCACAAAAATATTGTTCCATGTCGAACAAAAAATTTTCAAGCTCTTTGGCATCCCTAGCACCCCTGTAGCAATGCGGCTCCGGTGCCCTGAAGTTTTGTGGTGACGTAACGTAGGTATTGTTCCCTCCCGCATCAAGAGTCCTTGTTAACACCATCACCTTAGCCATGAGTTCCGCCACAACTTCGTGTAGATGTCGTACGGAATCTTTAGTGTCCTCTGTCAGTTGATCGATCTGGGATTCAACTTTCTCGATCCGAGATTCAGCTTCTTCTTGTGAGCTCTCTACCCCAAGGAGCCTTCGTTGGCCTTGGTAGAGTTCCTCCAAGCTCGCTTCAAGACATCAAGGCGGGTTTTTGCCATTGTAAGTCTCTCCTTGTGGCTTTTTCTCCCGGTTGGCACTCCAGATGGCGCCTCCTCCATTCGTGGAGAATACCCAACTTCACGCTCGTCTTGTTCACTGCCACGCTCCTCATGAGCGGCTCCAACAGTTTGCGAGCAAGTTTGCACTTGCAGCCCACCTGCGGCTGCTTGGAGCAAGGGTCCAGCTTGCCCCATCTTGCTCGATTCACCACGATGTTTCACCATGGCAAGATTGCGAATCTTCTTCGTTGTTTGTTTGAATTGCTTGCCTGCTCTGATACCACACTGTCACGGACTTAGCTAAATTTGCCTAAGCCGTGCGGCACCCTAGTGGCACTCTCGAAGATAGCTGAAATTGCCTAAGTCGTGGAGCAACCTTGCCCACTGTTCCGGACTTAGCTGGGATTGCCTAAGTCATGAAACGTCCAAAGTGTTATCTGTCCGCAAAGGGTCAGCCCACATGCAACCTCGTGCGGTCCCGTAGGACCTGCAAAGAAGAAGTTGATTAGCTTTGAAACGAGCGACGGACATAAGTCCCGACGTCTCGCAAAGCGGGAAGCTATACAAGCAATTCGTCGAACACCTTGAATGCAGCAGAGAAAAGAGAGAAAGAGAGCAAAACAGGACTTTATAGGGTTGTAAGAATGGTCGCAAGTCCACAAACGACGGTTCCTAAGGTATGGGACGCAAGACAAGTTCAATTGTTGATGAAAGCCTACGCCCGACATATAACCGAAACCCCATTCAGCCCGATGCCACCCGGGAGGTTCCAAGGTGCTGAAATGGCTGACATTTCGCACCGCTCAGAATGGTCGCCGCAGCACACGAAAAAGACCCAACAATGAGACTGTTTTAGCTCCACACAGCGAGCGATCGTTCTGCAGCCTTCTACACTACTGTCACTCACATTTCTTAGGTAAAAACACATAAACTCAAGGCAAAACAAGCTGTCAAACATCTGTACAAACAAGTAAAAAGCGATGAACAGTTCGCTGAGCGAAGATGTTGCGGTTGAGCGATGATTGTTCGTGACAATAAGGTTTTTACTCTTATTTGGAGTCTCCAGCACCAGTATAATTTAAATCATTGAAATTAATTACTCTCACACCATTTAAGATCTCACTTTCTACAAATAGTTGACCAATTGGCATCCATTAATACTTCTTTCCCTTTAAGGGAAACATCCTCTAAAGCATATCTGCCTCTTTTGTAAGAACATAAAAGGGTAAGAGAAGGTAGGAACGAAAAGAACTGGTAGGCTAAAGAACAAAATAAATCTTGTCTATGAAAATGTTAATAGCTAGACCAGAGAAAAATCAAAGTACCATAAGGTAATTCTTAGGGTGAATATTTGGATTTCCCATGTTGTCACGAGCGATCGTCGCTCAACCACAACTCTTCGCTCAGCGAACCGTTTGTCGCTTTTGTTTGCTTGTACAGATGTTTGGCAGCATGTTTTACCTTGGTTTTGTGTGATTTTGCCTCAAAAATGCGAGTAGAAACAATCTGTAAGGTTGCAGAACGATCGCTCGTTGTGCGGAGGCAAAACAGGCCAAAACTGCCCAGTTTTTTGCCGTTTTCGCATATTGCGGCGACCTGGCTGAGCGGTGCAAAACGTCAGCCATCTCAGCCCTCTGGAACCCCCGGGTGGCACAGGGCTGGATGGGGCTTCGGGATAGCATCGAGCATGAGCATTCATCGACTGTTAAACTCGTCTTGCGTCTGATACCTTGGGGACCGTTGTTTGTGAACTTGCGATAGTTCCTACAGCCCTCTAAAGTCTTGTTTCGCTTTCTTTCTCTCCTTTCTCTGTTGCACATAAGGTGTTTGACGAATTGCTTGTAAAAGCTGTCCTCTTTACGAGATGTTGGAACTTGTCCGTCGCTCGTCTTCAAAACTAATCAACTTCTCTTTTTGCATGTCCTCCGGGACCCGCACGAGGTTGCAAGTGAGCTGACCCTTTGCGGGCAAATACGCGTCGGCATTTTCATGACTTAGGTAATTTTAGCTAAGTCCGGAACATTGGGCAAAGGTTGCTCCGTGACTTAGGCAATTCCAGCTAAATCTTTAAATTTGCCGCTATGGTGCCACACGGCTTAGGCAAATTCAGCTAAACCCGTGACAATGTGAAAATGAGAATTAAGAGTCTCAACATCAAGGTGAAGCGAGACAGGGTTAAAAAAGGGACCAGAATTTCTAGGGCCTTTAAAGCTTTCAAATTACTTTATAGAGTGAAGGTTCTTAATAAAATTTAAGAGCTAGAACAAATAATAACATCAATAAAGGAGGTCTACCCTATCTCAAATAGTCAATCCCACATAATTATCTACATTTTTAGGACTTCTAAACCAAGCTTCTCGAATTGTGTCTTTCTAGATCTTTCTCCCCCTAGTACCAAGACTTTCTCTCTTGGTATCAAATTAGGCACTACATACTTCTAAGCAATACAAAGGTTCCTAACCATCACGTAACGAGTAAAACTGCTCTCTAAATGCAGCCAGTCCTGCAATATACACTATCACTTATCCACGAGTTTTCACCGTCTTGAAGAATGGACGATGTTTGCATCACCAAGAATCACACACAAAAGACATTTCTCGCGGTCATGGAACAACGGTCCAAGAACCCAAGTAAGCAATGAAGAACAACAATAAGAAAGACACACAAAAAGAACAAGAGGAGGTACCCTTGTCATCATCGGAGAAGACTCTCACGGAACGCTTGGCGGAGGACGACCTGGGGCGAGCCGGGCCGTTGCCCCTCGCGGGGGGAACCTGTCGCTCGGTGCGTAACGATCCCCGGGAGTGGGCGCTGGACGCCATCGTGGACGGCACGGGAACAACCCTAAGGTGCCGCTGGCGAAACTGGGTCCGCCTCTCGGTCCTGTTCTTGATCTTGATGGACAGGGCTTGGTGGTAGGAGAAATGTCGTCGCCCTCTTTCTTGATCTTGGGGCAGTCTTATAAGGTGGGAGAGGGGTTGATGGAGGAAGAAAGGGAATCGCCTGTGACACCGTCGTCGCGCGAGTTGAGGCCGGCACGATCTCCTCACCGTCGTCGAGACCACCACAACTCTCTTCTACTCGGGGCTCGTGTTTTAAATTTAGATGGAGGGACTAAATAAACCAAAGAAAGATTATTTTGCATTCCCAGCCCAAGAATCTTGTAGATTAATCTCATAATTTTCTTAATTATATATATATATATATATAAAAGAATAGGAGAATAAAAACGTGTGTCCGTATCTATAACCATTATTTTCGATTAATCAAGATTTAAAAATACATAGAGATGACACCACACTAATTGAACATGTCACGTGATATGACATCTAAAAGATATATTTTGCAGACAATGATGATTATACAAAAATTAGTATATAAAACTATCTTTGCAACTATATTATTATTTTAAATTTATCAAATCGTTACTTAAATTATAGTAACTTGACTATGGAAATACTTTTTATTAGATATAATTCCACGTAAATTTTCTTTTAGGAAAAGAGCGAAACGTACGTAATATATATTTTTTTTTTTTCGAGTGAAATTCTCTATCGACTGAGTTGTAACTCTCGAGGAGATGCAATAAGTTTTAAATTTTGAGTCAACGATCAAAATTGATGATATCAATATAAAAAATAATAATAATAATAAATTAAAATTAGATATAAACGTATATAGGAAACAACAAGGGAACACGAATCACTCGCACCGAGAAAACGAAGAAGATGATAAAAGGAGCTCTATAGGGAAACTATAATGGGTATAAACCAATTTAAGAGTAAGTGAGGGATCAATCAGTAAATCTGAAAGAGTTAGGATCCAACATGCAAAAAAGGGAACGTTTGAGAACTCTGCATTCCCGCCTGTTGTGCGGCCACTTCGCGTGCGAGAAATAAAGCGATGGGGGATCAGAGCCGTCGGCATGGCGACGCTATGATTCGACGTTTTGGACCGTTCATCTGGTGAGACTAAATGGGACCTACTGTTCGTCTCTCTTCTGCCTCTGCCACCAGTGTTTTGGGATCTCATGCTGCCCACCCCACCACTTAGCTGGCTAGTTGGCATTTAAACCATAAATAATTCTCGGGGGATTTTATATATCTATTCTTTCAAAGTTAGAGATAACACATGTTGCCGTTACAAATTTTAGTATTTTATATATAAACCCCCTCTAAACATTAAATTTTAGATAATATATACTTCTACATTCATAAACTTTTATATATATCACTCGTTACAATGTTTATGGTAAACTTAGATACACTATTGTTAATCATAGATCACAAAATATTAGAAAATACCAAAATATTATATATCAAAAATCTCTTTACTATATTTGTCCCCTTATGCTTTCTGATATATTGAATGTGGATACTAATGTCAAATTAAATTTCAACGTAAGCATGATCAATTAATGAAGACTGACTACAATGGCATATCCACAATATTTTAATATTTGCACGGGAATATATATATATATATATATATATATATATATATATATAGAGAGAGAGAGAGAGAGAGAGAGAGAGAGTCATAGATTGCAACTAAAAAGATTTATGTGGCAATTGTACTTAAAACAAATGGGTATTATTGTTTTGATATCTGTATGCAAAGTTGTTTTGTGGTTACAAGGAGATGTTTAGTGGTAAGAGAGAGTTGCCTGTATATATATAGACAGAGAGAGCGGAAGTTGAGGAAGAGGAAAAAACAACAATCCAATCCAATTTAATATAGATGTCTCAACATCGAGCTTTAATCCTAAATGGTCCTATTTGATGACATAACTGACTTGCTAACATAATAATATTATAATCATCAATATAAAAACGCCTATATCCATGACAGTAAATCCATCTAGCTCTATGAATCCATTTAATTCTCCGAGGACATGGTACATGACTAAACTGATGTGAGGAGAGGATAGAATTCCTAATCCTACTTTAGTTAACAACCTGACTAACCAGTACAATATATGACAAATCCATCTTTAAAACATAGAAGTACAATCGCACATACACATGATTATATTAAATCAAATATTTACGAATGAACCAGTTGGTGCTTAATAATTGGGTTGTGCATCTGTTTCAATTTATTATGCTGTATAATGTGAGAGAATAAGATGAATCAAACTAAATACGGATGGCCCATTCTTTTAATAAATCTCTGCACAATAGAAGCTCTAATAAAAATGACAACCTCCTGTAACATTTTGTAGAATAGATCAACTTCTGAAAGGTAAGAGTCCACACACATCACCAAGGAATCTCCACAGGTTTCGAAATATGCCTGCGAAATGAAATTAAGTTAAATAATGTATGACTCGTGAAAAGTAAGTAGAATTAAAAGTAGTTGATTTGAAGAATAAAAAAAACTTTAAAGGGGGTGAATACTCAAATAATTCTTCATACAGTCCAACTAGAATTCTGGGGGGAAACCAGCCTTGGGGCAAAAGATATGCAACTTATTGCAGTGGAGGCAGGAAACAAGGGAGTTTTTTCACGCATGTTTAAAGATCTTCATACTAAGCCAATGCAAATATACCAAAATGATCATTACAGGTAGTGTAAGGGGAACCAGAAAGCAATAGTACCTGCTGACAACAGAGAAATGAGACATTGAGAAGAAAACAAGAAAATGTATGACAACTGTGAAATGGAGAAGGCACATAATAATCTGCTTAAATGTAGATGTAGCTTTAAAATTTCAAACTAAAAATTAGCATAAAATATTTTGCAATATTGTTTTGTTTACAGATGGAGATGATAGAGTCTGAACAAAACATTGTCATTCCCCAAATAGTTGGGACCTCATGGTTTTCTGTTGGTATAATTGACATTAGCAATGGCCAGAAAATCCAATGGACCATTGTGTTTTTTGTTTCAATCCAGATGTGTGCATGCACACCTTTCTGTTCTCAGGTGTAGGGAGGAGCTTCTGGTGCATATTAGAAACTAAAAAACATTGCTTCTAGCCAATGTTTTACTTACCGGTCCATACCAGCATACCAACATTTTGTTGGTACCAGTACCGTGGCGGTATGCACAGTGCATACTACCCGTTATTATTAAATTATTATAATAGTATATAATATAATATTAAAAATATTAAAAAAATTAAAAAAGAAATAAATGGGCAACATCGCCGAGGCGACGTCGCCTCGGTCTCTCTCCCCGCGCGGGGACGATAGTCGCCCGCGAGCTGCGAGGGCGACGATGTCTCACGGGCGACCTGCAGGCAAAGAGGGCGCGCGGGCGACCCAAGGGCGACGAGGGCACGCAGGCGACCCACGGGCGGCGAGGGCGGCGACGGCTCGCGGTAGAACCTCGGGCAGTGAGGGCGCGCGGGTAGCGCGCAAGCGAGGACGGCGGCCAGGGACTTCTTCTTTCTTCTTTTCCTCTTCTTCTTTTCCCTTTTTCTTCTTCAATCGACCACCGACAGTCGAAATAGACCGCCGACAACTGAAATCGACCGCCGACGACCGATTTTAGCGGTACCGCCCGGTAGCGGCCTGTCCGCATACCGGTCAACTGCCAGACCGGTATGTACCGGGCGGTACGAGGCCTTACCGCTCTGTCACGGGCTTAGCTAATTTTGCCTAAGCCTTGCGGCACCTATGCATGTCCGTTCGCAAAGGTCAGCCTTCCCCGAGATCTCCTAGAGTCCCTTAGACTTACAAAAGAGAAAACGGGCCAGAGGAAGCAACTCCAACGGGATCCACAAGCAACTGCTCAAGCAAACACTTTATAAAGTCAGATACAAATTACACCCATGGATATTACAAACTCAGAGAGGTTGCACACAAAGGATAATGGTCCATTACAGACCGAAGTCCCCACAAGTGCTTACAAGACACACTTGTATTTACAAGTCAAACTTGGCCATAAAGCAAATCAAACTAGGGCTGCTAAGCCTACTGCAAGCCCGCTTCTTGCTGTACAAGATATGTACATAAACCGAAGGACACGGACAAACACGAGCATTTCATCGAACACCTTATTTACATTGTTATCTGTGACATTCTCCCCCACTTATTCCTTCGACGTCCTCGTCGAAGCCACTGTAGACGCTGCATCTCCTCGCATTTTGTTGAATCTTCAATCTTCTGCTTTGGCTGCAATACGCCCCTTTGGCTCCCAGCCACTCTCCGCCGCTGTTGTTCAGTAGTCGAACTCTGATCCGCCACGCTGCTTCAACTCACCAATGACTGAATCTGGTGTGGGGTTGGTTGAGTTGTGCTGATCTTTATTGGTTCTCACGGATCCTTCTGATGAAGGAAAAGACCTGCCTTATTATGCGCCAGTATCACAATATACTCATGTTGCTTGAACTGGATGGATGCTTGTTGGAACTTTGATGAGCATCGCCTGGCAGACTTTAAGGTTTTTGAGGTCCTTCCTCCACAATGTTTGCCCATTGAACCTTCTTCCACGTTTAGTTGTCACTTCCAAGTGTGTTCGCAACACTCCCTCTTTTGATTGGTCAATTGGGAAATGAAGCGGACAATCTACTCTCAGTAGTACTGATCACCAATGGTGAGGATTTGACAACTATTGTCTTCAATAAGCTTTCTTTGAAGGGTCACTGAACTTATGCAGAGCTCCTCGGCTGGATAAGTAAGAGAACTGGGATACTTGACTTCACCCATTCTCTTAGTAGTTGAGAAGGCAAGGTTACTTGACTTCGCTCACCTCCTCGAGTTAAGAGAATTGGGATACTCAGTTTCGCCCATTCTCTTGAGTTGAGAAGGTAAAGGTTACTCGATTTCGTCTGCCTCCTCGAGTTTGTACTTCATGCATTGAGCTGGTTACTAACATTCGCCCGCTCTTTGCTCACACTTCTGAAGCACTTGAAGTGTTTGCACTCCTTGCGTTGAGTTAGCTACTGTGATTCGCCTTCCCACTGCCATTGAACTTCTGGAATACAATAAGTTTTGCCCGAAAAGAGAAAAAAGTTTACCCCAACTTGGAGTCCCCCAACTTGGAGTAAGTCTTTGATAGATCTAGTCGCCTCTGGGATTCTACCGCCTTCTCCATCCCCTTTGTCGCCTACTCCTCTGAATAGAAAGGTACAGTACCGTGTACTGCCTACTTCGTTCCTTGGTCGAGCACTCCTGCATCAACTCGAAGTCCCTCGCTTTCGGCTATCTTGATGAGAAGCCCATCGACATCGGTCTTATGAAGTTTCTTGGCCTCTTCCCTTCCGCCCTGTCTTGGTACTTGGAGTTTGCCTTTGCATTCTCCACCTCCTCGGCCCCCTTTTACGACCAATGCTCTCCCTCCATGAGAGCTAGGGATCGATGACTCCACGGAAGTCCCGCCTCTGCGGTACCATGGTGCTGCCAAGCCCATAGCCCTACTATCCGTTGCCTTGCATCTGCATCCCTTCCTTCGCGATCGGTAGATCCGCCTCTGCGACACTGTGGTGCTCCTCCGAGTCCACCTCCTTTCTAACCGATGCTTTACTTTTGGGTAGCTGAGCCCCACTGGACTCGTCGTCGCTTCCTTGCCCCTTTCAACCACCTGCTTCGACACCACTGTGTCCTCCTAGCAGTTCTCCTTGGTCGATGGAAAGACAGACTGCAACTCTCATACATGGCCTCCGCCATCTTGTTGCAGGGCTCGCGTCGATTTTGTTCTCCTTAGCTTCCTTGGTAGCAACGTTCGCTTACTCGGCTTTGTCCTCTGACTTGCCGGGCTCCTTTAAGCGAATGGAGCACTGAAGCAGTCCAACTCTCCAGCTGCTCCGTCATATCTTAGTATGATCAAGTCCCCTCCATGAGACTCACTGGTACTTGCAATCTGACTTCTCCCTCGGTGGTACACAGCCCCCATATGTTGATGACCAAGGCTTTCATCTGATGTAAGCTTCGATGCATACACACGGAAGACCCGCCTCTGCGATACTGTGGCATTCACTCCTTGAATCCACAGCCCTTCTTGTCGTTGCATTGTTCACCAAAGTGGAGCTCCCAGCAGCTCCTGATCATTCACATGATCACGTCCCCCTCCATGGGACTCACTGGTACATGCACTTGGACTTCTTCCTCGGTGGTATACAGCCCCCATATGCTGATGACTAAGGCTTTCATCCAATGCAAGCTTCGATGCACACATGAAGACCCGCCTCTGCGGTACCATGGCATTCACTCCTTGAATCCATAGCTCTTCTCCTTGTTGTGTCGTACACCAAAGCGGAGCTCCCAGTAACTCCTGATCATACCTCCGCATGATCTTGTCCCTCACGGGATAAGATTGCCTGTATTGCATTGCCACGAACTATTCCACCACGATCCGCTGCACCATGTCGCCTCCTGGTGACATCTCCATTGCATACAAATTCTCATGTGATGAACTCGGACTATGACTTCTCCACGTGTGGCCTCTGCCAACACATCGTAGGGCCTCCGCCATCTCCGATTTTTAGTACCTTGGCAATTCACCTTCGTCCACCCACTCTTGGGTCACACCTGGACGAAGCATAGCTCTAGGACAGTCCGTCGCCTAGTAGCTTCTGAAGTCCCCTGACTTCGCTAGAATTGGTGCACCATTGTCTGGATCCTGGGCCTCTATCCCCAACCAGCACAATCTCTACTACGCACCACTTGTTCCTGACAACTCGAATGGCAACACTGTGGCATATTCTTCAAGAGTACCCGCCTCTGCATCCTCTTGCCCCGTGCTAAGGTATCATGATCCCAACTTTGCCTCCGCAAGTTGAATCACCTTAGTTACTCCGTCAAATACATCTCTGAGGTAGCTTGCATGTGCCTCGAAGCTCCCTTCATCTTTGGCACCATGCAAGATAAGTCTGCCCCATCAGAATGAAGAACACATGGAACGACATGATCCCACTCTTGCCTCTACAAGAGTTCATGCCCTTGACCTCTGTCCAAGGAAAGCTCTGTGCCTCCGCTCCATGTTCCATCTTCTATGTCGACTCTCTTCATGCGGCTTGGATACTTCACCAAGTTCCACCCAAGTCGCTCCACTCCTCGATTTGCATTGAGTTGATAGTGGCCCCCGTGCCCACCATTCCACGAGTCAGCCCTCCGTTAAGTTTGATTTCTACATCGACTCGAAGTGTGCCTTCATATGATGTTGCCTTGGATTGCTCCCCCACTTGATCTCGAAATGCATCCACCAATGCATTACCTCGTTCGAGATCATGCGACGACTCTTCGTCACTCGCTCGGTCCGTTGAGTTTTGTGGAGATATTACCTTGAGAAACTCTTCCTCAATATGTGCGATATGTTGCACATGATTCTCCCTCTGGAGAACTAGGACTTATCCCTCCTGGATATCTGTCATGTTGGAGCAACTTTCCTCTTTACATTCTTCCCACTAGAAGTTTCGAAGACCACCATCCTCTTTGGACTACTCCGTCTTGCTGAACAACTTGTGCCTTGTTCTGCCCCCACAATTGCACTTGCTAGATTGCGACCCTTTGCCAATACAGTCTCCACTGCACCCTTCAGGGTCTAGCAACGTGCTGAACTTGTTGCACATTTCAACTGCCTACGAACGTATCCTTTCCATGTCGAAGAGAAAGTTCTGATGCTCCATGGCACTGAGTTCCGATCGCTCCATAGGATGGCCACGAACACTCCGTCATCCGTGTACAGCCCTTGCATGAGTACCGAATCCTTCGAGTTAGCAATTCTCCTCACCTTTGTGAGTTTTGCACAACTCTTTCGGTCATTACGCAACACCTCCTACTTTGCACGGTCTCATCTTTCACCAAGCACCCCGCTTTGCCTTGAGCACCGTCAAGTTTGGTTGCCAACGTCGAGCTATAGCTTGAACTCAACCATCCCAATCTTTGTGCGCTACACATTCTTCTCCGCTTGCTTGTCCTAGTGGTGCCTCTTGCACAAAGGGGTTGGCCATTCCTCTAAATATCAAACCTGGATGCCCGCTCCTCTAAGCGACTCCTTTCCCTACATCTCAATGTCCGTTTCCCGCTCTGATACCACATTGTCACGGGCTTAGCTGATTTTACCTAAGCCGTGCGGCACCTATGCGTGTCCGTCCGCAAAGGTCAGCCTTCCTCGAGATCTCCTAGAGTCCCTTAGACTTACAAAAGAGAAAACGGGCCAGAGGAAGCAATTCCAACGAGATCCACAAGCAACTGCTCAAGCAAACACTTTATAAAGCCAGATACAAATTACACCCATGGACATTACAAACTCATAGAGGTTGCACACAAAGGATAATGGTCCATTACATACCGAAGTCCCCACAAGTGCTTACAAGACACACTTGTATTTACAAGCCAAACTTGGCCATAAAGCAAATTAAACTAGGACTGCTAAGCCTACTGCAAGCCCGCTTCTTGCTGTACAAGATATGTACATAAATCGAATGACACGAGCATTTCATCGAACACTTTGTTTACATTGTTGTCCGTGACAGCTCGGTAAGGAAAACCTTGCTTCTAGCTCATTAGAGCAAAGGCCGATTCATTAAAGGCATTACAACAGCAACAAAGCAACATTTGAAATCACCGCTGATAGCTCTTAGAGAGTATTTTCCCCTAAAGAAAAAAACTACCTAAACTTCAACCAGTTGTGTACCAGAAAGAAAACTACTTTACACGGAGCACTAATTCTTTTGCTTCACTCTGTATTCCAATTTATACAATAGGGAGGTAATAGTTGTCATTGATCCATATTTGCACTGTGAATCTGTGATATGATCATGAAAGATTGATGTTGTCTGATTGTTATTATGGTCTATGTCTAACTCGAGTTCTGTCATATTGTTGCAGTCCAATTTTTGCACAAGAGAGGGAATAGTTGTCATTGATCCATATTTGTGCTGTGAATCTGTGATATGACCACGAAAAACCGACTGATTGTTATTATGGTCTATGTCTAACTTGAGTTCTGTCTGACTTTACATGTTTTTACATATTCTCGATGGAATTTTGAATTATTTCTAGACTTTTTCCGTATGACACGGTAAAAAGTCAATTCCAATATTTGCATGTCTTTTGGCCTTGGAAGATATATTCAATTTGTCGGGAGCTCATTGGTCATTGTATTCCTAATTGGTCAAGAACAGTCTAAATTCAAATATCTATTAAAAAATCGATGGTGACAAGCCTTAGAGATCCTAATATTGGACTTCTGGCACTAAAAGATTGTGATATGCAACGACAAGCTGGGGACAAATACTTAGTGAAATGTCACAAAAGCATATACCAATATTCATCCATACCACTGTTATCTTCATATAGTAGCTCAATTCCAAACTAATTCTGATACTTGCCAAGTATTATTATTTTCTTCAAATATATGCATAAGTGTATAAACACAAAGAATGAATGCAAGCGAATTTGTAAACCACCTAGCAATTGACATTGTTAAAAGAAACATGTCCAATGATTATAAAAGAAAAACATCCAGAGCACGAAATGAAGTGTTATCAATCCTAGTTAAGGATACAAAAATATCTGTGACAACTCACAAGTTCAAAGTTAGAGATATAGATTATATTATATACAAGCATTATTGGAAACTTTATCTAAACTAATTCCATTGGAAGTAGTCATCTGCAATAATCTTAAACTCAATTTTACCACAATGGGACTGAGATATGTAACATTTACCAGTCATTTTGAATGGATAATAATATCTGATTTCTTGATTCTGAAAGAAGCTTGGATATTATTGCAGCATAACAAAATACCACAAATGAAATGACGCCAAAAATTATACAGATCCATCCGCAGCACAAGTTTGATCTTGAAAAGGTTGGCCGTAACATTGTTCTCGCTTCTAGAAGTCCTTCAATTGTTTTATTTATTAACATGAAAGATAAAAGAACAAACATTTCAAAACTGGTAATCACAACATATAGAAGTCAGATCTCAAAATTCTGGCATTCAGTTAACTCAGAAAGAAATTATGGTTATAAAGATAAGACTGAAGGAGAAGAAGATGATTGCAGGTATTGAAAAGGTATGTGCTAGCTTAAGAAAAATAATAATAGTCTACACGTCATGTATCGTGATTCAAGACCCGCCATGGGCCGAAATGGTTTAAGTCTAATCGGAGTTGGAGAATTAAGCTAAGTTGCATAATTTCACCAAGATTTCGGCGGTAAAGGTAGGAAATACAGGAACGAAACCATTCCCACAACTGATTACAATGGCCGGGGTCGGGATCGAGCACGGACGATTCCGGAAACAAAAGATCTAAAGATAAATGCAAGGAATCGAGATATGAAGAGAGAAAGAGGAACTAAACGAATACGAGAGCCCACTTTGCCACCGTTGTAGGAGCCGAGAAGGACCCAGCAGCGGTTGTGGACCGCCATCTACGTTCTCCGTCAATCCACGGCCGACGATAAATAACCCTAACTCCAAACCGGTGGCGCACAGCAGTACAGCTCGAGAAAGGGACGGTCGCGTGGTCTGATACCGCTGATCCAGATAACGAAACACGAATTAACCAGCATCGTTTGCACGAATCATAAAGCCCCCGAGATGTTGATGCGGAACAATGGCTAGCCTAATCCATCATATCGACAGGACTAATTTATGGTCCCACATATTTCTTGTTTTATTAAGCCAATTTTCCAATGACATAAAATATTATAAACACTGATCAAAGGGTATTATGGAGATTACATCAATAACACGGGTCTGAAAAATATTAAATTTAGTTTGTTTTCGTAAACTTCGTGAAGACGAAATATAAAACTATTTCTGGTACTACATAAATGCGGACACGTGTACATATAACCCACCAGTACACAAGAAAATAGTCAATAATTTGACGGTTCATTCAAATTGACTACAACTTTATTAATGTGTAAATACTAGAGGGATTAATCCTCATCCAATTAATTTTACATAAAAAATAATACTAATATATCCTATTCATTTATCAAGTTAAGACTTACAATTTTATTTTAAATCTAAAACATTAATTTGATGATAATATATTAAGTCCATTTATCAAGAGTTGACGATTTGAATGTCGATAAAAAAGTTATAAATTCAATCTTCTCTCTGCCATTTACCTTTGGCAAAAAAACCGAATCCTTAAAAGCTTTTCTTGTTCATTCATTATGGATGATAGAAATTAAATTAGAGAAATAAATTGAATGAAGAAAACAAATAACTAAAATGAAAAAGGCACAATATAATAATGTGCAAAGATACTATACATAAAGCAATGTGCCGTTTAGACATTGACATATAGAACAGGATTACAATAAACCTCTCTCTCATCTAACTACATTTGGTAGCAATAAGAATCTCCTATCTGTTTGAACTGGATCTTTTCTCCTTCCCTTTCAGAAGTTCATCAGTGACCATTGAAGTTGGACAGTGCTTGCCTGAATAAAATTAATTGATGAATGATAAAGCACTGATTTGCAGCTAATGGAAGTTACAATGCAATGTGATCCAAGGTTGGAAAGGCTTACCAGCAAATGATTATGCCTAATTGGATCAAGGATGCTACATGGAGATCACATGTTCATATACGATGCTTGTTCTGGGAGTATAAGCAATATCACTACTGAACCCTACACACAACTCAAGTGTCCTTTTGAGCGTTCCCTTCCAACAACTTGAAGTCAGCTTGTTTAAGTTCAACATACTTCCCAAGCCTAATCAATGAGCATTAAAAAATAATAAATCTTCAATTAATTATACATCTTTAGTATTGAATATATTCATCGAGGAAGAATTCAGCTTTGTAGATCCGTCCATCTCAGTTGTTGGACAGGCATTATGGAGAAAATGGTCCATGCAAATTGGCTCATGAAAAATTTGGACAATCTGCATTAGTGAATTACCATGTCTTTTAATATATGCATAAAATCATACTTGACCATGGAAACAAGAGGGGGATAAAGCTCCAAGTCTGTAACAGTAAGACATAAAGGTGCCACAAAAGCAAAATCTGATGTTTATAGTGGAGAAACATCTTTATATAGGAGGAACATTAAGACTTGTTGGTGTTGTGTGTATATAATACATATAGTGGAGATAACAAGCAACAAAAGATAGGCAAGAAAAGAAATTACCCAAGATCTGATGGGAGCCTGAATCCACCCATACCTACTCGCTTCAACGAATAAAGCTACGAGATCAAAATAGATTAAATTAGCCAACAAAGTCAAGTGCAAACACAAAGCACAAGAAACAAAAGTATCAAAAAGCTGTTGGTTTAACAACCAAGACTGAAGTTAAATTAAATAGCAAATCCTTATAGAATACACAAAGATGAATAGATATATGGAGCATACATTCACATCTATGTTTTCCTACACATAAACACACACAAATTAGTATAGCATATCATAAGAGTGGGATTTGCTTCAGTTAGAGGTACATATTTGAATTTTAGAAATACCATTTGAACAGTACATGTATAATTTTAAACTTTGGAAGGTACATGAAAGATTTGATAATTTTCAGAGTAATACATCAACATAGTGTCGATGGATCGCAATTGAGCGGACAATTGCAAATAAACAGAAATTTTAAGTGGTACTGACAACATAAACTTAGTTTAAAGCCCAAGTTCAACATATATTCTTATTGCAAATGATTTGGTCAAAGAATTCAATATGAAAAAAAACCGTTGATCAGTTGGTACTGTGTCACAAATGCACTCTTTGCAAACACAACTAGTGTCAGTCAGCAGCTGTACTATTAGCCACAGCCAACTTAAAGCTTCTCGATATTGACAGTGCTGGCACAGTATCAATAGGATGCTTCTTGTTGTGCCAGGGGTGTGGCCACACATTATGATAGTTATAAAATGCCTGTACCTACCAGCAAAGGCTTTTCTCCACAACGTACCAACATGTTACAGAACTCATGCAAATGAAAATGAATTTCTTAGTTGAAAGCACCACTAAATCCCCTTAGTGATGCTTTAATTAGACAAAAGTCTAAAATCTCAAAACTTGTGTCCAATTTTTTCAAAACTCATTCTCAAATTTGTCTTTCAAAAATACTGATGGGAGACAGTATACTTTATGAATATCATTTCACCATCTTAGCCAATAGACCAAACATTAAGTGGCATTATTCCCTACAAAATAGTTCACTATAATAATAAGTGGCAGTACTTATGAAGATAGCATTAGTAAATATTGTCCAGATGTATTTTCACTTCACATTGATACTGTGTCCAATGTCGTGGGATGACCACTTTCCAGGCAATCCCCAAACAGACCTATTTGTATCTGGCAATCTACCAAGCCATTTAGCCAATTACAAGCAGGAACCTAAAATCCTCCCAGAAAGACCATATCTGGGATATGGACTGACTCTATAAACAGTTAACGGCTGCAATTATAGAATAAGAATTTTACTGTTTGATCATAATTCAATGACAAAGGTGAAATGAAGAAGTATATCAGGTGAAGTAGGCAACAATATACACTATAGGGTAGAAAGACGAACCAAACCAGTTGTCTTAGATATTAGCATATTGCTATTTATTAGAATTCCTTTTAATCTATCATGTTACTAGTAGTTGAATAAGAAAGACCAAGAGGTCAAAATAAGGTAACAGATTGTTCTTTATATGTTATTAATTACTAATAGAAACACTATCTGATGAACCTATAACAAGAATAATCTCCAGGAATAAATTAAAATACCCATGAAGAATCACTCGAGTTTGAATCTGTGCCGTAAGGACAGATGTGAAAGTTAATTCTGTGGACAAATGTCTAAATGGCTACAGAAAAATGCTCCAGAGAAACGGAAGGAAAAATACACCAATGAGCTTACGGTGATCAACAAGACAAAAGAGGCATCAACATTTGCTAGTTAACTGACCACAGAATCAAGCAACCAATTCTTTGAAATTCAGCAACAAAAAGAAATACTCTAATTAGAAGAATGATACTTGAAAAAAATGTTGATTACAACTACAACATGACTAGTCATAAAAGAAATAAAACATATATAATAAAAAAACATAAAAACAAAGACAAACCTGCAATCCTGCATTTTTTACAAGTTCACGTACTTCATGATTCCTCCCATCATGAACCTGTCAAAAGTCATTACAACACATTGGTTATACTTGATGCATCAACAAATACAATTCCGATCAATACTGATGAAATAATCATAGAAAAATTATACAAAATTTAAATGCAGGTTAAAAAGGGGGAAAATCAAATAGTCAGTCTTTTGTCTTTTTCAAACCTATCTAAACCAATAAAGGCTGACAATCTGTGTGTATGATGAATACATTGTTATTTCTCTACACCTTCGCTAAATTGATACTAACAATGTGATAATGTTTAAAATACAACTCCACTGATACAAAGTATCTGTACCACTATTCGAAGTCTAGGCCTTGACGCATCAGGCTGATTTGACAGTAGTTCCACAAGATCAGGTACACAGTGGACACCTTCAACTTCAGTGCCCTCACTTAGAGCTCCGAGGTGTCGTCTATTGACCTTACCATCTACAGTTGCTATATATCTGCAATAAAAAGAGTGAGATTTAATATAATCAGGAAGGCTTTATTTGAAGAATTTAAAGCTGAAACATTAAATAAAAGGAACAGAGGATCCTTGTTTGAGTATCAACTGTTCTTCTAAAAAGGGATTAGCTTAATAAATAACTTGAAATAAATCTTACCCAGAAGAGATGCATAAAATAAAGCTATGTAAAGAAAATAAGAAAGCTTGGAAGTGACTTAAAAAATATTTAAGAGATTACTAGGTCTTGTATAACAGTCACATTAAATTTCATTCTTATCAAGTGGTGCACTACCATCAAACCAAAACAATGATGTGCTATAATTTGTTAAGATTCAATATAAATTAAGACAAAAGTTCCAATTTAAAAATATGACAATTAAGCAAACAATGAACATCCACATTCTGCAGAAATAAGCTGCTAGGTATGTTACTTTCATGCCTTCTGAATAACAAAAATGCATCAAGAAATTTGTAACCAGAAAAGTTATATGGCAAAAGAACAATTATGAAGAGGGAGAAAGAAGAAAAACACAAAAAAAAGGTTAAATAAGGGAAGAGGTCACAGGTTCAGTTTATCTGGAAAAATATCCTGACCGGTGTGTAAGGTGTCTATGTATATATGGATACTTTACCAAAGCTTCCACTAAAGCAATCATATCTTATGGTTTCTTTCTTTAACGAAGCTTCTAATAGACTATCACACCACAAAAGTTTTGGATGTTCATGCTCTATAGTATAATAATCACTAAAAGGGAGCTCAAACAACTTCAAGAGAAACACAACCATTTCAAACATGTTTAGTATTTAAATTTCCTAAACACTGTCCTTGACCTAAAGCATCAACTTAAAACTTCTAAAAAGCAGTAATCTAGGAAATGGATGTACGGGAACTCCTTGCCATGTGCAGTTTTATATCCACTTTCTAAACAAAAAATACTGAAATAAGCACTTCCCATAAGCAGGACCAAGAATTGTTACAATGGGACATCAGAGGTTCAATGTCCATTCTGAAATTTGTAAAAATAAGCTCCATACTTACCTGAGGCACGATTGCTTTTCATCAATTTTGGATACAATTAACCCCATCAAACTTATGTATCCGATAAACGTAAATATGTAACTTTCCAATAACAGCTTCAATGAAATAAAAATACATCATTGAGACAAGAAAAACTGATTGAGATAATTGTGACTTGCAATTGATCTTTCCCTGGTTATAAGAGGCATGAACATAACTTGAACATACACTTTTGAGATCCACTTTTCAAATATTAACTACACAATCATTTGTGGTAAATAAGATATGTATCTATGCTATCTTAAAGTGAAGCATAAATATCAAGCAAGAACGTACTCTTTTCTTAATTCAGATGAGGGATGAGAAATTCTCTGAGCAAAATCACCTGAGAAGAAATAATGCAACACAAGTTATTAGTACATAGAACTCCAAATGACTAATCATAAAAGCAATATAACAGGATAATGTCTATGTTGCCATATTATTTGTACCATCATTAGTAACAATAATCAAGCCAGTTGTTGCAACATCAAGGCGACCAACAGTGAATAGTCGTGGCTTTGGTAGCCCTGGATATGATTTACTCTGCAAATATGAAAAATGTGAACATTTATAGAAACCTACACCGATCAAAATGTATAAAGAAGGAAAAAAATCAAAGCTTCAACATTTCTTGTATAACATTATAGGCTTCTTTTGTGCTAAGCATGTGTGTGAAGACTTGCATAATTTTTTTTTCCAGACAATGTATAGGCTTGTATTGTCAAATGACATCATCCAATCTCCATAATATGCATGTCAAATGGACATACCCAGCTCTTCAAAAAATCACCAAAGAGGGAGACAACTGATTTAGAATCCTCAGCACCTGAGCAAATATACCTGCATCTTTAAAATATGCACTTAAACACAAAAGCACATTAAACTAAAAGGTAAGTGAGAAGGGACTATGATTCACAAATTACCAACCCTTTTGGTTTGTTAAGTGCAAAGTACAACTTAGGAGGTAGCTTCTTAGACAGGCGATTCCCATTAACATATATAGAATCCTTCGCAAGGTCAACCCGGGTCTACATATCACCAAAAATCCAATACATCTATGAGATTATTCTGGCAATTTTTGCCATAGGAAGAATTTCACAGAGTTTAGGCAAATTCGACAGTTAAGAGGTTAGCATATGAGAAAGTTATATTAAATACTAAAAAAAACAGGGCCCACAGTTGTACCTATTAAGAAAAAGAAATTTTTCTATGGGAAAATGTAAAAGGCAGGATAAGAAGCAACTTGTGTATGATAAATAAAAATGAGCAAATTTCTAACAGAAATAAGTAATGAGAAATCACAAGCTTAAGCATGCATTTAAGAGAATATACTGACAAGTTAATGTTGTACAAAGAAACAATCAGGACAATTTAATTATGCTAATCAGGATGTCAAAGGACAACACTGATATGGACAACATAATAATCAATAAAGAGAAATAAGGATACAACACATAGTAGCACCATCTCAAAGATGGTAAACAAGGATAAAAATCACTGATAGCACTACACACTGAAATTTTGCCCATTGACCCAACAAAATTTTACAAAAAAAATTGACAGTTGATGGCTATCATAGACCGCAGGCTCACAATGCTCTTAAGCCAACCTCAATCTCATAAGAGTTTGCAACAGACCATGCAGCCAACTGATTCTTTCATGCAGCCATGATTTATTTTTTATGATGGTTTAAGTCACAAGATGATGCAACAGATGATACAGCCAAGTGATTTTGAATAATAGTTTATTAGCATAAGTTCTGTTTTTACATCTAAAAATAATTAGCTGCACATAACTAAAAGAACAGCTGCTAATGACCTAAGTCTATCTTCCACTACCTCTAACAAAAGACTAAAGGTATACAACGGTGGACTACACTAGACAATAATGAAGAAAACATACCTGTGGAGAAGTACAAACTGACCCATTGACTGTCACTTTCCCTTCAAAAATCAATTCTTCGCAACTCCGCCTTGATGCCACTAAAACAGAATAAACAAGGAAAGAGAAAATACACAAGATAACACCTTAGATTTACCTCCAGCAGCAGCCAGGAGCTGATAATAAAGAACATTAGTTGAAGCTTTTCGCCAAATTATAGAAACAACGGGTCGGGTGATTTACCTCCAGCAGCAGCGAGGACTTTACTGAGCCGCTGCGGCTGCTCCCGAATGTTCTGATTGTAAAACCTTCTCGCGGCCTTGGAGTACTTGGGAGCCGATGTGGTCGAAGCGAGAGACGACGGAGCCGTCACCGTCGCTCCCGACGGCTTCTTCTTGTCGACCTTCTTCTTCTCCTTCTTCGCCATCTTAGCTTCGACCATGGCCTGGAGGAATCGGGCGGGAGGGTTGGACTGGAGAGTGAGCTGGCCATCCTCGCCGCGAACGATCCACGGGATGAGCATGGGGATGGGAGCGGCGGAAGGGTCCGGAGAGAAAGGGTCCGGTACTAGGGTTTTGGTAGCGGCCTCCTTAACATCGGGTGAGGGGGCAGTGCCGAAGGAGATGTTGAACTCGGTGGCGGCAGAGATGCGGCGGAGAAAGGGTACACGGCGGAGGGTAGGGAAAGGGTGGAAGGCGGCGAACGCCATTGTAGCCGCCATCCGAGGTGACTGGTGTGGCTGAACGAAGATAGAGACGATTCTTTTAGCGTCAAGGGGTTTGTAACGGGACAACGCCCGTTATCTGTAAACCGTTATCTTAAAATGACGCGATATTGGGGGTATTTCTTTGGAATAATAGAAATCGGCGGATTATTCCAATATTTTTAGACTAATGCACTATCACTTAGCATTTATCTTTAACATTTCATTTGATTTTGATCATGAATTACTTAAATCTTTATATTTTATTTCTATTTAATAAATATCAAATAATTATTTTTATTATATTATATTTTAACTCATAAAAAACTATTTAATATAAATATATATAATTTAAATTAAATAAAAATATATTTTAATCATTATGATTTTGGTTATGAACCACTTAAATCATTATGATTTTACTTATATTTAAAATAATATATTTTAAAAAATATAATATATAATCCCCTTTCATCATTGTGAGTTGACAAAAAATTAAAACATCATATGATGTAGAATAAATTATTAATATAATAATATATATTTAAATTTAAAATAAAGTTTCACTTGTAGATGATTAGGTGATGATAGAGGCAAAAGAGACGCCACAGACAAATGTGAATAAGAGTTGGACCATGATGTAGTAAGCTCAGCTATGGGGACTAATGTTGATTCTGTCTAAATAGGACATGAAACCTCATTCCTAGTTTTTACATTATTTGTAATTTTTCTCATCAAATCATGGCTATTATAAAATATATATATATATATATATATATATATATATTATATATATATATATATATATATATATATATATTGATATGACAAAAATTGATCTGACTGTCACATACCCGCACCCTTGAATGACTAGATCTCCAGCGTGGTCGACTTGACACAGTGAAGCCGACTTGACACAGGCATGGGGAAGCCAGCGACTGTACGGTCGACTTGACATGGGTAAGACTGATACGCCACAGCTACAGCAGGCAAAACGCACGTCTCACCCCAAGGACCACGGACGATGTGGAGAAGTACAACAGCATGGTAAGCCCTCAGGTACAAATGACATGTAGCACCCACTATAAAAGTTTATGTACCTCTACGGAGCAAGGGGATCGCAAATCAACAACTAAACTAACTTAACCATCGGAGGGGTCACGTCGAGAACCCCACCCGACCTGACCTTCTTGCAGGAATTAGCAGTCGACCCGAGCTTAGGCCCGTCTTCCCGACCCGAGATTCGATGAGCCAACCACCGACCTACCGAGTCGGACCCGAGGGCTCCCTCAATTCAACTGTGCTCCACCTCCTCTCCACCGAGACGAATGCGGGCGAGCTAGCGCACACGTGCCTGAACCAGCCGTGCCCACTCAGCAGACACGGAGGCACAGACCGCGCCTACTGGGCAGGCACAAAGATTTTCCACTAACATTTTGGCGCTAAAAGGAGGGCCCATGTCGCAAGAACGCCTGCTTGGTAACTCGAATGCGGAGCACCGCACGGAGCCTAACCACCCTCAACAAGCGGAAGAGGTCACCACAACGGGGTCGACTCCGAACCATTTCTGGAGGATGTTAACCGACCCAGGGTTCCCACCACCAGCATCCAACCCCGCACCATTCGTCGTCACGGCTGAGGCTTTTCTCGGCCTGACCAACCAAGTTCAAGCGCTGGCTGGCATGGTGCAAACCATCATACCCTAGTTGCCCCAGCTCATACAGTCGGTAACTCCACAATCTGCTCCTCCGACAACATTTCCCTAGATGGAGTCACCCGTGGCCCCGAATCAAGAGATTCAACTCGAAACGGAAGTGCTACAACGCCGGGCTACGAAAGTTCGTGCGGGCTCCCCGACTGCTGCACCTGCTCGATCGCAAAGTCGCTCTTGCGATCCAATCCAAACCAGTCCCGACTTCGACACCCTGTCATCTGATTCCGCTGATTCGTTGAGGGAACAAGTCCGCCAAGTCTATCAGCGGCTGGATGAGGTCCAGAAGGAGGTCCTCAAATCAAAGGGGGAGGTCGGAAAGAGCTCGAAAGGTGGCTCCTCGTTCACCCCCGAGATACAAGATAAACCCTTATCGGCCAACCTCAGACTCCCTGCCCTTGAACTCTATGATGGCAGCTGCGACTCAACAGAACACGTCGCAACATTCCACGCTCAAATGGCTCTGTACGACACGTCTAATGCATTGATGTGTCGAGCTTTCTCGACCACTCTAAGAGGACCGGCCAGGACATGGTATTATCGTCTAAAACCCGTCTCTATATCATCATTTGATTTATTGGCAAAAGAGTTTGAATTAAACTTCTTGGTGAGTGCACGCCCAAAACCGACCACCGCCTCCCTTCTAGGGTTGGCCCAAGGAAACGATGAGTCCCTCTCCCAGTTTGTGGGATGATTCGCCTCACAGGTCCGAGGAGTCCCTGGTGTCCATCCTTCCCTAGCCATCCAAGCATTCCTAATGAGACTTAAGCCATCAAGGTTTTTTTTGTCGTTGATCGAACGACCGCCCATAACGGTACCCGAAATGCTACAGCGGGTGCACCAATACATAGCTGCCGAGACGCTGGTGGCAAGTAAGCGAGACGAGTCGAAGCGCCCCCGAGTAGAACAACCTCGAGAACACCCCTCGGGACAACTAAAGAGGAGGGATGACAGGTCGGATATGTTGCCATCAAGACCTCCCCCGATACCCCTCAACTCGACTCAAACAGAGATCTTTCAGATTCGGGAGAAGGGGCTCCTGAAAGCTCCCAATCCAATGAAGACACACTCTGAAAGATGTGACAAAAGAAGGTATTGTCATTTTCACAGGGAACATGGCCACGACACGGAGGAGTGCCGCGACTTGCAAAATCAAATTGAAGACCTCATCCGACATGGGCACTTGCGTCGCTATGTGTGCGACAAATCTTCTCCCCAACAATCAGCCCACCCCCGAGACCCGTCGCCCCGACCAAAAGGGGCGATGGAGAAACAAATCGATGTCATCATCGCGAGGCCGACCTCGAGCGACGACAACTCCTCGGCGCGCAGGGCTTATGCATGCGCTGAGGTCGGAAAGAGACCTGTGCATGAAGAAGACCTTGACATCACCTTCAGGTCAGGGAACGAAGAGTACCCCTACCATGACGACGCTCTAGTGATCTCAATTCGAATGGCAAATGCCCGCGTCAAAAGAGTTATGATCAACACGAGAAGTTTAGCCGACATCTTGTATTTTGATGCCTTTTAGAAATTGAGATTGACTGACAAAGACCTCGTCTCCCTGACATCTACTTTGACAGGGTTCACTAGAGACTTCGTCTCTCCTATGGGGGCGGCCACAATTCCCATCATGTTTAGAGAAGAATCGAGGTCGAAAACTCTCATTGTGTCGTTCATGTGAAACTTCCATCAGCGTACAACGCCATCATCGAACGACCGACCCTCAATCAGCTCAAGGCGGTCATCTCAACTTATCACAGGCTCATGAAGTTCCCGACTCAGGCGGGGGTTGACGAAGTCAGGAATGACCCAAGAGAATCCAGACAATGTTATCTGACGGCAACAACACTGCCTAAAAGGTCGAAAGTCCAAACGACCGTAGTGGCCCCCCGAGGCCCTAAGGATAATGCTCGGGATCCCAACCCGACGGAGCAAGTATTGGAGGTGCCCCTCGATCCAGGTCGCCTAAACAAGCTAGTGAAGATCGTCTCAGGACTCTCGGAAGAACAGCGAGTACAACTAGTTGAGTTCCTGGGAAAAGAATGAGGATGTCTTCGCATGGTCCCCATAAGACATGTCGGGGTCGACCCAGAGGTCACTTAATACCATTTGAACATCACACCCGGCACCTGACCCATCAAGCAACGCCCACTCAAGTTTGCTCTCGAGTGACAGAAAACCGTAGAAGATGAGGTCGCTCGCTTGTTAGATGCGGAGCTCATCGAGGAAGTGAAATATCCGACCTAGTTATCCAAGCTAATGAAAATTGGCGAATGTGTGTTGATTATACCGATCTCAATCGAGCTTGCCCGAAGGACCGTTATCTCCTTCCCCGCATTGATCAGCTGGTGGACACCACATCGGGACATCAGTTGCTCTCCTTTATGGATGTCTTCTCGGGATATAATCAAATCCAAATGGCTCTGAAAGACAGAGAGAGTATGACCTTCATTACTCACAATGGCACCTACTGCTACAAAGTAATATCGTTTGGGCTGAAGAACGCTGAAGCGACATACCAACGACCGGTGAATCGTATGTTCAAAGATCAAGTCAGGAGGAACATAGAGATTTACGTGAATGACATGATAGTCAAAAGTTGAAAGACCGAGGCTCACCTCTCGAATCTAGCAGAGACATTCTGCACGCTAAGGAGACACTGAATGGGCTCAACCCGGCCAAATATACCTTCGGCATCACATCTGGGAAATTCCCCGATTTTATCGTTCATCAACGAGGAATAGATGTCAACCCTGACAAGATAAAGGCAATACAGGAGATACAATCCCCAAGGTCAGTGAAGGAAGTCCAATGACTCACAAGCAGGCTAGCGACGCTGAGTCGCTTCATCTCCCGCGCTAGAGATAAAAGCTTAACCTTCTTCCGAGCACTAAGGTCGGCGAAGGATTTCAAGTGGATCCCAGATTGCGAGGAAGCGTTCTGCCAGCTAAAGAGCAACATCGAACACCTACCTCAGTTGGCATCAGTAAAGGACGGAGAGCCTCTCGGCTTGTACCTTACAGCATCCGACTTGGCGGTCAGCTCGATTTTGGTGAAGCTCGACAAAGCTGGATAAAAGCTAATCTACTACACCAACCATGTCTTGGCGGGTCCCAAGCTCCGCTACCCCCCATCGAAAGATTGGCCTTGGCATTGATTCTAGCATCAAGGAAGCTAAGGCCATACTTCCAGACACATCCCATCATGGTGATAACCAACCAACCATTACGTCAGATTCTCTCAAAATTTGATGTTGTAGGTCGGATGCTCAAATGGTCGGTAGAGCCGGGGGAGTTTGACATCGAGTATATGGCAAGAATGGCGATTAAAGGTCAAGTGATAGCAGACTTCCTCTTAGAACTCGCACCTTCGGAGATCCCGGCGAGCTTGGACCTTGTGTGGACATTGCACATCAATGGTTATGCCAACTCGGAGAGAGGAGGCATCGGTTTGGTGCTCAAAGATCCCTCTGGGCACATTTATGAGCACGCTCTTCGGTTGGAATTCAAAGCCATGAACAATGAAGCGGAATATGAAGCATTGCAATTCGGTTTAAAAGTCACTGCTGAACTTGGCACGGAAAACATAGAAATATTTACTAACTCTCAGCTCGTCACAGGTCAGGTTAATGGAGATTTTGAGACCCGAGAAGAGGCGATGGTCAAGTACCTGGCTGAGGCACACCGGATGACGGATCAACTTCGGAAATACATCATCACCAAAGTGCCCCGATCCTAGAATTCATAAGCGGATGTCCTGGCCAGGCTTGCATCCTCTTGCGCAACCAGCACGCAGCCGGGGGGAATAGCAAGGATCCCCAAACCTTCCATCAATCCATGTGTGATATCTATCGCCGAAGAAGGAAGTTGGATCATCGAAATCATTCGTTTCAAGAAAATGAGAGCTCTCCTTGAGGACAAAACGGTTGCCCGGCGGATCAAGAGGGCGAGATCGTGGTACTGCATCATTAATGGTCGGCTCTATCGGCGAGGATTTTGCCGACCCCTCCTTCGATGTTTGCACCCGACCGAAGCGCGCACCACTATAGCTGAGACCCACGAGGGCATATGTGGAGACCATATTGGCGCCCGAACCTTGTCGCACAAGATTCTCATACAAGGTTACTATTGGTCCACCCTGCGTAAAGATGCTCAGACTTATATGCAAAACTACGAGCAATGCCAAAAGCATGCCCGGATCCAACATCAATCGATGTTACCGCTCGCAACCGCGGACTGCACTTGGCCTTTCGCTCAATGGGGAATGAACCTCCTCGGTCCTTTCCCCCGAGCTTCAGGGCAACGGAGGTTCCTAATAGTAGGAGTTGATTACTTCACTAAGTGGCTTGAGGCCAAACCATTGGCCTCCATTACCGAAAGGCAAGTTGAAGGATTCGTGTGGAAAAACATCATAACCAGGTTCAGCCTTCCTAAAGTCATAATCACAGACAACGGAACGTAATTCAACAATGCAAAATTTAAAGCATTTTGCCAAAGCTATCACATTCAACTGAAATTCAGCTCGGTCGCCCACCCACAAGCCAACGGAGTTGCCGAGGTGACGAACCGGGCCATCCTCGAAGGATTGAAGAAGAGGATTTCTGGAGCCCCAACAACTTGGGTGGAGGAGCTTCCAAGCATACTTTAGGCGTCTCGGACAACCCCAAAAACCCAAACGGGGGAATCCCCCTACAACCTAGCCTTCAGAACCGAAGCCGTGCTGCCTCCCGAGGTGGTCTTCCCGACACTCCGAGCTTAAACGCATGACAAGGAGGCATCCAGCCAACAGCTGCGCAAAAATCTTGATCTACTGGAGGAGAAACAAGCTGACGCCCATCTGCGGACGTTAGCCTACAAAAAAGCCATCGCCAGACTCTACGACCATCGAGTGCGACCTCGGTTCATCAGGGCGGGTGACCTGGTGTTGCGGAAGGCCGAGGTCAGCGACCCAACCCGATCCCGTGGAAAGTTAGCGTCGAACTGGGAAGGACCCTACCAAGTTGTGGATGTTGTCCGAGAATGGACTTACACATTGACAACGGCAGAAGGGTGAGTGTTACCGAGACCCTGGCACATTTCAAACCTTTGAAAATTTTATACATAATTTAGAAAAAGTGCTACGATTTGTATTAATGAAAATGTGCTTACAAAAGACGTCGGGACCAAAATGGGGCTCTCCCTGACCTTAGTTACAAAATGTTTGTATGCACGACCTCGACAAAAGGTTAAAACTACAAGTCAGGACTCGGGTGGGTCCGAGTTGTCGAAGGCTTGTTGCCTCTCCATCGACACTAAGTCGTCCTCGGGCCGGATGGTGAAGGGATCCTCCTCGACCTCCGAGTCTGAGTGCAAGGAGCGGAAGCGGGCCAACGCGACCTGATAGCCATACTCGTAGGTGACTCGGCTCATCCTCTCCAAACCTTCCTTGAAGTCGACCGACACCTATAATGGTCGACCGCTTATCTCGGCAACTCGGCTCGAGCACTCTCTATAGCCTTCACCGACTGAAGCAGCTCGTTGTCCATCTTCTGAGCCCTGACCCGTGCCTCCTTCAGCAGCCTCTGGATCTCAGATAAGTTGCCTCAGGCTTCGTTCAGTTCCTTGTCAGAGGCTTCGAGTCATTGGAGTGCTTCATCTCGCTCACGCTTTGTCTTCTTGAGCTCCTTTTCCAGCTCGGAAGCGCGCTCTTCAGCCGTGGTGATCGCCTCCGGACCCCCTCCAGACTTCAAGGCGTCAGTCTCTTGCTGGAGGTTGGTGATACGATAGTTCATGAAGGTTATCAACCGACCCGCATCGTGGACTCGGTCGAACAGTGCCACCTGAACATGCTGGTTCTGCACAAAACAATAGTCGTCAGGAAAGAATCAAAAGAAAGACCGAGACATAAAGATGAGGGTCAGAAGATTACCAACACCATGTCCTTAGCGGCTCGGGCTAGTAGTACTTTCGACGGGAGTCTATACAACTCCCGCACCAACTGCGGGTGCAGGAGTCCCCTCTCGAATTCCTCCGCGGCCAACGGGTCGTTCCAGACCTTCGTCGAATTCTTCAACTTCCCCCATCTGGCCTGCATCTCCTTATCCGGGTCCTGATGAGCCAGGTCAGACATATACAGGGCATAATACCCCGCATCATCTTTTTGGACTTTCATCTTGAAGAGGTCTTTCATGGGCCTCGGGCGGTGGTGGACTGGCGACGCATCCTCCTCGTCGGATTCCACAAGCGTCTCGGGCTCCTAGACCGGCGCTGTCGGCTCCTTGCCCTTGGAGTGGGACCGTGATCCCCCTTCGCTATGGCAAGACTTGTGTCTCCTGGACAGGATCTTCACCTTCTTATGGCGTCGAGCCGGATCGTCGATCTGCTCAGTCGATGCGTCGATCGGCCTTTTGGAAGAAGTCTTTGGGGCTTCTCTCACGGGGCAGACGCCAACCTCCCGAGCTGGCACCGCAGCACAAACCGAAGAGGTTTTACCTTCGGACACCTTTGGCATCCCGCGCAGATCACCGAGATCCATCCGATCTGCATCCCGACTCGCAGGTTAGAAAAAACAACCTAGAAAGTTGAAATAGGGCAAACATAATAGTACCCCTAGAGGTCAGGCTGAGACCTGCCTCGACTAGCCAAAGCTCGGTCATCTCCTTAATCATGCATGAAGAAGAAAGAATTCCCTTCAGCCTGTCGACCAGGACGGACTCCTCGAATAAATATAGGGGAACATTACCGATCGGATGTGCCGGCCAGTCAAGTCTGAACCCCCAGTTCGGACCACTCACAAAAAGATAGCGGGACTTCCAACCTTTGTTGTTGGAAGGAGCCCCCTAACCCTAAAATCGACACGGGCGGTGAGATATTAGCCGCCTCGACTCTTACAAAGGCGAAAGCACGCCATAAATAAGTCCTGAGTTGGGATAATCTCAACCCCTCGACATTCGCCTAAATACACGACAAGGTAGCGTGACGAGTTGGGCGCTACTTGACTTGTTGAGATCCTCCACCATCTGATACATTCCTCTATGATGGGATGAAGTGGAAACCGAAGACCGGCTTCCAAAGCATCCACCGAGATGCACACCCCTAGCGCGTCTGAACTATAGGGACGCTGCCCGGACCGTGGAACGTGCAACCCATATTCAGTCGGGATGCTGTACCGCTCCCTAATGACAGCAAGCGACCCTTCGGTCACCGCCGTGTCCAGGTCATAACCCACTTTCATGACCTCTAAATTCCTCAAGACCCTCGTATCGATCGGCGATGGGGGCCCAGAAGACGCTCCCGAGGAGCTCGCCTCGGGTTCCCCCAGACCTGTTCCCCTCGACCCCGGGGAAGGAACAATCCTAATACTACTGGAAGAGTCCGAGGAGGTCATTCCGACTTGTTCAGAAAACACCAACTGAAGGGGGGCTAGAAGGAGATCCGAGGGAGGAGGAAAAGAAGGTAAAACGAGCAAGTGAGGTCTCAACCTGGCCATAGCAAACTTATAGGATCCAACGGCATCGTTCTAGCTTCCCGAGATAAAGCAAGGGGTCACCTCAAAACAACTCAGCTCATTAAATGCATAACCGCATTGAATTCGTAGCCACGCTGAGTGCGCAAAAAAAAGGGCTCTAAAAATAATAATAATAATAATAATAAATATTTTGACAAGTTCCCCCTCGGCCAAATCCCGTAGATTTGTGCCCGAGTTCGCCCTCTCGACCAAATCACTAAGATTTGTGCCCGAGTTCGCCCTCTCAGCCAAATCACATAGATTTGTGCCCGAGTTCCCCCTCTCGGCCAAACCACCAAGATTTGTGCCCGAGTTCGCCCTCTCGGCTAAATCTCCAAGATTTATGCCCGAGTTTCCTCCCTCAGCCAAATCACATGGATTTGTGCCTGAGTTCGCCCTCTCGGCCAGATCACATGGATTTGCGCCTGAGTTCGCCCACGCAGCCAAACCACTAAGGTGTGGATCAGAATTCATTTCTCAAGCTCTTGCTCGGTCGGATCAGCTTCCGGGTACTTAAACCCAACCAATTCATTTCCAGAGCTCCTGCTCGGTCGGATCAGCTTTCGGGTACTTAAACCCGACCAATCCATTTCCCGAGCCCCGGTTCGGTCATATCAACTTCCGGGTACTTAAACTCGACCAATCCATTTTTCGAGCCCCAGTTCGGTCAGATCAGCTTCCGGGTACTTAAACCCAACCAATTCATTTCCCGAGCTCCTGCGCGATCAGATCAGCTTTCGGGTACTTAAACCCAATCAATTCATTTCCCGAGCTCCTGCTCGGTCGGATCAGCTTTCGGGTACTTAAACCCAATCAATTCATTTCTCGAGCTCCTGCTCGGTCGGATAAGCTTCCGGGTACTTAAACCCAACCAATTTATTTCCCGAGCTCTTGCTCGGTCGGATCAGCTTCCGGATACTTAAACCCGATCAGTTCATTTCCCGAGCCCCAGTTCAATCAGATCAGCTTCCTAGTACTTAAACCCAACAAATTCATTTCCCGAGCTCCTGCTCGGTTGGATCAGCTTCCGGGTACTTAAACCCAACCAATTCATTTCCCGAGCCCTATCTCGGTCGGATCGACTTCCGGGTACTTAAACCCGACCAGTTCATCTCCCGAGCCCCTGCTCAATCGGATCGGCTTTAGGGACTAATTCGACTTTACTGCAAAACCCACGGCCCGACACAAGACCTCATATTCAGTACCCTAATCGAGCACCTCGAGAAGGTCTTCTCGGGTGGGGGGGGGGGGGGGGGGGGGGGGGGAATGATATGGCAAATATTGACATGACTGTCACATCCCTGCACCCTTGAATAACTAGATCTCCAACGTGGCTGACCCGACATAGTGAAGCCGACCTGACACAAGCATGGGGAAGCCAGCGACTGTACGGCCGACCTGACATGGGTAAGGCCGACACGCCATAGCTACAGCTGACAAAACACACGCCTCACCCCAAGGACCACGGACGGTGTGAAGTACGACAACATGGTAAGCCTCAGAGGCAGTAAAGATCTCTCAGGTATAAACGACTTGTAGCACCCACTATAAAAGCTCCTGCACCTCTACGGAGCAGGGAGATCACAAATCAACAACTAAACTAACTTAACCATCTGAGGGGTCGCGTTGGGATCAGGAATTAGCAACCGACCCAAGCTGAGGTCTCTTTTCCCGACCCGAGATCCGATGAGCCAACCGCCAACCTGTCGAGCCGGACCCGAGGGCTCCTTCCATTCAACCGTGCTCCACCTCCTCCTCACCGAGACGACTGCGGGCGAGCTAATGCACACGAGCCTGAACTAGCCGTGCCCACTCAGCAGACACGGAGGCACAGACCACGCCTACGGGCAGGCACAAAGATTTTCCACTAACATATATATATCTATATATGTATATATAGATGTATATATATATATATATATATATATATATGTATATTTATATATATGTATATATATATGTATGTATGTATATATATATATGTATGTATGTATATATATATATATGTATGTATGTATATATATGTATATATATATATATATATATATATGTATATATATGTATGTATATATATATACATATATACATACATATATATATTTATACATATATTTATATACATATATATATATATATATATATATATATATATATATATATATATATATATATATATATATATACATATATATGTATATATATATATATAAGTTATAATATCCATGATTTGATGAGAAAAATTACAAATAATATAAAAACGAGGAATGAGGTTTCATGTCCTATTTAGACAAAGAATCAATATTAGTCTCCATCGTTGAGTTTATTATGTGGTGATCCAACTCTTGCTTACATTTGTCTATGGCATATCCTACTTCTATCTCTCTACTTTCTTTTGTAGTTATGACTATCATCGCTTTCTAATCATCGACAAATGAACTTTTATTTTAAATTTAAATACATATATTATGTATGTATATATATATATATATATATATATATATATATATATTATGGTTTGAGTATATATAATTTATACTAGGTATGTTAGATCTTATCGGAAGTTGTTTGAAGGGTCATAGATTTAGAAATAAATAATTTAAAAAATTACGAAATAAATATTTAAAATAAATAATTAGAAAATATCTATTTAGGCCTAGCTTTATGATAATTAATAATAATATTTAGATTTTATTATAAAATATAATTTGCGTATTAAGATTTGTTAACAAGTCATTGGGTAGTATCTTAATGAAAGAATTGACTACATGTCAGTATTATGATATTTGAGAATTTTTATGAAATATCCTCGTTATGAATGACAAAGTTGTAAGGCTGATATTAGACAAAGTGAGTTTTTCTCATGTAATTCATTCTTAGTTCCATTTCTTCTTCATTTGACTCATTTAAGTTTTATTATAACATAAATAAAAGATAAATAAAACTTGAATGAGTTGATTAGTATATAAAATAATTAAAATTAAGATAAAAAATCTCATAATATTTTGATTACTATTCGAGGAGTGTGTACAATAAAAGAAAATTGAGACATATTTCATCAAATAAATCAATTAAGCTTATAAAGGCTATACAAACTCATAAAATAAATCTTTATAGTAAAGTATTATTTTTGTGATAAGAAAGATTATGTGAAGTATTACTTTTGTGATAAGAAAGATTGTGTGAATAAGTATTGTATGGTTTGCTTCGGAAAGAAAAAAATATAAACTGACTTTTATATGTTTTGAATCAAATATTATAAATATATCTTCTAATATTCGATTGGTTGTACTTAGTGCTTCAACTCATATTACCAATAATGAATAAGATTTTATATGTAACTATTAAGTTAGAATTCTTATTTTAACTTAATAGTTACATATTGTCTATGTTTAAATATGATTCATTTGATAGATGTGGAGAATAATTATGAAATTATCTATGATAGTTTATACATAATTAATATGAATCTTTAAGTTACAAAAACCTTAAGGTTAAATATCTAAAATGAAATATAGTTTCACGAGTTCCTTGAAATTATATATACTTGCATCTGTAAATTATTTCATATTTCCTACTGTATGGAGAAATTTTTTTTTCACTTTTATAGATGGATTATTGAAATATGATTATATATATTTAATTCGTGTAATGTCTAAGAGTATTGACATTCCTTTGGGTTATATAAATAAAGTTGAGATATAATTAGATAAAAATTAAAAAAATATTAGATTCAACAAGGGTGTTGAATTTTATGGATGAGAATCGGAATTTTGATCATTTTGCTATATTCTTATATAATAATGATTTAACGGGAGTGATAGTTTAGAACTATAATTTTAGGGAGATATAGATCGATGATTCTTTAATCATTTCTTATTCGAGAAATCATTATTCCTCGTATCACTAAACAAATTGAAGAGGATGAATAATAAATTGACATTGATAGACTCCAACATGATATTAATGTGATTGCTAATAACCTTATAGAACAAACACAACTGATAGTTTTAACAAGATTTGAAAGGGAAAAGAGACCTATCATCTTTTATGATTATATGCTATATATATAAGTTTATGATTATAACATTAAAATCAAAAGAGACCCCTTATCATTTTCACAAAGCTATGGGAAGCAATGATTTTGGTATGATTTAATAAAAGAAGGGTTAATATTAATGAACCAAAGTGGTATTTAAAAAGACATTGAATTATCTAATAATTGTACATGAGTTTGCTAACTAAATATGACTAAGAAAGTAATATGACTAAATATGAATAAGAAGATAATATCGAATGATATAAAGTCAAATTTATAGTTAAAGGTTTTACCTATAAAGAAGACATCAATCATAATAAGATATTTTAAAAAAATTAAATAAAATTATTATGACATTAATAACCCATTATAACTTAAGTTATATCATATGGATGTAACAATAAATTTTTTTAATGAGAATCTAGATAAAATTTACATAGAATAACCTAAAGGATTTGTAGAGAAGGAAATGAAAGTTTAACTTGCAAACTTATAAGATCTATTTATCACATTCAACAAACTTCTAGATAGTGAGATATATAGTTTCATTATACCATTACTTTCTTTTGATTTAATGGAAATGATATTGATCAGTATTTATCTTTGTTACATTGTGAGATATAAAGGTTATTGAGATATATTATATTAAGATAGTGAGATATAAAGGTCAAAGAAAGTAAGTTTATTATATTAGTCTATAGATGATAGTGAGATATAAAGGTCAACGAAAGTAAGTTATATTTGTCTATGTATGATATTTTTGCTTGCTAGTAGTGATTTTATTTATTATATTAAGCCAAAATATTTATCACTAAGAATAATAAGATAATTGATATAAATAAGAATCTTATGTTATTAACATTAAGATATTTAAGGATAGATCTCAAAAATTATTATGACTATCTTAAAAAAGAGTAAGTCTTATAGAGATTTAGTATGTAGTTGTATTCAGCCATACATCTATTATCATAGGTGAAAATTTAGTCAAAGCTAATGTTCTAAAAAGAAATTAAAAAAGAATCAAACAAAAATATTTCTTATGGATATGTAGTTGAAAGTCTATTATATTCTTAAGCTTATACAAGAGAAGATATCACTTTTGCAATATGAAATGTTGGATATATCACTTTTGCAATATGAAATGTTGGATAGATATTAGAGTTACTAAAAAACTAAACATTGAAAAGATATAAATAAAATAATAAAATATCTAGGATAAAGTATTATATACTCACATTCAATATGTTAGATTAACTTAAAATGATAGGATTTATAGATGTTGATTCTACAAATTAGCTTCATAATAAGAAGTCTATTTTATAATTTATCTTTATATTATATAGAGAGATAATTTTTTTAAAAATAGTATAATATAAATTATATTATTGAAAATAGAAGCTAATTTTATAATATGGTTAGAGGCCACTAATCAATTTTTATAACTACATAATTTTATCTTAGTACTTGATATGGTTAAACATAATTACTAATATTTTAAGATACTTTATGATATATCGCTGTAATTTTATTCTCTAATAATAATAAATATTCTTGTAATTCCTCACATTATGTTATAAAGTATTTGCTAGTTAAAGAAAGAATCCAAAAATAACTTATATTAATTGATAACTTAAGTTCTACTTATGGATCCATTTACTAAGACCTTACATCCTAATATATTTAAACAATATGTCCTTATGGTTGAACTCGTGAGCAACCGATAAAAAAATATAATGATACATATTTTAGTTGATATTCTAATTCATATTTTTTTTACTTACATAATCAAAGTTATTTATTTTTATTATTTTATTTATATTTATATATGTACATATTATGGTTGAAGATGATAAAACGGTTGTCTTGACAAGATAAATTACGAGGATCATTGTGAACCATATTAGGAAAGATTAATAGTATTATGATACATAAAAGAAAATATGACATTGATGACATACAACCGTTATGACTTATTCCGATAGTCAGACTAAATATAGTATTATTATATTTACTAAACTTATTAACCTATTTTAAAATTCATAGCCATGTGTAAAATATTCTTCAAAGTTTTTATAATATATAATTAGGTAAATTTTTATTTTTATTTATTTAAATTTAAATTTTTATATTTTATTAGGTAAGATAGTTTATAGATCTGATTGGATTCTGATTATGATTATCGATAAAAAAAAAATTCATTCATGATAAGATTTTTTAGAAGATAATGATGTAAGAGACTCTTCTAATGAATATTCTAGCACTCATTTGTAAAATGATAGGAACTCCTAGGAACAAACCATCATAAATTAATATTACATATTTATTCTTAATTTCTCTTACTTCTTATTTTATCGCTGATAGTGGTTATATGAAAAATAAGAAGAGAGAAGGAGATGAGTCTAGTTCTTCATGCATATCAATATTATCGCTTCTTTCAGATCGTGCGATGGTGCATTTGCATACTAGAAGAAGACATTCTAAATGACATCGAAAGATATTGATAAAAAATATAAAATCAACTAGCTACCATTCACTATGTTAATTTCATGTTAGGGCATCACCCTCTTGTCCATAAAGATCAAAGCCCCAAAGGTAGCTTGGGTCAATTATTGAGTTGTTGAGTTGCCTCCTAAACAAAATATCATAAAAGACCAGAAATTAGTTCAGGTCACTTAACGAATCTACTCCTCTACAATATATTTGTAGAAATATTCCTATAAGATCATAAGGTGGTTCAAGTCGATTACCCATCGACTCCCCTATAGAATATTTATAGAAATATTTCTAAAAAATCAGAAGGTGGTTCGAGTCGATTAAGAACTGAGTCTCCTATAAAATATTTATATGAATATTTTAAAAAAAACCAGATGACATTTTGGAACGGTTATAAACCAACTCCCCTATGAAATATTCATAGGAATATTTTCTATAGGATCTTTTCAACATATTCTCTCTCAAAATTATAAAAATATATCCTTAACTCAAGAGGGGAAGAAATAAGATGATAAAAGATACAACTAAATTCTAAACTTAAGCATCAAAGTGATCAACATAGGAAACCTCTCCCGACCTTGGTCTTTATGTATAAAAAAGATTGAAGAAACTTCATGCTATATATATATATCGGATAGCTCTTCCCATATTTACCAGGGTCCGGTCGTGCTAATAAAAATATTAATGATATGTTTTCAAATAAGTATGCAATCATAATATTTGATATATAATTATTTAATCTCAATTTTTGACATTAAAGTATTCCTCCACATAATAACATGATTATAAAAAAAATTACGAACATTTGTCTAGAAAACTAATACATATCTTTATTAATGATATTTATCATTAGTATTTATTTATAGGTTTTTGTTGATCTTGATTATTTTGACCTAATACATAAGTAGGTAATAATCAAAAATATAATTGTTAGATAAAAAAAAAAAAAAAAGGATAATTGTCGAAGAGGAGATTGGATAAACAAAAAAATATCAATTGTCACCACATATCACTTTGATGATTTAATACATTACGTCACGAGAGAAAAGAATTTTTTATTTTACAAAGCGCAAGGTAATGGGTGACGATGTGATTCGAATCCGGAACTTTAATTTTTAATTTAAAATAACAAAGATGTGATCCCAATTTAGAACGATATGGTAAACCGTTTACCATATCTTGTCTTTAATCTTCAATAAGTAGATCTTAAAAATTGGAAAAAAAAATTCCTCAATCAGAAAAAAAAGAAAAAAAAATACTGACAGTCATTTGGACTTATCAAAACGAAGTAAAATAATAATAATAATCTTCCAAATATGACCGGGCGGTGGGTAGCTCATTTGGACTTATCTAAACGAAAAAACAAATAAAGTCTTCCGAAATATGATCAGGTGGTGGGTAGGAGAGTAAACTCTTCTGGATTCGCGCAGTAGTCTTCATACTATTGGTGACATCTGCGACGGTCATTATAGTATAAAAGTCATACGTGTTTCTTACCCACATCGTCTTATTATTTTCTACCTTTTTTTTTTTTTTACACCAATTCACACATAAAAGTACACTAAAAAAACAGTGTTTGAGAGTAGACGACACAGACCGAGAGAGGTAAACTATTATTTTCAACCCTAATCAAATACATTTTTATTGTCCCCATGATGTCTAACTAACTTAACTAACCGGTAACAAATAAATGAGGCCTGCGACCAATTCTTGTACAGTGTTCCCCAACGAAGACGGCCGACCAGATGCGGCGGTGGAGACGTGTCAGGACAAGCGCGGCCTTCTCGGTGCAACCACGTCAGCTGATTCGATCCGTCGCTTTGGTGTTGCCCGTTGTCCTGCGTCACTCTTTACTACGCCACTGTTGTTGAGATAGGTTAACATGTGGGGTCCGTTGGGCTGGCCGAGGGTTGGAGCCCACAATTTGTTTGTACGGTAGCTTTCGGTCGTCCCTCTCTCTCCCCTCCCTCGCTTTCTGTATCGTCGTCTCGCCCTTCACCCCCACGCCTCAACGTAAAAAGTCAATCTCTGCTCACCAAGATCGAGTCAGCAGGTAATCACCGTTCATTAATTTTTTTCCTTTAATATAAATTAATTATCACTATTAATTTCTTATTTATATAGTTTGATTAGAGAAATAATTATAATTAAATTTAAATCATATTAATAAGTTCAAATTTTATTTATTAATCAAATTCTTAATTATCTAATTTGACCCATAGGATATTTTATGATTGACTTAATTTTTAGACTATAAATAGTTTGAATTCTAGGAATCATAATATATATATATATATATATATATATATATATATATATATATATATATATATATATATATATATATATATATTATAATTTTATGTGTTAAAATAAAATAAAAATAAATTAATAATAAAAATTAAAATTATTACTTACCTTTTAAAGAGAATTTCTTCTATATAAGGGTGAGCTCCCCTACATCATTCTTCACTAAGACAGACGATAATAATTGAGAAAAAAATTCCACGAGAAGAGAAGAGTTATCTCAAGGAGAGGTTTGTTATCAATTTTTATTTATATTTTAAATTTTTTTGATATTAAAATTATTATATTAATTTTAAAATTTTATATTTAATAAATAATGATAAGTATAACTTATAAAGGAGCTATAAATTCATTAGAATGCTGAGTCACCAATGGGCATACTTATCAGGTCATACATCAATTGTTATTTTATATAATATTTTATTTTATTATTTTATAAAGATATACATGAATGAATAAATATAAAATAAATGTTTATGATTATCTATATATCATAGTAGGTAGGACGATTCTCTTTTAAACTTAACTGATCCTCAAAAGTGATGATTAAATAATTGCTCCATTCTAACAATGATGATTAAATAGTTGCTTCATTCATTGTTAGAAGGAACATGTATTTACTTTAGAGAGTGTAATATGGATTAGAGTGTAATATAGTGATATGGATTATCTATATATCATAATAGGTAGGACGATTCACTTTGAAACTTAACTGATCCTCAAAAGTGATGATTAAATAGTTACTTCATTCTAACAATGATGATTAAATAGTTGCTTCATTCATTGTTAGAAGGAACATGTATTTATTTTAGAGAGTGTAATATGGATTAGAGTGTAATATGGTGATATGGATTATCTATATATCATAATAGGTAAGACATTCTCTTTGAAAATTAACTGATCCTCAAAAGTGATGATTAAATAGTTGCTCCATTCTAACAATTATGATTAAATAGTTGCTCCATTCATTGTTAGAAGGAACATGTATTTACTTTAGAGAGTATAATATGGATTAGAATGAAATACCATTTCATTCATGATTTAGAGTGTAATATGGATTTTCTATGTTTGATTGTTATTTATGTAATTGAGATGTGTTACATGAGATTGATACATGATTTTATTTATTATATATATATAAGTTTCATTGTAAATTTATATGTTATTATTTTATATTGGGTTGTTAATATTTATATATGTTTTACGAATATTAATGATTATTTTTATATTTATGAAAACTTACTATTAACATGTGTGATTATTAATTATTTTTTTATTTTTTAAAAAATATTATTTTATAATAGATCTAAGTTTTGGATGGAGAAGAATTTTTTATCACTGTGATTTTATTAAAAAGATGTGAGGTGTTTTAGTTAAAAAATATTTAATAAAATAAAGATAAAGGTTTAAATTTAGAATTTATAAATAATGAAATAATTTATTTTTTTAAATCTCGGATGCGACAGAGCAAGCGTCCATCGGATGAGACCGGCGCAGGTCAAGTCCGGGTACGGCTCCGACGGGGTCTACCGCCCGCTCCGGGCCAACATCGCCTTCCCCGACGACCCCAACCTCTCCATGGTCCCCTTTTTCTTCCGCCGCGCCGTCGCCTACCCCGACCGCTTGGCCCTAGCTGACGCCGACAGCGGCGCCTCCCTCTCCTTTCAGGCCCTCCGCTCCGCCGTCCTCTCCGCTGCCGTCGGCTTCTCCTCCCTCTGCGGCATCCGGAAGGGCGACGTCGTCCTCATTTTCGCCCCCAACTCCCTCCACTTCCCCGTCTCCTTCCTCGCTGTCATCTCCTTCGGAGCCATTGTCACCACCGTCAACCCAACCTACACCGTCCACGAACTCGCCAGACAGGCCCGCGACGCCGGCGCCAAGCTCGTCGTCACCACCCCGGAGCTCTGGCCCAAGGCCGCCGCCTTGCGCCTCCCCACCGTCATCATCGGCCGCAGCGGCTCCCCCTTGTCCCCTCCCCCCGAGACCCCAGTCACCTTCTTCGACAACCTCGTCGCCAACTCCGATCCGGCGGGGTTCTCGCCGCCGCCGGTGTACCAGTCGGACGTGGCGGCGCTGCTCTACTCATCGGGGACCACAGGGACGAGCAAGGGCGTCGTGCTGACCCACAGGAACTTCATCTGCACCGCCATGATGTTGACGGCGGATCAAGAGTTCAGGGGGGAGGGGCAGAACACCTTCCTCTGCTTTCTGCCTATGTTCCACGCATCCGGCCTGTTGATCACCTACGCCCAAATGCACAGGGGCAACAGCATCGTGTCCATGTCCAGGTTCGACATGGAGGCGATGTTGAAGGCGATCGAGAAGTACAGGGTCACGCACTTCTATTGCGCGCCGCCGGTGATGATCGCGCTTGCTAAGCAGGGGAAGGTGACCAAGTACGATCTCAGCTCGGTGAGGTTTGTGGGTTCCGGCGCAGCGCCTTTAGGGAAGGATGTGATGGAAATCGTCGCTAACAACTTGCCTCACGCCGATATAGTGCAGGTATCATCCGCACCTGTTTGCATGTACTCCAATTATACTTGGTGAAGTTAGATAAACTGTATTTATTTATTTCATATAATTTTATTTTTAATCATATAATTTTAAGTCCCATCTAACATTTGAATAAATGGATGTTTTTTATAAATTAGAAATTATGAATCAATAAATATTTGTAACATAACAATTGGTGGGAGGCGGTTCAATTAAGTCCCTGTAAATTTTGTATTTACAACTAGGTCCTCAAATAAATTTTGGGATATTACAAATCTAGTTAGTTTTCTCCTAGAATTGAATTGTGCTTTAATATTCACACTGAACTGATTTCTAATGTTAGAATAAATGTGTTTTCTGGAATAGTCCAGTAAATTGCAGTGTAAATATAGTCTCACATGTGAAGAGTAGCATTCTGAATTATATAATCTGCAGTTTTTGTTGCTCTCTATTGCCATTAACAGTTAACCTCAATAATGCTCGCCAAAATTTCAAATTTTCACAAGCCATCTAATTTATAATTATCATTGCTCCACATTTATATTATAAATTCCACTTGAAATGCGTAGGTTGGTTGATAAGCTGATCACCGTGTACGGTTCATGTTATTGTTCTAATTAGCAATGAATGCTTACTCTTGCCGGAGCATGATAAAATTTCTTTGCCTAGAATATAATGAATGAGTGGAGTGTTATTATCGGTGCTTTCCATTAGAGAGAAGACAAATACAGGTACAGGAGTGACTAAACAGGTATATGGTATTTGATTGTTTGCTTTGTGTTCCAAACAGGTATATGGTATGACAGAGACTTGTGGACTCATATCACTAGAAATTCCTGCCCCGGGTGAGGTTCGTGATTTTGGTTCTGCTGGAACAATCCTGTCTGGAATTGAGGCCAAAGTCGTCAGTGTAGACACACTAAAGCCTCTACCACCTAATCAATTAGGTGAATTGTGCTTCCGTGGACCAAACATAATGCAAGGTAAAATCTTGTCACAGTGTAGGTAAATTATCCTAAACTCAGCAAGAGTAGTTCTTGATTCAAAGTTATCGTGTTCTTTTACCTTTATGCTCTTTATCAATGATCTTTATATCTATGGCAAACCATTATCAAAATTACATAACCATCAGCAGTTTAAATGTTACCTTACTTGTAGCATGATATAGTTCTAGTTCTCCTTCGGCTCCTTCTTGTTCTGCAAAATGACTGTAGGTTAACTTAAAACTTGTGACATCACTGATCATGAACTTCATCTGTTGCTATTATTTTTTTCTTTAAAGATAATTTCAAGAGAATTTCTTTGAGAAACATATGATGGATATGGTCTCTGTTATTTTTAACCCATGTTTTAATTTCTATTGTTATGCATTGCTGTTGCTGCTGAGTGCATTGTTGCAAACTTCTTCAGGGTATCTTAACAATCCACAAGCAACAAACTTGACTTTGAAAGATGGATGGTTACATACTGGCGATCTTGGCTATTTTGATGAAAAGGGACAATTGTTTGTCGTTGATCGAATTAAAGAACTCATCAAGTACAAAGGTTATCAGGTAAGCTTTTATTATCAAATTCATGTGATGTGTCATGTTCAGCGTGCAACTGGAAACTTCGATCTGGAGTTGCAAATAATGTTGTGTTTAGTAGACTATGCTGTCGATATGATCCAATTATTGGAAATGACGACCGTGATAATTCGTGAGAATCTATTTTTGTGTTATATAGTAACAGTAGCACATAACTGTATAATAAAAAAAGAAACTGTTTCATTTTTGGTTGCATTAAATAATCTTACTTCCCCGAGGAAAATGAAAAGCATTAAACGATATGAGCCTACCCAAAAAGTTGAAGAAACTGAAGCAGTATTACCTTGGATGCGGAAATGATTTGACGATCTTAGAGACTAATCGTGATGATTAGTCTCTTGCTTACTAAATGTAAACTTTGTTTATTGTAAGTTCCCTTTTATGTAGAAAACTCAGTTTTGTATTTATTTATTATTTTGATAGGTTGCACCTGCTGAACTGGAGGGATTGCTTCTTTCACATCCTGAGATATTAGATGCAGTTGTGATTCCGTAAGTTGGAAATTGTAATGCAAGTTCCTTTTCAGTCTCCTCTTGGAGACAGCATCAAGCAGATTCAGATGCACTTCTGGTTAATCATTGCATTACCCAGTTAATTTCGGACTGCAAAATTCCAACATTTCTTTATGTTCTAATTCAGATTTCCTGATGCTGAAGCTGGTGAGGTTCCGATTGCTTATGTGGTCCGATCTCCTAACAGTTCATTGACTGAAGAAGATGTCCAAAACTTCATCTCGAAACTGGTAATACTGAGTAACTATTTTTGTACTTTTATTCTTTTATCAATCTACTGCAGAGTGAGTATATAATCTTTTTTTGTAAAGAAAGAATCCTACAACAACTAAAATATTTCTTTAAAAAAGAGTACATCGAAAAGATTAAAAAACTAAAACATTATAACGTATATTGTCAAAGACTTCCCTATAATCTTGTGGCACCTTATTCTTTTAGTCTTTTTGATATTTTCCTAAATGGTACCTTTAATGAATATAGCTGAAATGGACGAGATGGAGACTAATATATAAATTACCTCCCGTAACTTGTAATTAGCATCCCGGACCTTATATTTTCAAAAGTTATATTGAGATCCCTGGACTTGTGAAAGTGAAATATTTAATTCCATTGCTCCAACAAAACCCCACTCTCTCTTGATTTTGAACCCAGTGAAATTATCTTTTTAACCCTGTAGAGGGATCTCAATGTTTCATTTTTGTAAGTATAGAGACCCCAATATGACATTTGAAAGTGTAAGGATTGGAATGCTAAAGATAACTAATTATAGTGGGTAATCTATAATTAGCTCGACTCTTAGTGGGGAGTTAAAAACTCATTTGCATTAAATGATATAAACATATGTAGGGTCGGAAGATCTATGTGTTAATCTTTGACTTAAGTTAGAGGATGAGTTGTTGATTGTGAGGCTGTCTCTCCTGCAGATTGCTTATGACAATCTTACTCTGTTTTAGCTATCAAACCGTTTTGTTTCATCATAAATGGTTTCAGTTGTTCTGTAACTTAAAGATACTAATCAGTTCACCCTCTATAATGTTTGGAATGGTGGTTACACTGGATTTGGATGATAAATGATCCAGAAACATGCCATTTATTTGTCAGCATAGCCCAAAGCTTCTCAAGATAGCATCTCATTTCTTTCAGGAGTGGGTTGAGACTTGGAACAGGACAAATCCAAGGAAATTAGCAATCCAATTATTGTTCAAAAATTTCCGTCATTTTTTTTTTGTTACCCGGTTTCCCATGTTGCAAATGTCTTTCCTGAGTCATTTTTGTGTCACATAAACAGGTTGCACCTTTTAAGAGGTTGAGAAGAGTTACCTTTGTCAATTCTGTACCCAAGTCTGCTGCAGGAAAAATACTAAGAAGAGTGCTGATTGAGAAGGCAAGATCAAAGTTGTAGAGGGTGTTACTTCCCTCAGAACACTTGTCTCAGTGAACCTTCTCAGATTGGAAGATTACTGATGAAATAAGATGAATACCAGAGGCAACCCGAAAACCAAGTCTTCAGCAAACACTTATTTGATCTCACTTTGGAACTGTGCTATGAACTAACTGTATGTACTATATCATGCCCTTTACTATTTAAATTTTTGATGAAGATACTGATTAGTAGCTTAGTCCGTATATAAGTTTCCATAAGTCAACTGATAAAATTGAATCAAATCATATTTGGATGAAGCCTCATATAATTAATTATATTACATGCATCGTGGGGTCCACCACGATGGATCCTCACTCGAAACTTTGATGTCCGAATACATTATAATAACAGATATATGTTCGATGGCTAAATTAAGCCGCCCTAACACCGTCTCTCTTTCTCAGCATAAACACTAACGCAACACCACCGCAGAAACAATGGCTGCCTCTCACCGGAAGCCGCCTCACGCCCTCCTCGTCCCCTACCCTCTCCAAGGCCACATCATCCCGGCCGTCCACCTTGCCATCAAACTCGCCTCCAGGGGCTTCACCATCACCTTCGTCAATACCGAAGCCGTCCACCACCAGACCTGTTGCGCAGCCCGCCGCTCCGGCTCCTACCTCGGCCACGACATCTTCCCCGCCGCCCGCGCCTCCGGCCTCGACATACGCTACGAGCTCGTGAGCGACGGCCTCCCGGTTGTCTTCGACCGCTCTCTCAACCACGATCGGTTCATGTTCGCCGTTCTCCACGTCCTCTCCGCCCACGTCGAGGAGCTCATACAGAAGCTGTCGCTGCGCGCCGACCCTCCCCTCACCTGCCTCATCGCCGACACCTTCTTCGTGTGGCCTTCCACCTTGGCCAAGAAGTTTGCGATCCCCTACGTATCCTTCTGGACCGAGCCGGCGCTCATCTTCTCTCTCTACTATCACATGGATCTCCTCATCCGAAATGGCCACTTCGCTTCTCATGGTGATCGACACATCTCGATTCCTCCTCTTCTACTCTTTCTCTTTCCTTCTCACGATTCGTTCATGTGTTTGGTGGCAGATAACAGCAAAGACACGATAACGTACGTGCCAGGGGTGGCGGCGATCGAGCCGGCTGACCTCATGTCGTACCTGCAGGAGACGGACGTGTCGACGGTGGTGCACCAGATCATCTTCAAGGCGTTCGACGAGGCCAAGGCGGCGGACTTTGTGCTGTGCAACACGGTGCAAGAGCTGGAGTCCGACACGATCTCCGCCCTGCAGCGGGAGAAGCCGTTCTATGCCGTGGGGCCGATCTTCCCGGCGGGGTTCGCCAGGAGCGCCGTGGCGACGAGCCTGTGGGCGGAATCCGACTGCTCCCAGTGGCTGGACTCCAAACCGCCGGGTTCCGTCTTGTACATCTCCTTTGGAAGCTACGCGCACATCGGTAGGCGGGACCTGGAGGAGATAGCCCACGGAGTTCTCGGAAGCACGGCCAGCTTCATATGGGTGCTCCGGCCGGACGTCGTCAGCTCCGACGAGCCCGACCCGCTGCCCGAAGACTTCGCGGAGGAGAGCCACGGGAGGGGGGTGGTGGTGCCATGGTGCTGCCAGGTCGAGCTGCTGAAGCACCGGTCGATCGGCGGTTTCCTCACCCACTGCGGCTGGAACTCGATCTTGGAGAGCATATGGTGTGGGGTTCCGCTGCTCTGCTTCCCCCTCCTCACCGATCAGTTCACGAACCGGAAACTGGTGGTCAATGACTGGAGGATCGGACTCAACTTGGGAGGGACGAACAAGGTGAACAGAGAGGAAGTAAGTAAGAGAATCGAGAGCTTGATGAAAGGAGAAGCAGGGAATGAGGCCAGGAAGAACATAAGGGAGGTCAGGAGAGTCCTCGAGATTGCAGTCACTCCCGAGGGTTCGTCACATAAAAACTTTGATCGGTTCATCGCGGATCTAATGGAGTGTCAGAATCATAGTGAAATGGTAGATTAAGTAGCACATATAAATATGTTGTAGAATAGGGAAGTATATATATATATTCTAAGTGAAGTAAGCTACTACGGCAGATAGAGTTGCATGTTGTTCTTGAATGGCTCATGTAATCTAACTATAAGATCAAATATACCAAGTACTCTCCTTGTACATGATAGGGTTCTACTGTGAGCTAATTGACATGCATTTTTGTTTTGTTCGAGAACAAAGATCGAAAAAAACAGAGAAAAAAAATCTGTAACACCAATAAATAATTGACATGCATTTTTGTTTTGTTCGAGAACAAAGATCGAAAAAAACAGAGAAAAAAAATCTGTAACACCAATAAATATAAAAGAAATAGAGCAATGAATATGTTTATGAATAACTAAAGAACATGAAGACAAAGCCCCTCTATTGTTATCCTGCAATTACTCTTATCGTTGCTGTCTTGATCTGATTTGGTATCGCATAAAAGAAATTACCCTCATATTTACTTATAGGATTAAATTTTTTAAATTCCATACGATTTTAGAGTACAACACGAAGTGATTTATTCATTATCTTGAATCTTTTATATTATAAAAAAATCATATGTTTTGGATGTGTCTACATGATTTTGTCCTTTGAGGGACTCATGAGGGAAAAGATAACCAGACAGACTTATGAGTCATTGATTCTTCTATTCTTTGGGACTAAATATTCTTATCAGTACTCTCTCCCATAGAGAAATCAAGGGTTCATGATCCCTTGAATCAACTTTACTTTCAGAGGTGTCTTTTGGAACTCACGAGACTTGAAGTAACAAAATCGTATGGAGATGTCCAAAACGGATAATTCCTCGTAAGTTTATGGGATCACATCAATAATAATAAAATATTTATTTATCAAATTGACAGTAAAGAAAGAGTCATGAACTCTTAGCTCGTCTTTGGGAGGGAGCACTAGTAATAATATTAAGTTTGATAGGAGTAGAGGAACGAACCATTCAAAGTCATCTTTAGTTTTAAAGATATTTTTTGAGGTTCATGAATCTGGATAAAATCGTATGGATAAATAAAAAAATAATACAAGCCTCTCAAATCATTGACATATCAACTAGTGTATGGGATCATTTCTACTCTCATTGGATCAAAGTTCACAACAAGTGGTCTCACAGCAGTTAATTCTCAGCACTTTCCAGATTCCAAAAGCAACACGGGTGTGGTCATCGACTACTTTGGAGTGGATTCATGTTGTGATTGATGGGTTAGTAGAGGTTGCAAATCGTAAGGGAAAGCTAAATGTTAAATTGACCAATTTGAGGAGAGCCATTCCAAATTCTAGACTGAGGTATTTATGTGTCCACAACACAACAATCATTCTAATGGAAGGATGTGATGTGCGTAAACACCATCTCCGGGTTAGTTGACAGTGATGAATGTAAAAATCTAGCTAACCAATGATACTGTTATTGCTCTCCCCGATCCATATACATGAGTGAATTTTATAATTGATGAATAAATAAAAAAGAATATTCTTCTATGTAATAAATAGCTCAAAACATTCCAATGAGAGTTTACCTCCGTATTCAAAGTCCTAATCACCGGCTCAACATCTGATTCAAGAATTCACTTTGAGATCGACTAGTTTAATAGCCTGATCAATTTCAGACTTAAAAGTTTAGCTTTTTAGTAATTTTCACTCGGGAGGTAAGAATAACCAGCAAGCAATAAGCACCATATGTTTTATTTATGAGTCCATATTTATCATCTTTTAATCTCTTTTATTTTTCTTCATGGCTTTTATGATATCCTATCAAGTGTTTTATACATATATTTCATAAATAATCATCATATTGTTTCATTCTACTCCCTTTGAGACTGAACTATCTACTATCAACGGCCCTTCTTCTTCATCTTGCATTATGCAAATGTTGACTAGTCCCTATCAGGTCAAAAACACCCAGTGACAACCCTGAACATGACACCACTTCTCCAAGAATCAATCAATGCATCTCTCCCTCTCTCTCTCTCTCTCTCTCTCTCTATCCATGAATGAGAGATGAGAGGCATCAGGAAGAAGAGGCTGTGACCTCTAAATTGACTTGGAATGAAGCCTGTCTCTACCTGTATTCTCATCATTGGAGTGCTAAGATTTCTAATCTACTGATGCTCCTAATTTTTTCTACCTCCAGCTTGGTAGCTACTATGAAGGTTTACTGTCAAGCAAAAAATAAAAATAAAAAAGGGTTGGTCATCTGCAGACCACAGAAAAGTTTCATTTGTTGAGTTTCTTGTAGCATCTCTTGCATGATCACGAAGAAAATAATACCAGGCTCAGGTCATGTTCAGGTGGCAGAGTTTTCTCGTCTTGCCAAAGCCACAGGACATGTCAATAAAGTTGAGGTCGACCGATCGATGAACGTTTGTGTCTACCATAATTAGAACTTACAAGCAACTGAGTTGATATTTCGATGCACAATAATGCGGTGAGATTAAACGGTCTTATCATTATTTTCTTTCGGGGAGTAGCTAAGGATTTATAATCGAGATGCATAGTTCGGAAGCATTACTCGATCAATTGAGATGTACGATTCTAACCCTCTTTCTAATGGATATCTTGATAAAGGATTATTTGATCGATCGTTTTTGTAGACTCATATGAGGGATTATCCATTGTCTTCCACGGACTTATGAGTATTTGATTCTCTTACTCCTCAACAAATATATGACTAAATTATTAGTTATAAGTGTATTGTAAGTCAATCACGTGAGTGATGGCATGTGTGATATAATGCGTGATCTTTTTGCTTACTATTATTATCGACATATTTTCACTTTATGTTATATGTTGCATATATTATGTTGTCTTTGGTTTTGTGTAATGAGAATCAGATTGTGATGAGATCATGATAATAAGATCGATTCGTCTTTAAACATATATCTTAAATAATCCCGATCATAGGTTACTTGAGAGGGATATCGAGATAATCGAATAGACCAATGTACTATATACCTATTTATATGATGGAGACAATTGGTATCATAACCACTTGTGTGGGGACATTAACAGTATAATAAAGATGCTCATTGGAGAATGCGTTCACTGATTGATCCACTTACGGAATACTATATGGTTAATGATAACTACTGTTAGACAGTGATTCTGTAGTCTCAGTTGTGTGTTTGATCCTTAAACTTGAGATACCAAAGATGATTTTTTTGAGTACTCCTTTCTTTGATGCCAGACTTATAGGTCTGAAAAGTTTTAGATCTGGTACAATGAGTTATTGGGATTGATAGCTACCTTACGAAGTCAATTGAGTATTAATAGAGAATCATCCACTCTTGGTATCACGAGACGAATATTCTGTATACTCTCGCTCAGGCAAATCCCTAATCATGGTCATTTGGATTGAGAGATAAAAAATTTCCCGGGAGAATCCGATTAGAGCGAGACTTGAATAGATTTCATATGTGGCATAATAGTACTATGCGTAATATACGATCTCTAGGATATTAGATGGATGATGGACTATAGGTACATGGTAACTAAGGACAGATAAGTTCAATAGATTTGATCCCTTATACTGTTTGGGGGACTATGGCGCAATGACATAGTATGTCCATAGTCGATAAGTTAAGTGAATTATTATGAGATAATAATTCACTGAGTTAGAAGAAGTTCTAAAAGGAGGAACTCATGACTAGCACGATATTGGGCCTAGAGGGTCACACACATATAGTGAATGATTGCAGTGCATAGAGGATTGGAGATGAGTTATCCAATTAGTCTTTGTTCTCATTGGATGAAACTAAACATTGATAGATCCTTTCATGAGGCTCAATTAGCGACCAATTGAGATTATTGGATAGAGATCCAATAATCCAATAGGAGTGGGTAATTGGATGGATATCTAATATCTACTAAGACAAGATCCATTAATGTTTTTGGTAGCTCTCTATAAATAGGAGGTAGGGGCAACATAATATTGATAAGTGATCTTCTTCCACATACGCTGCGAGAAGGTACGCAAGAGTAAAAAATTATAGGTGTCTTACAAGCCAATCACGTGAGTGATGATACATGTGACATGCCATATAGTATTTTTATATTATTATTGATATTCTCACATTATATTATCTATTGAATATATATGTTGTGATGTCCCTAGTTCTGTGCAATGAGAATCGGATTGTGATGAGATTACAATAATGAGACCGATTTACCTTTAAACACAGATCCTAAATTATACTGGTCAGATGTCACTTAAGAGGGACATCAAGATAACTAGACAGTCTAGTGTACTGTATACTTATTCATATGATGGAGGCGGCTGGTCTCATAGCCACTTGCGTGGGGACACTAAGGGTATAGTACATGTGCTCATTTGAGAATAAGTTCACTGATTGATCTGCTTACAGAATACTAGATGGTTAATGATACCTATCGTCAAATAGTGGTTCCACAGTCCCAATTATGTATCTAGTCCTTAAACTTGAGACACGAAGGATGTCTTGTTTGAGTACTCATTTCTTTGACGTCGGACTTATAAGTTTGAGAAGTTTCAGATATGGTACAATCGATTATCGGGATTGATAGCCAACCTTACGAAGGTAATTGAGTTTAATAGAGGATCATCAACTCTCGGTATCGTGAGAGGAATATCCCATGTGTTATCGCTTGAATAAATTCTCGACTGGGGTAGTTCGGATTGAGAGATAAAGAGTTCTCCGGGAGAATCAAATTAGAGCGAGACTCAGATAGATTCCGTATGTTGCTTGACAGTACCATGCCCAATATATGGTCTTTGAGATGTTAAATGCATGAGGGACTATAGAAACATAGTAATTGAAGATAAATATGTCCAATTTATTAGATCCCCTATTTCGTCTGGGGACTATGGCATAGTGGTCGAATACTTCCATAGTCAATGAGTTGAGTGAATTGTTATGAGATAACAATTTACTGAGTCAGAAGGAGTTCTGACAGGTAGGACTCACAGCTAGCTCGGTATTGAGCCTAGAGGGTAACATACATATGACAAATATTTCAGTGAGTAGAGGATATGATATAAATTATCAAATTAGTCTATGTTTTTATTGGATGAGACCCGACATTGATGGACTCCTTGTATAAGACCCAATTAGAGGTCAATTGAGATTATTGGATAGAGATCCAATAATCCAAGATTAATAGATAATTATCTAGAGATCTAATACCCATTAAGGCAGGATCCATTAGGTTTTTTTGTAGCTCAATATAAATAGGAGGCAAGGGGCACAAATTATGATAGACTGCACACTTTTGGTTGCCCCCTCCTATTCTCTTCCCTCCTTCATCTTCTGTGCACGAGTTGCGAGATCTTGGTTGTGATTCGAGGAATATCGCTGGCAACGATCCATCGTGTGGATACCGCTAGAGAGGATGACATTTGACCTCCTTCATCCTCTCCATATGGATCTGGATTTCAGGGATATACGATCTCCCTAGGTAATAAATCTCTCACGTATCATAGTTTTAGTTTTTGTGAGTTTTTCGTGAACCAATCTTTACATGACGATTTGATATATATGAGAAACTTGTTTTGTTTTGTTCTTTTGTTGCACATGTGATGTTTCTGTTGGGTTTCCTAACGTGGTATCAGAACCAGGTTGCTCTTGCAAAAGATTGACTTTTAAACTATGCGTGACGAGATTAAATTGAATAGAACTATTCTATGTGTTATTGTTGCGTTTCATAGTGAAGGCAACGAGGAAGTGGGCAACCACCTGCAGGGGTGGTTGGCTACGACCAGGGCTTCCTACAGGGGCGGTCGCAGCCAGGGCTTGTAGGGGTGGCTACCCACGGCCAAGCACCCCATAGGGGCGGCCAAGGTTGCCTATAGGGGCAGTGGATCCTGTCACAGGGGCGGATGCCCGTGGGTAGAGGCGACAGTTGGCAACGCGTAATATCACTACCTACGCGGGGGGGGGGGGGGGGGGGGGGGGGGGGGGAGGAGGGAGCGACGACGACGGCCCGCTAGAAGAGGGCAAAAAGGGCTTAGGGTTTTCTTATGCCAAAAAGATGATACTACCCCTCAAAATTTGAGAAATTTCTTATTCCGTCATTCTTTCTAGAATTCTTAAAATGCCCTTAATAATTAAAAAAATCCTGATATGTCCTGATTTTTAAAAAATAATTAATTAAATAATTTAATTAATTATTATTTATCTGGTAGTCTTACATGATGATATGTGTATATGTGATGTATCTTGTGGACAAATGATCATGAACAATATGTTATGATGTGTATAAATATGATTATTATTATAATTATAGGGGTTTGCGAGCCTCCGTTTTTCTTATTTATTGTCGGGCTTGCGTGCTTGTGATTATATTGTAATTACACGGAGAGGCACATCGAGAGCATGGAGGCATTAGCGGGACCCACATGTTGTGATGGGTGATTGCATCGTATGGTGATACGTTAAGGATCCAATGGAACCGATTACGACGAGAAGAATGATCACAGGGCATAGAGATACGTCGATATACACATAGATCCTCCTATTGTGCGTGATTGGTACCACTAGCTCAGGTCTAATCACATTAGGTGATAGTTTAAGAACATTTGGTGTGACATACCTTTGTGATGTGTGTGTGTGTGTATATATATATATATATATATATATATATATATATATATATATATATATATATATATATATATATATATATATATATATATATATATATATATATATATTTGCATGTGATGTAGATATATATTAAATATGTATGTATGACACGATATATTAGGAGACTGATACAAAACGAAAACCCATCCTACGATAATATTAAGTCGGTGAGTGTGAGATAATATGATTGACCAATGTGGCCTTCTATCGTTATAGGAAGAAATTGAATCATGATATAGTTTGAGTTAGTCAAGTCACTCGAGGCTCACTTATCTATGTGATTGAGATATTGCTTATGAATAGAGATATCACCAGTGACCTAAGGATATTGTATGCTTAGTCGAGTCACTTGAGAGCATATCATCAAAACAGACTCATCTTGTAACGATAGTGCTGACTTAACGGGATTTCATGATTGGTCGAGCAGTCGAGACCATGATGATTCGAAGGCTGAACATGATAGGAATCACGAGTTATGATTGACAAGAGTTACCTATCTTTTGGGCTTAGCGTAATTGGTCAAATCACCCAAGGTTGCATTAAGACACCAATTTATTCTAATCCTCACTAGAAGTCTGCCAGAGATTTCCGTCTTACATGCCAAGGGTGTTGCGTAATTCGTCAAAGAATTAGTGGGAGCAAATTAAGATAGAAAATCCATATCTTAATTAGTATTTTTTTTATAAAATTTGTATGTTATTAATTTACACTACATCTTGTTTGTCGCTTGCAACCCCCTACGTGGCATGCTTGATGTCAACTGCCTCACTAGTCTAAACTACATAGATTAGCTCCGTAATTTAAAAATTATTCTCACTGTAGAGAAAATCGTAAACGTCCTTAACACAATTGTGCCCACGCCAAACGAAAGGGTAAGCGAGGATGAGATCGCTCGCTATGTGAAATACATAGATAGTCCTAGAGGATAACTTGTATGATGATCTTATATTTCAGTCCTTGTTAGACAGTTCATTATTAACTTTAATATAAATAAGTTTGATGTGACTCTACCTGAGCTCCTCAATATGTTTAGGGAAGCTGAGAGTGTTGAATCTTGGATTTTGATGATGAAATCAATTGATGAGTTATTGATCTAACATGTGTGTTAGAGTTGATTGATACAGGATTAACTATGACAGAGAGAAGATTATAATCAGAGGTTTAGCCAAAGTCAAGTCCAGGCATTAGGCCGGAGTGAGGACTATGCGGTTGGAAACTCGCTTGGAGTGCGCGGGAGCTCACCGAGGGTATTAGAAGCTTGCCAGGATGGCGCAAGAGAGTTCGCTGGAAGAAGACTGAGACTTACTGGAAGATTGTCAGGGGTAGCTGAAAAGCTCACCGGGAGTTGGGAAGGTATTGTTGGCTATCTTGATTGTAATTAATTAAATCATAGTTAGCATCTTTAAGGTCGAGTCCCGTTTGAGTTAGATTTGGATGAGATCCAAATTAACTTAAGTAAGACTAACCAGGTCCATTATAGATAGTGGATTGAGCTCAGGTTAAGCTCAATTGAGTGACATGAAAATTGGTCAAAAGGAGGTACAAGTTGAAATTGGAAAAGTGTAGGGAATCACTTTTTTGAGTTTTACGATGGTTGTATCGTTGGTAAGTGATGATTATACTATCATCGCCTAGGATTTCGGGCAATAGCCGATGATTATACTGCCTAGGCTGACGGTTGTATCGTCGTCGCCTAGGAATTTGGGCAGCCCAGGCCGATGGTTGAACCGCCCGTACCCTATTTTCAGGGTAGCTTTCGGCGATTGTATCGCCTATACCCAGATTTTTTGGGTGAGTTTGAAGTTTGGCTTAATTCTTCTGAAGCCAATTGGGGCCTATAAATACTCCAAGTTTTCTTATATTTAGCATAGGTTTTTGTACAACAATTGGGCTATAAATTGTGTGAAAAAATTGGGTGCTAAAAGTGTGGAGGAAAGGGAAAAGGGGAAGGGAGTGAGCCAAGTATTGTATTTCTTATAAGAAATCTCCCTTGAGTTAAAAGCCTGTAAGGGTTTGGTCTTCACCCAAAGAAGATCGGTAGTGGACATTGGTGGACCTCGGAGAAGAGGACTTGGGAGTGGACGTAGGATAAGTTGAGGTCGAACCACTATAAATTTATGAGCATTTCTCTACTTTGTTATTTTTTATTATGCATGTTCTTATACTGAGCTTTCTTGTAGTATAATCATAACTTAGCTTCGTTCAATATCTTATTACTCACTTATCAACGAAGCGCTTCCGATTTTCGATTTCGATTCTCACAAAAAGTTGTCTTTAAACTATAATTTTTTACATTTATACTAATTCACCCCCTCCCCCCTCTTAGTACCAATTGATCATAATAATTAGTATTAGAGCAAGTTTATTACTCATTAGACTAACACCCACTTGAGTAAATGACTTTATTTGGCATGAATTAGGGATTTTCCATTTCACGTCATCCTATGTTCAATGGGTCAGATTACACGTATTGGAAAATAAGGATACGCATTTTTCTCATTTCTATGGATTTCGATTTATGGCATATAGTAGAAAATGATTTTGAAAAGACTTCTAAGCCTATGAATGAATGGAACGAATTTGAAAAGAATGCTTTTTTGTTGAATGCAAAGGCTATGAATGCCTTATTTTGTGCTTTAAGCAAAAATAAGTTTGATTGGGTTTCTTCTTGTGATTCGGCTTTTGATATATGACATCAATTAAAAATCACATATGAAACCATAACTAAATTAAATAATTATTAAATAAAAAGACTTGCAAAAATAAACTTGAAGAATACCTTCCAAAGAACAGGAAGAAATTTGAACTGAGAATGATATATGATTTCTCGAGTGAAATCTCGAGTGATGAGAACATTGAACTTGAACTCTTGACAAAAGAATCGAGAAATTTAATGAATATGAACAAAAATGAACTTAAAATAGAGAAAACCTCTTGCTATGAACGCAAGAAGCCGAGGCACTCCAAGAAGAAGATTAAAGCAAGGAAGAAGTAGCCAACTATGCTCCAGTGACGATCCAAGACGAGGTTTGGGATTCATTAAGTATTTATTTTATCAAATTATTAAATATATTTCATGAATTGTTTGATGAGTTTAGAAAAATTAGTGAATCTTATAAGTTGTTTAAGAATGAATATGATTAGTTAGTTAGTAAATTTGATCAAATGCATAATACATTATCATCACATAATCTTTGTTCTAAATGTTAAATGCTAGATGATGTTAAAGAGGAAAATACCATGCTTAAACAAACATTAGAAAAATTTAAAATAGGGAATAAGTCCCTTAATATGATCCTTGCTAGTAAGGGTTATGTTAATAGAAGAAAGAGTATAGGCTTTGTGGGAAACACTCAATAAAAGCCAATAACTTTTGTTAAAGGACCTACCTTAAATTTACCATCAAAAGTAAATGTAATTTTTATAAAAAATTAGGACATAAGCCAACAAATGTTTATTTAGAAATTATAGTCCTCACAAATTAGTTTGGGTTTCCAAAGAAACCATAAACAACTTTAAGCCATTAGAGAAAATGAGAAGAATATTCCATGAAGGACCAAAACTCAAATGAGTATCTAAACTAAAGCTCCTCATACTATAAATTTGTCTCATAACAAGGCTAGGAGAACTAAATGATATTTTGAAATTAGATGTTCAAGGCACATGACTTGAGATCTAATATTCTTTCAAGCTCACTAGCCTAAGTAATAACAAGAAAAGTTATTAAAAATAAAATTATTGGTAATAAATCTTTATATGATTCATTATTATAATTAATCTTGATTGCACCCAATAGTGCATGGTTTTTTGCGTAGCTAGATTATGCTAAAATTAGAACAAAGAAAGTTAGTGTAAAATTATCTAAGTTGAAATATATGAAAGAGAGATTTTGATAATGATTATGCTTGTATGTTTGTATTGCCTTGTAATGTTTAAAAGAGTATACGTTGTCTTAAGATAAAATTGATTGAAATGATTAAATACTAAATTTGAACTTTAAAAAAATTATATATATGAAATCATGTTTTATTTTCTAATGTGGTTGAAAATTTAAAAAATTTAAATGATAGGAAAATTTTCTTAGTAACATATTAGACTCATTTAATAAACAAAAATCGTTGGATTAAAAATATACAAAAGATTTTATATGAAAATATCTCGTTGTAATAATCAAAATGATTTTGTTTGAAAATATTTTACTCGTGTGAAAATTTCATATCGTAATGACCATGATGTGTTATATTAATGTTAGTATTGAAGAAGTAACTTGAAATATGATTGAATGATTAACATTAGAATTTGAGCTTAGAATAAAATAAAAAAAGGGAGAGAAAGATCATGCTTTATTTACTAATATTTTTAAAAAATAAAAATATTTTTAAAATAAAAATAAAATGAGCATGCTAATTAATTTCACTAAGTCTAAAATCATTGGAATTAAAATAAATCAAGGGTCTTGTTTGTAAATATTTTATTGCAATGATCTTGATGAATCTTAGTTTTTGTCCTTAAATGACATTGCATAATGGCCTTCTTGAAATAAATTTCATAAGCTAAAACAACTAAAAAGTATGATATTTCTTTTTGAAAATATCTGTATACTATCAAGGCTTCAATAAGAGATAAAGTGATATCATTATTGTTGAACCTCATAAACTACAAAATTGATTTGATGATTTAAACTTGAAATTTTTTTTATCCGAATCGTGATCTTGAAATCTTGAAAATTGCAACTTGAGATCTTCATATAAATCAAGATCATTTATCATGATTCTTATATTTTAGAAAATTATCAAAATGAACTATGATCTTGTTCTTTTATTTGTTCTCCTATGTTTCATTTGCAACTTACTAAAGAAAAGTTTTGATCTTGACTTCTCAATATTTATAACTTGATATTTCTATATGAATCAAGATCCTTCTTGTTTGATCTCTTAAGATTCAATTTTATCATTTAAGAAGAGATTTATCAAAATGAGTTATATTATTTAGTATTCATAATTTGATATTATTATCCTTAATTAGAATCTTGATATAAAAAGAAAAATTATACTATCGTATTCCTTTTCTTGACAATAACAAAAAATGGAGATAAAATTATCAATATGATTAGAAGCAAATTGGATATGATAACATTGAATGAGAAACAATTTGCTTAGAAGAAAATTTAGAATTTTAAATTTTCTAAATATATACGAAATGTATAATTCACAATTTGAGTTTGATATATTATCATATTTAATTTTGGATTTCTTGACCTATATAAATTGAGCTTATCAAAATTTACATGAGATGATCTTCAAAAATGCATGATTTACTTGATTTGTTACTTTTGCTTTAAATTTATATAAGATGAATTTAAATGCACGAGTAGCTCTTAGCTCTTCTTGGATTTCTCATATTTTTTAGCTCACCTTTCAAAAAGGATTTACCTTGATATTGACATTCAAAGTTCCTTTTGTGATAATATTTTTATCCTTTTTCAAAGATCATCTTAATTCATGATGAATATCTAACAAAAAAAATATGTGACATGAACTTTTATGATGCTTAATATAAAATCTATTTTTGTGATATGATATTTTTTACTCTCCTCCCTTGTTTCTTCTTTATTATTCAAAGAAAGGGAAGAGAAATTTTTATAATAAAATTATGATTTTATCCTATTTTATTAAGGGGGAGCAATGCAAATTTTATTTTGTAAAAATATAAAAACTTTGATACATGATGACCTTATATATTATAAAATTACTTGCTTGTTATTTCATCTCTTTTTTATGATAATAAAGGGGGAGAAATTATGAATTGATGACACAAATACATGCATGTCAAAAAGAAAAAAAAAATTCATAAGAAAATTATTGACATATGTGTCTTGAAATCATTTGCTCTAACATTTCACTTTTTTGTTGATGACAAAGGGGGAGAAATGATATATTGATGACATATATAGAAAAATAAGAAATAGATATTTCTCCTATTTTTGTTGATAAATAAAAGGAGAGAAATAATTGATGACTTAAGGAAGAGAACTTCAACTTAATGTATGATTGATGCATAATTTATATTATGTACTTTAAAAATTTGATGATTCATGATTGGTTGAAATAAATATAATGTATCATGTATGATTTGATGATTATAAAATTCATGATATATCATTTCAAAATTTGATAAGTGGATGTTATGATACTTGAATTCAAGAGTGGTTGGTTCTCTTGAAATTCAGTTTTTCTTATTTGAATGATGGCATGTGTGTAGGGGGAGTAAAGTTTAACTTCCGTCATTAATTGATTGTCATCATAAAAAAGGGGGAGATTATTGAATATCATATTTTTGATGATGAAATCAATTGATGAGTTATTGATCTAACATGTGTGTTAGAGTTGATTGATGCATGATTAATTACGATAGAGAGAAAATTATAACCAAAGGTTTGACTAAAGTCAAGTCTAGATATTGGGCCGGAGTGAGGATGATGCAGTTAAGAATTCGCCTGGAGTGCATCAGGAGCTCGCGAGGGTATCAGGAGCTTGCTAGGATTATACAAGATTGTCGGAAGAAGACTGAGATTCACCGGAAGATTGTCAGAGGTAGTCGAAAAGCTTGCCGGGAGTTGGAAAGGTCTTGAAGTGGATTTTTTGGCCATGTTGATTGGGCTAGAAATTGTGTGAAAAAAATTGGGTGCTAAAAGTGTGCAAGAAAAAGAAAAGGGAGAAGTCTTTTTTGTAAGAAGTGTTGTATTTATTGTAAGAAGTCTCCCATGAGTTGAAAGCTTATAAGGGTTTGGTCTTCACCTAAAGAAGATCGGTAGTGGACATCGAAAAAGAGGACTCAGGAGTGGACGTAGGCTAGGTTGAGGTCGAACCACTATAAATCTGTGAGCATTTATCTACTTTATTATTTTTGATTATATATGTTCTTATATGGAGCTTTCTTTTAGCATAATCATAACTTAGCTTCGTTCAATATCTGATTGCTCACTTACTCAATAAAACGCTTTCGATTTCTAGTTTTGATTCTCACAAAAAATTTTTCCTTAAACTGTAATTTTTTACATTTGCACTAATTCACCCCCACCCACCACCCCACGCCACCCCCCACCCCCGCCCCCTTTCCTCTCTCTTAGTGTCAATTGATCCTAATAGAGAGCACCATCAAGAAAGAGAAGCCAATTCTTTATATTGGTGAGACCAATAAGAAAAGAACAACTGATAAGACCCTTAAGAAAGGCAAGGGCAAAGCAAGTAAGGTAAAGGTTACTAAGAAAGACCCGACCAAGGACAAAGGCCAGTGCTTCAACTACGACAAAGATAGGCACTATAGGAGGAACTATAAGAATTATCTTGCAGAAAAGGTAAAATAGAAGCTTCAAGTAAATTCATGATCAATCTCCATTTGTCAGATTTTCATGATAACACATGGTTATTAGATATCAAGAGTGCTTATCATATATGCAATTCGTTGTAGGCTCTAGCAAAGCCTAGGAGATTGGCAAGAGGTAAGATGGACTTCAAGATGAGCAACATAGCAAGATTTGATGCAATTACCATTGGTGATGTCACCCTACATCTACCTAGTGGAGTTGCCATTGCATTAGATGCATGCTGTTATGTTCCCTCTATTATTAAAAAATATTATTTTTATTTTTTGTTTGAGAATTAATGGATATAAATTAGTTTTTGAGAATAATAGTTATTTAAAATTTTGGATGATGAGATCATCAAAAGAGGAACATTGATTAATGACTTATATGTGTTAGACATTTCTCCATACATCATGAATATAAATACGTCCAAGAGAAAACAAGATGAGATGAACAATGCATACCTATGACATTGTAGGCTAAGTCATATCCATGAGGGAAGGATTTAAAAGTTACTCAAAGATGAATATTTAGATCTATTCGGCTATGAGCCATATGAAACTTGTGAACCTTACTTTCGTAAAAAGTTATCTCATTTTAGTGAAACTAGAGAGAGCCACTGAGTTATTAGAACTCATACATAATGATGTATGTAGTCTTATGTCGACTCAGGCTATAGGTGGCTATTCGTTCTTCATTACATTTACTGATTTCTCTAGGTATGGACACATGTACTTAATGAAGTAGAAGTCTGAGGCTTTTGAGAAATTCAGAAAATATAAAAATGAAGTAGAGAACCAGATTGAAAATAGTATTAAGGCTCTTCGATCAGATTGAGAAGGAGAATACATGAGAATGGAGTTCATCGATTTTCTCATGGACTATGAGATTCTATCCCAGTAGACATCTCCTTATACACCTCAACTCAATGGTGTATCAAAAAGGAGGAATCACACGATATTAAATATGGTGCGGTCCATGATGAATTTCGTTGACCTACCTATCTCATTTTGGGATAACGCTCTGGAGACTGTAACTTACCTTTTAAACATAGTTTCGTCTAGGTCAGTAGTGTCTACACCATATAAGATATGGAAAGGGAAGAAACCCGACTTAAGTTTGTTAAGAATTGGGCTACTTTGCCCATGTTAGAAGACACAATCCCGATAAATTAGAATCAAAGACGGAACAATACATGTTCGTGGGATACCCTAAGGAAACTTGTGGGTATTATTTATATCATCCCGAGGACAAGAAGATCTTTGTTGCCAAGAGGGCTGTGTTTCTTGAGAAGGAACATGTTCTTGGTGGAAACATTGAGAGTGAGATAGAGTTGAACGAGGTTAGAGAACCGTGCTAAGGCACCATTCTAGAGTCTGAGTTTATTTAGGTACCTAGCACATAAGTTCCAATTTTACGTAGTTTCAATAGAATATCTCACCCTCCTGAAAGATATGTAAGATATATAAGTGAAGAGGACTCTCAGGATGTTAATCCTCAGACCTATGAGGAGGCTATTATGAGTATAGACCCCGAGAAGTGGCAAGAAGCCACAAATTCTGAGATGGATTCTATGTACTTCAATGAGGTTTAGAACCTTGTGGATGCACTTGAGGGTATCATAACCATCGACTGCAAATGGATTTTCAAGAAGAAGAATGAAGTAGATGGAAAGGTGGAGACCTATAAGACAAGGCTGGTAGCTAAAGGATATAGTCAAAGGCAAGGAGTTGACTATGACAAAACCTTCTTACTTGTAGCTATGCTAAAATCCATCAGAAGTATTTTGGCTATTGAAGCACACTATGACTATAAGATTTGGCAGATGAATGTGGAAAATACATTTCTCAACGGCAATCTTAAGGAGGTGTATATGATACAGCTAGAGGGATTCATATCCAAAAAAGTCCAGATAAGATGTGCAGGTTGCTCAGATTTATTTATAGATTGAAACAAGCTCTCTGAAGTTTAATATTTGATGAGACGATCAGATCTTATGACTTCGTTAAGAACGAAGATGAGCCTTGTGAGTACAGTAAGGTAAGTGTGAGTGCTATCACCTTCTTAGTATTGTATGTGGATGACATCCTAATATTTAGGAATGATGTAGGAATACTCTTCATAATAAAGGATTCGTTATCCATAAACTTCTCCATGAAGGACTTAGGGGAAGCATCATATATTTTGGAGATATGGATCTAGAGAGATATATCCAAGAGGATGCTTGCTTGTCCCATTTTAGATATATAGACTCTATTTTCAAAAGGTATAACATGAAAAATTTCAAAAGAGGTCTCATACTGATGAGACATGAAATATCACTTTATAAGAGTATGTCCTCAAAGACTCATGTAGAAAGGATATACATGAATAGAATACCCTATGCCTCAGTGATAAGGTCTATCATGTATGTTGTGTTATGTACCAAGCCTGATATAGCGCTTGCTGTGAGTGTCACGAGCCAATATCAAGCGGATCCAAGTTGTGAACACTAGAAGGCAACAAAGTGTATCCTTAACTACTTGAGAAGAACTAAAGATCTTTTATTGGTATATGGAGGAGGTAGCCTCCAGGTTAAGGGCTATACAGACTCGAGTTTCCAGTCCCACATCAATAATAATAAGTCAGACTCAGGATATGTTTTCACCTTGAATGTAAGAGTAGTAAGCTGGAAGAGTTTCAAGCAAGATACTACTGTTAACATGACTACAGAGGCAGAGTACATTATTGCAGCAAAAGTAGCAAAGGAAGGGGTATGGATGAAGAAGTTCATCAAGAATTTGGAAGTCGTACCGAGCAAAGTGGAGCCGATTCCCACATACTATGACAATAATAGGACGATAGCTCTAACAAGGAAATTCATGTCTCATCAGAATTATTCTAAGGAGGTTCCACTTAATAAGAGAGATCATAGCCAGAAACGATATAACAATAAAAATAGTTTCATCCGAAGATAACATTGCATATCTACTAGCAAAATCGCTAGCTCAAACTATCTTTGAGCATCATAGGGGTCTGTTGGAGATTATATACATAAGTGATTGGCTTTAGGTCAAGTGGGAGATTGCTGGTTACAAAGGTCCTACAAGCCAATCACGTGAGTGATGACACGTGTGACATACTGCATAATTTTTTATATTATTATTGGTATATCCTTATATTATATTATATGTTGAATATATATATTATGATGTCCTTGGTTTTGTGCAATGAGAATCAGATCGTGATAAGATCATGATAATGAGATTAATTCATATTTAAACACAGATCCTAAATTATCCTAGTCATAGGTTACTCAAGAGGGACATCGAGATAACCGGAGAGATCGATGTACAGTATACTTGTCCATATGATTGAGGCGGCTGATCTCATAGCCACTTGTGTGGGTACATGTGCTCATCAGAGAATGAGTTCACTTATTGATCCACTTATAAAATGCTGGATGATTAATGATACGTACTATTAGACAATGATTCTATAGTCTCAATTATATGTTTGGTCCTTAGACTTGAGACACCAAATATTACTTGTTTGAGTACTCATTTATTTGATGTAAGACTTACATGTTTGGAAAGTTCTAGATCTGAGACAATCGGTTATCGGGATTAGTAGCCAACCTTATGAAGGTAATTTAGTGTCAATAGAGGATCATCTACTCTCGGTATCATGAGAGGAATATGTTATGTGTTATCACTAAGATAAATCCTAGGTCGGGGTAGTTCGGATTGAGAGAGAAGGAGTTCTCCGGGAGAATACGATTATAGTGAGACTCGAACAAATTTCGTATGTGGCCTGACATTACCATGCTCAATATCTGATTTTTGGGATATTCGATGGATGAGGGCCTATAGATATACGATAATTGAGGCCAGATGTATCTAATGAATTAGATCTCATGTACCGTTTGGGGACTATGGCGTAGTGGCCTAGTACTTCCATAGTCGATGAGTTTGAGTGAATTTTTATAGGATAACAATTCACTAAGTCAAAAGAAGTTCTGACAGATAGGACTTACGGCCAACTTAGTATTGGGCCTAGAGGATCACACATATATGGTGTATAGTTTAGCGAGTAGAGGATTAGACATAAATTATCTAATTAGCCCCTGTTTTCATTGAATGAGACTCGACATTGGTGAACTCCTTATATATAACCCAATTAAAGGTCAATTGAGATTATTGGATAGAAATCTAATAATCTAAGATTAATAGGTAATTAGATGAAGATCCAATATCCAATAAGACATGATCTATTAGGATTTTGGTGACTCTCTATAAATATGAGGTAAGGGGCACAAATTGTGATAAATTATACTTTTGGTCGCCCCCTCCTATTATCCTCCATTCTTCATCTTCTATGCAAGAGTTGTGAGATATTGGTTGCGATTGGAGGAGCATCACTACAACGATCAATCGTGTGGATACTGCCAGAGAGGAGGAAGTTTGACCCCGCTTTATCATCTCCATCTTATCACAAACAATAATGTAAACAATGTATTTGATGAAATGCTCATGTTTGTCCGTGTCCTTCGGTTTGTGTACATACCTTGTACAGCAAGTAGCGGGCTTGCAGTAGGCTTAGCAGCCCTAGTTTAGTTTGCTTTGTGGCTGATTTTGACTTGTAAATACGAGTGTGTCTCGTAAGCACTTGTGAGGATTTTGGTTTGTAATGAACCATTATCCTTTGTGTGCAACCTCTCTGAGTTTGTAATGTCTATGGGTGTAATTTGTATCTGACTTTATAAAGTGTTTGCTTGAGCAGTTGCTTGTGGATCCCGTTGGAATTGCTTCCTCTGGCCTGTTTTCTCTTTTATAAGTCTAAGGGAATCTAGGAGATCTCGGGGAAGGATGATCTTTGCGGACGGACACGCATGGGTGCTGCACGGTTTAGATAAAATCAGCTAAGCCCGTGACAATCTGGATATGAATTTTAAGGATATACAATCTCTCTTGGTAATCAATCTCTCACGTATCATAATTTTAAGGATATGAGTTTTTAACGAACCAATCTTTGTAAGACGATTTGATATATGTGAGAAACATGTTTTATTTTGTTCTTCTACTATGCATGTGATGTTCCCATTGGATTTTCTAACAACGTGTTTTTGGACTGTGCAAGATTGGAGGAGCATCACTGCAATGATCTATCATGTAAATACCACTAGAGAGGAGGACATTTGACTTCTTTTATCCTCTCTATCTAGATCTAGAATTTTAGTGATATACGATCTTCATAGGTAATCAATCTCTTACGCATCATAGTTTTTATTTTTTATTTTTATTATTTTCACGTGCCAATCTTTTCATGATGACATGATAAACATGAAAAATAGATTTTGCTTCATCATGTGATCTTTCATAATTTTCTAACATAAATGACCTTATAACTAACTATCTTCATTGTCTTATTTGAAAGTTTATGCTATTCAGGTGCTAAGATAGCGGCCCATCTCATATCTTTTAAAATAAACTCTTCTAATTCAGAGATCAGTAATTAGGAAGACTTTGATTCTTTTAAGTAAGGAGATCAAGAATTTAGTTTTATTATTTGAAAAGTCTATGCATACGTAGAGAAGCACTTATAAGTCCTAGAATGAGGTGTCAGTGGAGAATATTTTATTTTGGATATTATATTGATCGGGAACGAGTAGATATGGTGACTAAGCTAATTAGGCTCTAATGATCCACTGGGCTATATATTTTAGGCCTCTATTGGTGCTCATGGGTTGATTGGATACCATGCGTCAAGTTATAATTGACGATTAATTCTAACATATTAACTTGCTTTGTGAATAGATATATATATATATATATATATATATATATATATATATATATATATATATATATATATATATATATATATATATATATATATATATATATATATATATATATATAAAAGGAGGAGAATTAGGAAGATATTGAGGAAGATAAGGAGGGCAATGGAGTGGCCGAGAGATGAGACCAAATGTTTTGAAGAATCCTTCAGTAAGTTCTTTCATGCGAGTGTTAGCGGAATTAATACAAGGAAATAGGAAACATTTATGTCTCCTATTGAACATTTAATTGGTAAGGAGCACTACTACATAGAGTGAAGAGGTTAACAGGTTGACTCATGTCAATGCAGCGTCTAATACACAATCTAAAATACTTGAATGAAGAAAAAAAAATAAAACAAAAAACTCCAATGATTTTTTTTTTCTGAAAATTTACTGAATAATATTTCTTATATTTATGAGAAATTAATGAAGTTTAGTTTAGATCAGAAGTTTGTAAGGATGTGTGCAACCGAGAAGCCCAAAGTCTCCAATGATTTGGGTATCCGAATCATCTCCAACCTGTGGATGTCCGCTTTGGGATGAAAAGTGAAAGCAAAGTAAAACTCACAATGCTATCTATCATATGTAGTCGAGTTTTCATGTAAAGAGGAGCTCATCCCCTCTTTATTGCCAGCAATTTGATCATGTTGTCTGCCACAAGAATAAAGCATTCACATGCTGGCAACCACAGCTGCGTACTTCCACAATTATTTTCTTGCCATCTAATAATAAGTTAAGCTACAGTTATAAAAATACCCTAATTCCTCTTCCATTTGAACACCAAAAAGTCTAAAGTATCTTCAACTTCCAATAGTAAAAGTACCACCTTGTATTATAGTGAGAAAACAAAAGAGAAAAAAAAAAAATCTTTCATCTTCTTCCTATATTTGTTTGACTCCTATCATTCATATATTTTATTTTTAAAATAATATTAAATCCATGACTGGATTGATTGATTTGACCAATAAAACTGAATCGAATTGATGTCGAATTTGATTTCGATAAACATACGTTAAATTGGAGGAGCAACAGTGATATGTAAGGCGAGGCATCTCCCATGTCGGCAGCATGCGACGCCCCAGTAGCTTAGTTTTGTGTCATTTGATTCTTTCGATCTCTAATGTTGTATCCCTCTCCTGCTCCCCAGCAGACCAGTAGAGAGAGAGAGAGAGAGAGAGAGAGAGAGAGAGAGAGGTGAGTGCTATGTGCACGCGTGGGTGGGAAGACCGAGGAGGTACTGACCCACCTGTGGCAGTGGATCCACGTGCGATGTGAGTGATGGTGGGGAACTCTGTCGTCCGGGCTCCCGCAACTCTGAGAGAGAGAGAGAGAGAGAGAGAGAGAGAGAGAGAGAGAGAGGAGCATTATGCATCAGAGTCGTCAGCCCCCACCCACACGTGCTCCTCTGCTGGTCTCCACCATTTCTGAGCTCATCAAAAATTTGACGGCCCCATCGCCGCTTTACTCGTACGTCAACGAATCCGAGATCGCGTCGCCATGGCAGCACTGTGGCGATCCGATCCGCTGCTCGTTGCATAACGTTGCAGTGTTTGGCACATCGGTAGATGTTGATGCGATCCGTCTTCAACTTCATTGAATGAGCTGAGACGGAAAAGAGAAGCGGAATCCCAGACTTCCCCAACTGCTGCAGTAAGCTTATGTTGATGCGATCCGTCTTCAACTTCATTGAATGAGCTGAGACGGAAAAGAGAAGCGGAATCCCAGACTTCCCCAACTGCTGCAGTAAGCTTTCGGAGAGACCCTTCTGTGCATGGTGCAGGATCCAACTTTTCCACCCTTCGCTACATCAGTACCTGTGATTCGTTTCCACCCTCATTCAATGAAAGACTTCAGCTGCTCATTCCCATTGAACACATTTTACCATGGGGAAGGAACCTTTACAGTGGAGACAGGTCGAGATCTTTGATCTGTCAAACCTCTAGACCATGGTCTTTATAGAAGACCAGATCTGGAATCCTTGGCACAAGTCAAGAAGACAAAAAGGTTATTGGTCAGACATGGAAGCTAATCTTTTCTCCTTTATGCTCCTAAAGAAAATTGATAGGATCATTGAGTTACAGACATCATGTTTTATGTGATCAGATCTTGTGCTTGGCATTCTTGGCTTCACGGCAGTATCAAAAAGTTCTTTGTATGAGGACAAAGAAACTAGTAATCTTTCCATTTGGAGAGATGAAGTATTTGGCTGAGGGTGAAGAACACAAGCATCAAAGAACATGAAATATGTCCCAAAACACAAACTCCCACTTGCTGAAGAAATGGAAGAGAAAAAAAAAAAAAAAAAAAAAATCCACCAAACACATCGAAACCAGTGCTCAAACAGTTGTTTAGGGGAAAAGAGAAGGGACAGCAAGCTCAAAAAGAAACAAGGGTGATGAGCGAAATACTAATACTAAGCAAGATATGCATGGCAAGTCACAAGATAAGATGAATACACTAACAATGTCTCAAGATGTATAGAGATATATATGTCCAATATGTTTATGTGAGGACCTGCATGTCATGCGAGCAAAGCTGGTGTACAGATCAAGCAGTACATAGACTATCGAGTTTCTCTGCGCTCTCTCCAGCACATCAGCATCATGATGCATCGCCGAAGTATGTAGAACCTGGCCTTCTGCTCTCTGGCCTGCAGCCGACACCGCCGGCCGAAGGATCGGCAAGGCAAGCCCTCTTCCTCCTTGGCCATTGCAGCCTCTCCTGCTTCCGCCAGCTTCTCCTCCTCCTCGGTCTATCTGTAACTTGAGCTCAGAAGAGCGGAAGGAGACGACTCTTTTTTGTAGCTCCTACTGTTTGCTACTCTTTTTGGATTTTAGATGTCATACCTTAAATTATGACTCTGGAGCTTTTTTGTAGGAGTCATCTGCATGATTACGCGCTCTTTCTCTCTCTCTCTATCTGCCGTACTTTTCAGAGCTTGTAAGAAGGGAGTAAATGGGAAGGTGGTACTCCTTTCATCACAGCCTGACACATTAACCCAGAATGTGGAAGCCCAAATGATGAGCTCGGCCCTTGTTCAAGGCCTGCTTCTGCTGTTGTGCCTTGAGCTTGGACTACAGCGTCGGTGTCCCCCCAGTCCGACCAAACAAGCAAACGAAACCTAATCCACCACCAGCGAGTTCTTGTGCAGACTCGATCTACCACTCCAGCTGCGGACGAAGCTAACAGGGATGCACATCCGTGACATAGGTCAAGCTCTCCACCTAAGCGTACGTGCCGGCGAAAGGAGAGATCACAAGTGGCAGCTGCAAGGGCGAAAGCTTGAAGCAGTACTCCACAGCAAAACCAGGACGTAAATGGTGTGGAGGATCACGGTGAGACGACGACCACCACACGTAAACTTGGAGCGGCTTCTGCGGCAGTACGATAACATATCTCGTGACTCTCGCAATCATCCATTGCTCCCAGAGGTAGGAAATGCCCAAAGCTGGTGCCTCCTCTTCCCTGCTCCCACTTGCAAATCAACACCAGTACAACGATAATTGCAGGCAAGAAAGCAAATTGGCACCACTACAAGTGAAGCGCTGTCTGTGGTCCAGGCCAAAGACCACAGACCCAGCAGCTCTGCGTGACCCAATCTCAAAGCACAAGAATTCGCTACAGCAGCTAGCAGATGGTGGTGCTTTGGGGTTGTGGGTTCCAGAGTTGTGCCTCAAAGCATCGTTTCCTGTGACCAGCCTCATCAGCATCCCTCCATCAACCCAAAAGCAAAGACACGAGTTGCGCTTACAGGGACGAGTCACTGGCTGTACGATCCTGTATCTTTCTGTAACAACATGCAACGACCATTCATGGCTTGTTGTGATCCTGTGGACGTGTCCAATGCTCCCTATTAATGCTTGTTTTGCATATCACGGCTGACACAACAAATAGCGCAACTAAGCAAATGTAGATAAGGTCTTTCTTTCACCACCTGTAGCGAGCATGAGTACATTGTGAATTGAGCATACCAATTCACGAATAAAATGATATCAAACTTCAAATAAAATGATATCGGACTTCAATATGTTTGGTACATCCATGAAAGACAGGATTCTTTATCATTATAATAGCAGACTTGTTATCGCAATAGATTTTAGTTGGTTCATCTTGATTTTCTTAAAGATCTGCTAGAATTCTTCGAAGCCAAACTGTTTGACATGTTGCACTTGTGGCCGCAACATACTCTGCCTCAGTGCTTGAGAGAGCAACACACTCTTGTTTTTTTGTTGTCCATGAAATTACACCTGAGCCAAGGCTGAAAACAAATCCTGAAGTACTTTTTCTATCATCTGCACAACCAGCCCAATCACTATCAGTATACGAATATAACTTAAAATCTTTTACCTGTTCATAACGAATGTCATAATTGAGAGTCCCTCTGATATATCTAAGAACTCTTTTAGCTGCTCCAAAGTGATGCTTGCTAGGACTCTGCATGAATCTGGATAACAAGTTAACTATAAACATAATATCTGGCCTTGAGTGTGTGAGATACATCAACCCTCCAATTAAACTTCTATATTGTTGCATCAAGTTGACATATGAAATTTATCATCTGAAATTTATCAACCCTCCAATTAAACTTCTATATTTCCACTCCATCATCTGAAATAAATTTATCATCTGTATTCATTGGAGTACTCACTGGCTTACAAGTTGACATATGAAATTTTTTTAACAAATCTTTAGCATATTTTTCTTGGCACAAAAAAATTCCATCTGCATCTTGAATAATTTCCATTCCCAAGAAATAGTGTATAAGCCCCAGGTCAATCATTTCAAATTCTATTGTCATATTTTTCTTAAATTCAATAAGCATATCTGATGATTTTCCAGTATAAATCATATCATCCACATATAAACAAACCATAGGAATCTTTATACCTTGAATTCTTATATATAAAGTTGGCTCACTTAAACTTTTCTGAAAGTTATGCTGAATAAAATAATTGTCAATCCGACTATACCATGCTCTTGGTGCTTGTTTTAAGCAATATAATGCTTTGTCTAATTTGTATACTTTATCTTCTGATCCTCTAATTTCAAATCTTTCGGGCTGCTTAACATAAACTTCCTCTTGCAATTTTCCATTCAGAAATGTTGATTTAACATCAAATTGATAAACCTGCCATTTTTTTGGGCCGCCAATGCTAATATAATTCTAATTGTCTCAATTCTAGCAACTGGAGAAAAAGTTTCTGAGAAATCAATACCTGAAATTTGAGTATATCCTTTGGCAACCAAGCGGGCTTTATATTTTTGCAACGAGCCATCAGCATTAAATATAAGTCCAATTGCTTTTTTTCCTGGAGGCAAATCTACCAATTCCAAGTCTTATTTTTTTCTATAGCTTGTAACTCATCATTCATTGCTTGTACCCATTCTTCTTTCTGAGCTGCAACTTCAAAACAAGTAGGTTCGAATGCAAGACATGCAAAATCACCAGATTGATATATTTCTGAAATACTACGAAATTTTCGTGGAGGTGATTCAGTATCATTAGATTCATTTGAGTCATTCAAAATACGAGAAGAGTCAGATGAGGTATTAATATGCAATGAATCATCTATTTTATCTACTTCTTCTTCTACAGATATTGTTGTTTCAATTGCTTCAGAGTTCCAAGCTTCTTCTTCATTAAAAATAACATCACGACTTATCATTATTTTTTTTGTTGTAGGATCAAAGAGTCTTAAACCTTTTGTCTCATTACTATACCCAACAAATATGCATTTAATATTTTTCTCATCAAGTTTACTTCTTTTTTCAACAGGAATATGGAAGTAAGCAACACAACCAAATACTTTTAAATGACTTACTTCTGGTTTTCTGTTTAACCATGCTTCATAAGGTGTTTTTCCTTGTACTGTCTTGGTAGGAAAACGATTTAGTAAATACACTGATGTACTCACAGCTTCTGCCCAAAACTCCTTTGGTACTATTTTTTCTTTAAGTAGTCTCAACCACCACTCTATTTTTCCGCTCTGCCACTCCATTTTGTTGGGGGGTATAGCTTGTAGTGAGTTTCCTGTGAATGCCTGTATTCTTACAAAAATTAAAAAAATATTTGGAAGTGAATTCACCCCCTCTATCAGTACGTAGAGTCTTAATAAAACAACCACTTTGTTTTTCAACAAATACTTTGAAATTTTTAAAAACTTAAAAAACCTCAGCCTTTTCTCTGAGAAAATATATCCACATCATTCTTGTACAATCATCTGTAAATAGCACAAAATATCTACTTCTACCTTCTGAGATAGTTTTCATAGGCCCACAAATATCTGCATGCACAAGTTCTAATCGATTTTTTGCTCTCCAAGAATGACCTGTTTGAAATGTATTTCTATGTTGTTTTCCATAAATACAGGATTCACAAACATGTATCTTTATTTTTAATTTCAGGCAATCCAACTACCATATTTTTTTGATTTAATAGTTCTAGTCCATCATAATTCAGATGACCATATCTTTTATGCCACAGTGTTGATTCATCAATAGTAGTAGCAACGAATGCATATAAAGAGAAATCCGAAAGTACCAAGGGAAATATTTTATTTTTTGTCATCCTTACTGTTGCTACTAATTTACCAACTTTCTTTTCATGAATCAAACATTTTTCATCATAAAAAATAATATAATATCCTTTTCTCATCAGTTGTTATACACTAATGAGATTCTGTTTTAAACCAGGAATAAATATCACATAATGAGATTCTATTTTAAACCAGGAATAAACATCACATCATTAATAATTTTTTACCAGATTTGATGTTCACAACAATTGGTCATTTTCTTTCCACTTGAATTTTGTTGCCATTCCCCATCAGCACTGTAGATCTGACTGAGTCATCGAGTCTCTGAAATAAGCTTCTATCCCCTATCATATGATTACTACATCCACTATCCAAAAACCATACAGAACTAGAATATTCTTCATTAGATGCTATAAAGAGAATATTTTCTTCATTCTTTTCTTCACTATTATTTTCCTCATGATAATTTGTCTGATTTTTGTTCCAACAATCTTTTTCAAGATGTCCATATTTTTTACAGTAAGAGCAAAGAGGAACATTTTGATTTTTATTTTTATACCAGCAATCTCTTTCAATATGTCTTATTTTTTTTGCAACAAAAGCATTGTCGGGTTTCTTTATTACCTTTATTTGATCGACCTCTTCCTCTGCCATTTTGTTCTCTCCCTTGAGATCTGGTTTCTAAAATTTTCTTCTGTTCCTTTTTTTTATCTATCTTTATTTGGAGAACATGTTCTGAAATCTCATCTGAAGATCTGTTCACTTTTTATTAATAAACTAAAAGAGAACCCATTAATTCATCAATAGATAATATGTTTGTATCTTTAGCTTCTTCTATAGCAGTAGAAACCATATCAAATTTTGGAGACAAACTTCGCAAAACTTTTTCTACTACAATTTGATCTTTTAGGTTTTCACCGTACGATCTCATTTGATTCACAATAAAAGAAACTTTTGAAAAAAAATCAATGATCGATTCTGAATCTTTCATTATAAGAGTTTCAAACTCACGACGAAGAATTTGAAGCTTTGAAATTTTTACCTTCTCTGTGTCTCCAAACACACATTTTAATATCTTTCAGGCTTCTGTTGATGTTGATGCCATCATGATTCGGGGAAATAGAGAATCGTCTATTGCTTGTTGTAGCATATAAAGAGCTTTTGCATCTTTATGATATTTTTGATCCTTAGTAATTTTAGGATCCTATAAATCATATTCAATAAAATCATTCTCTACCAAGTTCCACAATCCTTGTGAAATAAGGAAAGTTTTCATCTTAATAGCCCAAAACTGATAATTGTCACCTTTTAGAATAGGAAGAAGTTGATTAAGAACACTTACTCTGATACCACTGTTGGCTTTTCTACAGAACTTCAAAGAAGAGTAGAAGAACTAGTAAAGAGAGTTAGGAGTACTTTCAATCTGCAGTACCTTGGAATGAACCAAGAGTACCTATTTATATTGATTAAAGGACGAGATACAAATATTTAAAATATCAGAAAAATCCATTGTATCTCAACAGACTCATCCTCATTTAACTAATTTAGATCTATCGGTTATTTTGTTATAACTACTCAATCGTAACTAACTGAATTAATCTCAACAACCCTAACCTAAGGTCAGGATAGGGAGGGAAAAGAGACAGACAACAGGTGACGACGATTGAGCCACACAAGTTTCCACTCTCCCACTGCACAACACACCCACCCGCCACGGCTGCCCCCCCACAACTGTGCTCCTCACTCCCCCCAGTGCGTCCGTACACGGCTCTCTTATCAACCCCCGATCACCTCCATGACATGCCTTGCGCCTCCTCCTCATCCACCAGCTTCATCTTACCCTTGCTACGATGCAGATTAATAGCCCTAAGAAAAAGATGAAACCAGAGCCACATTTCACTACTAATTGAAAGATTCCCTCAAGTTCATTTTCCTCCTCACTTTCTATAAACAGACTGGAATCGAAGAAGATACGAGCCGTGTCCCCTTTGCAGAAGTTTCCTTAGAGTCTATTCAAGAGATTCTTCCGCTGGATCAGTTCATCTCTCTCGAACCTTTGGCAGGAGCAAAATGAGAATGCGCGGGATATGTGAATGGATCAAACAGCCAAGCTCTTCATTCGAAGAGCTGTTTGGTTGCATCTCACACGATGTGCTCGCTATATATGAATGAGCTAACCAAGAGGCCATCCATGTATAGCATCTACCCACGTTCAGATTACAAAATATGAAGCTTCATGCTGCGGAGCACAGCAGAGGACAACTCGATCAAGATCAATCTGATTACAACCTATACAGCAGAAGCTCAACAAGCCTTTTGAATCCACAATCACTGTTGATATCTTCTTCCTATGGCTTACTGAGCTTCCTTGCTCTCCTGCACAGTGACCATCACACTCCTGTTAAATCCTTGGATCCCATGCTGCACCACCCTTTCGACATCTCAGCATTTAGTGCCTTTAGTTTGAGACTTCAGCAAACCACAATCCCATTATGTTTTCTGGTACACTGTCAACCAAACCTGCGCAGACTTTTGCAGCAAAATCTCCAAGCAAACATGATGATGATGATGATAAAAGTGGTGTTGAACGTTCGTCTTGTGGGTCCAACTTCACGGACGTCCAAGGATAATAATTATATATTCACATAAAATCTAAATTTTCTTGTCCAAAACTATTTTTTTTATGACGGTAAAATAAAACAAATAATTATATATTTTATTAAAATCTCAACTTAAGCATGGAGTAGGAGTTTGATAGGATTAAATGAGTCTAATATCATTAATTGGGGTATACGTATTTCTAGATCTTCTCATTTGATCAATAGACGTTTTGAACTAGGTCACGCTTTGTAATTCCAAGAGTTTGTAAAAATAATTACTGTAATTATTGATGTGAGAAAACTGATATTTGAAATATACATCTTAAGTTACTAAACTATAGTGAGAAAACTAGTCTTGAAAACTGATATTTTGGATATCAAGAAAAGAAGGTGCAAAATTAAATACAGGGCGAATTTTCGAAGAAACCCTTAAGTTTAGAAATCTTTTACGGAGGATCTTAAGTTTGAAAAATTCTCAAATAACTCTTTTTTTTTTTTTTTTTTTCAAATTGGCCATTCTTATCTCCATCGGTCACTGCCTCCTCCCCTGGCTGTCTACCGTCCACTACAAATTTGTTTTTTTGAAGGGTAGTTTAGATTTTTTAAAATTAAAGATATTATCTGAAAAAAAATAGCGGTACCATTCAGAAAATAACTAAAATATGATTATTTTCTAGAAAAATAACTAAAATATGATTATTTTCTAGAAAATCTTTTAATTAATCCAGTTTAGTTAATCTCTATTAATTCTGGTCGTAGTGAGGTTAAAATTTCAACTGAGTTTAATATATTATCAAAATAACTGCATGTATCCTCCCATGATTAATAATTATATTTAGGAATAAAAATGAAAATAATTTATAGAAGTGACATATAAAAATCAATTATCTAAAATTTTAATTTTCTAATTATTATTAACTATGATTGGTGATGATCAACTCAAATTTATTGGACGGATGTTAATGGATGACATATATATATTTTAAATATTAGAATTAATATGTAGATATAATTACGTTAAATTAAAATTTGGACAGCCAAATATGCTGTATTGGAAGGTTGAAAGGAATGGATCAAAATAGGAGTCGGAGATAGCGCAGGCCTGGAAAGATGACGTGGACATGGACATGGGCGGGTTCCTTTGAGGGGTGATGATGGCGAGACCCTTGTACCATGAACCCACAGCTAAGCATCTCCCCGTCACATTTTTCTTTCGTACACTCTCACTTACCTGACTGTTCATTCGAATATAAATCGGGTCCCACATATTTCACCATTTGTGAGGCAGGTAGTACGAACAGGCGATGCAGTAATGGGTGGGAAAGTTAATCTCTCATTTTTATTAGCCTTCGTTCCTGTGACGATAAAACCCACTCCCCCAGAGGTAAAGCTAAACCACATAGGCATCTCTCTCTCTCTCTCTCTCTCTCTCTCTCTCTCTCTCTCTCTCTCTCTCTCGGCTTCCTTCGTCTGCTCTTGGATCGGGTTTCAGGTTATGTGAGCCCAAATTCGATCATTGTTGTAATCTTCTTCCTGCTTTGGCCTGCAGCATATGGTTTCCTTTTATATGTGAAGCTCTCTTTTTAGACTGAGCAAAACGGACTGATTCGACGGAACCAAATTTCTCGTCTTCTTCTCCGTTCTCGTCGTCTATGGCGACGTTTCGGGTAGCATGACTGTTGGAGTTCATGTAGATGGATATCGAGGTTTTTAGCTGTGGTGTTCGATCGCTGTCGCAGATCCTGCTTACTTCTTTATTCTGTTCTTTTCTTGGGTTCAGTTTGATCCAAATCTAGACGCCGTTCGCACATTGCTGTCCTCTCCACACACACACACTCTCTCTCCCCTCCGACAATGCCTTCTTTGTTGGGTCTGCCACCCTGCTCATTGTCTCTTTCATCCGTGCTTGCTTCTAAGGGTCTGTGGTGGTTTATTACAGTCGATATTTGCGGGTGTAGCATCATCAAGATTCACATGAGTCGAGCGGCCGCGTTACGATTCCAAGTGAGAATCTTGATGATGCTGCATCGGCAATAAGCGACTAATGGCAAGCAAAATGCCGAGGCTGGATGCTGCGATCCACTCGTTGGAGTACGGTAACACGACAGACCATGTATTATTTTGCTTGTTCTTTCCTGCCAGTTTTGGTCTTAATGTACTGTTCTAAGATCTTCATTATGGGTTAGTATGCAAAAACAGACTGCCTGAGATTGATCTTGAGCTCATGTTCAGGTGTTCTTTTGCTTCACTTTTACATGCAAGTATTGCTACAAATTATTCCTCATAAGAGCATATATATATATATATATATATATACCAACTAGAACATACAGCAAAATATGTGAATTTTTCTGGTGACACAATGTTAATTTTCAGCCTTACAGTCTGGAAGAGATGGCAGGACAAATTGCAGTAAGCAAATGATCAAAAACCTTTCTGCGGTATGGCTTCTCTTTTGATATCCAGCAACATATTCTCTAACACACCTCACCACATAGTTTACAAATAAACTTTATGTGGAAATAAATTGTCTTCAGATCAATCAAGAAATTTGGATTAGCAGCTGCTGCAATGTTGTAAGTCGGATTAGCATTGGATAGGTTTGCAGCAATTTCACTAACATGAAGATTTTAGTTGTTATTTGGTATATATGGTATGGTTGTGAGAACTTATGAGTATAAAGCTTTTGAGTATCTTTGTAAGACCAAAATTCTACTGATTTCATGGAATAAGACCTACTGCTCAGGTTTTTTGTTCTTAGAAACCTAAAAGAGTTTGTCTGATCTTGTTTTACAGTGCTTTTCAAATATTTGATAGCTTTCATGCTCCTTGTGATATCTCCTCCAGTAGTTCCATGTTATAGTATTAAGATGATTTTTGAGTCATCAATGAACAATGTTTCTTTAGGTTTGACATCCCACTGCTCTTAAATGTGAGTCAAAAAACATACATAGTGATATCCTCTTTATGAGCAAAATCCATCAAATTTCTTGACCTGCAATTTATAAGATGTGTTGATCACATCGTTAGATTCAGAAAAGTTTACAAGCATGTTAAACTCCTTTAATAAGCAGCTTTGATTTAGATATAGCACTTGTAGTATCGTTTCTCTCTAAACAAACTGCCATTGGACATGTCTGAATTGTAGTGAGTACAACTTTAATGGCACAGCCTGATGTTTAAAACCTGTTTCTCATGCAGGTGGACCTGCTTTTGGATACATCTTGCAAGTGGTTAGCCTCAGGGAGGACGACAGTTGACAGAGACATCATTTACTGAAATGTCTGCAAATTGACCCCTTTCCTGATCACTTATCAGAAATGTATCAGGCTCTCACATGCTAATTAGTAGATCAGCATCTACACAACACCCATCCCAGAAACTTACTCTGCTAATGCCTTCATACACCCTTTCTCTCAAATTCACATGACATCTGCAGCATGCTGCATGCAGGTACACCTGCAATTACACAGGTACAAGCACCTGTGAAACAGTAGGTGTTCTTGCATCTCTCATAGCAACTAACAATAAGAACAATGGCTTGGCATAGCTTTCCTCATCTTTCCATAAATGTTGTGTTGCCATAGCTTCCTGGAATATTCTTTTGACTCTCCAGTATGTTTAAGGAACTTTGTCATATCAAACTGGCAGAGAAAAATATAATTGTCTGAATTGATGTGCATAAATAAATATGATTCCAAGTACATAATCTGTTGATTATGTGCTGAACTTTTCTGGATTATGTACTTGGATTGTTATTATGATCATAATCTGTTGATGAACATGAATGTGAGGATCATAATTCAATGTACTGAACCTGTTGCAAGTGTTTGGAAATGGAATTTTATTCCAAACTGGCATGCTTAGATATGATGGTGGTCACTTGAATAATGAAGAAGGGATCATCTAAAAAGAAGATAATGATACAAAATAATAGGAGATAACATAAACAATTTTATATTTTTGTATATAAAGTGAAGTAAGGCAGCACATCTTAGGTTTTATCTATTGGACTCGTTGAATGTATAGATAAATGCCGAAAATTTTCTATTGTGAACTGTGAAGTCATTTTATGCTTCCTAAGCATATGTTGCAATCACCATCTCCTGATTCACATTATGTGGTCATTCTTCTTCAAACATTCTTTGCTTATAGATTGGTGGCAAATCGAAGATAAAATTACTTAAATATGAGTTATTTTGTAATCCATATTACACCCTCCAAAAAAAAAAAAAAAATACATTCTTCACTAAATGAAATTTTTTTTTAAAGATTTGTCATATGTTTATGATCGTCCATGGTATCAATGCATGTAAAACTATCATCAATTTTTGGTATTTTGATATTTTTGATGTATCTCCATCGTTTGTAATCCACATATCATTTTTTTTCTCTTTTCGAGCATCATTCCTCATTTGAAGTAGATACAAGATTTGCCATATCATACTTGAATTTGAAATGTAAAAACTTAAGAAAAAATAGGATAAAACTTTGACGACTACTAGTAGAGTTTTGTATCGAATTGTGCCAATAATAAATAAAAAGCTCTTAGCATATATGTCTCTATATCCTAAATATCTGCATACAATATTGCAATTAATAGGATGAATTTTTTCTTAAAAAAGGTCTCTCCCTAAAAATGACATTAGTTTCCCACCTCAAGTGGTATGGCTACTCTAGTTTGGTCGGTAGGTTTGTAGGCTGGTTTTTATAAAATTAGTATAATTATCCTATTATTTTTTGTTTGCAAAAAGTAAGTGACAAGACTAAATTCGAGCTTAGGACCTTACAATAAAATGTTTATATTTTGCCAAAATATACTTTGTAGAAGACAAGAAAAAGGATACTATTTATATAAAAAAAATTGTCAGCTATAAGATTTTAGAGAAATAGTATAACATCCCTAATCTTAGTATTTTTTTTTTTTGCCCAAAATATACCTAAATAACCTTCTTATAAAAGATGCTCTCCTTGAAGAAGATGAACTAAATCTAGACATCATTTATTAAAGTTTTTGATCGGTTACAAGCAAATTTAGATGCAATTTAGTGGGAGTTACGATCGGTTTGAAGGTTTCCTAAAACCAATGTAGCTGTTTATTAATAGACCGTATCTCAAGATTGGAGCAATTACATTAATTTCAAGAAACTTGTTCTTTGCGAGTGGACCAAAAATACCTAAGAATAAGATGATTACATTATTTTTTAATAAAATCTTATAATTGATGGAAACTTCAGTAAATAGTATCCAGTTTTGCCAATCATCTACATCAAGCGTCTTAGGTTCTTTGTATTGCAGTTAAAAAAAAAAGATAGTTATACTATTCTAATAAACTTTTATAATTGATCAAAACTTCACTGAGTAATATCCAATTATGTGCATCTTATGGAAAGAGCAGGCTTTGTAATAAGAGGATTCTTTAGGTAGATCTTGGAAGAAACTTCAATAATATGAGACCCGTATAGTTTCATAGAAACCTTATAATTGTCCTTAAAGTTGGTGGCATATTGGTATCAAGTCGAACCGGTTTGCAACCTCTAAACCACAGCTTAAGGTGGAAATGTAGTGCACTATTTTTTATGGATATTTTGAGCATTTAGGAAAGAAAGGATGAATGTTTATCGAGGATATGACAGAAAATACTAAAATTATTATGCTCGTCGCTGCAGTGCTGCCATGCATGTTTATCGAGGTGACTGATTGAAACGAAATGGTTGCTTGCATGTTAGCGGCCACATGGCAGTCTCCTACTGGTCCAAAAAAAAAAAACTCAACATAAATCCTTATTCTCAGTTATTTCACATAGTTCACAACGCAATTTCTTTATTCCACTATTTCCATTCATTCTTCTGATGATGGCAGACTAAGTTTCCACGTATATGCATGCATGCAGAGGATTATATTTTGGGTTGATTTCCTGATGAGCGTAAGCAGGAGGGCCGGGGGAAGTATATGCATGCTTCAGACAGCTATCATGTCTTCGATATATATAATTTCTAACTTCTCTTTATATCATTTCATAATTTTATTTCTCTTAGTTCTAACGGAGGATTAATCTATATTCTTGTTCTAACGATCTAAGTGTATTCCCTCTCTGATTAAGACCAAGTATGACCCTAACTCGATGATAAAAAAAAAAAAATACTTAATTCATTTATATTCGATCTATGAATAAGTGTTAAGTGTTTGTTTGCTTCCTAAAACAACTTCACTTAAAAATCAGATCAGCATTTCTAAATAAATATTTAGAATTATTGTTTTAATAATATTATTTTTAATTGTTCACGATTGATTCATCAGTAAGTTTATAATCTGATTAGAATTTCGATTTTTTTTTTATCTAAACCACTGTGATCAGATTTAATTTTTTTTTTAATCTCATCTTCTTATTCATGTGTATATATATATATATATATATATATTGAACTCTGATACTTATTATTCTTCAGTGTTCGGTAAACAAAGAATTCACATGAAATGAAATTCCTCACTCACAACTTAAAAGGGTCGCTGTGTTATTTGGTGATTTTTATTTCTACTGCCAAATAAAATAAAAAAACCTTATAATCTATCTGTTTAAGAAAAATAATTTATTTTAAAAAAATGTTCTGTAAGTTATGATTTATTTCATCTTAAAAAAATTTAAATTCTTATTTCGATAATATTTTTATTTTTGTTAATTAATATATATATATATATATTTTTAGCAATACGATTTGTTTATTAAAAAAATATATCTGTTTTTAATCTATCACGAACAATTTTTTTTTTAAATTTAGACTGATATGCTTATTTTACTTATAAACAATGCTTCTTCATTTTCTACATCAAGATTAGATTGAAAGAAATTATTGTTTTATTTTATCCATATTCTTTCTTTCTTACACCTTTACCTAGTGAGAGATAATTGGAAAAGAGAATCAGATTTTTGAGTCATTCATCGTATATTGAAGTTGAATGACTGAAAAAAAAAAAAAAAAATTCTTACACCCTGCTCCTACTTTCAGTCATTTATGATTGTGAAGTTGTAATAGGTTTCTTTTTATAAAAGGAATTTATAAAACACTAAGATGAGTAGACATATAAAAAATATACAAAAGTCAATTAGATGGTTATATTCTCATTATATTATTTTTATTTTTCATGTTAAAAACTTATAATAATTTAGCCGATTGATTTACTAAAGACCTAAATAGAACTTAGAGTGTAAAATGAGCATTTTAGTAGTGAGAATCTAACCTCTATAATAGGAGACTTTTTGAAGGAAATTCAATGTGATAATAACAAGTCGATTGGTTGGCTAATGATAACATTAGTTAGCACTTAAGTATAGATAAATATAAAATTTTATCTCTAATCTCATTTCAACGATGATTATATATATTCTTATAACTCTAAAAGAAACTTAAAACAATATATTTCGTGAGATGTACCACCTCTACACACACTCCCCTATATGAGAGATTTCATAGATGACTACAGCTAAGGATTTGAATAATCTTTAGAATACCTCATTAATAAACAAAGATATATGCACTCGTGAGGATGTACTTCAAATTGGTTGTGAGTTAGTTAAAGTCCGGTGTCAAAGGAATATAGTTGAAGATCTGATTCATTTCTTGATATGGATATTTACTTTATTATTAAATGATGTTAAGTCTTCAAAAAGATAATTTTTTATTTTTATTGACCACAAAGTCGATGCACCGATAATAACTATCGTTTTATCCTTTTTTGATTGATTGATTGATTTTAAGCTATATATGTTTTGTATTTGTTGGGGGATTATTAAGGATTTAACAGAAAACCACTAAAATTACTATATTGCTCTTCTTACATAAATTGACCTTTTCCTACATGTCTCAACCCTCCTCGCATTCCCGTCGCACACTGCGGTGCACTTTTGTATGCTTCTCGAGATGATTGGTTGAAACACCCATTGCCGGCTATGGCTCAAAAACACCATATAAACTTCTATTCTCAGTTATTTCACATATGAAATCATAGGACAGTAGTTTCTTTCTTCCGCTGACTCTTAAAAAAAAACTTTCTGATTAGAAGTATATGTATGTGTGCATGGGAGGTTCAAACCCCAATATTTTTTTTTTTTCCTTCTGTAGATTTCTCTACTAACAACAGCATGAGGATCGATAAAATACACTTTGCGCAATATTTATCGCATCTCATGATTCTAAATTCTAACGTCTCTTTATATTTTTTCAGTCTTACCTGTTTTTAGTTCTGATAGGAGAATTAATTTGTTTTTCTCTTCCAACAGAAGACACTATGGAAATAAATAATAAAATATTTAATTTAGAATATTAAAATTAAGATTCCTACACGCTCCCCCCCACAAAAAAAAAAAGAAAAAAAGAAGAGAGAAAAACTCATCCTAATTTATACTCAAATAAGCTTTTAGTTGAAACTCTAATTTACTTCAATATTCTTTGACTTGAGTACATCAGGCTTAATTGCATTTATTGTCTTTGTTTGGCGGAGATATAAGAAAACCAGAAAAGAAAACCATTCAAGTCCTGATTAGGTCTCACCAACCCTTCTCTTTTTCACAACATCAAAGGTATAACAATTGCAAAATCCAGAGAAAGGAATGCAACGATAATTCAATTTTTTTTTTTTTTTTTGTGTCACATGACCCCTCGTTAGGATTGGTAGATTTTTTGAATTCTTAATGAGAATTAAATTAGTTATAGAACATACTTGTTATGAGTAGTAAGTATTTTTGAATTTCTAACAAAAATCAAATTGCTTGGAGAACCATATTACCTAAAAGGACAACAAATTCCCAATAAAAAAAGGGTGCTTATATGAATACCCTATGTGGTTTAACAAGAGAAAGAGATGTAGAAACAAAAAAAAAACACATTTTGAGCAGTTTTTGGATGTTCGAAAGCATGCATTTAGAGCTATTTGAGAGGGTATAATATTGGGATCCAAGCTTAAGTTTGGTTTAACTCAAGAAAACTTATAATTTATTATCACAATGTGATTTTTTTTTTTATATAGGTATAGTATAAGAGTGCTGAACCACATATATCTTAAATTTATTATCATTATTATTTATATATATAATTATTTAAATTATTATTTTTTTTATCATCAAGATGTTCTCTCTAGTTCTTCAATGCCACACTTTGATCACAAGACTTCCTTCAGCTGTCCACCCACTGGAGACTGGCTTGGATGACACATACCTTCTCACTTTACCCCAATCCAGAGCTTACAAAACAATCCAAATCATGTAAACACTATAATAAAATGTCAATGAATTTTACTTGACATGACATGCATCGTAAAGAGAACTTGATTTTCATTTATAAAAAAAAAATAATTCTCTCTTATCAAAATCTCAGTTTGGGTTTCAGCCATTTAGCTTGATTAAAAATTTTATAAAATAATTCAATAAAAAAAAAAGATTGGGTCTAAATCATCATGTATAAATTGGCTTCCATACAAGTTTGATTTAATAATTTTATTTATTCTTTTAAAATTATTATGCTTATTTTAAAATATTTTTTATATCTAAAATATTCTTTTATCAAAGGTTGAAAGTTTTAAACCTCATTCAATATATTAAGTGATAAAGATTTTGATAGTTTATTACATAATTCTACATTCGAATCTCCTACTCGTCACTTGTTCTTTATATATAAAAAAAAATCATAATATATGAGGTTCTAACAAAAAAAATTTATACTACTGTATGGCCAACAAAATCCTTTTGTCGCTTATATGAGAATATATTTGATGTAAAATATTTTATATAGATCTAATTCTATGATATCAATGAACCAATATAAATTTAGTAATGATATAAGGGGATAAAAAGAAAAGAGACGAAATAAAATCAAAATAAATTTAAAATTAATAATAAATATTTAAAATAACTAGAAGATAGAAAACCAATATTGAACAAAATCAAATTCGACAAGGACTTTTTAATTTTAAAAACTAAATATTGATTTTAAATATACAAATAGACCAATGTTTTATGATGTGATTATTTGCATCTTCAATGAGATCACATCCGGTGGCAGACAACTCGAAGTTATATCACACACATTTAGCAAGAACAATCATTGGTACTCGGACTGATTGCAAAATGTGGTTTCGAGTTCATCATTACAGATTTATTAAGATTCATTAGTACATTGCCGCCAACAATATTAGTATGTTCCGAACTTCTACCCGACATTTCCTCCAAAATCAAACATTAATTTAATCCAAAAGATTTAAGTTGTTATTTTATACACCAATCCAATATATATAAACCGATTCTTTCATTTCTTAGCAATATAAATTTTTTCTCAAATCATATTTCTGTCTTGCATAATTTTTTATTTATTTTTCATCATCAATGTAAAGGGATATCATATATTATCTTATTAAATAATAAGGATTTAACATCACTTAATTATTTAATTGAGTTAAATTAATTAAATTCTTTTAAATTCTATTTCATCCTATAAATAGATAACTTAGAATAAAGATCAATAACATTTTCTCTATTCTCCTCTCACACTTCTAATATAATAGGGCTAGTTACATATTATTCTTGTAATTAGTTATCTTTAGTATTTAGGTCTCTATATTTTTGAAGACTACATTTGATCTTTATATTTACGAAAGTGAAATATTTAATATTGTTTCTCTTCACGCCAATTATTTTGCTAACGAAAATATCACAATTGCTCAATGGTAAATCAAAGTATGGTAAAGTTAGTATGTGCTCAGTGATAAATCCTACGGTATCTTTATAAGTAGAATCAATAGTGTCCAAAGCAACAAAGTTAAATACTTTAATTTCATAAATATAAAAAATTAAATATTATTTTTAAAATTATAAAAATAGAAATGATGATGATAACTAATTATAATATAATATGTAATTAGCACAATTTCGCCTGCTATCGGGTTACAACTGATTTATGGTCTGTCTCATGCAGTGCTCTTCATGAGACTCGTATCCTTCTACCTACCTCCGCTACACCGTGATAGTAGATAATATTTTTTCGACTGCACGAGAAAATCTTGTTGATCAGTTGAGAAAAATCCTCATCCTTAACCTATATAAATAGATGATATACTAATAAACTATCATTGAAATTTATCTTTAAGGTCCATTTTATCATGGTATTAGAGCATGTCTCTCTTTAAGATAGATTAACTCCTCAACCTTTCCCTCTACGATGAGAACAAGTTCACCATCGCCGCGATTGGCACCGTTGGCCACCTCGTGTGCACCCTCTACTTCGACACCCCCGCGGACCATGAGAATACCGCTTGTGCCCTCCTCTGCCTCATGCAGCTTGATGACCTCCGCACTACCATCGACGACTCCGCCATCTCGATCCTTGTTGCCCTGTTAGGAAACGAGGGCGGGTTGAATTAGTGCTGATGTGAAAATTACGTCGATAGAAAACTTTCATCAATTTGAAGATTTCTTCGAAAAAGTTCGTATCGAAAATATGTTTAAACTTGAAAATGTTCGTAAGACCGTAATGAACAAGTAAAGTAATTTGTGAAAAATTAAGCAACAAATAAGAGAAAACACCAATTTTATAATGGTTCGATCCACGTGACCTACTCCACTCCCAATTCCTCCTCTATTGAGGTCACTAGCTTCCACTATCGATCTTCATTCAATAGACGAAGATCAACCACTCTCTTATAACCATTTTCTCCTTTTCATAGGTTTAGGAGATAGCCTTTACAAGCCACTCACTCCTCTTTTAAATTAAACCAAAACTTAGAGCTAGAGGAGAATTCTCAAAGGATTATACTAGAGTTTTAACACTATTTTTGTTCCCTATTCTTGCTATTCCAAATAATAATACCTGGGTATTTATAGACCCTAAATGATTTCAAAAGTTGGAGCCAAAAATTTAAATCTCCGAGATTTCGGGGTATGGTCGGTACCACTATCGGCATCAATGGTATCACTGCTAAACAGAGCTTGAGATTCTAGACTCTTATGGTACCACCACTCGAAATAGGTGGTACTACCACTAATATATGAGGGTACTATAACCTAAGTGTATGTTTAAGTACTTTTATACCTTGAGCTGTACCATCTTTTAACCTGACTGTACTTCCTCCTAAGTCAACGAAATGAGCCACGACATATGAGATTCTAGACTCTTATGGTACCACCTTATAAAACATTGTTCTCTTTTATGATGTATTGTGCAATCGGCATATTGACCTCCACAACATCCAATCTCTTTAGTGCAATGTTCGATCATTCTAGCCCGAAGCCAGAACTCATGGCACAAAGTTCTTCTACTGGCACGTCGATCGTTCCTCCGGCCCGACGTCCAATCTTCTGACATATTTAATTCCAACGCAACATATGATTCCACTGCTTTTATCAATTTGACTCCTTAATCGAATTTAGTCTTCTGCCACTCAAACACATATTCGATCATAACTTTATCAATTGATTTCATCATTAAAATTTGAGATTCAATAAGCTCCTTCTTTTTTATGATGACAATCAATTAATGACGAAGTTTAACTAAACTCTCCCTATCAATATACTATATTGATAGAAACTTTGAATTTAGAAAATCATGTGTATTAAAAGAACCAATTGATCACATTGTTGCATGCATCATAAAATTATGCCTAATCAAAACATCAAAGTATATGATCAAGGTTGTAGTATTATATACATAATTCCAAACCATCATACATACTAAAATTTCATTATGCATAATCATCATCATACCTTCTCCCTTTGTCATGAACAAAATGGAGAAGTGAAACTAGAAATTTAGCAAAATTTTGAGATATGTAAGCTAGTAATTTTACAATTTTTTTTTATCATTTAGAACATGCAAGCTAGCAAGTTGGTAAGTTTTACTTCTCTTTGAAGTATGAATGCTAGCAAGATTTTGACAATGTGAAATTAAGCAAAATTTTTCTTGAGATAGTAACCTTTTGCTTCTCTTTACGATGTGTAAGCTAGTAACTTTTGATTTTCTTCGTGATGTGTAAGCTTGTAATTTTTGCTTCCTTTATAATGTGCAAGCTAGTAAATTCTTTGCATCTCTTAGCGATATGCAAACTAGCAAGTTTGTGCTTCTCTTTGTAAACAAATTTTTACTTTTCTTGAGATGTGCAGGATAGTAATTTTCTCTCTCCTTTTGTCATTGCTAAAAAGAATATGATAGTATAATTTTTTCTTTACATTAATACTTTAAACACAACCATAAATATAAAGAGATTATATAATAAAAATCATATCATGAAAGATATAATATAAAGTATCAGGTCGTAAATACTAAAAAACATGATTTATTGTAACAAATCTCTTGTTTTGTAAATAGCAAGAAGAAGCATAAGAGATAAAATGGTAAAATATCTTGATTCACGCAAGTCATCAAGATCATGATTCATAGAAAATAAATCTCAATCCGATTCCTATTGCACAGAACCAAGAACATCATAATATATATATTTAACAGATAATATAAGCCTATAATAATATAAAAAGACTATGTAGCATGTCACACGTGTCATCACTCATGTGATTGGCTTGTAAGACACTTGTAACTAGCACTTTGCTACTTTTAAGTACCCCAAGCCTGGATCTGCCTGATACATACTCGTGACACTTAGTGCACGTGCTATTTAGGCCTAGTACATAGCATAGCATACATGATAGATCCTATCGTAGAGGCATAGAATATTCTATCTATGTTTAAACCCTTCTTGGAATTTTTCATGCCAATCTTTTTTACAATAGTATTTATGTACCTGGACTATGACAAGTCAAACATCCTCTTGGATCTATCTCTATAGATCCGAATCCCCAATATATAAGATGCTTCTCCTAAGTCATGTTGAATCTTAGAGGAAGTATTACAGGTCTAACTATGATAGAGCAATTGAGTTACAACCAGATAATTAGCTAAGATCAAGCTTGGGCATCGGGCTAGGGTTTGGACAATATAGTGGGACCTCGTCGGGAGTTCGCTAGGAGATTCACCAAAGGGATCGGGAAGCTCGTTGGGAACACTCAGGGAGATCACCGGACGAAGACCGTAAGACTCGTAGCAAGAATGCCGGAGGCTATCGAATTGGTGGGAATTAGGTCTTGGTTTAGTTTGTTGGTCATTAATAGTTATAATCATTAAGTTGTAGTTAGGAATTGAGTCATAATTGAGTTAAATTTGGATGAAATCCAAATCAACTCAATAAGGCAACCAGATCCACTATGGGATGTGATTGAGCTCAAGTTGAGCTCAATTAGTTGATCAGGGGATTGGTCAACTGATGGTTCAAATCAGAATTGGAAAAGTGAAGGGAATCACTTTTTCGAGATTCTCGACGAATGAACCGTCGGTGAGCGATAGTTCAACCAGTGCCGCCCAGGTTTTCGGGTGGTTGAACTGCTAGGACGAGCAGGCAAACCGCCCGTACCAGGATTTCGGGCGGCTATTAAAGATTGAACCGCTCGTACCTTGGATTCTGGATACTTTCGACGGTTCACCCGCCCAGGCCTACGACTGAACCACCTGTACCCTGGATTCTAGGTACTTTCGATGGTTAACCCACCTAGGCCTGCGGCTGAACCAGTCAGATCCGGATTTTCTAGGTATGTTTGAATTTTGGCTCCAATTTTTGAAGCCATTTGGGGCCTATAAATATCCAGGTATTTTTGCATTTTACGTAATACTTTTGGGATAAAAATTCTGAGAAAAAACTTGTGTGAAGTGTAAGAAAAAGAAAAGGGAAGGGAGTGAGTTAAGAGTTGTAAAGTTTCTGTCTCCCTTGTAAGATTGTAAGGGTTTGATCTTCACCCAAAGGAGATCAATAGTGGACGCCGGTGTGCCTCAAGGAGGAGACTCGGGAAGTGGATGTAGGCCAAGGTTGAGGTCGAACCACTATAAATTATAAGTGTTTCTTACTTGTTTCATTTACTACTTACAATTGTCGGGTTCTTAATTGTGTTCAACAAAATATCAAGTGATGCTTCTGATTTTATTTACTCATTGAAACAAGGTTTTAAGTCGAGCACTTTCAAGAACCTTAGCATTTTATTTTGAATCATTCACTTGCTTTACTTGAAAGAAAAGCTTCAGATTTTCCTATCTTGCTTTAAGCGAAAAGTTTTCATTAAAAAGAGAATTTATACTTGCACTAATTCACCCCCCTCTTAGTGCTAATTCATCCAAACAATTGGTATCAGAGCAAAGTAGGTACTCATTGGATTAACATTTATTTGAGTAAATGACTTATTTTAATATAAATGAAGGATATTTCATATCACGTTCTCCCATATTTAATGGGACAGATTACACGTATTGGAAGACAATGATGCATATTTTTCTTATCTCTTTGGATCTTGATTTATAGAATATTATTAAGAATAGATTTGAAAATCTTCCAATCCAATGAATGAGTGGAATCATTTGGAAATGAAGAGTTTTTCCTTGAATGCAAAGGCTATGAATGCCTTGTTTTGTGCTCTTGACTAGAATGAGTTTAATCATGTTTTCGCTTGTGATTCAGCTTTTGATATTTGGCATATATTAAAAATCACACATGAAAGCATAATTAATCTAAAAGAATCATTAAGTAAAATATCTTGCAAAAATGAACAAGAATAACACCTTCCTAAGAATTTGACATTAAGAACCCAAGAACACCTTCTAAAGAATCGGAAGGAATGTGAACTGAGAATAACATATGACTCCTCGAGTGAAATCTTGAGTGATGAGGACTTTGAACATTTGATAAATGAACTGGATAAATTAATGAATATGAACCATAAAAATGATCGTAAGATGGACAAAACTTCTTGCTATAAACGCAAGAAGTCGAGACACTCCAAAGATGAAGAACACAATCAAGAAGAAGTGAAGAATCTTGCGCTTATGGCCATCGACAATGAGGTTAGTGATTCATTAAGTATTTCTTTTTTAGAATTATTAAATATTTCATGATTTGTTTGATGAATTTAGAAAAATTAGCAAATCTTATAAGTTGCTAAAAAATGAACATGATTTATTAGTTAGTAAATTTGATGAAATGCATGATATATTAGCATCACATAACTCTTGTTCTAAATGTAAGATGCTAGATAATGTTAAAGAAGAAAATATCATGCTTAAGATAATATTAAAAAATTTAAATTTGGTAATAAATCCTTAAATATGATCCTTGCCAATAAGGGTCATATTAAGAGAATAAATGACATAGGTTTTGTTAGTAACATTCAACAAAAGTTAATCATTGTTGTTAAAGGACCTATCTTAAATTTACCACCGAATATCAATTATAATTTTTGTGAAAAATTAGGATATAAAGCCAACAAATGTCTATTTAGAAAATATAGTCCACAATATAGTCCACACCAATTAGTTTGGATTCTTAAGAGAACAACATACAACCAAAAACCATTAGAAATGAAAGATAAAGTTTTGCATGAATGACCAAATGTAAAATGAGGACCTAAATCTTTTTTATAAATTTTATCTCCCTAGAAGGCTAGGAGCACTAAATAATATTTTAGATGCTCAAAACATATAACTTGAGATCTAACAAAACTCACTAGCCTAAATACTAACAAGATAAATTATTAAAAATAAAATTGAATCTTCATTATGATTGTGCATAATTATCTTTGATGAAAAATTATGAACATGAAAGGGAGATTTTGATGATGATTAATGTATTAATTTATATATTTGTATTTGTGTACGTTGTCTTGAGATTAAATGACTTAAAAGTCATTTACAAAATCATTTTTTTAAAAGAAAAGTCTTGATAACATGATAGAATCAATCAACATAAAAAAAACTATTATATTTTGTTTGAAAAATATCTTATTGTGATGAGTAATTTACTAATTTGGATTTATCTTGTCATAACCTTGATTGATAATGCATAGCTAGAGTATGCTAAAACTAGAATCAAAGAATCTTAATTATTGAAAAATATATTTATATTGAAACTTACAAAAATGAGATTTTGAGTGAATGCTAAGATCAAAATAATTGACTTGAATATTTGGAAAGGCTATTGTTTAATAACTTAAATATTGTGGTTATTGAATGATTGATTTAATTGGTTGAATAGTTGTATATTATGATTAAATGAATATTGTTGAATGATAGAATTTATGCATAGAACAATATAAAAAAAGGAAGATAGAAAGATCATGCTTTTCTTTCTAGTAATTTTGGAAAATTATATTGATCATGAAAATTGAGTGTTTTATGATAAAAGAAAAAAATGTTAGACTTAAATCTAATGCTTAAGATAAATCCTTTTTATGCTTTTAAGAAATAATAATATATATCTTGATGATTTTCGTATTACTTTTTGATTTTGATTAGTTCAATGAAACCATGCTTGATGATTTAATGATGCATAATGATCATACTTAATGAGTTTATATTTTGAAATTATGCATGATAATCTTTGTGATTTAAGGCTTACTGATCTTTGCCATAATAAAAGATTTTTTTTAGTGTTAAATGATGATACATTTGACTTAAAAGACAAAGGCATGCTTGTATGAAATAAAAAGGGAATACATATTTTCTTAAAAATTTCTCTATCTTATAATTTTTTTATAAAGAGATTAATAAATCAATTATGTTATTTTTTATGAATCTCTTGAACTATAAAAGTGATTTATATGATTTGATTATTTGAACTTGAATAAGTTATTATTATAATTTTTGGCAAGTTTAGAAAGTGAAACTTGAAATCTTTACATAAATACTTTGATTATGAACTTTACATAAACTTCATAATTTCTACTTTGACAATGACCAAGTGAGAGACAAAAGTGATATTTTGTAATAAAATACTTTGATTATGAAAAACCTTCATTGGATGATGAGCGATTTACTAAAAAGAAAATTATGAATTTTAAATACATAATCTTTGCATGATTAGATCTCTATTTTACTTGGAATTTTGAATACATAAGATTTCTTGATTACTTATGTTGAAATTTACAAATAATAAGGAGGGGCAAATTTATTAATTTAAATCATATCTTATGGTAATTAAAATTTTAATTTTATGACATGATCTCCTTGTACTTTTGGGAGTAATTTAAATATGGATATTAAGAAGAAATTATGCAATCATATTTTTTAGACAATGTCAAAAAATGGGAGATAAAATTATCAATATGATTACATTGAATGAGAAACAATTTGCTTAGAAGGAAATTTAGAATTTTAAATTTTCTAAATACATGAGAAATGCATAATTCAAAATTTGAGCTTGATTTACTATTTTCCTTTGGATTATTTGGACTTTATAAATTTCACTTTTTATCAAAATTTGCATGCAAAATGCATGATTTGCTACCTTGCTTAAAATTTGCATAAGATAAATTAAATTTCATGGGTAGCTCTTGATTTTTTTCTTGGATTTCAGAATTTACATTTATAAAATTTACATCTATAAAATTTAGTATTTTTGTGATGATTTTCACTTCTTTACCTTGATTCTACCTTATTGTTTACAAAAGGGGATAAAATCTATATGAAGATAATGATTTGTTATTGTTTGGATTTATTTGTTACATTTTCTTGAAATTTAAATGAGAAAGATTTGCTGAGCTCATATTCAAATTTTTGTTTAAAATTTTATATCTACAAGATTGAGGTTGAGAGTTAAGAATGCTAAATCATGAAAATATATGAATTTCTCTTGGTTTTTTTTCTTGGATTTAAAAATTTACATCTATAAAATTTACATCTATAAAATTGAGTATTTTTGTGATGATTTTTTACTTCTTTACCTTGATTCTACCTTATTGTTTACAAAAGGGAAGAAAATCTATATAAAGATAATGATTTGTTATTGTTTGGATTTATTTGCTACATTGTCTTTAAATTTACATTAGAAAGATTTGTTGAGCTCCTATTCAAAATTTTCCTTTAAAATTTTATATATACAAGATTGAGGTTGAGAGTTAAGAATGCTGAATCATGAAAATATATGAATTGCTAATCTAGATTTCATGAGATTAAACTTTTTGTGATAATATTTAAAACTCTCTCCATGTTCTTTATCTTATTGTTCACAAAAAGGGGAGAACATTTGGATGATGTTTTGCTACTTTATGGATTTATTTGCTACGTTTGTTTGAAATCCAATGAGATGATTTTAAATGTATGAGAAGCTCCTAAAATTTTCAATCTTCTTGAATATCTTGTATCTTTGAGTTTATCTTCGAAATTCACCTCTACGAAATTGAGAGCTATACTTAATGATGTTTTACAACTCCTCACTTATTTTTTTTCATTCTTTTTCACTAGAGGAAGAAAATTCTTTATGACTCGTGTCTTATTTTACGAAGGGAGAGTAAAAACTCATATGTCTTAAGATCCTTAGCCCTATATTTCACCTTTTTATTGATGATAAAGGGGAAACAATATACATTGATGACACATGATATTGATGATATACATTGATGACACATGATATTGATGATACATGATATTAATTATATACATTGATGACACATGATATACTTAGATATCTTGGATATGGATGCATAATTATTTTTGAAATTCATGATTCAATGACTTGATGCAAATTCTTGTTGAAATTTACTTGGAATATGATTTGTTTCATGACACTTGAATTCCAAAGTATGTGGTTCTCTTGAATTTAACTTTTTCTTATTATGATATGGACTTAGGGGGAGTTAGGATTAACTCTCGTCATCAATTGATTGTCATTATAAAAAAGAGGGAGATTGTTGAATCTCGGATTTTGATGATGAAATCAATTGCTGAGTGTTTAAACTAACATATGTGTTAGAGGAAGTATAAAGGTCTAACTACGACAGAGCAATTGAGTTATAGCCATATGATGGGCCAAGATCAAGCTTGGGCATCAGGCCAGGGTTCGAACGATATAGTAGGACCTCGCTGGGAGTTCGCTAGGAGATTCGCTGACGGGATCAGGAAGCTCACTGAGAACACGTCGGGAGATCATCAGAAGAAGACTGTAAGAATCACCACAAGAATGTCAAAGGCTATCAGATTGGCGGGAGTTATGTCTTGGTTTAGCTTGTTAGTCATTAATAGTTGTAATCATTGAGTCGTAGTTAAGGACTGAGTCCTAATTGAGTTGGATTTGGATGAAATCCAAATCAACTCAATAAGATAATCAGGTCCACTATATGGTGTGATTGTGCTCAGGTTGAGTTCAATTAGTTGACCAGGGGATTGGTCAACTGATGGTTCAAATCGGGATTAAAAATGTGAAGGGAATCACTTTTTTGGGATTCCCAAAGGATGAACTATCAGTGAGCAATGGTTCAACCGACGCTACCCAGGTTTTCGGGCGGCTGAATCGCCCAAGACAGGAGGGTAAACCACTTGTACCAAGATTTTGGGTGGCTAGCAACGACCGGCGAATTACCCAGGTTGGGCGGCTGAACCGCCCGTACGCTGGATTTTGGGTACTTTCGATGGTTGACCCACCCAGGCCTACGGCTGAACCACCCGTACCCTAGATTCTAGGTACTTTCTGTAGTTGACCTGCCCAAGCTTGCAACTGAACCGCTCGTACCCAGATTTTTTGGGTATATTTAAATTTTGGCTTTAATTTCTGAAGCCATTTGGGGCTTATAAATACCCCAAGTTTTCTTGCATTTTACACAACACTTTTGAGATAAAAATTATGAGAAAAACTTGTGTGAAATGTAAGAAAAAGAAAATGGGAAGGGAGTGATCTAAGAGTTATAAAGTTCTTGTCTCCCTTGTAAGATTGTAAGGGTTTGATCTTCACCTAAAGAAGATCAACAGTGGACACCGGTGAGCTTCAAGGAGGAGGACTCGGGAAGTGGACGTAGGCCAAAGTTGAGACCGAACCACTATAAATTGTATGTGTTCCTTACTTATTTCACTTACTACTTACAATTGTCAGGTTCTTCATCGTGTTCAACAAAATATCAAGTGGTGCTTCTGATTTTATTTACTCCTTGAAAGTAAGGTTTCAAGTCAATCACTTCCAAGAAACTTAGCATTTTATTTTGAAACATTCACTTGCTTTACTTTAACAAAAAAGCTTCTAATTTTCTTATCTTGCTTCAAGCAAAAAGTATTCTTTAAAAAGAGAATTTACACTTGCACTAATTCACCCAGCCCCCCCCCCCCCCCTAGTGCCAATTGATCCTAACAAGTCATTCATGGAGAAGTGTCTAAATAGCCAAGCTTTGACCCTGGAGAGCATTTTCATATCATTCCCAATGATTAGGATGTCATTCACATATAATACCAAGAAGGTTATAGTGTTCTCACTTACCTTCATGTACACACAAGGCTCATCTTCGTACTTAACAAAGTCATAAGATCTGATTGCCTCATCAAATCTTATGTTTCAACTTTAGGAAGCCTACTTTAGTCCATAAATAGACTTAAGCAACTTGCACACCTTATCTAGACATTCTTTAGACAAAAATCACTCAGGCTATATCATATGCATCTCCTTAGAGAGGTTGCCGTTGAGGAATGCAATTTTTACATCCCTCTATTAGATCTCGTAATCAGAGTATTTTACAATAGCTAAAAGAATTTTGATGGATTTCAACATGACTACGGGTGAGAAGGTTTCGTCATAGTCAACACATTATCTTTGACGATACCCCTTAACCGCTAGTCTTGCCTTATAGGTCTCCACCTTTACATCTACTCTGATATTCTTCTTAAAGATCTATTTGCAGCCGATGGGTACGATACCCTCTGATGCATCAATAAGGTTCCAAACCTTATTGGTGTACATGGAATCTATTTAAGAATTTATGGCTTCTTACCATTTCTTAGAGTCTATGCTCATAATAGCCTTCTCATAGGTTTGAGGATCAGCACCTGAGTGTCCTCTCTACTATTATGTCATACATATCTTTCAATAGAGTGTGACACTCTAACAAACTTATGCAAAGTTGGAACTTGTGTGTCATGTACCTAAATAGATTCGGTCTCCGGAATGGTGCCTGAGCTAGGTTCTCTAATCTTGCTCAACTCTATTATCCTCCCACTGTCCCCACCAAGAATATATTTCTTCTCAAGGAACACTGACCTCTTGGCAATAAAAACCTTTTGGTCCTCGATGTGATAGAAGTAATACCTACAATTTCCTTGAGATATCCCACAAACTTGTACCATTCCATTCTTGGTTCAAACTTATCGGGATTGTGTCTTCTAACATGGGCTGGGCAACCCCAAATCTTAGCAACTTTAAGATCAGACTTTTTCACTTTTTATATCTCATATGGCATAGATACTACATATTTAAATGAAACTCTATTTAGAAGGTAAGCTGTGGTCTCCAGGGCATATTGTCAGAATGAGATAGGTAGGTCGGCGAAACTCATCATGGACCACATCATGTCTAACAGTGTATGATTTTTCCTTTCTGATACACCATTGAGCTATGATGTACAAAGAGGTGTTCACTAAGATGGAATCTCATGGTCCTTAAGGAACTGGGTGTACTTTATACTCAAATATTCTCCTCCTCGATCTGATCGAGGAGTCTTGATACTCTTTTCAGCCTGGTTCTATACTTCATTCTTATATTCCCTAAATTTCTCGAAGGCTTCAGACTTATACTTCATCAAGTACATATGTTCGTATATAGAGAAATCATCAGTAACAGTAATAAAGTAGGAATAACCATATATAGCCTAAGTCGATATGGAACCACACACATCGCTATGTATGAGTTTTAATAACTTAGTAGCTCTCTCTCTAGTTCTACTAAATGGAGAGTTAGTCAATTTTTCACGAAGGCAGGGCATGTAAGTTATATGTAACTCATAGTCGAATGGATCTAGGTATCCATCCTTTAGCAACTTTTGAATTCTTCCCACATGGATGTGACCTAGCCTATAATGCCACAGGCATGCACTGTTCACCTCATCTCGTTTCCTTTTGTACTTACCCATCTTTGTCGCAATGGAAGCACTGGCCTTTGTCCTTTGCTGGGTCCTTCTTGGCAACCTTTGTCTTACCCTATTTGCTTTTGCCCTTATCTTACTTAAGGGACTTTCCAATTTTTCTTTTCCTTTTAGTGTCACTAATGGTTTCTCTTTCTTGATGGTGCTCTCTGCTTCCCTCAACATATTAAGGAGCTCAGGAGAGTCACCTCAAGCTTATTTATATTAAAATTCATAATGAACTAATAAAAGGAATTTGGTAGGGGCTGAAGTATCAGATCAACATATATGTTATTATCTAGGACCATTCATAGACCTGTGAGTTTCTCAATCCATTTTATCATCTTTAGGACATGGTTCTAAACCGATATCTCCTTAGTCATCCTGGCGTGGAAGAGGCTCTTAGATATCTCATATCACTGAGTCCTTCCCTATTCCTCAAATAATTTATGGAGATGCAGGAGTATGGATTTGACATCCATGTTCTAATATTGTCTCTGTAACTTGAGAGTCATAGAGGCCAACATGTAATATTAAGTGTGAGTAGAATCATCTATATACTTTGGATATTGGGCAAACTCTTCCTATGGTGCTTCTACATCTGGTTGTGGTATGATCATATCTAGGATATATATAATTTTCTCCACTGTGAGAACTATTCTCAGGTTATGGAGTAAATCCACATAGTTGGAACCAGTGAGACGATCGACATCAAGTATATCATGTAGAGGGTATGAAGGTGACATGATTATGATAAATAGGGGATGTAACATAAATAAATAACATATAGATTTTGAAGATAAATAAACAATCAAGATATGAACTTCTATCTTTACATGCTCCCATTATTTTTTTAGCGATTCATGCGACACCCTCGGCACTGAAACGGAAGTCTCCGCCAGACTTCTAGTAGGGATCAGGATCCAATCGACGTCTTAGTGTAACCTCGAGGGATTCAACTAATCACACTAAGCCCAAAAAGATAAGCAACTATTGTCAATCACAACTCCTTGTGATTCCTGTCTTTTTCGATCTTTGAACTATCATGTTCTCAAGGGATTCGACTAACCATGATATTCGATTAAGTCATCACTATCGTTACAAGATGAGTCTGATTCGATGATATGCTCTTGAGGGACTCGACCAAGCATATCATATCCTTAGGTCACCAGTGACATCTTTATGTTATAGGCAAGATCTCGAATCGTGATATAGGTGAGCCTCAAGGGACTCGACCAATTCAACATACGTTGGGATTCAATTTCTCCCTATAACGATGGAAGGCCACGTGGGTCAATCTAATTAGCTCACATTTACCAACTTAATATTATCGTAGGAGGGGATTTTAATTCGGCCTCCTAATATGAGGTGTCACATACATACATATTTAATATATATTTACATTACATGCATATATATATATATATATATATATATATATATATATACACACACACTTATCTAGTTGGTGTTAGCAATCACATGCACAAGTATACCATATGATCATAGACCACAATATAATATAATGAAGTTCGAGCTAGTTGGCCTAATCATTTACATCACGATCTATGTGTGCATTGACATATCTTCATGCCCGATGATCATCCATCTCTACATCATCAGATCTGTCGGCACTTCGGCGCATCTCTATGCGTTGGGATCATCCAAATCGGCCTCGAGCTTCCCACTACCAACTTCAGGCTTCAGCGTGCCTCTTCGTGTAATTAAAATATAATTACAAGCACACAAGCCTGACAATAAATGAGAAAAATGTAAACTCACAAGCCCCAATAATAATAATTATATTCACACATCACACAGTTTATAATCATCCTCCCACATCATACATCACATATATACATCATCATGTAGGAGTACTAGATAAATAATAATAATAGTTAAATACATATTTTAATTAACTAATATTTTTTAATTTTGAGATATATAGGATATTTTTTGATTTGTAAAGGGCATTTTGGTAATTTTATTAAGGGAAAAATCTTGGAATTTCTATAATTTAGAGAGGCAAAATCATCCTTTTACACAAAAGCCCTAATCTCCTTTGTGGTGGTTGTCACCTTCTCGCAGACGGCCACCGCCTCCCTTTGGTGATCGTTGCCTTTGCGATAGGCGTTGCCTTGTGCAGGAGAGGCGGTTGCTAGTGTGGCGCCACCTTATGCGGTAAAGGTGGCTGCGAGTGCGGTGCTGCCTTGCCTCGCAGCAATCACCAGTGTGGCACCGATTCAAAGGCAGCCTTTGCGAGCACCCTGCGAGCAGATGGTCGTCGCCAGTAATGCCCTTTTCCATAGGCAGTTTGCCCATGGGTGCTGCCTTCAAGGGCAAGCGACTCCTTCGCAGCCCTTGCGCGCAAATCGACTCTCCACAGTTGGCCATCATAAGCACTTCCTCCGCAGCGAGGTGCATTCTTGGCATTAGCGAGAGTATCAAATAGGCTCTTGACCAAAGCCACAAGCAGCCTTTAACCAGTCTACAAGGTAGCAACAGTTACGACCCCTTTCGCATCAACTTTGATGTCAAAAAATCACTCTGAAGCACCTTTGAACAAAAAAAAAATAAGGTGCTTTCCGAATATAAAAATCACATCAAAACGCAGCAAGAATGCGTAAAATAATTCTATGCAATTGAACACATCATATACAGTTTATAAGTCAATCATCACATGACGAACATGGCTCTGATACCACTGTTGAGAGATCTTTTATTGGCATATCATCCACAACAGAAAACAAAAACAAAACCAAAACCAGATTTCCTAAAGTCAAGTACTTGGTTTTTGTGCGATGATTGATATGCAAAAAAATCGTAAAATCAAAAATCGCATATATCATATGAGATGTGTTACCTAGGAAGATCATATATCCCTAAAATTTTCAGATCCTATAGAGATGATGAAGGAGAACTTGTGTGCTCCTCTCTAGCGGTGATCCACTTGGTAGATGTGGCGACGATGCTCCTCAGTTTGCTGTGGAATCTGCCTCTCCACGCACACCATAAGGCTGTCAGACCAAGGAGAAGGAGAGGACCATTAGAAGTTCTAGCCTATGAATTCTAAAGTTCCTCCTATTTATAGAGGTGTGTGCAGCTTAACCTTAATGCATCCTGCCCTGTTAGGTATTGGATCTCTATCCAATTATCCTAAGCCATTTAGACTAGTGGATATCTATCCAAAAATCTCTTATTGGCTCTTACTGTATCTTATCCATAGGATCCAATAATACAATATCTTATTGGATATCCAGTAAAATAGTGGCTTTGCGAATATCTTATATTTACATCTCTACTCATCGCAACATCTATCATATGTGTGTGACCCTCTAGGCCCAATACTGACCTGGCCGTGAGTCGCTTTTATCAAAACTCCTTTTGATATAATGAATCATTATCTTGATAATAATTCACTCGATTCATCAACTACAAACGTATTAGGCCACTATGCTATAGTCCCTAGACGTATAAGGGGATCTAATCTATTGGACATATCTATTCACAATTACTATGTATCTATAGTCTCTTATCTATCTAATATCCCTGAGATCATATATTAGACATGGTACTGTCAGGCCTCATATGAAATCCATCTAAGTCTCACTTTAATCAGATTCTCCTAGAGAATTTCTTCTCTCTCAATCTAAATGTCCTTGGCCAGGGAACAAGCACATATAGGATATTCCTCTCGTGATACAAAGAGTAGATAATCTCATGTTGATACTCAATTACCTTCGTAAGGTTGGCTACCATTCCCAATAATCGATTGTATTATATATAGAACTTTTAGACCTGTGAATCCAGTGTCAAAGGAGTATTCATACAAGATATCATTTGTAATCATCAATAATACTTCCTTAATGTAAATTAAATGTTAAAAATAATATAATACCTTAATTAACTTCCATATTTATGTACTATAGTTAAGAAAATAATTAAATTAATTTTCTTAATTATGTGAACATATTAGGAATTCTACTAATTAATTAAATTAGTAATTGATCTATTTACTAATGAGTCATATGATTTTTAGGAAATAAAAAGTTTATATTCCATTTTCATGTATGAACCATAAAAAAAAAAAAAAAACTAAATTATTCCATTTTCATCTTCTCCTATATAAAAAGGCTTCTCTTCCCTCATTCCTCACCGAGTCTAACAATGGGAGGATTAAGGAGGGTACTTTTCGAGGAGATGATCTTAAGGAAAGAATAATCGAGGAGAGATAGGATCCTCTATTCTTTTCTATCAGCTTTGATTCATGTTTTGAAATCATGATATTGAGATTGTTAAAATTTTTATGATTTTATGTTTTGAAATCTTGATATTGAGATTGTTAAAATTTATGATGCATAATAATGCTATAATTTTATGATTAATAAATAATGATAATTGATTGATGATGTTAGAATGATTATTTGATTTATATTGATCTTTTAAGCTTAAGTGAAATTTAAGATTGATTTAATTATTTAAAATTTATTTTTGGATTGATATAATAGTTCTAATACGTTTAATTAGATATATTTATGTTTTTTAGAATTATATATGAATTTATATGATTTAATTAGTTTTAAATTTAAGATCATGAATTTAAATTCTTTAACTCATGGATTTGAGTTATTCTTTATCTAATTGGATAAAAGGAGTCTAATTCGGGTCTGACTTGATTTGGGTTGATCTGTCAAGTAGGGTCAACTTAGCCTATATGGTCATGTACGACCCAACTTATGTGGCTAGGTATAACTCAGCTCATGTGACTAGTCATGACCCAACCATGTGATATTATTAGGCATGATCCAACCTATGTGGCCAGATAGAGCCAGCCTATATGGTAAGGTACGACCTAACACATGTGATTAATTATAATCCGAACCATGTGGCTATGTACGATCTGATCCATATGGCAAGGTACTACCTAACCCATGTTGTCAAGCATAACCCAACCCATGTGGCCAGGTATGATCTAACCCATGTGGCCAAGTAGAAGTCAGTCTATGTGGTAAGGTATGACTTAACCCATGTGGCCAGACATGACCTAGCTCATGCGGCCTGATACGACCTACTTTGTATGGTTAGACACCACCTCAACTCATGTGTCTAAGCATAACTCAATCCGCGAGCCAAGTATGCCTAATTCAGTGGTAGGGCTCAACCTAACTTATGAGTAAGGCTTAGCCTAGTTTATGAAGTTAAGCCTGCTCAGCTATGCTATTAGTGCTAGATATATTGTCACTCATCTATCTAGCCTATTATACCTCAACCCGACCTATTACTTGGGATAAGCACATGCTACACACGTGACCCATGCAAGACTTAGGTGGGTTAATTTGGCTTAGGCTAGCACTGTATAACATAGCTTGATTTCCTCTCCCTTTATTGTTTTAAGCACTATATAACATAGCTTAATTTCCTCTCCATTTATTGTTTTAAGATGATTTCAGACCAACTTGACTAGTTCAAACCTACTTGACCTAATCGAGAGCAATTAAATCTAAATTAAACCAGACTGGGGGGTTGGGGGGTGAATTAGTGCAAGTGTAAATATTTGATTTAGATTAAATCTTTTCGATTAAACCAAAATATGAAATTCAAAGCTTTTAGCCTTTAGTAAAATGAATGAGTGTTTGAATGAAAGTTGCTAAGTTGATAAGTAAACCCGAAAGATAAGCAACGTGAAAACTTTACTTTCAAAAAATGAGTTAAATCAGAAGCATCAATACAATAATATGTAATCAATTGAAAGCAAAGAAACACTCATAATTTTTATAGTGGTTCGGTGCCAACACCCTACATCCACTCCTAAGTCCTCCTTCTTGAGGCATATCAGTGTCCACTACCAATCTTCTTTGGATGAAGATCAAACCCTTATACTTGAGCTTAGAAGGGAGTCTAGATTTACAACTCTAAGCTCTCTCCCTTACCCCTTTTCTTTTTCTTACAATTCTCACACAATATTTTTTCAGAATATAATCCCTCAAAAGTGTGTATTGAATGTAAGAAAACTTGGGATATTTATAGGCCCCAAATTAGCTTCAAAATCAAAGCTAAAATCTAATCGTATCCAAAAAATTTGGTATGGGCGGTTCACCCGCCGACCTGGATGGTTTACCCACCGTCAGTAGTTGGCCGCCGTTTGGATTCTATGGTACGAGCGGTTTACCCGCCACCTGGGCAGTTTACCTGTCAAAAGCTACTGGCTGCCGCCCGAATTCTATGGTACGAGCGGTCCAACCGTCGCTTACCGACGGTTTACCTGCCGAATTCTCTAGAAAAATGGTTCCCTCCACTTTTCTAAATCCGACTTAAACCATCAATTGACCACACCCATGGTTAACTAGTTGAACTCAACCTGAGCTCAACCAAACTCTGTAGTGGACCCGATTGCCTTATTGAGTTGATTTGAATTCATTCCAAATCTAACTCAATTTGGACTCAAACCCTAACTACGACTCAATGAATACAACACTTAATGACCAATTAAGCTTAAATAAGACTTAACTCCCGCCTAATCCGGCAGCCTCCGACATTCTTACGGCGAGTCCCATGGTCTTCTTTCGGTAATCTCCTGACGTGCTCCTAGCGAGCTTCCTGATCCCTTTGGTGATTCTCCTAGCAAACTCCCAACGAGATCCCACCACATTGTTCGAACCCGGCCCGATGCCCAAGCTTGATCTTGGGCCATCATTTGGTTGTAACTCCATTGCTCCTGTCATAGTTAGTCCAGCACGATGCTAATTACGACTTAATTAAATACAATCATAATTGTCAAACATCTATTACAAGACCATCCTAACTCCCGGCAAGCTTTTCGGCTACCCCCGATAATCTTCTGGCGAGTCTCGGTCTTCTTCTGGCGAACTCCCTTGCATCATCCTGGTAAGCTCCTAATACTCTCGATGAGCTTCCGACGCACTCCTGGCGAGTTCCCAACCGCATCGACTCGATGTATGGACTTGACTTTAGCCAATCCTGATTGTAATAATCCTTCTGTCGTAATTAATCCTGCATCAATCAACTCTAATAATCAATGTTAGATTTATAACTCATCAATTGATTTCATCATCAAAATTTGAGATTCAACAATCTCTCCCTTTTTTATGATGATAATCAATTAATGACAGGAGTTAATCCTAACTACCCCTATATCTATACAACTTAGATTTAAGAAAATCACACTCTTAAATTCAAGCAATCAATATTCTATGCAAATTTCAACATAAATTTGCATATTCAAGATATCAAATCATGAGTAAAAAGAAATTTGCACTCATATCCAAATCTAATTCATATCCTTATCCAAGATATCCATGTATTTTAACAAGATCATGTATCATCAATGTATTCATCATGTGTCATCAATATATATTTCTCCCCATTTATCATCAACAAAAAGGTGAAATATAGCTAATAATTTCAAAGCACAGTATGACATTACTCCCCCTTAGTATATGTATTATAAAATTTTCTTCCCCTTTAATAAGGAGAGAAATAAGGGAGGTGATGTTGAATCATTTCATCATAGAGAAGAACTCTTAATAAATCTTAAAACAATACTAAGATGAGCTCAAAAGTTCAAGCGATTTAAAGACTACTTATGTATTTAAAATGTAGCAAAAGTCATCTCATGTAATTTTCAAATGTGGTATATCTTCATGCAATTTTTTCTCCCCTTTTTTGAAAATAATAAGATAAAATCATGGAGAAAGTTTTCAAGAAATATTATCACAAAAAGGCTTTATTTCATGAAATCTATATTAGTAATTTATATATTTTCATGATTTAGCATTTCTAGGTTTTAACCTCGATGTTTTATATATATAATTTCGAATATGAGCGCAACAAATTTTTCTCATGTAAATTTTAAGTAAATATAGCAAGTAAATCTGAACAATAACAAATCATTATATTTATGTAGATTTTTAATATCATCATTACATGCATGATCATCATACATAATTTCACATCATTATACCTTCTCCCTCTTTGTCATCAACAAAAGGAGAAATGTAATTAGCAAGTTTATGATATATATATGAAAGCTTAACAATTACTTTAGAACATGCAAGCTAGTGAATTCATTCTTCTCTATTGAGAAGTGCAAGCTAACAAATATTTGATTCTTTTACTTTGTTATAGCTAGCAATTTTATAAGATAACAAGTTTTGCTCCCCCTTTGTTATTGTCAACAAGAAAGGATAGTTAGAATAGTGCAAAACTTTATTCATTACATCATTTTTCAATAAATATATCAAGAGATATACAAATCATCACATGAAATATATCAAGAATAATTAACATAGTGATGAGATATTTAATTTATGAAAATAAATTATGAATATCAAGAAACAAATCATAGAATATCTTGATTCATTCATAATAATTCTCAAGTTGTCAAGATCATGATTTATACAAAAATCTCATTTTAAATAATACGAGAAGACATAAGAGATTTGATTTATTAAAGATTTCAAGTTATAATTCTGAGGAATCAAAATCATGATATAGGTAAAGAACTCATTTAATTTCCAATAAATAAAATCATCAAAATCATTTTCAAGAGATTCAAAATAAAATTAATAGACTTATTGGCCTATTGAAATGCTAGTGATTTTCTTTCTCCACTTTGTGTGAATAAGAATGTAGAATCATGGTAGAGAAATGAAAAATATCATATCACAAAAATATTCAATTTTAAAGATATAAATTTTATACCGAAATCCAAAAAAATCAAGAGCTACTCATGTAATTTAATTTGTCTTATGCAAATTTCAAGCAAGGTAGCAAATCAAGCAAATTATTGATTTTGCATGTAAATTTTGATAAGAAGTCCAATTTATAAAGTCCAAGAAATCAAAAGGAAAATAGTAAATCAAGCTTGCATTTCACATGTATTTAGAAAATTTACTATTCTACATTTTCTTCTAAGCAAATTGATTTTCATTCAATGTTATCATATCCAATTTGATTCTAAATATATTGATAATTTTATCTCCTACTTTTTGTTATTGTCAAGAAAGAAATATGATTGCATATTTTCTTTACATCCATGTTCAAAATACTCTAAGAAGTATAAGGAGATCATGTCATTAAAGATAAAATCAAAATTTTGAATATCAAAAAATATTATTTCATTTAATAAGTTTCTTTCTCGTTTTTGTATATAATAAAAATGAGTCTTAGGGGATAATCTCAATTCATCCAAGATAAATATTTTTAATTAAAAAGAAGAATGATCTTGATAAAAAATTTAATTATTATTGTTAAGATCATAAATCTCTTTTTTATTAGAAAATCATAGAAATCAATAACGTGATTCCCATTACGTAAAAATCAAGTCAAGAAATTAAGGAAATATTCATGATAATACAAATCTCTTTTAATTTTTAACTTATCACAAATTTAAGAAATATTAATTTTGGTGATAAGTTATACTAAGAAGAAAGTCATAAATAATCATGTCATAAAGAATATTATTATCAAATCATAAATGCCAAGAACATTATTTATTTTGACACCTTTCTTCATAGATAAAATTTCAAGGCTTTTGAAAACTTAGGAGATCAAGTAAGAAGGATCTTGATTCTTATAGAAATATAAATTTATAAATATTGAGAAGTCAAGATCATGATTAGGAGAAAACTTTTATTTAATAAAGGGTAGGAATCTTAGTGAATAAAAGATCTCAAATTATAATTTTCAAGATCATAATTTAAGTTATCAAATAATCAAAAGCAAAATATCAATGAAGTTGGATAGATTCAAATATATCCATTCTTTAAAACAAAATCATTTGAAAACATATCCAAAATCATCATCAATTTTTTTTTTTCAATATAGTCATTATAGATTATTTTTCAAAATAAAATAGCTAAAAGTTTTCTAATTTATTTTTGTAATTAAATAGATTCAATAATAATAGTATCATTTTATCTCTTGTTGAAGGATTTATAAGATATAAATATTTTTAAGATTAATTATCCTCCTTTTGGTTGTTTCATGTGATTTCTTTCAAGAATAATTTTCAAATCAATGATTTTTCATTTAAGACTAAAAATCAAATTTCATTTCAATATGATCATTATTATAAGACATAAAACATCTTCAAAGCATAAATTTAATCTATCTCAATTTTAATATTTAAATGAGTCTAACTCTTTACACAGTGCAAGGAGTTGACAAACTCATCTTAAAAATGAAGCATATATTTTCTATGCTCTAACATTCAACATAAGCATTCAATTATCATGACATTTCAATCAATGTAATATTTAAATCAATCACAAACTTGTTCAATATTTGAAGTATTTAATAATAGTCTTTACATTTAAATAAGCTAATGATTTTAGCATTCACTCAAAATCTCATTTGTATAAGTTTCAATATGTTCTTGAATAATTAAGGTTCTTTGGTTCTAGGTCATTTTCATACTTGTATACTCTAGTTATGCATCATCAATATTAATTGTATAATGATGAACAATCAAAAGATTTATTATCAATAATTTTAATTTTAATTATTTTCTTGTTAGTACTTAGGCTAGTAAGCTTTGAAAGAATATTAGATCTCAAGTCATGTGCCTTGAGCATATACTTTCAAATCATAACTTAGTGCTCCTAGCCTTGTTAGAAAATAACTTTATATTATGAGAGGTTTTGATTTAGGTACCCATTTAATATTGAGTCCTTCATGATATGTTCTTCCTATTTTCTCTAATGGCTTAAAGGTTATTTATGGTTCCTTTAGGAACCCAAATTAATTTATGTGAACTATAATTTTTAAATGGATATTTATAGATTTTATGTCATAATCTAATATAAAAATTATATTTATTTTTTGGTGGTAAATTTAATGTAGGTCCTTTTATAAAGATGATTGACTTTTGTTGAACATTACCAACAAAGCCTATGCCATTTCTATTATTAATATGACCCTTATTAGCAAGGATCATATTTAGAGATTTATTCCCTATTTCAAGATTTTCTAATGTAGTTTTAAGTATGATATTTTATTCTTTAACATTAACTAGTATATCATATTTAGAACATGATTTATGTGATGCTAAGGAATTGTACATTTTATTTAATCTTTTAACTAAAAAATCATAATAAACTTTAAGTGACTTAAAAGATTTACTAAGTTTTCTAGACTCATTGAACAAATCATCAAACATATTTAATAATTCTGAAAATAAAATATTTGAAGACTCACTAACCTCATTTTCGATCGCCATTAAAGCAAGGTTCTTCATTTCTAGGTTGAGCATTTGATCTTTGGAGCTCCTCGGCTTCTTGCATTCATAGCAAGAGGTCGTGTCCATAATTTATATAAGGTTTAAGTTTATTAATTTTTCCAGTGCATTTATCAAAAGTTCATGTCCAATGTTCTCATCACTCAAGATTTCACTTGAGGAGTCATATGTCATTCTTAGTTCACAATCCTTCCTGTTCTTTTGAAGAGATTCTTCAAGTTCATTTTTGTAATACATTTCATTAATTGATTCATTTATATTAATTATGCTTTCATGTGTGATTTTTAAAGTATGTCAAATATCGAAAGCCGAATCACAAACGGAAACACGACTAAACTCATTCATATCAAGAGCACAAAGCAAGGCATTCATAACCTTTACGTTTAAAGAGAAAGTCTTCTTCTCTAAATTATTCCAATTATTCATTGGAAGAGAAACTTTTCAAATCCACTCTCAACTATATTCTATAAATCAAAGTCCAAATAGATGAGGAAAATACGCATCCGTGTTTTCCAATATGTGTAATCCGTCCCATTGAACATGGGCGGACATGAAATAGAATGTCCCTCATTCATGCCAAAACAAGCCATTTACTCAAGTGGGTGTTAATCCAAAGAGTAAAATGAAATATTTGATTTAGATGAAATCTTTTTTATTAAACCAAAATATGAAATCCGAAGCTTTTAATCTTTAATAAAACGAATGAGTATTTGAATGAAAGTTGCTAAGTTGATAAGTAAACCCGAAAGATAAGCAACTTGAAAACTTTACTTTCAAAGAGTGAGTTAAATCGAAAGCGTCAATATAAGAATATGTAAGCAATTGAAAGCAAAGAAACACTCACAATTTTTATAGTGGTTCGGCGCCAATGGCCTACGTCCACTCCCGAGTCCTCCTTCTTGAGACACACCGATGTCCATTACCAATCTTCTTTTAGTTAAAATCAAACCCTTACACTTGAGCTTACAAGGGAGACTAGATTTACAACTCTAAGCTCTCTCCCTTATCCCTTTTTTTTCTTACAATTCTCATATAATATTTTCTTAGAATATAATCTCTCAAAAGTATGTATTGAATGTAAGAAAACTTAGGGTATTTATAGGCCCCAAATTGGCTTCAAAACTGGAGCCAAAATCCAACCGTATCCGAAAAATTCCGATACGGACGGTTCACCCGCCGACCTGGGCGGTTTACCCGCCGTTAGCTACTGGTCGCCGCCCAAATTCTGTGGTACGGGTGGTTTACCTGCCACCTAGGCAGTTTTCCCATCGAAAGTTGTTGGCCATCACTCGGATTTTGTGGCACGGGCGGTCCAACCACCACTTACCGGTAGTTTACCCGCTAGATTCTCCGAAAAAGTGGTTCCCTCCACTTTTCTAAATCTGACTTAAACCATCAGTTGACCACACCCTTGGTCAACTAGTTGAACTCAACCTGAGCTCAACCAAACCCTATAGTGGACCTGATTACCTTATTGAGTTGATTTGGATTCCTTCCAAATCTAACTCAATTTGGACTCAGACCCTAACTACGACTCAATGAATACAACACTTAATGACCAATTAAGTTTAAATAAGACCTAACTCCCGCCTAATCCGATAGCCTCCGACATTCTTGTGGCGAGTCCTATGGTCTTCTTTCGGCGATCTCCCGGCGTGTTCCCAGCAAGCTTCTCGATCCCTTTGGTGATTCTCCTAGCGAACTCCCGACGAGATCCCACCACATCGTCTGAACCCGACCCGATGCCCAAGCTTGATCTTGGCCCATCATCTGGTTGTAACTTCATTGCTCCTGTCATAGTTAGTCCAGCACGATGCTAATTATAACTTAATTAAATAAAATTATAATTGCCAAACATCTATTACAAGACCATCCTAACTCCCGATAAACTTTTCGACTACCCCCGACAATCTTTCAGTGAGTCTCGGTCTTCTTCTGGCGAACTCTTTTGCGTCATCCTGGCAAGCTCCTGATACTCTCGGTGAGCTTCCGTCGCACTCCTAGCGAGTTCCCAATCGCATCGACTCAATGCATGGACTTGACTGTGGCCAATCTTGATTGTAATAATCCTTCTATCGTAATTAATCCTGCATCAATCAACTCTAATAAACTATGTTAGATTTATAACCCATCAATTGATTTCATCATCAAAATTCGAGATTCAACACAAACCTATTGAAATCTTCATTTTGGAGCATCAATCGGGTAGCAATCTTGTTGTTGGTGCTCCTGGTCTTGCTAGGGACGGTGACAGACTACTGCTTAAAGAATCCTACAACTTTCATTGTTTGCGGGTTCGCATAGCCGGCTAGAGCATGAGTAGTACAATCAGCCAGCTGCGAGTGCTCCATCATGAGAAGCTTTCCCTTTTTGTAGCGATGGTTGTGGCTCCAAAGTTCGGTGTAATGCCAACATAAGCCCTTCGCGGATCTGTGGCAAAGTTCTTCTTGGGTAAGTTTATTGGGCTGAGAGATTCAGTTGGCAGCAGGGGAGGCCGAAGGCTTGATGGTTGCTAGTTGGTTCATAATCTTGGTCCTTCGGGTATCGTTGTTAAGTCGTTCCTCATGGATGTGGGCATAGGAGATGGCAGCCCTTAATGTATACGGTTGTCGTGCCTTGACTTCGTATCTGATCTCCAGTTTTAATCCTGTGATGAATATCCCTAGCAACTGCTTTTCACACTAATCTTAAGTTTGATTTGAAAGATGCTCAAACCTGGTTTGATATTCTTGCGCAGTTGAGGTTTGACGAATCTTCATGAGTTGGTCATCCGTGTTCTTGTACTCCATCGGTCTAAAGCGGATTAGCAATCCACTCTTGAATTCCCTCCATGTTGAGACTCCCTGGGTATGCTCAAAACAATTATACGATTGTATGACATATTCTTCAAGGTGGATGGCAGCGATGTCCACCATGGAAGCCTCCAATGTTCAGTGATAACGAAAGTAGCATTCCGCGTATGAAAGCCATCTTGTCGGGTCTCCGTCTTCCCATCGGGGAAAGTACACTCGCATGCATGTAGATGCTGGTTCCGTTGCACACTCTTCTTTCTCCGGAGGGTTCTTCTTTCAATCTGGACTCTCACCTTGCTGTGATCTTGTCAGGCTCGGTGATTGTCCTAATCTAAATTGTACGAAGAGAGCACGTTGTCGGTCCTCCATACGCATATCGAAGGCCTCCAACTTGGCACCGATCAAATCTATCGATGCCATGGCGTAAGACTCTAAATCTATAATGTCAATGTCCTTTTTTTGCTGTTGGGTCAATGGCATGAACCGGTTGGATGGATTGGTAGCCGAAAGAGATGGTGATTAAGGGTAGATGGCTATGGTTTGGGGCTGAAAAGTTGATGTTTTTGGTTGCTGTTGGGGCTATGGTTTGGAGCTACTGTAGGAATCGTATAGGGAGTATGATGGCTGTGGGTAAGGGTTAGAGGGATGGTTTAGGATTGTTGTTGATGACAACAATAGATTTGGTAGGGATTGGGTGTCGATGCAGCAAGTAGTACTAAAGGTAGTGCAGCAGAATTTTTTCGTCAAATAGGGTGTTGTTGATAATGCTGTTTGGGGCTATTGTAGAGGCTGTAAGTGGGGTTTAGTGTTGAATCAATTGATGATGAAATCAATTGATGAGTGTTTAATCTAACATATATTGTTAGAGAAAATGATGCAGGTTTAACCATGATAGTGAAAAGGAGTTACAGACTAGACATGGACCTAGGATCAAGCTTAGGCATCAGACCAAGGTTTGGACGATGCGTTGGGAGCTCGCCGAGAGTTTGCTAGGACTTCATCAAAGGTATCGGGGAAATCACTAGGAATACACCAGGAGATCACAGGAGGAAGATCGTGAGAATCACCATAGGGAATGTCGGAGGTTATCAGATTGCAGTAGTGAGGTCGTTAATTAAGCTTGGTGGACATATATGGTTGTAATACTTCAGTCATAGGTTAAGCTTGAGTCTGAATCGAGTGTGACTTAGAAGGAATCCAAATCAACTCAAAGATGCAACCGGATCTATAAAAGGGGATTGATTGAGCTCAGGTTGAGCTCAATTAGTTGACCAAAGAATTGGTCAACATAAGGTTCAAGTCGGGATTGGAAAAGTGAAGGGAATCACTTTTTTTAGATTCTTGGCAGTTGAACCATTGGTGAACGGCGATTGTACCATCGTCACCCAGGTTTTCGGGCAGCTGACGATGGCTAAATCGCCTAGGATGGCGATTGAACCGCCTATACCCTGGTTTCAGAGAAGCTTTCATCGGTTTGACCATCGGCTTTGGCTATTGCATCGCTTGTACTCGGATTTTTCGGATACGTTTAAATTTTAGCTCCAAATTCTGAAGCCATTTGGGGCCTATAAATACCTCAAGTTTTCTTGTACTTTAAATAATAATTTTTGGGATTAAAATTTTATAAAAAAACTTGTGTGAATTGTAAGAAAAAGAAAAGGGGAATGGAGTGAGCTAATAGTTGTAAAATTATTGTAAAGAGTCTCCTTTGTAAGCTCATGTTTGTAAGGGTTTGGTCTTCACCCAAAGAAGATCGGTAGTGGACACTGGTGGGCCTCAACAAAGAGGACTCGGAAGTGGACGTAGGCCAAGATTGGTGTCGCACCACTATAAAATCGTAAGTGTTCTCTATTTAGCATATTCTCTACTTTCAATTGTTATTAATTAGAAAAGCAAGAGCATTATCTTTCGATTGGGTTTTTAAATCGTTTACTCATTCGCTTTCAAGTCCAAGAAACACTTCTGATTATGGTTTTTGCTTCAAACGAAAAGTTTTCCTTAAATCGTGATTTTATACTTGCACTAATTCACCACCCCCCCTCTTAGTGTCAATTGATCAAATGGTATCAGAGCAAGATCTTACTCTTTGGACTAAACACCCACTTGAGTAAATAATTTTGTTTAGCATGAATGAAGGACATTCTATTTCACATCCTCTCATGTTCAATGGGACGTATTACACGTATTGGGAGATAAGGATGCATATTTTTCTCATTTTTTTAGACCTTGATTTATGAAACATTATAGAGATTAGATTTGAAAATCTTTCAAACCAATGAATGATTTGGAAATGAAGAATTTTTCTTTGAATGCAAAGGCTATGAATGCCTTATTTTGTGCTTTAACAAAAACAAGTTTAATCGTATTTCTGTTTATGAATCGGCTCTTGTTATTTGGCACATACTAGAAATCACACACGAGGGGACTAGTAGAGTAAAAGAATCTAAGATTAACATTTTAGTTCATAATTATAAGTTATTTAGAATGAAACTAAGTGAGTCTATTAGAGACATATCATGGATGTTGTCAATGGACTTAAAGTTCTTGGAAAATATTTTTCTAATTTTGAACTTATTAGTAAAATTTTAAGATATATTCCTAAAAATTGGGATCCTAAAGTAACCGTTATATAAGAGGCCAAAGATTTAAATAACTTACCTCTTGAAGAACTCATTAGATCGTTAATGAAATATGAATTAAATTATAAAGCTCATGAAGAGCTTGATGAACCCCTTCCAAAAGAACAGGAATGATGTAGCACTTCGAATGGCAAATGTCTCATCGAGTGAAATCTCGAGTGATGAGGACCATGATATTGCACTATTGTCTAGAAAGTTTAAAAAATTTATGAAAAAAATAAAAACTATAAAAATATAAATAAACTGAAGAAGGACAATGTCATATGCTATAAATGCAAAAAATTGGGACATTTAAAAAATAAATATCCTTAATTGAAGAATGAGTCACACAAGAAGAAAGCACTTTCGGCAACTTGGGATGACTCAAGCTCATCGGATGAAGAAGACCAATCCAAAGAAGAAGTTGCTAACTATGCTCTAATGGTGATACAAGATGATGTTAGTGATTTATTAAGTATTTCTTTTTCATATTTATTAAATATGTTCCATGAATTATTTCATGAGTTTAGAAAAATTAGTAAATCTTATAAAATGCTTAAAAATGAACATGATTCATTAGTTGGTAGATTTGATAAATGTGAATTGCTAGATAATGTTAAAGAAGAAAATATCATGCTTAAGACAACATTAAAAAATTTTGAAATTGAAAACAAATCCCTAAATATGATCCTTGCCAATAAGGGTCATATTAATAGAATAAATCACATAGATTTTGTTGGTAACATTCAACAAAAACCAACCATTTTTGTTAAAGGACATACCTTAAATTTACCATCAAAAATCAAATATATTTTTTATAAAAAATTAGGACATAAGGTAAATAAATGTTTATTTAGAAAATATAGTCCAAAACAATTAGTTTGGGTTCCCAAGAGAACTTCATACAATAAGAAACAATTAGGAAAGAAAGATAAGGTTCTTTATGAAGGACCCAATGTAAAATGGGTACCTAAATAAAAAATATCCTTATTGTAGGTTTGTCTCTCAAAACTAAAGCTAGGAGCACCAAATGGTATCTTGATAGTGGATGCTCAAGGCAGATGACCAAAGATAAAACTTATTTTTCTAAGCTCACTAGCTTAAGTGAAGGAGTTGTCACCTTCAGAGATAACAACAAAGGAAAAATCATTAGAAAATGAACTATACGTAACATATTAAACCTTTTGATTGAAGATGTGTTGTTGGATGAAGGCTTGAAACACAATTTGCTTAGCATTAGCTAATTATGTGATAAAGGTTATATTGTTAAATTGTAACCTAATGCATATATTATTGAATTACCACACAAAAACAAATCTTTGATTGTCTTAAGAAACAATAATGTTTATATCATTGATATTGAAAAATTTTGTAATGAAACTTGCTTTTCAGCTTTAAACGATGATGCTTGGATTTGACATAGTCGGATTTGACATAGAAGAAGACTATGTCATGCTAGCATGAAACTTATAACCCAAATTTCAACTAAAGACTTAGTAAGAGGATTATCTAGCCTAAAATTTATCAAAGATAAAGTATATGATACTTGTCAATTAGGAAAACAATAAAGAGTAGCTTCAAGCTAAAAAATCAAATAAGCACCTCTAAATCACTTCAATTGATCCATATGGATTTATTTGAACCAATTGACATTACAAGTTTAGGTGAAAGCAAATATATATTTGTTATATTAGATGATTATAGTATATTTACTTGGACTTATTTTTTGGCACACAAAAGTGATACATTTAAATATTTTATAAAATTTTATAAAATTATTTAAAATAAAAATGGGTTTATGATTTCATCAATACGTAGTGATTATGGTGGTGAATTTTAAAACAACGACTTTCAAAATTTTTGTGAATCAAATGGGTACATCCATAATTTTGCTACTCCAAGAAATCCATAATAAAATGGAGTAGTAGAAAAAAAAAAAGGAGTTTACAAGAAATGACTAGAACCATATTAAATGAACATAGTTTACCTAAATATTTTTAGGCCGAAGCCGTTAACATGACATCTTATGTTTTAAATATGGTTCTTGTAAGACCATTACTAGCTAAAACTCCTTATGAATTGTGGAATTGTAAAAAACCCAATATTTCTTATTTTAAAGTATTTGGTTGTAAATATTTTATTTTGAATGAAAAGGATGCCTTAGAAAAATTTGATGCAAAATCCGACGAAGGTATATTTCTTGGTTATTCCTTGATTTCAAAAGCCTGTCGTGTTTTTAATAAAAGAACTTTAGTAATTGAAGAATCTATTCATGTTGTTTTTAATGAGTTTTCCAAATTTAAGAAAATTGATGTTGATGATGAATTTGATCTTGATACTTTAAATTTAAATGACAATACTCCTAAAAATAACTTACATGAATCTACTTCTAAATCCTTACCCAAGGAATGGAAGTATGTGAACGATCATCCTAAGGAGCTTATAATAGGAGATACATCAAAAGAAATTCATCCTCGATCTTCTTTTTAGAATTTTTGTGCAAATGTCATATTTCTCTCTAAAATCGGACCAAAGTGCATTGATGAGGCCCTAAGAGATTATTCTTGGGTTAATGTAATGGATAAATAGCTTAATAAATTTGAGAGAAATGAGGTATGAGAGCTTATTCCTAGACCTAATGACCGATTAGTGATTGATAGTTAATGGATCTTTAGAAATAAGCAAGATGAAAATGGTATCATGGTCAGAAACAAGGCTAGATTAGTGGCCAAAGGTTTCAATCATGAAGAAGGAATCGATTATGAAGAAACCTTCGCTCTTGTGGCTAGACTTGAAACCATAAGTATGCTTCTTGCCTTTGCATCTTTTAAAAATTTTAAGTTATTTCAAACAGATGTTAAAAATACTTTTTTTAATGGCTTTATTTCCGAAGAAGTATATGTTGAACAACCCCCTGGTTTTGAAAATAGTCTTCTTCCTAATTATGTTTTCAAACTTTCTAAAGCTCTTTATGGATTAAAACAAGCCCCTCGGGCTTGGTATGAAAGACTTAGTTCTTTCCTTATTTCAAGTAATTTTTTGAAAGGCAAGGATGATACCACATTATTTTTTTAAGAATTTTAAAAATGATTTTTTTTGTGATAGAGGTTTAAGGTTAGAGGGGTATCTTAGGGTTGCTATTGATGGCAGCAACTGATTTAGTAGGGATTGGCTACTGCGAAAGATAAAGATAGGTGGTGGAAGATTGTGGCTGTGGTAAATTGCTATTTAAGCTGTGGTTTTGGCTGCGGTTTGGATTGACTACAGATTCTGAAAATAGGTTATGATGGTTGTCTTAAGGTTAGAGGTGTGCCTTAAAGACGATGTGGTTAGTGGTAGCAAGTTCAGTAGGATTTGATGGTTTACAAGATGAAGAACAACAAAAGGTATAGCGGTAGAATTTTACGTCGAAAATTTTAGCAGTATAGATGTAATTTTTTCTAGCAGTTCATAACAAGGATTCAAATAAAACTCAATGAGAATTTGCTGATAAGGGAAAAGTAATGTCATCAAAAAAATTTATGGGAGAATACGATAGCAAAAAATTCAACAAGATCAAGGGATACAAGAAGGTGCTACGATAAGGGAGATAGGGAGATGGCAGCGACAGGTGGCAGAGGCAAAGATGACGACAATGATGATGATGACGATAGCGGTGTAGATGGCAAGGGGAGCGACTGCAGAATCACAATATGAATATCGAGGATCGCTGCTCTGATACCAAGTGTTAGAACCCTTACAAATTCTAAGCTTGGGGTTTGATCACTATAAGGGATCGACCTCCTAAAACTCTATAGGGGTTCCCTCCTCTAAGATATTCAGCCAAGGGCTAAAAAGATTAATCTTATTCATGATAAAAAATGAGAAGTTTTTATGCTTTTTACAGGGCTTATAAAGAGACCCCCTAATCTAAGACTCCGAATAAGAGTCCTACTAGAAATAAAACTCTTAAATCCAACTCCTACTTTAAGTGAAACTCTACTAGAAGAGTCCTAACTCCTAATTTAACTCATACTTCTAATAGACTCCTCTTCCCCTCAACCCCTAACCCCTAGTCAACTAGGTGACCGACGACTATAGGGGACTCTTACTCAATCTAGGAGAGAGTCCTAGCTAAATGGAACTCTCCCCTCTTACCATAGTCGGCTCTCCTAAGAGGAGGTGGGGCGGCTAGAAGACTCCCTCTTCATAAGGACTCCCAACTCTAGAAGAGTCCCAACCCTAGAAGGAACTCAACCCTGCCCGACTTCCCTTCATCAAAGTGGACGGCCAATTAGATTGATTACAAACTTGACTTGGTTGACTCCAACCCAAATCTAACTATGACTCCTAACCAAACTCCAGTTCAGCCGAATCCTAACCCTACTAGGATTTGGGCTGATTTATTATAATGGACTCAAATATTCATCTAGCCAACCTAATGTCAGGTCTAGGCTAGCTAACAAGACCTAATCTAAGGACTTGACTCAATCGACTAGGACCCAACTCAACTAGGGTACTAATAATCTAACATTTCGTAAGCGGATCAATCAATAAACTCATTCTCTAATGAGCACCCATATTGTACCTCTATTGTCCCACATGAGCGACGTGAGACCAGCTGCCTCTATCATATAAACGAGTATATAGTATATCGATCTCTTCGGTTATCTCAATGTCCCTTTTGAGTAACCTATAATTGGGATGATTTAGGATTTATGTTTAAAGATGAATCAATCTTATTATCGTAATCTCATCACAATTCGACTCTCATTGTACAGATCCAAGGACATCACAATATACCTCCAGATAATATATAATGTGAGAAAATATTAGTAATAATAAGCAAAGAGATTGTCACAGCGTGTCACAAGTGTCATCACCCATGTGATTGACTTTTATAGCACTTATAACTAGCATCTTCTATACTGAGTGCATGACTAGGGGGAGCGTGGAGGCTTGCCTTAGGTGCAACCCTTGATCTTTAATATCGTGTGCATGACTATGGGAAGCATGGAGGCTTGGCCTAGGTGCAACCCTCGGCCTTCAACATCGAGTGCACGACTAGGAAGAGCACGAAGGCTCAGTGCAACCCTCGACCTTTTACACTGAGTGCATGACTAGATGGACGTGCTTCTCTTTAGGTTCTACTTGCATGTGATGATTAGAGGCATGAATTCTATGGTAGGTTTGACTTCAATCATCGTGGATCAACTGTGAACAATTAAGGCCAAGTAAAGTCTTGAGAAGGCTCGAAGGGCGCTGCCGAGGACACGGCAGAGGCACAAGGCTATTGATCAAAGCCAATGAGGCCGAGTGGAGGCTCGCTGAGGCTCGAAGGAAGTTGTCGATGATGAGGCAGAGGTGTAAGACTATTGAGGCTTAGGTCCCTAGGCTATCATTGGCGCTACCGAGGACGGAGCGAAGGCGCAAGGCTGTTGCGGCCTGGATCCTTGGGTTGTTCTTAGCATTACTAAGGACGAGGCGAAGGCATAGGACTACTGAGGTATGGGTCTTGTTAAATATCATATTTTGATGATGAAATAATTGATCTAACATGTATATTAGAGATGATTGATACATGATTAATTATAACATAGAGAGAATTACAATCAGATGTTGGGCTAGAGTCTAGTCCGAGCATCGGGCTAGGGATGTAGTGGGAACTTGTCGAGAGACTCATCGGAAGCTTGTCAGGAGTTTGTTGGGAGCTCATCGAAGGGAACGGAGGCTTGCCGGGAGTTCGCCGAAAGCTCATCGAGGGTATCGGGAACTTATCGAGAGTTCTCCATAAGCTTGCCGAAGGTGATCGGGAGCTTGCCAGGATGGCGTTGGGAGTTCGCTGGAAGAAGACCAAGAGACTCGCTAGAAGATCGTCGGGGGTTGCCGAAATGCTTGCCGGGAGTTAAGAGGGTCTTGTGGGACTTAATGGTCACATTGATTGTAATTAATTGGTCATAGTTAGCATCAGTTTGGATTTGATATCTACTTGAATTAGACTTGGAAGGAATCTAAATTAACTCAAGTGAGGCAAACCGGGTCCACTATGGGGATGGATTAGGCTCAAGTTGAGCTCAATTGATTGACCTGAGAAGTGGTCAATATAAGGTACAAGTCAGGATTGGAAAAGTTGAGGGAATCACTTTTTCAGGATTCCCAATGGTTGTACCATTGGGGGCGACAGTTGTACCATCATCGCCCAGTTTTTTGAGTAGCTTTCGGTGGTTGTACTATCGGCACCGGAGGTTGTACCGCCCGAATGTGTTTGAATTTTGGCTCCATTTCTGAAGTCAATTGGAGTCTATAAATATCCCAAGATTTTTTGCATTTAGCACAAGATATTGGGCTAGAAATTATGTGAAAAATTAGTGTACTAAAATTATAAGAAAGAAAAAAGGGGCAAGGGAGTGAGGAGAAGAAGTGTATTCTTGTAAAGTCTCCCTTGTGAGTTTGTAAGGTGCCTCTCCTAAGCCTATGAAAAAGAGAGTGGGAAGTGTAAGGGTTTGATCTTCACCCAAAAAAGATTAATAGTGGATGCCGGTGGACCTTGGAGAAGAAGACTCGGGGAGTAGACATAGGCTATGTTGAGGTCGAATCACTATAAATCTGTGAGCATCTCCTTACTTTATCTTTTTTATTATGCATGTTCTTATACAAAGCTTTCTTTTAGTATGATCATAACTTAGCTTCGTTTAATAAGCTTATTGCTCACTTACTCAATGAAACACTTATGATTTTTAGTTTTGCTCCAAACAAATTTTTTTTCTTAAACCTTGATTTTAAACATTTACACTAATTCACCCCCTCTTAGTGCCAATTGATCATAACAATTGGTATCTGAGCAAAGTCTTACTTATTGGACTATTATCCATTTGAGTAAATAGCTTTGTATGACATTAACGAGGGTCAATGCATCACAAGCACTCCTATGTTCAATGGGATAGACTACACCACTTGAAAATTTTGAATGTGTATTTTCTTGATTTTTCTACATGTTGAGTTATAGTTTATTATCGAAAATAGTTTTCAGAAGTCATCCAATCAAATAAATGATTGGAATGATAATGAAAAACATATATTGTCTTTAAATGCCAAAGCTCTGAATGTTTTGTTTTGTGCTTTAAACAAAAACGAGTTTGATCGAGTTTCTTCTTATGATTTGATATTTGATATATGACATAAATTAAAAATTATATATGACTAAATCAAATGAATCATTAAATGAAATGATCCATAAAAATGAACTTAAAGAACACCTTCCAAAGAACAGGAAGGAAAGAACTTTGGAAATACAAGAACAAAACCTTCCAAAGAATATGAAGGATTGTGAACTGAGAATGACATATGATTCCTTAAGTGAAATCTCGAGTGATGAGAACTGTGAATCTTTGACAAATGAATTGAATAAATTAATAAATAAAAACCATAAAAATGAATCTAAATTGGACAAAATCTCTTGCTATAAATGCAAGAAGTCGAGGCGCTCCAAGATGAAGTGCACAATCAAGAAGTGGAGAATTTCGTGCTTATGGCAAACCACAATAATGTAAGCAACCCATCTGAAAGCTCTTTTACTTTTAATGAGTTATTACTTTTTTTTCATGAACTTTATGGTGAATTTAGAATGATTAACAAATCCTATAAACTACTTAAAAAAGAGCATGCAGCACTAGTTAGTAAACTTAAAAAAATGAATAAATTAGCATCATCACATAATTAATACACTAAACATAAAACCTTGAATGATGCATCAACATCATGTTTTTCTTATTCTAAGTATGAGCCACTAGAGGTAATTAAACAAAAAAATAGCATATTATAACAAACTCTAAAAAGGCCTAAGATAGATAATAAATCTCTGAACATGATTCATGTTGATAAGGGTCATGTTCATAAGGAATGTATTGGCATTATGCGCGATACTCATCAAAAGCTAATTAGAAGACCCACATTACACTTTACCCAAAAATAAATATAATTTTTGTGGTAAATATGGACACTTTTCCTATAGGTGTTCATTCAAAAAATATAGTCCATATAAATTAATTTAAATTCCTAAAGAAACTATAAACAACCTAAAGTTATTAGAGAAAATGGGAAGAATATTTCACGAGTGACCCAAACTCAAATGGGTACCTAAATCAAAATATCTCATATGATAAAGTTGCCTCCTAAAAAGCTAGGAGCACTAGGTAATGCTTTGAAAGTGGATGCTCAAGGCATATAACTTGAGATCTAACATCTTTTCAAACTCACTAGCCTAAGTAATAACAAAAAAAATTATTAAAAATAAAATTATTGGTAATGAATCTCTGGATGATTAATTATCATAATTAATCTTAATTGCTCTAAATGGTTCATGAGTTTTGTGTAGCAAGAGCATGCTAAAATTAGAACGAAAAAAGTTTAGCTATTTTTAATGAAAAATTATATACATGAAAGGGACATTTTGATTATGATTATGCTCGTATGCTTGTATTGACTTGTAATGGTTAAATGAGTATACATTGTCTTGAGATAAAATTGGGTTAAATGATTAACTATTGAATTTGAGCTTAAAAATTATATATATGAAATCATGCTTTATTTACTAATGTAATTGAAAAATTAAAAAATTTAAATGAGAAGGAAAATTTCTTGGTAACATATTAGACTCATTTAACAAAGAAAAATAGGTTGGATTGAAAATAACCAAAAGATTTTGTTTAAAAATATCTTGTTGTAATAATTATAATGATTTCGTTTGAAAATGTTTTACTCATTTGGAAATTTCATATTGTAATAACCTTATTGATGTTCTGTTAATGTTAGTGTTGAAGAAGTGACTTGAAATATAATTGAATGATTATTGTTGAATGTTAGAATTTAAGCATAAAATAAAATTAAAAAAAGGGAGAGAAAAATCATGCTTTATTTTTTAGTATTTTTAAAAAATTAAAAATATTGTAAAAATAAAAATGAAATGATCATGGTACATCATTTCACTGTGTAAAGGACTAGACTTACTTAAGAAATAAAAATTATTAGAATTAAAATAAATCGAAGCTCTTGTTTGAAAATATTTTACTGTAATAATTTTGATAATTTCTTTTGGAAATAATACTTGGTTTTTTTCAGGTTTGAAATGTTTGAAAATATTTTACTTGATTGAAAATATTTATTATGATCTTGATATTTTCTTTTATAAATAAAACTTAGTTTTTGAAGACAACGCATAAATGCATTCCTAAAACAAATCATATGAAACAACTAAAAAGGAGTATATTTCTTGAAAATATTTTTATTCTATCAAGTCATCAATAAGAGATAAAGTGATATCATTATTATTGACTCTCTTAAACTATAAAAATGAGTTAGAGAATATTAGCTATTTTCTGAAAAACAATTTATGTTGCCTCCATTGAAATTTTCCGAAAAGCGATCTTGATGATGATTTTTTATATGTTTTCAAATAATTTTAAAAAAAAAATAGATAAAGAATCTATTCAACTTTATTGATATTTTGATTTTGATGATTTGATAACTTAAATCATGATATTGACTTCTTAAGAAATTAAAACTTGAAATCCTTATATAAATTAAGTTCGCTCAAAGAAGATTATATAAATAAATCATAATTTGTGTCTTCGGATATATAACTTGAAAATCTTCTTATAAACCATATTCTTGACAACTTGAAGTTTACTACTATATACAAATCAAGATTTTCTATCTTTTCTCTTTGTAATTTATTCATGATCTTGATATCTATAATTTGATATTTTTATGAATGAACATTCTTCTTATTTGATCTAAGAATGATCTCTAAAGCTTTGAATCTTATCTAAGAAGAATTTTATCAAATTGAATCATGACCTTTGGTATGTTATGATTAATTGGCACTAAGAGGGGGGGGGGGGAGTGAGTTAGTGCAAGTGTAAATTCTCGTTTTACTAAAAAAAAACTTTTCACTTTAAACAAGATAGAAAATCCGAAGCTTTTCGTAACAAGTGAATGATTCAAAGAAAATACCAAGTTTCTTACTTAAAAATGACTTACGAAGGAACAATCAAATCCTAATAAAAAGATAAGCAACATTGAAGGGAAGTGCTTGACTTGAAACTTTTCTTTCAAAGAGTAAGTAAAAATCGGAAGCATATATTGGTATTTACTTCAAAATGATTACATTTCAAGTAGTAAATGCAACATGTAAAAACACTCACAATTATAGTGGTTCGACATCAACTGGCCTACGTCTACTCCCGAGTCCTCCTCCTTAAGGCACACCGGCGTCCATTACCAATCTTCTTTTAATGAAGATCAAACCCTTACAATTGAGCTTACAAGGGAGACTTAAAGAATTTTTCTAACTCTAAGCTCTCTCCCTTCCCCTTTTCATTTTCTTACAATTCACACATAATTTTTTGACAAAATATAATCCCCAAAATTATTGTATGGAATGTAAAAAAACTTAGGGTATTTATAGGCCCCAAATGACTTCGGAAATTAGAACCAAAATTCAAACAAACTCAAAAAATTCGGGTACAAGCGGTTCAGCCGTCGGCCTGGGCGGGTCAACCACCGGAAGTACCTAGAATCTAGGGTACGAGCAATTCAGTAGCTGATAGCTGCTCAAAATCCTGGGCGGTGGTGATACACTTGTCGCTCACCGACAGTTCAACCGCTGGAATCTCCGAAAAAGTGGTTCCCTCCATTTTTCAAATTTCGACTTGAACCTTATGTTGACCAATTCTCTGGTCAACTAATTGAGCTCGACCTGAGCTCAATCAAACCCCATAGTGGACTCGGTTGCCTTATTGAGTTGATTTAGATTTTTTCCAAATCTAACTCAATTAGGACTCAAACCCTAACTACGACTCAACGATTATAACCATAACATCAAGCTTAAACAAGACCTAACTCTCGCCAATCTGGTAGCCTCTGACATTCTTGCGATGAGTCTTACGGTCTTCTTTTGGCGATCTCCCGACTTGTTCCTAGCGAGCTTCCCGATCCCTTCGGTGAACTCCTAGCGAACTCCCAGCGAGGTTCCACCGCATCGTCCAAACCCCGGCCCAATGCCCAAGCTTGATATTGGCCCATTATCTGGCTATAACTCAATTCCTCCATCGTAGTTAGACCTACAATACTTTCTCAAACAAATATGTTAGATTAAACACTCATCAATTGATTTCATCATCTAAATCTGAGATTCAACAATCTTTTTTTTTTTATGATGACAATCAATTGATGATGAGAGTTAAACCTTACTCCCTCTATATCCATGCCATAATAAGGAAAACTTAAATTTAAGAGAACCATATACTCTTGAATTCAAGTATCATAAAATAATTAATATTTCAAGCAAATAATATTTCAAGGATTGTAATGAGATACTCATACCTCAACAAATATTTGCTTTTAAACTATCAAGTCATTAACTCATCAAGAATTTCCATGAATTCAAAAAGAATTATGCATCCATATCTAAGATATCCAAGTATATGATAAATATCATGTGTCATCAATGTATATCATTAATATCATGTCATCAATGTATATCATCAATATCATGTGTCATCAATGTATATTTCTCCCCCTTTGTCAAAAAAAAAAGGTGAAATATAGGACTAAGGATTTTAAGGCACACGAGTTTTTGCTCCCCCTTTGTAAAATATGACATGAGTCATAAAGAATTTTTTTCCTCTTATGAAAAAGAAAGAAAGAAAATAAGGGAGGAGTTATAATACATCATTAAATATAGCTCTCAATTTTTTTGAGGTGGATTTTGAAGATAAGCTCAAAGATCCAACATAAGAAGATTCAAAAATTTAGGAGCTACCAATGCATTTAAAATCATCTCATGTAATTTCAAGCAAGCTTAGCAAATAAATATGTAAAGTAGTAAAACATCATGCAAATTTTCTCCCCTTTTGTGAACAAGAACATGGAGAGAGTTTTCAAGATATTATCTCAAAGAAAAATAACTTAATCTCATAAAATCAAGCAATTCATATATTTTTATGATTTAGCATTCCAAGTTCTCTTCTAAGAAAATTAAATTATTCTTCATTTAAAGGTTTTGTAAAAATATCTGCTAATTGATGCTTAGTGTCAATAAATTCCAATGTGATATCTTGATAATTTATATGATCGCTTATAAAATGATGTCTCATATCAATATGTTTGGTTCTTGAATGTTGAATAGGATTTTTTGTTAAATATATAGCACTTGTATTATCACACTTTATAGGAATATTTTTTAATTTCATTTTATAATCTTCTAGTGTGTTTTTTATCCAAATGACTTGGGCACAACATGCACTAGCTGCAATGTATTTTGATTTCACAGTAGATAAAGCTACTAAATTTTATTTCTTGAAATTTCAAGAAATATATGCATGCCCTAAAAATTGACATGTCCCGGTAGTACTCTTTTTATCTATTCTACATCCACCAAAATCAGTATCTGAATAAACAATCAAGTCAAAATTCTTTGATTGTAGATACCATAATCCTAGTTTAGATGTTCCTTTTAAGTATCTAAAGATTCGTTTAACTGCTTTCAAATGAGAGAGTTTAGGATTAGATTGAAACTTTGCATACACTCCAACACTAAACATGATATCCAGTCTAGTAACAGTTAAATATAATAAACTTCCTATCACTCCTCTATAAGTTTTTTTATCAAAGTTTTCTCCTTCGTTGTCTAAGTCCAACTTTGTAGATGTGCTCATGGAAGTGTTTAATGCTTTAGTATTTTTCATCCCAAACCGTTTTATCAAGTTTAAGGTGTATTTAGTTTGACTAATAAAAATATTATCATATAATTATTTTATTTATAATCCTAAGAAGAATGTTAATCCACCCATTTGGCTCATTTCAAACACTTAGCTCATTTCTTTAGTAAAAGACTCATATAAAGATTCATTTATAGATCCAAAAATGATATCATCAACATAAATTTGAATAACAAAAAGATCATTTTCAAAAAACTTAAAAAATAATATGGTATCAACCTTGCCTTTAGAAAATTTATTTGAAATAAGAAAAGAACCAAGTCTTTCATACCAAGCCCGATGGGCTTATTTTAATCCATAAAGAGCTTTTGTAAGTTTGAAAATATGATAGGAAGAAGATTATTTTCAAAATCAAGGGGTTGTTCAACATACACTTCTTCGGAAATGAAACCATTTAGAAAAATATTTTTAACATCCATTTGAAATAACTTCAATTTTTTAAAAGATACAAAGGCAAGGAACATCCTTATGGCGTCGAAGTCTAGCCATGAGAGTGAAGGTTTCATCATAATCGATTCATTCTTCTTGGTTGAAACCTTTGGCCACTAATCTAGTCTTGTTTCTAACCACGATACCATTTTCATCTTACTTGTTTCTAAAGACTCATTTAGCACCAACCATTAACTGGTCATTAGGTCTAGGAACAAACTCTCATACCTTATTTCTCTTAAATTGATTAAACTCTTCATGCATTACATTAACCCAATAATCATCTATTATGGCCTCATCAATATACTTTGACTCGATTTGAGAAAGAAATATGATATTTGTACAAAAATTTCTAAAAGAAGACCAAGTTTGAACTCTTTTTAATATTTCACATATTATAAGCTTCTTAAGATTATCATTCATATACTTTAATTCCTTGGGTAAGGATTTGGAAGTAGATTCATCCAAGTTACTTTTAAGAGTATTATCATTTAAATTCAAAGTATCAAGATCAATTTCATCATCAAAATCAGTCTTTTTAAATTCAAAAAATTTATTAAAAATAACATGAATGGATTCTTCTATTACTAATGTTATTTTATTAAAAACATGATAAGTTTTTGAAATAGAAGAATAATTTAGAAAAATACCTTCATCGGATTTTACATCAAATTTTCCTAAAGCATATTTCTCATTTAAAATAAAACATTTACAATCAAATATTTTAAAATAGAAAATCCATAATTCATAAGGAGTTTTAGTGAGCAATGGTCTTATAAGAATCATATTTAAAACATAGCATGTCATATTAACGGCTACGGCCCAAAAGTATTTGGGTAGGCTATGTTAGTTCAATATTGTTCTAGCTATTTCTTGTAAGCTCCTATTTTTTTCCTTCTACTACTCTATTTTGTTGTGGATTTTGTAGAGTATAAAAGTTTTGGATATACTTATTTGATTCATAAAAAATTTAAAAATTATTATTTTAAAATTCTCCACCATGATCACTACGAATTGAAAAAATCATACATCATTTTTTATTTTATATAATCTTATAAAATTTTACAAAATATTTAAATGTATCACTTTTATGTGCAGAAAAATAGGTTCAAGTATATCTACTAAAGTCATCCACTAAAACAAATGCATATACAATATCACTTAAATTTATAATGTCAATTGGTCCAAATAAATCCATATGAATCAATTGAAGTGGTCTAGAGGTGCTTAATTGATTTTTCAACTTAAAGCTACTCTTTATTTTTTTTCCCTAATTGATAACTATCACATACTTTGTCTTTGATAAACTTAAGATTAGGTAAGCCTCTTGCTAGATCTTTAGAAGCAATTTAATTTAAAAGTTTCATACTAGCATGTCCTAATCTCTTATGTCAAATCCAAGCATCATCATTCAAAGGCAAAAAATAAGTTTCATTACAAAAATTTTCAATATCTATGGTGTATACATTGTTGTTTCTTAAGGCAATTAAAGATTTATTTTTGTGTAACAATTCAATTATTTAAGTATTAGGTTAAAATTTAATTATATATCATTTATCATATAATTGGCTAATACTAAGCAAATTATGTTTTAAGCCATCAACTAACAAAACATCTTCAATCAAGAGGTTTGATGTGTTACCTATAGTTCATTTTCCAATAATTTTACTCTTGTTGTTGTCTCCGAAAGTGACAACTCCTTCATTTAAGCTAGTGAGCTTAGAAAAATATTTTGAATCTCCGGTCATGTGCCTTGAGCATCTACTATCAAGATACCATTTAATGATCCTAGCTTTAGTTTGGAGACAAACCTATAAGAAATATATTTTTGATTTAGGTACCCATTTTACACTGGGTCCTTTATAAAAAAACTTTATCTTTATTTTATAATTATTTTTTATTGTATAAAGTTCCCTTGAGAACCTAAACTAGTTGATGTGGACTACATTTTCTAAATAGGCATTTGTTTGCCTTATTACTAATTTTTTACAAAAATTACATTTGATTCTTAGTGGCACATTTAAGGTTGGTCCTTTAACAAATATGGTTGGCTTTTGTTGAAAGTTACCAACAAAGCCTATATCATTTCTTCTATTAATATAACCCTTATTCACAAGGATCATATTTAGGGATTTATTTTCAATTTCAAAATTTTCTAATATTGTCTTAAGCATGATATTCTTTTTTTTAACATTATCTAACATATCATATTTAGAACATGGTTTATGTGATACTATGAATCATGCATTTCGTCAAGTCTACTAATTAATAATTTATGATTATTCTTAAGTAATTTAAAAGATTTGCTAAGTTTTCTAAACTCATCAAACAAATAATGAAACATATTTAATAATTCTAAAAAAATACTTAAAGACTCACTAATCTCATCTTTGATCGCTATTAGAGCATAGTTAGCAACTTCCTCTTTGGGGTGGTGGTCTTCATCTGAAGAGCTTGAATCATCCCAAGTGGCCGAAAGTATTTTCTTCTTGTGTGTTGGCTTCTTCTTCAAATGAGGACATTCATTTTTGAAATATCTCGGTTTTTTACATTCATAGCATATGACATTGTCCTTCTTACATTTAGAGCATTATCCTTCTTTAGTTCATCATCACTCAAGGTTTCACTCGAGGAGTCATTTATTGTCTAAAGTGTTACATCCTTCCTGTTCTTTGGAAGGGGCTCATCAAGCTTACTATGATCTTTACAGTTCATTTCATATGTCATGAGTGAGCTAATCAGTTTTTCAAGAGGCAATTTATTTAAATCTTTAGCCTCTTGAATAGCGGTTACTTTATGATCCCTATTTGTAGGTAGAGATCTTAAAATTTTACTAACAATTTTAAATTTTAAAAAATATTTTTCAAGTACTTTAAGGCCATTAACGACATCCGTAAAACGGTATACATGTCTCCAATGGACTCACTTGGTTTCATTCGTAACAACTCATAATTATGAACTAAAATATTAATCTAAGATTTTTTTACTCTACTAGTTCCCCTCGTGTGTGATTTCTAGTGTGTACCAAATATCAAAGGCCGATTCACAAACAGAAACTCAATTAAACCCATTCTTGTCAAAAACATAAAACAAGGCATTCATAACCTTTGCATTTAAAGAAAAAATTTTCTGTTCCAAATCATTCTGCTCATTTATTTGCTTGAAAGATTTTTCAAATCAATTCTCAACAATATTCCATAAATCAAGGCCCAAAAAGATAAGAAAATTGCGTATTATTGTCTTCCAATACGTGTAATCTATCTATTAAATATGGGAGGACGTGAAATGAAATATCTCTCATTCATACCAAAACAAACCATTTACTCAAGTGGGTGTTAATCCAAATATTAACTACCATGCTCTGATACCAATTGTTAGGATCAATTGGCACTAAGAGTGGGGTGAATTAGTGTAAGTGTAAATTCTCATTTTAACAAAAAAAAATTTCACCTTAAGCAAGATAGAAAATCTAAAGCTTTTCGTAACAAGTAAATGATTCAAAGAAATTGCTAATTTTCTTACTTAAAAATAACTTAAGAAGGAACAAGTAAATCCTAATGAAAAGATAAGCAACGTCGAAGAGAAGTGCTTAATTTGAAATTTTTCTTTCAAAGAGTAAATAAAAATCGGAAGCGTCTATTGGTATTTAGTTCAAAATGATTAAGAACTCGACAATTATAAGTAGTAAATGCAACAAGTAAAAACACTTACAATTATAGTGGTTCGGCACCAACCGACCTACATCCACTCCAGAGTCCTCCTCCTTGAGGCACACCGGAGTCCACTATAGATCTTCTTTGGGTGAAAACCAAATCCTTACAACTAAGCTTATAAGGAAAACTTCAAGAATTTTTCTAACTCTAAGCTCTCTCCCTTCCCCTTTTCTTTTTCTTATAATTCATACATAATTCTTTCACATAATGTAATCCCTAAAATTGTTATATGGAATGCAAGAAAATTTGGGATATTTATAGGCCCCAAATGGCTTAAGAAATTAGAGCCAAAATTCAAACATACCCGAAAAATCTGGGTACGAGCGGTTCAGTCGCCGGCCTAGGCGGGTCAACCGCCAAAAGTATCTAGAATCCAAGGTACGGGCGATTCAGGTACTGACAATCGTTCGAAATCCTGGGCGGTAGTGGTACACCCGCTCATCGGCGATTCAACCGCAGGAATCTCCGGAAAAGTGATTCCCTCCACTTTTCAAATTCTGACTTGAACCTTATGTTGACCAATTCTCTGGTGAACTAATTGAGCTCAACCTGAGCTCAATCAAACCCCATAATAGACTTGGTTGCCTTATTGAGTTGATTTGGATTTATTCCAAAATCAACTCAATTAGGACTCATACACTAACTATGACTCAACGATTACAACCATAATGACCATTAAGCTTAAATAAGACCTCTCCCGCCAATCCGAGAGCCTCCGACATTCTTGCGGTGAGTCTTATGGTCTTCTTCCGGTGATCTCCCAGCGTGTTCCTAGCGAGTTTCCCGATCCCTTCGGTGAACTCCCAACTAGGTCCCACTACATCATTCAAACCCTGGCCCGATGCCCAAGCTTAATCTTGGCCCATCATCTGGCTGTAACTCAATTTCTTCATCATAATTAGACCTGCAATACTTCTTCTAACACATATGATAGATTAAACACTCATCAATTGATTTTATCATGAAAATATGAAATTTAACATGGTATTCACAATTTGATATCCTTTATGTAATGATTTATCCTTAACTTGTATTCATGAATGATACACTTTATCATCAAATTAATATGTCTCAAAATTATGATAAGTTATAAATTATGTGAGATTTGTTTTATTATAAATATTTCCTTAATTTCTTGACTTGATTTATCCTTTATGGGAATCATGCTTGACATCTATGTTTTCTTCTTTAAATAAAAAGGAGATTTATGATATTGATAATTATAAGTTGAAACTTTTTATCAAGATCGTTCTTCCATTTTATTAAGAAGAAATATCTAAATGAATTATATGTCTTAATATTTATCTTAAATGAATTTAGATTATTTAATCCCCTAAGATCCATTTCCATTATTTACAAAAAAAAAGAGAGATTTCTTAAAAAACATCATGTCTTTGGTAATTACAATTTGATTTTTCATCCTTAATGACATGATCCTTTTATGCTTATGGCCATCACTAAGATATGGATGTAAAAAAAAATTATACTATCATATTCTTTCTTGAGAAAGACTAAAGGATTAGAAGAAAATTTAGAATTTTAAATTTTTTAAATACTTACGAAATACATGATTTACAATTTATGACTTTTACAAATTATGCTTCTTATCAAAATTTACATGAGATGATCTCAAAATGCATGACATATTTCAGATTTCTTGATTTGCTATTGTGTTTGAAATTTTACATAAGATTAATGCATATGTGAATCTTGGATTTTTTTGAGCTCACCTTTCAAATAATCTTTTCAAAATTTACATCTATAAAATTGAGGTTCTGAGCCCTATTCTTGTGAAATGATGTTCTTTACTTTCCTTCTTATTTCTCCTACTTTTTTATTTACAAAAATGGAAGATAAATTTTCATGAGAAAATTATATTTTAGTAAGGGGGAGCAATGAAGTATTAAATATTTAATCAATATATATTTTATAAAAATATAAAAACTTTGACACATGATGAGTTTGTGTTTCATGAAATTATTTACTCAATATTTCACCTCTTTTTGTTGATGACAAAGAGGGAGAAATAGTATATTGATGACATATATATGATAAAGGGGAAGATAATTTTTCACGAAGAAAATTATGGCTCATATCCTATTTTACTAAGGGGAAACAATGACACATGTGCTTTGAAATCATTTGCTCTAACATTTCACCTTTTTGTCGATGATAAAGGGGGAGAAATGACATATAGATAACACATGTAGAAAAATAAAAATGGATATTTCTCCTATTTTTACTAATAAACAAATGGGGAGAAATAATTGATGACTTAAGGAAGAAAATTTTAACTTAATGCATGTTTGATGTATAATTTTAAAATTCATATTATATACTTTAAATTTTTTTAATGTTATATCATTGATGATTTGATTTTTAAAATTCATGGTATATTATTTAAAAATTTGATAAATTGATGTTATGACACTTGAATTCAAGAGTGGTTGGTTCTCTTGAATTTAAGTTTTCCTTATTTGAATTATGGCATGGATTTAGGGTGGTTAAAGTTAACTCCTGTCATAAATTGGTTGTCATCATCAAAAAGGGAAAGATTGTTGAATCTCATATTTTGATGATAAAATCAATTGATGAGTTATTAATCTAACATGTATGTTAGAGAGACTCGCTATGGTTGATGCATGATTAACTACGACAGAGATTAGAAGATGCTAAAATCAATTGATGGGAAGATTATCATGATTGATGCAGGATTGACTACGATAGAGAGAGAAGTACAATCATATATTGGGCCAGAGTCAAGTTCGGGCATCGAGCCGGGGTTCAGACAATGCAGTGGGAACTCTTCGAGAGACTCGTTGGAAGCTTATCGAAGTTATCAGAAGTTTGCCAGGAGTTCGTCAAGAGCTCACCGAAAGGATCGGAGGCTTGCCGGGAGTTCACCAAAAGCTTATCGAGTGTATCGGGAGCTTGTCGGGAGTTCACCGGAAGTTTACCAAAGGTGATCGGGAGCTTGCTAGGATGGCATCGGGAGTCCGCCAGAAGAAAGCCAAGAGACTCGTCAGAAGATCGTCGGGGATTGCCGAAATGCTTGTTAGGAGTTAGGAGGGTCTTGTTGAACTTGATGGTCACATTGCATCGGTTTGGGTTTGAGTTCTACTTGAGTTAGATTTGGAAGGAATCCAAATTAACTCAAGTGAGAAATTTCGGATCCGCTATGGGGATGGATTGAGCTCAGGTTGAGCTCAATTGATTAACCTGAGAAGTGGTCAACATAAGGTACAAGTCGGGATTGGAAAAGGTGAGGGAATCACTTTTTTCGGATTCTCAATAGTTGTACCATCGGTGGGCCCAAGTCGATAGTGTTACCGTTGCCACCCAATTTTTTGGGCAGCTTCCGAAGGTTATACCATCGACACTAGCGGTTGTACCGTCCATGCCCGAATTTTTTATATACGTTTAAATTTTAGTTTTATTTCTGAAGCCAATTGGGGTCTATAAATATTTTAAGATTTCTTGCATTTACCACACAATATTGGGCTAGAAATTCTATGAAAAATTAGTGTGCTAAAATTATAAGAAAAATAAAAGGGACATGGGAGTGAGGAGAAGAAACGTATTCTTGTAAAGTCTTCCATGTAAGTTTGTAAGGTTCCTCCCCTAAGCCTATGAAAAGGAGCATGGGAAGTATAAGGGTTTTATCTTCACCCAAAGAAGATTGATAGTGGACGCCAGTTGACCTTGGAGAAGAGGACTCGGGGAGTGGACGTAGGCCAGGTTGAGGCCAAACCACTATAAATCTGTGAGCATCTATTTACTTTGTCTTTTTTGTTATGCATGTTCTTATACGAAGCTTTTCTTTAGCATGATCATAACTTAGCTTCGTTCAATAAGCTTATTGTTCACTTACTTAACAAAACGCTTCTAATTTTCGATTTTGCTCCAAACAAAAAGTTTATCTTAAACCATGATTTTGAACACTTGCACTAATTCTGTGTTTAGTACAAGATATTAGGCTAGAAATTTTGTGAAAAATTAATGTGCTAAAATTGTAAGAAAAATAAAAGAGACAATGGAGTGTGGAGAAGAAATGGATTCTTATAAAGTATTCCTAGTGAGTTTGTAAGGTTCCTCTCCTGAGCCTATGAAAAGGAGAGTGAAAAGTGTAAAGGTTTGATCTTCACCCAAAGAAGATTAATAGTGGATACCGGTGGACCTCGGAGAAGAGGACTCGGGGATTGGACGTAAGCCAGGTTGAGGCCAAACCACTATAAATCTGTGAGCATCTCTTTACTTTATCTTTTTTATTATGCATATTCTTATACAAAGCTTTTATTTAATATGATCATAACTTAGCTTCGTTCAATAAGCTTATTGCTCACTTATTCAATGAAATGTTCCTGATTTTCGATTTTGCTCCAAATGAAAAGTTTTCCTTAAATCATGATTTTAACACTTATATTAATTCCCCCACCCCCCTCTTAGTGCCAATTGATCCTAACAGGTCTGACTCACTTGTGAGCCAAGCAAAGGCTTGCAGAGGCCCGATGAAAGTTGCCGAGGATGAGGAGGAAGTGTAGGACTACTGAGGCCTGAGTCTCTGGGCTATCCTTGGCATTATCGAGGACGAGGTAAAGGCATAAGGCTACTAAGGCCTAGGTTGGGCTCACCTTTAAGCAAGAGAAGTCGAGCAAAGGCTCGTGGAGGCCCATAGGGCACTACTAAGGATGAGGCAGGGGCACAAGGTCGCCAATGCTAAGCAAAGGAGATTGAGCTGAGGTTCATGGATGCTTAGAGGAAGTTACCAGGGACAAGGCAGAGGCGCCATACTAAGGGAGCTGAGGAGCCATCACAGGCTATTGTTGATGCCCTAGTGATGCCAGAGAGTCTAAGCTAGTTCTCATCCAACCTTCGGTTCATATCTTGAGTTGAGCTTTCATCGAGGGTTCTTAGGAATCATCAAATTGGGCCTCAGATATTGGCAGGGCTTTGACGCGGTTTAGTAGAACATTGTACTCCACCATTTGAAGATGCGGGGCAAAGCCGCTTATCCCTCTTGGTTGAAGAGATCCTTAGAAGGTGAGGCATGGACACCTCGATTAGATTTTGGGAATAAGAGGTGCAATCACTGATCCGAGGTTGAGTCGTTGTGCAGAGGTTGGCGGTTGAGCCAAGTGAGAGAGAAATAGGGTGTTGGTCTGCATCATGTTGGTAAGAGACTATACTTATTAAGTGAGACTTAAGAATGCCTTTGATGAGAAGTGGGATCGAGGTGACACCTTGAGACTCGAATAGTCATTAGGAGGAATACAAAAGGATGTGCCTATAATATTTGGCCCTCCTTCTAGCGCCAAAATGATAATGCATGAGTACCGTCGACTAATGAGTCAGTATTAGTCAGCTCAGATGGTTCACTGCAGAAGGTGTAGGCTCATCCTGATGTCTCCTCCATATTAATGTAGGAGTGATGAAAGTAGTAAATCGACATAGGAGGTCCATGAGGGAGGCGGTATTAGTCAGCTCGGATGGTTTACTGCAGAAGGTGTAGGCTTATCCTGATGTCTCCTCCATATTAATGTAGGAGTGTTGAAAGTAGCGAATCGACATAGGAGGTCCGTGAGGGAGGCGGTTCATCGGGATTGATCTGGCCTTGGAGCGATGAGGCTGGGTAGAAGAACTAGGATCTGCTTGGCTGTAAGGTCCTCTCTTGGATGTTCGGCCATCTTTAGGCAATGATGTTATCTCTTGACCACTAGTGGTCTTGCTACACAACAGGTCTACGCTAGGGGGCTTCCCAGGTCGACCCCTCTGATGCTTAAGTCAGCGTATGATGGAGGGAGAGGAGGACAATAGTGTAAACTATGTAAATGAGATAGGAGAGAATAAAGAGACTCTTGTCAACTTCCCCTTTTGTACTTGCTTGTGGCATAGTTTTTATACCTCTTGTAGGGAGTTGGTCATATATTGGTTGTTGGCGTCCCTCGATATTTCAAGCAGACGGCTCGTCCATTCTGGGGCGATTGTTCTGATCCCATGTTGTGTGGGACAATATCCTCGCTGGCGAGTGCTACTTCCTACTATTTCAAAAGGTATGGATTTCTGGTATACACTGCTTTTGAGCCTCCTTGTGCCTCTTCAAGGGGCAATAGTGATATAGAGTATTTGTACGACAAAAGAGTTGACGAGGGAGACTTACTATCAGTTATTAATGTAGAGTGCTATCAATCATAAAGACATGACTTGAGATGATAGCCAAGAGGTAAAGAGACTCGAACATACTATTATTAATGAGTGTTGGTTCTTATGTTTTTATTGTCTTTTAAATCAGGTGACGGTGACGGAAATAACTAGAGGGTACAAAATTTATCCCTATCAGTGGATCTATTCTAATTTTTTTACTTTATAGTTTAGTAAGGGGCTTGCAGGACAAATGTTCCGTTATCTAACTCCTGGTCATCAGTTTTTTTTAAGTTATTTTTCAACCTTCATTTGTTGGGCCAATTCAAGAAACCAGGAAGCAATTGAACAATAGTGAGTGATACTAATACACAGTTAAAAATATACTAATGTGAAGAAAAATTCGGTAGCCACGACACCAAGACTTAACCTCAAACTGAGAGATTCTAAAGTCATTTTCTCATCTACCAAAATTAGCAAAGTTCATCGATGAAGTTATCAAATCTTGAGCCCAAATCACCTTCTCGAGGCTCTCTATTTCAAATAAGATCTGCACATATTTCTATATCTTGGTTTGGTTGGCTCTCTATTCTCGAATAGAATAGCTTGCTCGTCTTCAAGAAGAATTGGCATATCTGCTTCCCTAACTCAGCACACTCATACAAGAAGGCAACGAATGCAATGAAGAATAGAGAGAGAACGAAAAAATAGACTTCGCTAGATAATAAGTTATTTAAGTCAAAAAAAAAAGAGTTATTGACCCCATAGCCAATCTCTCATAAGGGGTAAGAAAAGTTACCCTATAACTCGATTCGGAGGTCATAGACATTCTTTTCTTGTATGATTGATATGACATGCACAGGGAGTGGATGATCTAAGTACTAAGTGGCAGTGTCCTTCTTCACTCACTATGGAGATATTTTTTTTTTTGTGTATTACATCATCATCTATCAGCTCAATATAGATAACAAAGTAAGTCATCTCTACATATGAATTGATGTGTGTTTTGTGTATTCCTCACAAAGTATATTATAACACTGGTCTAGCGATTATAAATAAATACTTGATTATGCATTAGATTATAATGAATATAGAGCATAATGCTTATACTTATTTTACAAATTTATAGTATTTTATGCCATCATTGTAAATTTATATTAATTATAAATTAATGCTTATACTTATGTGTATTCCTAATCCTTCAATACTATAATCATTAGGTCTTTATAACTCTGTGTCAATGATAACCTTTTCCATGCATAGATCAGAAATCACAGCAAGCTATCATCGGCCTCGGTTGTGTCATCAGTAGTATTCTATTTGTAGATCCCCTCAGTCAAACACAACGGGTGTCTTCTCCTGCCTTCTCAAGGAACGAATCGTTTTTAAAGGTTAATAGCTCTTTGTCATTGAGCATCCACCAATTGTAGGTCAAATCTCTTTTTCATCATCGAAGGCCCTCTACCTGAGCCTATGGTATTTTCTTTGTTCATTCTAAGTTGGCCACAGATTTCCTTAACTGAATGAGGAAATCATGTAGGTTAGTTGAGGGAAATCCTCCTATCTTCACCTGTATAAATTAACGATGGATCAATGAATCAATTGGGCATTTTCATTACTTCTTCCTATTTTCAACATGGTATCAGAGCCCCTCTTTCTATAAGAGAGATTATTTTTTTTTCTTCACTGTCAAACGACAGCTTTTATTACCGTTTGTTCGTCGACAACCCCGCTGCAAAACTGCAGATACTCAAGGGTCATCTATCGCCACCCTCCTGGACATTCTCTGCTCTGAATATCTCTCCTACCTCATCTGCAGTAGATGACGACTTCTACACTCGCTTGCCGGCATCATCCCTCCTGCAGCCTTTGTTCTCTCTACCAAGAGCACCTGTAAGGGCCACTGCCCATCGTCTCTCGGTGCTTTGTAGAGAGGGCACAACAAGTTCTTTCTTGCTATCAAACGGTAGCAAATCCCCACCCCGTCGATTGCCCTTTTGCGAAGTCGCAATTGTCGGTCGACTCCTCTTCTGCAAAGCCGCGATCTCTGTTTCCTGACAAACAAAAAAAAAAAAAAACAGAGCATCGTCGGCGTCGTTTTCATTCGAGGATCTGAAGATTCGGGTCTCGCTCTATAATTGATGTCCACGTCACTGGTCTGGCAGCCCTCTCGCTCAACCTTGCTGGCACTTGCCGTTGTCATCGCTAGCATCGACGACACTATCTGCCTCATTGCTGCCTACCATCGGCTCACCGTTCGCTCGCTGCTGCTGTCGTCACAGCAATAACTCGGTCGCTTCTCTTCGGTGCAGATCCCTCTCTGCATCGTCTCTACACCTCCAAAGAAGGGACCGCAACATTGTGGTCCTGAAGTCAGTGAAGAAAGGGAAGCACACCTTCACTACAGCGGCTTCCTCATCTTCTCCTTTGGCAGTTACTATGCTCGCTGCCGACCCCCCTTACTCCAACAATTGCAATCGCAACTGCAGCCCTCGCCGACCACAACTGTTGCCCTCTCCTTAGATCTATCGCTTCTTGTTGTCAAACGACAGTCTCTCGTCGACATCGAAGCTGGAGACTTCTAGTGCGTCGGCTTTCTCAATTCCTCTACCGAGGTGTTCTTCTGCACGAGGCCATCTTCCTTGTGCACCACCACTGTCGCATCAGCACTAACAAGCAGCGGCACCTTCCCTACCTCATCAGCAATAAGTTCATTCTCGCTGTCAAACGACAGTAAATCTACGACCGCACGCTTCTCCCGTTGCCCTTCAGATCTACCGATCGCCCCAGCCGTAGCAGCATCTCCTCCGCTGAAGTCAACCGTTGTCAGACTTTCACCGCGGTTGACAACACAGTGGTCTCCTTGACATCGGGTAAAGATCTGTGTCCTTCACAGGAGCTTGATCTTGCGGGGGCATGATAGTTCGATCTAATCGAATTGTCGAATTTAGCTTTAGCAGAATCGTCTGCTCCTTTCTTCGGATTCATTGTCATCGGTTCAAGATCAACGTCCTCAGTTCAAGATCGACGTCCTTACAGGAGCTCGATCTTGCGGGGGCATGATAGAAGATAAGATGAAGTTAGGATTTAGATATGATTTCCTTAACTGAATGAGGAAATCATGTAGGTTAGTTGAGGGAAATCCTCCTATCTTCACCTGTATAAATTAACGATGAATCAATTAGGCATTTTCATTACTTCTTCCTATTTTCAACAGTTTTTTCTTTGTCGATGATTTACTCGACACATTGTTCATCTCTAGTGCAATGTTTGTCATCTACAACAAATTAATATCTCTATCATTGAGCATGATCTTTTTTGCATAGTCAAAATCCTACCTAATCGACTCATAGCAAATTTTTAACTTGTTACTTTCTATTCTTTTAAACCATCTTAAGCTTACAAAGTGTGTTAAAGGGGATATCATATCTCTTGATATGATCCTCATATATTATTATCCTATCAAATAATAGGGATTTGACATCGATTATTGCTTAGTTGATTTAGATTATATTTCACCCAATAAATAGGGTTATGTAACTAGAATAAAGATCAATAAAGTTTTCCCTTTTCTCTTCTAACAATTAAGATGGAGTTTTACAATTTTTCATTACTAAATTTGACTAGTTTTTGTTCCAAGGTTTGGTTTCATGTCCTCTTCTACTTGAGAACCAGATGATTTGCACCACTGGAGTAAGCCAAGTACATCAAGGTAGAACGGTAGAAGACAGAAGTCAAAAGTGAGGTGGTGTGAAGCAGATGAGTTCAGGTTAGGGGATCAGTAAACAAATCGAGGTTGGTGTAGAATTAAAATATTTTGAGGGCAACTACAGAGGTCAAAGTGAGCAGTGTTGAGCATTTGTTCGCCACCACCCGAGAATAATTTACTAGCAATAATTGATGGTGCAAAGTTCTTGGCTACACTCAGCTAGCCTAGCCTGTAAGTGAAAAATCTACTAGCTTGCAATCTTAGGGTTTCCTAATTCAAGGTGTAGCATGTGTGTTCTTTTAAGCAGGATTCCCCTTTAGTATGTCTGTGTGTGTGTGTGTGTGTGTGTCATTTAATGTCTTCCACTGCTGTCATGTTGTTCTCTTATTGGTAGACCAAAATCATCATTGGAAAAAGAAGAAAATTTCATTTATTTGCAGATTCAATTGTAAACCCTACCATTGTGAGCCATTTATAGCACTGACAGTATGGGTTAGCAGTTATTATGTTTCCTCTCCAAAGTGTGATTAGATTTTTTTTTAATTCAAAATTTGCATTCAATTCAATTCATAATTCACATGAGAACGACCCCTAATCACCATATTTATTTCCTAAACTAGCCCATAACACTACTTATATTTACGAGACAACCCACATAACAAAACTGATATCGAAATACAACACATCAATTTTGAAATATTGACATCATTATGATAGCTAAACTGCTGAGGGGAAAAAAAAAAAAAGAAGAAGAAGGCAAGTCTTACCTCTAAGGAACAATTCCATCCTCGTAATCTTTGCCATGCCCACCACAGCAGCAACGGCCAGTGCTGTGTCAACCCCACCATCAAAGTTGAGCACTTAACCCTCTCAACATTTAGTGCGAGGCAATTGAGTGTGCTTTAGAAGATCTTCTTGGTTGTCTTTTACCCGTCAAACCTATTTTTACTGTTTTAAACTTTCACATCTGTATAAATTCATCGATCCAGCAAACGAGATCTACAAGTCCATGTAACCTGCAATCGCAAGAACTTAGCAGGAGAAGATAGAACAAGGCAAGTGATGAAGCTCTTCATCCTGCTGCTAATTTATCTGATAGCTTCCTCCGCAGCAGCTGCAACGGGATCAACCAGCAAAGGTATGCATCACCGTAAGGTCCTTGTGCAGCATCAGCAGCAAGATCTGATTCGTGTCGAAGACCGACGTCTCTCTGAGAATCCTGACGGCGTTGGGGATGCCGATAATGGAGCAGACGATGCAGGCGAAACGAACCCTTATGGCGGCGGGAACGAGTACCATGGATCAGGCATTGACGGTCATCACTCCATTGATCTGGAGTCCTGGAACAAGCTGCACCCTCCAAAACCAGATAACTAAGGAGCTCTCTCTGCATGCTTTAAGCAACAGCAATACGTAGCAAGCCTGGTCGTCTGCAGTATGTGATGAGTTGTATCAGACAGTGTTGTGTAAGCACCACAATGTATGTAAGCTTGATGGATCTATAGTAAATAAGATGTCATATAAGCTTGATATCAGTGGACTGTCATGAAACTTCAGTTTTCTTGGATTCTTGAGATATAAATCTAGGTTTTTTCCTCTTTATTTTTCTCGAGTAGTAAGTAGTACAGATGATGCTTAACATTCTTTTGTGGCAAACCCTAACTCTATCATAACATGTTCTCAACTTCTAATGAATTAGCCAGTGAGCTGTATTGAATCCATTGTTTATTCTCTTCTATCTGAGGTGCATGGAAAGTAACAGTTGATGTACATCAGCTCATTTAACTGGATGACTGGGGTTACAGAGATTTCAACCTTTATAAGAACTGCATGTTGAAGATTTACCACCCCATGCAATTACAGATTATAAAAATTAAAAAAAAACTGTCTTAGCCTGGAAATTAGACGCGAAAACTGAGGTTCTTATGAATGATTTGGGTCTCTTAGCAATGAAAAGCAAATAACAAATTGCTTTTCTTTTTTCCCTCTGATTTGTTTCCAATTATTTATCTTCAATACAACGTTGTCATTCTGGTTTTGGATGTTATGGAAACAACTATTTGTCTGAAGTGTTAAGTGCAAACAAGTACAACAGCGATGTTTTCCTTGATTGAGAACTGGCTTGTTTATGATTTCAATTTTTATGTTCATTATAGGTTCTTGATGTCAAGGACACCTTTTTCTTGAAAGACTCTACAAGTGAAAAGAAGTTACTTGAGAGATCTAAAATTCTGTGCACTATGATCAAAAAGTGCTGTCCTTGAAAAAAAAAAGGGGGGCTGTTTGGATTATAATAACTTTTTGTTTTCAAGTACAAAGTAATTAAATTAATTATACATGATTTAACCTCTTTTCCTGATTAGATACTACAGAATTGTAATACAAGAAATATGCTAGTTTAACTTACTAATAATAACAACAATAAAAGTGTTAAATTGATATTAAGAGGGAGTGAATTAGGATAAATTGGCACCGAGAGGGAGGGATGAACCATGATTTAAAGAAATTTTTTTATTCAAATAAAATTGAAATCGGAATCATTTATTTGAATTTTAAATACATGAGTTAATCAAACTAAAGATCGAGAAATTTAGATGGCTAATAAATGCTGAAAATAAACAGGAAATAAACACTCATAATTTTATAGTGGTTCGACCTCAATCTTGGTCTACATCCACTTCATAAGTCCTCTTCATCGAGGCTCATCGATGTCTATTACTGATCTTCTTTGGATGAAGATCAAACTCTTACAGGCTTTTTAAATCACAAGGGAGACTTCTTACAAGAATTACATCACTTGATTCACTCCATTGCCCTTTTTCTTTTTCTTGCATATTTTTAGCATACTTTTTTTCACAAATTTTTGCCCAATGACTTGTGTGAATGCTTTTGCTAAATGTAAAAAAACTTGAGGTATTTATAGACCCCAATTGACTTCAGAAATGAAGCCAAAATTCAAATATATCTGAAAATCCGGTTACGAGTGATATAAACGCCAGAGTCAACATTACAACTACCGAAAGCTACTCAAAAAATTGGGCAGTGGTAGTACAACTATTGCCCACCAGCGGTACAAACGTCGAGAATCCCAAAAAAGTGATTTTATTCACTTTTCTAATCCCAACTTATACATTTTATTGACCAATTCTCAGGTCAACCAATTGAGCTCAACCTGAGCTTAATCCTCCCCATAGTAGAGTCGGTTGCCTCATATTAAGTTGATTTAGATTTCTTTTAAATCAAACTTAATTAGGATTCTAACCTAACTATAACTCACTAATTACAACTATACAAGACCTTCAAGCTTAATAAATGACCTAACCCTCAGTAATCTGGCAACCTTCGACATTCTTATGGTGAGTCTTATGGTATTCTTCTAGCAATCTCCCGGAGTATTCCCAACGAGCTTCCTGGTTCCTTCAGCGAACTCCCAGCGAGCACCTACTGCATTGTCTGAACCTTGGCCCGATACCCAAACTTAATTCTAGCCTAACATCTGGTTATAACTCCTTTTCTCCATCGTAGTTAAACCTATATTAATTCCTCTAATACACATATGTTATATCAACTACTCATCAATTGATTTCATCATCAAAATCTGAGATTCAACAATCTTCTCCTTTTTGATGATGACAATTAATTGATAACGAGAGTTAACCTTAACTCCCCATATTTTCATGTCATAAACTAAATAATGCAAACTTGAATTCAAGAGAACCATATACTCTTCAATTTTAGTATCATGAAATAATTTTTTAAGCAATCAATATTTCAATATTTCAATGATGCAACGAGACACTCATAGAATAAGAAAAAGCGCTTTGGAATTTATCTCATCCTTTATGATAAAAATGTATTTTTCTTTATTCGGTAATAACTTAGCCCTTCAATAAAATACTCGTTATATCAATAAATATAAAGAATTTAAAGAATTAGGAATTAGTCCATTAGTCGTGATAAGAATTCCATTCATATGGATGGAAAAAAGAATAAATAAATATCATTTTTTATTCATTTGATTATTACATTTTATTTCTGATTATTACATTCCATTTCTTTTGTTCCTGTTCTTCTATCTCGGAAAGGGGTACTTTGAAAAAAAAAGAATAAGGGATTAATTTGTTCTAGAATGATATAATATTAATTTCAAAAAGAATTACTTTAAGTTATCAACTAATCGAAGATTTTCAAAGTATATAATATGAATTTTAAAATTATGCATCAATCATACATTTGAAAATCTCCCCTTAAGTTATTAATCATTTTGTTTATCAACAAATAAAGAGAAATATCATTTTAAAATTTTTATTATATGTGTCATCAATATCCATTTCTCCCCCTTTGTTATCAACAAAAAGGTAAAATGTAGAGCTAATAATTTCAAAGCACATGTATCATTGCTCCCCCTTAATAAAATATGATATGAGCCATAAATATTTCCTCCTCTTTGTGAATAAAAAGGAAAGCAACAAGGGAAGAGTTGTGAAAACATTACATCATTAAGAAGAGCTCTCAATCTTATAAAAGTAAATTTTGAAAAGAATATTTCGAAGATGAGCTCAAAAATCTAAGAGCTACTCATGCATTTAAGATCATCTCATGTAAATTTTAAGCAAACCTCGCAAATAAATCTGAAAAATAGTAAATTATGCATTTTGATGGTTTAGCATCCCTAGCTCTCTTTTAATGAAGTCAAATTACTCTTCATTTAATGGTTTAGTGAAAAATATCTGCTAATTGATGCTCAGTATCAATAAATTCTAAAGATATGTCAAGATTATTCACATGATCTCTAATAAAGTGATGTCTAATATCAATATGTTTAGTTATTGAGTGTTGAACGAGATTTTTAGTTAAACATATGATACTTGTTTGTCACATTTTATAGGAATATTTTTTAATGTGTTTTTCATCTAAATGACTTAGGCACAACAAGCATTAGCTACAAGATACTCGGCTTCAGCAATATATAAAGCAACCTTATTTCTTGGAAGACCAAGAAATAAGAGCATGTCCTATAAATTAATATATCCCAGTTGTACTTTTTTTGTCTATTCTATATCCTCTAAAATCGACATCAGCATAAGCAAGTAAATTAAAGTTTTTAGATTTTGGATACCAAAACCCTAAGTTAGAGGTTCCTTTTAAATATCTAAATATACGTTTGCTTTAAGGTGAGAAAGTTTAGGATTGGATTGAAATCTTGTACATAATTCAATACTAAACATTATATTCAATCTAGTAGTAGTTAAATACAACAAGCTACGTATCATTCCTCTATATGTTCTTTGATTAAAATTTTCTCTCATTATCTAAGTCTAATTTTATAAAAGTGCTCATGGGTGTGTTTATAGCCTTAGCATTTTTTATACCAAAATATTTTAACAACTCTAAGGTATATTTAGTTTGACTAATAAAGATATCATCATTCAATTATTTTATTTACAATCATAAGAAAAAGGTTATTTCACCCATTAGGCTCATCTCAAATTCTTGACTCATACTCTTGGCAAAAGATTTAAATAATGGTTCATTTGTTGAATCAAAAATTATGTTATCAACATAAATTTGAATAATAAAAAAATTATTTTCAAAATACTTAAAAAATGATGTGGTATCAACCTTGCCTTTCATAAAATTATTTGAAATAAGAAAATAACTAAATCTTTCATACCAATCTCGAGGAGCTTGTTTTAATCCATAAAGAGTTTTAGAAAGTTTGAAAACATGATTCGAAAGAATACTATTTTCAAAACTAGGGGGTTGTTTAACATAAACTTCTTCGAGAATGAAACCATTAAGAAAATCACTTTTAACATCTATTTGAAATAAATTAAAATTTTTAAAAGATGCAAAGGCAAGGAGCATCCTTATGGCTTCAAGTCTAGCTAGAGGAGCGAAGGTTTTTTCATAATTGATTCCTTCTTCTTGGTTGAAACCCTTGGCTACTAATCTAGCCTTTTTTTCTAACCACGATACCATTTTAATCTTGCTTATTTCTAAAGACTCATTTAGTACCAATCACTAAACGGTCATTAGGTCTAGAAACAAGCTCATATATCTCATTCCTCTCAAATTGATTTAATTCTTCATGTATTGCAATAACCCAAGAGTCGTCTCTTAGGACTTCATCAATGCATTTTGGTTCAACTTGAGAAATAAATACAGCATTAGCATAAAAAATTTTAAAAGAAGAATGGGTTTGAACACCCCTTAATGTATCTCTTATTATAAGCTCCTTATGATGAGTATTTATATACTTTCATTCCTTGGGTAAGGATTTGGTAGTAGATTCATCCAAGTTACTTTTAGGAGAGTTATCATTTAAATTCAAAGTGCTAAAATCAAATTCATCATCAAAATTGTTTTTTTAGGTTCGAAAATCTCATTGAAAACAACATAAATAGATTCTTCAGCTAAAATTTTTTATTAAATACTTTTAAAATAGAAGAATAATCAAGAAAAATACCTTCATTGAATTTTACATCAAATTTTCCTAAGTCATCCTTTTCATTCAGAATAAAATATTTACAACTAAATACTTTAAAATAAGAAATATTAGATTTTTTTTTATGATTTCACAATTCATAAAGAGTTTTAGTAAATAATGGTCTTACAAAAATCCTATTTAAAATATAGCATGTCATGTTAACAGTTTAAGCCCAAAAATATTTGGGTAGGCTATATTCATTTAACATGGTTCTAGCTATTTCTTGTAAGCTACTATTTTTTCTTACTACTACTCCATTTTGTTGTAGATTTCTAGGAATATAAAAGTTGTAGATATACATATTTGACTCATAAAAATTTTAAAACTTATTATTTTAAAATTCATCACCATGATCACTATGTATTGATGAAATCATAAAATCTTTTTCATTTTGAATAATTTTATAAAATTTTGAAAATATTTAAAAAACACTTTATATGCCAATTTATAAGTCCAAGTATATCTATTATAATCATCTACTAAGATAAATGCATATTTACTATCTTCTAAGCTTGTAGTATCAATTGATCCAAATAAATCCATATGAATCTATTGTAGTGGTCTAGATGTGCTTATTTGATTTTTTTAACTTAAAGTTACTTTCTATTTGATTTCCTAATTGGCAAGTATCATATATTTTATCCTTAATGAACTTAAGACTAGGTAATCCTCTTATTAAGTCTTTAATTGAGATTTGGTTGAGTAGTTTAATACTAGCATGGCCAAGTCTCCTATGCCAAATTCAAGCAGCATCATTTAAAGCCAAAAAGCATGTTTCATCATAAAAAAATTTAATGTCAATTGTATACACATTATTGTTTCTTAAGGCAATCAAAGATTTATTTTTATGTGATATTTCAATTATATATTATATTTAAATTTAATAATATATCATTTATCATATAATTGGCTAATATTAAGTAGATTATGTTTCAAACCATCAACTAATAGTACATCTTCAATCAAAAGGAACTTTCCCAATGATTTTTCTTTGTTATTCTCTCTGAAAGTGACAACTCCTTCGTTTAGGCTAGTGGGCTTAGAAAAGTAAATTGGATAAATATACAATAAAATTGATTTTAATTTAGGTATCTATCTTACATTGGATCGTTCATGAAGAGTTTTAACTAGAGGTTTTTTGTTGTTTATAGTTCCTTTATGAACCCAAATTAATTTATGTGAACTATACTTCTTAAATAAATACTTGTAAGTCATATGTCCTAATTTACCATAAAAGTTATATTATATTTTTGGTGGCAAGTTTAGAGTGGGTCCTTTAATAAAGGTAGTTAGTTTTTAATTAGATTTTGCCCACAAAGCCTATATCTTATTTCCTATGAACATGACCCTTATTAGCAAGGATCATGTTTAGGGATTTATTTCTTATTTTAAAATTTTCTAATGTTGATTGCAATACAACATTTTTCTTTCTAAGTTCTTCTAAACTTTCATATTTGGTGCATGAACTATGTGATGATGTTACATGTATTTGTTTAAATTTATTAACTAATGAATCATGTTATTTCTTAAGCAATTTATAAGACTTATTAATTTTTCTAAACTCATTATAAAGCTCATAAAAAATATTTAATAATTTAGCAAAATAAATATTAGACGACTCACTTACCTCATCATGGATGGCCATGAGAGCATAGTTGGTAACTTCTTTCTTGGAGTGGTTTTCTTCTTATGGATGTCTTCTTCTTTAATTGAGAACGCTCATTTTTTAAATGTTCAGGCTTCTTGCATTCATATCATATAATGTTATCCCATTTTGGTTCATTTTTATTTTTATGATTTTTGTGTTTTATAATTTTTTTATTTTTCTTGTCAATGGTGCAATGTCATTGTTCTCATCACTCAATGAGTCATTAGCAGTTTTGAGTATCAAATCTTTCCTAATCTTTGGAAGGGATTCTTCAAGTTCATCATGAGCTTTACAGCTCAGTTCATAAGTCATAAAAGAACTAATAAGTTATTCAATAGGAAGATTATTTAGATCTTTAGCCTCTTGGATTGTCGTTACTTTAGGATCCTAATTTTTTGAAGAGATTTTAATATTTTACTAATAATTTTAAAATTAAAAAAAATACCAAGAGCTTTAAGACCATTGACGACATTTGTGAATTGGGTGTACATGTCTCCAATGGTCTTACTTGGTTTCATTTGAAACAATTCATAACTATGAACTAAAATATTAATTTTAGACTCTTTAACATGACTAGTGAGTTCATATGTGATTTCAAAAGTGTGTCAAATTTTGTAAGTAGTTTCAGAAACAGAAACACGATTAAATTCATTTTTATCAAGTGCACAAACTAAAGCATTCATTATTTTTGCATTTAAAGAAAATTTCTTTCTTTCCAAATCATTTCATTCATCCATTGAATTGGAGGATTTTTCAAAATCATTCTCTATGATGTGTCATAAATCAAAATCCATAGAAATTAAGAATATATGCATCCTTGTTTTCTAATAAGTGTAATCCATCCCATTGAACATGTGAGGATTGAAATATAATATCTCTCATTCATGTCAAACAAAGTCATTTACTCAAGTAGGTGTTAGTCTAATGAGTAAGACCTTGCTCTGATACTAATTGTTAGGATCAATTGGCATATGGGGGGGGAGGATGTGAATTAGTGTAATAAATAATGGTTAAAAAAAAACTTTTCGTTCAAATAAAATTGAGATCAGCATCATTTCTTCAAGTTTTAAATATATGAGTGAATCAAACTAAAGATCGAGAAATTCAGATAGCTAATAAATACCGAAAATAAATAGGAAATAAACATTCATAATTTTATAGTGGTTCGGTCGTAATTTTGGCCTATGTCCACTTCCTGAGTCCTCTTCATCGAGGCCTGTCGGTATCTACTACTGATCTTATTTGGGTGAAGACCAAACCCTTACAAGCTTTTCAACTCACAAGGGAGACTTCTTTTCTTTTTCTTACACACTTGTTTTCACATATTTTTGTCTAATGACTTGTGAATGCTTGTGCTAAATGCAAGAAAACTTGAAGTATTTATAGACCCCAATTGGCTTCTAAAATGGAGCCAAAATTCAAACGTATTCGAAAAATTCAGATATAGGCGGTACAATCGTCGACGGTACAATCGTCGAAAGCTGCCCGAAAAACTGGGTGGCGATGGTACAACCGTCGACCTGGACGGTACAACCACCGGCCTAGGCACTACAATCGACGCCCATCGGTGGTACAACTGTCGGGAATCCTGAAAAAGTGATTCCCTCCACTTTTCTAATACCTTCTATTGATTAATTCTCAGGTCAACCAATTGAGCTCAACCTGAGCTCAATCCATCCCCATAGTGGACCCGGTTGCCTTACACTGATTTTTGATTTAGATTACTTCCAAATCAAACTCAATTATGACTCTAACCTAACTATGATTCACTGATTATATCTATACAGGATTATCAAGCTTAATAAACAACCTAACTCCCAGCAATCCGACAACCTTCGATATTCTTACGGTGAGTCTTATAGTCTTCTTAAGGCGATTTTCCGATATATTCCTAGCGATCTTTCTGATTCCTTCGGTGAACTCCCGACGAGCTCCCACTGTATCGTATAAACTTTAGCTCAATGCCCAAACTTGATCCTAACCCAATATTTGATTGTAACTTCTTTTCTCAGTCATAATTAAACCTATATTACTTCCTCTAACATACATATATTAAATTAAATAATCATCAACTGGTTTTATCACCAATCTATCCACACAAAAAAAAAAGAAATTTGAGATGCACCACGGATGCTTTGTGATCCCTTGTGCTTCCAAAAAAAACACTAACAATGCAAGACAAGCACATCATGCATAGTGGAACAGATTGGACTACCCAGATCATGTCACATTGGTCTTCAACATTACAGACAACATTTAGTGGGGGGGGGGGAATGCTTATTCAGATTATAAAGGAAGAAGTCTTTGAATTTAAGAGTAGTAGCCTAGAGAAGTTGCAGAGGTAAGATGTTGAGTGAGGTGTTCATCATCTTGATCACCTATCCTGTTCATGGTAGGAGGAAGCCATTTATTTAGAGAATCTTGATTGCAGATAGGACACAAACTGAGAGCTTCCCAGATGATTGAGTTAGGCTCAGTAACCACAAGTGATTCTTTTATCAGCTAACATGCGTTACTGGTGTACCATGGTATCAGTGTGAGAGTTTTTTTTGTTGCCATGCCATGGGTGGTGATGGGACGAGTAACACTAGGAATTAAAGAACATGCTGTTCTAGTTATCGACTGTGGCTTTGACTTAGATAGATGTCCATGGTGTAAGGAAAAAGAATGGTAGAGAAAGAGCCTCGAGTCAGCGTCTGAGTGATTCCATGACACACTGCTGAAGTGGTCATTCTTGATCCACACATCTCTCTTTGAAGTTTGTCCTCCACAGTCACGTTGAAAACCCTGCAACACCAAAAGACCAAAGGAAGCTTCATGGGAAGAACATCCACAGAAAATGACTCCTCCAACAATTTTGGGAATTGATTCCAGTCTTCAGTGCTGACGTGGAAAATAAACAAGCTCCATCTGTTTTTTTTTTTTTTTGTTTCTTCTTTTTATCGTGTTTTTTTGTTTCTTCTTTTTATCGTGTTTTACCGAACTCTCATGACCCTGCAGATTGCCAGTATGCTACTTTCTTATGATTCTTGTAGTGTGCGCATGACCAAAGAAGAAGAAGAAGAAGAAGAAGAAGAAGAAGAAGAAGAAGAAGAAGAAGAGCCACTTGATAATATTGCAGCCCCATGCCGTCACAGGAATGAGGCTTTCATTCCTTCACAGAAGTTCCTTGGAAACATCATCGAGGCACTCAGTAGGAATTCTTGCATGTGGTTGATGACCATCATCTCAAGAAAACAAAAAAAGTTGATCACTCCGTTTATGGTCAAAAATAAATAAATAAATAATGATTTTAGCTTCATCAAAAGAAATAAGCAAATTTGTTTGATAGGAACCGTTCATCTTTTAATTAATTAAAAGCGAACAGAAAAAGACATTGCATGTAAATTGTCAAGACAAAATAAAGCCAACAGAAAAAGACATTGCATGTAATTGTCAAGACAAAATAAGAATAAATTATACGGCTTTCGTAAAGGTTCTCCTTAACCAGCATGTGATCAATGTGATGGCAGGCATTTCTGGATTCCTACCCAGTATCCATAACGCTTGAACATCTTAAATTAAATTAAGATTGCCTATGGCAAAGACAAAGATTACGGCATCATCCTCTCCGTAACACATGGAGGAAGCCTCGTCTTCTTAAATGTTAATGGTGATGGAAACTAGGAGTTGTACTCCTAATATGAATCCTTTCAACAAAAGCAGAGGAAGAGAAGTCTTTTGGACAACCATGCATTAACATAATTTTCATTTATGGGATAATTCTCACTTCCTCTTCTGCCTACAAAAACAAGTTGAAGTGGGCAGAGATGTTTGATACAAAGATCTGAGTTGAGCCAAAGGCTGGTGTTGTGTCATCAAGTGCAACTCTGTTTTGTACAAACTTGGAACTTTTACAGGATCGGGAGCTGATGATGAGTTGCATCAGGGGGAAGTAAGATCTCAAAAATCTCTTACTATCACAAACGTAGCCAAGTGAAAAAAGAGGTTCTTCCTTACTTGGACAATTGAAAGAACAAAACAAGAAAGAAATTTGATGAACAGGGGAGAGATTTCCCACAGAAAAAAAAAAAAAACATCTTAACACTGAGCATGGATCGACACAACCTCCGATGTAGTGAGAAGCTGTTCCAAGTACTCTGCTCCTAAGTCCTCTAGCTCCAACACGCTCTCCGCGCTACGACTACTTGTCTCGCTCTGCTTTGCCTTCTTGCTCATCGACTTCCTCCTCATGGAGTGCTTCCTCTTCAGCGCCACCACCGGCGATACCCCCTCCGCCTCCCAGCATTTCATGCCGTTCAGCGACTCCCGCACCCGGTCCACCGGGAAATTGAGCACCGCCGTCGAGCCCCGCATCGAGAAGGCGGCCTGGTCGTACGCCAGCGCTGCGGCCTCCGCGCTGTCGAACGTTCCCAGCCACACCCGTATGCCGTGCCGCGTCGAGTCCCGGATCTCCGCCGCGAACTTCCCCCACGGCCGCTTTCTCACCCCCCGGTACGACTTCTCCTTGGGATCGCCCGCCACCTTGCTCTGCGAATTCACCTCTTCCTCCTTGGGCTGGGCCGGGCTGCGCTCGCAGGCCTCTGACGAGGACCACCCCTTACCGGAGGCCTCCGCGAGCATCCCGAGAAGGAGCATCTCCTCGGAGTCGTTCAGGTCGAAGGGGACAGGAACGTCCGGGTAGAACAGCCCGACGCCGGTCCAGGGGAAGGGGTGGCCGGAGCCGGTGGAAGATTCCGGCGAGTGTAGCGATTGTAAGAGGGAGTAGTCCATCCGGGGGAAAGGAAGGGATGAGGAGAGAGAGAGAGAGAGAGAAATCAGTCCTCCTTGTTCGTGCTCGAGCTTGCCCAGTCGACAGGATCTAAGCCCACTCCTCCTTATACTTGAACGAGAGAGGGGGAATCGATGGATAGATTGACTGGGGCCACCGTGCCCGAGCCAAAAGAGCACGTGGGTCAGCCACGCCCGGCGGCAGAGGTCGGGTGAATCATCCGTGAGACGAGCACGGTGACATCACTGGTGGCCACTGCGTGGCTCCATGACCCGTGTTGAAGTCATCGCTGCTGGTGACAGTTTTTGGTGGGAGATATCTCTTGTGCCGTCTTCTAGTATTTGCAGCCACCACGCACACAGACGCTCTCTCTCTCTCTCTCTCTCTCTCTCTCTCTCTCTCTCTCAGCTGGGTTAGAGTGCTGCAATGGTGACCTGTGCAAACAAACTCTAGTGTGGAAGTGAAAGAGCTGAGGAAGGCAACGCATGGCTTCTATCATCAAGGAGAATTAATCAAAAGCATTTTTGTTTGAGTTACTGGGATTTCACTCCTGGCAAGTATCAATCCATAAAGGTGGGCTGCAACTTCTTCCTACCTGTGAATTCAATAACCCGCATAGTTCGAGTTATTAGGCTTTGTGCTGCTGGGGACAAGTGTCCATCGGCAGGCAGTAGTTTTAGATTGGTGGAATAGCAACGAGGTTCTTGCAATGTGCACGAGATGATTGATGCATTGGCAGGCAGGAAGTCCACATACAGATCCCCTTGAATTAGCAGGCAGGAAGAGTGGTAATATTCCGCATTATAAAAAAAATAAAAAAATAAAAAAACTGCTGCCCCTGTTGTCCTGTGGCATTCTTGACCTCCCTTTGCTTTATGTTTATTTACCTGACAGCAGTGACGGTGATCTCATTTTTTGAGTACAATAAATGCTGAAAGCCGAAAACAGAAGGTGAAGTACATAGCAGCAGCATAAGATCTCCAAGGTTTACTGCCTTGCAGACTCGTCCACTGAGCTAATTGCAGGAAACAGACGTGTGTGTTAGGGACTCTTCAAACAAAGCTTGGCGTTTGGGGACCCCAATCATCAGACTGCAATCCCAGTTCAATGAATCGAAGTTTGTAGTGATAAGAGGTCCACAGGGTAGAGAGTACAATGAGAGTAGGCTCATCATTTTGCACCTCTAGCTTAAAAAGAGACCTACCATACTTGGAACAACGTCTGATCATACCAGGGAGCTGGGCTAGAGATTCATGGCAAATAAGCCAACGAGGTCTCGCAGATGAGGTGAACCATCCACAGACCTTTGATGTCCCTTTGCATGTCTCTTTTCTCAGGGGGTGGTGCTTTGAACACAATGGTTCGGTGTTAGGCGGCATGCATCCCCCTCCCCTACTTTGATGTGCACCACCAGATGCAGAGAACAAGGACATGCTTCCATGATCGCTCATCGTCTATGGCCCACTGGCCTTGTAATCCGTTTTGATGGCGAAGGTGAAGTCACAAGGGCTTCACATTAGTAAGGAGGGGAACCGAAAGCGTTCAAAGTCAAGCGTACATGGAGATCGCTAGCGGGGTTCATAGTTTCAATTTGTCTTGTAGCATGTCGCACCTCGGCATCAAGATGCTGTAAAGAAGTGGGCTACAAGTTCCAGGAAAGATATCTTTTTAGTTTTCCTCTTGAAACGTAAAGCTGAATCATCGGTTTCAACGACGAATTCCTCCATCGAAGAAGGTTTCGCTGATAATGAGGAAAGGCTTCACGATTTGAACTGCAAACCCAAACTTGAATTCAGGAATCAGAGTCATACAGCGAAGTCCCTTCCACCTCAGAACAAGCCCGTATGGGTCACGAGTAGCCGATGGATGAACAGCTTTAACTCCTATTAAAATAATAATTGTAAGTTCAAACTAATTAGGTTTAGTGAAGCATGGTGCAATGATGAGCAAACTAGCAGTCAAAAGTTGTTCTAGGTTCATTTCCTCACAAGGTGATTGATTCCCCAGTAGCCATCAGAATGGCCAACTTGGATGCGACCTACAGTGTTCCTTCCACACAACCATTCCGGTGGTATGAAGCTGCAAACTTGGGACCATAAATCTTCTATATAGATATGACACGAGGAGATTCTCATGTAAACATCCATCAGTGGTGCAACTCATTCGGTAAGGCAAGTAGCTCGCTGAGGTTGCAGCCTAAATAGAAGTCAACATTTATGCCCTTCTCCACCAAGCAATCGATTTGTTTTCTCTGACATTCTATCCTATCAGTTGATAGGATCAAAACCATCATCAATGAGTCATTTATATCGTGACAAACCCTCGGAAAAGATAACATATATATATATATATATATATAGATACTTGCAGGTCACACACATTGAAATGTTCTCTTTTGGACTAAATCATCCTCCACTTGAAACATCGATTCAAGTTCAGTGCATCTACCCAAGCCTGGTGACATCACAAGTTCCCCAGTGTGATCATTAAGGCGTCAGCTTCAACACTAGCAGCCAAACTGGGCGCATAAAACTATTGAAAGGGCAGCATCCAAGTGCAGGAATGGATGCTTCCAGGGTAAGAGAGGCTCGCGAGAAGAGGGGCCACGATGATGATGGAGTCGGAGTCGCCAGCAACGTGAGACATGTGAGAGAGAAGAGGGGAGGAAATGGATAGAGGAAACGTGGTGCAGTTTGGTCGAGTTGTTCATGGTCTACTTACGTTCCTTTGGATTGCATGTCCACCTGCCATGGGAAGGTGCATGAATCGGGGAGACTTTTTTTTTTTTTTTTTTTGTGTGCTTTGTTTGTTTATGATTATTGAAGCATGCAGCTTTGGTTGACGAGCTTTTTGATCGTTGTTAGAAACCTCTTTTGACTCACTCCGATTTAATTGGTTCTCCTTTTCGTGTTGGTGATAGTGAAGTGGGCTGAATTGGAGTTGAGAAGTTGGGGATTTCAAATGGAACTAACTGTGTCTTTTCTTTTACTACATACAGTTCGGGCCCATCATCTGTGGCTAATGGAACAACCAGCCCAAGTTGAGCTTTCTTTTTATTCATTCAGGTAATTAATTAATTACAATAATAGTTTCATTATAATCAATAATTTCACAGGCTTGGTATAAACTTTGGTCTCTATTATAATGATTTCATTATAATTTTTATTACAAGATTCTCATGGGGCCCGATATATATAATCCAAAATGATGTATGTGAGCCTCAACTAGGTGGCGGTTCTCATGGGATCTAATTTTAGTCTACTAATAATTATTTCTTATACAATTCCTTCCTTAACTAATATCATTTATCTGTCAATATCATCTACTCCTTATAAATTCATTCAATTCTTCATTTACTTTTCCATACGATAGATACGTATTATTATTACATTGAATGTCCTTATAAAAGTAAAGTATATATATATATATATATATATATATATATATATATATATATATATATATAATTCGGAGCAATAGAGATCTAATTGATTCACTTCATAAGTTTGAATTATTGGTATAAAATATTTAAATATAAGTTAATGATATTTAAATAAACCGATATATCACATTCAGTATCATCAACATCGGTTGTAGTTTGACGTCAAAATGGATATTTGTTGACTAAATAAAGCATTTTATTATTGACTATGCGTGTGGGATCCCGAGTTATGCTTTTTAACGGAACAATGACAATAACTGTGAGGTGGTGGGAGGTAGACGAAACGCTCCTCACCCTTACCGTCGTCACTCGACCTCCACCTACAGCGAAGCAGGTTGTGATCCCCGAGATCTATCTCGAAGAGCAACCAAAAGCCAAACATGATGAGACCATGATGGAAAAGGGATCTCGTCGACTATGACCCTTGCGAATCTCACGCTCTCACCAGGTGTTCGACGGAGAGTCGCAGAAACAATTATCTTTATGCAGAGGAGGGGGATTTCTTCTTGAGGTCCTCTCCTGTTATTGATGGAGGTCGGTTGCTTCAAAGGACGTACGCCTCGACACAGAAGCCAGGGTCTACTACTCGCTTCGACACAGAAACCTTGGCTTCCTCGGTTTCTGCGCCTCGGGGCTAAAAGCTTCGACACAAGCTGTTGATGACTGCTGGTGTCAGCTGATGTGCTGCAAGCTTTGCGAACCCCTCGCGCCCCTTGTTCCATGTATTGTCGCCATTGTTAAGCTAAACCATCACTCTTGCTTCTGCCTGCAGCCCTTTCCCATCCATGTCTTCCCATGTATTACCAACTTGTCTTTTCCTCTCAGTAGACCTTGGTTGACCCACCTTGATTCTTGATCCTTCTCTCTCTCTCTCTCTCTCTCTCTCTCTCTCTCTCTCTCTCTCCTCTGAGTTGGCCGCCTTATTTATCTTGAGAACAAGCGCAGTGCAGTCGGCTCCATTTATTCTTTCTTCGTCTCAAAGACCTCTTCCAACCGTATCTCCTTGTATCCTTCGCTGCTCTCGTCTTCGGCTCTCTCGTGACCGTCACCTGTAATGGATGCAACTGTTGAGCATCTCGAGCAACCTCCACCACCTCCACACTCCTCCTCTAGCTTTATAACCAGCTTCCCGATCTTGGCCACCACCATCTTTGGCATGCTCACCACGGCCATCCTCCTTGTCAGCTACTACGTCTTCGTCATCAAGTGCCGCCCCAGCTGGCGCCGCTCCGACATCCTCCGCCGCGTTTTCTCCCCTACCCATTTCCGCCGCCATCGCCACCTCTACGTACCTCCCGTCGACCACGCCTTTACTGCTGGATTCCGTGGCCTCGATCCTTCTGTCATCCGCTCGATTCCTGTGGTCAAATTCACGAAAGCCAAAGACGACGACGATGACACCGACCAGAGAGTGACTTTTCGAGATTGCGCTGTCTGCTTGAGTGAGTTCCGAGAGGAGGAAAGGCTCAAGCTGCTTACCAACTGCTCTCATGCCTTCCACATCGACTGCATTGATACCTGGCTCCAGTTCAACGCGAAATGCCCGCTCTGCCGGTCGGATATCGCGAGTTCTCCCATCGGCTTGGCCATCGATCGCATTGTAGTTCTGGCTCCTCGGAGTGAGCAGAGTGGAGGCACGGTGATCGAGGTCGGCGATGAAGTTGGTGGCGGCCAGAGCTGGAGCGAGGAGGGTACTGATCCCTCGCCGAGGAAGAATTGGTGCAAGTATCACAAAGTGGGGAGCATGGGGGACGAGTGCATTGATGTCAGGTCGAACGATGAGCAGTTCTGCGTGCAGCCTATACGGAGGTCACTCTCCATGGACTCGTCTACTGGTAGGCAGCTTTACCTTTCAGTCCAGGAGATCCTGAGACGAAAGCAACACTGTTTTGAAGGAGGCAGTGACGAAGGAAGCAGTAGCAACGTTTGGGGTGGAGACGGACGGTTTCGGCGATCGTTCTTCTCGTTTGGCCGGAGCTCGAGGAGCTCCGTCCTTCCACTACAGCGTCATGCGTGATGCATGAGATCTTAGCTGCTGTACTGCTGACAACGTCTCTGTTCTCCTGCTTTGTAATGTGTTCTTGAAGCCAGAAAGAGAGAGTCTGCAGTAGACTCTCATGCAAAACGTAGGTGTTAGAGAAGCTCAAGAGAAATGTAGTGCTGCTTGCAGTGGGCATGATTAAAGGCTATTAAAAGTTCCTTAAACTTATTTTTATCTAGCGAATTGGAGCTTGTAAACCTGCATGAGACAAGTGTCAACACATGAAGACAAAATCCATGCAATTGCCATGTCAAGGAAGGGAACTTTCTTCGAACAAAAAGTGAAGGGTTGCAGAGGAACAGTCTTCACCCACTCGAATTTATGAGCTTGTCAAACAAGTAGAAAGTTGGCAAGAAATCTACTTACTGTAACTTCAGAACATGCTTCCACGATTCTTACTATTTTCTTACACTAGCAATAGGCCTACACAGGATTTGAATCATTGAATCCTTGTGATCTCTAATCATATGAATCATTGAATCCTTGCAACAGGAAAAGAATTGTGGAAGGTCGATCAGATGTATGTTTTCCCTCTTTCTATTTTTCTCCCACTGTTCTTAACCATACAGAGACCATCCTTCCCTTTGATCACAACAGCTCTTCTTTTGTGTGCCATGAGCAGCCTTCCCCACATGTGCACATCACAGGGAACTGTGCCTACCTATGTGTTGTCTATTATAATTGCCTCAACACTGCGAGCATGCATGTGCCTCTGTTGATGTACTGGGAGTTGTCATGAATGCACACTCATGACAGCCTAAAGATGCAAACTAACAGTAGAAGGTGTCCATGGTGCTTGGCCCCCCAATTCCCCCAGCTGCTGTGGAACTGCCACTGTAATCCAAGGAAAGCCATCGCATGCCACTAATGTTGTATGGTGCTGACTTGTGATGTGAGAGAGAGAGAGAGAGAGAGAGAGAGAGAGAGAGAGAGAGAGAGAGAGAGAGAGAGAGAGAGAAAGATTAGGTTTGTGGACTCAGTAGGATACTTTTTGGCATGGTGGTAAACATTCATTGGGACCAGAAAAGGTGAGGGTAATGGAAAACTAACTATACCTCACATTTCTTGTTGCAGAGTAATTGAGAGGAATGCTTTGCAGACACCACCGCAAGGACCAAACACATACAGAGGAGATGGATAGCTAGATAGACAGATGGATAGATATAGATAGAGAGAGGCTGGTCCTCCAATAAGAACACCTCGGGTGCATCACAAAGGATCGATGATGTTTCACGAGAAGGGGAAAACTTACTGAGACTTGAGAAGAATGATCTGAGCCTACCCGGTTCAAGGAAAATGATGAGATAAAACACATATATGGTAGTGGTAAATCTCAACAAGGACAAAATACTTGAAGATATCTCTCTTCTTCGGCTTATACTTAAAAAATTTGTTCTTCATTCGACTTGATTCATCTTGCAGAAATTTTTGTTGGTTAGTCCTCATAATCGACACAACTGTATGAGGCTAAACAATGAACATGAGATGCTTGGGGTTAAGGAATTGATGATGAGGAAAGGGAAGGGAATGGTGCAAGAAGCCATTTTGTTTCAGCTAAGGAGATTAGAGAAGGGACTTGTTTTGGACAGTGCAAAGCAACATGGTAAGGCCAACTACAGGAAAACAAGCTGTGGGAAGATAGTGTTGTTACACAAAGATTACATCTGCGTTGGTCATTGGGAATTGCATAGAGAAGTACACTGCAAAAGGCACTCTCTGGGGAACACCAGCATCAACAGCAAGGACCTGCAGGCAAATGACACTGTTCAAACTTATGGCATATGACTACAATCTCAGTGCATTCACTCCCAAGGCAAACATATGACAGAGGAGGCAGCTCATCCCTGAAAACTCACCTGCATGTTGCTGTGCCCATGAAGTCATCAACAGGTCCACACTTAACCCCTGCCCACCTCTCTCTTCATCCGAAAAAACCCTATCATCGGCAAGAAGTTTTAGTTTCTCTATCTACTAAATCCATCTCCCTTTCGAAAAGGCCATCAAGTCATGAACAGTTCCAGACTTGACCGCCGTGCATGTCGTCTCTCTTCCTCAAATATGTTGATAACGTACGTGAGATAGTGAGATAGTAAAGTAATAGATAGTTGCTAATCATATATGAGATAGTGAGATAGTAGGGTAAAAAAATGGGGTGAGATAATTAATTTTATGTCCTATAAATAGGACCTTAATTCATGAAGCAATTGATTAAAGAGTGTGTATATTTTAAGAAAATCTTGTAAGTGTTTTGTTACTTCATGGTTAATACTACGTTGTTTTCTTGATTGAGAGCGTTTTTCGTTAATTACGTCATAGTATTTTGTTTTTGTCGTTTCCTTGCTCCTTCTTCCCCAACATTTATGGTATCAAAGCCAGGTTTCAATCTGAACTGGGCATTATGACTTTTAATCTCAATTCTATGTCTCAACCCCTTATTCTCATTTTCTCGAGCAAATACTATGAATTTTAAAGTATCAAGATAAAGACTATGTTCAAGTCTCAAGACCTTTAGGACTTGATAGAGAATGAATATACAGATCCAGACGAATAAACCAAGCTGAGGGAGAATAAAAAGAAGGACTCAAATGTATTGTTCTTCATTCAATAAGCTGTACATTAGACAATATTCTCAAGAATTGCAACATCGACAACCTCAAGACAAGCTTGGTTGATACTTCAAAATGAATTTCATGGCTAATCAAGGGTGATTACGGTAAAACCTCAAACCCTTCGCCGTGAGTTTAAAATTTTATTTATGAAAAGCAATGAATCGGTGCAAGATTTTCTTTCTCGAGTGACGGAAATTGTTAGTCAAATAAAATCCTATGGTAAACATTTTCATGATCAAATAATTATTGCAAAAAAACTTCAAAATTTGATCATATTATTACGACAATTAAAAAGTCAAAGGACTTATCTACTTATTTATTTGATGAACTAATAAGTTCCTTGCAAGCACATGAAGCAAGGTTGAATATGACACTAGAAAAAAAGTGAAAAAAATCATTTCAGGTTAAGGGGGAGTCTTCTATTTCAAAAGAAGACAAAAAATCAACAAGAAGATGATATGATAGGGGAGGATTTCATGGTAGAGGAAATGGAAGAGGACACTTTTGGGCATGATGAACAAAAGCAATCAAGTTATGATAAAAAAAACTACAAGAGCGGAATTCAATGTCACTATTATAAGAAGTTTGGTCATATGAAGACAGATTGCTAGAAAAGAGAAAAATAAACAGGCTATGTGGAGGAAAATGAAGACAATAGTAAGTTGTTTATGACTCATTCATAAGTTAATGATATCTCAAATGATATTTGGTTTTTGGATAGTGGATGTTCTAATTATATGTCAGACATAAGATCAATATTTAGAGATATTGATGAAACTCACAAGTTGAAAATTAAACTCGGAGATAGCAAGCAAATCCAAGTGGAAGAAAAATGAACAATCAAGGTAACACACCTTGATAATATTTTTTATATTCTTAGTTTATCACATAACTTATTGAGTGTTGGACAATTTATAGATGTTGGATATTTAGTTATATTTAATGATGGTTTATGTATTATTAAAGATAAGAAATCTAGTTTGATTATAGCAAATGTTTGCATGACGCACAATATGGCAAATGTTTCCAATTAATGTTTCAAATATTGAGAAATATGCTTTTATTGCAAATCAAAAGAATGAGATAAATTTATGTTATTTGAGATATGGACATCTTAACATTAACGATTTAAGATTATTAAATAAAAATAATAATTTACGAATTGTCTAAAATTAATATACTTGATGTATGTGAATGATACATTTATGACAAACAAAGTAAGAAAACATTTCTTGTTTGGGAAGCATGGAGAGCATCTAATTGTTTTAAATTAATTCATGCTGACTTATGTGGACCTATGAATACAAAATCATTTGGGGAAAGTCGATATTTTCTGTTATTTACTGATGACTATTGTCGCATAAGTTCGGTATATTTTTTGGAATTGAAATCTGAAGCATTTGATAACTTTCAAAAATTTAAGACACTTATAGAAAGGCAAAATAATAGATGCATAAAGACACTTCAGACAAATAGATGTGGTGAATTTTTATCTAAGGAGTTTAATTCCTTTTGTGAAGAAAATGATATTCGCAGGGAATTGACAACACTATATATACCAGAGCAAAATAGTGTAGCTGAATATAAGAATTAAACTGTTGTCGAAATGGTAAGAAGTTTGCTTAAAGGAAAGCATCTTCCGAATCAATTTTGGGCAGAAATAGTTGCAACAGTAGTTTATTTGTTGAATATTTCACCGACAAAGGTTGTTATAAATCAAACTTTTTTTAAGGCTTGGTATGGTATAAAGTCAAGTGTAAGCCATCTAAGAATTTTTTTGTTATATTGCTTATGCTTTGATAAATTTATAAAATTATCATAAGCTTGATGAAAATTATGAAAAATGCATCTTAATTGATTATTCTTTACAATCCAAATCATATTGATTGTATAATCTGATTAGTAGCAAAGTTATTATTAACATAAATATTATGTAAAGCACAAGTTGGAATTGAGAGATCAATAAAGGTGAAGCACAAATTCGTATTCCAGCATAACTAGTCACTCCACTGAATCAAGTGATAGATCATGCTCCAACAAGTTCATCGTCAACCTTACTTAGTAACAGTTCAAACTTAGCAAATGATTCCTCAGATGAAACCCCTCCAGGAAGGTTTAGATCACTAACAAAAATTTATGATTCAACATTTGCTTTATTTATTTCAGATCCTATAAGTTTTGAGGAAACAGTTGAAAAAGAGGAATGTCAAAATGCAATGAAAGAGACAATCAAGTCAATTGAAAAGAATGGAACTTGGGAGCTAATGGATCTACTAAAAGAAAAGAAAGTTATTGGATTGAAATGAATGTACAAAACAAAGTACAATTGAGATGGAAGTATCCAAAAGCATAAGGCTCAGCTTGTAGCAAAAGGATATTCGTAGCAACAAGGTATTGATTTTGATGATACTTTTTCTCCAGTTGCTAGATTCGAATCCATGAGAACCTTTTTGGCTTTAGCTACTTATTTGAGTTGGCATGTTTATCAATTTGACATAAAATCTATGTTTTTAAATAGAGATTACAAGAAGAGATTTTTGTTACTCAACCTAAAGAATTTTTGGTTAAGGGACATAAAGAAAGCATTTTATGGGCTAAAGAAAGCATTTTATGGGCTCAAAGAAAGTATGGTACAACAAGCTCAAACAAGCACAAAGCATTGTATAAGCTAAAGAAAGCATTTTATGGGCTCAAACAAGCTCTAAAAGTATGGTACAATAAAATTGATTGTTATTTTTATCAAAATAGATTTAAGAGGAGCGATAATGAACCTAACCTTTATTTAAAGAAAGAATATGAACATAATATTCTTATGATTTACGTCTATATTGATGATATTATATATATGGGTTCATCTAACTCTATTGTGATAGAATTTAAAAAATACATGATGAATAAGTTTGAAATGGAGGTGAAACAAGGATCAAATGAAAATTTTATTTTACAAAAAATATATGCAATGAATTTGCTAATAAAATCTAACATGATTAATTGTAAGTTGTAACTACACACATGAATGTAAATGAGAAATTAAAACTCAAGGATGGTACAAATTTGACAAATGCAAGATACTACAGAAGTCTGGTTAAAGGTTTGATCTATCTAACTCTTACTCAACCATATATTACCTTCTCTGTTGGTGTAGTATCTAGGTTTATGCAGAGCCCAAGTAAACATCATCTCGGAGCTGTTAAAAGAATTATATGTTATATTATTGGAACTACGGATTATGTAATTTAGTATTCTCATAATTTTAAATATAAATTATTTGGTTTTACTGATAGTGATTGGGCAAAAGATTTGGATGATAGAAATAGTACTTCATGCAATATTTTTAGCCTCGGATCATGAGCTATATCTTGGAGTTCAAAGAAGCAAGCAACAACCCGACATCGGAAGCAGAATATGTAACTACAACATCAACAGCTTGTCAAGCTATATGGCTTAGAAGACTTTTTGAAGATCTTCATCAAGAATAAAAAGAAGCAACAGAAATATTTTGTTACAATAAAGCTATAATTGCAATGACGAATAATCCAATATTTCATGGAAGAACGAAGCATATAAAGATACGATATCATTTCATTCGAGATCTTGTAACAAATAGAGCTATAACAATGAAGTACTGTGGTACAGATGAACAAGTTACAAATATTCTCACCAATTCACTTCCAGTTCAGAAGCATGTTTATTTCATGTCTCAAATTAGTGTATGTAACTATGAATCAAGGGGGAGTGCTTAGAATTGATTCATGATAGTTACATATGTAGTTAATATGTGAAGAAGTTGTGGAGGTAGTGGCTCATGATTAAGGATTTAGTGGATAGTTGCTAATCATGCATGAGATAGTGAGATAGTGAGATAATAAAGTGGTGTAAGGTAGTTATTTTTATATCCTATAAATATGACCTTAGTTCATAAAGCAAGTGAGCGTAGAATGTATGTATTTAGAGAAAATCTTATAAGTGTTTTGTTACGTCATGTTTAATACTATATCATTTTCTTAATTAAAATTATTTTTTATTAATTATATTATTTTATTTTTATCATTTCCTTCTCCTTCTTTCCTAATAAAATATGCATATCAGCAAGAAGCTAATATAGAGCCCATTGCTTAGTGTCTCCATCTTCTAAATCCATCTCTCTTTAGAAGAGTAAACGAAGTCATGAACAGTTCCAGACTTAGCAAACGCCTCTCTCTCTCTCTCATCATTGGAGAACTCATGTGATGACTGTTTGCGCTAAGGATCTGTATAGTATTTATAGGGACTTTTCTGGTGCTTGCCTAGTAGACGCGTTCCGCCTCCGAGTTTGCTGAGCAAGCACTTGCTGATTCAGGCCCGTGTGCGCTAGCTCACCCGCGGTCTTCTCGGTACAGAGTGGGAGCTCGTCCGGATGAGTGGTGATTCAGCGCTCGGCTTGGAAGGTCGGCTATTGGAGTAGTGGAGTCCGGATGAAGAGGGAGTAATCCAATTTGGGTCGGTCGCCAACTCCTGCAAGGAGGTCGGGTCGGGTAGGTTCCCGACGTGACCCCTCTGACGGTTAAGTTAGTTCAATGGTTCATTTTTTGCCATCCCCTTGCCCCGTAGAGGTGCATGAGCTTTTATAATGGGTGTTGTAGATCAATCGTACCTGATAACCTTACTGCCTTTATGACTTACCATACCGCCGTACGCACCCATCATGCTTGTTGTCCTTACAAACAGGAGTGCGTTTGCAGTTGGGGGGTGCCGACCTTACTTGTGTCAGGTTGGCTGTACGAGCACTAGCGCCCCGAGAAGGAGCTACAGGCTCGGTGGGCGGGGCTGAAGAATTTGACGAAGGTGTGGCACACTTCGTCGGCAGCCGAGGAGTACGAAAGGGGAATTCTCCATCCCCAACTGGCGCGGGAGCCGTACACGCTCCCCTCGGAGGTTCTGATAGCCCGAGCCACCAAGGAGATTGTCCTGGTAAGCCTCCCGACTTGTGCCTTCATAGTGTAAGTTTATCTTTTTTTTTACATTCTAAAGGTTGTCCTTTCGTGCAGAGCCAGCACTTCCAAATGGCACTGGTTGACCGGGTCCATGATGCGGGTCGACTGATCACCTTCATGGACCATCGGGTCAAGCAGCTGCAAGAGGAGCTCGACGTCCTGAAATCCAAGGGAGGGCCCGAGGCGGTTGCCGAGGCCGAGGAGCAGGCGTCCAGGCTGAGGGAGGAGCTCGAGAAAATAAAGGCTGAAAGAGCCGAGGAGCTCCTCAGACGGGAAGCCTCGGAGAGAGAGCTACGGGGCCATCTGGGTGATGCCCAGCATCTGCTGAAGGAGGCCCGAGCCAGGGCTCGGAGGATGGATGACGAGCTGCTGCAGGTCGTGAAGGACCTGGAGCATGCCCGAGCCGAGCTTCCGATGAAGGCGGTCACTGAGTACAAGGGGTCCCTCGGCTTCAAAGAGGGTCTGAAACGGATGGGGCGGGTTACTTACGAGTACGGGTATCGGGTGGCGCTGGCTCGCTTTCGCGCCCGGTACCCTGATGCCGATATTGAAGAAGATCCGTTCACTATTTACCCCGAGGACGACTCAGTGCCGATGGAGCGGCAACAAGATTTTGACGACTCGGCGCCTCCTGAGTCCTGATTTTGTTCTCCACTTGTTGTTTTTTCTCCTTTTTTTTTGAAGCTTGTAACTCGGGTCGGGTAGCCCTCATATTGGCTCCCGACCTGTTTTGTACTTGTCCCAAGTTAATACAAGTCAAGTCGTTTTGCTGATATAGTTGCATTTCAACTCGGCATAAGTGGTAATACAATCCAGGTCACTTTGCTGACATCGTCATGCGTAAAACTTTCGCAAGTTTGTGATGTGCCAGGTTCTTGGCAGCATCCGTCCTTCCATGGTTGTCAATGTATAAGTCCCGTCTCGGATAACATCGATAACTCGGTAGGGACCCTCCCAGTTCGGGGCCAGCTTGCCGCAGGACCGGGTCGGATCGCTGACCTCGGTTTTCCAGAGCACCAAGTCGCCCGACCCGACGTGCTGTGGGCGTACTCGTCGGTTGTAGATTCTTGCGATAGCTCTTCTGTAGGCCAATGCTCGAAGATGAGCATCGGCCCATTTTTCTTCCAATAGGTCGAGGCTCCTACGGAGCTGCTGGTCGGACTCCTCCTGATGTTGGGTTTGGACTCGAATGGTCGGGAAAACCACCTCGGGAGGTAGTATGGCTTCAGTCCCGAAAGCCAGGCTGTATGGTGATTCCCCCGTCGGGGTTTTTGGAGTCGTTCTCAATGCCCATAGGACACTCGGGAGTTCCTCCACCCAAGAAGTCGCAGCGTTGGAGACCCTTTTCTTCAACCCTTCGAGAATGGCTCGGTTTGTTACCTCGGCTAGCCCGTTGGCTTGGGGGTGGGCAACCGAGCTGAACTTCAGCTGGATGCGATAGCTCTGGCAAAATGTTTTGAACTTCATATTATTGAACTACGTGTCGTTGTCTATGATGATCGCCCTAGGGAGGCCGATCTTGGTTATAATGTTCTTCCATACGAACCCTTCAACTTGTCTCTCGGTGATGGAGGTCAACGGCTCGGCTTCGAGCCATTTGGTGAAATAGTCGACTCCGACTATCAGAAACCTTCTCTGTCCCGAGGCTGGGGGGAAGGGGCCGAGGAGGTCCATTCCCCATTGGGCGAAGGGCCAGGCGCAGTCGGCAGTCGTGAGTGGTACCATCGGTCTATGTTGGAGTCGGGCGTGCTTCTGGCAGGGCTCACAATTCCGAACATAAGCTTGGGCATCCTTTCGTAGCGTGGGCCAATAGTAACCTTGCCTGAGGACCATATGTGCCAAGGTGCGAGCGCCGACATGGTCTCCACATATTCCCTCGTGGATCTCAGCTAAGGTAGTTTGCGCCTCAGTCGGGTTCAGACAACGAAGTAGGGGTCGGCTGAAGCCTCGCCGGTAGAGACGGCCATCAACGATGTAGTACCATGATTCCATCCTTCTGATTCTTCGGGCAGCCGCCTTATCCTTGGGGAGGACTCCCGCTTGTTTGAAGCGGAGGATCTCGTCAGTCCAGCCTCCATCTTCCTGATCAACAGTCATCATGGTCGGACCGATGGAGGGCCCGATGGTCCTCACCATTACTCCGGTTGTTGTGTCGGTCGCGTGGGAGGAAGCTAACCTGGCCAAGGCGTCTGCTTGCGCGTTCTCGCTCCGAGGTACCTTGGTGATGGTACACCTTCGGAACCGAGCTGTCATCAGCCGCACCTCGGCCAGGTATTTGACCATTGCTGCTTCCCGGGTCTCGAATGTGCCGTTAACTTGGCCGGCAACGAGTTGGGAGTCGGTGAATATCTCTATGTCTTCTGCTCTCAGCTCGGCTGCGACCTTTAGACCGAACAAAAGCGCTTCGTATTCGGCTTCATTGTTTGTAGCTCTGAATCCTAATCGCAGGGCATGCTCGTAGGTGTGGCCAGAGGGGTCCTTGAGCACCAAGCCGACCCCTCCTCTTTCCGAGTTGGCGGAGCCGTCGATATGTAGAGTCCATCCAGGGATCGGGTTTTCCGGGACCTGTGGAGGTGTGAGCTCCGAGAGGAAATCCGCGAGCACTTGGCCTTTGATCGCCTTTCTCGGCTCGTATTCGATATCGAATTCCCCTAACTCTACCGACCACTTGAGCATCCGACCAGCAACATCAAATTTGGAAAGGATCTGGCACAGGGGTTGGTCGGTTATTACTTTGATGGAATATGTCTGGAAGTACGGCCTCAGTTTTCTGGAGGCTAGGATCAGCGCCAAGGCTATCCTTTCTATGGGGACATAGCGGAGCTCAGGCCCCGCCAGAACATGGCTAATGTAGTAGATCGGCCTTTCCCCAGCTTTATCGAGTGTTACCAGGACCGAGCTAACCGCCAGGTCGGTCGCAGCGAGGTATAAGCCGAGGGGCTCGCCGTCCTTCACCGAGGCTAGTTGCGGCAGGTTCTCGATGTGACTCTTGAGTTGGCGGAATGCTTCCTCGCATTCGGGAGTCCATTTGAAGTCTTTTGCCGACTTCAATGCACGACAAAAGGTTGAACTCTTGTCTCCGGCTCGGGAAATGAAGCGGCTTAGGGCTGCTAACCTTCCCGTAAGTCGTTGGACCTCTTTTATAGTCCTAGGGGGCTTCATCTCCTGTATAGCTTTTATCTTGTCGGGATTGGCGTCGATTCCCCGTTGATGTACTATAAAGCCGAGGAACTTCCCGGATGTGATGCCGAAAGTACATTTTGCCGGGTTGAGATGCATCTTATATTTCCTCAGCGTGCGAAATGTCTCCTCCAGGTCGGAGAGGTGGGTCTCGGCATGCCGGCTTTTGACTATCATGTCATCTACATAAATCTCCATGTTCCTTCCGACCTGGTCCTTGAACATACGATTTACGAGACGCTGGTAGGTCGCGTCGACATTCTTTAATCCGAACGGCATCACCTTGTAGCAATATATTCCATTGTGCGTGATAAAGGCCGTGTTTCTTTTGTCTCTCGGGGCCATTTGGATTTGGTTGTATCCCGAGAAGGCATCCATGAACGAAAGTAGCTGATGCCCCGACGTGGCATCTACGAGTTGATCGATGCGGGGAAGTGGGTAGCAGTCTTTCGGGCAGGCCCGATTGAGGTCAGTATAATCAACGCACATTCGCCAATTTCCATTCACTTTTTTGACAAGTACAACGTTGGACAACCAAGTCGGATATTTCACTTCTTCGATAAGTTGGGCGTCCAACAGGCGAATGACCTCATCTTCTATAGTCTTCTGTCGGTCCTGAGCGAATTTGCGCGAACGATGTTTCACAGGTCGGGCGTCGGGGGAGATGTTTAAGTAATGTTGGGCGACCTCTGGGTCGACCCCCGGCATGTCGCTTGGGGTCCACGCGAAGACATCGTCGTTCTTTCGCAGCAAATCTATCAGTTGAACTTGTTGATTCTCCGCGAGCTCCGACCCGACCTTTATCAGCTTATCCATGCGGTTCTGGTCTAGTGGCAATTCGAGGACTCTTTCCGCGGAGTGGGTGTCTCGGGTGTTTTCCTCTGGATCTGGGGGCGTGGCGCCGCATGGTTCGGTCCTCGGCCTCTTGCACAGCGTTGTCGCCGTTAAGTAGCATTGCCTAGACTCCCTCGGGTCACTTCTGACCTCGCCGACCCCGGCTCGAGTCGGGAACTTCAAGACCCGGTGGTACGTTGACACGACCGCCCTGATCCGATTGAGGGTCGAGCGCCCGACGATGGCATTGTACGCAGATGGGAGCTTGACCACCATGAATGACACTAGCAGAGTCTTTGATCTCGGCTCCCCCCCGAACGTGACGGGGATCGTGGTTGTTCCCACGGGAGAGATGGAATCACCAGTGAACCCTGTCAAGGTATATGTTAGGGGGGTGAGGTCTAGGTCGGTCAATCCCAACCGTTGAAAGACATCGAAATACAGGATGTCAGCCGAACTTCCCGTGTCGATCATGACCCTCTTGACGTAGGCATTGGCCATGCGGATTGAGATTACTAGCGCGTCGTCGTGAGATGAGTGCTCCTCGTCTTGCGACCTGAACGTGACGTCGAGGTCTTCATGATGTAGCGGCCTCGGATCGCGCGTATGCTTTTCGCGCCGATGAGCTGTTGCCGCCTGATGCTGGACCACCGAAGATGACGTCGATCTATTTTTCGACCGGGCCCTGCGGCCGGGGAGACAGATCTCGGGATGACCGACCGTCCGAGAGAGGGGGGTTGTTCACGGACGTATCGTCGCAGGTGCCCGCGCCGGATAAGGTCTTCAATCTAGTACTGAAGGTCACGGCATTCCTCGGTGTCGTGACCATACTCTCGATGGAAGCGGCAGTACCTCCTCTTGTCGCGCCGCTCGCGATGCGACTTCATCGGGCTTGGTGCCTTCAAGAGCCCCTTCTCCCGTATTTGGAAAAAGATCTCCGTTCGGGTTGAGTTGAGGGGAATCGGGGGAGGTCTGGCTGGCAGCAAGCCCGACCTGTCCTCTCTTTTCTTCGGAGGTGGGGCTAGATGCCCACGAGACTGTTCCCCCCGAGGGCGTTTCGTCTCGTCCCGCTTGCCAGCTATCAGGGTCTCGGCCGCCACATAATGGTGCGCCCGTTGCAACATCTCGGGCAGAGTCGTTGGTGGTCGCTCGATCAGCGACCAAAAGAACCTTGACGGCTTCAGCCCCGTCAGAAATGCTTGGATGGCCAGGGACGGATGGAGGTCGGGAATGCCCTGTACTTGTGATGTGAATCTTCCTACGAACTGGGAGAGGGGCTCGTCGCTCCCTTAGGCCATTCCGAGGAGTGAGGCTGTGGTAGGCCTCGAGCGTGCACTTGCCAAAAAGTTCAACTCGAACTCTTTGATGAGCCACTGAATGCACCAGCTGGGGTAGGTATGGGATTATGGTCTGCATCATCCCCGCTAGTGCTTGGACCTGGCTGGTGAGGCTAAGGAAAGCCTCTGCCGTGACCATGAGTGGCGCGGGGTTTGATGCGGGTGAGGGGAACCCCGGTTCGGTCATCATCCTCCAAAAACGGTTGGGGGGTTGGCATGGCGGCCGTGACTTCCTCCGCTAGTCGAGGGTGGTCAGGTTCCGTCTGGCGCTTCATGCCCGAATCCGTGAGTGGGCGTTCTGGCGACATGGGCCCTCCTTCTAGCGCCAAAAATGATAGGGACTTTTCTGGTGCTTGCCTAGTAGACGCGTTCCGCCTCCGAGTTTGCTGAGCAAGCACTTGCTGGTTCAGGCCCGTGTGCGCTAGCTCGCCCGCGGTCTTCTCGGTACAGAGTGGGAGCTCGTCCGGATGAGTGGTGATTCAGAGCTCAGCTTGGAAGGTCGGCTATTGGAGTGGTGGAGTCCGGATGAAGAGGGAGTAACCCAATTTGGGTCGGTCGCCAACTCCTGCAAGGAGGTCGGGTCGGGTAGGTTCCCGACGTGACCCCTCCGACAGTTAAGTTAGTTCAGTGGTTTATTTTTTGCCATCCCCCTACCCCGTAGAGGTGCATGAGCTTTTATAATGGGTGTTGTAGATCAATCGTACCTGATAACCTTACTGCTTTTATGGCTTACCATACCGCCGTACGCACCCACCATGCTTGCTGTCCTTGCAAACAGGCGTACGTTTGCAGTTGGGGGGTGCCGACCTTACTTGTGTCAGGTTGGCTGTACGAGCACTGGCGCCCCCCGTATATCCGGCCGGTTACCTACGTCGGGTCGGACACGTCGGCGGGCCAGCTGTCCGAGGGTGTGATGACTTAGCGGCCAAGTCAGCATTTGTCATATCAAGTATAGTCTCTTATGAGTGGATATATGTGGGCTAGCAAAGATGGGTAAACCCCAAAATAAAAGGTTTTGTTTTCTTATTTTTTAATAATGATAAAATGAGGAATATGAGATTTGATTTTAGGACTTTATACATATTTATCGTCAAAACTAACTGACACAACTTGATAAAATTTTAAGAGTTAAAGATTCTAATCATCAGCCTGAGCTAAATTATCATGTACACCAAGAGACTAAGATTAGATGGTTAAAATATGGTAGTATTCTAAATTTAATTTGAGGAACTATATAGAATGTAAAATACAGGGACTAAAATGTAAAAAGATTAAAAAAATTGAGGGTTTTCTTCCCACCGCTTTTCTTCTCGTGTTGACTGCCTCTCCCTTATACGAGAAAGGGGCTACGAGTGTGGCAAAGAGAAGAAACAAAAGAAAGAGAGAGAGAGAGAGAGAGAGAGGAATAAGAGAGGAGGAAAAAGGAAGAGCTGCAGCTAAGAGAAGATAAGAACAGAGAGAGAGAGAGAGAGAGAGGAAGAAAGGAAGGAAAGAAACAGAAAAGAAAAATAGGGAAAAAAAAACGAAACGAAACGAAACCAAACAGAGGAAGAAGTGGTCTGCACTGTTCAGAGAAAAGAAAACGAGGAAGAAATAGAGGGTCGGGTTGAGAGCAGCGAAGAGAAAGAAGAAGCAAAAGAAAGAGGAGAGAGAGGGAAAACCGGAGAAGGGAAACCAAAAAAAATAATCGTCGGAGCAAAAAAATAATGAAGAATTCAGTTTGGTATAAGATATACTTAGATCAAGTTGAGAAAAATGATGCTACTAGATATGGTTTTTACATTTTTTTATTAATTAGATGTATATTTAAATTATAGATTGATAAATAGTGATGTTTTTAGCTAATTAGATATTTATAAAATTCGTATTGAGGATATGCGATCAGGGTAAGTCTCTGTTATCTTTGTCATCTATTCTATTTTTAAAAGTATTAATGTTGTTTTTGAATTTTGTAGATGCATATCAGTTATATTATTTAGAATCATTTTTATTATCTAAAAATAATATATAAGTATTTAGATATTTATATTTTGAAAAACATATGGTTTAAACTATTGCTTATTGTTTTATAAATATTTTATTTTATTATCATATTATAATTTATATGAAATTATTTGTCCAACATTATATTTATATTTTTTTAAAAATATATATATAATTATCTCATTTTAAAAAGATATGTAAAATAAAAAGACTTTGTTTAAACTTTTATTTTTGTATAAAAATAATTGATATGCTATTTTTCATGAAATGAACAATTGTGTAGTTAGTGTGATTATGATTTGGATCTTATTAATGGAAGAAGTTATACACTTACTATATATTTTATAAACTGTCCCTTCAATTGTTGTAAGCTTTGACATAAGGAGGCATGCATCACATATCATGAGAGTTAAAAAATAGTTTTAAACATTATCATGAGGATATAACGTGGCTATAACCATTGGTACTATTATAATTTCTATTCAAACATGTACGCCCCAACTATATCTATGTTTATGAACCCTTAGATATATTTATATGAATCATAGTCATTGCAGACAATGTTTTATGCTTTAGTACGTGATATTAGCTATAATTATATTTTAATTATAATATATATATATATATATATATATATATATATATATATATACATATTACTTTGAAAAGTAATGTTAGGAAGTCATGATTTATAGACTATTATGCGATGAATTTATCTTACTAAAATTTAAAATATTTATTCAAAAGTAAATACATATTTTTTAAATAATATATAACAATGTTACAAAAAATTATATATAATAAAATAAAATATTATTATATAAAAAAAATATATAAGAAATTTAAAAAGAAAATAAAAAAATTACCATCTTTTAGAAGACATAAATCATGTTAGTTTCTTTGATAATTTTATGATTTTAAATAATATCATAAGGTATCTTAAAAATTTTAAAAATTATATTAGTATTTGAAATGGTAATGCTATCAATATTTTGAACATTGAAATGCAGGTCAAATTCAATTTATAAAAAAAAAATTTATCAAACAAAGAATCGTATTTAAAATATGTATTTGATCCTCAATATACATTTGAAATATGTTCCCAAATATATCTGAAATAATTTGTTGGAAAAGATAATTGAAATGACATGTTATCAATATAGTGGAAAATTTCAAAATAATTGTGTCATATTTTTGGTTGGACCTTACCATGAATGAGATCAAGATAACATCTAATTTGTCGAGCAAGATGAACAACTGAGATGACATAAAAAGATTGAAAACTCAGACTGAGGTCTAAAATGAGTTGCCACACCCGATAAGATTTTTCATTTCAATCGGATCCATAAAATAATTTGCCATTCAAATATGAAGGTATTGTTGGCGAATTTTATTTCCATCATTTCCAAGTAACTACACACAACAAATATGATTGAACAATTTTTCACGTTTTAATATTACAAGCAATAATTTCGACCCCGACAACGTAATAATCTGTAATATGTGATTGAAACCTTTTTATTTTTAAAAAAAATTAGTTAGATAGTCGATGATCTATATAATGTTTTGCATCGTCCAAGGAGGTTGTATTTTGGATCACTGATCTCTTTTGAATTCTTAACAATCATTTATAATGGGTTTACTTTTGGGGTCTAAATTATAAAACGATCACTCCATATTATATTATTTGAATATAGGCTGTTGTTAGTCATAGTAGGTTAATTATTTGCTCCAAAGCTCTTCGTTGAAGCCAGTTTTCCTTTTTGAAACCTAAGTTGCTTTAAAAAAAAAAAAAAGTGGCTGAAGGGCATTTTTATTTATTTATTTTATTTTTATTTTTTTAGAATATAACAGATATAAATTATTATCTTATCTAATGTCTTGTGTGATTAGATGTTGAAATTTTATTATTATCATGTGAGAATAAGATATTGAAAAGTTTTGGGTTTTACTACTATGTACCTATCTTTAATTTGCCAATTAATTTAGCTATAAAGACTTTTATTGTCGACAAAAGTAATATTATGAGTTTAAAACTTTCTGGTAATTTAATCTTCATCAAATTTGATATCCTAACTTACCTTACGATCTTGATCATTATCAAATTCCACCACAACCAAAATCTATTTATTTTTAATTATATTTGTAATGCCATCAATCTAGAGAAATGTCTAAGATGATATAATGATGCAATCTTATAGATTTTCCTATTTAAATAAAAGCTAAAAAACCTAAACGAATAATTCCCATAGTGTAATTGTTACATAATTTAATTCTTAATTAATCAACCCATAGAATATATATATATATATATATATATATATATATATATATATATATATATATATATATATATATATATATATATATATATATATATATATATATATATATATAATTCTAAATTATAACCAATTCAAGTTCAAGATATTTATAACTATTCAATAGTCATAAACGGTCCACCATGCATTGGCTATGTAACTCAAAAAAAAAAAGAAAAAAAAAAACAAAGCACAGCTCAATAAGCACCAAAATCTATTATAATTAAAAAATAAAAAATTCTTTATACATTTAAGATATACTTATGAAATATGTATAAATATAATATATTTTCTTTATGCTCATATACTTTATAGAATTTAGACTTTATATATATATTAATATCATGACTTGACATAAAAAATATTCAAATACCAAATCATATAATTTTTGTTAAACACGAAAAATATTTGAAAATTATACAGTCACTCAAATTATCTTATCCTAAAAATATAAATATTTCCAAACTCGACCGCAATCACGTCCGCCATACAAACCAAGTGACACGTGTCTACCAAATTCCTTATTTTGGTTCTCTCTTTGGCTACTACCACGTAATCATCTCCCGACGCGCGAAATGCGTCAACCCGCTTACTCATTCTTGCGTACTCACCTGACCTACCACTGGCAGCTGTGGACCCGCATGTGGGTCCCGCATGATGCGAACGACGCGGTATGGGACAAACGAGTACGTAAAGGTTTGCGTCAAATCGCGATCGAAATAATCGACGGTTAATAAGATCGTCCGGGTATGCCAATGGGTACGTTTCGGGTACGCAAAGCATTCCGAGATTTCGACAAGGCATATCCAAGCCACGTCAGGATGTGTGGAGAGACCGATCCGTCTCCAGGAGAGGGGAAGAAAGGGAGAGAAGCGAAGCCAAAACAGGACACCAACTCGGCACGCACGCAGCGGAAAAGAGATGAAGGTGATGGTCGCTGTCAAGCGGGTGGTCGATTACGCCGTCAAGATCCGGGTGAAGCCCGACAAGGTACGATATCCCTTCGCGACCACCACCCTCCCATCCCTCAACCTAGGGTTCTGACGGGGGCCGCCGTCTGTTCCCAGAGCGGGGTCGAGACGAGCAACGTGAAGATGTCGATGAACCCCTTCTGCGAGATCGCCCTCGAGGAGGCCCTCCGCATCCGGGAGGCCGGCGCCGCCGCCGAGGTCGTCGCCGTCTCCGTCGGCCCCGCCCAGTGTGTCGACACCCTTCGCACCGCCCTCGCCATGGGCGCCGACCGTGCCGTCCACGTCGACGTCGGGGCGGCGCCCGTTCTCCCCCTCTCCGTGGCTAAGATTTTGAAGGCACTCGTCCAGGTGGAGCAGCCTGGGCTCTTGATCCTCGGCAAACAGGTATCGGAACTGGATCCAAGCTTGTGTTAGTCTTGTCCTGAATCAAACCAATGTTGGGTTCTTGACGTGTGGGACCGGTTTAATTTCAATCTACGTTCCTATAATTAAAGATTTGAGAAGTGGAGTACTGTGTTCTTTCACTGTCTTGATTGCCGTATGAATTAAAAGCGAACTTTTGTTTGTTCTTATTAGTGATTGTTGTATTATAATTGCTAAATGTTTCAGGGCTAATATTCTGCTAACGAACATAACATCTTTTGTCTGCTTTTGATGTTAATTCTTGGATATTATGAAATGGATTACTGTCTTTTTTACACTGTTTAGGTTGCCTTATGAACCAAAGATGAGACTCTTGAGTGTTCTTGTTAGTGATCGCTGTATTAAGGTTGTTAATCATATTGGGGACAATATTCTGATTATAAAATGCCACCAAGTTGTGGAGAGTGGCTTTGGGTGTTGATGTTACTTATATTTTAGTTAATCATGACTCCTAGCGGTTGGTATTTGATTGTTTTTCTCAAGTATTGCACATCACTTAAACATGGCTAAAAGAATGGTTTGGAATATATGTCTGGTGCCAATATCTGTTCTCGATTTGGACTGGTATTGTGTTGGTATACCAGGCAAGTAGACAGACCTATATCTATAATATCACTAAAAAATAGCTGAAAAAAAGAATACTGAGTGGTACCAAAATTAGTACATGTCTTGATTAAACTCGTAAATACTGAGCAGCACATACATATTTTAATGGTAATACAGCCATGGTAAAATTTATAGTTCCTTGAGGTAGTACTTGCCAATCCCTCCAATGATTATTGAGAAACAATAATTAGATGCCTATCATATAAATTTCAGCTTTATAAGACAATACTTATGTAATCCAATTAAGTATATTTTATCAGCTAGAAATTAATACCATTTGATTAAACATAGAGTTCTGATTACAATTTTTTGGTGATCTATTAGGATTTTGGTTTAGTTGAGGCTATTGAGAACTAAAACCTTAAATTCTACAATTAACGAGTATAGATTTTCTCATGAACATGAGAAGGTTCTAGGTTGGCAGAATATAGTAAAGGATGATCATTAAGCTTATCCCGATTATCAGGATAGCTTCTAGCTTGTCCATTAATTTTACAAGTCTTATTTGATATTTAAAGTCTTCCCTCTACTGATACTTTGTTCTATAAAAGAACAAGTCTATTGCTTGATGTTAGCATGACATGCACAAGCCTCATTACTGCTTTGGCTAGTCAGTGCCACCTAATATCATGATTTTTCTTGTTACTTGTAGAATTATTGCTCAGTACACTTACTTTAGTGCTCTATTATCCAGACATTACATGTATTTGAAATCTTTTAAACTACTTAAAATTGTATTGTTTAGTTAATTCATTTATTGTTATTACTTATTTTGTGCAGAAGTTTTAAGATGGATTTTTTCATCACAGATCTAGCTAGTTGTGATATGACCTCTCTTTTGATAAGAGTTGTACTCTCTCGATTCATGTCTGAATGTTGACCTTCTAACGACTGTATCAGGCAATTGATGATGACTGCAACCAAACAGGACAAATGGTAGCTGGACTCCTTAGATGGCCACAAGGAACTTTTGCTTCAAAGGTCAGGCATTATTACCCAGATATATACAAAGTGATACTCTTCTGAGTTCCCAACTTACAACCATATTATGTGAAAATCCAAGTCCATGTGATGTTCGCCATGCATATATTAACAGAAATCCTGAGCAGATAGAGTAGAGTAGTCTTTAGGGACCAAAAAAAAAGGTAATCCACTTGATGTATCTGTCAGTTATGAAATACAAGTTTGTAAAAAGCCTGAAAGAAGTTTGAAGAGACTGTTCCAGGGCCTTGAGCTATATGGAACTTTGATGATTACTTGATCCTAAGAACCATATGGAACAATGAGATTAAGCTATAAAGTGGTTATACACATTAATACACTGTCATACAATCATCTAAATATTGAATACTTGGTATGTCCTGCCACAGTTTCTTAGAGGTTTCTTCTTTTGTAATGAATAGAAGAGACAGAATGCACCAGCTAATATTTCCAGTGAGCATACGGTGAAGTTCTTAATACATGTATTAACAGAGGAAGGTCATTTGAACTCTGCCACACTCCATTTAAAATAATGGAACCAAAGCATGAGTCCTTGTGAAAGGAAACTGAAGGAAATGATTATTACTAAATTTTAATGTGAAGGAAAAAAGAACACAAATATATTCATCCAATTATCTGTTCATAGATTGAGTGTTTCACCTTTTGATTAACCCACTGTTACTTGTGCTTCTTTTAGCTGCTCCTTCAGCCCTTTAAGTCACATACATGTTTGATTATGTTCCTCAGCTTTGAAAAGCATGAATGGTCATATGGAATTTGAGGATGTCGAGGTGGATCTATGCATATTTCTGATGAAACTAAGAAAGACAGGAGGCAAAAGAGAGGGGGACAACTATGTGAAGTTCAAGTGTTTCATCTTTACATGATTAGTTATGATAACTATTTAGGCTGTATTGGTTCCCTTGTGCTAATAACATCTCTGCTTTGGTGACTGTTTTTTAAATTTAATCCAGGGATTATAAAAAGGAGTGGTGCTAAGTAAGTCTTGTAATTGAAGAAGAAAATCATGTAATGGAAGCAGTTTTAGAAGTAGGAATGTTGACATGACACACTGCTAAAGTTTGAGACTTGTTTCCATTGAAATTCAACTTTCTCTGAACTTAAGGAATGGATTTTTTTTGGACTTTTCATTACAATTGTTCTGCCAGTTGAAATGTCATTATGTTTCAAGCATTATTCTTTTATAGAACATGGGTTAAGAAGTTTTGAATCATAAAAATGTTTATGTTGCTGATATTATATTGAAATAAAGTTCTTAATGAATAGTCATCTTTTGTAATTTGGAAAACACATCTACTTCTCATGTTTGGGTTACTCTACTAGGGACCTTCAACATTACCATTATAAAATTTCTGACACAAAAGGTAACCTTCAGAAGCAAAAACTGAAACTAGGAGAGTCATAAAGTTCTTTTCTGATGAGTGATGAGGCTTCCAAATTATATATGTCCAGTTACTTGAAATTGGAATTTAGAACCATCCTTCTTAAGAATAGCTATCGCAAATTGAATTATTTTTGGTATGACATACAAGAGAATGCACCAAGCTGCCTTGTTATGTATCTTAATGAATCACATACTCAGATTACATTTGTGAACCATTAAACCATACTTTGATTTATCTTTCTTTTACCCTGCACAAAATTGTACTAGAGTTATTTTTTATTAGTGCAGATGATTTTTTGTTATATTTTATTAGATAACTGTTTCCGGCATCCATTCTATTTGTGTGTCTGCCATTGCTAGACCATGACCCAACTCTTGCAAAGTACCATGCTTAGTCTTGTTCTGTACTAGGATATTAATTTGCTCTTTTTTTTCTTCTTAAGCTAATACTTCTTTGTTTCTTGATCCGTGTTCAGGTAGTTCATTATTTTTTGGAGATGTTATATGTGGATAATATTTCTTTTTGCCAGAAGTTAATGTAATATTATTCAACCATCTTCATTGTTTTTAGTAGGTTGTGCTGGATAAAGAAAAACAAGAAGCAACAGTGGAAAGAGAAGTGGATGGTGGTATTGAGACTCTATCTCTAGATTTGCCAGCAGTAATCACGTAATATCTCATCTTTCTTGTAGCTGATTTTTTTTCTTGGTTATAAGTTTTTGCCTTGATTTGCAGTCACTGGCATAATTTGGTATAAACTTGAATAACAAATTCAATCAAAATCAAGTTGTGTTCGAATTGGAATAATTTGGAATATACTTGGGTAACAAATTCAATCAAATTTAGACAAGTTGTGTTTGACTCGGCGCTGGGTTATCTATTCTTGTGTTCCTCCAGTCACACTATTGCTGACTAGAGACTGGAACCCACTAACACCGCGATTGATTGTGTGATGGACCAATGTAGCTACTATTAAATCTAGAAGCAGGTTGGACATCATAAACACTATCAATTTTATCTTGATCAAGATTTGCTTTAGTGAGTACAAAGTTTGAATTTTCTGCCTCTATGCATCACATAAATTTGCTGGGTCTATAGCACACTGTTTAACCTTTTTTTCCTTTAAAGATTTGTAAACATTATCTCAACTCAAAAAGGAGAGATAAGATTCAATTCTTAGGAATTGGTATAAGAAGCTTTTATAAACATTGTTTTGACTGTTTTTAGTTTGATTTCTTTGTTAAAAATCAGTTGGATTTTCGTCTTGTTTGATATTGGACATGGTATTTATTTTGTAGAACGGATCTGAGGTTAAATCAGCCACGATATGCAACTCTTCCCAACATAATGAAAGCGAAATCGAAGGTCATTAAAAAAGTCACACCCGCAGATTTGAATGTGGAGCTGAAGCCAGATCTGGAAGTGGTTCAAGTCACAGAACCTCCCAAAAGGAAAGCCGGTGTTATTGTCTCCTCCGTGGATGAGCTCATTGACAAGTTGAAGAATGAAGCTCATATCCTGTAAGATGTTTGATTGTTCCATCTCCTCCAAGTGATATGAGATGGGGTAGTTCCTACATATTGTACCATGTTCCATGTTTATCATGGGATAATTCCTACATATAGTAGTTTATAATCATGGATGATACCGGATAGTGAGATAATTATTATTAGTTTTATAAATAAAATCATGGTTGCAAGATGTATTCACTTGGACATATTTAGCATGTGTTCTTGGTTTTTTAGCTCTTGCTTAATGTTACTTTGGTTTTTGTGTTTTGAAGTATTATTTTTTAATTTATCTTTTTTACTCCTTTATCCTCAATATTTATGGTATCATAGGCCAAGAATAATTTAAACATGGCATCATGGCTTTCAATAATAATTTAATATTATAATATTTTATTTTTATCTTCTCAGATAAATATTATGAATTCTATAGTAGTAAAATATATATTTTATTTAAGTTTTTGGATCTTTGGTACTTAATAAAGAATAAATATGTAGATTAAGGTAAAAAAAATCAGGTTGTAAGTGAATAGAAAGAAAATTTTAAAGATATTGTTCTTTATTCAAAAAATTATACATGAGAATTATAGTAGCTACTATCTCAAGACAAACTTGATGAATACTCCAATATAAATTTTTTTAAGGCTCATCGAAGATGATCATGATAAAATTTTTAATTATTCTAAGTTTAAAATTCTATTCATGAAAATAATGAATTAATATAAATTTTTTTCTTGAGTGATTAAAATTATTAATTAAATAGAATCTTATAGTGAATATCTTGATGATCATATTATTATTGTGAAAGTTTTAAAAAGTTTAACTCAAAATTTGATCATATTGTTACTGTAATTGAGGATTTAAAAGATTCGTCTATGTTTACTTTTTATTTGATGAACTAATAAGTTTGTTGCAAGCATACGAAGTAAGATTAAATAAATTAATTGAGAAAAATAAAGAAAAAATATTTCAAGTAAATGAGAGTTTTCTACTTCAAAAGAGTTGAAAAAAATTCAACAAGTGAATGCGATAGATGAGGATTTTGTGATAAAGAAAATAAAAGAGGAAAATAAAAAGGACTAGGCATGATGAGAAAAAATAATTAAATTATGATAATAAAAACTATAAGAGTGAATTAATATCACTATTGCAAAAAATTTGATCACATAAAAGCAAATTCTTGAAATAGAGAAAAATAAGATGTTTATGACTAATTTAAAATTTAATAATATCTTAAATGATATTTGATTTTGGATAGTGGATACTCTAATCATATCTATAGTATAACAATGTTTAAAATCTTAATGAAAATGGAAAAGAAAAAAATAATTAAAGTGAATACAAGTCAAAGAAAGAAAAAAAATTTATTCCTAGTTTATCATATAACTTATTTATGTTGGGACCGAAATTGACAATAAGAGAGAGGGAGATGAAAAACCTCTGTTTAAAAATCTCATTTGAAGAAAGCCAATATTAAAAGTTTACTTTGACTTAGATAAACAGTTAAATCAAAAATCAGCATAAAAGAAAATAGCACACCTGATTTATAATGGTTCGGTCCACATGATCTATTCCACTCTCGATTTCTCTTCACTCGAGACCATCGGCTTCCACTTCTGATTTTTTTTTCCAACAATCAAAGATCAACCACCTCTTACAACTTTTTCTCCTTTTCTCAAGTTCAGGAGAAAACATTTACAATTCTTAGCAAGTATTCTCTCACACTCTCCTTTAGAACAACCTCTAAGTTTCTAGATAAGTGAACTCAACTTTATAATAAAATTTTCTCACTATAAACCTCAAGTTTATGATCTCAGTTCTTACTATTCCAAGCAAAAATATATGGGGTATTTATAAACCCCAAATGACTTTAAAAATAGAGCCAAAATTTTAAACACCCCGAGATTTTAGGGTACGAGCAGGACCACCATCGACAATGATGCTATCACCACCGAACAGAGCCTGGGATTCTAGGCTCTAGTAGTATTATCACCCAGAATATGCGGTACTATCATCGACGGTCGACGATGGTGGCCAGGGAACCTGAAAAAGTATGTTTTAGTACTTTTTGTATCTTGGGCTGTACCATCTTTTGACATGGCTATACCTTCTCCCAAGTCAATTAAATGAGCCTCATAATAGGCTCAAATCAATCTTAATTAAGGCTTAATCAAGGCCCAATAGGTCTTTAATTGAGTTAGTATGGTTACGTCCAAAACTAATTCAATTAAGACCTAAACTTCTTCCATCAAGACAAATTAATACAAAGCATGAATCACATGTTGTGCTACATGTCATTGGTTCATTCGGCTCTCTTGCGACATATTGCCCAATTGACATGTTGACATCCGCAATATCCTATCTCCTTTGCACAATATCTGATCCTTCTGATCCGATGCCCAAACTGATAGCACGAAGCATTTTACCAACACGTTGATCAATTTTCTGATATGTTCCACTCCGTCCCAACAATTGATTCTTCCTGCTTTAATCAATTTGCCTCTCCTTGATCAAAGCTAGTCTTGCATCATTCGAACGTTTATTTGATCAAAACTTCATCAATTGATTTCATTATCAAAATTCGAGATTTAATAATTTAGTTTTAGATAATTAATAAGTGATAAATATTTTTTTAATGTTCAAATATTAAGAAGTATGCTAATAAATTTTTTTGAGTTACAATTTATGATATATGATATTTAAGATATGAACACTTTTTAATTTAAAGGATTAAGATTATTAAGTCAAAAAATAAATTTTAAATTATCTAAAATTAATATGTATGATGTATGTGAATGATATATTTATCACAAAGTAAGAAATTATTTATCATTTATAAATGTATGGAGAGATTTAAATATTTTAAATTAATTAATATTGATTTATATGGAACCATGAATATAAAATTATTTAGTATAAGATGATATTTTTTGTTATTTACTAGTTGATTATATATGCATGAGTTGGATATTTTTTTATACCTAAAATACAAAATATTTAGTAATTTTTAAAAATTGAAGGCACTTGTGAAAAGATAAAATGTAGAAGGTGATGAATTTTTATCAAATTAGTTTAATTTTTAGTAAAAAAATAATATTTGTAGGGAATTAACAACATTATATACGAAGTAAAATAGTGAATCAAATTATTATTAAAATGCTAAAAAATTGCTAAAGGAAAAGCATATTCCAAGTCAATTTTAGGTAGAATTAGTTGCAACAACAGTTTATTCGATGAATATTTCACTAATAAAGATCATTATCAATCAAGCTCTTTATTTCACCAATAAAGATCATTATGAATCGAGCTCTTTTTGAAGCTTGGTATGATTTGAAAAAGTACAAATCATTTAATTTTTTTGATTACATTACTTATGCTTTAATAAATTCATAAAACCATCATAATTTTAATAAAAATCTTAATAATATATCTTAATTGGTTATTGATAGGACTCCAGTAGGGTTGAATCCTAATCACCCTAGAAGTAATTAATAAAACCTTGTGAGATTATAATAAAACCTCACCTAACCACTTCTATCCTATAAAGAAGTGTGACTAGGGTTTAGATTGGGTCCTTAGGGCTTAGTAGTCGTTGTCGCCTTTACTGGGCTAGTCGACCAGTGTTTTCCCCTACTTAGGTCAGCTATAGAGCCAACCTAGCTGCCCCTTGTTCCTACTAAGACAGGTCGGTTATAAAAGGGGCAAAGAGATAATTTTACTTAGGCAAGCATCTCATAGGCTAGGGTTTAGAATCCTATATAATGATGTAGCTGCCCCCTCTCTTTTATCAAGCAAGATTAATCTTTTATTCAGCCTTGTGCCGAGTTCTAGGAGGGAGGAACCCCTATAACGTTCCAAAGTTTGATCCCCCTCAAAGATCAAAATCTATAGAGCTCCTTCTAGGGTTTTATCATCTGGTATCAGAGTAGCATTGCTGCTGCCCTCGCTACTATCTCTGTCGCCCCCACCTTTCTAAGCAATTCCCACAATTGCTACGACACGCGCCTCCACCGTCATCCCGAAGCCGTAGATCAAATCAATCTAATACTGCCCCTTGCGTTTGAACTGAAGATCTAGTATATTTTCATTAACCACGCCTCTTCAATACTGCAAATACCTTACAAGTTGAAGAGTTTTTTCATATTTTATCCGCTGCAAATTTTGACTGTCGCAAACATTATCGTTGTTGCGAAGGTAAAATGCTACAAAACTTTTGTGCCGCCTATTTGCCTCTTGAAACCGGTTTATTACTTCTCCCTTTTGGCCGAAACTTTTACACAATTTTATAGATTATCTTAGCTTTTATCTAAGATTGATCTCTAGAAAAACTCCTTCTGAAACCGATTTTATTGTGCCTCAATTCATTGTTACATAGTGTTAAAATTTTATGACGAAGAATCTGTCTTCCGTCTTTTGCTCTATTTTCCTACCATTACTCTGCTAAAATTTTGTCAAACTTCTTGTTGATATTAACGACATCTAAAAGGGTGCAATAACATGGTCTTCATGGGGTGTCACCCACCCAAGCACTATGTTATGATCAATTGGCACTAGGGGTGGTGAATTAGTGCAAAAGTTGAAGTGCTCGATTCGAAAACATTGCTTACAAAGTAAGGAAATAAAATCGAAAGCGTCTTTTGTATTTTGTTGTTAATGATTAAAAAATAATTTAAGAGAAAAAGTCATGAGAATGATGATCGTATCTTTCTATGAACTAATTAAGAGCAATAGAAAGAAGTAAACAAGACAAGAAAAGAGCACTCACAATTTATAGTGGTTTGGCCCCAATCTTGGCCTACGTCCACTTCCGAGTCCTTTTCATCGAGGCCCACCGGTGTCCACTACCGATCTTCTTTGGGTGAAGACCAAACCCTTACAAATTTTTAACTTATAAGGGAGACTCTTTAGAAGAATACAACACTTAGCTCACTTCATTCCCCTCCCCCCCCCCCCCCCCCCCCCCCCCCCCCTTTTACACACTTTTAGCACACACTTGCTTTCAGATATTTTTGTCCAATGACTTATGTAAATACTTGAATGCAAGAAAACTTGAAGTATTTATAGACCCAATTTGGCTTCAAAAGAATGGAGCCAAAATTCAAATGCACCCGAAAAAACTAGGTACGGGTGGTACAATCGCTGGCACCAGCGGTGCCATCGCCAAAAGCCACCTTAAATAGGGTACGAGTGGTACAACCACCGGCCTAGGCGGTGGCGATACAATCATCGCTCACCGACGGTACAACCTCTAGGATTTCCGAAAAAGTGATTCACTTCACTTTTTCAATCCCGACTTGTACCTCCTGTTGACCAATTCTCAAGTCAACTAATTGAGCTCGACCTGAGCTCAATCTAATTCCTTTGTGGACCCGATTGCCTCACATTGAGTTGATTTGGATTCATTCCAAATCAAACTCAATTAGGACTCAATCCCTAACTATGACACATTGATTATAACCATAAGGACCATCAAGCTAAACAATGACCTAACTCCCGTCAATCCGGCATTGTTGCGATGAGTCTTACGGTTTTCCTTTGACGATATCCCAGCGTGTTCCCAACGAGCTTTCTGATTCCTTTGACGAACTCCTAGCGAACTCCCGGCGAGCTCCCATTGCATCGTCCAAACCTTGGCTCAATGCCCAAGTTTGATCTTAGCCCAATCATCTAGTTGTAACTCCTATTCTCCTTCATAGTTAAACCTGCATTACTTCCTCCAACATACATGTTAGATTAAACACTTATCAATTGATTTCATCATCAAAATCCGAGATTCAATAATCTCTCCCTTTTTTATGATGACAATCAATTGATGACGGGAGTTAACCTTACTCCCCCTCAATCCATGTTATAATAAGGAAAACTTAAATCAAGAGATCTACACACTCCTGAATTCAAATATCATGACTTGTCAAGCAATTTATATTTTATGGATGCAACGAAACACTCATACATCAATTTTTAAGAAAAATTACTTTAAATTATCAAATCATCAACTCAAAGATTTTCATAAATTTTAAAAATTATGCTTCATTCATATATTTGAAAATCTCCCCTTAAGTCATTAATCATTTCTTTTTTCTATTTGTTTATTAATAAACAAAGAGAAATGCTTATGTACATGTGTCATCAATATATATTTATCCCCCTTTGTCATCAACAAAAAGGTGATATGTAGAACTAATAATTTTAGGCCACATGTGTTATTACTCCCTCTTAGTAAAATAGGATATGAGCCATAAAAGATTTTATCTTCTTTAATAAAAAGAAACAAGGGAGGAGTGTGAAAACATTACATCATTAAGAAGAGCACTCAATCTTATTGAAGTAAATTTTGAAAAGAATATTTGGAGGATAAGCTCCGAAAATCTAAGAAATCTAAGAGGATTCAAAGAATATTAGGAGCTACTTATGCATTTAAAATCATCTCATGTAAATTTCAAGCAAACGTAGCAAATAAATCCAAAAAATGGCAAATCATCATCTTCATGTAATTTTTTTCCCTTTTTGTAAACAAGAAGGTAGAAATAAGGAAGGGAAGTGAAACATCATATCATAAAAATACTCAATTTTATAGATATAAATTCCAAAATCCAAGAAATATCAAGAGCTACCCATACAATTTAATTCATCTTATACAAATTTCAAGCAAGGTAACAAATCAAGTAAATCATGCATTTTCATTGTTTAGCATTCTTAGCTCTCTTCTAATAAAATCAAATTGCTCTTCATTTAATGGTTTTGTAAAAATATCCGCTAATTGATGCTTAGTGTCAATAAATTTCAAGAAAATGTCTTGATTGTTTACATGATCCATAATGAAGTGATGTCTAATATCAATATATTTAGTTCTTGAGTGTTGAATAAGATTTTTGGTTAAGCATATTGCACTTGTGTTGTTACATTCAATATAAATATTTTTTAGATGAATTTCATAATCTTCTAATGTGTTTTTTATCCAAATGGCTTTAGCACAATAAGCACTAACTGCAATATATTCAGCTTCAATAATAGATAAAGCAACCAAATTTTGTTTCTTGGAAGACCAAGAAACAAGTGCATGACCTAAAAATTGACATGTTCCAGTAGTACTTTTTCTATCTATCCTACATCCTTCAAAATCGACATCCGCATAAACAAGTAAATCAAAGTTTTTACATTTTGGATACCATAATTCTAAGTTAGAAGTTCCTTTTAAATATCTAAATATTCTTTTAACTGCTTTAAGGTGAGAAAGCTTAGGGTTAGATTGAAATCTTGTACACAATCTAACACTAAACATGATATATGGTCTAGTAGCAATTAAGTATAACAAACTACCTATCATTCCTTTATAAGATTTTTTGTCAAAATTTTCTCCTTCATTGTCTAAGTCTAACTTTATAGATGTGCTCATGTGAGTGTTTATGGCCTTAACATTTTTCATACTAGAACACTTTAGTAAGTCCAAGGTGAATTTAGTCAGACAATAAAGATATCATCATCTAGTTATTTTATTTGTAATCCTAAGAAATATGTTAACTCGCCCATTAAACTTATTTCAAATTCTGGGCTCATACTCTTAGCAAAAGATTCACATAAGGATTCATTTGTAGAAGCAAAATAATATCATTAATATAAATTTGAATAATAATAAAATTATTTTTAAAATATTTAAAAAATAATATGGTATCAACCTTGCCTTTCAAAAAATTATTTAAAATAAGGAAAGAATTAAACCTTTCATACCAAGTCCAAGGGGCTTGTTTTAATCCATAAAGAGCTTTAGACAGTTTGAAAACATGATTAGGAAAAATACTATTTTTAAAACCAGGGGGTTGTTCAATATATACTTCTTCAGAAATGAAATCATTAAGAAAAATACTTTTACCATTCATTTGAAATAACTTAAAATCTTTAAAAGATGCAAAGACAATGAGCATCCTTATGGTTTCAAGTCTAGCCACAGGAGCAAATGTTTCTTTATAATCAATTTTTTCTTCTTGGTTGAAACCTTTGGCCACTAATCTAGCATTGTTTCTAACTACGATATCATTTTCATCTTGCTTATTTCTAAATACCCATTTAGTACCAATCACTAAATGATCATTAGGTCTAGGAACAAGCTTTCATATCTCATTTCTCTCAAATTGATTTAACTCTTCGTGCATTGTAATAACCCAAGAGTCATCTCTTAGGGCTTCATCAATGCATTTTGGTTCAACTTGAGAAAGAAATACGATATTAGCACAAAATTTTTTTAAAAGAAGAACGAGTTTGAACACCTCTTGATGTATCTTTTATTATAAGCTCCTTAGGGTGAACATTTGCATACTTTCATTCCTTGGGTAAGGATTTAGAAGTAGATTCATCCAAATTGTTTTTAGGAGAGTTATCATTTAAATTCAAAGTGCCAAAATTAAATTCATCATCAAAATCAATTTTCTATGTTCGAAAATTTTATTGAAAACAACATGAATAGATTCTTCAATCACTAAAATTCTTTTATTGAATACACAATAAACTTTTGAAATAGAAGAATAACCTAAAAAAATTCCTTCATCGGATTTTGCATCAAATTTTCCTAATGCATCCTTTTAATTCAAAATAAAATATTTACAATCAAATATTTTAAAATAAGAAATATTAGATTTTTTTTCATTCCATAATTCATAAGGAGTTTCGGTGAGTAATAGTTTTATAAGAATCATATTTAAAACATAGCATGTCATATTAATGACTTTGGCTTAAAAATATTTGGGTAGACTATGTTCATTTAACATAATTCTAGTCATTTCTTGTAAACTCCTATTTTTTTCTTTCTACTACTCTATTTTGTTGTGGATTTCTTGGAGTAGAGAAGTTATGGATGTACCTATTTGATTCATAAAAATTTTGAAAGTCATTATTTTTAGATTCACCACCATGATCATCATGTATTGATGAAATCATAAATCCATTTTCATTTTGAACAATCTTACAAAATTTTATAAGACATTTAAATATATCATTTTTGTGTGTCAAGAAATAAGTCCAAGTATATCTACTATAATCATCTACCATAACGAATACATATTTACTTCCACCTAAACTTATAATGTCAATTGGTCCAAATAAATCCATATGTATCAATTGAAGTGGCCTAGAAGTGATTATTTGATTTTTTTGTTTGAAGCTACTCTTTATTTGTTTTCCTAATTGACAAGTATCACATAATTTATCTTTGATAAATTTTAGGCTAGGTAATCCTCTTACTAAATCTTGAGTTCAAATTTGGTTTAGAAGTTTTATACTAGCATGACATAGTCTTACATGCCAAATCCAAGCATCATCATTCAAAACCCAAAAGCAAGTTTTATCATAAAACTTTTCAATATCTATGGTATACACTTGTTTCTTAAGGCAATCAAAGATTTATTTTTATGTGACAAATCAATTATACATGCATTAGGTTGAAATTTAACCATATAACCTTTATCACATAATTGACTAAGGCTAAGCAAATTATGTTTCAAGCCATTAACTAATAATATATTTTCAATCAAAAGGTTTGATGTGTTACCTATGGTTCCTTTTCCAATGATTTTACCCTTGTTGTTATCTCCGAAGATAACAACTCCTTCACTTAAGCTAGTGAGCTTAAAAAAATAAATTGGATCTCCGGTCATGTGCCTTGAGCATCCACTATCAAGATACCATTTGGTGCTCCTAGTTTTAGTTTGGAGACAAATCTCGTCTTGGATCGCCATTAGAGTATAGTTAGCAACTTCTTGTTTGGAGTGGTCTTCTTCATCCGAAGAGCTTGAGTCATCCCAAGTTACCGAAAGAGCTTTCTTCTTGTGGGATGCCTTCTTCTTCAATTGCAAACATTCACTTTTGAAATGTCCCAGTTTTTTACATTCAAAGCATATGACATTGTCCATTTTTGATTCATTTTTATTTTTATAGTTTTTTTCATAAACTTTTTTAAACTTTTTAAACTTTTTATAGTGTAATATCATGGTCCTCGTCACTCGAGGTTTCACTCGAGGAGTTATTTACAGTTCTTAGTGCTACATCCTTCCTGTTCTTTAGAAGGGGTTCATCAAGTTCATCATGAGCTTTACAGTTTAGTTCATATGTCATGAGTGAGCCAATAAGTTCTTCAAGAGCTAAGTTATTTAAATCTTTGGCTTCTTGTATAGCAGTTACTTTAAGATCCCAATTTTTAGGTAGAGATCTTAAAATTTTACTCACAAGTTCAAATTTGAAAAACATTTTCTAAGCATTTTAAGGCCATTGACGACATCCGTGAAACGGGTGTACATGTCTCCAATGAACTCACTTAGTTTTATTCTAAACAATTCATAACTATGAACTAAAATGTTAATATTAGATTCTTATAGTGGTTCGGTCCCAATCTTGACCTACATTCACTTTCGAGTCATCTTCGTCGAGGCTTACCGGTGTCCACTATCAATCTTCTTTGGGTGAAGACCAAACCCTTACCTCGGAATCTCTATTGCAACCCCAATCCGAAAAGCTCTCCTCGGACCCCACGGGGGTGCCCCATCTGGGTACTACTCTCGCGCAAGCATATGCTTAGCTTAGGAGTTCTGACACAATCTAGTGCTTTGGTGCCGGTGCGACCACGGCCAGGTTCCGTAGGTTGTCCGGCGCTGGGGTGCACGTCGTAACCGGAGCGCCCGTGCATGGGTCGCACGCAGTCGATTCAACCCCGTCGTTGTGACATCCTCGAACAATCTCAGATCCGCTATTACGGCCCCAATTTGAGAAGCTATCTTCGAGCCCACACGTGGGTGATTGCGAAGCAGTCACGACTGATTTCGGGCTAAAAAATAGTGCCCCTCGAGAGTTTACGGCATCGACTTCTGTCACTCGAGGCGCAAAAGGAGGTGCAACATGAGGACTTCCTAGGGGTCAACCATCCTAGTACTACTCTCGCCCAAGCACGCTTGACTTCGGAGTTCTGATGGGATCCGATGCTTTAGTACCGGTATGATCACACCCGAGTCATGTTGGCCATTCGGCGGCGAAGTGCACGTTACAGCCAAGGGTGGGCGAGGCCCCTGTGCATGGATCGCATGCGGTCGATTCGACCTCGTCACGTTGAAATCATCATAACTTTAACTAATGACCTCAGAATCGCTATTACGATCCCAATCCAGAAAGCTCTCATCGGATCCCACGCGCGGGTGACTGCGAAGCGGTCACGACAAATTTTGAGCCCGAAAACAATCCCCTCGAACATCTATGGCACCGATTTTCATTGCGCTGAAGTGCACGTCGCGACCGGGGACGGGTGGGGCCCCTGTGCATGGTTCGCACGCGGTCGATTCGACCTCGTCGCACTGAAATCATAGTAACTCTCTCTAATGACCTCGAAATCGCTATTGTGACCCCGATCTGAAAAGCTCTCCTCGGGCCCCACGTGCGGGTGACTGCAAAGTGGTCATGATAAATTTTGAGTCTGAAAACAATCCCCTCGAACGTCTACGGCACTGGTTTTCGTCGCTCGGTCACGAATAGGGGTGCAACAACATGGTCTTCATGGGGATTCTCCCATCCGGGCACTACTCACGCGCAAGCATATGCTTAGCTTCTGACATGATCCAATGCTTTGGTGTCGGTGCTACTGCGCCAAGTTGCATAGGTTGTCCGGTGCCGGGAGCACATCACGACCGGAGCGCCCGTGCATGGGTCGCACGCGGGTCGATTCAACCATGTCGTCGTGACTTCCTTGAAGGATCTCAGATCCACTATTGCGGCCCCAATTCATGAAGCTCTCTTTGAACCTCACACGTGGGTGATTCCGAAAACATTACGACTGATTTCGGGCCCAAAAACAATGCCCCTCGGGAGTATGCGACGTTGGCTTTCATTGCTCGGGCTTCTCTTACTACTTTATTATTATCGATTTTCTCCTTTCTTCGATGGTCCTTCTCTTATGTCAATACTTCCCTTTTTGTTCAAGTCACTTCCATTTTTTTCCAAGTCACTTCCCTTTTTCTTTGTGAGTATCGGGAATATCCCCATTTATAGGTCCGAGATTCACATCCGTGAATTGAAAGGTCCGAATGATCAACTCCGCAATCAGTTGTTAGAATCAATAGGTGTTCAAATCGTTCATTTGAATAACTTTACTTGTTGGTTCCTATCGCGGTAACAGTCACAGTGCCCCAGCACAACCCACCTCCATATTTTCATTTTACGTTATTATTGACTAATTTAAAACTAACCACTATCCATAAAAAAATGAGTGAGGTAAAAAAATAAAAAAAATAAATATTGATTGCAATCAAGCAAAAACAATCTTCTAACCTACCCTTATTAAATAGTCAGAGATGTCAAGAAAATATTTATTTATAAAAAGGTGAGTTCATCTGTTTGATAATTTTCATCTTCATCACTTTTTCTATATTGATCATTTTATTTGGTAGTCGAATCTAAGAGTGATTATATCTTGACTCACTAATTCGAATGTTTGTGTGAGGCAAAAGAATAATCTTAGCATAATGGTGGAGTCCTTCATGTACTGTTTTCAAATTTTTTTTAAAAATTTCTTTTACATATATTAATTACCCTTTTAACGCTTTAAGTGGAAGTACTAATTTCAAATCATTGTTCTAATATCTTCCTTCCTTGTTTAGCTTATACATTTCAGAATGAAACCAAAGAGGACTCACCAAAAAGATTTTGTATGTATTGGTTGGTACTCAGAGGCCTCAGAGTTTAAAGACTTAATCAAAGATTTCTTTTTTTCTTTTATAATAAATATCCTTTAGTAATTAGATAAACCCAAAAATTCATATAAAGATTGAAGAATAAGAGAAGATGGAGATTGATACTTTATATAATTAGTGAATTAGTGAGTGCGAGAGGGAACTCATTCAATTCCTTTGTGCTGAAAGATTAAGCCTCAAAAGTCATTCACCACAACTCTCATCTTGACTTTTGATAGAAAATTTTGGTCAACTGTTCTTGCATGAAAAGTCATCATCTTTGGCTGCTTCTTACTACACCTTCGTGAAGAACAACATTGAATCGAATGTCCTCCCTCCAAAAGACAGTTCATTTGACCATGGAAATATTACTGTAACGCAACCATTCCTCATCCTCGCAACTCTGGTTCATTTAAAATGAGATTACCATTGACGTCGCATCCATCTGTTATCATATATGGCAGCAAGTCTTACCTGTTCCAAACGTAGGTGGATAAGATCTGATTGAAGGAAAAGGAGGCTGGTGATGTTGAATGCTGTGCGCTTCTCTTCTTCCTCTCTGATACTAGTTTAGTAACAGTGTTGGATTTTCTCCATAACCTCTTCTAAAATAATCTGCAGTATCTTGAAATGAATCAAAAGTATATATTTATATTAATTAAAAGATAAAATATAAATATTTTAAAATATTAAAAAAATCTATTGTATCTTAACATATTCATCCTCATCTAACTAATTTAGATCTATCAATTATTTTATTCTAACTAATCAATAGTAACTAATTGAATTAATCTTAATACATCCCCTTAATTCAATTAATTATAACTTTAATTTATTTTTGGAAAAAATAAAATTTTTCTTTTGCCAAAGCTTTTGTGAAGATATCAAAAGTTGTTCCTCGGTGTTGCAGTAATCAATTTGAATCTCTTCTTTATCAATCAATTCACGAATAAAATAATATTAGACTTCAATATGTTTGGTACGCCCATGGAAAACATGATTATTTGTCATTGCAATAACATACTTGTTATCGCAATAAATTTTAGTTAGTCCAGAAAGAAGTAGAAGAATTAGTAGAGAAAACTATGAGTATTTTCAATCTATAGTACCTTGAAATGAATCAAGAGTACCTATTTATATTGATTAAATTATAAAATATAAATATTTCAAAATACTAAAAAACTTCATTGTATCTCAACATATTCATCCTCATCTAACTAATTTAGATCTATCAATTATTTTGTTCTAACTAATCAATCATAACTAATTGAATTAATCTTAACACACCCCCTTAATTCAGTTAGTTATAACTTTAAGTTATTTTTAGAAAAAATAAATTTTTTCTTTTGCCAAAGCTTTTGTGAAAATATCAGCAAGTTGTTCCTCGGTGTTGCAATAGTCAATTTGAATCTCTTCTTTGTCAACCAATTTACGAATAAAATAATATCTTAATATATTTGGTACGCCCATGGAAGACAGAATTATTTGTCATTGCAATAGCAGACTTGTTATCGCAATAGATTTTAGTTGGTCCATCTTGATTTTCTTGAAGATCTGCTAGAATTCTTCGAAGCCAAACTGTTTGACATGCTACACTTGTGGCCGCACCATACTCTGCCTCAGTGCTTAAGAGAGTAACACATTCTTATTTTTTTGTTGTCCATGAAATCACACCTGAGCCAAGGCTGAAAATAAATCCTGAAGTAATTTTTCTATAATCTGCACAACCAGCCCAATCACTATCAATATACAAATATAACTTAAAATCTTTTCCCTGTTCATAACGAATGCCATAATTGAGAGTCCTTCTGATATATCTAAGAACTCTTTTAGTTGCTCCAAAGTGATGTTTGCTAGAACTGTGCATGAATCTGGATAACAAGTTAACTGTAAACATAATATCTGACCTTGAGTGTGTGAGATACATCAACCCTCCAATTAAACTTCTATATTATTGCTCATTTATTTTTTCCACTCCATCATCTAATAGATATTTATCATCTGTATTCATTGGAGTACTCACTGGCTTACAAGTTGACTTATGAAATCTTTTTAACAAATCTTTAGCATATTTTTCTTGGCACAAAAAAATTTCATCTGCATCTTGAATAATTTCCATTCCCAAGAAATAGTGTATAAGCCCCAGGTCAGTCATTTCAAATTTTAATGTCATATTTTTTTTAAATTCGATAAGCATATCTGATGAGTTTCCAGTATAAATCGTATCATCCACATATAAACAAACCATAAGAATCTTTATCCCTTGAATTCTTATATATAAAGTTGGCTCACTTAAAACTTTTCTGAAAATTATGTTGAAGAAAATAATTGTCAATCCGACTATACCATGCTCTTGGTGGTTGTTTTAAGCCATATAATGCTTTATCTAATTTGTACACTTTATCTTATGATCCTTTAATTTCAAATCCTTCGGGCTGCTTAACATAAACTTCCTCTTGCAACTTTCCATTCAGGAATGATGATTTAACATCAAATTGATAAATCCGTATTTTTTTTTGGGCTACCAATGCTAATATAGTTCTAATTGTCTCAATTCTAACAACTGGAGAAAAAGTTTCTAAAAAATCAATACATGAAATTTGAGTATATCCTTTGGCAACCAAGCGGGCTTTATGTTTTTGCAACGAGTCATCAGTATTAAATTTTGACTTGTACACCCATTTAACTCCAATTGCTTTTTCCTGGAGGTAAATCTACCAATTCCCAAGTCTTATTTTTCTCTATAGCTTGTAACTCATCATTCATTGCTTGTACCCATTCTTCTTTCGAGTTGCAACTTCAAAACAAGTAGGTTCGAATGCAAGACATGCAAAATCACCAGATTGATATATTTCTGAAATACTATGAAATTTTCATGGAGATGATTCGGTATTTGAGTCATTCAAAATATGAGAAGAGTCAGATGAGGTATTAAAATGCAATGGATCATCTGCTTTATCTACTTCTTCTTCTACATATATTATTGTTTCAACTGCTTCAGAGTTCCAAGCTTCTTCTTCATTAAAAATAACATCACGTCTTATAACTAATTTTTTTGTTGTAGAATCAAAAAGTCTAAAACATTTTGTCTCATTACTATACCCAACAAATATGCATTTAATACTTTTCTCATCAAGTTTACTTCTTTTTTCAACAGGAATACAGAAGTAAGCAGCACAACCAAATACCTTTAAATGACTTACTTTTGGCTTTTTGTTTAACCATGCTTCATAAGGTGTTTTTCCTTGTACTGCCTTGGTAGGAAAACGATTTAGTAAATACACCGATGTATTCACAACTTCTGCCCAAAACTCCATTGGTACTATTTTTTCTTTAAGCATACATCTAACAGTCTCAACCACCACTCGATTTTTTCGCTCTATCACTCCATTTTGTTGGGGGGTATAGTTTGTAGTGAGTTCCCTGTGAATGCTTGTATTCTTACAAAAATAAAAAAAATCTTTGAAAGTGAATTCCATCAATACAGAGTCTTAATAAAACAACCACTTTATTTTTCCACAAATATTTTGAAATTTTTAAAAACTTGAAAAACATCAGCCTTTTCTTTGATAAAATATACCCACATCATTCTTGTACAATCATCTGTAAATAGCACAAAATATCTACTTTCACCTTCTGAGATAGTTTTCATAGGCCCACAAATATCTGCATGCACAAGTTCCAATCGATTTTTTGCCCTCCAAGAATGACCTGTTTGAAAGGTATTTCTATGTTGTTTTCCATAAATACAGGATTCACAAACTATATCTTTATTTTTAATTTTTGGCAAGCAACTACCATATTTTTTTGATTTAATAGTTCTAGTCCATCATAATTCAGATGACCATATCTTCTATGTCATAGTGTTGATTCATCAGTAGTAGTAGCAACGAATATCAGTAGTAGTAGCAACGAATGCATATAAGGAGAAATCCGAAAGTATCAAGGAAAATATTTTATTTTTTGTCATCCTTACTGTTGCTACTAATTGACCAATTTTTTTTCATGAATCAAACATTTTTATCATAAAAATAATATAATATTCTTTTCTCATCAGTTATCCTACATTGATGAGATTCTATTTTAAACCAGGAATAAACATCACATCATTAATAATTTTTTTACCAGATTTGGTGTTTACAACAATTGTTCTTTTTCCTTCCACTTGAATTTTGTTGTCATTCCCCATCAGCACTGTAGATCGGGCTAAGTCATCGAGTCTTTGAAATAAGTTTTTATCCCCTGTCATATGATTACTATATCAACTATCCAAAAACCATACAGAACTAGAATATTCTTCATCAGATGCTATAGAATATTTTCTTCATTCATTTCTTCACTATTATTTTTCTCATGATAATTTGTTTGATTTTTATTCCAGCAATCTTTTTCAAGATGTCCATATTTTTTACAGTAAGAGCAAAGAGGAACATTTAGATTTTTATTTTTATACCAGCAATCTCTTTCAATATGTCATATTTTTTTACAACAAACGCATTGCCGGGTTTCTTTATTACCTTCATTTGATTGACGTCTTCCTCTACCATTTTGATCTCTCCCTTGAGATCTGGTTTCTGAAATTTTATTCTGTTCCTTTTTTTTTATCTATTTTCATTTGGAGAGCATGTTCTGAAATCTCATCTGAAGATTTGTTCAATTATTGTTCATAAACTAAAAGAGAACCCATTAATTCATCAATAGATAATATGCTTGTATCTTTAGCTTCTTCTATAGCAGTAGAGACCATATCAAATTTTGGAGATAAACTTCGTAAAAATTTTTCTACTACAATTTGATCTTTTAGGTTTTCACCGTACGATCTCATTTGATTCACAATAAAAGAAACTTTTGAAAAAAAAATCAGTGATCGATTCTGAATCGTTCATTATAAGAGTTTCGAACTCACGACGAAGAATTTGAAGCATTAAAATTTTTACCTTTTCTGTGCCTCCAAACACATATTTTAATATCTTCTAGGCTTTTGTTGATATTAATGTCATCATGATTCGGGAAAATAGAGAATCGTTTATTGCTTGTTGTAGCATATAAAGAGTTTTTGCATCTTTTTACATATTTTCATTCATATGATCCTTTTGATATTAGGATCCTATATATCATACTCAATAAAATAATTCTCTACCAAATTCCATAAGCCTTGTGAAATAATAAGAGTTTTCATCTTAATAGTCCAAAATTGATAATTGTCACCTTTTATAATAGAAATAAGTTGATTATGAACACTTACTCTAATACTTGTCATCTTCTTGTTTGTTTTTTCTGGATCTATTAGCTTTCCATTCTTTTTACCGACGTACTCTTGATTCTGATATCACTGTTGATTTTTCTGCAGAACCAAAAAGAGAAGTAGAAGAACTAGGAGTATTTTCAATATATAGTACGAACCAAGAGTACATATTTATATTGATTAAAAAATAAAATATAAATATTTTAAAATATCATAAAAATCTATTGTATCTCAATAGATTCATCCTCATCTAACTAATTTAGAGTTATTTTGTTCTAACTAATCAATCGTAAGTAATTGAATTAATCTTAAGAGCATGAGCAACCGAAGCTTACGCACGTCGGTATTCGCCATGACATAGCCAATTGAACTCCAAAAGCTATAAAGCCCAATGCACCAAATCCCACATACAGAGACCTGATGACGAAAGCCAAAACCCACTCCGGTTCAACTGCGCCACCATCGAAGAGAGAGAGAGCGAGAGAGAGAGAGAGAGAGAGAAGGGCGAGTTGGGTTGGATGAGGTCCCAAAGTTGATGATGTTCTCCACGAAGAGAAAACTCCAAAGGGATAGCAACTTGTGGAGATGGAGATGGAGATGGAGATGGAGATGGAGACGGTGGTACGAAAGCCAAACCTAAGCCATGCAAACCTTTTCGATCTCATCCATGCTTGGCTTTACCTAACCCCAAACCATATTTCCATTAGTTTAGATGGTTAAAATATTAAGATCCCATTTAACATACGGATGATAAAAATAGACTCTCGAGTACATACACATACGCTGATCGATAGGAAATTTATAATCTCTACGTAAATATAATTTCATACAATTATTCTATTTTATTAATACAAATGAATAGGTACATACTATTTAAATTTATTAGTTATTTTTTTATTATTTTGGAATCTAAATATTGAGTTAAGTTAAATCGATTCAATTGAATGTGTTTGAAAAAAAAGAAGGAAAAGAAAGAGGAATAGTAACATGAAGACACCTTTGTCGTATTGAGAAAGGAGAACCATTTTTACGGAAAATATAACCAAAACATAAATCTTCTGTCAGAGAAAAAAAAAAAAAACTGAAGAGAGAGACTGGTAAGAATATTCAAATTTGAATCTCATATAATATCTAGCCTTACGTATTGATATTGAAATTATTTGATGTATATGATGAATGTGAATATTGTTATATTAATAAATTAAATGATGAAGAAATTACAAAACCTATCAAATATGTATATTAATTATCAAAAGTAAATAAATATATTAGAAAAAAATTACATACATAATGTGTAGATGTACCTATTTCACTCACATATTAAAATTCATTTTTGACACATAATGTCTGACCCACTTTTATCCCTACCCTATTCATACATCTTTGATATAATATTATGGTATTGTACGATGTGTGTGTGTGTGTATATAGTATACCTAGAAGCTTCTCTCTCTATGTGTTGTTGCTCTTCTTCCCCAGTGTTTCCCTCCCTCCCTCCCTCCCTCCCTCCCTCCCTCTGTCTCCTCTCCTCATTTAAGCGGCCTCCGCATACTTCCTCTAATTATGACTCCCTCTGTTTGGAGGAAGGAGAAGAAAGAAGGAATCCAATTCCACAACTCTGCCGTCGTGGTTGGAGAAGCAAATTGAGGCGGAAAGACAACTCCCGACGCTATCCCTTTCCTGGTGTTGTCAGTTTTTCTAGGCTATCCAAGTCGCCATGTGTCGAATCCCATAAGTACGAGTTTCCACTACTCTCCAGTGTTGGCTGGAGGTCAATCGTGCTCGGATTGGAATGGGGATTGGAATGGGAAAGATGAGATCCTGGGAATCGAGTTGGTGAATGAAAGATTCCAATTTTTCGTCCTTCTGAGCAGGCTGTGTATGACTTGAATTCGTGTTTGGTTTTGGCTGCTGATTTCGTCGTAAAGATTGGATTTTTTTTTTTTTGCCCTGCGAAATCGCTCAATTTTCCTTTTGCTTGTTTGCTTCTTCGCAGAAGACGAAGCCTTGTTTGAATGCGACTGGAGGCAGAGAAAGAGCCAGGGAACGCTAGATCTCGCCAGCCACGGATAGACAATATGCGGACTTCCGTCGCCGCCGCCACCGCCGCCAACACCACCAAGAAGAAGCAGAAGAAGAAGAAGAATGGGTCGAAGCTGCCGCCGGATGGCGGTGCCTCTACGGCCACCGTCGGGATCCTCTCCTTCGAGGTTGCCAGCGCCATGTCCCGCGCCATCGGCCTCTACCGCTCCCTGTCCGAATCGGAGATGGCGCGGTTCCGCTCCCAGACCCTCACCGCCTATGGTGTCAACCACCTCGTCTCCTCCGACGAGCCCTTTGTTCTCTCCCTCGCCCTAGCCGAGAAGCTGGACGACCTCAACCGCGTCGCCGCCGTCGCCGCCCGCCTTGGCCGCCGCTGCTCCCATCCCGCTCTCCTTGGCTTCGAGCACGTGTACTCCGACCTCCTTGCCGGCCGCGTCGATCCTTCCGGCCTCGGCTTCCTCTCCAGGGACATGGCCGGGACCATCCGCAAGATAGAGCGCTTCGTCTCCGCCACCGCAGCTCTCTACGCCGAACTGGAGGTTCTCACGGAGCTGGAGCAAGCTGCCAAGAAGTTCCACCAGAACCCGGCCCACCACGCGAGCCGCCAGGCCTTCGACCAGAAGATCCAGTGGCAGCGGCGAGACGTTAAGCACTTGCGTCACTCCTCCCTTTGGAACCAAACTTTCGACAAGGTCGTCCTCCTCCTCGCCCGAGCTGTCTGCACCATCCATTCTCGGATTTGCCTCGTGTTTGGGGATACAATCGGCACCCTGGATTCCCTAGTTTGTGATCAAAGTTGTCAGCTTTCAGACCAAAGTGTAAGTCCAGTTCAGCACCCAATTCATTCAGGGTCTCTAAGATCAGGTTCCCTTGATAGCAAGTCTGTGAAGATCCCTGCCGTGGCTTCTGATGCAGTCACTGGTGTTAATTTCCGGGGAGAGGGTCTCCGATTCCACTGTGGAGCAAGTCCCGGGCGCCTTTTCATGCAGTGCCTCAGTTTAGGCAGCTCTACTCTATTGAAGGATAGCGATGAGCAGTCGGAGAAGGAGAGTTGCATCAGTCGGCCTGCTATTGGTGCTTTGGTTCCATTTAGTGATGAAATAGTGCAGAATACAAGTGGAAGATCAAAATTTGGGCCGAGTGAGGTAATGATGCTTGCGGCACCCTCCACCGTGGGTGGATCAGCTCTTGCATTGCATTATGCAAACATCATAATTATCATTGAGAAGTTACTAAAGTATCCGCATTTGGTTGGGGAGGATGCAAGAGATGATTTGTACCAGATGTTGCCCTCAAGCTTAAGAGCAGCTCTTAGAAAGAGCCTGAAGTCGTATGTGAAGAATTTAGCTATTTATGATGCTCCTCTTGCACACAATTGGAAGGAAGCACTTGCTAAAATCTTGAGCTGGCTACTACCCATGGCTCATGATATGATTCGTTGGCAGACCGAGCGGAACTTTGAGCAACAGCAAATAGTGTCGAGAGAAAATGTTCTGTTGCTTCAGACTTTACATTTTGCTGACAGGGAGAAGACAGAGGCGACTATCTGTGAGCTTCTGGTAGGATTGAACTATATTTGTCGGTATGAACAGCAGCAAAATGCTTTACTGGATTGTACAAGTAGTCTGGACTTTGATGATTGTATGACATGGCATATGCAGTACATTTCTCAGCTCCACTTGTAATTCATCAAAATTTAAAGAAAGATGTGGTATTTCGAATTTTACCTTTTCCCATTTCTGCATCCAGCAAAGGAAAAGATTTGCTGATTTTTCTTCTCTAAGGTACAAATTCTGATTTCTAATGTATATGAATCTTCTGTTCAGAATTCAATGATTAAGCTTATAGAAATTTCACATTTTCATTCACTGTGATTTTTCATGACTGTCACATTGTTAAATTTTATGTGTATTCCTTTCAGCTTTTATCTGTATGGTAAACTTACAAGACGGGTACACCATAACTCTCATTTACATTGCAAGTTTGTTTGCTTGTATGACTTGTATACATGTTTCAACTTTTATGAATTCACTAGCAAAAACATGGTTGATTGGAATTGATACTCCTAGAACTGAACTGTACATAGTTAAATGACAACACTTATGCTTAGTGTCTACCTTATGCTATATAAGTTCCTTATTTCATGGTTTGCCAATTCCTTAGTAAGTATATTTCTTTAGCCATAGAGTCGGAGAACCTCCTCCAGCTTCACATATCTCTATCATCTTCTCAAGTATATGGTCTTGAATATGATGTATCTATCACTTGACAATAATAAGCCTATGAAAGAAAAGTACCATTTAGGATTTACAATCTTATGGTTCTACAATCTAAATTCCTCTGGTCCTTGTACTTGTTTTTCAGATAGGTATTACAAACATGAATAGTCAGAGGCCTTCTCATAGGAGGATTTTAAATGTTAATATTTCTAATTTTCTTCTCTACCTACTTTTATAATCCATGAAGTGTTTTTTGTGCAACTACGAACAGTGTAACAGGTCCCTATGTTTATCTAAGTAGCAGTGGCCTATGTTTGTCTTGCAAGTTGGTAAATAATGAAGGATCGAGGTGCTAATGAGCTGACATCAGGCAAGGGAGCTGTGCCAGTTTCCTTCTCATCACAAACAAACATACTTTCCGGTATATCCTTTTCATGGGTTTGTGATGTTGACTTAATATTTTTTTCTCATTGGCCTATGGTGATACAAAATTGTGTGCGGCACCTGTTTGTGGAATGTTGACATGTTTTATTCCATTCTCCATGTTCCTTGGTAATAATCCACTAATGAAACATCCCTTTGTATTATAAATGTCCATTATTTGACTTCTTTTTAAAAGTTCCAATTCAATTAATAATACCTAGTGTTTCAAGATTAATTCATCAGAGATTTTTTGAAAATAATATAGCATCGAGCCTTCTCTTGTCCGTGGACTGTAATATATTTTCATGCCTATGAATCTTTCTAGTCAGTTGCATTTCATCCCAGTAGTAGCCATTTGTTGTAGCATAATGACAGTAGGCAACAGTTTAAGAGCAATATTAAGTATGCTATGCTATGGTTCTAAAGGAAATGGATACATGCCAATTGATTCCCGACATTACTAAGCGGGTAATATTGAATATTTGGTTAGACTGATGAAAACCTTATTTTCGGCATAAAATCTGATTTATGGTAGATTTTGATGAACTTTTGCTTGTGTCTCAGGTGTTTGTAAGATTCAGCTGGTGATGACCACTGTGAACAATGAGGTAGTCCTCCTTGATGAGCGATTAACTTTGGCAAGGTGGTCTCTATGGTTGCAAGACTTGTGTGGCTTTTGTTAATAGCATGCATACACATGCTCACAAAAATATGGTGTTTAAGCAATTGTTAGTGATAGCAGAAGTTTTTACATGGCGAAAATGTTGGTGTTCATTTGTTTGACTTGGTGGGTGGGTTCTCAGAAGCGACCAAGCGTTCAACCTGGCATTTTTTTTTTTTTTTTTTGTCTTTCTCCAATTCAAACATTTGAATTGGAGGCAGGTGCTACTGGCCACAGATCTTATGGTGTATTATTTATTATTCATGCATGACAGTGCAGCTTCCTGTTCTTAAATGTTGGGCCCATTTGGTTGAAGCTATTAATGGTGGAATTAAAGCTGGATAGAGACTGGGAGGAGTGGGCAGGAGGAAGATGAGCATTCTCATGTGCTAACCTTTGATGCTGAATTAATGGTGCATTAATGTCTTTTGTGTCAGAATGATGGCCAGCTGCTGCTCAGTTTTGTTGCAGGAGTCTACGGCAATGTTGGGCTCCATTTCCTGCCTTCTTCTTCTTCTTCTTCTTCCTTTGAACACGATAGATTTGTTCGTTCCGGGCGATTATTAAATCCATCAAAACCAATAGCATAGTTTGGTCAGGAAATCTTGGTTTGCTCTCAAGATTCAAGCAGGTTTACTCCGAGATTTATCTCCTCTTTTTATTATTGTTTTCTAATATCATCATGGTTTAGTTTCATATTAGAAATGAGTTGTTAATATTTGAATTGATTTATAAGGGCTAGATGAGTTTACTATCATTGAATCCACTGAGTAATTAAACTCTCATTAAAATGATAAAAATAGTTAAAATGTTTTATCATTTTAAAATGATAAAATTGTTTTCTAACTCTCATTAAAATGATAAAATAGTTAAAACGTTCAAAAAAGAAATAGAAAGTAGAAAAAAATTAATGATATTGGACTAAGGATATTTCATTGCACCGTATAAGTGTTGGTTAAGAAGCACTTAAAGGAATAATTAGACTTTGATCTTTCTATGTGTAGGATCATAAAAAAAAAATCATAAAGATATTTTTATCATTCATAATATGATTGATAAAAAAAAATTTAAAAAAAATCTGAAAAATAGACAGGAGAAATAACTCCCCAAAGTAGTAGAACTTTGGGAGTGAAGCAATAGTTTAAAGATGTCTTAAGAATCGCACAAGAGGGTAAAATATATATATATATACAAGGAAAAAAGAAAAAAATATATATAAAAGGAGATGTTATGTGTTTCCATTAATGTTTCTACAATGCATGCAGAGAGAGAGAGAGAGAGAGAGAGAGAAAGACTCGTAGCTAGTTCTGAGAGTGTTTTTTTATCTACTTCTGTCGGAATGGTGGGTCAAGCTTTGGTAGATGATTAGCCTCACATGAATTATGAGATATTTCACTGTTCCTTGAGAAGACTGCATCTATAGTGATATGACAAATGTCGACCTGGCCGTCAAGTCATCACACCCTCGGACAGCTGACCCGCTAACGTGGCCGACCCGACGCAGGTAACCGGTCGGATATACGGGGGGCGCCAGTGGTCGTACAACCGACCTGACACAGGTAAGATCGGTGCCCCCCACCTACAAACGCACGCATCATTGCAAGGACGGCAAGCATGGTGGAGGGTACGACGGCATTGTAAGCCATAAATGCGGTAAGGTCATCAGGTACGAATGATCTACAGCACCCACTATAAAAGCTCCAGCACCTCTACGGGGCAGGGGGGTGAGAAAAAGACCAATCCACGAACTAACTTGATCTTCGGAGGGGTCACGTCGAGGACCTACCCGACCCGACCTTCTTGCAAGAGTCGGCGGCCGACCCGAATTGGAGTACTCCCTCTTCACCCGGACTCCACCACTCCAACAGCCGACCTCCCAAGCCGAGCTTTGAATCACTACACATTCGGGCGGGCTCCCACTTCGTACCGAGGAGACCACGGGCGAGCTAGCGCACACGGGCCTGAACCAGCGAGTGCTTGCTCAGCAGACTCGGAGGCTAAACGCATCTACTAGGCAAGCACCAGATTCTCCACTAACATTTTGGCGCTAGAAGGAGGGCCGATGTCGCCAGAACGCCCATTCACGGATTCGGGTATGGAGCGCTAGACGGAACCTGACCACCCTCGACCGACGGAGGAGGTCGCGGCTGCCATGCCAACCCCCAACCGTTTTTGGAGGATGATGACCAACCCGGGGTTCCCCTCACCCGCATCAAACCCCGCGCCACTCATGGTCACGGCAGAGGCTTTCCTCGGCCTCACCAGCCAGGTCCAAGCACTAGCGGGGATGGTGTAGACCATAATCCCATACCTACCCCAACTTGTGCATTCAATAGCTCACCAACCAGCCCCCCCCCCCCAACGGTACCCCCGCAAATGGAGTCACCGACGGCCCCAAACCGGGGAATCCCGCCCGACGTTGAGGCACCACCATCTCGGGTCGCCGAGGTCCTCCTAGCTTCGCCAACCCCGACGCCAACCCGATCCCAAAGTCGCTCTTACAATCCAGCACCGACTGAACTTGATCTCGACACCTTATCGACCGACTCCACCGACTCCTTGAGGGAGCAAGTTCGCCGAGTCCATCAGCGACTTGACGAAGTCCAGAAGGAAGTCCTCAGATCGAAAGAAGAGACTGGGGAAAGCTCTAAAGGGGGCTCCCCGTTCACCCCCGAGATACAGTCCAAGCCCCTCCCGGCCACCTTCAGGATCCCAGCCCTCGAGCCCTACGATGGCAGCGGTGACCCGATGGAACATGTTGCCCCATTCCGCTCCCAAATGGGCCTTTACGACACTTCGGAGGCGCTGATGTGTCGAGCCTTCCCAACCACCCTTAGGGGATCGGCCAGAACCTGGTATGCTCGTCTCAAACCCGCGTCCATACCATCATTTGACGTGTTGGCAAGAGAGTTCGAGTTGAACTTTTTGGCAAGTGCACGCCCGAGGCCTACCACAGCCTCACTCCTCGGAATGGCCCAAGGGAGCGATGAGCCCCTCTCCCAGTTCGTAGGAAGATTCACATCACAAGTCCAGGGCATCCCCGACCTCCATCCGTCCCTGGCCATCCAAGCATTCCTGACGGAGCCATCAAGGTTCTTTTGGTCGTTGATCGAGCGACCACTAACAACTCTGCCCGAGATGTTGCAACGGGCGCATCAATATGTGGCGGCCGAGACGCTAATAGCTGGCAAGCGAGACGAGACGAAACGCTCCCAGGGGGAACAGTCTCGTGGGCATCTGGCCCCACCTCCGAAGAGAAGAGAGGACAGGTCGGGCTTGCTGCCAGCCAGACCTCCCCCGATCCCCCTCAACTCAACCCGAACGGAGATCTTCTTCCAAATACGAGAAAAGGGGCTCTTGAAGGCACCAAGCCCGATGAAGTCGCATCCCGAGCGGCACGACAAGAGGAGGTACTGTCGCTTCCACCGAGAATATGGTCACGACATTGAGGAATGTCGTGACCTCCAGTACCAAATTGAAGACCTTATCCGGCGCGGGCACCTGTGGCGATATGTCCGCGAACAACCCCCTCTCCCAGACGGTCGGCCCTCCCGAGACCTGTCTCCCCGACCGCAGGGCCTGGTCGAAAAATAGATCGATGTCATCTTTGGCGGTCCAGCATCAGGCGGCAATAGCTCCTCGGCGCGAAAAGCATACGTGCGATCCGAAGCCGAAAAGAGGCCGCTACATCATGAAGACCTCGACGTCACATTCAGGTCGGAAGACGAGGAGCACTCATCTCACGATGACGCGCTAGTAATCTCAATCCGCATGGCCAATGCCTACGTTAAGAGGGTCATGATCGACACGGGGAGTTCGACCGACATCCTGTATTTCGATGTCTTTCAACGGTTGGGATTGACCGACCTAGACCTCACCCCCCCTAACATCTACCTTGACAGGGTTCACTGGGGATTTCATCTCTCCCATGGGAACAACCACGATCCCTGTCACGTTCGGGGGGGGAGCCGAGATCAAAGACTCTGTTGGTATCATTCATGGTGGTCAAGCTCCCATCTGCGTACAACGCCATCATCGGGCGCCCGACCCTCAATCGGCTCAGGGCGGTCGTGTCAACGTACCACCGGGTGTTGAAGTTCCCGACTCAAGCTGGGGTCGGCGAGGTCAAAAGTGACCCAAGGGAATCCAGGCAATGCTACTTAATGGCGACAACGTTGTGCAAGAGGCCGAGAACCGAACCATTCGATGCCATGCCCCTAGGTCCAAAAGAAAACACCCGAGACACCCACTCTGCGGAAAGAGTCCTAGAACTGTCACTGGACCAGAACCGCCTTGATAAGCTGGTAAAGGTTGGGTCGGAGCTTGCGGAGAATCAACAAGTTCAACTGATAGATTTTCTGCGGAAGAACGACGATCTCTTCGCATGGACCCCAAACGACATGCCGGGGGTCGACCCAGAGATCGCCCAACATTACTTAAACATCTCCCCCGACGCCCGACCTGTGAAGCAGCGTCCGTACAAATTCGCTCCGGACCGACATAAGACTATAGAAGATGAGGTCACTCGCCTATTGGACGCACAACTTATCGAAGAAGTGAAATACCCGACCTGGTTGTCCAATGTTGTACTTGTCAAAAAAACAAATGGAAATTGGCGAATGTGCGTTGATTATACTGACCTCAATCGGGCTTGCCCGAAGAACTGCTACCCACTTCCCCGCATCGACCAACTTGTGGATGCCACGTCGGGGCATCAGCTGCTTTCCTTCATGGATGCATTCTCAGGGTACAACCAAATCCAAATGGCCCCGAGAGACAAAAGAAACACGGCCTTTATCACTCATAACGGAACATATTGCTACAAGGTGATGTCGTTCGGATTGAAAAATACCGGCGCGACCTACCAGCGGCTCGTGAATCGTATGTTCAAGGACCAGGTCGGAAAGAACATGGAGATTTATGTAGATGATATGATCGTCAAAAGCCGGCATGCCGAGACCCACCTCTCCGACCTGGAGGAGACATTTCGCACGCTGACAAGATGCGTCTCAACCCGGTTAAATATACTTTCAGCATCACATCCGGGAAGTTCCTCGACTTTATAGTACATCAATGGGAAATCGACGCCAATCCCGACAAGATAAAAGCGATACAGGAGATGCAACCCGCTAGGACTATAAAAGAGGTCCAATGACTTACGGGAAGGTTAGCAGCCCTAAGCCGCTTCATTTCCCGAGCTGGAGACAAGAGTTCTACCTTTTTTCGCGCACTGAAGTCGGCAAAAGACTTCAAATGAACCCCTGAATACGAGAAAGCATTCCGCCAACTCAAGAGTCACATCGAGAACCTACCGCAACTAGCCTCGGTGAAGGATGGGAAGCCCCTCGGCTTATACCTCGCTGCGACCGACCTGACGGTTAGCTCGGTCCTGGTAACACTCGATAAAGCCGGGGAAAGGCCGATCTACTACACTAGCCATGTTCTGGCGGGGCCTGAGCTCCGCTATGCCCCCATAAAAAGGATAGCTTTGGCGCTGATCCTAGCTTCCAGAAAACTGAGGTCGTATTTCCAGACACATCCCATAAAAGTAATAACCGACCAACTCTTGCGTCAGATCCTTTCTAAATTTGATGTTGCAGGTCGGATGCTCAAGTGGTCGGTAGAGTTAGGGGAATTCGATATCGAATACGAGCCAAGAAAGACGATCAAAGGCCAAGTGCTCGCGGACTTCCTCTCGGAGCTTGCACCTCCAAAAGTCGTGGAGAACCCGAACCCTGGATGGACTCTACATATCGACGGCTCCGCCAACTCGGAAAGAGGAGGAGTCGGCTTGGTGCTCAAGGACCCCTCCGGCCACATCTGCTAACATGCCTTGCGATTAGGATTCAAAGCTATAAACAATGAAGCCGAATATGAAGCGCTCTTGTTCGGTCTTAAGGTCGCGGCCGAGCTGGGAGCAGAAGACATCGAGATATTCACCGACTCCCAACTCGTCGCTGGCCAAGTTAACGGCACGTTCGAGACCCGGGAAGTAGCAATGATCAAATACCTGGTCGAGGCGCAACTGATGATAGCTCGGTTTCGAAGGTATACCATCACTAAGGTACCTCGCAGCGAGAACGCGCAAGCAGACGCCTTGGCCAGGTTAGCTTCCTCCCGCGTGACCGACACACCGACCGGAGCAATGGTGAGGACCATCGGGCCCTCCATCGGTCCGACTATGATGACTGTTGATCAGGAAGACGGAGGCTGGACCGACGAGATCCTCCGCTTCAAACAAGCAGGAGTCCTCCCCGAGGACAAGGCGGCTGCCCGAAGAATCAAAAGGACGAAATCATGGTATTGCATCGTTAATGGCTGCCTCTACCGGCGAGGCTTCAGCCGACCCCTACTTCGCTGTCTGAACCTGACCGAGGCGCAAACCATCTTAGTTGAGATCCACGAGGGGATATATGGAGACCATGTCGACGCTCGCACCTTGGCACACATAGTCCTCATGCAAGGTTACTACTGGCCCACACTACGAAAGGATGTCCAAGCTTATGTTCAAAACTGTGAGCCATGCCAGAAGCACGCCCGATTCCAACATAAATCGATGGTACCACTCACGACTGCCGACTGCGCCTGGCCCTTCGCCCAATGGGGAATGGACCTCCTCGGCCCCTTCCTCCCAACCTCAGGACAAAGAATGTTTCTGATAGTCGGAGTCGACTATTTCACCAAATGGCTCGAAGCCGAGCCATTGGCCTCCATCACCGAGAGACAAGTTGAAGGGTTCGTATGGAAGAACATCATAACCAGGTTCGGCCTCCCTAGGGCCATCATCACAGACAACAGCACATAGTTCAATAATGCAAAGTTCAAAACATTTTGCCAAAGCTATCGCATCCAGCTGAAGTTCAGCTCGGTTGCCCATCCTCAAGCCAACGGGCTAGCCGAGGTAACAAACCGAGCCATTCTTGAAGGGTTGAAGAAAAGGGTCTCCAACGCTACGACTTCTTGGGTAGAGGAGCTCCCGAGTGTTCTATGGGCATTGAGAACGACTCCTAAAACCCCGACGGGGGAGTCCCCGTACAGCCTAGCATTCGGGACTGAAGCCGTGCTACCTCCCGAGGTGGTTTTTCCAACCCTCCGAGTCCAAACCCAACATCAGGAGGAGTCCGACCAACAGCTCCGTAGGAGCCTCGACCTATTGGAGGAGAAGCGTGTCGATGCTCATCTTCGAGCATTGGCCTACAGAAGAGCTGTCGCAAGAATCTACAACCGATGAGTACGCCCCCGACACGTCAGGACGGGCGACTTGGTGCTCCGAAAGACCGAGGTCAGCAACCCGACCCGGTCCCGCGGTAAGCTGGCCCCGAACTGGGAGGGTCCCTACCGAGTTATCGATGTTATCCGAGACGGGACTTATACGCTGGCAACGATGGAAGGACGGGTGTTGCCAAGAACCTGGCACATCACAAACTTGTAAAAAATTTACGCATGACAATGTCAGCAAAATGACCTGGCTTGTATTGCAACGATATCAGCAAAACAGCTTAACTTGTATTGATTTGGAATAAGTACAAAACAGGTCGGGAGCAAAGATGAGGGCTACCCGACCCGAGTTACAAGCTTCAAAAAAAAAGAAAAAAAAAGAAGTGGAGATCAAAATCAAGGCTCGGGAGGCACCGAGTCGTCAAAATCTTGTTGTCGCTCCATCGGCACTGAGTCGTCCTCGGGGTAGATGGTAAATAGATCTTCTTCGATGTCGGCATCAGGGTATCGGGCGCGAAAGCGAGCCAGCGCCACCCGATACCCGTATTCATAAGTAACTCGACCCATCCGCTTCAAACCCTCTTTGAAGCCGAGGGACCCCTTGTACTGGGCGACCGCCTGCCCCGGCAGTTCGGCTCGGGCATGCTCCAGGTCCTTCACGGCCTGCAGCAGCTCGTCATTCATCCTCCGAGCCCTGGTTCGGGCCTCCTTCAACAGCTGCTGGGCGTCGCCCAGATGGCCCCGTATCGCCTGCATCTCTTTCTCCGAGGCTTCGCGTCTGAGGAGCTCCTCGGCCCTTTCACCCTTTATTTTTTTGAGCTCCTCCCTCAGCCTGGACGCGCGTTCCTCGGCCTCGGCAACTGCCTCGGGTCCTCCCCTAGACTTCAGGGCGTCGAGCTCCTCTTGCAGCTACTTGACCCGATGGTCCATGAAGGTGATCAGTCAACCCGCATCATGAACCCGATCAACCAGCGCCATTTGAAAGTGTTGGCCTTGCACGAAAGGACAACCTTTAGAATGTAGCAAAGGAGAAAAACTCACATTACTAAGGCACAAGTCAGGAGGCTTACCAGGACCATCTCCTTGGTGGCTCGAGCCATCAGAACCTCAGAGGGGAGCGTGTATAGCTCCCGCGCCAGTTGGGGATGGAGAAGCCCCCTTCCATACTCCTCGGCTGCCGACGAGTTGTTCCACACTTTCGTCGAATTTTTCAGCCCCGCCCATCGAGCCTTTAGCTCCTTGTCGGGGTCTTGATGCCACAGGTCAGACATTAGCAGGGCATAATAGCCCTGGTCGCCCTTGTGAACCTTTGTTTTGAAAAGGTCCTTCATGGACCTCGGGCGCTCGTGGACCGGTGAAGCGGCCCCCTCCTCGGACTCAGCAGGTGCCTCCGGCCTCTCTGGCGATGCGGTAGGCTCCTTACCCTTGGAGCGGGAGCGGGACCCCCCCCCCCCCCCCCCCCCCGCCGACATGGGACTTGTGCTTTCTCGTCAGCACTTTCGTCTTCTTTTGTTGCTTCCCCGCAACTTCTGCCTGTTCAGTCGGGGGGGGGGGGGAGCCGGCCTTTTTGACGAAGCCCTCGGAGCCTCCCTCGCGGGAGACGCGCCGACCTCACGGGCGGTGGGGCGGCTCGGAGGAGCCAGTCACTCTCGGCATCCCGCGAAGCTCCCCGAGATCCATCCGGTCTACATCCTGACTTACAGGTCAATAAGAAATTAATAAAGCTAGAGCAAAGCGAAATGCTAGTACCCCTAGAGGCCAGACTCAAACCCGCCTCAGCGAGCCAAAGCTCGGTCATCTCCTTGATCGCACGAGAAGAGGAAAGAATCCCCTTCAGTCGGCCGACTAGGACGGTCTCCTCCTCGGACAGATAAGGGGGGGCGTTGCCAATCGGGTGAGCCGACTAGTTGAGCCCGAATCCCCAACCCAGACCACTAACGTAAAGATAGCAGGACTTCCAACCTTTGTTACTGGAAGGTGCCCTGCTGACCCTAAAACCAACTCGGGCGGTAAGATAATAACTGCCCCGACTCTTGCATAGGCAAAAACACGCCATGAACAAGTCCCGAGTCGGGATAATCCCGGCTCCTCAGCATTCACCCACGAGTTGGGCGCTACCTGGCTAGGAGAAATTCTCCACCATTTCAGGCACTCCTCAATCAGAGGATGCAAAAGAAACCGAAGACCGGCCTCCAAGGCATCTACCGAGATGCATATGCCAGGGACGTCCAAGCTATAAGGACGTTACCCCGTCTCTGGAACATGCAACCCGTATTCAGTCGGGATGCTGTACCGTTCCCTAATCACGGCAAGTGACCCCTCAGTCACCGCCGTGTCGAGATCATGATCTGACATCATGACCTCCAAATCCCTCTGAACCCTCGCGTCGACAGGCGACGGGGGCTCGGAAGACGCTCCCGAGGAACCAACCTCGGGATCACTCCGACTTGTCTCCCCCGCCCCCGAGGGAGAAACGACCCTGACACTAGTCGAGGAGTCCGACGAGGTCATCGCGACCTGTTCAAAAGGAGCTGCCGAGCTGAAAGGACGAAGGATGGCTATGGTGGTCCGAGATGGAGGCAGGAAGAAGGCAAAATGAACGAGTGAGGTCTCTGCCCAACCCCGCAACTAACTTATAGCGCCCAAGGGAGTCGTTTCAGCTTCCCGAGGTAAGAGGGAGCGCCGCCACCCCCGAAAAAGCACTCAGCGCATTAAAATGCGCCATAACTCTGACCGAAACCCTAGGCAGAGAATGGAAGATATATATATATATATATAATATTGTCCCATAGGTATGATAGTACACACATGATAATAAAGAGCAACTTCACCCTCTCGGCCAAATTTCCGGATTTATGCCCGACTTCGCCCTCTCGGCCAAATCTCCGGATTTGCGCCCGAGTTCACCCTCTCGGCCAAATCTCCGGACTTGCACCCGAGTTCACCCTCTCGGCCAAATCTCCGGACTTGCGCCTGAGTTCGCCCTCTCGGCCAAATCTCCGGATTTGCGCCCGAGTTCACCCTCTCGGCCAAATCTCTGGACTTGCGCCCGAGTTCACCCTCTCGACCAAATCTCCGGATTTGCGCCCGGGTTCACCCTCTCGGCCAAATCTCCGGATTTGTGCCCGACTTCGCCCTCTCGGCCAAATCTCCGGACTTGCGCCCGAGTTCACCCTCTCAGCCAAATCTCCGGATTTGCGCCCGACTTCGCCCTCTCGACCAAATCTCCGGATTGGCGCTCGAGCTCACCTCTCGGCCAAAATCTCCGAATTTGCGCCCGAGGTCACCCTCTCGGCCAAATCTCCGGATTTGCGCCCGACTTCGCCCTCTCGGCCAAATCTCCGGATCTACGCCTGAGTTCGCCCTCTCGGCCAAATCTCTGGATTTGCGCCCGACTTCGCCCTCTCGGCCAAATCTCCGGATCTGCGCCCGAGTTCGACCTCTCGGCCAAATCTCCGGATTTGCACCCGACTTCACCCTCGGCGAAAGCCCTACATTGCAATTCCCGAGCTCCTGCTCGGTCAGATCGACTCTTGATACATTGTAATTCCTGAGCTCCTGCTCGGTCAGATCGACTCTTGCTACATCGTAATTCCCGAGCTCATGCTCGGTCGGATCGACTCTTGATACATCGTAATTCCCGAGCTCCTGCTCGGTCGGATCGACTCTTGCTACATCGCAATTCCCGAGCTCATGCTCGGTCGAATCGACTCTTGATACATCGTAATTTTCGAGCTCATGCTCGGTCGGATCGACTCTTGCTGCATTACAATTCCGGAGCTCATGCTCGGTCGGATCGACTCTTGCTGCATTACAATTCCCGAGCTCCTGCTCGGTCGGATCGACTCTTGCAACATCATAATTCCCGAGCTCCTACTCGGTCGGATCAACCACCGCACCATTTGAAATCCCCAAGTCTGCACTCAGAACTAGTTCAGGGCGATCTCGAACCAGCGATTAAGCACAAGACCTCATCTTCGACACCCTCATCAGGCGCCTCGAGAAGGTCTTCCCGGGGGGGGGGAAGGGGGGGGGGGAGGGAGAATGATATGACAAATGCCGACCTGGCCGCCAAGTCATCACACCCTCGGACAGCTGGTCCGCCGACGTGGCCGACCCGACGCAGGTAACCGACCGGATATACGGGGGGCGCCAGTGGTCGTACAGCCGACCTGACACAGGTAAGGTCGGCACCCCCACCTGCAAACGCACGCCTCATTGCAAGGACGACAAGCATGATGGAGGGTACGGCGGCATGGTAAGCCATAAATGCGGTAAGGTCATCAGGTACGAATGATATACAACACCCACTATAAAAGCTCCTGCACCTCTACGGGGCAGGGGGATGAGAAAAAGATCAATCCATGAACTAACTTGATCTTCGGAGGGGTCACATCGAGGACCTACCCGACCCGACCTTCTTGCAGGAGTCGATGACCGACCCGAATTGGAGTACTCCCTCTTCACCCGGACTCCACCACTCCAACAGTCGACTTCTCAAGCCGAGCTCTGAATCACTACACATCCGGGTGGGCTCCCGCTTTGTACTGAGGAGACCACGGGCGAGCTAACGCACATGGGTCTAAACCAATGAGTGATTACTCAACAGACTCACAGGGCTAAATGCATCTACTAGGCAAGCACCGGTCTCCACTAACATGTAGCATTTCTTTTTCTCTAAAGATCATCATCGCATGCCTTTGTGCCTCTCATTGCAAGTCACTGTTTTTTACCTTCTTTTTTCTGCTACATTTTTTGCATTGCCAAGCAGAGGAGGAGGGGTTGTGTGGCGGCTTTACGAGGCGGCGATGCATTCGGTTGTGAATCATGCGACACGCGTGCACTCCTTTTGCAGTGGTGACGCTTTCCAAGACACACACAGACGATGGGGTATGCAAGCAGAGACGTGGGTCTTGTCTCGTGAATCGAATCAAATTAAGTGAGGCTAGTGGACCGGATTGAGCCTATTAAAGGCCCAAATGTTAAAAGAGGGTCTAAGCTTCGACTTCAGGCCCCGTACTTGGCCTCAAATCTCCTATTTTATAATAATAATAAAAAAGTATTATCATTTGTTATGATCCCCGATTAATTAGGATTTTTTTATTTTTTTATTTTGACCAAATTGACCCGACCCGTTCTTTTTCGGTTCAAACTTCCTTCAACTCGTCCACCTCATCGCAGCATCCCTTCCTATTCTAAGCGTACTAATTAATCCCCGTTCAGCAAACCCCGTCTTCTGCGATTTCCCTCTGCAACTTCCAAAATCACCGTTTGTTTCCTTTTCCTCCGACCCTTCCTCTCCATCGCGTCCGAATCGGAGAACGCCACGCGCCCCAGCTCGTAGGATGCAGAGCCGGTCGGGACAACTCTGCTCCCCCTCCCCCCCCCCCCCCCCCCCTATCTGCGCTCTTCGCGGGTCATACCACCGACACCGCTGCGTTTGGGGTACTGCGAGGTAACCCTATACCCTAGAATTGTTGTCGACGGATTTTTGTTGCGTCCTATGACACAGTCTTGTTCGTCGGTTCATATGTCTTCGATCGAAGGTCTCGCCTTTCCTACTGTTTTCCCCTGTTTTCGTTACATTTCGGAATGGGATAGGTCAATTCTTTGTTTTGCCTTTTTTTCGTGGGAGCTGTCCAATTGATTGGTGTTGTGAATTGAGTTATCACCGAGAATAATTATGATTTAGGAGTTTTTAAGTGCTTCGAGTTCTCGTTGATCAACTAGTGTTGTGATTTGAGCTTTCTTGGATGATTTCGTTGTCTGAATTATGGGGGTTCATAACTCAGATTTTCTCATATTATCAGTTGTAGAACCACGAAAAGACCATTGAATAAGCGTTATTTGTTCGATTAAGAAACGGTTCCAGAATGAATTCCTATTTTTCAGCTATTGGTTCCTTTCCGATGTTATTTTGCTAACATTTTTTTTTTTTGGGCTAAAGTTGCATTTTTTTTTTTATCCATTTACTGAAACGTCCACACCTTCTGGCGCTGCATTTGTGGCCGTTGCGGAATATACGGAACGTTAAACAGCAGAAGACATCAGGATAAATAAAGGAGTTCTCTGAATTCACCGAAGTTATGAACTCGAGAAGGTACGTCCGTTATTTTATTTTGTTTCCATCCAAGGATTTGTTTCGAGGACGAGCTTTTGCGATATTTTATGACAAAAATTAGCCTATTTGCAATATGAAGCACTCCACAGTTCGTTTGCCCTGTTTCTCTTTTGCATTAATTATTCAGTTACTTTCCTCGAAGTTCATATGAACAAACTTTTTAAAGTTTATGGCTACTTCATATGTTCATATTTTCGCCTTTCAATTATTACTAGAATCTTCTTGTGGTCTTTGCATTTCTTATTTAACAATATTTTTTGGTAAATTTTAAATTTAAAGTGACCGCACTGCGTTTTAGTACATAAAAGAGACATGAATCTTGTTTGTTCACGTCAGCGCAGCTGTGGGTTGCCATATAAATTTCGAACTATGGTATATGTTTCAATTCAAATTGGGACTATGTCTTAAGTTGTTGAGTAATGGATCATAGCAGCTCAATTTTAGAGCTGATCCCTAAGTGGTTGACCAATAACAAATTGGCACCAACTTTATGCTGTATGCTACAAGAGAAAACTTCTAATCTCTTTATAGTTTCAAGAGGAAACCCAGTGATGGACAAACCAGGGAGCATCATTAGAGATGAAGGACTTGAAGAATGATGTTGCATTAAATTAACAAAGAATTTTGTTGGAGAAAGGGAACTAGGCCCACTTTATGCCAAAACAGAAATTTTTAATTAGTATAAAAATATGTGCTTGCCGGCAGCAGCAATTGAATTTAGCATTTTGGCTGTTAAAGATTTTTAAATGCATTAAGTGGACCACTTTTTTAGAAGGCTTAAGTTCAGGCCTTTCTTTCTCATGCCTTGGCATGAACATGACCAAAATGCATTGAGCTTCATTAGTGATGCTCTAAGTATAGTTTTTTTTATTGCATACGGTGGCTCATATGGAGTGTGTTCCTTGATAGTGGCATATTCGACATAAAGGAAAGAGTTAATTCATTTTTTGGATTGCATTGCCTATCAGCACTTTGGCAGTGTTTTTAGGATCTTTGGCAAAATGTGTACTTTGTTCTAGTCTTTTGAAAATGTCTTTGAATTTGTCGCTTCTTATCTTATGTTTAATTTAACTGCTTGCAGAGATTATCAAAACAACAGAGCTGCTCTGTTTGATAGCATTGAGTAGGCTGGCATTTGGGCCTCATCTTATTCCTCTCATGAAATTGCTGAGTATGACTAAGATATGGGTTGCAAGATAAAGTGAATTTTTAAAAAAGAGTAGGTCATTTACAATATATTATTTGATTTTTTGGAAAATATTTCCTGACTCATTATATTTTTTATCAAATCCTACTCAAATTTCTCATGATATAACTGTTGGACCTGTTGTTTATCATGTAAATATATTTAATAGATATTGTCATTGATATTAGAACAAATATCTTTCTTAAGATTGGAAGCTTCTTGATGGACCTATGCTTTTTTTTTTTTGGTTTTGTGATGTGTTTTAGCTGTTACTTCTTCACTGCTACTGGCGATGTTTATTTTTTTTGTTGAGTGAGGACCGGTGACAGTTATTTTAGTTGATACTTGGGTTTAAACTTGACAACCCAGCTTTTGTCATTTTTTTTTTTTTATCTACCCGGCCATGTTCTTCCAGATTATTAAAATTTTGCTTTTGATGACATTCTTCTTTAGAGCTGTTCCATATAGACTTGTAAGAGATACTCTGTTGCTTCTTTGTCCAGAGATATCTATTTACTGCTAGAATGTTTGATCTTCAGAACTTTGAGCCCTGCTAAGGAGTCATGCTTCATATTACCCAGTTGAAGACCTTAATATTGGTGGCATATCTTTCGTCAATATGCAAATGTTACACACTCTATGATTAAATATAATTTTTTTTCCAAGATCACCCAAAATATTTTGTCCCTCTCATTATTTCTAAAATTGTCACAAATTTACTTAAAATGTTTTCTTTAGCAATCTAAAGAGAAAATATCATCTAATTTTTCAGTTTGCGAATCCTTTTCTTATTTTCATTTAATTGTTCTTGTGTCCATCTCTTTTATTTGAGTTTGGTAATTCAATTAGTTTTGCATCTTCTGAAACGTCAGCAGTTTACCAGAGAAATTATGCCTTTGTCATTTATTTTTATTGCAACAATCATCTCAAGCATTTCCTTTATTTTGTGACAGTTTATGCCTATTTAGCTATCTTATCATGCAGCGAGAAGGAATTTAATTATCTCAGAAAACTTGGCTATATGTTGCTATTATATTTTAGTTATTCTGAGATTTGACTTCTATTATGATCATCTTGTTGTGAAGTTGACAGGGGAAATACATGAAGAAGTCGGGATCCATAATCATGCCTTGGACCGAATGGTATGTGCAGAGCACATTGGGGGGGGGGGGGGGATGTGCTTCTCACTCTCCTTTTCTTTTTCTAGCAAAGTATCCAATTGTGATTTCTTGGTGTTGGTTTTAGAATCATGACATGGATACTTCCAGGAGAGTCCTTTCTGGAACAGTTGATCGATTCAAGAGGGTAAATACACTTCACATCTGTTCATTGGGTTTCTACTTGTGTGTTTGAGAGAAGTTGAGTCACATAATGGCTACACTTGTGATCTCTTTCCTGGTGCTCTTCTTACTCATATTATTACCTGACCAAGTATAAATCTTCAGCTTTATAGTACACAAACAGACTGTTGGTCCTTCTAAAAGTGATTTATTTCAACTGTGATATCCTTTTGTGTACTAATACTGTATATGTGAAATTGACATCTTAGATATTTGAATCTTGTGAGGTTGATGATTATAAGAACGAGTCCTATCATTTTCAGGCCTTTTATCTTGTAGTCCTATCATTTTCCTGTTGAACGTTTTAGAATCTTAATAAAGATGATGAATTACTTCAATGATTATGATAGGATGCTTTGATCTTGCCAACAGTTTTGGAAGAAGGTATCTTAAATGTGATTGATATGTGTACGGGGAATCAACCATTAAATCGGAAGCCTAAACTATTTGGGGGTGATCATATGAATTTTTATCGTTGTTGAAATCTGTAAGAATTTGTAAGTTTATTGAAATTTAGTGTTTAAATTTTATTTATAATTTTATTAAGATTTTTTTAGTCTTTTTTTGTTTTTCTTGTATCATTATTATTAAATATTTTAATTCTTTTGACTACCATATGCATAGGTCTCTTAAGTAGCGTAGATGATGAGTTATTAATATGTTGCCTACAATTTATCTTAAATATGTTATTAATATGTATATGTGGAATCAACAATAACAGCAAAGTCGTAAGTCCTAATTATTTAGGGTGACTACGTGAATTTTTTATTATCTTGAAATATGTAAAAAAATATATATGTTTAGTTAAATTTAGAGTGTTTAAATTTTTATCTATAGTTTCTATTAAGATTTTTTTTTAGTCTTCTTTATCTCGTTTCGTATTTATCAATATTAATTATTTTATTTTTGTTTAAGTGTCTTATATTTAGGTATCTTCTATTAGATGGATATCTAGTTCACAAATAAAAATGTTTTTTTTAATTTTTCCCTATAATTATACATATCTATCTCAATATTTTTATCTTAACAACACAATAATATACATATGTTTAGGTGGAAAAGGATAGGTAAGAAACCTTGTGCTTGCCTAGTAGATGAGTTCCGCCTCCGTGTCTGTTGAGCAAGCATTGCTGATTTAGGCCCGTGTGCGCTAGCTCGCCCGCGGTCGTCTCGGTGCGGAGTTGGAGCTCAGTCGGATGGGTGGTACCTCGGGGTTCGGCTCGGGAAGTCGGCTGCTGAAATGGTGGAGCTCGGATCGGGCTGAAATATTCCAGCTCGGGTCGACCGCTGACTCCTGCAAGAAGGTCGGGTCGGGTAGGTTCCCGACGTGACCCCTCCGACGGTCAAGTTAGTTCAGTGGTTGGTTTTTTTGATCCCCCTACCCCGTAGAGGTGCAGGAGCTTATATAGTGGGTGTTGTAGATCATCCGTACCTAGCAACCTGGCTGCCCTTGTGGCTTACCATGCTATCGCACACTTTCGTCATGCCCGTCGTCCTTGTGGTAGGGCATGCGTTTGCAGGTAAGGGTGTCGGCCTTACCTGTGTCAGGCCGGTCGTACGACCGCTGGCGCCCCCATACTTGCGCTCTGCTAGCTTCCCACGTCGGGTCGGCCACGTCGGCGGGCCAACTGTCCGAGGGTGGGCCGACGTGGCGGCTGGGTCACCATCTGTCATATCATTCTTTCCCCCCCCCGGGAAGACCTTCTCGAGGTGCCCGATGAGGGTGCTGAAGATGAGGTCTTGTGCTTAGCTGCATGGCCCGTGGTGGCTTTGGGCTAGTCCTGAGTCGGAGCTCAGGGACTGATCAGACCGAGCAAGAGCTCATGAACTTGAATGGTGCAGAGGCTGATCCGACCGAGCGTGAGCTCGGGAATTGGAATGGTGCCGGAGCGGATCCGACCGAGCATGAGCTCGAGAATTTGAATAGTGCCGGAGCTGATCCGACCGAGCAGGAGCTCGGGAATTTGAATAGTGCCGGAGCTGATCCGACCGAGCAGGAGCTCGGGAATTTGAATAGTGTCGGAGCTAATTCGACCGAGCATGAGCTCGGGAATTGAAATGGCTTTTGCCAAGGGTGAACTCGGGCACAAATCCTGGGATTTGGCCGAGAGGGTGAACTCGGACGCAAATCTGCGGATTCGGCCAAGAGGGTGAACTCGGGCGCAAATCTACGGATTCGGCCGAGAGGGTGAACTCGGGCGCCCTCGCCCTTATCTGGTGAACCCTCTCATTATTACTATGTAAATATTTATATATGTTATTATATATTACTATACTATTATTATATTATCATGTATATATATATTTTTTGTCCTTCGCTTAGGGTTTTGATCGGAGTAATGCTGCATTTAATGCGCTGTGTGGCTTTCGGGGTGACGGCGCTTCATCTTGCCTTGGGAAGCTGAAACGACTCCCCTCGGCGCTATAAGTTCGATGTGTGGTTGGGCAGAGACCTCACTTGTTCATTTGGCCCCCTCCCTATTTCCATCTCGGACCTTCCTAGCCACTCTTCGCCCCTTCAGTCGGTAGCCATTTTTGAACAGGTCGGGATGACCTCCTCGGACTCCTCGAGTAGTGTCAGGGTCGTTTCTCCCCCGGGGTTGGGGGAGACAAGTCGATGTGATCCCGAGGTCGATTCCTCGGGAGCGTCTTTTGGACCTCCGTCGCCTGTCGACGCGAGGGTTCTGAGGGACTTGGAGGTCATGATGTTGGATCATGATCTCGACACGACGGTAACCGAGGGGTCACTTACCATGATTAGGGAGCGGTATAGCATCCCGGCTGAATACGGGCTGCATGTTCCGCAGCCCAGGCAGCGCCCTTATAGCTTGGACGCTCCCGGCATGTGCATCTCGGTGGATGCTTTGGAGGCCGGCCTCCGGTTTCCTTTGCACCCATCATCGAGGAATGCTTGAGGTGGTGGAGAATCTCTCCCAGCCAGGTAGCGCCCAACTCGTGGCGCTACCTTGTCGTCTTCTTGGGCGAGCGCCGAGGAGCCGGGATTATCCCGACTCGGGACTTGTTCATGGCGTGCTTTCGCCCGGGTCGGTTTTTGAGTTAGCGGAGCACCTTCCAGTAACAAAGGTTGGAAGTCCCGCTACCTTTATGTTAGTGGTCCGGTTTGGGGGTTTAGGGTTGATTGGTCGACTCACCCGATCGGTAATGCCCCCCCATACCTATCCGAGGAGGAGACCGTCCTGGTCGGCAGACTGAAGGGGATTCTTTCCTCTTCGCGTGCGATCAAGGAGATGGTCGAGCTTTGGCTCATCGAGGCGGGTTTAAGCCCGGCCTCTAGGGGTACTAACATTTTACTTTACTTTAGCCTTTTTAACTACCTACTAACTTGTCGGTCGGAATGCAAACCGGATGGATCTCGAGAAGCTTCGCGGGATGCCAAGAATGACAAGCGGCAAGGTCCCTCCGACCTGGCCCATCGCCCGTGAGGTCGGCGCATCTCCTGCGAGGGAAGCTCAGAGGGCTTCGTCGAAGAGGCCAGTCGTCTCCCCGCCTGAGCAGGCCGAAGATACGGGGAGGCACCACAAGAAAGTGAAAGTGCTGATAAGGAAGCACAAGTCTCGTCTCGGCGAGGGGGAGTCTCGCTCCCGATCTAAGGGTAAGGAGCCCGCGACACCGTCGAAGGAGCCCGAGGCGCCCGTTGGGTCCGAGGAGGGGGGCCGCTTCACCAGCCCACGAACGCCCGAGGTCGATGAAGGACCTTTTCAAGACGAAGGTTCATAAGGGCGACGCGGGCTACTACGCCCTGCTAATGTCCGACCTGGGGCATCAAGACCCCGAGAAGGAGATGAAGGCCAGATGGAAGGGCCTGAAGAACTCGACGAAAGTATGGAACAACTCGTCGGCAGCGGAGTTCGAAAGGGGACTTCTCCATCCCCAACTGGCGCGGGAGCTCTATACGCTCCCCTCGGAAGTCTTGATGGCCCGAGCCGCCAAGGAGATGGTCTTGGTAAGCTTCCCGACCCATGCCTTGGTAACTCGAGTTTTCCCTTTGTCGTGCTTCTAACAGTTGCTCTTTCGTGCAGAGCCAACATTTCCAAATGGCACTTTTTGACCGAGTTCATGACGCGGGTCGGTTGATCACGTTCATGGACTACCGGGTCAAGCAGCTACAAGAAGAGCTTAACGCCCTGATATCGAGAGGGGGACCGGAAGCGGTTGCCGAGGCCGAAAAGCGCGCGTCCGAGCTGCGGGAGGAGCTCGAGAAGATCAAGAGGGAGAAAGCCGAGGAGCTCCTCAGGCGCGAGGCCTCGGAGAAGGAACTGCAGGAGATTCGGGGCCACCTGGGCGACGCCCAACAGTTGCTGAGGGAGGCGCGAATCAGGGCTCGGAGGATGGACGACGAGTTGCTGCAGGCCGTGAAGGACCTGGAGAGCGCCCGAGCCGAGCTGCCTAGGCAGTCGGTCATCCAGTACAAGGAGTCCCTCGGCTTCAAAGAGGGCCTGAAGAGGATGAGTTGGGTAACGTACGAGTATGGGTATCGGGTGGCGTTAGCTTGCTTCCGCGCCCGACATCCCGATGCCGACGTTGAAGAAGACCCGTTCACCATCCATCCTGAGGACGATCTGGTGCTTATGGAAAGGCAGCAGGACTTTGACGACTCGATTCCTCCCGAGCCCTGACTTGTAATTTTCTTCTTAAATTATAATTCGGGTCGGGAAAAGCCTCATTGTTGTTCCCGACATCTTTTGTACTTACTTTTAATTAATACAAGTCGGGTTGTTTTACTGGTATATTGATGCATTTTTGTTCTCGAAAACTTCCTCAAGTTTGTGATGTATGAGTCCCGTCTCGGATAACGTCGACGACTCGGTAAGGGTCTTCCCAATTCGGGGCCAGCTTGCCACGGGACCGAGTCGGGTCACTGATCTCAGTCTTCCGAAGCACTAGGTCGCCCATCTCAACATGTCGAGCCCGATCATTTTACTGATATATTATACATAAAACTTTCGCAAGTTTGTGATGTGCCAAGTTCTTGGCAGCACTCGCCCCTCCATCGTCGTCAAAGTATAAGTCCCGTCTCGGATAACGTCGACGACTCGGTAAGGGCCTTCCCAGTTCGGGGCCAGCTTGCCGCGGGATCGAGCCGGGTCGCTGACCTCAGTCTTCCGAAGCACCAAGTCACCCATCTCAATATGTCGAGAGCGTACCCGACGGTTGTACAGCTTGGTGACGGCCCTTCTATAGGCTAATGCTCTGAGATGAGTGTCGGCTCATTTTTCCTCCAGTAGGTCGAGGTTCTCACGGAGCTGTTGGTTTGACTCCTCGTCACGCTGGGTCTGGACTCGGAGGGTCGGGAAAACCACCTCGGGAGGCAGCACAGCTTCGGTCCCGAAAGCCAAGCTATAAGGGGACTCCCCCGTCGGGGTTTTCAGAGTCGTCCGCGACGCCCATAGAATACTCGGGAGTTCCTCTACCCAGGAGGTCATGGTGCTGGAGATCCTTTTCTTCAGCCCTTCAAGGATGGCTCGGTTCGTTACCTCGGCTAGCCCATTGGCTTGGGGGTGGGCAACCGAGCTAAACTTCAGCTGGATGTGATAGCGTTGACAAAACGTCTTGAACTTTGTATTATTGAACTGCGTGCCATTGTCTGTGATGATGATCCTTGGGAGGCCGAACCTGGTTATGATGTTCTTCCACACGAATCCTTCGACTTGCTTCTCAGTGATAGAAGCCAATGGTTCGACCTCGAGCCATTTGGTGAAATAGTCGACCCCGACTATTAAGAACCTTCTTTGTCCCGAGGCCGGGGGAAAGGGGCCGAGGAGGTCCATTCCCCACTAGGCGAAGGGCCAGGCACAGTCGGTAGTTGTGAGCGGTACCATCGGTTGATGTTGGAACCGGGCGTGCTTCTAGCATGGCTCGCAGCTCCGGACATAAGTCTGGGCATCCTTTCGTAGGGTGGGTCAGTAGTAGCCTTGCCTGAGGACCTTGTGTGCCAAGGTGCGGGCACCGACGTGGTCCCCGCATATTCCTTCATGGACCTCGGCTAGGGTGGTGCGCGCGTCGGTCGGGTTCAGACAACGAAGTAGGGGTCGGCTGAAGCCTCGTCGATAGAGGCGACCGTCGATGATACAATACCACAACTCCGTCCTTCTAATTCTTCGGGCAGTCATTTTGTCCTCAGGGAGGATTCCTGCTTGTTTAAAGCGAAGGATCTCGTCGATCCACCCTCCGTCTTCCTCATCAACAGTCAATACGATCGAATCGACGGAGGGGCCGATGGTTCTCACCATTGCTCCGGTCGACGTGTCGATCGCGCAGGAGGAGGCTAGCCTGGCCAAGGCGTCTGCCTGTGCGTTCTCGCTGCGAGGTACCTTGGTGATAGTACACCTTCGAAACCGACCCGTCAACCGTCGCATGCTTCTTCGCATTCGGGGGTCCACCTGAAGTCTTTTGCCGACTTCAGCGCTCGGAAGAAGGTAGAGCTCTTGTCCCCGGCTCGGGAGATAAATCGGCTCAGGGCTGCTAACCTCCCTGTAAGTTGTTGGACTTCTTTTATAGTCCTGGGGGGCTGCATTTCCTGTATTGCCTTTATCTTGTCAGGATTGGCTTCAATCCCGCGCTGATGCACTATGAAGCCGAGGAACTTCTCAGATGTGATGCTGAAGGTACATTTTGTCGGGTTGAGACACATCTTGTATTTTCTCAGCGTACGGAACGCTTCCACTAGGTCGGAGAGGTGGGTCTCGGTTTGCCGGCTTTTGACTATCATATCGTCTACGTAAATCTCCATGTTTCTTCCGACTTGGTCCTTGAACATGCGATTTACGAGTCGTTGGTAAGTTGCGCCAGTATTTTTCAACCCGAACGACATCACCTTGTAGCAGTATGTGTCATTATGAGTGATAAATGCTGTGTTTTTTTGTCTCTCGGGGCCATCTGGATTTAGTTATACCCCGAGAAAATATCCATGAAGGAGAGCAGCTGATGCCCCGACGTGGCATCTACCAGTTGGTCGATGCGGGGAAGTGGGTAACAATCCTTCCGGCAAGCCCGATTTAGATTGGTATAATCAACGCACATCCGTCATTTTCCATTAGCCATTTTGACAAGTATAACGTTGGATAGCCAGGTCGGGTACTTTACTTCTTCGACAAGCTTTGCGTCCAACAGACGAGCGACCTCATCTTCTATAGCCTTCTGTCGGTCTGGAGCGAATTTGCACGGTCGTTGCTTCACGGGTCGGGCGTCGGGGGAGATGTTCAGGTATGCTGGGTGATCTCCGGGTCGACCCCCGGCATATCGCTTGGGGACCATGCGAAGACATCGTCATTCTTCCGCAGGAAATCTATCAGTTGAACTTGTTGGCTTTCCGTGAGTCCCGACCTTCACCAGTTTATCCGGGCGGCTCGGGTCAAGTGGCAGTTCCAAAACTTTTTTCGTCGAGTGGGGATCTCGGGCGCTCTCCTCCGGTTCCAGAGGCATGGTACCGTCCGGTTCGGTTCTCGGCTTCTTGAACAATGTCGTCGCCGTTAAGTAGCGCTACTTAGATTCTCTTGGGTCACTCCTGACCTCGCCGACCCCTGTTCGGGTCGGGAACTTCAGGATCTGATGGTACGTGGACACGACCGCCCTGAGCCGATTGAGGGTCGGGCGCCCGATGATGGCGTTGTACGCCGATGGGAGCTTGACCACCATAAATGACACCAACAGAGTCTTCGACCTTGGTTCTCCCCCGAACGTGACAGGGATCGTGGTTGCTCCCAAGGGAGAGACGGAATCCCCCGGTGAATCCTGTCAAGGTAGATGTTAGAGGGGCGAGATCTAGGTCGGTTAACCCCAATCTTTGAAAGGCATCGAAATACAAAATGTCAGTCGAACTCCCCGTGTCGATCATGACCCTCTTGACGTAGGCGTTGGCCATGCGGATTGAGATTACTAGCGCATCGTCGTGGGATGAGTGCTCCTCGCCTTCGGACCTGAATGTGACGTCAAGGTCTTCGTGATGCAGCAGCCTCTTTTCGGCCTTGGATCACGCGTAAGCTTTTCGCGCCGAGGAGCTGTTGCCGCCTGATGCCGGGCCGCCGAAGATGACGTCGATCTGCTTTTCGACCGGGCCCTGAGGTCGGGGAGATGAGTCTCGGGAGGGCCGGCCGTCTGGGAGAGAGGGTTGTTCGCGGACATATCGCCGTAGGTGGCCACGGCGGATAAGGTCTTCGATTTGGTACTGCAGGTCACGACATTCCTCGGTGTCGTGACCGTATTCTCTGTGAAAGCGATAATACCTTCTTTTGTCGCGCCGCTCGGGGTGCGACTTCATTGGACTTGGGGCCTTCAAGAGCCCCTTTTCTCGTATTTGGAAGAAGATCTCCGTTCGGGTCGAGTTGAGGGGAATCGGGGGGAGTCTGGCCGGCAACAAGCCCGACCTGTCTTCCCTCATCTTCGGAGGTGGCGCCGGATGTCCGCGAGACTGTTCCCCCTGGGGGCGCTTTGTCTCATCCCGCTTGCCAGCTATTAGCGTCTCGGCCGCCATATACTGGTGTGCCCGTTGTAGCATCTCGAGCAGAGTCGTCGGTGGTCGCTCGATCAGCGACCAGAAGAACCTTGACGGCCTCAATCCTGTTAAGAATGCTTGGATGGCCAAGGATGGATGGAGGTCGGGGATTCCCTGGACCTGCGATGTGAACCGTCCCACGAACTGGGAGAGGGGCTCGTCGCTCCCTTGGGCCATCCTTAGGAGGGAGGTCGTGGTTGGTCTCGAGCGTGCGCTCGCCAAAAAGTTCAGCTCGAACTTTCTTGCCAGCGAATCAAATGAAGGTATAGACGCATGTTTGAGACGAGAATACCAGGTTCTGGCCGACCCTCTAAGGGTGGTCGGGAAGGCCCGGCACATCAGCGCCTCCGAAGTATCGTAAAGGGCCATCTGGGCGCGGAATGTGGCGATGTGCTCCGTCGGGTCGCTGCTGCCATCATAGGGCTCGAGGGCCGGGAGCCTGAAGGTGGCCGGGAGAGGCTTGGACTGTATCTCGGGAGTGAATGGGGAACCGCCTTTAGAACTTTTCCCAACCTCCTCTCTTGACTTGAGGACTTCCTTCTGGACTTCGTCGAGCCGCTGATGGACTCGGCGAACTTGCTCTCTTAGAGAATCAGCAGCATCAGTCGATAAGGTGTCAAGGTCGAGCTCAGTCGGCACCGGATTGTAAGAGCGACTTTGGGATCGGGCTGGCGTCGGGGTCGGGGAAGCTGGGCGGGCTTCGGCGACCTAAGGCTGTGGCGCCTCTATGTCGGGCGGGATTCCCCGGTTTGGGGCTACTGGTGACTCTGTTTGCGGGGGTGCCGCCGGGGGGGCCGATTGGTGAGCCATCGAATGCACGAGCTGGGGCAAGTATAGGATTATGGTCTGCACCATTCCCGCCAGTGCTTGGACTTGGCCGATGAGGCCGAGGAAAGCCTCTGCCGTGACCACGAACGGAGCGGAGTTGGATGCGGGTGAAGGGAACCCTGGGTCACTCATCATCCTCCAAAAGCAGTTGGGAGTCGGCACAACTACCGTGGCCTCCTCAGTTGGTCGGGGGTGGTCAGGTTCCGGGTGGTGCTCCATACCCAAGTCCCCAAACGGGCGTTCTGGTGACATAGGCCCTCCTTCTAGCGCCAAAAATGTTAGTGTCAAATCTGGTGCTTGCCTAGTAGATGAGTTCCGCCTCCGTGTCTGTTGAGCAAGCACTGCTGGTTCAGGCCCGTGTGTGCTAACTCGCCCGTGGTCGTCTTAGTGCGGAGTTGGAGCTCGGTCGGATGGGTGGTACCTCGGGGTTCGGCTCGGGAAGTCGGCTGCTGGAATGGTGGAGCTCGGGTCATGCTGAAGTATTCCAGCTCGGGGCGGCCGCTGACTCCTGCAAGAAGGTCGGGTCGGGTAGGTCCCCGACGTGACCCCTCCGACGGTCAAGTTAGTTCAGTGGTTGGTTTTTTTTTATCCCCTGCCCCGTAGAGGTGCATGAGCTTATATAGTGGGTGTTGTAGATCATCCGTACCTGGCAACCTAGCTGCCCTTGTGGCTTACCATGCTGTCGCACACTTCCGTCATGCCCACCGTCCTTGTGGTAGGGCATGCGTCTACAGGTAAGGGTGTCGGCCTTACCTGCGTCAGGTTGACCGTACAACCGCTGGCGCCCCCATACTTGCGCCCGGCTAGCTTCCCGCGTCGGGTCGGCCACGTCGGCGGGCTAGTTGTCCGAGGGCGGGCCGACGTGGCAGCCGGGTCACCATCTGCCATATCATGTGGAATCAACAATAACAGCAAAGTCGTAAGTCCTAATTATTTAGGGTGACTACGTGAATTTTTTATTATCTTGAAATATGTAAAAAATATATATGTTTAGTTAAATTTAGAGTGTTTAAATTTTTATCTATAGTTTCTATTAAGATATTTTTTTAGTCTTCTTTAACTCGTTTCGTATTTATCAATATTAATTATTTTATTTTTGTTGAAGTGTCGTATATTTAGGTATCTTCTATTAGATGGATATCTAGTTCACAAATAAAAATGTCTTTTTTTAATTTTTCCTTAGAATTATACATATCTATCTCAATATTTTTATCTTAACAACACAATAATATACATATGTTTAGGTGGAAAAGGATAGGTAAGAAACCTGTTAAGCATTTTTGATTGATTTTTTTATTGGAAATGTTGCAAATAGCAGCATTGATATCTATAGATTCGCAAATAGAAGAAGAATGAGAACCTAAGAGAACATTTTAATTCTTAATCTCATCTAATGATTTCATAAAAAAAAAATATTGTATGTTCTCTCTTAATCAACATTTCATTAGCAATTTCTTGTACCGAGTCTAAAAGTTATCATAGTCTGTCAGATTTAATAGACTCTCTTTATGTCGAATCGTGATGGATATAGTATTGCAGATCATTCATTGTTAGAAGTCATATCTTGTAAACTGAACAACTTGTCAAATCGAAAGCTCTCAATTATAAAAAAAGAAAAAAAGAAAAAAAAAGATTCAAATTAATTTACCACCACTTTGATCTTCCTCACAGCAACATTCTGATCCCTTAAATTAAGAAGATCCAACATTAGGTTATGCTTGTTACTACGGTTCCGCAAGGACTTTGCGAATCATGTTAATGACCCAATAAACAAACCCACATGAGAGTCTAAATCTTTGCAGTCACTGCTCTTATAAAATTCTGCTAAGAAGAAGTATATATATTTGCAGGGCGTGGAAGAGATGGGGTGTTGTTCTCCAAGTGAATGGAGTCGTAAGCAGCAGAGTCTTGAGTGTGTTGAGACTTTGTATCTCTCTCCCCAGCATCTCTGGTTGGAGGATTGGGACGTCGAGGCTTGAGAAAGGGACGTGCTTCCCACCTTCTCATGCGGCACGCGGCCGTACACGCGATCAAAGAGGCAAACAATTACCATCCCACTCTCTCTCTCTTACACTGTTCTATTATTTCTCTTTGCACCACCACCACCACCACCCTATGGCAACAACTAAAGAACGTCCCACCAATAAACTATTCCATGTACACCCCATCCGCATCTCTCTCTCTCTCTCTCTCTCTCTCACATACAATTGGAAGATATTGCCTCGCTTTCTCCTCTCAGTGAGTGGCCAAATTTTCTTAATTACTCCCACTTGGCTGCTGCTTCTGTGTAGACGGGAAGAAGAGGAAAAGGGCGAACACCCGTTTCTGTGTGCAAAGATCGGCGTGGAATTCCGTTTTAAAGATGTTCATCACAAGGTTCTTCTCGCCTCCTTCCTTGTCCGTCATGTAGGTCAAACCCAATTCCCTCCTCCCTCTCCCTCGCCTCTTCCGGTGGATGACAGACAAAGATATATGTCTTTTATGTGATGTATTTACTTGTCAAACTGACTCCGAGCTGCTTCCTCTTGCTCCCACCTTCCTCCTCAATCTTCTCCAAAGAAGAAGCTTCTCTCAGTTTGCGCCCCTTCTAGTATGGTGTGCAGATAAGTGGAAGAGATAGAAGCAGCAACAGGAAAAGAGGGAGTAGAAGGAGAGAAGAGAGAGAGAGAGAGAGAGACTTTCCTTAATCTTCTCCAAAGAAAGAAGCTTCTCTCAGTTTGCGTCTCTTCTAGTATAGTATACAGAGAAGTGGAAGAGATAGAAGGAAAAGGGAGACAGAGAGAGGGAAAGAGAGAATTTGTTAAATCTTCAGAAGCTTTTCTCAGTTTGCGTCTCTTCTGACAGAGAAGTGGAACGCATAAAAGCAGTAGGAAGAGAGAGAGAGTTGCAGGTGGGTAGATCTGGTGCTTTAAGCTGACAAGATGTCGAACCCTTGGTGGGCGGGGAACCTGGGCCTTCCCAGAGTGGAACCGGCATCCTCCGGTCGTAAGAAGCTGGAGGACGAGATGCAGCCCAAGGGAACCGAGCCCTTCGGCTCCCGAGCAGACGACGAGGACGACCGCGACAACAACGACGACCCCAAAGAGGGGGCGGTGGAGGTCGGCAGCCGCCGCCCCCGCGGGCGCCCCCCTGGATCAAAGAACAAGCCGAAGCCCCCGATCTTCATCACCCGCGACAGCCCCAACGCGCTCCGCAGCCACGTGATGGAGGTGGCCGCCGGGGCCGACGTGGCCGAGTGCATCGCGCAGTTCGCGCGCCGCCGGCAGTGCGGCGTCAGCGTGCTCAGCGGCGCGGGTGCAGTCGGCAACGTTACGCTCCGCCAACCCTCCGCACCGGGCTCCGTCGTCGCCCTGCATGGCCGCTTCGAGATCCTGTCGCTCACCGGCACGTTCCTGCCGGGTCCAGCCCCGCCGGGGACCAGCGGCCTGGCAGTCTACCTCGCCGGCGGTCAGGGCCAGGTGGTCGGCGGCACCGTCGTGGGGTCGCTGATCGCAACGGGGCCTGTCATGGTGGTCGCCGCCACGTTCGCTACCGCTACCTACGAGAGGCTGCCACTCGAGGAGGAAGACGAAGCTGCAGGCGCCAACGCCGGATTGCCGAGCTCACTCACGGGTGGGTTGCCCGATCCATCGTTGCTGAACATGTACAGCTTGCCGCCGAATCTAATGCCCAACGGCGGGCAGCTCGGCCACGACGCGCTCGCGTGGGCTCATGCGCGACCCCCGCCATACTAGTCGAGCAGGAGGACGACGCAGGTAGAGAAGCTTCGCTTTGCTTCCATGGTGTATGACTGGTATATGCCTTGGAGCTTTTGGCTTCTGTTTCCTTGGGTGTGCAACGATAGTGTTGGTGGCAGCTTAGATGCCCTTAGTAGCTTAGCATAGCCTACAATTACGATGTACCATTAGCTAATAAGCAGGAGAGCTTGAGAGATTGGGAAAGGTGGAAGAACAGCAGTTGCTGCTGCTTCAAGGTCTGTCTCAAGCAACTCTTTAAGCTATGAAACCATGGTGGATGCCACCATTGTATAGTAGAGATATACAGAACAGGAATCACTTGAGAACTACTGTGAGTATTGCATGTTGTTGTTCTACATATATTATTATTACTCTTCACTGATGCTCAATCATTAGGGCGACTGGAGCTGCATCATTATTGCTAGGTTGACAAGTATGATAATTGACAGAAATCTAATTGTAGAAATATATGCTCCCCCAAAAGGAGTATGTGACATTAATTACAATGTTGTATTCATTTGGAGAATTATTTGTATTGTATCACTCACTAGATTCAAGAATCCATTTTTCTTGCATGCATTTGGAGAAAGACAGATAGAACAATGGATGAGGCTTTTCCACCAAACAAGAGAAAGAGGATGCGGACAATTGTTTACTGCTTCGACAATTACAGTGAAAAGGGTATTTTTTTTTTTTCCAGGGAAAAATGTGCAGCACATCACAACCTCAAAGAGCTAATAATATTTTGTCAAAGTAGTTGCACCCAATGGAGTCATTTTAATCTGTTGTCACTACTCCAATGCTTTGTTTTTTTTTTTTTTTTTTGTTCGGTAATAATCGATCCATTATCTGAGTGCAATACCCAAAAGACAACCTAATGTTTTATTCTTAATTATCTAACTCAACTGTATATTCTGTTGTTGGAGTATATGTATGTATTTATTTTATGCGTTACAAAGCCATAATACTGCTTGGGTTTTATGTCATCATTTCTTGATAGCAAGCTTCTTCCCAATAATTTGCGACATCATAACCTCATTTAAAAGTCTACGTATTTTGCAATTTTCCTTATTCTTAATTTGAACATAGTGATAGTAAACAAAAAGACTTTTTAGTAAAGCATTTTTTTCTTGAAACAGTTTTCATTGCTCACCGAAAATAATCCTAGATTTTTCATTGATAATAATTATTGAACCTAATCTCTCACTCAATCCAAAAAAAAAAAAAAAGCTAAAAAAGATGAAGAAAAGCTTTGAGATTGAGGGCAGAATTCTACATAATGATCACTAAAAACTGCTAATCTACCGTAACCCATTCATTGCCAGGATTGAGAAGCTTTTTTTGTATGTATTGCTAATGTTTGATGCCTCAAATAAGTGAAGACCATCAATAGGATAGTTTCCCTAAAGGCGCACTTTAGAAGATGATGGCGTTGAAAAAGTTCTCTTAATCAATAATAAATCATCAAATTTTATTAATTTTTTTTTTTTACATGGTCAAAAGATGCGTAGATGCCATATCGAAGGCCAATTGCGATGACTTGGGTTCCACGCCATGTTTTGGTGGAAGACATATTAATCTACTGGACCAAATACGTCTCATAATCTATCTATCTATCTATCTATCTATCTACTAGTAGAATTTGTCGCATCACAATAATTTTGTAGATATAGGGATGTGAAGATTGAATGTGTGAAGCAAACTTGTTTTCCATGACATATGTTTTACCTTCTCTGAGTGATTGCCTGTCATCTCTTTCATGCTGCTGGAATTGATAAATAATATATTGTGATTCCTATAGTGAATGTCCTAAAAAGATAAAGAAATTTTAGAACGAGAAGGATTTGAGTGTTCTATACATCCTATATATGTCAAAGTTTTGATAAGGAAAGAAATGTTTTTGAGATCACTTGATGATTTCTATTTCTGTAAAAGAAAATTTACAACTCAGGAGTAAAAAAATTGCAAATTGACGAAGAATTTGATTTTCTTCATTAATACAGATAGAAAATATCGAACCACATTAAATATTATATTGATTTTTTAATTATTATTCTGTTTGTTTTTTTTTTTTTTTTTTTGAGTTTTCTCCTCCCCTCCCCTCCCCTCCCCACACGTAGTAAGTAGTAAGAAGAGAAGAGAGGGAGGGATTCCACAGACCTGTTTGATTCCTCTTGTTACTACTGCAAACGAAGGAAGGAAGGAAGGAACAAACGATGTGATGCATAGAGAAGAGCCGAGCCCCACGTACATGTAAGATTAATAATAAATAATCCAGCATGAACAAACAGGTCTTATGATACTAATTCTTCATGCTCAGTAGAATTAAGTGATGTTTATAAAAGATGTTGTTGCCTCGGTGTATATATTAATGTGAATCAAAGAGCATTGCAGAAACCAAAAAAAAAAAAAAAACTAATAGATCTTGCTCTATTTTTTTTTTTTTCTTCTCGTCCATAGAAACAGTCAGTCACCATTTTGATGTATCTCTGTGGTGAGTGAGCAAACAAACACCACCTCGATGGATAGATTTCTTTGTCAAGGAAATGCATAATTTAGATCATCACATGAACTCCTTACTTTTGACCTAATATTTTGATTAATCAAAAAAGGATCTTTAGCATTCCAATGGTAAGTAAACCAACAAATAAAAACTAACAGTGAAATCATTGCGTCCACAAATAAAAAAGGAACTCGTTGGATCCATTGGATTCCCCACTTTGGTATCACTTGCTTTTTTCCATGCTTAACCTCATTGCCACCTGCTACAGATTGAAAAGATATCCTTGGAACATGTAACAATAGTATTATTTTATTTATATACTAAGATAGTGGTAACCAATCGATAGGGTTCATGCCTAAGCATATAGCTCGCCATCACATAACATTATAAAAAAAAAAAGACACATGTTGAGTGGTCCTTTCCGGCACTTGGTTCATAAAAAATAAAAAAAAAGTTGATCAAGGGAAGAACCATGGAAGTACAAATTATTATTATTATTATTTTCTCCTAATGATCTAAATTAGATTGGAACCTTGAGAAAACAGTTTGAAGTTGTGTATTCTTTTGACGATAAAATAAGAAGGACTGCAGTTTGGTCCGATAGTAATACTTGCCCTACACATGAAGAAGAAATCAAAAGTGGGTTTCTTAATAGTCAGAGAACCTGAGATGGATGAAAGGCAAAGAGATTGTGATTTCCAAGTGATGAGTGTCATCAACAGAGTTTAAGTGGCAGCACCTTCCCTCTGAGGTATCACTAGTTTAACAATTGAATTGGATTCTTCTTGTAAGTGGCCTTCACACTCAGCCTAGCCAACGTAGAAGGAATATATGTCAAAGCTTTGTAATCTGAGTAGTACCATCACATCCCTTTTGCTCTCTAGATGATGTTTCTTCAAAGAAGACTTCAGTGGTGTAACATCTGAACACAGTTAGTTCCAGAAAAAGAACCAGTTGATACGCAAGTTAGCTCAAAAAAAAAAAAAAAAAAAAAAAGGGAACTAGTTTATAGTAGCCCTTACTTAGGGAAGCTTTTTGAACTCGGTCCATGGCATCGATCGCATTACAGTCGACTTGGAAATCAATGATTTGGGCTGGAAGTTGCATTAAAAAAAAAAAAAAAAAAAAAAAAAAAAAGACATCTCTCAATAATATTCTTCAACTGAATTTTAACGCAAAAGGGTTCTGGAGGACATGTCCATCACCACCCACCGGAGTCAAATTTCCAGGGTTAGGTTATCACTGGAAAGATATATCTAGACGTGTACTTGAGTGCTGTTTTGAAGTATTAGTGGATCAACAGGTGATTGGATTATATGAAGCTGATCTCAATGCAGTTTTAATTCTTTGTAAAAAAATAATCTCTCTCTCTCTCTCTCTCTCTCTCTCTCTCTCTCTCTCTCTCTCTCTCTCTCTCTCGTAATCGCAAGTGTCGTTCTCTCCTCGAGTGATTCTTTGGTAAAAACTTGCAGCCTAAAGAAGTTGTGTGCGGGACTGAGCATGCCTTTTAGAATTGGTAATCATCTAAGGTCATTGACGTTGTACTGTTTGGTTGAGCGCCCTGTTGAAGCCATACAAGTAGTAGCACCAAATCCTTCGTTCCTATATATATATATATATATATATATATATATATATATATATATATATATATATATATATACGGATAAGAGAGCCTCCTCGAGCAAAAGGATCGTTAGAGCTACTGGGAATATGAAGATCTCTCCTCGAGCGGGGAAGGATTCTTACGGCTAACTCGTTTGTATCTGTTTGGATAAAGAGGGAAGATTGTTCCAACCTGATCACCATGCTCTCTCCATCGTCTACCTTTGAAGTGGACATAAGCAAAAAAAAAAACAGCATTCCACAGTCTTTAAGTAAAGGTTCGCAAGCAGCTAACTGCTAAAAGAATCAGCGACGAATCCCGCAGTGGCCGTCGTCTGTTGTTACTTGCTGTTTAGTAGTGCCCTAAAAAGAAGGGAAGGGAAGGGAAAATAACAAATAGAATCTAGAGAGAGATGATGGGATGGGGGAGCGCCCGGCAAAAGCGAGGCTACGTGGAGGGCCCCATGTCGAGTATCCCCCCGCAAAATGCGGGGAGGCTTCTCTGAATGATGTGGAGTAGCCCTCCCCCTTTTTTTTTATTATGGGCGGGGTTGGTGGTTCCTGTTAACTAACTCTTCCCCGTTGTTCAACAGAAACAGCGGGGGTAACTCACTGTTGATCAAAAATTAAAATAAAAAAAATAAAACATCTCACATGCACCAGCCGGGAATCGAACCCGGGTCTGTACCGTGGCAGGGTACTATTCTACCACTAGACCACTGGTGCTTTGATATTATCGTTAGCATCAAAACTATTTCTATATATTATCCTACCCTACCACACCCCAACAACACCAGTTATTTCTTTGCCATTAACATTAAAACATATTACTATTATTATTTTTTGGTTGAATCAATGGCATAGAAAAAAGATATTTGAAAAAAAAAAAACATCTCACATGCACCAGCCGGGAATCGAACCCGGGTCTGTACCGTGGCAGGGTACTATTCTACCACTAGACCACTGGTGCTGTTGCATTTTTCTTATCAATACCATGTAAAACAATAAAATAAATTACACTGGTACACCAGCCAGAATTATTCTACCAACAAATAGAACCGAGCTTTACATAGATATGCGGAAGATTTTGGATAATAAAATTTTGATATCAAAAGAAATAAAATGTTTTCAATATAAATTGCATATGAGAACATAAAAAGTCGCCCACCCCAATTTCATCCCCTGGTATACACACACATATACCTCCTCCGATATATCATGTTTCCGAGGTGTGCCATTTTTCCAATATTGACACTTCAAGTATTGAAGAAGCACCAAAATTGTAAAATACCTACCATTCTTAACATATTGGAGGACTACATTTACACAACAGTATCTTTCACTACGATTGTAACACAACTGTAGATGTGAATCTGATCTCTCTATTCCCCTCCCCCCTATTATCTAATATTTATTTCTTTCTCTCTTTTCCTTACTCTGTTTTCAAAAAAAGTAAAAGAAATCAAAATCTCGTGCCTACTTGAAGCAAAAGAACACTTACTCCCATGCTCTGATATATGCACACGACCCCTAGTGAGCGCTACCGACATCTGCATAAGGTCCTGATGGGTATCGCATTTGTTGGACTCTGTACATGGAGGAGGTCGTACATTATGATAAAAAGTGACGAATATCTAATCAGAACAAGAAAGACAAAAAACTGCATCTTTTTAGTCTGAACAAATTGAGGTGTAGGTCTTACAAATGTCTCAAGTCTGCAAAAGTTAAAAAGGATTTAATATACTATATTATTTGAGATTTGAAGTCCCGTATCATAAAAACAATATCTAAACAGTTTCCTATAGCATGATTCAGTCGACAAGGTTTTATGAGTTAAAAATAAGATACTAATAAGATACTGCAATGGGTTCTAACAAAAATATAACAATTACCACCACATTAAACTCAATGCAGTAATTTTAAATGCTGGCAATAATCATGTTCCCTATCTTCAGTATATAAGATCTTTCAAAGACCATTTTTCTGTTCCCTATCTTTAGCATGGACTCGAATCTAATGCTTATCAACTACATAACAGTATGCTAATGACCAGGATGTCTCAATAAAACAAAAAAAAAAACCCTCCTTCATGCATTACTTTTTTATTATTGATTGGTAGAACACTGAAAAAACCAAAAAAATTGTAAGATATAGTTATAACCGTGCCTCTAAATTCTTTGTACTTTTATTTCTTAAATGGTCTGTTGCAAATAATGTGTCATACTGACTACTAGCCTCTTAAATGTGCTGCTAGGAAAGCTGTATCCCTGACAAAATATTAGCTTTATCCACCTAAGAAATCTTTTTCGGCTAAACCCACTCTGTTTGCTATAATGGAGGAGGGGCTGACTTCGGTTTTCTTGTGTCATTCCTGCATCAGTACAATATGATTCTCATCTTTCCTCTAGTAAAGGAGTGGGTGGGGGTTGTTCAGTTGTCATGTCTGCTAGCTTAAGGTCAAACAACTATCTTGCTTTAGACCAATAAAGTTATGCTTTGTAGGCCAAAAAGAATGCAAGCTACCAAGCCCCATAACTGGTCTCTTAATGGGAAAGGCCTTTTCAGGGTAAAAAGTTTTGATTCTATGACAACTTGCAAGCTAATTGACATGATTCAGACACAACACAGAAATTGTTCTTGATGTCTACTAGTTCATGCACTGCTGATAAAAGATGCAATGCATCATCTGTAGGTGAATAAACAGGGTAGGCCTACCATTGTGTTTGTGAATGAGTCCCCAGAATAACATTTCAGTCTTACTATTTAGGTGAAGAAATCAACAGAAATCTAATTCATTTAATCAACAAACAAGGAAAAAAAAAATTCACTGGGCTGCCGGACATTTGGAATCTCAGGTTATTTGTCTTTGGAGGAACCTAAATTTTCCATGCCTCCATTTCCACAGTGATGATAAGAACATCTAATGCTTAAATTCCCTAAACAAAAGGACATCTATTCTTACATATCAGCACATCCTTGCAGTCCGGAAATTAAAATACTTCTATTCTTATGCATGTCAATTTTGTGGCGATGGCTATCCATGGTGCCCTGATCAGTTAACAAACAGTTGTCACTGTGAACCTCACAGAAGTGGCAAGCAAAGTTGATCAAGCATTTGGTTGAATGACAGCACTAAAAGATGATGACGAGAAAAGGTTCAACATGATGAATGTTATCCTTAAGATGGACTACCTAAAAGAATATGCTTATGCTAACTGAACCTGATACAGGATAACAAAGATATAGGAGAGAAGTATTTCAATATACGCCCTTCAAAGAAACCACTACTCCAACCACAAATCTTAGCCAGATACTGCACATAACTGCCAAAGTTAAAAATATCTAAACTAAAGGAAGTTGTTATTTTATTGACCTGCCTTTGCAGTTAAAAATACCAAACAGTACTGCCCCACTCCATCCATACCCAGTTTTTCAAAGGAATGTAGATGTTGTCTTCTATTAACATGAAGTCAATACTTAAGTTGAAGACTTACCAAGGTAAAGTATTTAAAATATAATACTTAAAAAAGATGGTTTGCATATTTTCATAGTTTCAATTTAATATTTTTCATGTTATGATGAACACAAGATGATTCAGAAAGCTGATGCTTTGTGTCCAATTGTAGTGCTGTAAGAAATATGATGCTAGCGAATAGAATAAGGAATTCCTGAAATGTTTAGCAAGTGGAGACCTTTAACTGAAAGCCCGCATATAGCCCATTTTAATCATTTCATATTTGTCGGTGTCATGTCAACTAAAAGGGGTAGCACATAGTGGTGTTACAAATGTATATGTGTACAAGGAACATCCAAGAAAATCCTTCTCTCTAAAGATGATGTACTATCAATTGGCATAATCCAGTATCTTTCTGCGGATGACATGTAATAGCTCAAGTTGCAATCTAATGGATTTCTGCAATTAATCAGTCAGTCCAAAGCAATCAGTTGGAAACCACTTTGACGTTTCCTATACTCGAGTGTCTCAAGTATGAATAATATCTTTTCCCTCACTCAAATTTCCAGTTAAATTTCTAGATACATAAACATAAATGTAACCTTGAGGTGGCTACATCATCACTGATATCATACAAATTAACCAATGACAAAGGATGCACTAACATCAGCCCACTGGATAAAGATCATTTATAATGGATGCAGTCACTAAGAACCCAACAACAACAACATAATGAAAATCTAGACTAGACAAAAGAATCATAAAAAATCTGCTGAGGGCTATTGTGTTCAAAGGCTATGGAAGATAACATGGTACAAGAAGTTACAAGATTAGCAAAATTCATAATTTGTGGTCTTTGTCATAGAGCATGAAGGCCAAATCACCGTTCCTCAATCTATATATAACCGTGACTCATGAAAACCGATTTGGAGTATAATGCCAGATTAAATCAGTGAATCTGGAGAAGAGTACGGCTATTTAACATGCCAAGTTAAAACTAACTCTAAAAGTTGATGCCAAGCTAAAACTAACTCTAAAAGTTGATGAATCCATGATCAAAGCCAGGAACACCTCAGTCTCAGTAACGATAATTTGTTATAGACATAACCAAGGTTCGCCACATCAGTCCGTACCGGCATACCGAGTTTATCTCGGTACGGTATGATACCCGGTACCAAGCGGTATGCACAGTGCATACCGCTTGGTATATTATAATATAATATAATATTTTTTAAATATAATATAATATAATAGAAAAAAAATAAAAAAGCTGGCGACGTCGCCTCGATCCTTCTCCCCGCGCGAGGAGAAGGAATCGCCCACCAGCAATTCTTCGCCTGCCAGCGATTCTTCACTCGCGGGCGAAAGACCGCAGTTCTTGAAGTAGAGTTGGGAGGAAAAGATACTTAGAATGATAATTAGCTCTGTATTATATAAGAGAGTAAACAACCCCAGTGCTCCTTCCTTTCAGAATTGATCGAGTGTTTTAAGAATGGAATTGACTACTTTATACTTAATGCGCTAGATGTCGTGCTGTCCGCGGGGGAACCGGTGAAGAGCAGCGCATGAGGTATTTTTTTCCTCTTCTTTTCCTTCTTCTCCCTCTTTTTCTTTTACTTATTTCTCTCTCAATCGATCGCCAACAGTCGAATTCGACCGCCGATGGTCGAGACGATTAGCGGACCGGTACGAGGCCTTATCGCTCAGTAAGGCAAACCTCGGACCTAACCAACTTTAATAATGAGCTATAGCTGTGGACAGGACTGTTCAGGACAATAAATATAACTAGGAAGCACGATGATAGTTTAGGCATGAATGTGATATTAAATTAAGGGGAGCATGAAAGAGACATTTAGAATCAAACATACGAATGAGAAAATTAAGATAGTGTTGGTGGACATATCAGAGCAATGGACATCGTTCAAAAGATATTGCTTAAGACAACTAGTAGAGATGATAGGCCCATTAAAGTTATAAAGATGAAAATGAGGAAACATTATAATAAAAAGATTATGTTAAAATTGAAAACAGTATTAGCCAGACTTTGATCCACATCATTGTGATCATATATCAACATGCTAGCCATATACCTTATCTTGTAGAGAGAGTTAAATGTGTGTATATACATGCATTAGAATCTTTGACTCCAAAGTTTTGAATGTTAACACCAGCATAAGTACACCTACCATGATGACAGGACATCAGAAAGCAAAACCAGTTTTCTAATATTTCACATTCTCCAAACATAAAAGAACATATTCAATGCATAATTTACAATAGTTTCTCCTATGTGTCTCCTTAGCACTTAAAAAATTTACATATCTATTGGAGAAACATGACATACAGAAATGAACGGCTGAAGAAGTGCATTGATTTGAAAAAACATAAATTAGCTTGAGGTGCAATTCACTGAAAGAGATACCTGGAGCTCCTAATAGATGTAGCATTCGAAAGGTTTATGTTTGGCCAAGATCATATATATAAGCATGGTTTTGATGTCATCATAATGGCACCTCAGAATCCAATGTTAAGTAGTCGGGCCAGAGTTTTCTAACTATAACTTGACCATACTACAATTTGAACAAGACAAACAGGTTATTCAGATGTCTATACAAGAGTGTTCTGTTTACTACTCAAGCAATATAATTCTTGAATAAGAACTTCTCGATGACAATGATGATGGCATAAACTAACAATCTCTATTAACCATAGTTACTAATAATCTTCCTAACCAATAAACTAATGGATCATAATTTAGAATTAAAAAAGTGAAAAAAAAATCAAAGCCTCACTAAACAAATTGAAAACAAGGGTTAAGGTCCTAGCCATACTAGACAACAATTGACATAGTATTTGCTGAACTATGTGATATCAAACCATGCCATTTGCCGGTATTGCTATTGTTAAGATTCCATATAATGGCATGCATTACATGCACCTATTACTTGTAAGAATGCCAACATCATAGTATGTATCATGACATCGTCAGCACCTCAATCAATATATAGAGGCCTAGGTTTTGGAATCCCTAATATCTTTGGAATAAAGTAGGCAGTTGCCCAAAGAATTTCTTCAATACACACATGCCCAAGCAATGTGTGGTTTTACACTGTCAAGTAGATGACAGCTGATAATGTCGAATATGGTTGTCCTGCTAAGTAACCCAAGAGACAATCTTGGGCTTCTCTTGCATTCAAGTGGACAATGTCAAGGCATCCAATGTTTCCGACGCTTAGGGCAGAATTTGATGTGGAAAAAAAGTGGAACGCTTAAGAGCTTAACAGTGCTCAAAGTATGATTAGCTCTTGATTGCATTAAGATTCTCCTTTTGGAATTGTAGTTTTTTTAAGGACAAATCAGTATGCACTGAACATGGAAGTTGCTCTAGCTAATTCTTTAGGGTCAGTTGCGGATTGACACAGCGGATTGCTGACTAGCGCTGTCACGGTCACCTATGCCACATGGCATCTCTGTGATTCATGGGTCAAAATGACCAATGTGTTCACCCTCATGAATCACTAAGGAGTAAACAATTGTGACTAAATTGAAAAAGTAATTCACAATCAGTGTATAAATGCTCATGCAAATGTGTACCAATATAACCGGAACAGTTAGCAAACATGCCACAGCTACTGAAGATTGACAACAAGTGTGACATATCATTCAAATGCTAAATTGTAAGATATCAGGAAAGAACAATAAATTTAACAGAGGATGATTATTATGAAACAACATCAACAAAGACCAATAAAGTAAACAATGTGAAGTTTCAAATAGAAAAGCAACAGATGGTGCTCTGACTAGATAGAAGCCAAAAATTTACCACATTGCTTGGTCCTACATGAATCATATTCCAAGTCCAACAACCTACAGTCATAGAAGCAACTAGAGATTTCAAACTGAAGCTAAATAGTGCTAAATGCAATTGGAAATTTATTAGATATAAGCAGGGACATGAACTGGAGGACATTTTATGTTATGGCTATAAATGAAAAGAAAAAGGAAACAGAAAACTGTGCCCTGCTAGCCAAAGATGGAAAACAGGAACACTTACTGATTAGCCAAATGAGGAGAAGACCAGAGAAGCAGAAGCAGCATCCTTGCACAAAGATATATATTTATGTATATATACAGATACATAAATGGACATGTATGTGTAATACCTTTCTAAGCTTAATGATTCTCACCAAATATTATGCCGAAATGACCAATCAAACTTGGGCAGTATATGTCCTGCAAAAGATCCACACCTTTTACTTAATAGCAACACCTTCCCATGTTTTGCATATACGCCACCCTGAATGAGCTTCTTAATGGCCCAAATTCTACCCTTTCTCCCATGATTATTGACAATAATAGGTTTAGGAAACAGGATTCCGTTGACCACAACTCGCTAGTCATTTCCTACGATCAAGTCTAACCTAAATTTGGGATTCCGTATGTATGCAAAAGGCCAAGGAGACAACTCCAGGATGTGAGCAACATAAGGATTCTTCGCTCCTTCGAGCTGCAGTTTCGGGGGTCAACTGCTTTCCACTCAAAATCCAACATGTCGGCACTTTTTCACTGTTCTTGCTACAAACTCTCCGAGTAACAAAAACTAGATGATGCCACCTAACATCACCAATTTTGATCACCTTTCTTTTCAGTCATTAGGGTTACATAAATTATCCAATCCAATACGAACAGCACACTCAAATTCGAAGAGAACAAATTCTTTAGACGACGTGCGTCTGGATGATTAATTACCAAAAGAAACAATCAAGAAAGATTCCAAGGAACAAGGACCGTGAAGTCAGGCGTACCATCAAGAACACTGAATATTTCTCCAAGCCGCAGTTTTCGAGGGCGAACGGTTGCGGGGTGGAAGCTCCTCCGGGGCTCAGCGTGAAGGCGGATAAGAGGAGCAGAAGACGGTGACGAGAAAGGTTGGGTTGCGATGATGGTCAACAAAGACGAGATGGGTTTGAAGCTTCGAAAGAATCGAAGCGAAGGGAGAACCGCCAGGATGATGTCAGCATATCTCATTATTATTATTATTACTACAACATTAAAATGGAAAATTATGATATATATATATATACACATGAGAATATATGTATGTATAATTAATTAAGTAGATCATCTTTTGTGTCTTTTTGGTTTTAAACACAGAAAAAAATTTCTTATTTCCAACTTACGATAAAAAAATAACAAATCTCTTTTTATTGTGAAGGTTTTATCTATTGTGTGGAATCAGCAAGAAATAAAATTCGATTAATAATTTTCAGAGGTAAGATCAAAGATTGAACAAAAAAAGCCTATGATTATTCTGCAGTGAAAAGCATTAAAAAAAATTTATAGGTAAATCACCTAAAAACAATTGTGAAGAAAAGATTTCGACGTATTCCACGCACCCAAGACCGGCCCACGCGCACGTTACGACGTATGTAGCATGCAAAGATCCATGTTTACGAAACACAAGGCACGTTACGACGACAACGACCAACGACATGCATCAAAGCAAAGACTTGAGAGACCGCGCCTTCATCCTCTTCCTCCCTTTCCTTCTGTAGCTCCTTCCCTCTTCCCGACCATCATTTCCATCCCTTCCACTGTTATCATGGTCATCGTCCTCGCTGTCCTCCTCATCCTCGCCGGCCATCGGGGTCTCGACCTCCTCCTCCTCGGCAGCCGGATAACTACACCCCTCGCCGTTATCACTGCTGCTGCCTCTCATCTTTCCTCGCCAGGGACCGAAGCCGGAGTAGTAATAGTAGAAACTAGAGTCGGCTCCAGCTACTTCGGTCTTCTTCTTCCTACGGCCGACATCACCATGGCCTTCCTTGGATGACTCAGAGGCCTTGCCATGGCCATGGCTGCAATTGTAAGAGCGGAGCTTGGCGAGATGGTAGTTGCAGAGCGAGTGTGGGTGATGCGCCAGCCGCTTACAGTGCCAACCTTCGCCGTCGCTCTTCTTGCAGCTCGAGCAGGCCTCCATGGCCCCAGCTCCTCCTCTGGCTTTGACAACGTCGTTTTTCTTCTTTCTCCTCGTCTTGGCCGTCTCCTTCTTCAGCGACCAGTTTATGCGTGCTTCGCCGTCAGAAAAGCATCGTTCTCCAGCATGAGAATCTACGTCTCCGTTGCGCTTCATTTCCCAATGGCCTGGGGAGCTGAGCAAAAAGGAAAGCGGGAGAAGACGAAGAAGAAGAGCAAGGTTTGATGGTTACCTCTTCGGGACACAAGCTACTGCAGCGGACTCATATTTGATGCGATTTCCCGGAATGCCCCTCACTTCTCCCACTTCAGCTTTCACGCCACTTCCCAGAATGCCCCCGTCAGCCTCTTCTTCCTACCATCGTTTTAGGTCGAATCGCCGTCGGACCAAGAACAAAAAATCCGCAAAGAGAGAAAGAAAGGGAATCGAAAATGAGACCGGTGCGACAGCGCAGACGGTCGGATTGCTCTATCGTGATCGATCGAGCAACTAGGGTTTCCAGTCTCCTATTCAATTCCCTTTCTTTCTCGAATCGGAAGCGGAACTTCCACAAACAAATACTAGCAGAGGAAGCAGGAAGCTAACTGGAATTGCTTTCCGACATCAGCTCTCATGCTGCCTCTCCCAACCGGATCTATTTCCAGCATTAGGGATGAAAGCGAGCAAGAAGAAATAAAAAGGAAAAACCTTTTGGCGGGCAGGGTCGTCACTAGCAACCGGTTGGCGCATTTTCGAATCCGCATGGCCGATCGACGGCAGCCGAGCCAGGCAGAGGAGCGCAGGGTAGGAAGGTGGGACGGGCGGCGCGACGCAAAGCGAAGATGTGGGAGGTGCTGCCTTCCTTCTTGCTTGGGATTCTCGGGGACGCTCCTTCTCTCTCTCTCTCTCTCTCTCTCGATCCCTGGAATGCCTTTTATTATTACTATCGTTATCGAGGTATAACCCGTTCATATATCGACCTTCTGATTGGAGAAACAGTTCGGGGCCCAGTTGGTACGACAACGGGGAAACTTTCTGAACAGATGGCAAATTCTTCTTGTCATTAATACCCATGACTCGTTGCACAAATCTACGGTAATGCCCTCCACACCACATTGAGATGCGTGGAAGGGTGGTGTATAGCATGCAAGTCCGCCGTCGTCGAAGTCTCTATGTCTACATGTCGATGGTTTTGCTTTTGCATTAGTAGAAGAGAGTAAATGGAAGTAAGCATGAAGATAAAATTAATATTACCTTTACAAACCAAACTCAATATTTATCTAAATCAGACTGGTATTTAGTCCTCTTTTGCAATCTTCATTTCACAATTTAATTAAAAAAAAAACAAGTCATCATATTGACTTGTTGAAAGAGAAGCACATAAAATGATTGTTTTTGGATGAACACACTCAATAAATACATCATAAATAAACCAGTTGTCCACGTTAATTTAGGAGCTCATCAGCTGGCAATCCTGTGTAAAATTTTTGGAGTTGGGTTGCGGCAACCTTTAAAAGAGACTACAACTCATACACATGTACATAACTTGACTACAACATAAATCATTAGACAGCATGGTTAGGAGCATGAATTGCACCAACTAATTGGCTAATTAGTTCAAGCAAACAGATTTCTTACTTCACCGGTTGATCAGATCTACACTCAATACTCGTGTCGAATACTGCTGCACACGCTTTGTTCCTTTTTTTCTTCTCTAGGGGTAGAGAGTTTTCAATCTCTTTGCGGCATGGATGAAGCCGACGATGACTTGCATCTCATCCAGTTGCTTGTTGCAAGTGGGAAGGTTCAATCATAAGATTAATCAGAAAAGTGGGGGCTTGCAAGGAAATGAAGGAGATGCGAAAAATAGTTGGCAACGCAATTGGTGTAGTAGAAGATTCTTTAAACATATAAAAAAATGATGGATAGAACAAGTACCTGTGAGCGGAAATGACTCTGCACCACATGAATCAGCTGTTCCTTTGTAGGGTTAGGGTTGATGTTTACCTATTTATCAATTAGGCATTTGATGTTAAACTTTGCAAGAAGCAGGTAAAAGAACTACCGATGAGAATAGTTGAATGGTTGTTCCACCAAGAAACATACAAGATTGAAATGCCTCCCATATCTCCACAAGGTGGGTGTTCCAAGCTTTGCCAGATTTACTCTCTGTTCATAGTCTACAAAGTATAAGCACAGGTTCTCAACATGTATATAACCCAATCTAAGAGCTATATTTTTTAGATGACTGATAATATGTGCATTAAAAAGTTTATTTTCTCCTAACATGTATACACAACCATCCTATTCAATAAAAAATATCCAAAAGTTCAAAAAAAAAAAAAAAAACTACATAATGTCATTTTTAGTTATTCAAGTCAATATTTTCTCACCATCTTGTGACCATTAAAGTGAGTAGTGCCTCGATGGTTGCTTCGTCCATTCGACTTTGCTGAAGATGTCCATGGCCTGGTATGCCTAACTCTTGGCTTTGTCGGTTTATGGAACTCTAACCTAGCTGTGCAAACAAGGTCATTTGGTAAAGAGATTACAGTGCAGGTTTTGGTTCTCACTTCAGGCAAACATAATCCTACATCCTACCATTTAGGTGGACCAAGTTAGACAAAATAGTAATTGCCAGTCCGGATAACTCACAGTAAGCAATGTCTTTGTATCCCACATCTGAACTACTGCAGAATGAATTGTCACAGTCAATATTATTATCATCGTCTTCATTTCCTGTAGGAGCTTCTAAGACACTCAACGCGTTTCTTTGCAGTTTCACCTCCACCCCATTCTTTAGGACCTGATCAAATGTCAGCGTATTATCATAACATGAGCTTTTTATTTCTAAAAGGAAATAAGTATGGATAAAAATATACAGAAATAATCAACAAGGAATTTATCAAGTGTCAAGTTTTCTCAAATTATTAGAAACAATAATGACAAGAGTCGCATAAGCAATCGCACATGTCCAGTCAAAACTTTTTTTTACATAATATCTGTGAGCTAAATTAAACACCCTAATACGTGACTTACTATAGCCTTCTCTCCCATGCATTTCTAAACATATTGATAAGACTTAGAAAAGTAAGGACAGTCAACTATGAACTGGTAAATTTCTAGCTGATATGGTAAGCTGATTGTGGCTCAATAAATCACTTGGGAAATGGTTGTCTTAGCAGAAAATTTTTTTTTCCCATTTTCTTCACTTTCTCTACATAGGTTTGAAAAGAATTCTAATTGGAATTTGAATTATGGATAAAGGTAATTAAATCCTCATAATATTCAATCATCATGAGTTCTGTGATGCAAGAATCAGAGTGAAAGTAAAAAAAAAGAACAGATATGATGAAAAACAGTTACTTACCAGCCAATGCCAGCCACCAAGACCAACTGCTTTCTTCACAACACCTTGTAGCCCAACTAAAACAGATTTTGTTCTGTTGTTACCAGTTACTATGACTTTAGTGTGCCTGGGAAGCACCGAGAGCTCTTCATCACCACTTACTTCCCGAGATGGAAATAGGGCACGGGCTGAACACAATTCGGCCTCCATGATTTGCATAAAATTCTTACCACCTGAGTTCCAAGCATAAAAAAAACAAATCAGATTTCTTCGGTTGGACAGAGACCATCAACCGTTAGATAAACTCGATAGTATAATTCAAGATCACAAAAACAAAAAATTATATGGCACGTAGTGATGCAATGATATTTGAATTAGGAATAAGTAGGGCGATTGTGTCTATGATATTTGAATTAGGAATAAGTAGGGTGATTGTGTCTGTATGAGTACAACATCACATCTTTCAGGTGCAGGCTTATCCCCATGCAGAAACCGAACCTAAAAAATATCAATAGTAGCTCAACCAACACCAAACAGATTGTGACTGGGCTTTGCAAATATAATCCAAATGCTCAAAATTGTAACAGGCTACTCGACATCCAGCAAATATTGTCAGAAAAGAAATACTCCCAGAAGCCAACATTTCTGAAAGTTCTTTGAGGGCTACATAATGAGTGACTTGGGAACAAATCAAGTCATAGTGATCGATGGAACATGCATGTCAAGTTCCACAAACTCACCTGATTCTATAAGCCGAGCAACTTGGCCAACATGTTCATGGAGTGATCACCCTGTTATAGGTTAAAGAGGAGCGGAGAAGCATAAGCTCATGCTGAGACGAAAGCCTGCTTTTACGAGTCCTACAAAAATGAAATGTATAATTGAATTTGCATATCAAATCAAGCGGTAAGTTCGTTGACACTAGCAGAAGAATCGTCTGTATATTTACCATCAAAAAATCACTTTTTTCAACACCATCCTACATCACAATATTGATCTCTCCAAGGATTAGAAATTAGAGAAGGCAACTAAATGCAAAATCATAACTCAGAGTAGGCAAGCATGTTAAATCGATCTCACACGAACAGATTACATTCTAATGTGGCTCTTCGGATAAAACATGCATTAAATCCAGAGAATAAAGTATCCAACTGAAGGAACATAATCCCAATCTCCCACCAAAAAATGAGCCAATTCAAATCTTTCATCGGGGATCTAAATATCAATTCTTTATAGTCCTTGAACAAATGCAACAACAAACCAAGACAAAAACATCAAAATAGAAACCAAACAAGCAGATCAAAAGGCAATACCACAATGCTGCGACCGAACTCGAACGAACCGCCCAAATGGCGGGGGGATTAGCCGAGGAAACCACAAGAACTAGGGCTTTCCGCGATCACGGAAACGGACAGATCTGCGAGAACTGGAACCCGGGAAAGGGATTCTTGCGGATCTTTGGGGAGGCGAGAAGGGGAGGGCACAGTAAATGCATTACCACTGCTGCCGTATTAGCAATAGAACGTTTCGGACCGGCTTTTAAGGAACCTTCCGGTCAGAAGCCGACGCAGTGGCTACGGCTCGGCTTCACGGATCTTTTAAATGCAGTCTTCTCTATACCGGTAAGAGTCTTGAAACGGTTCTGTACCGTTAAACTCCTCCCTTTTTTTTTTTTTTTCGTCCAAATTTTTTATTAGTTTGATTCGATTAATTTAGTTTTTTTTGGTTTTTCTCTTACACAATATTCTGATTAGTTGAGTGGAAGAGATGAATTGTTCAAAACTAAATCATAAACCAGCCAAATTATTTTTTTCGTAAAAGAAAATTCATTAAAATATGATTAAAACTATTTTTTTATTGGCTTTCCATTTATTTTTTTTTTTACGCTTTTGCCATTCAAGTCGTTCGAACTTTTACATTCACCCGAGTGAGCTGCCGACTGGCCGAGTCGAGTCGAGTCGAGCCATGCCGACCCGAGCCGCATGGGGAACAACGACAACGACACGCGTACGCATCCGGCTGTCGGGATCTAATCCGCCAGGAGACGCCGTCGTCGACCCGCGAGGGACAGACCCGCGGGCTAACCTGTCAGGGTCCCGAGGCGGGCCCCCTTCCCTTTACGGGCGGGTACGCGTCCGGTGGCTGCCTTCGTCCACAGATCTATAGGGCGGGCTACAAGTCCGGGATTTAGAAAGCATTTGGAGTCCGGCCTCGGATTTCAAAATTAATTAATAATAACTAAAAAAATAGAAAGGAAGGATGACACACATGGATGGCATTTAATGCAACCATATTATAATACAAAATTTTTAAAAAAAATAATGGTATACAAAATATATATATATTTATATATATTTTTGTATATGTTATATAATTTTATCCTTAAAAGTGAATCTATACATACATTATCACCTACTTGTCCTATGTGGGCCCACATCCATTCATGAACCATGTTGGAACCGTCCCACATCCATCCAAAATTGATGAGAGGAAAACCAAATAGAACATGGTGGAACAGGGATGGATTGAACCACACACACTTTATATATATATATATATATATATATATATATATATATATATATATATATATATATATATATATATATAGTTTAATGGGGTTAGTATAATTAAATCAAGCATGAAGATGTTAAACCATATATTTGAGTCATTTGTTAAAAGTTGACTGGATTAATGGTAATCATATTTTTAAAAAAGAAAATAAGAATTAAATTGATTTATAAGTGTGTAAGAAGGAAAGATGGCGGCATCATGAGGTATGAAATTGTGTAGGAATATTCAAGGGAAAATATGAATGGGATATTGTACAAAGAGATGTCAACATTAATTTATGGGTCAAATACAAATAAATTACAAAAGTCAACTGATTTAGGAGTCCACCCAGTAATGGACATGTTAGATCAAAGAGGGGACATATGCTGCCTGCTTTCCAATAATTTGAATAGAGATTTGATCAAATCATGTCATCAATTTCCCCTCTCTATTGTTCAAACATGGAAACAAAAAGATCCATTCATCAATTCACAACCCAATCTGTCGCTAAGATTCATTGATGATGATGATGATATAAGAATATATATATATTATTAAAATCATCTTACACTTTTCATCTCTAAAATCTTGTTCAGTTAATCTACCTAACGTGCTTGAATTGGATTTATCTACTCTTGTAATTAAATTTGTGATGAGTTGGAACAGAAAAGTGGCATTCGAGTCAAATTTTGGTAAGGATCGAAATGAATTAAGTAATTAGTGATGATAAGTTCCACATTAATAATTACTGTTGCGTGCGAGCTCTCTAACCCACAAGGACAAGGAATTGTCAACTCTTTAATGGACCTCTGCATCCTTCCTCTGTTTACAGCATCTAAGTGCATTCCAAATCCAATCATTCATATATGCTGACTTTTATAATAATAAAAAATATTAATTCTATTAAAGATATCAACTAAATTAGCTACTAAAGACATTAATTACTGATATAATTAATTCTCAGATGAAATAAAAAAAGGCAATCCAACAATGTAACACTGATGATAAGAATAGCAAACAGCAAAGCATAAATAGAAAAGTAATAGTATTCATGCGGTAAGTATTAGAACATAACAGTCCAAACGACAATAATGTCTTTTGACCAACATTTGTAGTGGATTCAAATTGCACCCAATAACTTGGTCAATGTTAATTAGGAGCAGTACTAACAGTAAGGCTGGAATTTGTATCAGACAAATAGCTTGGAAGTAGTGCCACACAAAGAGAGGAAGAGAGAGAGAGAGAGAGAAACAAATTAAATTGAGCTACTGTATTAAACAACACTTAGAAGTATGTTTAGTTTAATGATAACTTTTAAGAGAGATATCACAATGTAACCAATACAAAATATAAGCCATATTTCCTTACATGTGTATAACATGTCCACAAGGATTCTTTGTAGTGTCAACTGCACAAAGATTTCAAGGCAAAAATAGTGTACTTGAGATGAGCAGAGTCTCTGCTCCACAGTAGCATCTTCTTGACATGATCAACCCAGATAACATAGACAAAAGACTCTATATGAACAAATTAATGACATATCTACTGCTGAAATCCTTTTCAGGTGATTGCATTTTTCTTTGTTTTCCATGATATGCTCCACAACTAACATTACATTTCAACAAGAATCTTGAGAACAGTTAAAAGAAGCAGTCTCAGAAGGCATAAACCTACCAAATGCAATCACTAAAAATCATATCATATTAACAAGGTTATTACAAAATTCAACCTAAGCAGTGTAGTTAGATATAATAGACTGAGAAGAAAATTGATGCAAATTTAAGGACAATATCTATTCCATTCATCAGTTTAACGATAAGCCAAAAAAATGTTATTTAAATCAAATTCAGGTAACATAAAACTATACATCGACAGGCATATAATCCACCAAGGAGTCTTAACATATACGCAGTGCCAATGTGGATACATGGTTCTGTTCACAAGATACAATCCTAAGATGTCATGTGGCCAAGGCAATTCCTATAGTAATATTTCCAATGAGTAAATTTAATTCTTTCGCAGCAAGCAAGCAAGGAAAGAAATATCAGATTTATCTCTTGAAATGTTGCAATGAGTTGTGCGTCTCTCAAACACAGAGTCTAAGACAATCACCTACCATGTTTACTCTTGAAAACGGTATTTGTGATAGTTCCGAACAACATACAACTCATTGCAACATTTCAGGGAAAAGTGTATGCTAATTTTCGTGTTTTCAAATGCTGTCGAAGAATATAAAACACAAGTGAGGATAAAGCAGATGTAGAATTTTTCATTGTCAACCGCTTTGACATCAATGCGCTAACAGCTCAGTTCAAGTGATGGCATTCAGCTATGCCTAGTGAACAAGCACAGCATAACATCTAGACAAGCATCCACATCATAGAATGTCAGCGCTCGGATATAACTCAATATATATTGGCCATAAATTTTACAAGGGCCAAAGAGAGAAGAGTCTGTCAGAAAGTAAATCAAGAAGAGGGGAGAATTAAAAAAGTGAAAGTTATTTCCATGTTATTTGAAGCTGAGAACATTTCTGTGATTCTAATGTGAAACCACATGAAAGAATGTGTAGCAAATTGTGAAGAAAATAGATAAAAATTAACTAACTTGGACATTCATGAGAAGCCTCGTAACTTTACTTAGTGTTTCTCGAGCAGATATGGTGTCCGGATGATGCTCACCACATATGGAAGTCCTAATAAATATAGCCTCTCGAATGAGGTCATCTCCTTTGTCATACTGTCCTCCCTTGAGCATTAGTTTTGCCCTTGTTTCTAGAACAGTTGCCCTCAAGAGTGACAGTTCCTGCCAGAGATACGTGTTCTGAGAATCAGATTTAACTTGTCTGACGCAGCAGAAAGATTTATCAAGCCACTTCTCAGCTCGTGAAATGAGGGAGTCCGCAGCGACTTCTAGAACATCAGTCGAATGCTGGAGAAGACCCAATGCTGCATTGCACTGTGATAGGTTGACAAACATGTTTATTGCAAGTGGCAGAACCACACGTTTCATGAAAAATAGCAACTCGGACGGTCTTAGTCTTACAGCAATGGGATCAGTTGCAAATCCAAAAAGTAAGAAGCAAGCTGCCCAGAGATGCTCAGGGTATAGAGAAACGGAATTTCTAAGGTAAACAGCTTGCACCATAGCATGAGCAAACCGATTGCCCCCTCTTTTGCGAGCATATAATTTGATGAGTTCATGGAAATGGATACAGTCGGGTTTTGTGCTACTTCTCCCAATCCCAAATCTGATCAACATGGAAGTTGCCTCAGCTTCAGATCTCTTGATACGAGAAGCAGTTAAGCTGCCGGATAATGCATGCCAGCACTTTTTCCAAAGGGGGGAACTACGACGCTTCTCTGGAACCTTGTGTGCAGCCAAAGCTAAGAGCGGCATTGGAATTGCAGAAGGAGCAAACCAACCACTTACCTGAACCATTCTGGTGGCCAAACTCCTTGGTCCGTCAGCATGATCAAATATGGAAAGACAGACGTCTAAAAGTTGAACAAGAACTGCATTTCTTCGAAATGTAAGAGTCTCTCTTTCAGTACATGCCATATCTCTCACAGGCATTCTATTAATAGTATCAAGAAGTCTACTTGGAGTAATAGGAAGCTCGGAAAGAATGGCACCAACAATGGCAAGACTTAGTGTAAGCCTACCAAGCTTCTCCTCAATGACCCTGAGAGCATCAACTTCCACAATGGGATAATCCTTTACACCTCCCTTCATCAAAGACAGTGCCTCCGCACCAGATAAGTAAGACAGATTCATGGGATCCAAGCTCATCACCCGAGGAAGGCATGTAGTTATTATTAGGTGTGTTTCTCCACCAAAGCGTGGCAGCAGATCCATGATATCTTTTTGGTCCCACCAGTCTTTCTCATTCTCCAAATTATCTATAATAATTAAGAACGGGATGTCTCGCATTAATTCTTTCTTAACGCTCGCAATGGCTTCCTCTTCCTGCTCCTCAAAGCACTTTGTTCTTCCTTTCTCGAGAGAATGATTCTCGATGCTAAGGTCAACTTCCAAAAAGGTTCGCAGAGCCAAATAGTTTTGCCGAAAATATCTGGCTTCTCCTCCCACCCATAGAACCATCTTATATCTTTGAAAGAATCTGTAAGCATATTCCAAAACTAACTCTGTCTTGCCAATTCCAGACTCTCCAGAGACACAAGCAATACCCTTGCCGTATAGTATCTTCATGGATCTTTTTCTCCTAGTGTGCCTGCTTCCATTCTTTGGCCTTAGAGGGCGGTATCGTTTTAGTGGACTGCCCAACCTTTGCATCTCTATTTCATTCTCAGATTCCTTCCATAGGACCGGCTCTTTTCCTTTGCTGCTGCTCTCTGATTGTTGATCTTTTGCATCTTCTTCTTCACGATACTTGTCAGGGCGCCCGATAACCAGAGATTTTCTCCTGTGCCTCGTCTTGAGTTCAAAGTATTCTCTTTCCCCATCTCCACTAACATCACCAAACAAAATAAGCTCCAACTCGGAGAGTTCCTTTTTCCGCCCAACAAAATCTTCATTTCGAGGAAACGGGAATTCCTCCTTTTCCACCCTTTCCCTCCATCTATTAATTCTATCAACCACGCTTCTCCTCCCCAATCTCGTAGCCAGAAAAACAACTGCTTGCAGTACACAATCTCTCCAGTTGCCATCACATGCCTCCAACTGCCAGTCCAACACCCTCGAGAGTCCATCAATGGCCTCTCTCCATTCTCTCTCCAAGCCACCATAAAGCATCCATAACTCACCACCATATTTCTCCCATAATTCTCCCCTCTTCTCGATAATATCTCTGGCAAGACAATCACCAGCGCCCAAATCAAAGTAGATTGGTATAAGATTTTTCTTGTTAAGGAAACATCTAAGCTCCTCTAAGCTATAAGGGTTCCCAAACGACTTCTTTGTGAGTATCACCACACCATAGGTAGAAGCATTCATTATTCTTTCAACTGCATCATGGCTGCGAGCATTCCTACATCGGGCCCTGTCAGATGCAAAGCAACTGATCCCCTGAATTTCCAGATCTGCACGAAGCCAGTTGGCAAATCTCAGCAAAGAAGGCTTCCTTCCATGAAAGCCTATGTACACATCGTAGCTCCGAAGCTTACTAGTTGAAGAAACTGAAGCTGAAGGCCTAGAACACAAAAGCTTCCCCTGTTTTTTGCCCAATCGCTTCTGCTTCTCCCCTCGACCCAAGAAATTATTTCCTGTCCCCTGGCTATTATTAGATGAACTGCCATTGCAAACACCATTGAAGGAGGAAACCAGAGTAAGGCTATTATTATATACGGTTCCTGGAGTTCCAAAATTACTGGAAGAACAGAAACTGGGAGCAGAAGAAATATTGGAAGCAACAAAATGAATATTAGATATTGACTGCAACCGTCCAGTTAGGGAGCCAAGATGATCCACGGTAATACCGACACCGTTTGGGCATGCTGCACTGTCATGCTTTAGAGGTCCAGAGGTATGTGCTGATGGTGACCGTGGGGAGAAGAAAGGAGACTGATTAGCAGAGACGAATGCTGAAGAAGAAGATGAAGGGTTCCTAAGGGTAGTGGCAGATAATGCCCCGACATTGGAGCTTTCTTGTTGAAGCTCCATATATCCATCTTCATAAGATATCCACCACTTTCAGTGTTTGATACTTTGATTTAACTAGACTTTGATTTCCCTCAGAAACATGGAGATGTATTAACACCAAATAAAGTGGTTTTCTGAAATAAGAAAGGATCAAGTATTAGTATGGCACAAATAAGAAATCTAATTAACACAACAATATCCTGAGATTAGAAGGATGAAAACTCAAAGCTGACAACTAAATCAAGAAATCAGTGCACCAACTTTGAATTTCTTTTCTTTTCTTTTCTTTTCTTTCCTTCTAGGTAAATGAGTCATAGCTGTAAGATGCTTCAGTTCATGGTGATGACAGTCATCACGTCAAGTTTCAAGAAAACCGACCAAGTTTCATGGGCAATCCTAACTATGCTGACCAAACAAAATAATTCTGAAGATTTCAAACTGAAATTACTATTAACAATACAGATTTTCACATCCAGTAGATTACAAATCTGAAATTTTTCTCCTTTTTAATGGGAAAGAAATATAGTCAAAGAGGATAAACAGATATGTGCTGGTGGTAATCTGACCATCTCAAGATGAAGAGAAGAACGAAGTCCCAAGCTTGAGAAACCAATCAAAAGCAGAAGAAAGAAACTTATTTGGCATAGATCTCGTAAAAGGAAAGCAACTCGTGAGCTTAAACTTCCTAACATGGAGGAGAATCCTCTGAGGTTTTAGGAGCAAGGACTTCAGGAAACAACCCTCCATTTCCTTATACATCCATGATGAAGAAAATGGCGAAGATCTCGTCAGATTAAATGCACTCACTCTGAGGGCAAAATCTGAAAACGAGATCGGGAAGGAAACTGAGGCGAGATCCCTGCACAAGAACTCAAATTCACAAGATGGGAGAAGGGCTTCCAAGAACCTAAAGCCACCACATGTGTCTTCGATCCATCGAGTGGACTATGCAAAGATGCCGCGACCCTGCCAGATCTGCGCTGGCTTCTCTACTTTCATGAACTCTATGTAAAGATCCAGACTTTTAAGATTGCATAGGATAACAAAGGCATGTTCTTAATACCCTAATGTCACGCGACACCCAAAAGGATCCCACCAAATGTCAACAAAACAAATGAGTCGCTTCGTCAAGAACCAAAAAGGGACAGCGAAACATCAACAACGAGAAAACCAAATCTTTTTCGTGATTCTTGCTCGCAAGATCGTTCCTTTTTTGTGGCCAAGGAAAAAAGAAGGAGATCCCTGAGGGCTATGGAACAGACGCTTAAGAGGAAGGTGATCTGGCAGCCATTGAGGGCGTGACAGGGACCTGAGAGCCACCAATACCAATCTCTGGCAACAAAAACAGAGCATGAAGAGATTTTGATGGGCGAGGGAGGATCAAGAAAGCTTACATCTTTCCTGTTCTCTTCCCCTCCCCGACGCGCACTCGCATGGATGCCTGCCTCCACTTCCCCTCCTCACTCTCGCCAAATAGACTAATCTGAGAAAACAGCGGAGCGATAACATATATCGGAGGGGACAAAGCTGGTGGTGCCTTAGTTTATTGACAGGCGGCGCGTGACAACAGGCAGCAGTTCTGTACTGTTTCCGTTTCGTGTTTCCTGTTCTCGGAAACAAGAATCGGTTTGATGATAATAAAGGAGAAGCAAACATCAAATTCCGAAGCATAAATCTCAATTCTATCGTTTCCAAAAGCTCAAAATCCAAGAATCACTTCACCTCAAAGTTTTGCCCTGTGGTGCAGCTCAAATCTCGAGATCGATGGAAATGTTTCCGAAAACAAAACCCAACGTGTTTCCTTGCCTCGATCTCAGACTTCATCCAGGGAAGAGTTTTTTTAACAGAAAGCAAGACCGTATGGGAGCACCAGAGTTACTGTTTCCTTTTCCCTTTCTTTGGTCTCCGAGGCCTTGAAAGAGCTGCAATTATGTGAAAGGAGGAGGTCTCTGTCCACAATAATGCTTTTGATCTTGTCACTTGTTGCCATTGTCCTGCCATCCTTCCTTCTTTAGGCCCCTTTTTTGCTGGTAGAGGAGGCTGTAGAGCCCCTCCCCTCTCTCAAGAACAGCATGAGGAGGGGGGGCAGGTAATGGTGTGAATCTGACACTGAGGTAGGGGAAGATGGAAGTACCCTCCCTTCCGTTTTTGGTGTTTGGTGCAACTGAAAGAGTCACCAGCCTCTGCAATGTACTTGTGTAGGAATCATCATTATTATTATTATTATTATTATTATTATTCTTAGTTAGTGATAGCTGATGAAAACATCGGTGCTTTGTTTTTGTTTTTGGTGCATCTCTCTCCATCTGTCACTGAAGGTTATGTATGGTATGGTCTTCCCTTGTAGATTTTGCTGCCATATATGAAAGGTTTTCGGGGGGAAGTCTATGGAGTTACACTTTGCCTGACTGCAATATCTCTGTCACACAGTGTCAGCTGATGGCCAACACAGCAAGGTTGGTAACAAGTTCAGAGAAGATGATGCTTCCATCAGCTTCTGTGGCCTACACATGGCACGCACCCTATCTTTCTATCTGACAGTGTTGGATGGTAATCGCAGGTAAACCCCAAGCAAAAACCAGCAGCTGCTTGACTTCATGGGTTCCTCCTCATGCAACTAAGTCATCAGGATGTGGTCATGGCCTCATCCTCTACATCTGCTACTCCTCCATGGCCAGCACCGGAAGCTTTCATCTGGTCCAACCAATCTGGGAGGAGAGATCCGCTCACCACATCTGATGATGGAGGATATATGTCCTCCGAAGTACAAGTAACATGTGGTGTGCTCGACACCATGGTGCAGCAGTCTGGGGATGGGGGATGGAAGAATGTGGAGGGTGTCATTATCAACGCAGACAAAACTCCACAGGGTATGAAGGAGGGAGACATGTACGACTCTTCTTCTTCTTCTTCTTCTTCTTCTTCTTCTTCTTCTTCTTCCATGGGAGAGATGGTCTGCTACTTGGCTAGAATCCTCCATTGGTTGCTCCATTTGATTGGGTTAGATGCAAACAAGAACACGGTGAGGACATGGAATTCCAGTTTAGGTTGACAAGATATGGTTGGTGCATGAGGAAACCGAAGGCATCTATCTTGTCAGGTTCAAGACAAACACTCCCAAGGTGCCGACATGCAAAACGATGAGAAAACATAGAGTTCTCTCATTATGTATACAATAGATTCATTAGGTAACACAACCTCATTACTACTAATTGGAAATAATGGGACCCATCCAAAGATGTTCTCCGAAGGAGAAAAAAAGAAGAAAAAAAAATAGAATCTTAAAAAGGAATTTAAGCATATCTTAGTATATATGGGCAACGATCTATAGTGAATCTATGGTGGCTAGCATGTTTGGGTTACCGTTGAGCCTTTGGTTGTGATGAGAACAATTGTGTCAGCTGGCAAAGAAACCCTAAATAAATAAACAATCCCCACCATTTATTTCTTTTTTGGATCATCCAGAGAGCATTAGGGTTTAGGGGTAGGCATGCAGCTAATTAAGATTGTTAATTCCGAGAGCATTATTGCTGTCACCACAATTAAACTAAACCCCCATTACCATGAGACCTGTGGACCTTTTGGCTTTCCCTTTCGTTGCAGGTGTTATCTACTGCTGCCCATGCTCTTTGAAGTGAGCGCAGGAAGAACCCATAGATTGAAGTGTGATGAACAAGTCTGCGTCTTCTCTTTGCCGATCCACTTGTTGCAGTGAAAGCATCGGTGTTGCTGATGAGATTACACAGATAACAAGCCGCCAAGGAGACGCCATTCCCATGCTTCTTCCTGTAGCAGCAGCATCATTTAATTGGAGGCTTTTTGGTTTCTGCAGCTGGGAAACATAGTAGCATTGATTGATACACATTCCCCAGTTCATTGTGTTTGCACAAACCTATGTATTTGGAATGCTAATTAAGTCATAAGCTTTTCTCTTCTTTTTTTTTTTTTTCCTCTTCTGAAATGATCATCTTTAAAACTAATTAATTTTTATAATATAATTTAATCAAAGAACATATGATCCTTCTGATATAATTTAGATTTCTCTTTCTTATTCTTTTACTTTGATGTATATGAGCGAGCGTTGGGAATAGCAAATTTTGTTATCGGACGAAAACATACGTAATTACATATTATCTTCTATAATTAGTTATTTTAGCATTTGGATCTTTATATTTTTAAAAATTATATTAAGTTTTTTATATTTATGAAAATAAAGTATTTAATTTTGTTTCTTCTTACATCATCAATTTTACTAACAAGAAAAATGACATAATGTTTATCATTCAGCATTACTTTGATTTATCATTAAGTATATATGATATTTTTAAAAATAAAATTAATGACATGAGGAGAAACATAATTAAATAATTTACTTTTGGAAATATAATAATCTCAATATAACTTTTAAAAATATGAAAATTAGATGCCAAACGGTAGCTAATTAATTAATTAGTCAATGAAAATATGATTAAAATTTTGGAAGTTATGAAAATATGATGGATTTTGAGACGGTTTACTTTTGTGGGAGACGACAAAGTTTACGAAGTAGGACGCGACCAGATATGCCGACAGGCGCCCCATTCCCCATGTTTGATGAAGCGGAAAGCGGCATCGCATCGCATGGCGGCATCGCCCATCACATCGCACGCCGGCCCGGAAGGAGAAGGGGCACACATTGCCTCGCACGTCACGCGGGAAAGGGACTCCTCATCTGCTCCACATAATGCGCGACGGTGGGGATTGGACCACATGACGTCGCTCTCTATCCGTCTTGTAAGCCACTTTATTGCTTGTAGATACGCTGGCAATGATGCCCTTCCTTGTTACGGCGACTTGCACTCCACCTGCTTGATGAAATGCTTGCCGAGAATTAAATGGTTTCTGACGCAGCCCAGGGTGGAGAGAGACGAGCGCAACAACAAGTCCAAGGCTGATGTGATGTTCCAGCTGTTCACCTGGTGAGATGTCAGGTGGGTGCTCGACGAATTGCCTCAAATGCTTTTTTTTTTTTTTAATTATTATTTATTTCTTCTTCCTTTTAAGAGGTAATTTAGCCGAAGTCTAAATATCTCAATTTTAGATTGATATTTCTACGCTCTTATTTCTGTAATTTTATATAATAAAATTATCACATAAATTATATAAACCTAATGATGAGGAACAGTAACAAAAGGACACAAACCCCATCATCCGGTGGAAGCTTTCACTGAGTTCCACAAAGAGCTACTCGCACATCAAAAGGCTGCAAACAAATAGGTAGCAGTGGAAACAGCCTTTGAGTGCACACACCAGTGAAGAGACAAACAACACTGAGGCCAACTCAATTGAATACATGCATGCATGTAAGCTTTTGTGGACTCCATATCACTACATTTATGCGTCTGTTATCTGATTCACAAGCCCCAGCATGCATTTAGCACCTAACTTTGTGGTGCGTTCGTAGTAACTAATCCCTCACTAGATGAGATTAAAAAAATATAATATTATTTTCTTTTTCTATGGAAATAGATATTATTTTTTTTCTTATTATAATTTTTAATATAAATTAACATAGGATAATAATGACATATCTCGTATTGACACATAGGTAGCTGAGCTGAGGGATAACACCTAATTTGATAATCTAAACATGAATCCTAACTAAATCGGATTCATCGTATTGACACATAGGTAGCTGAGCTGAGGAATAAGCTCTTATGATAAAGGTAAGGTCTTTCTTGCTCTCTCTTTATTTAATTCTCTTAGAATCCTAACTAAATTGGATTCATCCATTTATGATTAAATCGAGTCGAGTCATGTTAATCTGTCCAATCAGAATTAGTTATGAGACGGGTGAGCCCAATCGAGTCAGTTATGAGTTGGTTGGAGTTGGTTTTTATCTTCTATTAGGATGAAATCCGTTATTATTTTCAGTTAGGAGATTATCAATAGTCAAAGATTAGTAAGACTCTTGATAAAGCCTTATAAATAAGATTTTAAACCCTTTTTCGAGAAGTATTAGTTTTAGTCAAAACACAACACGCTAGGAGGCTCCTTGACTTTTTCGTTGCTACCATTTTTCATCCATATTGTCACTATCATCATCGTTACCATCATTGTATCGGCCACTTTGCTACAATCTCAATATTATCGTCATCATCGTCGCTATCGTCGTCGTCACCATAATATCATCGTCTTCATATCTACATCTTGCTATATAAAAAGAGAGAGAGAGAGAGAGAGAAAATGGAAGTCGCAGCCAACCCTCTTTTCTCCTCGTCTGTGAAAAAAAAAAAAGAGAGAGAGAAAAGGGAAGCCGCAGCATCCTCATCTGTGGAAAAAAAAAACAGCCAGCGGTCGCTACCCTCCTCGGCCACTGCTCCACCCGCGCACCTTCCCCCTTCTTCCTCCCCTGCTCCTGCCACCGGCCGACGCCGCCTCAGCCACTGCCCTCGTCCTTTCCTCCTTTCATGCCGCAGCAGCCGCACACCCTCTGCGCGGTCTTCCTCACCTCCCTCAGCTACCGCTGGCACCTCTGTTCCTCCCCTTTCTTCCCTACCGTCGCCTCCTTGCTGCCGCTGTTGCTGCAACCCACTGAAAGTAACCTCCTCCCCATCACCACCCACCGGTTCACGTCGTCGTTGCCCTCTCCCTCCGTTGGCCACCGCAGTTCCTCCCCTCCTCTTCATCACCATCGATCCTTGCTTTTCCCCTTCTTCCCTGCTCCTCACCTGCCGCCGCTGCCACCCGTCGTTGGCCGCTGCCTGCCACTCTTCCCCGCTGCCGCTGCCTCCTCTGCTTTGTTGCTGCCGCCCACTCCTTCTTCCCCGTCGGTGCAGTGTAGCATCGTCTCCGCTTCCTGCTGTCGCAGCGTATCCGTGCCTCTGTCGTTGGTGTCGCCGCCCCTATCTGCCGCCTACAGCCCCACCCGTGCTTCAGCCACACAGCCGCTGCCACCCCTGCATCAACCGTAGTTGTACCCTCCTCTTCATCAGCCGCACCCATCCTGCCATCTTCCTCCCCACGCTGCTGCCTCCCTCTTCCTCCCCTACCACAGCCGCTGCTGCTTGCAGTCGCTACCCTTCCTCCACCCTCATCACTGCTCCACCCTCGCCTCCAGCTGCGCCCTCCTCATCTTCTTCCCTCTGCAGCCATCCCCCCTTGCTGCTGCAGTCGCCTCCAGCTGCGCCCTCCTCATCTTGTCGCAGCCTTGCCCAACTGTTGCCAGCAGCCGCAGCCACCCCTCGCTGGACCCCACTGCTTGCCTGTCGAACCCTGCTGCTCCCATTCTTCCTCGCGGGACCCCGTTGCTCGTCGAAATCCGCTGCCCCCTCGGATGTCTCTTCCCTAGGACCCTAACTCATGCCCCTCACTCAATAGCGGAAAGAAAAAAAAGGAGAACCGAACATAACTGATCTATAATCCTATGCGATGACTATATATGATGCACTTGATACAAGGTTTAAGGATTACGAGGCTCGCATGAAAGACAGATTTGAAGAGCTTCTTCGCTAAATTAGAAGAAGCTGGTCAGAGAGCCCCAACAAAACTTAACATGGTGAAAGTTTCAAAGGGAGTTGATCTGAAAAGTATGACCACGGGCATGACACAAGATACACACACATGAGGATGAAATTTCCTAGATGGCGAGATGGAGACCTAATCGGTTGGATTTCACATGTTGAAATTTTTTTTTTATTTTCACAGGACTCCGGAGGAATCCAAGGTGGAGACGCAATTCCATGATATGATTTGTACGAGACCTATCACGGAGTCCTTTCGTGGGGATAGTTCAAGAGAGAGCTCCTGATTTGCTTCGGACCATCGGAGTACAAGAACATTCATGGACAGCTCGCTAAAATTCGTCAGACTTCTACAGTACAGGAGTACCAAAGCAGATTTAAGAACCTGTCGAACCAAACCCGAGATTGGTCCGAGATACAATTGGTGAGAACATTTATTGAGGGACTTCATCCCGAGATTCGGTGCGAAGTTAAAGCTCATCATCCCCGCACCATAATAGCAGTCGTATTATTTACTAATGTACATGAAAGAAAAATCATTATGAATACTCGCCGAAACAGAAGCTTCAATAGACAGGACTTCAAGGTGGTCAACATAGACAATCGCAAACAAGAGCAGCTTTTGATGGTTGAGACAATTAAGGAGGAAATAAAAACTGACAATGTGGAGCTCGAATATGAAGGCCGTGACAAACTACTTATTGATTTCTTTTTGATGCCTCAGGAAGACTTCGAAGTAGTGATTTCCAAAAGAAGACATGATCTCCAAAAGACTATAATGACAACTGCACAAGAAGACCAAACCATTGCTTACACAAAGTGGAGATCCTACTTAATTGATCAAAGAGTTGTGATGCATGGTAAATATTGAAGTGGTCCCGAAATCTGATATTACTTAGCCTTGAGGGCAAGGTTGATTTGAAGTGGGCAGGTCTGTTAGGACCCTAGCTAAGTCGGGTCCATCTATTTATGATTAAATTGAGTCGAGTCATGTTAGTCTGTCCAGTCGGAGGCAATTATGAGACGGGTGAGCCCAATCGAGTCAGTTATGAGTTGATTTTTATCTTTGGTTAGGATGGAGTCCGTTATTATTTTCAGTTAGAAGTTTATCAAAAGTCAAAGATTAGTAAGATTATTGGTAAAACCTTATAAATAAGGTTGTAAATCATTTTCCACAATCAATGAGAAGTATTAGTTTTAGTCAAAAGGTAAAATCCTAGGAGTCAGATCCCCTCGAAGTGATCTAGGAGGTCTCGATCCCCTCGAAGAGATCGTTTATCCCTCTTTTCCACCCTATTCCTCAACGATAGAACTCTAGGATCCTATTACATTCCCTCTCCTTACCTCTCATGGTAAGTAAATAATCCGACCTAAATATCATAATCTCATCAAGAATATTTCATCTACCTTTGAATACAGAAGTATATATATATCTCTTGAAGCTTTGATTTGATGCTAATAATTGGGGTCAAGATGTCTATCTTCTCTATCTAGACTCGAGATCCAAGTGACCTATGATTCTTATAGGTGAATTAGGACAAATAAGATCATTTTCCCGTGATCAAAATTTCTTATAGCACAAATAAATTATAAAAGATAAATTAATATGACTGATATGTGTTTTAATTATAATACAATGAAAAACACTGCTAATATGCATCTAATTTAAGCTGAGGAAAAGTAGAGTAATGTGGACCATGACACGACATGACATGACATGACATGTCTAAAAAATTACTGTTTTCCACGTCTTTGGAGGATATTTTAGCTGATGCGTTATATGTTGGAATTGGTGGTAATAAAATTATTTAGTACGAGTGTTGGTAGTAATAATTATTCTTTAAATGGCGTTATATGTTTGAATTGGTGGTACTAAATTATTTGGTCTTGTTCTTAGAATAACGCCGACTTTGTGCCCACCACCTGCATGCGAGGGCTGCGATGCGGCGGCCACCCATGCCATTTACACTGTCCTTTATACCACCCACCTCGGTTGATTGCCTTCACCGAATCCGTCCTATCTTTTCTTGTCTTTACAAAAATTGTCTCAGCAGCAGCAGCAGCAGCAGCAGCCGCAGCCGCAGTAGCAGTAGCAGCAGGCAGAGAGAGAGAGAGAGAGAGAGAGATGGCGAGGAACATGATGGAGCTCGTGTGAAGGGGAAGGAGCAGGGTTGCCTCTTCTCCGAATGGCCTCGCCCTTCTCTACTCAACAAGCGGCGGCTTCTGCAAGGACTTGTCCGGCCTCCGAATCAACAAGTGAGCCCCGTTCTGCTCTTTGCTTCACCACTCCGTCGGACTATAACCTTTTGCTTTGCATTTATCTCTCTTTCTTTCCATCTATCCTCAAGCAATCTTCAAACTTTGACAAATGTACAAAGAAAATAAAGGAAGAAAAAGGAGCAAAACTTGAATATTTTTTTTCTTTTCCCCCCTTGTTGACAAGAGTTTTGATACGGTGAACGCAGCTTATTGGGAGGACGCCGATGGTGTATCTGAACAAAAGTGACTGAAGGCTGTCATGCACAGATGGACGCGCAGCAAAGCCTGGAATATTTGCAACCTTCCCTTCAGCGTGAAGGACAGGTATGACATGTTGCCCTGTCTCTTTGTCTTCATGTTGTCCGCGAGATGTGGGCTTCTCCACCATCTGATTGATGGGTGATTTGCTCACAGTCTGCTTCTCTTTCTTTTTGGTCTTCCGGCCGGCGGCTGTGGCCACGACAGAGGATGCAGAGAAGAATGGCCTGATAACTCCTGGCAAGGTTTATCACCATTTGTTTTTTTATGTCCTTTCCTTTCTGATCCACTTCATCTCTTGCAGCTCTGGTTGAATTTACACAATCCAATAATCAAATATCTAATATGTTAAACATAAATAACGATCCATGAAATTTTAATGAGTGTCAGCCTCAAGAAAGAAAAAAAAAGAAGATTAAATTAAAAAAAAAAACTCATGATGGTTTATTATTTCTTAAGTATCTAATAATAACCCATATATATATATGAAACTATATCCATAGACTGTTGGGTCTCAAAATTCTCTCAGGCTTAAGAAAATATAATCTTTATGGTAAGAATGGACATATGAAGAACAATGCTAAATGTTTAAAGCTTGATTCAAAAAATACGATAGAATATTTAGTTATGTATCTTTTGAATCAAATATTGTTGTAGTATGTACTTAGTGCATATATTTTGGTATTTCAACTCATATTACTAATAACTTACAGTGATTCTTTTCAATCAAGAAATAAAAAATAAAAAAAGATTTAGTTTATGAGTCTCAAGATGAATCACATGTTTGATCTTGAAGATGTTTTCTATGTTCCTTTACTTTCTAAAAATTTAATTTTCATTTCTAAATTGGATGAATTAGGTTGTACTCTTTCTTTTGATTTTTGAAAACTTATATAATTATATCTGATGGTTTATATAAAATTAATTTAAATATTGATTATATGAAAACTTTGACTATCCTACAATTATATATTAAAAATGAAACATAGTTTCATTAACGAAGATTCATCTATCTTGTGGTATAGATGTCTAAGACATAACTCTCTAAAGAAATGATTGAAAGATTAGTGGTGGCTAGAATTTTGAAATATCTATATTTCATTGATTTTAATGTGTTTTTAGATTGCAATAAAGAAAAATAAACTAGACATACTATAAAACTAGTCTAAGAAGTAAGGAACTCTTTAATGTTATATATAATAATATTTATGGATTGATTCATATTTCATTTTTTTAGTAGAGAAAGATATTTTATCATCTTTATTGATGACTTTTTGATATATGAATATGTATATGTAATACATAAAAAATCTTTAGCTATTGGCATCCTTAAGGTATACATACGTAAAGCTGAGAGACAAATAAATAAACAAGTCAAAATCATAAGGCCATATATGGGTGGTGAATCAGATTAATATTCTAGCCTATTTGTTAAATTCTTAGAAAAATAATATATTTGTGCTCAATATTCATTATCATGAGTGCCAGAATGATATTGATGAAAGACTCAATAATACCCTTATGGATATGGTTAGAAGAATGATATATTTATCTTCTATATTTGAATCAATATAAGATGAAACTATTAAAATTACTATTTATATCTTAAACATTATCCGAAGTGAGTTTCATTAACTCTATTCGAATTATAAATGAGTAAGAAATGTAAGACATTTATATATTTGAGATTTTTCAATAGTGATAAAAGTCTTTAACCCACATGAGAACAAGTTAGATATATAATTTTTTTTATATTTTATCAATTATCTTAAAAAATATAAGGGATATAAATCTTATTACCCTTAATCATAGTACGAGAATAATTGAGTTTGGTAATATAAGATTTTCATAAAATGATGAAACTAGTGGGAGTGAAAAATCTCAAAGATTTAATATTAAGGAGATATATGTTGATACTCTTTTATCATTTTCTATTAGAGAAGTGGTTCCTCAAATTACTAAATAAATTAAGAAAACTAAATAATATAATGATATTGATGGACTTTTATATAACAACTATAATCGATACCTTTGAGAAGATTTACAGAGAAAAAAGATTTGTTATTTATGATGATTATGTAGTATATCTACAAGATTTAAATTATAATATAGAAATCAAAAGAGTCCCCTTAATATTTTCACAAGAAGATAATGGTTATGAAATATGATTTGATGCCATGAAGGAAAAGATGAAATTAATAGACTAGAATAATGTTTGAGAACTCATCAAATTACTTAATAATTATAAAAGAGTAGGTTTTAAATAGGTCATTAAAACTAAACTTGACTCGAAGAATAATATCAAACGATATAAAGTCAAACTTGTGATCAAAAATCATAATGAGACTTTTTTCTCTAATTTCTAAAATGGACTCGTTAAAAATCATCATACTTTAGTAATTTACAATGATCTTGAGTTATATAAAATAGATATGCAAACAATATTTCTTAATGAAAATTTAGATGAAAAAATTATGCGAAACAACATGAAGGGTTCACATAAAAGAAAAAGGAACATTTGATTTGCCAACTTAAGAAATTTATTTATGGTTTTAAAAAGCTTCCAGACAATGATATGTAATATTTCATGATATTATTATTACTATCAAATTTAATAAAAATATTACTGATCTAAAGGTTTGTGAGAGTAAGTTTATTATTTTAGTCTTATATGTGGATTATATTTTACTTGCAAATAATAATCTTAGTTTACTATACAAAACTAAAAACTTTCTCATTAAGAAATGATTGATATGAATGAAGTAGCTTATCAAGAAATGATTGATGTGAATGAAATATCTTATGTTATTGGCATAGTGATTATTAAAGATTGATCTCAATAATTGTTAATTATCGTAAAAAAAGTATATTAACCAAATTTGGAGAGACTCAATATGCATCTTTGCTTAGAGAATGATAAACTTAATAAAATATAATATTATTTTATATAATATAAAATATAACATTATTTTATTTGATTGTATTATATAATAATACAATCCAGTTGTGGCCAAGGGACACAACTCGGGCACGACTGGACTGATGGTGATCGAGGGATGTAATTCGGGCACGATTGGGCTAAGGGTAGTCGAGGGATGCATCGAGAGCACATGCTGGTAGGCTGCGCGTGCCCAGCACGCGGAGATCTCGGCCTTTTGTGGGTTGCACGCGCGCAGATTCGCGCTTTAGGCTATCGCGTGTCGCGCACGTGATTCCAGCGACTACCGGTTAGGGCTGACATGGATCTGTATTCATTGATATCATGGGTTCCCTAAGCGGTGTTTTTTCTCTACCTCGGGCATGCGAATCGTCGTTCGAAGGCTTTATAACCCTGCCTCCCTTAGTCAGAGACCTTGCGCTCCTGAACCCCCTTTGTTTTCGTCTCGACTTTTTGCAGTTCTTCTTCTTCCGCTCCCCTCATCCTCTTGATTAGGTCGGATGTCCTCCTCGGGTTCGTCTAGTGTCAGGGTCATCCTTCTACCAGTTCGGAAGGAACACAGTCGGAGGGTCCCGAGGGTAGTGTCTCGGGGTCGTCATGTTCGGGTATACCTTCCCCAGCAGACGCTCAGTCCGCAAGAGACCTTGAGGTTATAAAGTCTTGTCATGATAAACGAGGAAGCCCTCGAGTCCATCCGAGAGTGCTACAACATCTCCAAGGGGTACGTACTTCGGGCTCCTTTGCCCGAGCAGCGACCCTACCAACCCGGGCCCTTCGAGATAAGTATCTCGGTGGATGCGTTGGAGGCTGGTTTGCATTTTCCTTTGCATCCCACCATTGTGGAGTGCCTTAGGTGGTGGAGGATCTCTCCGAGACAGATGGCGCCCAACTCGTGGCGCTACCTCGTTGCATTCTTAGGTGAGTGTCGGGGTGCCGGCATTGTTCCTACCCGAACCCTATTCTTTACTTGCTTTCATCTATGTAAGAGTCGGGGAGGTTACTATTTGACAGCTCGAACCGGTTTTAAGGTCAGTTGTGCGCCGACCAACAACAAAGGTTGGAAGGCTCGGTACTTCTTCGTTAGTGGTCCGAGTTGGGGCTTCAGAGTCAACAGGTCGATTCATCCGATCAGCAATGTTTCCCTCTTATTATCCGAGGAGGAGTCTATCGTGGTCAATAGGTTAAGGGGAATTCTTCTCATTTCCCGAAAAATTTGGGATATGACCGAGATGTGGTTGGTCGAGGTTGGGCTCAGTCCTGCTTCTCCAGGTATACCCGCTTTTTGATGCTTGTCGCATATGTAATGATTATCGAAACTCTTAACTTGTTGGCCGGAATGCAGGTACTATGGACTTGAACGTTCTGCACAAAGAAACCTAGGATGTCGAGCAGGAAGAGCGCTCCAGTTGCTGGAGCCGAGAGTTCATAACCAGAGGTGGAACTAATCTACGTGGAAACTTCAGCGAAGAGACCCGTCGGGAGTTCAGTTCTCGAGCAAGCGGCTACTAGCCGATCTGGGAAACGGGTCAAGATAGCGGTGAGGAAGCACAAGTCCCGTCACGTGGAAGGGAGCTCCCGTCGGGCAGCTCGGGAAAAGAATCATAGGCTTCGGCAGACCCGTCCCCCACCTACTGTCGACCGAGATCAATGAAGGATCTGTGCGGCATGCGGGTCCGCAAGGATGACGAGGGCTACTACGTCCTACAGATGGCCGACTGGGCCCCAAGGGATTTGAGTGCCAGGATGCAAGCTCGGTGGTCGAATCTTTAGTACCTAGTGAAAGTCTGGGATGACCCCGAAGCAGCCTTGGAGTTTGATCGGGGTGTGTTGCACCCGACCCTGGCCAAAGACCTCTATACCTTGCCCTCAGAGATCCTTATGGCCCAGGTAGCAAAGCAAATCACGCTGGTAAGTCACGTCTCAGGATCTCATGTCCTTACCCCCCTCTTCTTCTCTTTTTTTTTTCTTTTTTTAACCTCCCTTTGCATTTTGCAGGGGCATCATTACCAAATGGCCCTCTTGGATAGGGTTCATGATGTGGGTCGTCTGGTGACCCACATGGGGAACCGGGGAACCGGGCATCCCTTCTCGAGGCAGAGATCGAGAAACTGAAGACGGAGGGGGATCCCGAGCAGTTGGCCGCCGCTCGGCAACATGTGGATGAGCTATAGGCGGACAATGCTAAGCTGAGGTCGGGATTGGAGGAGTTAACCAGTTGGTTGGAATAAGCCAACAAGGAGCTAAAAGAGCTTCGGGCGGGCTTGGCGGAGAGCCAATGCCAAATGAAAGAGCAGAGAGCAAATCGTCGCAAGGCGGACGATGAATTACTTAAATTGATGAAGGAAAATGAGTCCCTCAAGGCCGAACTGCCAGGAAAAAGCATCGCCGACTACAAACAATCGGTCGGGTTTGACTGGGGGCTACGACGGATGGGATAGGTGTCGTATGAATACGGGTATCGTGTCACCTTGGTCCATTTCCAGGCTTGGTATCCCGATTTGGAGGTTGACAACGACCCTTTTACCGAGCAACCTGAAGACAGCTCGGTGCCAATGGAGACTCGTCAGGAATTTGATGACTCCATCCCTCCTGAGGAATGATCAAGAGTTTTGCTCTTTTTGGTACTTTTGGTAGGTCGGCATGAGTGTTCTGCATGTAACCCTGGCCCCGATCTCGGGGCTTGACCTGACTAGACATTTTGTAATCGACAACTTTTGTGACTAGATATTTCATTTAATGCAAAATGATCTTTTGGTTCCTGACCTATGCGTAGAACTTTCGCAGATTGGATATGTGTTAGGTTCTTGGCAACTGTTTGTCGTCTAGGTTCGCGAGGATGCAAGTGCCTTCTCGGACCACTTTGACGACTCGGTACGGACCCTCCTAGGTCGGTGCCAATTTACCCCGAGTTTGAGTTGGATCACTTACCTCGGCTTTGCGCAGGACGAGGTCGCCCGTAGTCAATTGCCGAGGATGTACTTTGCTGTTGTAAAGCCTTGCGATGGCTTTCTTGTATGTGAGTTCCTGGAGATGTGCCCCGGCGCGCCCTTCCTCCAACAGGTCCAAGTTCTCGCGTAGTTGCGTATCTGAGGTGTCTTTTTCATAACGCTCGGTTCTGAGTGTCGGGAAGACCATTTCAGACGGTAAGGCCACCTCGGTCCCGAAGGCGAGGCTAAATGGAGATTCAGCTATCGATATTTTCGGGGTTGTTCTTGAAGGCCACAAGATGTTGGGGAGCTCATCGGCCCAAGTTCCTTGTGCGCTAGTGACTCTCTTCTTCAGACCTTCAAGGATGGCTTGGTTGGTAACCTTGACGGGCCCGTTGGCTTGGGGGTGTGTGACCGAGCTGAACTTGAGCTGAATGTTGAAGCCTTGGCAGAAATCTTTGAACTTTTGGTTGTTGAATTATGTCCCATTGTCCGTGATTATGACTTTGGGTATGCCGAACCTGGTGATGATATTCTTCCAAATGAAATTTTTGACTTGCTTTTCTGTGATTAAGGCCAGTGGTTCGGCTTCAACCCACTTGGTGAAGTAGTTGACCCCCACTATGAGGAACTTGCGCTGTCTCGAGGCGAGGGGGAACGGGCCGAGCATGTTCATTTCCCACTGGGCGAACGACCAGGCAGCCTCGGATGTCGCCGGCTGGTGTGGCACATGAGCATGACATTGACATTGCTAGCATTTTTGTACATAAGTCTAAGCGTCCTTACGCATTGTCGGCCAGTAGTAGCCTTGCTTGAGGATTTTGTGAGCGAGTATGCGGGCTCCGATATGCTCTCCGCACACCCCCTCGTGCACCCCCTCGTGCACCTCGACTAGCGTCGTCTATGCTTCGCTTGGGCGCATGCATCAGAGCAGAGGTCGGCTGAAGCCTCTCCTATAGAGGCACCCGTTGATCTGCGATACTAGGATCCCGATCGCTTTACTCGGCGTGCCTCCACTAGCTCATTGGGCAAGGCGCCCTCCGTCTTGAATCGAAGAAGTTGGTCAAGCCAACATTCCCATGTCTCCACTACCGCCACCTTGAGCGCACTAATGGAAGGTTGGGTGAGCTTGGTCAGCCGAGCAGTTTGCTCGCTGGTGTTTTGGTTTGAAGCAAGCTTTGCTAAGGAGTCCACACACGCATTTTCGATTCGCGGCAACTTGACGATGGTGAAATGTCGAAAGGTGTTTATAAGTCATCGTGCCTCGGCCAGGTATTTCGCCATGGTATCGTCTCGAGCCCCGAACTCTCCTCAGACCTGGCCAACTACCAGTTGGGAGTCGGTGAAGGTCTCGACCTTCTCCACTTGGAGTTCCACTGCTAACCTCAATCCAAAGAGCAATGCCTCGTATTTTGCCTCGTTGTTGGTGGCTTTGAAGTCGAGGCGAAGGGCCTGTTCATATACATGGTTTGTGGGACTTTCTAGCACGCGGTCGACACCCCGTCTCTTGGCATTTGTTGATCCATCCACATACAATTTCTAAATCGAGAGTGCGTCGGGTGGATCGTGCGCAGGTGTAAGTTCAGCAATGAAGTTTACCATCACCTGCATTTTTATGGCCGTTCTAGGTACGTACTCGAGATCGAACTCCCCCAACTCGATCGACCACTTGAGCATGCGACCTGCGACATCAAATTTAGATAAGATTTGACGAAGTGGTTGGTCGGTTATTACCTTAATGGGATGCCCTTGAAAATATGGTCTGAGCCTTCTTGCCGCCATCACCAACGCTAGGGCCAGCTTCTTGACCGGGGGGTACCGCTCCTCGGGACCGTTGAGGATGTGGCTTGAGAAATAACTGGCCTTTCTCCCTCGGCTAGTGTAACCAGGATCGAGCTAACGACCGTCGCCGACGCTGCCAAGTATAGTCCGAGTGGTTCCCCCGGGAGACCACGGATAACTGGGGTAGCTGGGAGAGATATGCTTTTAGTTTTCAGAAAGCTTCTTCACACTGTGGCATCCAAAATAAGTCTTTGGCCTTCTTTAGGGTGCGGAAGAAGGGGTAGGTTTTGTCACCGGCCCGAGAGATGAACTGGCTCAAAGCTGCCAGTCTCCCGGTAAGTTACTGCACTTCCTTCACCGTATGGGGGGACCTCATTTGGAGGATCTCCTCTATCTTCTCTAGGTTGGCATCGATCCCTCGTTGGTGGATCACAAAGTTGAGAAATTTTCTCGAAGTGACCCCGAAGACACATTTGTTGGGGTTAAGCTGCATTCCGACGCGTTGCATGGTTCAGAATGTTTTTGTTAAATCCCTCAAGTGGTTTTCCGAGGCTTTGCTTTTTACAATCATATCGTCAACATAGACCTCCATGGTATTGTCGATCTTGTCCTTGAATAGGCGGTTCACCATTCTTTGATAGGTGGTGTCAGCGTTTTTCAATCCAAATGGCATTACTTTGAAACAGTACATGTCGACATGTGTGATGAAGGCCGTGTTCTCCCGATCTCGAGGTGCCATGTAGATCTGGTTGTATCCCGAGTATGCATCCATGAAGGAGAGCATTTGATGGTCCGATGTGGCGTCGACTAGTTGGTCGATGTGAGGCAGGGGATAGCAGGCCCGATTTAGATCGGTATAGTCCACGCACATCTGCCAGTTTCCATTGGGCTTTTTAACCAATACAACGTTGGACAACCAGGTTGGGTACGTGACTTATGCAATGAAGTTGGCTTCAAGTAGCTATGCTACCTCTTCCTCGATGACCCTCTGACGCTCCGGGGTGAACCTCCTCAATTTTTGTTTGATTGGTCGGGCACCAAGGGTTATGTTGAGGCAGTGCTGTGCCTCGTCTGGGTTAATGTCGGGCATCTCTTCAGGGTTCCATGCAAACAGGTCAGCATTTTTTTCCTAGAAACTCTTTCATTTAGACTTGTTGTTCGCCTGAGAGCGTCGAGCCGATCTTTAAGGTTTTGTTAGGCTGCTTGGGGTCCACGGTGACCTCCGTTACGCCTTTGACCGGTTCGGGGTTTAAAGTGAGTTTGTTGGGTCATCTCGGGTTGGTCTCCAGGCTCGTTGTTCTGGGTTTCTTCGGGAGTGTTGTGGCGGTCAAGTAACATCGTCGGGACTCCCGTGGATCGCTGCGGGCCTTACCGACTCCTGCATTAGTCGAAAACTTCATGGAGCAGTGGAATGTCGACACCACGGCCCTCAGCTTATTGAGGGTTGGTCGGCCAATTATAGCATTGTAGGCTGATGGGAGGTCGACCACCATGAAAACGGCTCACGGCTCCTCGCTAATCGTCAACGAAAGGGTCATCATTCCGAGAGGTGAGATCGAATCTCCTGTAAACCCTGTCAACGGAAGGGTCATCGTTCCAAGAGTTGAGATTGAATCGTCTGGGTACTCTTCTCCCTTAGGTCGAAAACTGATTTTTGGGTCGGGGCGACGTCTCGGCCTCCTCTCGACTGCGGTCCTGGCATAGGCTTTGCACGCCGAGGCATTGTCTCCTCCCGCAGCTAGTCCACCGACTATGACGTCAATCTATCTTTCGATTAGGTCGGCTAGGTGCGATTGTCGGTCTCTATTCGATCGCCTGTTGGGGTGGTCTCCTCGCTTTTGGACATAATAATCGAGGTGTCCTTGCCGGATCAAGTCTTCGATCTGGTTTTTTAGGTCCTGACATTCCTCGGTGTCATGATCGTATTCACAATGGAAACAATAATATCTATCCCGGTCCCTTTCCTCAGGACGGGTCTTGATGCGATTTGGAGGCGCTACGAGTCCTTTTCCCCTTATTTGGAGGAAAATCTCGGTCCGCATGGAGTTGAGGGGCGTTGTCGGAGGTCGCGTGCGGCTGAAGTCTGACCCCTCTATCCTCCTCCTTGACGGCCCCGAGGTAGGTCCCCGGGATTGTTTTGTTCGGGGACGCTTCTGCTCCTCACGTTTTCCAGCAATCAGGGTCTCAGCCGTGATGAAATGGTTTGGCCTCTGCATCATCTCGGGAACTATGGTCGGAGGTTTTTCCACTAAAGACCAGAACAGCTTCGATGGGCGTATCCCCATCAGAAATGCTTGGATAACTAAAGAGGGATGTGCGTCGGGGATCACTCGTGTTTCAGTGGCAAATCTGTTGACGAATTGGGCGAGCGACTCTTCCCTTCTCTGGGCAATGCTGAGGAGCGAAGCTATTGTAGGTTTTGGTTGGCCGTTGGCTAAAACATTTTGCTCCAGTTCCTTCGCAAGCTGGTTGAATGAAAAAATGGATGTCGAATTAAGTCGGTTGTACCACATCCCCGATCCCCTCAAGGTGGTCGGGAAGACCCGACACATAAGCACATCGGATGAGTCGTACAATGTCATTTGAGCTCGAAAAGCCGTTACATGCTTGGTCGGATCCAAGCTTCCGTCATACGACTCCAAGGCGGGTAACCTAAAGCTGGTTGGTATCGACTTGTCTTGTATCTCTGGGGCAAAGGGTGATCTATGTTTGGAGTTCTCACCAGCCTCCTCCTTTGATTTGGTGACCTCCTTCTGTACCTCGTCGAGCCGTTTGTTTACGCACCGGAGCTACACTCGGAGCTAGTCGGTCGAGTCTGACGATAAAGTGTCTGGCTCCCGTGGGGTGTGCTCCTCCTCAAGGTATGGAGCGATCGATTTCTCTGGGACGATCGAAGGGGGCTCAGATCGGGTTTTGGGAGGGTCCTGTTTCGCTGGGCCAGGTCAGGTTGGCGCTAAGTGTTCTCGAGATCCCCCTTGGTTGGTCGGGGGCTGGTAGGGCTCCGACTGAGGGGGACCCATCATCTAAGTGAGCTGAGGAATATGGAGGATGATAGCCTGTATCATCCCCGTTAAGGCTTGTACTTGATGGGTCAGCCCGAAGAAGGCCTCCGCCATAACCGTTTGGGGTGTGATGTGACCCGGGGGAGGGGGGGGGGGGGGGTTGGGTGAGCCCGGGATCAGAAAGCAACCTCCAGTATCTGTCGGGAGTCAGCGTGGCCTGTCCCGCGTGTGTAAGTCCCAGATGGGGGGCCGAAGGTATGATAGTGATCTAAGGCATGGTCACGGTGGTAGGGGTAGGTGGCACTGCTTCCTCGGTTGCTCGATTGGGCAAGAGATTGGAAAGGCGATCTTGCGACATTGGCCCTCCTTCTAGCGCCAAATGTTAGGGTCGCCCCACAACGTGGGATGATGAGTCACCCCGATGAGGTCACCCGTGTGCCCAAGCTCGCTTCCGTGGTATGGCGACGTGGCAACTCGGTCCCGAACTCTAGTCGGCCCCTCCGCCTGAAGATGATGCGTCCCCCCTGCAAAAAGGCCTTGGCCGAGCTGTTGGTGCTCGGCCAAGTCCCTCCGGCGATCAAGTCAAGGGTCGAGATGATTGAATGGAAAAGTATGGTCTGAGTTCCTCCTTTCCTCCCCCATATCAGCGGTGGTTCGGGGACATTTATACCTGCGTAGGCGAGCTCGTCGTATGTGGGCCACGTCGTCGCTATAGTGCCTGACACGTTGCTAACCACTCGGTGTCAGGGGCACTGTTTGCTAGTCGACTTGTTGCATTAGGTCTGCCATGTTGCCTGCCGCCTGTTGTCAAGGGCTCTGTTCACTAGTCGACCCGACACGTCTGCCCTGTCATGCCGCTAGCCGCCTGCTATCAAGGGCACTGTTCGTTGGTCAGCCCGACACGTCTGCCCTGCCATGTCGCCAATCGCCTGTTGTCAGGGGCTCTGCAGGCTAGCCGGAGGACTTGTAATTGATCCTCCCAGGTTAGGATGGGCGCCCGACGTGCGCTCAACGTGACTGAACTGTGACATGGCCGAGGTGGGGGTGTGTTGTTTTGGCATTGGTGGACCAACGATCGACCACTATTAGCCCCATCAGATGAGAAGAGCTGTGAGCGATGTGGAAGACGAAACAAGGAACGAACATAGGGAATAGTGCGGCTCGGTATTAACACAAACAACGAGGCGTAAATGGCCATTAGATTTTGATTGAGAAGGTGGTAGCGGAAGTCAAACTATGGGTAAGACTATGACAGAAGCCAACAATCACTTTCATACCTCTCTTCTGATACAATCCTAACAGGATCGAGCCCTATTCAACCAATTCATATAAATAAAACCTAAAGTCATATATATATAACCCTAGCTATAGGCATCACCCCCCATTATGAAAGTCAGTTAAAGAAGACATCTAGGGTTTAGGAAGTTGGAGTTGGAGTCTCTCTAGGAATTAGAGTTTTTTTATGCCTATATAAGCATGCAGCTGTCCCCCTTTTTCATTAAGCAATATACTATTTTCTTCAACCATTGTGGTCGTTTACCAAGGAGGGTGGAATTCCTTTATAGTTCCAAGGAGGTTGATCCCCTACATAGATCGTTCCTGATAGAAATAAGATTTAGGCATGATAGCAGATATGATCTAGATAAGATTTCCTCAACTGAACGAGGAAATCTCATTGATCAGTTGAGGGAAATCCTCCTCCTCACCTGTATAAATGGATGATGAATCAAGAAACTTATTGGGCTTTTCATTTTCACTTCCTATTCCAACATCGTATCAAAGCCCCCCTCTCTCTAAGAGAGATTACCTCTTCTTCGCTGTCCAATGACAACATATTTTCGCCGACGTGCTCTCTCTCTCTCTCTCCCTCCTTCTTCTCCACCTGCACCAGCAGCGTCGTTGCTCCCCTACCGCTTGTCCGACTCCTGGTCGTGGTCCATCCTCGACCACAACATCTATATTCTCCTGCAGGGTCCGCCACCGCTCTCCTTCTCCTGCGGGGCGCCCTTGTCGTGCGCCCGAGTCTTGCACGCGACCGCATGGCCCTGCCCCAGCGACTGCGGCCTTTATGCACGCGGCCTCTTCTAATCGCTGTGTCCGTCGAGACCTCCTGGTCCTGATCTCCAAGTCCGACACCTCCATACTCGCTTTCGCTGTCCAACAATAAATTCTGCTTCATCCATTCCGATGCACCTACCCCGTGCCAGACCTCCTCTTCTTGCCATGCTTGCACCCTCCTTCTCAACCAGGCTTACATCGCTGCCGAAGTCAACCGTCGTCAGACCTTCACCGCGGTTGATAACATTGTGGCCTCCTTCTGTCGCACTACCAAGCTTGCAGCTCCAACATAATCATCCGCTCCTTCTCAACTAGGCTTACATCATCGCCAAGTCAACCGTCATCAGATCTTCACCGTGGTTGATAGCATTGTGGCCTCCTTCCTTCATATTCATTGACATCAGTTCAAGATCGACGTCCTTGACATGAGCTCGATCTTGCGAGGGCATGATAGCAGATATGATCTAGATATGATTTATTCAACTAAATGAGGAAATCTCGTTGATCAGTTGAGGAAAATCCTCCTCCTCACCTGTATAAATGGATGATGTATTAAGGAACTTAATTGAGCTTTTCATTACTAGTTCCAATGATAGAATCTTGCGGGGTTCTACCATTTGATATCAGAGCCGCGTTCTTGGCGCCTTGCTACTCTTCCACCTTCGTCGTTGCCTTCAGCCGCCCCACCATCATCCAAGTAATTCCCATAATTGCTGATCTCATCGTCGACTCTGCTGTCATCAACCCCTACCACAAATCCATCAATTATTGCCACTACGACAATTGCAACAAGATTTAGAATTGATACTCTCACAAGAACCTTACTGCTGCTACAATTATTTATCCAAAAATCTAAAAAATAATTACATTTATTCCTTGCTGCAAACATTCCATAAGTCATTCACATGCTGCAAAAACTTATCATCGCAAGGTTGCTATCTTTATGATGAAAGTTACACTGTAAAGTTACAGCCACATACTTACTACCATATTTTATTGACGAAATCTTCTCTGTAATTTACATCGGCTTAGCTTTCATCATCATCGATACCTTGTTGAAATCATCTCTATACCATTGGTATACCACTGAAACTTTTCATCGTAAAATTGCTAAATTTTTTTTACGAGAATTCTATTGCCAAAGGACTTGTCGGTGCTTCTTGTTACATCTCTGCCAAATTACTGCTAAGTTGCTATCGACTTTTGCTATCAACATCACCCATCCGTTGCTGTCAAACATCCAAACTATTGGAACACCACTAGGATTTTCATTATGAAACTGTTGTCTCTTGGACGAAAATTCCGCTGCCAAACTTTTCGAAGTTTATCGCTTTGTACACAATCGATCTTTGCCGACTCAATTGTCGTCAATATTTCTACTTATTCACTACATTATCATACACTTTTTGTTGGAAAAAACTCCCTCAAACTGTCGGCATACTACTGGATTCTCTCGTTGTAAAATTATTGTTCTCGATGAAGAATTCTGTAGCAACATCACTTGGCACTTCTTGACGTAGCCTCACCAAACCGGTTACTACCCAGCAGCAACCCTAAACATTCCTTCAAAACCCCAAATCACTGGCACTAAATCCCCTTTTCACAGCCCCCACAACACCTTCAAACAACAGCCTCAAACATCCGCACAAACCGACGACAGCCTATCACAACCCTCTTCCTTGATCCTTGTCTATTCCTACCACCGATCCATGCCCTTAAACCTAACAACAAAAGAAGGACCTTAATATTACAGATATGGAGTTATACACCATGGCGTCAGAAGAACTAATCGATGCAAAGTTGGAGGCCTTCGAGACGTGTATGAAGGTCAAATTAAGCACTCTCCTTGCAAAATTTAATTTGGCTGACCACCTAGCCCAATAAGATCATAGCATGACGAGAGTCACAAAGAGAATCCCTCAGAGAGAAGAGAACACGCGATAGACTCGCCATACCCACGTATGATGATGGACTTTTCTAGGTGAGAAGATGGTGACCTGACGGGATGAATTTCACGGGCGGAATGGTATTTCTGCTAACATAAGACCCCAGACACATCCATGATGGACATTACTGTCATACATCTTAAAGGAGATGCAATTCAATGGTATAATTATTTCGAGCACACCCACAGAGTCCCCATATGGAGGTAATTTAAAAGAGGGCTGCTAATCCGCTTCGGACCATTCGAATATGGGAACATCGACGACCAACTTGCAAAAATCCATGAGACATCCACAATTAAAGAATACTAGACCATGTTTGAAAGACTTTTTAACCAAACAAGAGACTGGTCTGAAAAATAGTTGCTAGGAACTTTCATCGAAGGACTAAAACTGGAGATCCGAGGAGAAGTCAAGGCGCGACAACCCTACACGTTGATGGCGGCTATTTCCTTAGTGCAACTATAAGAAGAGTGGTTGTACCACAATGCCCAAAGGACTAGGGTCATCACCCCCCGACCAGTAGTGCCTAGACCTTCGGTCCCCCCTACTAACAGTTGATCCTCCCAGTCGAAGAAGTTGATGAGAGAAGAACTTTATGACAGATCTGCAAAAGGATTATGTTGGCGCTGCGATGAACCTTGGAGCAACGACCATCGTTGCAAGAAGGGAAGACTTATGATGATTGAGCCCATTGAAGAATCTGAACCTGAAGATATAGACTTCTAGTCCGAGAGGGAGAACACTGAGGAGGACCCACAGCCGTCCGTTAGCATGGTTCATGCTTTAACTAGCTACGTGAATCCACAAACGAAGAAAATTGGGGGATTCCTTAAGCACCAGACCATCACTGTCCTCATCGACACAGGAAGCACTAACTATTTTATGAATGGCAAGGTTTATGCCCGATTGGCACTCCAAATTAAAGATTGTAATAGGTTCGATGTCAAAATTGCTGATGGCCGAATCTTGAAGTGCAACCGAAAAGTGCTCATGGGTGAGACTGGTTTTGTAGGGCCAAGAGGTCATGGCTGATTTTTTTCTCCTCCCACTCAATGATTATGAAGTCGTGGTTGGCATTGAATAGTTATCCACGTTAGGTGATGTTTCCTAGAACTTCTCGAAACTAATCATGAAATTTTTCAGCAAAAAAAAAAAATGATCCCACAAGGAAAACGTGGGAGTGAAGTAACTACAGTTTCAACACAACGCATGGAGAAGGTACTATAGGAAGTGCGCAGCGGCTTCCTAATACAACTATAGGAGCTACAAACAAAGGAGACGATGCAAATTGAAGATCCAAACCTTCTTTCGCTACTCGTTGAATTTGCAATCATCTTCGCCGAACCAAGCAGTCTACCTCTTACCCGACTGCACGACCATCAAATATCAATCTACTAAGGAAACCACCCGCCAATTTTCAGCCATATCGCTATCCACATCTTTGAAAGGCCGAAATTGAGAGGATTGTGTAGGAGATGCTAGGGACAACGACCATTCGCCCAAGCTGCAGCCCATACTCTTCATTGGTACTCCTGGTATGAAAAAAAAGATGGAACATAGCAGATATGCATGGACTGCCGAGCCCTCAACAACATTAAAGTCAAGGACAAATATTCTATTCTGGTGGTAGACGAACTGCTCGACGAATTAAAAGGAGCATAATTCTTCATAAAGTTAGATCTACAGGCCGGATACCATCAAATTCGGGTGCACGAAGAGGACACACCAAAGATCGCTTTTCGGACGCATAGCAGCCACTACGAATTCCTGGTAATGCCCTTCGGCCTCACCAATACCCCCTCCACCTTTCAAAGTCTAATGAATGATATTTTCTGATGTTACCTTTGTAAGTTTGTGCTTCTCTTTTTTGACGACATTCTTATTTACGACCCCTCGATTGAAAGTCACATTTCCCACTTACGACTTGTTTTATCTATACTCTGAGAGCATACCCTTTATGTTAAAAGGTTGAAGTATAGTTTCTTGCAGAACAAGGTGGAGTATCTCAAACACATAATCTCAAAGGAAGGCATGGCAGTAGATCCCTCAAAGATCAAGGCAATGTAAAGCTGGCTGATACCCCAAAATATAAAGGCACTAGGGGGGTTTCTTGGGCTAATGGGCTACTACCACAAATTTGTTAAAGATTATGATAAGATCAGTGTCTCCCTCATATCCTTATTGAAGAAAAATGCTTTCCAGTGGTCGGACAAAGCATCTGCAGCCTTCGACACTCTCAAGTCTGCCATGACATCTACACCTGTGCTGGCGCTACCTGACTTCAACAAAACGTTCATAATTGAAGCAGACGCATCGAGAGCTGGGATCACCTCCATCCTCATGCAAGAAGGCCGACCCCTCGCCTATACCAGCAAAGCCCTATCTCCATCACACTTGAAGTTATCCATCTACGAGAAGGATATGCTAGTGATAGTGCACACAGTGATAAAGTGGAGGCCCTACCTGGTCGGTCGACGTTTTCAAATAAAAACCAATCATAAGAGCCTCAAATACTTCCTGGAGCAAAAAATTTCATCACCCGAATAACAAAAATAGGTAACAAAACTCCTTGGATATGATTATAAAATAACATATAAAAAGGGGAAGGAGAATGTGGTTGCAGATGTCCTCTCCTAAGTACCCAAGCAACCTAAAATTTTTGCCATCTCTTTTTCGATCAATAACCTCCTCGACGACATCGGGAAAGAACGACAAGATGACCTAGAGATTCGGGAGATTATCAAGAGGTTGGAAGAAGAATCGGGCTTCGTGACACATTATAGTTGGGATTCAAAAGAGCTATGGTACAAAGGACGTATACTACTAGTGCCTAATTTTGCTTGCTTAAATACCATCGTACAAGAGATGCATTCCTTACTAGTGCCTGGGTACTCTGGATTCCTTCAAACCTATAAGTGGATTCAACAAAATTTCTATTAGAAGGGGATGAAGAACTACATTCTTGACTTTGTAGCACGGTGCGACATGTGTCAACGACATAAAGGTGAAAAACAGTGGCGAGCCTTAGAAAATTACAACTGCTATATATTCCAGAGTCAGTATAGACCGATGTATCTATGGACTTCATCGAAGGATTGTCCTCATCTCAAAGGGAAAGGTGTTAGGACTCTAGCTAGGGGAGTCCTAATTTAGTTTCATTAAAGAGAGTAATTATATAAATCCTAAGGGCATTTATGTAAATTCACTCTAGCCGACCCCTAATAAAGAAACAAGGAGGCCGACTATGTTAGGATTAGATAGGAGAAGATGATATTTTAAGGAAAGAGTATGATGCATGTCACCCTAATTAACCACCCCTTATCCTTATTAAAGAGGGGTTGGTTGAGGAGGGGATTAGGATTAGGTTGGAGGTTACTTCTTAGAGAAGTATTAGGAGTTGGAGACCCCTAAGGCCACAAGTCATATCATGGTTATGAGTTGGCTAGGGGTTAGGAGTTGAGGGGAAGATGAGTCTTGGTTTAGTAGGAGTTGCTACCTAGAGTTGCATTATGAGTTGTTAGAAGTAGGAGTCTTGAGTAGGAGTCTTGAGTAGGAGTTTATAAATAGCCTTGTATTCCCCCCTCTTTTATCATGAATAGATCAATTTTTCTTTAGCCAATGACTTGAGTACCAAGGAGGGAGGAACCCCTATAGAATTCCAAGGAGGCCGATCCCCTATAGAGATCACCCCAAGCTTAGAATCTGTAAGGGTTCTAGCACTTGGTATCAGAGCAGTGTTCTTGGCATCTCGCTGCCCTTTCACAATCATCTATCAGCCCCCCACAACCATCCAAAGCAATTCTCACAATTGCTTGAAGATCATCACCGAATTCCGCTGTCATCTTCACTACCGCAGATCATCCCTTGATCTACCCTTGAATTGCAACAGGTTCTGGTTTTCTACCTTACTGCTATTGTAATTTAGTTATCCTTAATCCAAAAACTCAAAAACATTATTCCCATATTGCTGCATAAACTTTTCGTCATAAAGTTTCCATCTTTACGATGAAAGTTATGCCGCAGAATTCCAGCCGCACACCCCTTACTATTTGATTTGCTGCTACATTTTTACTGATCAAATTTCTATGAAATTTCTACCATAGCTTTATAACTTCCTTCATAAGATCTCCCTTTGGTTTCGTTGAAAAATCATCAAGATAACCTGCTCATCTTTTACGTCTAAACTACTACAGTTTAGACGTAAAAATCTGTTGTAGTACCTTCCCGTGATCTTCAATTTTGCCAAACCTTTTACTACCATTTTCTTCCACAAATTTTTTGATAGCATTAACTTTCCCTTGCCAGTGGATTCCCATTGAGTTTTACTTGATTCCTTATTATGCACTATTGCAAAGAATTTCGACTATACTGCTGAAATCTTTCACCAAAAAAAATTCTACAGCAGCACCTTCTCGTAATCTTTAATTTTGCCAAACCTTTTGTTGCTGTTTCCTTCCATGAAATTTTTGATGATATTATCTCTTCCTTACCAATAGATTCCCTTTGAGTTTGACTCGAATTTTCATTGAGAATTTCTGGAAAAAATTATGTCTTCATTGTTGAATTTTTTTCGATGAAAAATCTGATGTTGCACCTTTGTCTTTCTTCTTTTCCTTAACCCATCGAAACCCAACTAACTTGCTGCCACGACCCAAGACATCTTTAGGGCATCCATTTAGCCTTAAGACACAACCCTCATAACCTATTTTCCTTACCCTAACAACACCCAAAACTGCAGCCCAAAACAATGACTATTGCAGCCTATCGACGTAGAATTCTACAGCACTACCTTTCGGTGTTTTTTTGCTACGCCCATATCTGATCCTTACCAAAATTGTTGTTACCACCCATGTCATCTTTAGGGCACCCCTATAGCCTTAAGACGCAAATGTCGTAGCCCTTTTTTGATTTCCATAGCCAACCCAAACCGTAGCCCAAACAATGGTCATCCACAGCCACCGAACCTTCCACTGATCCTTATCTTCCGCAGCCACCAAACCTTGCCAAACTGGTTGCTGCCCCAACAACAACCATAAACCTTCCTTCCCAATCTCAAACCACTGCCACAAAAATCTTTTGTAGCCTCCATAGCACCCTCAAATCGTAGCACCAACAGTAACCTAAACCGCAAGCTATCAACCCTAAATCGTAACATTGATCCGTCACCTTTTTGGCCACTAATCCCTACCAAACCGATTGCTGCCATCAACAATAATCCTAAGCCAACCTTATAACCCTAAACCTCTGTCATCGAATGATAGGACTCCAGCAGGGTTGAGTCCTAATCATCTTAGTACTAGTCAATAGAAACTCTGTTAGATTGTAATAATGTCACTCTTATCTTATAAAGGAGTATGGTTATGGTTTAGATTAGTCCTTAGGGCTTAGTAGCCGCCACACCCCTTACTGGGTTGGTCAGCTAGGGTTTCCCCCTGCTTAGGTCGGCTATAGAGCCACTTAGCCGCCTCCTATTCCTATTAAGGCAAGTTGGCTATAGGAGGGGCAAAGGAGTAATTTTATTTAGGCAAGCACCCCCCCCCCCCCCCCCCCCCCCTCCTCCTCTTGAATCAAGCAATTATCAATTTTATTTCAGCCTTGTGTCGAATCTAGGAGGGAGGAACCCCTATAGCGTTTCAAGGGTTGATCCCCCTCAAGGATCAAAATCTATAGAGTTCCTTCTGGGGTTCTATCATATGGTATCAGAGCAGCGATCTTGCTACCCCTGTAGCTATCATCCATGCCTCCACCTTCCTAAGTAATTTCCATAATTTCTATGACATGCGCCTCCACCTTCCACCCCAGCAGTAGATCAAATCAATCTGTCGCTGCCCCCTGCGTTTGATCTGGAATTCTTGTATATTTTTATAACCCACGCCTCTTCAATACTATAATATCCTTCATATTATACATGGGAGAAGTTTTTCAAAGTTTTCTTGCTGCAAATTTTTACCGTTGCAAACGTTATCATCGTTGCGAAGGCGAAACGCTGCAGAAATTTTCAACCGATTGTTGCTACTTGAAACCAAACTTTTGTTCATCCTTTCTGACCGAAATTTTTACACAATTCTCAAGATCAAGGCTTTCACGAAAAAACTCCTTCGGGAATCGGTTTTCTTGTACAATCTTTCACCATCACGTAGTTCTGAAATTTTACGATGAAGGAATCTGTCTTGCATCTTTTGCCCTATTTCCCTATTGTTATGCTGCCAAAATTTCATCAAAGTTTCTACTGGTATTGGCAACATCTAAGCCAAGGGTTTTTGCATAATTTCCTTAAACTTTCCTCTAGAATTTACGTTAAGAAGTCATCATTTCTCCGACGTAAAAATTGGTTCAGCAGGACAGCACATCGCAGCACTTCTTTTCACCAAATTCTATCAGATTTGAGTGCTATTTTTTGTGGGATTTCGAACTCTCTTTTCCTCATCTCCAAACCCTACCATCCTCACCAAAAACCCTTCCAAATACCCTAAACCGAATCCAAACATCCCCCCAAATCAGCCACCCAAATCATCCTACTTCCTTATCGATCCACTTACCTTCTTAGCCAACTTTCCTTACCGAGACACCTACCTTTGCTGCCATCTATCCCAGATCTAAAATCTATTTTCCTAACTTTCATATACTGCTATCATAACCCTAAAACCACACCAATTCGGAGCCTAAACTCTATAAAACCGTAGCCCCAAATCAGCTTATTCCTATCCAAACCAATTCACCTTCCAACCGGCCACCCGCTTCTCCAAAATTCCCATGCCACTAACCCAACAACAGAAAAAAGATCTCAATATTACAAATCTAGAGGCGTATACTATAGCATCAGATAAGGCTATCAATGCAAAGCTTGAGGCCTTTGAAAATCGCATGGAAGAGAAGATGCGATCCCTTTTCACCGAATTCAGCATTGGCCGACCGTCGAACCCGAGGAAATTACAACATGAAGAAACTTCAGATCGGCAAGACGATCCTCAAGATGGCCACATCACCTCTGATCTCAATAATCCATGCATGAAGGTTAACTTCCCTAGATGGGAAGAAGGAGACCCGATCGGGTGGATCTCGCGCGCGGAGTGCTATTTTCAGTTCTACCGAACCGTCGATGCCACACGAGTGGAGACTGCTGCCATCTACCTCGAGGGAGATGCTATTCAATGGTTTAATTGGTTTAAGCACACCCATGGAGGACTCTCTTGGCAACGATTCAAGGAAGGACTACTAAACCACTTCGGACCAACCGATTTCAACAACATCGTCAAATAATTGACAAAGATTCGTCAAACCTCTACAATACAAGAATACCAAACAAGGTTTGAGCATTTATCTAACCAAACTGAGAATTAGTCTGAGAAATAACTTTCAGGTACTTTTATCGAGGGCCTAAAGTCGGAGATCCGAGGAGAAGTAAAGGCACGGCAATCGTTGTCACGCCCCCCGAATTAAATACCGTTCGAGAGTTGTGACTATGTCATATAAATATTATAATAATCACAATCCATCCAGGATCCAATCAAACATTTTCAGGACATCAAGAAAATATTATTTCTTCATAATTCACATATATAAAATATGTACAGTTTATAAACATACATAGCATCACTCAAACATCTAGAAAACCCAAAGCTAAATAAACAGATATTAACCACACTTATAATTCACCAGTGAAAGAATTTATACAATCACCAAACTAATCATTTACCTCAAATTCACTTCATCGTGGACAAAACACAACATTCCAAAGTAACTCCAAACGAAAAAGGGTCATTTAAAATTGTTACATGATACATCGATCAAATTCATCGACAACATTTCATTCCACTCGAAAATTTATTATACAAGAACCGCAATAAATCATCCAATACTACTTGCCAACAATCTGTTTAGCTTTCACTGCCTCAGCACAAGCTTAACATTTAATGAGTGTCAAGCTAACCTGAAAGAGTTGACAATAAAGGAGTGAGCTAGAAAGCTCAGCAAGCGTTTAACAAATCAAAGAAATGGCATACAAACAAGCTGGTATCAAGATACAAAGCAGAGATACAAAAAGTCATGGATATCAACCCATTAGAGACAGGAGTTCAAATGTCATTTCTTTCCAAACATATTTGGTTCATAACAGACGAAATATAGAGTATTTGAAGCATATCAATGATGGATAGATAATGTCAGAATGTAGTAGATGAACTGACAAGGAACCGTAGATCATAAATAAAATCGAACATAACAGAAGATACAGACAGAATGTGATTCATCCATTTCTAAATGACCATCAAAACAGTAGTAAACAGTAGATTCATAAAGTAGAACCAACATGACGGACATATCAAAAATACAGAGAGTGAAATGGGATATAGACAGAATGTGATTCATCCATTTCTGAATGACCACCAGAACAGTAGTCATATCATATCAAAAATACAGAGGGTGAAGTGGGATACAGACAGAATGTGATTCATTCATTTCTGAATGACCACCAGAACAGTAGTGTGATTCATCCATTTCTGAATGACCACCAGAACAGTAGTCTCCCACGTCTAGGAGCTCCATCCACCCACGTCTGGGTGAAGTCAGAAGGGGCCGGCAGAGCATCGCGGGCTCAAAACAGTAACTCCCTTTACCATTTCTGGCAAAGGTTCATATTCTCCCACAAACACCGGAGTACAAAAGGATGTGTGAACAATGAAATTGGTATACATCGGAAGCACATGCGAAACAACGAAACATGCATGCGCCTATACAGAATCATACAGTGGGACATAAACTAACGCTTAAGAGCATGAACTAAGTGAAAGCAATCATATAAAACTCAACTCAAGAGAGAACTCTAGCATGAATTGAACTTTCACATGAATGAAGTGAGAATAGACAAAATTGGCAAAAGCTTTACTTTGGTAGGATTCAGGAGGCGTCTTGCATATATGATCTAATCAATCAATCCGGATTCAGGAGGGTAAAAACTCTGTTTTACAGCTTTCGTAGTACCATTTGAAACACATGTTTAATCAGGCTATCGAACTCCAAATCTTTCGAGTCTAGTGTCAAAAGAAAGCTCATTCAGTCTAGATTCCTATAAAACTAGTTTCACCGAATTCAGAAATCAGTACAGAAATCTAGAGCCAGAACAAGGCAGAAAGGTCAGAACTGGGTGAAAACTGCAAACTCTGTTTTACAGATTTCGTAGTACCACTTGAAACAAATGTTTAACTAGCCTATCGAACTCCAAATCTTTCGATTCTAGTGTCCAAAGAAAGATCATTTAGTCTAGATTCCTATAAAACTAGTTTCACCGAATTCAGAAATCAGTACAGTAATCTAGAGCCAGAACAAGGCAGAAAGGTCAGAACTGGGTGAAAACTGCAAACTCTGTTTTACAGATTTCGTAGTACCACTTGAAACAAATGTTTAACTAGCCTATCGAACTCCAAATCTTTCGATTCTAGTGTCCAAAGAAAGATCATTTAGTCTATATTCCTATAAAACTAGTTTCACCGAATTCAGAAATCAGTACAGTAATCTAGAATCAGAACAAGGCAGAAAGGTCAGATCTGAAATCAAAACTGCAAACTCTGTTTTACATCTAGGCAGGAAAGACATCAAGTACAAGGTTGTAGAAGTTCAATTGATCATATCAAGATGAAAGCAAAGATAGAAGCAACGATTGGAATACTTGCCTTTTAATGATTTTGATCCGAAGTCATAAGGCCCAAATTCTTCTCTTTCTTTCATTTATTTGCTTCCTTTCCTTCTCTTTTCCGTGTTTCCTTATCATCTTTCTTCCTTCACAATTACAACTCATGTAGAATATGTGAGGGACACAATCACCTGCTCAATCTCTCTTTCTTCTCTCATTTCTCCCACTGCTGCAATCAATCGGGGTCCTCTTCCTCTTCTCCTTCCTTCTTTTCATATTCTTCTTCTTTCCCCTAGCAACAACCTCTTCTTTTCCCTTTCTACTTTTCCGCTTCTATTCTTCTATTCTTTCTTTTCTCCCAGCCACAGCCCTAGCTGCAGCCTTCTCCCTCTTTTTCCTCCTTCCTCTTCTTTCTTTTCTCTTCTTCTTCCTCTTCCTTCCTTTTCTTCTTTCCTCTTCTTCTTTTCCTGCCGCAGCTTCTACAGCCGCAGCCACCTCTTTTCCTCTCCTCTCCCTTCTTTCCCTTCTTCTTTTCTTCTTCTTCTTCTTTTCTCTTCCCCAACTTACCGCACCTCCTCTGTTTCCTCTGCAGGAAACAGAGGTGCAGCAACAATAGCTGCAACCCTCTTCCTCTCTTTCTCTTCTTCCCTCTCTTTTCCCTTTTTCTTCTTTTCTTCCAGCTACAGCCCCTTCTTCTCTTCTCTGTTCTTCTCCTTTCCTTCTCTCACAGCCGCTGCCACCCCTTTCTCTTCTTCCTCTTCCTTCCGCTTCTTCTCTTCTTCCCTTCTCTTCTCAAACTCACCGCACTTCCTCTGTTTCCTCTGCAGAAAACAGAGGTGCAGCAACACATGCCGCAGCCTCCTTCCCCTCTTCTCCTTCTCTTCTATTTTCCCTCTCCCTTCTTCTCTTCTCCTTCCCTTCCTAATCACCACCGCCTTTCTCCCTCTCATCTGTTTCCCTCGGTAAGAGGCATATAGCTGGCGGTGGAAGGCGGTGGAGATTGTAGAGGCGGTGGAGAGTTGCTGTGTATTTTGCACTTTTGCACTTTTGCACTTTAGTCCTTCTATTATTAATATTTACGAGTAGGTCCTTTGGATTTTACAAACAGGTCCTTAAATTTTTATAACTAAGTCTATATTTTTCACAAACGAGGGATGTTACAATCGTACTATTATGACGGTGATTTTCTTCACGCGTATCCAGGAAGAACAATTGAACCACGAGGTACGAAGGACAAGGGTCGCTCCCCAACCAGCCATGCTAAGGCCTACTGCCCCCTCTACTTCCATCCAAGCCCCCGCACTAAAAAAGTTGACAAGATACGAGCTTCGCGAATGATCGGCCAAGGGGTTGTGTTGGCATTCGACGAATCATGGAGCCGCGAACATCACAGCAATAAGGACCAACTCCTCGTGATTGAACCAGCGGAGGATGAGGACAATGAAACATCTGAAGAAGCCCTTGAGCCTAAAGAAGAAGCTATGGAGGAAGAGTCCTAACCGGTCGACTACGCAGTGCACGCATTGGCCGGCTATTCCAACCCGCAGATGATGAAAGTTGGAGGACTTCTAAAATAGCAACCCATCACCATTCTCATCGATACGGGCAGCACCAATAACTTCATCAATAGTAAGGTTGCTGCATGTTTGGCGCTTCAAATCAAAGGTTGCAACAAGTTTGACGTAATGGTCGCCGACGGTCGAATCTTTAATTGCGACCAATGGTGCCCGCGGGTGAAACTACTCCTCCAAGACCAAGAAGTGGTAGATGATTTCTTCCTCCTACCCATCGATGATTATGAAGCCGTACTCAGGATCAAATGGCTCACAACACTAGGTGATATCTCCTGAAATTTTCTAGATTAATCATGAAATTTTATTGCAAAGGGAGACAGGTCACATTATAAGGCAAGCCCGTGAGCCAAATTTCCACCGTTTCGTCGTAACAAATAGAGAAAGTTTTAAACAAAGCACATGGTGGATTCTTGATGCATAGCAGCCATCTATGGGGGAGAACATACAAAACTCAGATCCTAACCTTGCCCTTTGCCTGGATGAATTCGTGGATATTTTCTTGGAGCCGCGCGGGGTGCCCCCTAACCGGTCGCATGACCACCACATTCCTATTTTGCCAGGTAAACCTCTAGCAAATTTATGACCGTACCACTATCCTCACTTGCAGAAGGATGAGATCGAGAATATTGTTAAAAATATGCTCGACACCGGGGTGATTTGATCGAGCTGCAGCCCTTACTCCTCACCGGTGTTGCTAGTGCGTAAGAAAGATGGTACGTGGCGGATGTGCGTTGACTACTGGGCTCTAAACGCCATCACCATCAAGGATAAATATCCTATCCCATTCGTAAATGAACTCTTGGATGAATTAAAAGGAGCCCGAGTCTTCACTAAATTGGATCTCTGATCCGGATATCATCAGATTCGGGTATGCACTGAAGATATTCTGAAAATTACATTCCGCACGCATAACGACCACTACAATTTTTTGATAATGCTTTTTGGACTTACGAATGCTCCTTCTACTTTCCAAAGCCTAATGAATGACATCTTCTGGAGTTTTCTACGTAAGTTCGTATTGGTATTCTTTGATGATATTCTCATTTATAGCCCTACGCTTGATATACATTTTCAGCACTTACGAACTGTTCTAACGTTTGGGAGAATACTCCTTATGTTAAACAGTCAAAGTGCAGCTTCTTACAGCGTTAAGTGGAGTATCTTGGGCATATTATATTAGAGGATGGTGTGACGGTGGACCTAACACAGATCGAGGCAATGCAAGGATGGTCGAGACCTACAAACGTACAATCATTACATGGTTTCCTTGGACTCACGGGCTACTACCAAAATTTTGTGAAAGATTATGGCAAGATCAGTGCTCCGCTCATGTCCTTACTGAAGAAAGACTCCTTGTGATCGAATAAAGCCTCCGCAACCTTCGAACGACTCAAAGCAGCCATGATGATGACGTCGGTCCTAGCGCTACCCGATTTCGGTCGCACTTTGGTCATTGAGGCCGATGCGTCAGGAGTTGGAATTAGGGCTATTCTTATGCAAGATGGTCGACTCCTAATTTACACCGAGGCTTCCCCCACACTCCATACGAGGTTTTTATAGGAGATACTAATTACTACCAAATTTAAAATATGGTTGGATACAGGTTCATGGACGAAAGAGGAGTTAAACAGAGGAGTTAAACTAGAAGAATTGCAATCTATGCTCACGCCAGATTGGGCTCTCATCATCCTGAATCATACCAGAGGGCAGTCACCATTCTAGAAGAAAGATTAGCTATCACTAAAGACTAACCGTATGGCAGCACATGCAAAGAAGAAACGATCTCTCGATAAACTTCAGAATGGATAAAAAATTGAAGATCGAGTTTTTCTACACCTCCAGCCCAATCAGCAGGAAACTCGAGCCTTAATGAAGTGGTCGCCCTATTTCTTTGGGCCTTGTAAAATTGAGGATCATATTAGGGCCCTAACCTGGAGATCAAATTCGCGCACCAAATCAAGATTACAGTTGATCCGCCAGGTATCTCACCTCAAATAGAAATTTAAAGATGACTCAGCCCAAATCCTTCTAACTAACACTCCAGCTGATGAGGAGGCCAAAGTTCAGTTAATGATAGCATGGGAGTCACATGAGGAGTTGAAGATCCAGTTTCCAAAGTTTATTGACCCTCAGTCTTGAGGACAAGGCTAATATGAAGAGGGCGGACTTGATAAGACTCAAACAGGGTTGAGTCCTAATCATCTTAGTACTAGTCAATAAAAACTCTATTAGATTATAATAAAGCCACTCCTATCTTATAAAGGAGTATGACTATGGTTTAGATTAGCCCTTAGGGCTTAGTAGCTGACCAACCCAGTAGCCGCCACACCCCTTACTCGGTTGGTTGGCTAGGGTTTCCCCTTGCTTAGGTCGGCTATAGAGCCACTTATCCGCCTCCTATTCCTATTAAGGCAGGTTGGCTATAGGAGGGGCAAAGGGATAATTTTACTTAGGCAAGCACCCCCTTAGGCTAGGGGTTTGATCCCTATTTAAAGATGTATCCACCTCCCCTTCTTGAATAAAGCAATTATCAATTTTCTTTCAGCCTTATGTCGAATCTAGGAGGGAGGAACCCCTATAGCATTACAAGGATTGATCCCCCTCAAGGATCAAAATCTATATAGCTCCTTCTAGGGTTCTATCATCGAACCCCCCTTACAACCTCTATAGTAGCCCCAAACAGCAGCATCAACAACACCTTCTTTGCCGAAAAATTTTGTTGCACTACCTTCGATACTACTTGCTACATCCACATCCAATTCCTACCAAATCCATTGCTGTCATCAACATCAACCCTAACCCATTCCTTTAACCTTAAAGTTCAGCCATTATACCCCCTATATAACCCCTACAATAGCCCTACATCACAACCCCAGCAACAACCAAAAATAGTAACTTTTCAGCCCCAAACCGCAGTCATCTATCTTTGATCCACCACCTCTTTCGGCCATCAATCCACCAAACCATTTCATATCACTGATCCAATAACAGGAGAAGGATATTGACATCTCAGATCTGGAGGCACACACAATGGCATCTCAAGGTTCAATCGATGCCAAGTTGGAGGCGTTTGAATCACGCATGGAGGACAAATTACGCGCCTTATTTGCCGAATTCAGATTGGGCCGATCTTCGAGCCCAACAAAATTCCAGCAAAGTACAAGTTTAGAGAGGCCTCTCAAAAAGAAAGTACAAACCACTAATATGAAGCCACGCATGAGGGAGGACTTCCCTTGATGGGAAGAAGGAGACCCGACATGATGGATTTCGAGTGTCGAACGTTACTTCCGTCATCACCAAACATCGGAGGATTCCATGGTGGACATCGCTGTCATCCACCTTGAAGGAGATGCTATACGATGGTACAATTTACTTGAATATAACCATGAGACTCCGACATGGATACAATTCAAGTACGCACTGTTGAACCACTTTGGGCCGACCAAGTACGAGAATATCAACAAACAACGTGCTAAGATCCGACAAACCTCCACGATCCAAGAATACCAAACCAGGTTTGAGGAATTATCTTACTTTGCTCGTGATTGGTCTGACAAATAATTATTATGGATGTTCATCGAAGGACTCAAGCCAAAAATTAAACGAGAGGTTAAAGCGCGATAGCCCCCCACCGTGAAGGCTGCAATCTCTTTCGCCCAAATCCAAGAGGAACGGATGAACTAAGATACTCAAAGGATGAGAACTACTCCTAAACCAGCAACATATAAACCTTCAGTACCCCCTGCTCCCAGTCATGCTTCGCTGCTAAAGAAATTGATGAGAGAAGAACTTCGCGATAGATCGGCGAAGGGTCTTTGTTGGCATTGCAATAAACTTTGGAGTCGCAACCATCACTACAAAAAAGGGAAGCTTTCCATGGTAGAACCTATAGAAGAATCTAAAGAAGACGACCTTGAACTTGAGGAGGAGAACATGAAGGAGGACTCACAGCCGATCGATTACATGACTCACACTCTAGCCGGCCATGTAAACCTGCAAGCAATGAAAGTTGAAGAATCTCTTAAGCAGCAGTTGGTTACCATCCTCATCAAGACCATGAGCCCTAATGACCTTATGAATGGCAAAGTAAAGCAAGTGACCTTACACGGGAAACATGAGAGCGAAAAAAAGACACAACGCTCGGAAAAGTTTGCTACCTCCACCGAACCGAGCCGATTTCATCCTACCAAACTGCACGACCTCCGTATACTGATCTTACAAGAGGAACCACCAATACATATTCGGCTCTATTACTATCCATATCTTTAGAGGGCCGAAGCTAAAAGGATTATCCAGGAGACATAGGAGACACAGAACATTCGGCTGCGACCTTCCCTTGCAACGACACTTTATCTCCAAAAGTTTTACCTCTTTATCTGTAGGTATAAACTCTTCCTAAAGTGCCACATCTAACCGAACAAGCTATGGCTTTTGAAGCAACGTTCCCGGATCTCGAGCTACTTCCATGACTTCTCGAAGGAGCGGACCATAATACTCAAAGTCTTCCCTGAAGATGACCACCGATCCACGGCCCATAACCGCAAGAAGATTGAGTCCCTCCAGCGACAGTACCGGCATGGAATCTGTGACACCAAATCTTACTAGATGAAGATCAAAATTATGAAGGAATAGGAGGAAGGGATCCACACGTTCACCATCTATAGGATCCTCACAGTCATGATGCCATCTACATCAGTGCTAGCATTACCCGATCGTAGCAATGTGTTCACAATTGGAGTAGACATATCAGGAATTGGGATCAACACGACTCTCATGCAAGATGGTCGACTCATAGTATGCACTAAGGCTCTCCCTACATGTCACACGATGCTTTTGATCTATAAAGGGATACTAATTGCTACTGAATTTGAAGTTCAGCATGATATAGGTTGACAGCACAAAGGAGAGATGAAAATAGGCTTGGTAAAATTACAGCTTCTACCCTCCTTGGACTCAGAATGGGCTCACACCACTAGGGACCTTGTCAAAGGAGAGTAGTTATTCCAAAATAAGGCTCGATTACTATTAAAGAACAACCAAGTGACAGCCTATGCAAGAAAGAAACAGTCCCTTGACAAATACAAGAGCATAAGAAAGTTTACTATTGAATATCGAGTTTCCCTTCATCTCCAGCCCTACCGGCAGATAATTCGAGCTTCAAGGAAGTGGTCTCCCTGCTACTTTGGCCCGTGCAAAATTGGAGATCACAATAGAGCCGTTACTTATGGATCAGATCAGTATATTAATTTAAAAATATAATTGATCCTCCAAGTATCTCATCATAAATGGAAGTTTAGATAAGATAATTCGACCCTGACTTATCCACCTTGCACCCAAGTTGATGAGGAGGCATAAATTTAGCTCATGATTGCATGGGATCACGGGATCGCGACACATCCTCGTCCAATCACTACTGCTAATGCTAGACCATAGGAATAAGATATGCCTACTATAGAGCCACGAGGGACCCTCGTGAGGAGTTGCAGATCACGACCCAGAGATATGGAGCTCAGCCTTGAGGACAAAGCTAATTTTAAGAGGGCGGGCCTGTTAGGACTCTAGTTAGGGGAGTCCTAATTTATTTTGATTAAAGAGGGTAATTATGTAAATCCTAAGGGTAATTATGTAAATCCTAAGGGCATTCATGTAAATCATATCTAGCCGACCCCTAATAAAAAAGCAAGGAGGTCGACTAGGTTAGGATTAGATGGGAGAGGATGATATTTTAAGGAAAGAATAGGATGCATGTCACCCTAATTAACCACCTCTTATCCTAGTTAAAGAGGGGTTAGTTGAGGGGATTAGGATTAGGTTGGAGGTTGCTTCTTAGAGAAGTATTAGGAGTTGTTGACCCCTAAAGCCACAAGCCATATCATGGTTATGAGTTGGCTAGGGGTTAGGAGTTGAGGGGAAGAGGAGTCTTGGTTTAGTAGGAGTCTTAGTAGGAGTTGCTACTTAGAGTTGCATTATGAGTTGTTAGAAGTAGGAGTCATATTAGGAGTTGGGGTTTAGAAGCCCTATAAATAGACTTGTATTCCCCCCTCTTTTATCATGAATAGATCAATCTTTCTTTAGCCAATGGCTTAAGTACCAAGGAGGGAGAAACCGCTATAGAGTTCCAAGGAGGCCGATCCCCTAAAGAGATCACCCCAAGCTTAGAATCCGTAAGGGTTCTAACAAAAAGTACTATCTTGGTTGTGATCGATTGTCTTACTAAATATACTTATTTTTGCGCCATTCGTAATCCCTACACTGCCATTAGCATTGCTCGGATCTTCATGGACAATATTGAAAAACTACATGGGATGCTTAGATCAATTGTATGAGATCGTGACATGATATTCACCAATAAGTTTTGGATGGAACTCTTCCAATTACAAGGCACAAAATTGAAGATAAGCTCGACATACCACCCGCGGACCGATGGTCAGACTTAAGTGGTGAACAAATGTATGAAAACCTACCTTAGATGCTTCACCAGTGATTGACCAAGAGAATGGACAAAATGGCTCTCCTGGGCTGAGTGGTGGTATAACAAAACTTATCACTCTTCGACGAAGTATATCTCTTTTAAAGTTGTATATGGTTGGAAACCCCTTGTAATTTCAAAATATATAATTAGCAAACGAAAGTAGACCAGGTAGATCGAGAGCTAATGGACAGGGAGAAGATCTTGCAATTACTTAAGGACAACCTTTCGATCACCCAAGCAAGGATGAAACAATAGGCTAACATGCACAAGAGCGAAAGGGAGTTCTCTGTTGGAGATTGGGTCTTCCTTCGGCTCCACACCTACAAGCAGACATCCATCAACACATGGTGTCCATGAGGCTGTCCCCTCACTTTTATGGACCTTACCGGATCACTGAGCGTATCGGAGTTAGCCCACGTATCCTACCTGCTAGTGTCAAATCCATCTAGTCTACCACGTATCTTGTCTAAAACTCAAGCTTAGGGGGGAACGAGTTAGCCCAAAGTCACCTACCGAACACTACTATCGATGGAGAGATCCAAATCCAACCGAAGCAATACTAGACCGAAGGGTCGTGACGTGTTGACGACGTCCCTTTATTGAAATGCTAATACAATGGGCAAAATCGACATAAAGAAGATGCCACATGGGAGTCCTATGAAGATTTGAAGATGAGGTTCTTAGAGTTCATGAAACCACAGCCATGAGGATGAGGCTGATCTGAAGAGAGCGGATCTGAGAGGATCCTAACAGGGTCGGGTTCTATTCAACCAGTTCATGTAAATAAAATCTTGAGTCATATGTATAAAACCTTAGCTATTCGCGTCGCCCACCCCATTATGAAAGTCGGTTAGAGCAGTAAGAGGAGGTGACTAGGGTTTAGGAAGTAAGAGTTGGAGTCTCTATAGGAATTAGGAATTTTTTATGCCTATATAAGCATATAATCTCACCTCCTTTTTCATTAAGCAATATACTATTTTATTTAACCATTGTGGACGATCCTCTATGTAGATCGTTCTAGCAATAGAATAGTGTGGGATTCGACCACTCTCACTTGTCATAAACTACCTATGCTATCACTGACTCGAAATGCACTTATCATCAACGTTGAGTACTTACTACTCGAACGTGAAGACCACCGGATGTCATCTGTTGATGTCGATACAATATTCTAACTTTCCACATTTCACCAACCCATATCAACGAGCAAATAAATCCAACTCTTCGCATCAGATGTGGAACCAAGTTTGGAGGGAGTAGAAGTGGCTTGATAGCAACCATGAGAGAATCCCACTAACAAAGGGACGAATATAAAGGCTTCAAGAAGAGAGGAGGAAGACGTGCCAAAAAAGCAAACATGCACTTGCTGAGGTGTCTTCAATTAAAGTCCTCAGTTCACACTGATTTCTTGTGGCGGCCCAGAAAATTACGTGCATTATGGCCTCGGATATGGACGCTTAGCCATGAAGAGAAGGCCTATAAATACCCTTCCCTACCTCCTTCATCCACCACCATCTCATCTCGCGGTTCACTACTAGTGCAAGTGTAGCTACCATGGCTGGTAGAACAGCTCGTGTTAAGCTCTGCTTTCTTGCCTTCTGTGCTCTCCTAAGCCTCCAGCTCGCCTTGGCCTCTAGATCCCTTGCTGGAATTGGCGCCGGAGGTGGAGGCGGCGGCGGTGGAGGTGGTGGTGACTCTGGATATGGTTCAGGTTACGGCTCCGGATATGGTGAGGGCAGCGGTAGGGGAAGTGCGGGAGGGTATGGTAGAGGAGGAGGAGGAGGTGGTGGAGGGGGAGAAGGAGGAGGTGAAGGCGCTGGCTCCGGTTCCGGGCATGGCTATGGCTCTGGCTCTGGCTCTGGATATGGTGAAGGTGCCGGTGGTGGGAGTGCTGGGGGATACGGTAGTGGAGGCGGCGGAGGTGGCGGCGGGGGAGAAGGGGTTGGTGAAGGCTCGGGATATGGGTCTGGCCATGGCTATGGATCCGGCTACGGTGCTGGTGCTGGTGGTGCTCAGGGTGGAGGTTATGGGAGTGGTGGAGGTGGTGGAGGCGGCGGTGGAGAGGGCTCTGGCTCCGGCGCTGGTTCTGGCTCAGGCTCAGGCTCAGGCTATGGTAGCGGAGGAGGAAACGGGCACTACTAGATTTGAGCTCGACGCTTCACTACCGTTAACAGTATTGTAAGATGTGGATGTGTGTGTAATACCAAATAAGTGCGAAAGTTTTCTCGCCGATATGACGAATGGCTACGTATGTCATATTGCTTGTTTATATAAGTGGAAGCCTGTCATCAATCTCTTACAGCTGCTGTGTACGAGTCCTAATAAATGTTGGATCTATAAATTTGGCTTTTATTTCCTATCCAGTTATGAGCATCTCAAACAATGTTCATTTGTCCAAAAAATATAAAGGACAATGAGGGCTCCAATTTAAGATAATTATTGTATTTTAATTATCAGAAGAAATATTATTCTCTTATACTTAATTAGTCAGATATCTCAAGTAAAATTATAACTGTTCAATCTCTTAAAGTTTTGTTGCCAATGTTGTTCCATCTAAAAACTGAAGTCATTAGATGAGATACTATCGGTATTTTTATATTCTCAAGAAAATTGAATTAATCTGAATTTTTTTATAAACCAATGTTGTTCCATCTAAAAACTTTAAGTCATTAGATGAGATACTATCGGTATTTTTATATTCTCAAGAAAACTGAATTAATCTGAATTTTTTTTATAAGACTGGTTTTGAGAAGATTTGAATTCATAACCTATCTTCCTTCCTCTTATCACCTTATATTTTTTTTTCATTGAAGTCATTTCATCTAAAAAGCTTGTGCTTAAGCCAACGTTGTCACCTACAAGAAGGAAGTTTCGTTAAAAGACAGAAAACTAAGGAACGCTATAAACAGTTTCTCTCCCGATCTCTTTCTTTTACCTTCCACATTTTACTGTACTTCCAACATCCCATTGACTTGCACCAGGAGGATTAAGTCAATAAACTGTACTTCCAACATCCCCCAAACTATCTCGCTGGATTTAGCTTGCCCTGTGCTTCGCCAAGTGTCTTAACGAGAAGAACTACAAGCAATACGGTGGATAAGACAACCATAAAATAAGATGAACAACACACATTCCCACCATGACGAAGCAATACTACAAAGGAGAGAGAGCTGGGTGGAGTGATTGGCCACTGGATTGGAATAGTGACAATAACAGAAGAAGGCAAGGCAGGAGTGCTTGGTGATGCGCGTTGGAATCGACCGGAAGCAGGAAATTGACATTAATCTTCATCATAGCCTTCGAGGTGCTGCAAACGCGGCAGCGGCTAGACCTCCGAACAGCAGAAGCCACACCTCACACGCTCGTATTTGAATGGAAGGAAGAAAAAGGATGGATGAGGTTGGCCGATATCTATCCCGAGGGAATCCCACTAACCAAATCGATGGAGACAAGGGTTCAAGAACCAAAGTGATGGAGACAATGAATGGTTCAAAAAGCAAGAAGAGAAAGGTGGCGGTGAGCTACTGGGACCAGACGAGTGTTCCAAAGCAATGGAGCGCCCACCGTGTTCGGCTTCCCCCACAAGTCCTAGTTTCACACGCGCTTTACTTCCGGCAGGTAAAACTACGTCCACGCATTATGGCCTCGGATTTGGACTGTTAGCCATGCAAGGAAGGCCTATAAATTCAGCTCTAAGTTCACTAGTATTGCAACCATGGCTGGTAGAACAACTTGTGTTAAGCTCTTGCTTTCACTGCCCTCCTCAGCCTCCAGCTCGCCTTCGCTGCTAGATCGCTGGCTGGAACTAGCGCCGGAGACGGCGGAGGAGGGGGAGGTGGAGGTGGTGGCAGTGGCTCGAGATATGGCTTCGGCTACGGCTCTGGATATGGCGAGGGAGCCTGTGGGGGTGTTAGAAATGAGAAGAGGGTTGAGTGGAATAATGTGTCGAGAGAGGTTAGACGTTGAGGATTTCCCTCAACAGTCTAACAAATCTGATATTGGTTGTTACAACAGATGCTAACAACTCTATCATTTATCATGCCCCCGCAAGATCGCGCTCCGACCAAGGACGCCGATCTTGGACCGATGAAGTAAGAACAACTTGTGGGAGAGTAGCTTCGTGAGAGAGTCTGCCAGTTGATCTGCTGTGTGAATATGAGAGACACATAGTTGATGATTCACCACTTGATCTCGTACAAAGTGAAAGTCAATTGCTATATGTTTAATACGAGAGTGAAACACCGGATTGACACATAAGTAGGTAGCCCCGACATTATCGCAGTATATTGTAGGAGTAGCAGAGGAGCAAATGTCAAGCTCTTTGAGCAGATTCATTATCCAGTTAAGTTCAGCAGTTGCAGTAGCAATGGAGCGATACTCAGCTTCAGTAGAAGACCGAGTAACTGTCTTTTGTTTCTTGGAACTCCAACTGATTGGATTGATTCTAAGGAATATAATATACCAAGATGTTGATGTTCTATCTTCAAGGTTCCCAGCCCAATCAGCGTCAGCATAAACATGAAGTTGAAGTGGACATTTTTTTATTAAGAATGATGTCATAGTCAAGAGTACATTTAAGATATCGTAATACTCGTTTAACAGCGGACCAGTGTGTGGTAGATGGTCTATGCATGAATTAGGACAGCTTGTTAACCGCAAATGAGATATCTGGGCGAGTGAGGGCTAAATATTGCAAGGAGCCAATCACTTACCGATATTGTGTAGAGTCTATAGTAGGACTGCCATCATTTAACCGAAGCGATTCACCAGTGGAGAGAGGAGTCGAGACACCATTTGCATCCTTCATGTTTGTCTTAACTAATAAGCCTTGAGTGTACTTCCGTTGAGAGAGGAAGAGTCCCGAAGATGTAGATATTGCTTCTACACCCAAAAAATAAGTCAGGAGATCGAGATCTTTGAGGGAAAATCTGGCGGCCAACTGGTTGATGAACATTGTGACCTCTATAGAATTACAACCTATCACAATAATATCATCAACATATACCAAAAGATAAAGTGTACTGCCAGGTAATTGCCGGAGAAATAAGGAGGTGTCAGACTTGGCGTTAGAGAAGCCGACGTACATCGAAAAGGAGCCAAGTTCCGTGTACCAGGCTCGGAGCTTGTCGAAGACCATAAATGGCCTTGTGGAGTTTACATACATGTTTCAGATACTGAGGATGAATAAAACTAGGAGGTTGCTCCATAAAGACCTCGTCAGTTAAAGTTCCTTGTAAGAATGCATTGTTCACATCAAGTTATCGCAATCGCCATCCTTTTAAAATTGCTAAACTCAGAATCAGTCGGATTGTTGTGGACTTAACAATAGGACTGAATGTCTCAATAAAATCAATATCAGAACGTTGATGAAAGCCTTTGGCCACCAAGTGGGCCTTGTACCGAGCAATGGACCCATCAGGGTTCCGCTTAACTCAAAAAATCCACTTACACCCGATGATATTTTGTGCGGGATGACACGAAATAAGTGCCCAAGTAGAATTAGAAAGTAGGGTGTCATATTCATCAGACATAGCTTAACGCCAATGGGGAGACTTGTGGGCTTGAGCAATCGTGGTAGGTTCACAGGTCTCAACAGAGGGAGTCACAATCGTGTGGAGATCAAGGATCTGACAGGGCTTAAAAATGCCACTTTTAGAGCGTGTTGTCATTGGATGTCCAAGTGGTTTAGGAGATGATGGTGGAATGAGTGTGGGTGAAGTAGAACAGGGAGAGTTGGACTGTGGAACAGTAGTGGTAGTAGACTGAAGCGAGGGAAATGTCGATTGTTGAGTGTCCGATGATCGGATATTTGTGGTAGCAGAAGAAGGAGAGAGGTGTTGCATTGGAGGGATGCTCCATTCAGGAGTTGGAGTGGGTTATTCGTATGGCGGTTCAATGGATAAAGGCATGTGCCACTGATGCATATGCACCGAAGTGGTTGATACAGTGGTAGATTGGTGTTGTTGAAATGGAAAGGAAGACTCCACGAAGACAACATGACGAGACGCAAAGACCTTGTGAGTGGAAGGATCATAGCATCGGTAAGCATTGTGTTTAAGGGAGTAACCAATGAAGGTACAAGGCTTTGACCGTGGTGCTAGTTTATTTGATGCATAAGGACGTAGCCAATGATAGCAGACACAACCAAAGACCCTAAGTTTTTGAAGATTTGGGGATCGATGAAACAACTTTTCAAACGGTGATTGATTATTGAGGACAAGAGTAGGCATACGATTAATCAGATAGACAGCGGTCTGAAAGGCTGCATGCCAGAAGGTAGTTGGCATGGAAGCATGATGAAGAAGTGTGAGTCCAGTTTCAACTATATGCCGATGTTTGCGTTCGGTAGAGCCAACTAGCTGAGGAGTGTACGGCGGAGATTTGAGATGTTGAATACCACAGGCTAACAAGTGTGATGTTAGTGTTTGATATTCACCTCCACCGTCAGAATAAATTATTTTGATAGAGGACTGAAAGATATTTTTGACCATTTTTTTTAAAGTAAGGAAGATGGTAGAGACCCCAGACTTATGTTAAAGAGGATAAAACCAAGTATATTTGGTAAAATAATCAGTAAATATAACATAAAATCGGCATTTGTCAAAAGAAATACTTGGTGTAGGGCCCCAAACATCAGTATATAGAATTTCAAATAGATGTGTGCAAGAAATAGAAGAATGAGCAAATGGTAGTCGATGACTTTTATTGCTAAGACATGCATTACAATGAGAAATAATAGGACTAGCTTTAAACGAAGGAAGAGCATAACGGGAAAGAAATGTTTGTAGAGTAGAGGTAGAAGGGTGACCGAGACGATGATACCACACATCCGTGGAAGCAGCAACAGAAGAATAGGCAGCAGGCAGAGAGGTGGATGGCCACTAGTAGATGTTATCTTTACTCTGGCCTTGAACTAATGATGCCCCCATGTTCAGATCCTTGATAATAATATGGTCAGAAAAAAAAATCAATATAGGTATTATTTTGTTTACAGAATTGAGAGACGGAGATGAGATTCCGTTTGATATGAGATGCGCGCAACACATCACCGAGTGTAAAGTGAAGATAATTCGAAGTAAGCTTTGTGGAACCAGTATGAGTAATAGGAAGTCACTTACCATCACCAATGACGATGTCATCAGTACCACCATAGCTGTTGAAAAAGGATAAGTTCTGGAGATCCGCGGTGACGTGATGAGAGGCTCCAGAGTCCAAAACCCAGGAGTGTTGATCAGAAGGTGGAGCAGCAACGAGATGTGCCTGAGGCAGAAGTCATGGACGAGATCGACAGACCTTGGCGGAGTGACCAACCTTATCACACAGCTGGCAGACAATCCGGTTTGGAGGCATAGGAGCAGGACGCCAAGGCTGTTGGTAGTTGTAGGTGCTACCTTGAGGTATTGGAGCAGGATGCCAGGGCTGGCGATGGGGGATGCTGCTACCTCCTGGCATGGGAGCAGGATGCCAAGATGGTTGGGTACCATAGTTGCCACTTGGATTGTGATAAGATGGTGCCTACTCTGGACCCTTGTTGGCAAATTGATGGTACTAATTACTTTTTCTTATAAATTTTTGACTTACATGGGCAGTAATAGGTTGTGTTGTCGCCTTATCCTCGCGCTTCAGATAAGTCTCGTAGTTAGTCAGCTTGTCGTGCAGCTCTTCAAATGATAGTGGGGAGTCACGTGCCCGAATTGCTGCTGCTAATTCTTTGTACTCAGCCCCAAGACCAATGAGTGTGTGGACGATAACTTCATAATCACTGAGATAATGTCTAATTAAGACTAAGTCATCGATGATTACCTTGATAGTTTGGAGGTAATCAGCGATGGTACTTCCTTCTTGCTTTATGTTCATAAGTCTGGAGAGAAGGCCGAGCATACGGGTGCGCGAGCGATTTGCCAAGGTAGTTTAGAGTTTGTACCAAGCTTCGGCTGAAGTAACATATGAAGATATAAGTGGTGCGATGGAACCAGCAACTGACGTTTGAATCGCTTGAAGAATCAGATGGTCCGGTCGGAGTCACAGTTTATGCTCTGGATTCGGTGCTGGACTTGTTGTGCCCGGGATATCAATCATTGCTGGCGGGCAACTGAAGGATCCATCAACATATCCTATCAGATCATATCCAAAGAGGAGATTAGTGAACTGGGCGCGCCATGAAGCATAATTCCCTCTGGATAATTTGAAGGGAATGAGGACAGCAGCATTGATGGAGATCGGTCTCGTACTCGGAGAGGTGCCAGAGCTTTCTGTAATAACACTAACATAGACCAGAGAAGTAGTTGAGAAAGACATTGTAGAGGAATACTGTTGTCCTTTTCTTTTTGAGTTGTGTCTCACTACAGTAACGGAGGAGAAGAGTTCAATGCCGCAGATTTATGTCTCACTGCAGCAACAGAGAAGAGTTTAATGCCGCAGTGTCTGACGTTTTGCAATTGTCTGAGAAAGGAAGAGCCGGTCGCCACAAGTTCAAGTGGCTTGCTCGCGGCGACAGAAGCAAGGTCGGCAGTGGTAGGCGGCAACAAGTGAGCAGTAGTTGATCCTGATGATGAATCGCAACTTGTGGCAGCGAAGGGTAGCAGGTGAGAAGATCTTATGCTAGAGCAGCACCAAATCTGGTCTGAATCGCTTTAGAACAAAGGAAAACAACAGAGAGTTCGGTCAAGAACAGAGGAAAACAACAGAGAGTTCGGTCCTCTGCAGCGCTGGTTTGGGCGAGCACGAGCGGTAGTCGCGGGAGGTGGACCTCTGTTCGTGATCGCTCCATGAAGGAGAAGCAGTAGATCTGGTTTGGGATCGCCCGCCTTGATGCTCAGGCTGTTGCCGAGGCGGGTTTGTTGTGGCCGCGGCTGCCACCGGGGAGGATTAGGTGTTGCGGCTGCCGTCGTCGTCGATCCACTCTGACCCGTCCGTTGGCAATCGAGTCATTAGTCGGATTTGATTTGATCGCCGGGGCGGACCAAGCTTTGTCGGAGGAATACGTCTCCAGCTTCCACAGATGTGAGAAAAAAAAAGAAATGCAATGATAAAAAACTTGCCGATAGAGAAGGCAAAAGTGCGACGACGGCAGATGGGTAGGAGTCTATTGCAGCTTAAAAATGGTGAAAATTTGCTACCGTTTGACAGCGAAAAGAGAGCTTGCTCTAGGCAAGCGGCTCTGATACCATGTTAGAAATAAGAAGAAAGTTGAGTGAAATAATATGTCGATTGATTTTGTTCATTCACTGATAGCTATTTATACAAAGGAAGAGAGAGATAGAGAGAGGGATAGAGAGGTTAGACGTTGAGGATTTTCCTCAACAATCTAATAAATCTGATACTGGTTGTTGCAACAGATGCTAACAACTCTATCATTTATCAGGGGGAGGGCGGGAGGGTATGGTAGTGGGGGCGGTGGTGGCGGGTGGCGGTGAAGGGGGTGGTGAAGGATCTGGCTATGGCGTCGGGCATGGCTATGGGTCCGATTATGGCGCAGGTGCCGGTGGCAGGAGTGCCAGAGGGTATGGTGCAGGAGGCGGTGGCGGAGGCGGAGGATGAATGGGAGAAGGCGGAGGTGCAGGCGCTGGCTATGGTTCCGGGCACGGGTATGGCGTAGGTGCCGGTGGTGGGGTGCCGAAGGGTATGGTGCAGGAGGAGTAGGCGGCAGCGGTGGTGGAGAAGGCGGAGGTTCAGGCGCAAACTCAGGTTTCGGGCACGGGTACGACTCCGGATATGGCGCAAGTGCCGGTGGAGGGAGTGCCGGAGGATACTGCAGAGGCGGAGGCGGAGGAGGAGGTGGTGGTGGCAGAGAAGGGGGCAGTGAAGGCTCGGGCTACGAGTCTGGGCATGGCTACGACTGTGGCTATGGCGGCGGAGTAGATGGACACTACTGAGTTGCAGTATATGTTTGTAATAAGTGCTTGTAAGACTACATTCTTGAGATCAATAAAACAATTACTTTAGTTTCTTATTTATATAAGTGGACATGTTCTCATTGTAAATCTCAATAAATATAAAACTTTATTATTAATCATCAAAATCTAAAATTTTAGATCTTAATTTTATAAGTGGAATATGTAAGACTAATCTTATTTTTTAGATCTTAATGAGCATAAATTAAGTTGTATGATCTCTTAGATGGTTTTCAATTCCATATTTCTTATATTATTATATATTAATTTCTAGGTTAAGATTCATTTTAACTCGTGTGGTTTACTCGTATCTATAAAAAATCTTTATATTTTAAAAAATATAGCGAAGCCTCTTTTGTCAAATTTAAATTAATAAATGTCAACATTTACATATACTGACTCATAATAAATTATTAATATATATAATTTTAATTTAAGAATAAAATCGATTTTAGCCCTAGTAGTTTCGGTCATGAACCATTTAAACCCTTATGGTTTTGATGTGTCTAAAATAACCCATATATTTTTAAAAACATAGTATATAAGCTTCTCTCGTTATGTTGAGATGAGAAATATTAGAGTCTCCTTATGTATCATATTGACTCATAATAAAATATTAATATAATAATATATATATTTTAAGCTTACAAAAAAGATTCATCTTGTGGAAAAGTGAGGCTGTAGCAAAGGATGAAGGCAAAGATGCACAAGTAGGAGAGCGCAATGGGAGAGGTTAAGGAGAATTGAACTATCATATTATATGCAAGATGGGTGGAGACGCGAAGAGGATGAAGTGAGAGGCGATGGGAATAAAGACACTGAGGAGGAGGAAGAGGGTCCAAGAGACCATTTTGTGCTTAGCATTAGACTAATCAATGCACATCCACCCGAGGCAGGACCAGAAGCTCTCGAACTCGTCATCAGCACGGGAGTGGCTCGGTGCTGCTGGTGGTGGTCATTTCCACGACGACGCGTCCTCTCACTATTGATGGTAGTCTCAATTTTTTTAATTTAAATTATATATATTTATTATATTAATAATTTATTATAAATCAGCATGTCATGTAAATAGACTAACGTTTATTATCTTAGACTTGATAGAATGAGCTTATATGTTATGTTTTTGAAATGTAAAATTTATTTTAGATACGAATAAAATCATAAGGGTTTAAATGATCGATGATCAAAATCACATAAGTTAAAATATATTTTACTTTAAAATTTTAAATTATATATGTAATTATATTAATAGTTTATTATGAGTTAGCATGTCACGTAAGTAGACTTTGACGTATATTAATTCAGACTTGACGGAATGAGCTATAAGTTATATTTTTAAAAATATAAAAATTATTTTATATAGGAGTAAATCATAAGTCAAAATGATATAAGATAAAATAAACATAAACCCTTACTTCTTATGTTCAAAGTAATAATAAAATAATAAATACTATATAACATGCATAGTGGAGTCTATCAAAGTTGGTTTATGTACACCGAATCCGATTTCTCATAAAGCTTATTAACATTAATTTACTTTTTCTTACACTTTCTTTTCTAGGTATTGCACAACAGCACAATAGCTTTTGGGATGCGTTGACTCCACTTAAATGGGACGACGCCATCAACATATGATCACTCAAATTCGATTGAGATCGATTGGTCAACTCCTTGGTCCCATTAACATCAAATAATCGGCAACATAAAAAAAATCCGTTCATATATGCCATCAAAAATTCTCTAACAAAATACTTATGACATTTCGGTTTAGTTTTATATTATAATTAAATTTAAATTTATTTATAAGAATTGGGTGCCTCGATTAGAAGAAGAGCTATTAAGCGATGTGGCAGACGAAGCACAGGCTCCGGTGAGCGGCGCAGCAGCGGTCTTATGGCACTCGACTCGCAGATGTGTGTGTGTGTGAGAGAGAGAGAGAGAAAGAGAGGTGGGACACCGACGGCCGCAAAGGAAGGTAGTTCTCTCCGCCATGCAACGACGTTGGGACACAGAGAGAGAGAGAGAGACGTTGGGACACCGACGGCCGCAAAGGAAGGTAGTTCTCTCCGCCATGCAACGACGATCCGCGAAGTGCTTCGGACGTGGAACGAGCTCCGAGCGACGTCGAGAACGTTTGCTGGTGGATGTCAATGGCATGATTTGACAGCAACAAAAGGAAGAGATGAAAATAATTGCAGCATTGATAGAGAATACCACTGAGATGGTGACCGAGAGAATCCCGCTTGCCGACCTGCTTCCACAAACCGCGTGAATTGTGGCGTCGGATTTGGACTGTTATCCATGCAGAGAAGGCCCATAGATACCCTTCGATCGCCGCTGGGATATAGTAACCATGGCTGGTAGAACTCGTGTTAGGCTTTGTGTTCTTGGCTTCATTGCTCTCCTCAGCCTCCAGCTCGCCTTCGTTGCTAGATCGCTGGCTGGAACTAGCGCCGGAGGTGGCGGAGGAGGGGGAGGTGGAGGTGGTGGAGCTGGTGGCAATGGCTCGGGATTTGACTCCGACTACGGCTCTGGATATGGTGAGGGTGCCGGTGGGGGGAGTGCGGGAGGGTATGGTAGAGGGGGCGGTGGTGGCGGTGGCGGTGGAGAAGGGGGTGGTGAAGGATCTGGTTATGGCGCCGGACATGGCTACAGGTCCGGTTATGGGGCGGATGCCGGTGGCGGTAGTGCTGGAGGTTATGGTGCAGGAGGAGGAGGCGGTGGCGGCGGGGGAGAAGGCGGAGGTGCAGGCGCCGGCTCTGGGTATGGACATGACTACGGCTCCGGATATGGTGAAGGTGCCGGTGGCGGGAGTGCCGGAGGATATGGCAGAGGTATCGGAGGCCGCGGTGGTGGTGAAGGCTCTGGATACGGGTCTGGTCATAGCTATGGACCCGGCTATGGTTCTGGCGCTGACGGCGCACAAGGTGGAGGCTATGGAAGTGGTGGAGAGGGGTGGAGGTGTCGGTGGAATGGGCTCCGGCTCCGGCTCTGGCTCTGGCTCTGCCTACGGTTCTGGTTATGGTTCTGGGTACGGCGGCAGCGGCGGCGGAAATGGCCACTACTAGATATAGTTCTATATACCATTAAATTACCTGCAATAAGAGCTCTGTTGCTGTATCAGTAAAACTTAGCATGACGTGTGCTCAATACAAAAGAAGTGGGAGCTCACTCGCTGATGCATATAATAACTTCATGTTGGTACGGCTTCTTGCTTGGATAATGGAGAGCTTGTTTATATGAGACATTTATATTATGACGGCTTAATATATATTTGGTATTGTTATATCAATTCAATAAAGAATTTGGTATTTTTGCATTGTGAAACAGTGACCCCCAAAACCCAAAACTAAATCTATAACGAAGCAGCCAACAAAGATGGATTGATTATATTGGTGTTAGGATCATTCAAACGATAACATATCAACTTCTGCCATATGATTATTTATATTTTGATATCAATATCCTCTAATGTTATCTTTTTGATTCTATTATGTTGTTATGTTAAACATTTTAAGCTATTGTTTAAAAGTTATTTGGAGTACAGGGACAAAATTGAGTATAATTTCTTTCTTATTTCTTAGATCATCCTCTCCCTTTATTGAATAAGATTCCGAGATGGATGGTTGTCATCTCAAAACGATTGATTATTTCGCCACTAATGTCTTAATCACTTAAAATTTTCCAAGGGAAAAGAGGGGCTTGTGGATTGATTATTTCACCACTAATGTCTTAATCACTTCAAATTTTCCAAGGGAAAAGAGGTTTGGAGGGACTGCAGACGCAAGTCTATATTCACAGCTTAACACAAGGATGAAAGGCTCAATCAACAGATGTGAGTATGATATTTGGTGGGTTAATTTACAGTAAACTAAACTAAGTAAAAGATGAGGATCTAAAAACAATATTATGAGCTTAATTTAAAATGCTGATACCAAAAAATGACTTGGGCTAAGAGCAGATTTTGCAGGTCAAACAATTTCAAAGTTGACTAAATGAGCAAGTGTAAATAAAATACTCATGTCTCAAAATACAATAATCTCCTGTGAGCAAAAGTGCTCCCATGCACATTAACTGAATGAAATTTAAACCTCATACATTTTGAATGTAAACCATATTAAACAAATCCATGAAGTAGAAATTGACCACAATATGTTACAACTTTTAAATTCCAAGTCATAGTAGCACTTGAACAAGTCACTTCCCAGTAGTACATCTAATATGCAAGATATGCCTTTTCTTATTCGTCATCATCGTCATCAACTCGAGAGCTGGGCCGGTGTGTCAACTCAGAGTATCAACGAGCCCCGCTGGTGGCGCCAACTAGAACATCCTTATACCGGCCAATAGGTCTCAGCATTTTCATCATCTTCTGTCAAAAAGATATAAGAGTTGTTAGCTTATTAAAATAAAAGCTGAACTAAGGGCAGTGCAAACAACTAACTCGAAGATACATAAGATGGGAGCAGCACAGCATAGTCTCAATACCCTTTGAAATGGTAGTACCACACCACAAACAAAATCCAAATCTGCTATGTCACTTTAAGTAACCACTTCTCAAATTTTTTTCTGATGTATGCATTGATTGATTGATTGATTGTGAGTTCATATGGAAGTTGCAAAAAACATCATTGATTTCAGTATTGTGTTGCAAAACTGAATTGGTGGAGCTTTCACATACATGGTTGTCTCAATCCAAAAAAAAACTACAATGGAGAACTTGTAGCCGATACACAAAGGTCTGGATGATTTCTCCGACTGCTTGCAAACTCTAAATATAAAACTAGTTATATCAAGGTCAAGCTTCTGGTCATAGATCCCGTACAGAATTGAGCATAAAAATTTTAAAATTCTTCCCTACAATATGTCATCCTGGATAGGGTATGGTCAAAACTGAGGGGACTTAATGCTGTTGCTAAGTGTTATGAGTATACATACACATTGAATAATGTAGGTGTTGACAACACCATCATAAATAAATAAAAAGCCTACTATCAGAACCATGGATCACAAAGCTATAATAATTTTTCAATATTTGCTTGTATAGTGTTGTAACATTTTTGCACAATAGAAGCAAGCATACCCCGTTGTTGATGCTAAACCTCCATTTAATATGATGAAGCTGCCATTTGTCTCGCTGCCATCGATGCCCCAGAACGATGATTCCGACGACAGCAGCAGCTACAACAACTGACCAAAAGGTATCTGCCTCCTTTGCCTGGTGATACAATGATACTGCATGCCTCTTCCACCACGATTGGCAAGGAAGGTTGGATCCATCAAATTCATCTTCATCTGGTTCTGTATGATCCCGAGGAGAATCCATATTCACATCGAAAGCTTCTTCACCCTCAGATTTTCTGCCACCCTTATGTTCTTTGGAGCGAATAGCGACATCAGGATCAGCATATATATCTTGCTCCATTCCAACCAAATTTTGTCTTTGAGATCTCTTGCTGTCTTCAAATCGCATATCATGAACAGCAATTCTACTCCCTTCATCAAAAAACTTGATGGCATGTAGGTCATCATCGACTACAATCTGCATCTTTTCTTCATCGGAATTATCAACTCCATCATTACCAACTCCATCATTACCAACATCTACCGCTGCAGAACTCACATTATGCCTGTCCGGTTCGATATGGATTTCACTTACATCGGGTTCTATTGGGAGATTCTCATGTTCACTGGGTGGAAACACAAAATGACCAGACATGAATAACGCTGCAGAAGACTCACGTTCAGTTGCACCTATCTCTCTACTTTCATCAGTAGGGTCAAATTCTGGACCAGGGGCAGCAGCATAGGCAGATGCTGTGAGAGACACGACTTCCCAATCAACACCACGAGAAGAAGTTCCCTCTTCCTTTTTCTCATTGTCCGCCATGTCAAACCCTAATATTTATTAGAAATTTAAAAAGATCAAGTTGTTCCGGTGCAGACAAAAATACATATCCAAATGAATTCAAGCACACAACGAAAAAGAGGAGCACATTTCTAATAAGATCAACACCCAAGAAACAAAATCCATATAGTAAAAAAAGCAGAAGTTTTACTCCTCCATTTTCAACACAGATTCTTCCCCCTTCTTTCATGGAAGACAAGTCAGCGTCTTAATATCAAATCAAGCAATCATTATTCGTGATAAAAGAAGATCAAAGTCTCTTTGTTCCAGGCAATCTCATGATTAATGTACCGCATGAAGCAACATACATCAAACCATTCCAGCAGAAACCACAACGGTGAATATTGATAGAAAGCCCCAATTGTCGAGATACTCCAACTTCTCGACATAAAATCTACGGTCTCGTCGACGAAACCCACCAAAATTATGCGACCGGTTGAGAATCTAACCATATAATCCAGCCCAACAAAGTCAAATATCCAGATCAATAAACTGGCACCCATCTATCAAAGCAAAGTACCAAACTGACAGAGACCTCAAACTCTAATATGACGAGATACAAAAAAACTAGAAGAAATCATTAGAAGAAGAAACTAAAAAGACGAGATCTTTTACCTGAAAGGTAGATGGGGAGCGGGAGCGCAGAGAAGAGGATGGACTTGGAAGAATCCCGAGCAAACACCCCGGAGGCGATGAAAGGGTCGGCGCGGCCGAGTCGAGATCTTGTGCTTCCGCGATTGGGACCGATTCGGCCGGTGGTCTCCATACCAAAACCGGCTGCAACCGGTCAACCTCTTTGAAAGATACACCCCCGTAAAAATTGCTAAAACTTAATTTTATTTTTTAATTAAATTTTATTCCATTTACTTGTAACTCACCTCTCACTGTTTCCAAAAAAAAAAAAATTGAATTATTAAGAAATCTTAAAAATAAATTGCAAAGACTTAAGCGACTGTTTTTGTTTTTATGTACTTACAATAATTATTTTTAAGAGGTTGAATTTGAATTGTTTTTTCTTATTTTGTCTGGTTTAAGGTGATATTCCAATCATTTTGGACCAAAAATCACACGAATATTATGAAGGAATGTTTTCTGATAATTTTGAGAAATTACACTATCCTTGAAAAAGATTACTTACTCTTCATGATGTCTTATTCAAATGTAGTATAATCGTATTTGAAATTATATATAACTCAACTCTCATTTTTTTTTCAAAAAATCATAAATCTTTAAGGAGACTGGGAAATAATTGCAAAGGCCTAAATGAATTTATTTTTTTATTTTCAAGAATTTAAATTAGACATTTTTACTAATTTCAGTCCTTTAGGATTGAATGCATGTTTTTTTTAATTTGCTCAATTTAAGATAAATATACAATCACTTTAGACCAAAACCACTAGAATATTATCAGAAATTTATTTTTCAAGTTTTAAGAAAAAAATTACTGACGTAAGATATACTATTTTTAAATGTCATTATGCTCTTTTTGGGTTATTTTCTAAAAAAAGTATAGTTCACCTCACGCTCTTTTCAATAATTCTTAAATTTTCAAAAAAACTTTGAAAAATACATTGCATAGGTTTTCAATAACCAATTTTCAATTTTAAGCATTTAAATTAGGTCATTTTACTAACTTTATCACTTAAGAGGTTATAATTATGTCTTTTTTATTTTGCCAAATTTAAGTAAATTTGTAACCAAGCACTTGAATATTATTAAAAAATTCTGATAATTAAAAAATATATATTTCTTGGAGTTGCACTATTATTATATGGTTCTTAAATGGGGTTGCATTATTTTTGTAGTTGCATTCGAAAACCATATAACTCACCTCACCTTTTTTTTCCGAAAATTCTCATATTTTTAGAAAACTTTGAAAATGAATTACAAAGGCATAAATGACCATTTTCTATTTTTAATCATTTAAAATATAGTTTTTTACTAACTTCATCCCTTAAGAGTTTGAATATATGCCTTTTTAGCTTATCTAATTTAAGATGAACTTATAACAACTTTGGTCTAAAAATTACTTGAATATTATCCAAAAAAGGTTTTAAGTTTTGAGAAAAAATGGTAAAGACCTGAGTTACATAATTTTTTAATACGATCACACTACTTTTAGAGTCTTGTTAATAAATAGTATAGCTCACCTCTCAGTCTTTTAAAAAATACTTAAAATTTTCAGAAACCTTGTAAATGATATTTTTACTAATCTTGGCTCTTAAGATGTTAAACCTGTATTTTTTTTAACTTTATCCAATTTAAGATGAATTTATAACCATTTGAATATTATCACGGAAAGTTCTCTAAAGTTTTGAGAAAAAAATATTTTTAAAGACCTTAGTTATACTACTTTAGGGTCATATTCAAGAATAATGTAACTCACTCCTCACTCTTTCCAAAAAATTGTTATTTAAAAAAATAAAATGAATTCCAAATATTTAAATGACTTTTTATCATTTAATGTAAATATGTAATTTCATCCCTTTAGAGGTTCGATTTGGGTGTTTATAATTTTTCCTAATGTAAAATAAATTTAGAAACATTTTGGGTCAAAATCACTTAAATATTATGAAAACTTTTAAGTTTTAAGAAAAAATTTAGAGACCTAAGCATACTATTTTTGAAGAGGTTATATTATTTTTAGGTCCTAATAAAAAAAAGAGTGTAAGCCTTATTAAAGTATATTTCACATCTTATCTTTTTAAAAATTAAATTATCAGAAAACCTTATAAATGAATTATAAATGAATTATAAATGCCTAAATGATCACATTTTCCATTTTAGTATATAAAATAGGTATTTTTACTAATTTTAACCCTTATGAGTTTGCATTTGTGTCTTTTTTTAATCTTACCTAATTGAAGGTGACTTTACATCTACTATGTACCGAAAACCACTTGAATATTTTCATAGATTTTTTTTAAAAGTTTTGAAAAGAAATTAGAGAATTGTTTGAATGATATTTTTAGGGGCATATTCAAAAAAATGTAATCACATTTAAAAATAGTATAACTCATCTTTCACTCTTTCCAAAAATTCTCAAATTTTCAGAAAAAAATAAAAATGAATTATAAAAGCATAAATAACCATTTTGGGCTAATAATCACTTGAATATTATTAGAGAAGATCTTAAAGAACAAATTGAATATCATATTTAAATATAGTGTAATTCACCTCTCACTCATTAAACCATGAAAAGGAATTACAAAAGCCTAATGACCATTTTATATTGTTTTTTATTTTAAATTTATGACAATAACCTCGCAATGGAAATTTTTATATATCATTGTTATTAATTTAAAATGTATATTAAAGTATATTTTACTTTATATAAAATAATATGAATTTTCTTTATCTTTTCATAATTTCTCCTTTTTGATTATATTTTTTGAAATTTCAAGTTCAATTCTATATAATTATTTTTGTTAATATAAATAGATATATAATAATATTATCTTTTTTAAATATTATTTCTTCTAGATGGTTTAAACCTTGAGTAAGTTAAACCAGTTCAAATGAATTTTTTAAAGAAAAAAAAAAGATAAGAAAGTGTTTGAAGGTATCTTGGCCATTTTAAAAGTAAGGACTGAGACTGATGCTATGCAGAGAAAAAAAAAAGGCCCAAGACTATATTTACATTTTGGAGTATTATATATATATATATATCATTTTATTAGATTTATACCTAGCAAGGAAGCAAGAAGCAATATAAGTAAATTGATATCAAAATGCAAGAAGCATGTTATTATATTTATCAATTTTATTTGATTATACGAGCATATTATGAACAAATGAATAAATTTATTCATATCAAGAAAGTATATAGGAACACACAAGTATATTATTTGGAATCATATCAAAGAAATATAGAAGGTGAAGTTAGATCAGAACATAATATTATTCATCTACTTCTTGATGGTCATTAACATTAATCTCTCAAGTCTAGGAGCTTAGATGAAGTCATTGGGGCAACAAAAACATTACTAGTTATACATATAGCATTATACCCTTTTTCATTTCTAGCAAAGGGTCTATAATATCTCACAAATACTTAAAGTATAATATGATATTTTGATTAAGAAGATAAGATTGTACGAAAGCACATGTGAAATCACCAAAAATATACATGTGTACATATAAAATAATATTAAGCTAATATGAACATATACACAACTCATTTAAATATAATAAAAATCAGTTAAAAAAGATAAAAAAATTAAAACTAGCTATATAACACTCATTTGAGAGAGAATTTTTAGCTGAAATGAAGTTCCAAAAGAAAAAACACAAGAATTGGTAAATTTAAGAATTAATCTATTCAAATAGAATATATAAGGTAATTTACACTAAATATTTGAATAGGTAATTATACTCTAATTTATTTATGTAAGATGTTGTAGAAAGATATATAAGTTTAACTTTAATAAAATACATTTTGTATGCAGACAGATACAAGCAATTGAATATAGATAAGTCAGATCATTTTATCTGTGTTTAGCAGAGATAATTATACATATATGTTTGGATAGGTAATTAATTATACTCTAATTTATTCAAGTAAAATATTACTAGAAAGATATACGAATTTATTTTTAAATAATTTTAAATTTATATAAATTGAAGTTATCCATAAAAGTTATAAGCAACTGAATATATATAGGTCATATCTTATCTCTATTTAGTAGAATTCAATAGATCAATTGAAATATATGTTTGGATTAGCAATTATACTCCAATATATTCAAATAAGATATTATTAGTCTACTTTTAAATAAAATACGTTTTATATACATTAAAATTATCGACAAAGAGTTACAAATAGTTAAATTAAGATATCAATTGAAATATATGTTTGGATATATAATTATATTCTAATTTATTTAACCAATGCATTGCTAACTTATACCCCAAATCATTCAAATAAGTTATTGAAAGAAAGATATCTAATTTTTAATAAAAATACTTAAATTATATAATTAAAATAAAATAGATAGGCCAAAATTCTCATAACTTTTAGAATTATATGTTTGAAACTCAATTGAGATTGATGTAAATAAAAATGACAAACTTCTACTAATTACTCATATCAAGAAGGAAATCAAAGCTTATATATATTATAGGATTGGATAGAATACTTATCTTAAAAGTAAAAATTCTTAAAAATATTGAATTAGTCTAAAAGCAAGAATACTTTTTGAATTCTTCTCTTTTTTTTTCTCTAGTGCAACAATACTCTAAATGTGATAAGTATACAATAAAAATAAAAAAACAGGTGTCAATATTTAGCAGGCATAGATAACATACTCTTTAACTAGCTAGTGGCACATATCATCCTCTTTTTTTTCACTAATTTAATATAATAATTTGACAAATAATATTCAAATTCCAGGATTCATCCTTAGCACTAAACTTTCAATATAAAAATATTAATTAAAACTTTATATTAAAATAAATTATAAATTTATTAATATAATAAAATTTTGAAAATAAAGCATATTTATTTGAAATCCAGAATGACTCGTTGATTCGGCCCAATCGAATGTAATTTGATTCGACCCAAATGTCTTCAAACGAACCCAAGTCGCTACGGTTGAGTGAAGCCCGGTTTCTGAAGGAGCGTCGAAACCCCCTCTTGTTAAACGACCGCCTTCTCGCCGTCCGCCTCATCACCGCCTTCCTGCTCTCGGCAGCCGTTCTTCCTCCGAGATAAAGGTAGGTCCAAGCCCAAAAGCCTCCCCTGCTTTTCTTCTCCCCTTCCTTAAACCGTATATTTCGAGCATCGATCTTGAACTGTTTCGGTAAACCAGCTTGAGATGTAGGCGTACGCGGTGGAAAGTTCTTGCTTTTTCATCTGAAAATTACGTCTTTGATTGTTCAAGATCCTGGTCCATGACCTTGTTTCTGATCGGATTCATCTTCCATAGTTTCTACCACAAATTATAGTTCTTTTTAGGCCACGTTTTATTCTTCACAAGGGAACGGAGTTGGGAATGGAAGGTTACTGTGGAAATGCGTGAAAGGAATGAGATTTTTGGAAACTGGGTTTGGGTTTTAGATACTGTGCTTTGATAGTTCATAAGCAACAAGAAACGCATTCTTACTGCTTTGAGGTGGTTACATTGAAGCTGAACAGTTGTTTGTATAGAGAAAGAGGTTTGTGATGATTAGGGTTGTTATTTTAGTCATTTTGAGTCGTCACTATTAATAGATTGGTCGGAAAAAGTGGGAGGCTAATGCGATGCATATAGCTAACTAGGTTGGAATCTCAACTTTGGAACTTCAGGTATGCTCAGAAAGTAGGATTTCCTTGACAGTGACTGTGAAATGGAGTAACCCGATGTCTGAGTCTTATAGGACATAATAAAGTTGTGAGAGATAATGGTTACGGTGAAATACTAGTAACTGTCATGAAAAGATGGATTCAAGCCGGTCCTTGTTCCTACTTTGAAAACTTGGCTGAAACTAGACTTGCCTGTGGCGACATTAAAACTATATTTGATTCAACCTGTTCAAAGATGGATCCAAGTCATGTAGTATATGATGCTTCATCTTAGACTTAAGACACTTGCAAGTAGTGTCAAATCTATTCTCAACACCTTGCTTATAGATTTCTGTTCAACATGGTCCTCCTGTATGCCTGCCATTATGCTAAAATGTGAGATGAATATCATCTCCAAGTGCTACTTTGCTTCCAGCCTTTTCTATTCGGTTTCATTCATGCAGTTCTTCTGCATCTGTTGCTTTCTATGTGCAGGCTTTTTTTAGAAATGGGAATATCATGCAGCAGTTATACATCAAATTTGTTTTATTCTGTTCTTGAATTTGTTTATGTTATCATATCGTCTCAGTATGTGTATTTATACTGCAGAAAACTGATTATGGGAATTATAGTGCAGAAAACTGATAATGGGAAAATGGAGTACAATGTGGTTATTCACAAAGAAATCTGTAACTGGTGCTTTGATTGGTCTAACAATTTCAGATCGATATGGCTTAATTGTTCCTGTGACAGGCAGTTCTATGCATCCAACATTTTCAGCCTGTGATGCTAGGTTTCCTGGATATCTGAAAGGTATCTCATTACGGAAGGGATTTAGCTTTAAAAATAATTCATGGTGAAAATGTCTTCCATATAAAAAAAATTGTGAAAAGATTTTTTTGTCTACTTGTGCTCACTACACCCAGCTGATGTTGTACTGGTCGAAAAATTCTGCCTGGAAAAGTATAAATTCTCACATGGGGATGTAATCACTTTCAAGTAAGTTTTCATATTTCCATCTGTTTTTCTGCCTGGAAAAGTATAAATTCTCACATGGGGATATAATCACTTTTAAGTAAGTTTTCATATATCCATCTGCAGCTGTTCAGCTTAAAGACTATTTTGTTCAGAATAACTTGTTCAACTACCATTTTACAAGATTAAGCATATGCGTGTAATCAAATAGTATATGCATACTTCAATCCATATTAATTTTGGTCATTCTTGTTTTGGGTTTTTTTATAGGTCTCCAACTGACCACAAGAAGACTTTTGTTAAAAGATTGATTGCATTGCCTGGTGATTGGGTACAAGTTCCAGAGTCTTCTGAGATATTGAAAATTCCTGAAGGGCATTGCTGGGTTGAAGGTGATAATGCAGCCTGTAGTTTGGATTCACGATCGTTCGGCTTTGTATGTCACCTTTGAGCATGGAGTCGGTTATAACTTTTTAACTTTTTATTTTGTTCTTCTCGTTTTACATTGATACTTATCTACTTTTTCTTGTGTGTTGTATGCCTAAATACTTTTAATTCTATCATGACTTGTCATTATGGTACATATGCTTAGCATGGCTTTACTGCAGCCCAGCATTCCATGTACTTGAGATTTGTTTGACCTGGACTCATAAAACATGAAAAAGAATCATGAAGTTCCAGTCCAACATTGTATAAGCTCCTGTTTGTCTATAATTCTTTTACAAAGAGAATACTTAAAGGAATAAGATTCATAATTCTTTTACATTATATGAGCTCCTGTTTGGACCTAGATTTATCAGATTCCTGTGACACAAGTTTAATGACCAAAATCTTTATCAAGGTTATAAAGTTTGACATAACTTAGTCCCAAAAATTTATCGGGGAACTACTTTTCATCAAATTGTATCCTTATGTTTAAGAACCTGACCTATTTACTAGTGCTTGGCCATGTTTCAACATGTGGGCCAATGTTGTAGTTGCTAAACATACCTTTCCAAATCCATCTCTTCTGCTGATTGCACCATATTGAACAAATGTCATTTGGTTCCAGCACACAGTGGGGCAGGTTGTCCACAAAGTTATATAGCATATACCCTTGTGCCACTATCATGGATTGCTACATTGTTAGGACTCTAGCTAGGGGAGTCCTAATTTAGTTTTATTGAAGAGGGCAAACATATAAATTCTAAGGGCATTCATGTAAATCCTATCTAGCCGACCCCTATTAAAAAGGTGAGGAGGTCGGCTAGGTTAGGATTAGTTTGGAGGAAGATATTTTGAGGGAAGAATAAAATACATGTCACCCTAATTAACCACCCCTTATCCTAGTTAAAGAGGGGTTGGTTGAGGAGAGGTTAAGTTAGAATAGGATTAAGATTAGTTTGGAGGTTGCTACTTAGAGTTGCATTAGAAGTTGTTAGGAGTAGAAGTCTTGAAGTAGGAATCTTATTAGGAGTTAGAGTTTAGAAGGTCTTTAAATAGCCTTGTAATAAGTCTCTTTTCATCATCAATAGATCAATTATCTTTAGCCATTGTGCATAAAACCAAGGAGGGAGGAACCCCTATAGAGTTCCATAGAGACCGATCCCCTATAGAGATCACCCCAAGCTTATAATCCGAAAGGATTCTAACACTTGATATCAGAGCAGCGTTCTTGGGGTCTCGCTGCCCTTCCACAGCCATCCATCATCCTTCCACAGCCGCCCAAAGCAATTCCCACAATTGCTTAAAGATCGTCGCCGAATTCCACCGCCATCTCCACTACCACAGATCATCTTTTGATCTCCCCACGAATTGCTATAGGTTCTGGTTTCCTACCTTATTGCTGTTGCAATTTAGTTATCCTTCATCCAAAAAATCAAAAAAATTGTTCCTATCTCGTTGCATAAACTCTTCGTTGCAAAGTTTCCATCTTTACGACTAAAGTTACGCTGCAGAATTTTAGCCGCATAACCTTGCATAATTGATCTTGCTACTGCGTTTTTACTGTCCAAATCTCTATGAAATTTTTACGACGGCTTTAGCACTTCCTATCTTTGGATTTCCCTTTGGTTTCGTCGAAACATTATCATATAACCTGTTGATATTTTATGTCCGAACTGCTACACTTTAGACGTAAAAATCTGCTGCAGTACCTTTCCGTGATCTTTGATTTTGCCGAACCTCTTGCTATCGTTTCCTTCCACGAAATTTTTGTCAGCATTACCTTTCCCTTACCAGCAGATTCTCCTTGAGTTTTGCTCGAATCCTTGTTTTAAACTGCTAGAAAAATTTTCGTCTATACTGCTGAAATCTTTCGACGAAAAAAAATTCTGCCATAGCACCTTCTCACAATCTTTGATCTTGCCAAATCTTTTACTGCCGTAATTTTTCACGAAATTTTGACAGCATTACCTTTCCCTTGCCAGTGGATTCCCATCGAGTTTTACTCGATTCCTTGTTATGAACTGCTGCAAAAAAATTTGATTATACTACTGAAATCTTTTGCTGAAAAAATTCTGCCGCAATACCTTCTTGCAATCTTTGATTTTGCCGAAACTTTTGCTGTCGTTTCTTTCCATGAAATTTTTGACGACATTACCTCTCCCTTACCAGTAGATTCCCCTTGAGTTTCACTTGAATTTTCGTTGAGAATTTTTGAAAAAAATTACGTCTTCACTGCTGGAATTTATTCGACGAAAAATTTGCTACTGCACCTTTGTCTTTCTTCTCTTATTAACCCATCGAAACCCACTTGCTGCCACCACCCAAAACGTCTTTCGGGTATCCCTTTAGCCTTAAGACGCAATCATCATAACCTATTTTCATAACCCAAACAACATCCAAAATCGCAGCCCAAAACAACGACCTATCGCAGCCTATCGATGCAGAATTCTGCAGCACTACCTTTCAGTGTTTTTTGCTGCACCCATATCTGATCCTTACCGAAATTGTTGCTGCCACCCACATTATCTTTAGGGCACCCCTCTAGCCTTAAGATGCAGCCATCATAATCTATTTTCAGAATCCGCAACCAACTCAAACCGCAGCCAAAAACGCAGCCTAAACAACGGTCTTCCGCAGCCACCGAACCTTCCACTGATCCTTACCCTCCGCAGACACTGAACCTTCAAAACCGGTTGCTGCCATCAACATCACCCTAAGCCATCCCTCTAACCCTAAACCTCTGTCACCAAACCCTCCTTATAGCCCCTACAACAACCCTAAATTACAGCCCCAACAACACCCAAAAAAAAATAGCAACCTGTCAGCCCCAAACCGTAGCCATCTACCCATGATCCACCATCCCTTTCGGCCACCAAACCACCCAACCGTTCCATACCACTGACCCAATAGCAGGAGAGGGACATTGGTATCTCAGATCTGGAGGCACACGCAATGGCATCTCAAGGTTCAATCGATGCCAAGTTGGAGGCGTTTGAATCACGCATAGAGGATAAATTGTACGCCTTATTATCCGAATTCGGATTGGGCCGATCTCCGAGCCCAATAAAATTCCAGCAAGGTGAAAGTTCTGAGAGGCTTCTCAAAAAGAAAGAACGAGCAACTGATATGGGGCAGCCATGTATGAGGGTGGACTTCCCCTGATGGGAAGGAGACCTGACGGGATGGATTTCACGTGCCAAACGTTACTTCCGTCATCACTAAACACCAGAGGATTTCATGGTGGACACCGCTGTCATCCACCTTGAAGGAGATGCTATACGATGGTACAATTGGCTTGAATACAACTATGGGGTTCTGACGTGGATACAAGTCAAGTATGCGCTGCTGAACCGCTTTGGGCCGACCAAGTACGAGAATATCAACGAACAACTTGCCAAGATCCGACAAACCTTCATGATCCAAGAATACCAAACCAGGTTTGAGGAATTATCTTACCTTGCTTGTGATTAGTCTAACAGACAATTATTAGGGACATTCATCGAAGGACTTAAGCCGAAAATTAAAGGAGAGGTTAAAGTGCGACAGCCCCGCACCGTGAAAGCCGTAATCGCTTTCGCCCGAATCCAAGAAAAACGGCTCAACCAAGATGCTCAGAGGATAAGAACCACTCCTAGACTCACAGCATATGAACCTCCTTCTGCTTCCCGCCATCCTTTGTTGCAAAAAATATTGACAAGTAAAGAACTACGCGACCGATCGAATCGTGGCATTGCGACGAACCGTGGGGTCGCGATCATCGTTGCAAAAAGGGCCGCCTCCTACTGATTGAACCTCTTGAAGACGTGGAAGAGGTCTAAAAGCATGAGGAAGAGGTCGCGGATGAAGAACAACAGCCGGTTGATTTTACGATGCATACTCTAGCCGGCTATGCGAACTCGTAAACAATGAAAGTGGGAGGACTTCTAAAGCAACAACCGATCACCGTTCTTATTGACACCATGAGCACCAACAACTTTATGAACAACAAGGTTGCTGCCCAATTAATGCTCCAAAATGAAGATTGCAGCAGGTTAGATGTTGAGGTCGCCGACGGCCAAATTTTGAAGTGCGACGAAAGATGGCAGGTGAAATTGTTGCGACAGGACCAAGAGATACTTGCTGATTTCTTCCATCTTCCTCTTAACGATTATGAGGCCGTGCTCGACATCAAATGGTTGACTACACTAGGTGATGTTCCTTGTAATTTTTCTAAATTTATTATGAAAATTTTCAGCTATGAGAAACAGGATCCTATGTGGGAAACGCGGGGAGCGACGTAACGACGACTTTCATGCAGCAAACGGAGAAAGTTTTGAACAAAGAAAACAACGGCTTCCTAATGCAACTTCAGCAATACTCTATCGGGGAGCCAACAAAATTTGAAGACCTAAACATACTCCAATTGTTTGCTGAATTTTCAGATATTTTCGTCAAACTGCGCAGCCTACTTTCTAACCGTCGGTATGACCACCGAATTGTGATTCTCCTGAGCAAACTAATAGCAAACTCTTGGCCATATCATTATCCTCACCTCTAGAAAGCTGAAATAGAGAGTACTGAAGATGAGATGCTTGAAACAGAGGTCATTCAGCCAAGTTGCAGCCCCTACTCTTCGCCGGTGCTAGCTTTACTCGACTTCGACAAAGTGTTTATTATTGATGCATTGGGAGCTAGAAATTATGTTATCCATATGAAAGATGGCCGACCCCTATCCTACATTAGCAAAGCCCTCACTCCAAATCACCTGAAGCTATCAATCAACAACGAGGAATATTTTTTGCTGACTTTGTGGCTTGGTATGATACAGGACAACAGCACGAAGAGGAGATGAAAGTCCTGAAAAATTGCAGCTTCTGCTCCCTCCAAACTCAGATCGAGCTCACCTTACCATGGACTTTAGTAGAAGGCAGCTACCATCATAGAGGAAGGCCCGACTATCATTAAAGAACAACCACACGCCAGCCCGCACAAGAAAGAAACAGTTGCCCGACAAACGCCGGAGTAGAAGGAAGTTTGTTATTAAAGATCGAGTCTTTCGCCATATCCATCCCTGCCAGTAATAATTTATGAAGACTCGAGCCTCACGGAAGTGGTTTTCTAGTTTCTTTGGACCCTACAAAATTGGAGATCACATTGGAGTCGTAAATTGTGGATTGGACTTGTGCACTAATTCAAAATTATAACTTATCCTCCAGGAATCTCATTGCAAATGAAAGTTTAGAGAGGATAACTCAGCCCCGATTTATCCACCTGACACCCAAGTCGATAAGGAGGCCCAGGTTCAACTGATGATTGCATGAGATCACGGATCGCGACACATCACCGTCTAGTCACTATTGTTGATGCTGGACCGTAGGAGCAGGATGTGCCTACTATAGGGCCACGAGGGACCCTCGTGAGGAATTGCAGATCACGACCCAGAGACATGGAGCTCAACCTTGAGGACAAGGTTGATTTGAAGAGGGTGGGTTTGTTAGGACTCTAGCTAGGGGAGTTCTAATTTAGTTTCATTGAAGAGGGCAAACATGTAAATCCTAAGGGCATTCATGTAAATCCTATCTAGCCGACCCCTATTAAAGAGGTGAGGAGGCCGGCTAGGTTAGGATTAGTTTGGAGGAAGATATTTTGAGGGAAGAATAAAATACATATCACCCTAATTAACCACCCCTTATCCTAACTAAAGAGGGGTTGGTTGAGGAGGGGTTAAGTTAGAAAAGGATTAGGATTAGTTTGGAGGTTGCTACCTAGAGTTGCATTAGGAGTTGTTAGGAGTAGGAGTCTTGAAGTAGGAATCTTATTAGGAGTTAGGATTTAGAAGGCCTATAAATAACCTTGTAATAAGTCTCTTTTCATCATCAATAGATCAATTATCTATCAGCCATTGTGCAGAAAACCAAGGAGGGAGGAACCCCTATAGAGTTCCATGGAGGCCGATCCCCTAAAGAGATCACCCCAAGCTTAGAATCCGCAAGGGTTCTAACATACATGTATACCACAATATCATGTCTCTAACTAGGCATTACATTATGTGTTGGCTACCTTAGTTGGTAAAGACTTTGATAAATTATTGCAAGGTCCTGGGCTCGAATCCTGCCTTCGCCACATACCCTTTGCAAAAAAATTACATTACACCATCCTGGACTATGTGATTAAGCTCAAGATATACCCAGTGGAAGAGCACAGATATGCCTGGTTAAAACTGAAACATGCCACTCAGAATACTGCACAAATAGTACCTTTTAACTGAAACTGTGGTGTGCAAGTATTGGTAAATTTGTACAAATTTATTAACTTACTGAACTAAGAAGAAATTAAAAAGGACACTACACAGTATTTATTTGAATCAGATTGTGTTGGACAGTCTATTAAAACTTACGTTTAATAGTGAAGACATGTATCCTTCTATTGCATTATCTTTATGTTACATGACTGTTGCCTGATGAAGTCTGATGTTGTCACTTCCAACTGTTCAACTCTTAAAATTGTGAAACTTGGGAATCTTTAATTTGCATTTACTGCATTACTCTGCTGGTATGAAGGAACTTCTCATATCTTCTAGAGTGAGACATTACTTCTTGTTTGGTGCTGACATTCACATTGGGATCATTAGTGGACATCTCATCATTATTCCAAATTCATGTGTAAATTGAAAGATTGAAACATCTTTTAATGTGTGTCATTTCTGATGCTTAATGTTGCAGTAGCTGGCCATCTTTAATATGAAGAACTATGAACCTTGCTTATCTACAAGAGTGACAAGTATTAATCTTAACTTGCAGGTTCCTCTGGGTTTGATTCAAGGGAGGGTGACTCATGTGATCTGGCCACCCCAACGAATAAGCCAAGTGGAAAGAAAGAAGGCTATCGAGAGAATTTCACCACATTAATTTATTTTGTTACAGATTACCTACCATTTCAAGTCAGATTCATACAATTGTTGAACCTACTGTCTGCCCTTTGCATCTAGGCCATAACTGGATCCATGCTTGGATGGACCTTGTATTCTTGGTCTATTCGAGTTTCTGTGCCATTTGTTTTCCTTGGCAATAATAAAGTCTCATTATTTATCACTTTGTTGGGGAATTAAGCTCTAGTTCTAACTAGTTAGATTTCCCCTTGAAACTTGACCAACATATCTTAGGAGATAAAAATTTCTCTGATGTGGTTAGCCTACCTGGCTGTTAATTTGTGCAGCTTAAGTCAAATTCTCTCTCTATTTTGTTGCCTTCATGAATCAATATATACTTAATGTTAACATGTGTCGCCGCATTATGTTTTCGGCCTATTAAGTTGGTTCAAAAACATCTTTGTGAGTGCTGTGAAGTGTAATCACATCATGAGAACATTTGGTTTTTTGCTTCTATACGAGTCGTTTCTGCATGACCTAATAACTATGGTTTTTCATCCCCGTGCCTTGAATCAAGAGAATCTCTTGATTTTTAAAATAACCAAAAATCTTAGGCATATGAATTTGGATATTAATGCTCAGATGTTTATGAGGCATTTTATGAATGATTAGAAAATGAGTTGGAAACCCAAAGCATCTTACAAAGTTCAATTTAAATTATTCTGTAAGTTGTGATCATTTCTCTCTATATAAGGTCATGATGGATACTATATTTGCGAGCGAGCAGATGAGATTTTTTATTTTTCACTCTTTAGAGATCCTGGATGAGTTACTAAATGAATTTTTAACTATTCCATGTATGTATAATTAGTTTTCATTTATTTTGTCTTCAAAAATAGGGAATAATTAATATATCATCCATGTTTGGAAGATTGTTCAAAATTATCACTAATGTATCTCGTGTCTTGTAGATCTTAGAGGATAGAGTGATTTGAATGCAAGTACTGTTTCTTGAAAGGTTTTATCCTTCTTATACAATTGTCCACTTAGTTATTCTTTATTATAGTGAATTATAAATCTTATATTCCTGACTGGCCTCCTTTAGGTGGAGATATTTATATCTTCTATATGTTTCAGGGTAGTAAGCTTGTTTATCTTTTGTTTAACCTATTCCACATCTTTGCTCTTCATCTAGTCATCAATGATGCATATGAAAAGGATTGATGCATTCTTGGATTCCAAGTCATTGTACAAGGAACTCTCCTCTGTTTGTATATCTCTCATTTCATTGAAGGAAATATATAGTAATGGGAACTATGACTTCTTTTTGTTACTTGTCCTAAAAAACCCTGACTCTTTGCATTCCATTAATTCTTTTAACTTGATCTCTCAATGGCCAAGTAATTGGTTTTGTTCTTCTTCTCGCAGAGTCTTGAATCAACATGCTAATAGAGGAATTGTTCTTCCACTGTATAGGTAATCTCATAGAGCGCTTCCTGTAAAGTTGAGACAGAATCAAGCAGGGAGTTTACCTAATTCTCAGTTGCTGTCCACTTTTACCATTTGTCACAAGAAAATAAACCAGTGACTGTGATTTAGATAGTAATCAACCTCACATGCATCTTCATATCTCCTCTCACCAGAGATGAAAAGGAGAAAAATACAAAAAGATGTTGATGGCACTACAAAGTTTGTTGGGTAATACATGATTCTTTTGATTAATATTACTTGCATTTGGCATGATTCGATATTGATCGATTAAGAAATACTTGCTGATAAACACCAAACTAGATTACTAGTCGACCGGCACAGGTTGCATCTGCTCTGCTTCCTGCCTTAATTCTTCGAACAAGGCAGATGATAAGTATCTCTCTCCCAAGCTTGGCATAACAGTCTGCAATGCAAATATCAGATCATGTTATTTCCTTAGCATTCACCGAACTAAAAAAATGCTAACATGATGATTTATCACAAAAGCAACAAACAAATAGAAGCAGTCTGCATGATTTCAATCAGTGTTCGATCAAGTAAATAAATGAAGAAGACAATGAAGTTTAAAGAAGAAAGCTATCGAACAATATAATCGATATACATTAGTAAGTTGAAACTTCCAAACTACATATTACATAATTGCATACCACAATAAGTTTGCCTTTGTTCTCTGGCATTCTGGCAAGCCCAAGTGCTGCAACAGTATTAGCTCCAGAGGATATTCCAACCTACAAACAAATCAAACCAAAGTGACATTTAATGTAGATTGAAACAAAATTATTTAATTCTCATCGCAGGAGAATAAAAAAATTTCATTTTAACATGGGATAATTGTAGTTGGTCATTACCAAAAGCCCTTCCTTTTTTGCCAACTCTCTAGCCATCTTTACAGCATCCTCACTCTTGACCTGCTCAAGGTTAAGATAGTGATTACAATAAGAAAAAAAAAAAAAAAATGCCAAAGGCGTTCGAGAATGTCCGAGTAAAACCTAACGTGCCTCAAGAACTTTTTCCATTACATCCATGTCCAAGATCTTGGGCTTAAAGCCAACTCCATTACCCGTGATAAGGTGAGGACCTGCACTGGAACTTGTGTAAAATTCTTCGATGATGTAGCATTAAGAAAACATTATCTGATTTTGACTACAATTAAGGATTATACAGTCATTTGCTTGGCTTATGATTATTTGTCACGATAGATTAAAATGTTATGTACCTGGCTGACCACCATTAAGAATGTTGGATTCAGCAGGCTCAACTCCATATATCTACCAAAGAGTGTAAAAGAATGAGTGCACAAATTAACAACCTACATGCATCACTCGTAATAAAATCTGCATGATTAATCAAACATGACTTATTTTTTTCAGTACATCTCTCGTTAGCATCGAGAGTCAATCTCTTTTATGGAGCATGTACCTTTACATTAGGGTTCTTTGATTTTAGATACTGCCCGACACCGGTCACAGTACCACCACTCCCAATTCCCATTACAAAGATGTCGACTTGGCCTAGTGTATCATCCCATATCTCAGGGCCTGTGGTTTCAAAATGTACCTGCATGCTCTTGTTAGATATGAATAACTACAAAAGTTTACTGCAAATAGATTGGATGAAATGATTAGATTTTTTTCCCTCTGTTTTCCATCAAAAATCAAGACAAAACAAGATATGATAACTACACTTACCATATTAGATGAGAGGGTAATAGATAATTCAGGGAATTTTTCTTCAACACTGATGAAGCTTTCTTTTATTAGCTACTATACATGGATGTACCATGAACATCACAGAATTAACTATATTATGGTTAATATCTAATTTGCGAACTTTGCATTGGAGTTCTACGGACATCGGCAGATTAGAGATGGAAAGAAAATGTCTTTCTTGCTACAGGATGCTAACAGCAACACCAATTAGTGTCTAACTTGTGACCTTTGCATTGAAGTGCTACCAACATCAGTAGATTAGAGATGGAATACAATGTCTTTCTTACAAAAGGATGTTAACAGCAACACCAATTAGTGTAGGGCAGAATCTTCAAATACTGAAGTAGCTTAGGGAATATTTCTGAGTATGAAGTGAATCCAAATGTTAGCGACTGAGCAAAAGAAATATAATATTAATATTGGATATTACGAAATTACTGAAAACTCAAGACCATCTTATGCTCAAAATCAATTGATGTTGTGACCGCATATCTAAAGAGGCAAAAGAAAGTTACCTTGACATTAGCAGGATTCTCAAACTGTTGAAGCATGAAAGCATCTGGGTAAGACTCCATGAGTTGGTATGCCTTCTTCACTGTTCCCCCCATCCCCTTGGCTGGATCAGTGAGCACTAAGTTTGCACCAAAAGCCCTCATAGTCACCCGCCTCTCGAGGCTCGTATACGAAGGCATCGTAAGCACAAGTTTATAGCCTTTTAGAGCAGCCATAAAAGAGAGCCCAATGCCCATATTTCCAGAAGTGGGTTCAATTAAGGTTGTCTGGTAAGAACCAGTTATGATAAGATTAGTATGACCATGAGCTAAAAAAAGCATATCATCTTATTCTTTGACTTATTTCTGTCTTAAGGTATGTGCGACAGGGTAAACGCCAAATCTTAGTTTTGAATTGCTTTGTTAGAGTTAGATATTTGATTATTGGATTGTGTTAATTCAACCAGAGTTGGATGAGATGAAGTGGATCAGAAAGGATGGACATAAAACAAATAGTGATAACCTTGCCAGGAGTTATCAGCCCATTCTTCTCAGCGTCTTCAATCATGGCCACAGCCGGCCTGAAAACAAAGAAAGAGAAGTAGACTGAGCAATTGCCTATCAATCGACAAGCCCACATCTCGCGGACTACATGAAGACGAGACGGGACAACATGTGATACCTGTCCTTCACGCTGAAGGAAGGTTGAAAAAATTCCAGCTTTGCTGCGATCTGTGCATGACAGCCTTCAGTCACTTTGTTCAGATACACCATTGGCGTCCTCCCAATAAGCTGCGTTCATCAAATCAAACTCTTGTCAACAAGAAAAAAAAAAAAATTCAATATTTGCTCTTTTTCTCCCTTTCTTTCTGTGCATTTTCACCAAATCAAACTATTGTCACCAAAAAAAGACCAAATTTTGCTCTTTTTTGTACCTTTATTTTTGTACATTTGTCAAAGTTTGAAGATTGCTTGAGGATAGATGCAAAGAAAGAGATAAACGCAAAGCAAATGGTTATAGTCCGACGGAGTGGTGAAGCAAAGAGCAAAAAGGGGCTCACTTGCGTGGCTTCCTTATTGATTCGGAGGTCGGACAAATCCTGGAGGTTTGGAGAAGCTGCCGCAGGATCCACCGCTTGTTGAGTAGAGAAGGGCGAGGCCATTCGGAGAAGAGGCAACCCGCTCCTTCCCCTTCTCAAGAGCTCCATCGTGTTCCTCGCCATCTCTCTCTCTCTCTCTCTGCCTGCTGCTACTGCGGCTGCGCTCTCTCCCTCTCAATCTATTTATCTTATTGGCCGACACGAGTGGGGCTACGCGCGTTCAACGCCAACCACGTTTTTAAGCGAGGGGATCTCCTGTTAAAATTGCAGATAGGGAACAAGGAATCAGCATCTAGCGGACGTGAATGTGCTCCCGTGTCGATCATTCATTGACATAAACCGGGACCCCGCGACAATGAGCACCTCATATTTTTCTGTTTGGTAATTGTATTAAGTCACAAATCGAGAAGACCTTTACCCACCCACAACAATTTGGTGTACATAGATTCGACCGCCTTAAAAGACCCATTATTCTTCCCAAAAGAATCAAAGCATTAGAGAGCGATAGATACTCGGCATGGCAATCACACGGGACAAGATGCATGCATGCATCATGTTCACCGGAATCATCATGCAAAGACAAGAAAAAATAGGACGGATTCGGCGGCGGCAATCAACCGAGGCATGACATACATGCATGCAGGAGGTGGGTGGAAGAAGACGACGTAGCAGGCAACGGGTCAGATTTGGGCACAATTGTGTCGTTATCGTAAGAATGGGACCAAAAATTCCCTCAATATTATACTTTTCTTTTGCTGTTTGACTGGGGTTTCCCGGGAAAGTGGTAATGTTTCTTTTTAAGAATAATTTTTAAGTGGTTGTAGATACATAATATAAGGAAAGACACTGGCTTTGATACCAAAAGGCAATATAGTGACTACATAAGGATATGGCAAGAGGAGGATCCCTCTACCTCTCTCTCTCTCTATCTCTCTCTCTCTCTCTAAAAGCTCAGCTCTAGTATCCCTCGTGAATAAACTCAGCTTGACCATGGAAGAAGAGTCTTCACGGAGTTCTAACATGCATAATGTGTCCCCATCGAGTACATATAATTTTATATGACTCAACATATTTATTTATATTTAACAAAAACCAAAATTTTAAGGATAATTTATTTAAAAATTTCTAATAATGAAATTTTACTAGCTGATATCTCCATATCTTTTTCTTTTACTGTGGGGCAGCTATTTTGTTAAAAATCCAAAAATATCTTTCTAAGAATTGGTTGAACATATTCAAACCCGACGAACCCAAGGGGTAGTTTGGTTTGATCTAGGTCGATCAGATCTGCGTTAGATCTTTTGAAGTGAATATAGAATGGATTGGATTTAGATCAAAATACAATGAAGGCAGACCAACAAGGGTTACACTGAACAAGTGTAACTCTCTTGTAGGTGATAGTGACAAATGCCAATCCTCTCTCCTCTTCGATGCAAACAATGACATCATCCTCCTCTCTCTTGTGGCGGTATCCTCTCCTCTTTGATGACAACGACTAGTGTTAACTTGTGCTCCTATCCGTGGTGGCCTCCTAATGTCATCTCCGATCGGCAACGACAATGATGACATCTCCGAGCAGCACCAACCTCATCTCCTTTCCAACAACAACAACAACCAAGTGACCTCTCAGGTGGCCGCATTGTTAGGATCTTAAGAGTACTAAGGGGGGTGAGGGGGTGAATTAGCGCAATAGCATTTTTAATCAATTTTAAAATTTGATCGATAATCAATACATTTCAAAAACTTGATTGATCATGTTAAAGTTGCAAGTAAAGAGAAGAATCAAACTTAGTTACAAGGGAAAGTAAAGAGAGATAAATTAATTTATAGTGGTTCAGCCTTCCTAACCTACATTCACTCCCCTCTTCCCTCGAGACCATCGACTTTCACTATTGATCTTCTTTTCAATGGGGGAAGATCAACTATTTTTGTTACAACTTTCTCATTTTTCAAGCTGAGGAGATAACCTTTACACTCTCTTTCTATACGAGTTATCTTACCTCCTATAATTTAGAATTATAACCAAACTCAAGAGGAAGAGGAGACTCAAATATGCTCAAAATGAGAATTTACAATACTTTTTGGCTTAGTATTAGATGCTCCATCAACCAAGTATGAGTAAGATATTTATAAGCCCTAAAAGACTTCAATAATGGAGTTAACAATTTAAATCATTGAAATTTTGAGGTATGATCTATATTACTAACGACATTGGGCAGTATTACCATCATAACCAAGTTATAAATATCAACTCTAGCAGTACTACCATCGACTTAGGTAGTATTACCACTGAACTAATTAGTACTACCATCGACTTAGGTAGTATTACCATTGAACTAATTAGTACTACCATCGATAAAGAAGTTATCATCGTCGGAAAGACTAATAAAGCACAAATAATACTTGTCTCAAGCGATACTACCGCTTAGGCTTGGTGGTATCACCATCCATGCTTAGTTTAGACCATCAGTTTTGTCTTTTAACAAGCTCAATTTGCCTCTGATTCAAGCTCAATGACTTTCTTGGTATGCTAGTATAGTTTTGACCCAATACCAACTCAAATTAATCACACATTTAGAAATTTATGAATCTGGCAGCACTTAGTTTGAACGTCTAGTACATCGCTCATTCTACTGGAATGTTGACTTTTCTATGACATCTAATCTTTCAATGCAATATTCATCATTCTAGTATGATGCCCGAACCTTTAGTATGAAATTTGATTTTTGGCACGAAGACCAATCCTCCGGGTTAATGTTTACTTTTTAACATGATAATTTTCTGAAACAACGTTCAACTCTCTTGCTCAATAATTACTCTTCAGTGGTCCGAGTCCATGATTGAAGAATTTCTTGTATCACTTATCTCAAAAACATATTAGTCTAATAAACTAATTAACTAATTTCACTATCAAAATATATGAGATTTAACACTCATCTCTTCCCCGACTATAAATGCATGATTATTTTGTCCACAATGATATCACACCACCAAACACAAAAGTAAGATATTGAAAAGAAACTTTTGATACTACTGCTAATGTGTTCTTCAAAACTTTATAAGATTAAGAAATTAAATTATTTAAATTCTTGAAACTATTTAAATTATTTCATTTTTAGTTGTTGAGATCACTATAAATGGGCAAGCAAATAAAGATATAAGTATATAGATGCCAAAACACTATTAGATATCATGTTTTATGATTAAAATAATTGATATCTAACTAAGCATCCAATGAAATATTAGATGAATGGGTAACTTAGGGTCTATAACTTCAGAAACAACACAGTCATCAAAAGAAGAATTACTGAGTTGAATAACAAAAAAATAAGAGTCGAGACTAATATAATTTGGAAAAAAATCCCTTACTTGACCATTATTGACTATAAAATAAAAAATATAAAAATTAATATAAAACATGTTAAAATATGATATTATAGTTTTGAAGAAGTTTGAGTAGGTTGGGAGTAATTGAAGATATTCAAACTTAGTTACACTCAAGTTACACTAGATCACAAATTCTCCTATTTCACCAATTAATGACCCAAAAAATAAGAAAATAATAAAAAATATAATAGTTGTTAGAAATATATTTTATAGTTTTGGAGAAGTTCAAATAGTTTTGAAAATAATTAAAAATATTTACACTTGAGTTACACTCGAGTTATACTATATTATAGATTCAATGTAGAAGTCCCCTATTTCACCAATTAATGACCCAAAAAATAAAAAATAAAAATAAAAAATAAAAAATAAGAAAGTGAAAGATAAAAAATAATACAATAGCTATTAGAAATATGCATAGTTTTAGAGAAGTTTAAGTAGGTTTAAAGATAATTAAAAATATTTACACTTGAGTTACACTTGAGTTATAGGATTACAAATTTATGACAATCACCTACTCATCAATTAATGAGTCAAAAATTAAGAAAAAATATATAAAATGATACTTGAGTTACACTCAAGTTATAATCATTTTATGATGGTTTTTGAAATGTTTAGATAGCTTTGAGGATAATTTTCCTATTTACACTTATGTTATATTAGGGTTACAATAAGTTATACTCGGTTACACTTGATTATAAACTTGATTTTAATTCATTTAGTTAGTCACATTACTTGATTGGAATATAAGGGTATTAAACTCTTTAATATGTTTTGTGATATGCCAATATTTAAATTTATCATTCTTTTTTAATCTCATAAACTTTGTATATAACGTCTCATATTAATAACCTATAATTGTGCAGGTATATACAAAATGATACCTACGTAGATATCTTTGACTTGGCAAAAAGAAGACAAAAGAAGTTGTTAGTGCATATAATATATATCATAACCTAAAAATTTATATTAGTTATTATTAAGTTATATGAAACTAATTAAAATTTATTTTTAGGTTTAAGGTTGATGAAGTCTAAGAACCTTCAAGCATCCATTCCTCCTTCACCCCCTACTGCATCACCCTCTCTGTGCGTCATCCCCTCTGATAGGAATAAATTTGATATTCTCCAGCTCCTTACACCACCACGTGGCCCAAAAGATAATAAAAACATGAGAACTAGTACTCATTAATGACAACATGCCCTAGCCTCTTCGTCTCCTTACTATCATCTGAAGCCATGCCTTTATGATAAATTGCACTATGCATTAATAACTGACAGCAAGCCTCCCTCATCAACTCTTTTGCTGCACAAACACTCTATATCATCATTGCCTCTTGAAGAGGTACAATGTTGGAATCTAGTAGGATTCTAAACTTGGATTAATCTCTGTAGGGGATTGGCCTCCTTGGAACTCTATAAGGGTTCCTCCCTCTTTAGTATTCAACTACAAGAGTTGAAGAAAAGATTGATCTATTGCTTGATAAAGAAGATAGTTTACATGCTTATTTATAAGGTTCATGAAAAGATCCTATAAACTAGGACTCCTAATAAGAGTCTTACTAGAAATAAATCTCTAAGGCCAACTCCTACTTTAAGTGAAACTCACTAGAAGAGTCATCTCTAGAAGAGTCCCAACCGTAGAAGGAACTCAATCCTAGCCGACGTCCTTAACCAAAATGGGCAACTAATTAGGGATTATTACAATTATGACTAAGTTGACTCTGACCCGAATCCAACTCCGACTTATAACCATACTCCAATTTAGTCGAATCCTAACCATACTAGGATTTGTGCTAATTTATTATAATAAACTCAAATCTCCTCCTAGCTGACCTAATGTCAGGTCTAGGTTGGCCAATAAAGCCCGATCTAAGGACTCGATTCAATCGAGTAGGACATGACTCAGCTAGGGTCCTAACAGACCCGTCATCTTCAAATTAGCCTTGTCCTCAAGGCTGAGACTCCATGACTCCGGGTCCTGATCTGCAACTCTTCATGAGACTCCCTTGTGGCCCCTATATTATGATCCTGCGATCTAGCATTGTCTTGTATCTTTTTATCAGTAGTAGTGTCTGGACGGTGATGCATCACGATCCCACGATCCCATGCGATCATCAGCTGAACTTGGGCCTCCTCATTAATCGAGATGTTAGGTGGGTGGATCTGGGCTGAGTCATCATCTCTAAACTTCCATTTGTGGTGAGATACTTGGAGGATCAATTGCATTTTTGAATTGGTGCACAGATCTAATGTGATCTCCAATTTTTTAGTGTCCAAAGAAACAAAGAGACCACTTCCTTGAGGCTTGAGTCTTCATGGATTTTTACTGGTAAGGTGGAAGACAAAGGAAGACTCGATCTCCAATGGCAAACTTCTTTTTGTCCTTGTGTTTGTCAGCCTGCGATTTTATTTTTTGTTTAGGTTGTCATGGGTTTGTCCTTCAATAGTCCCTCCTTGAGATGATGGTAGCCCCTCAATGAAGTCCATGAAAATGTCAGTCTAAGCTAAAGCCAAAGTGGGTAGGGCTGAGATTTTCCCAAACTTGCTGTCGTCTCACCTTTGTGCCATTGACCGATATCATACTAAACCATAAATTCAACAATGGTTAGCATCTCTACGTCATAGATTGATAGCTTCAAGTGATATAGAGAGAAGGCTTTGCTGATGTAGACTAGGGGTTGGCCATCTTGTATGAGGACAACATTAATTTCAGCTCCTGATGCATCAGATTTGATCAGGAACATTTTATCGGAGTCGAGTAAGGCTAGCATCGATGTTGATGGAGTCGCAGTCGTGAGGGCATCAAAGGTTGCTGTAGCTTCATCCAGCCAAAGGAAGACATCTTTTTTTTTAACAATGTCATGAGGGGAGTGTTGATCTTGCCATCGTCCTCCACTAACTTACGATGGTCATGCGATCGGGTAGGGGGCAATTTTATCGGTTTAGCAAACATATCCAAAAATTTAGTAAGCATGAGAGGAGGTTTGGATCTTTGTTTACATTGGTTCCTCCATTTTTAGCCCATGAAGTTGTATTAGGAAGCCGATATATGATTTATGCAGCACTCTCTCTATGCATTGCGTAGAAACAGTCGATACCTTGCCCCTGCTCTTTCCTTGTAGGATCACCTGTTTCCTATGGTTGAAAAATTTCATGATTAATTAGAAAAATTTCAGGAAACATCACCTAGAGTGGATAGCCATTCAATGTCGAGTGCTGTTTGATAATCATTAAGTGGTAGGAGGAAGAAGTCCGCGGTGATTTCTTGGCCCCATAAAATTAGTTTCACCCGTAAGCAATTTTGGTTGCAGTTGAGGATTCGACCATCTGTGATTTTTACATCGAACCTGCTGTAATCTTTACTGGATAGTTAATCAGGCAGTAACCTTGCTATCCATGAAATTATTGGTGCTTCCGGTATTGATAGGAATGGTGATCGGCTGGTGTTCGAGGAATCCGTCGACCTTCATGGATTGCGGGTTGGCGTAGTTGGCTAGAGCATGTATGGTGCTGATGGTCTGCTGTGGTTTTTCCTCTAATCTTCCTTCTTAGGTTCAAAATCTACGTCCTTAGGTTATGGATCCTCGATCAGTTCAATCACCAAAAGCTTTTCCTATTTGCAGTGGTGATCTCTACTCTATGGTTCGTCATAGTGCCAACATAGCCCTTTCGTCGATCTTTCTAGGAGTTCTTCTCGGGTAAGTTCCTTGGGCTGAGAGGTCCGTTTGGCAGCAAGGAAGGCTGAAGGTTTGAGGATTGCTAGTCAGTTCATGATCTTGGTCCTTCGGGCATCGTTGTTCAGTCATTCCTCATAGATGCGGGCGAAGGAGATGACAACCCTCAATGTATATAGTTATCATGTCTTGATTTCGCATATGATCTTTCGGCTTTAATCATTTAATGAACGTCCATAAAACTACTTTTTAGACCAATCTTGAGTTCAATTTGAAAGATGCTTAAACTTAGTTTGATATTCTTGCATGGTTGAGGTTTGGCGAATCTTCGTAAGTTGACCGTTCGCGTTCTCGTACTCCATCAGTCTAAAGTAGATCAATAGCCCACTTTTGAATTGCCTCCATGTGGGAACTCCATGAATGTGCTCAAACCATTTGTACTACTAGATTGCAGCTCCTTCGAGATGTATTGCAGCGATGTTGACCATGGATGCATCCGGAGTATTGTGATAGTAGAAATATAGTTCCGTGCGCATGATCCACCCGGTCGGGTCTCTATCTTTCCATCTAGGATGTCCACCCTCATGCATGAGCACAAGGAGTCTGACACTTGATCTCCTTTCTCTACTGGGTTCTCCTTATTATTTGAATTTTCCTCGCGTTGAGATCTTTTTGGGCTCCTTGATTGGCCCAATCCAAATTCTTCGAAGAGTGCACACAACTTGTCCTCCATGTGGGTCTTGATGGCTTCAAGCTTTGCGTCGATCATGTCATCCAATGCTATGGCATAGGATTGCAGATCTGTGATGTTGAGATTCTTATTCTATTGACAAGTCAAGGGCATAGATCGACAGATGATTTGTCGACAACATGAAGAGGCAACGATCTTAGGAAGAAGGCTGTGGTTGGCTACTATTTGGCTACAGTATGTGTTGTTGTTTGGGTCAACTGCAATAGGGGTTGAGGTGGTGATGAAGGCAACAATCTAGGGTTAGATGGCTATCCCAAGATTGTAGGTTATGGCAACAACACGGGATGATGGTAACAGCTGCAGCAGGGAGATGGCAACCACAACAACCGAGGAAGACGGCAGCGGTAGGAACCGAAGAAGATGACAACGACAACAACCAAGAAGATGACAGTGGCAATAATCGAGGAAGATGGCAGTGACATCAACCAATTGAAGATGGCAATGATAGTAACCAAAGAAGATGACAACAGTAGCAAGAGAGGGCAGTGACGATAGCTATCTAGGGTTAGAAAGTTACGACAATTATTGCTGTTGGGGTCGGCTGCATAGGTAAAAGAGGACTATACTACATCTTAAGGTTAGAGGGGTGCCTTAAGGGTGATGTGGGTGGCAGAAACATATTTGGTAAGATTTGGTGGTGTATGCAGTCGAAAAAACTGATAGGATGCAGCGATAGAATTTTTTGTCGAAGAGCAACATTTTGGCAATGAAAATTTTAGTGATGTTTTAGAGTATTACAATAGCAGAAAACCCATGAGGATAACAATAAGATAGATAAGAGTAGTGGCAGTAACAAATTTGGCAGAGATCAGTTGCGTATGTAGCAAGAAACACCGAAAAGATATAGTGGTAAAATTTTATGTCGAAGAACAGCAGTTCGACAAAAAGTTTCAGCCGTTCATCAAAGATTAAAGGAAGAATTCAGGGAGCATCCACTGGTAAGGAAAGCCAAGCCGACGTAAAATATAAAGATGAATATAGCAGCAAGTTGTCAGCAGAAAGATCAGAGATACAATAACAATTATGTGACTGAAATTTGTAGTGCAACTTTCATCGTAAAGATGATAACTTTGCGATGAAAAGTTTTTACAGCGAGCAATTTTTTTACAACAATATAAGGAAGATACAATGTATTATACAAGGGATAGATGTCGATGAAAGCTAAGCCGTTGCAAAATACAGAGAAGAATATGACATTAAGTTATCAACAAGAAGATAGTATTCAGTTGAAAAATTACGTCAACGTCGAAAGATCGTTGCAACAGTTTTTTTAGCTAGTAATTTTTTTAGCAAGATAGATAAATGACAAGGATTGTAACAATGATAGATGTAACTATTTTTTTGGATTTTTGGGTAAATAAATTATAGCATCAGTAAGGTAGGTACCAGAACCTGATGCACTTTTGGTGGTGGCGCAACAAATGAAGGATTTGCAGTATGGGTGATGATGGCGAGTCGACGACGAGATTAACAATTACGAGAATTAATCGGTCAATAGGAGATACAAGTCGGGATTGAAAAAGTGAAGGGAATCACTTTTCCGAAAATTCCGATGGTTGTACCGCCAGTGAGCGGCGGTTGTATCGTTATCGCCCAGGAATTCAAGCAGCAGGTAATGGTTGTACCGCTTGTACCCTATTTTCAGGGTGCTTTTGGTGGTGGCAACGTCAGCGCTAGCGATTGTACCTCTCATACCTGATTTTTTCTGGGTGTGTTTGAATTTTGACTCCAAATCCTGAAGCCAATTGGGACCTATAAATATCCCAAGTTTTCTTGCATTTCATACAACAATTTTGGACTAGAAATTCTGTGATAAATTATGTGCAAAAATTATAATAAAAAGAAAAGGGGTAAGGGAGAGAGGAAAGGATTGCAAAACTTGTAAATTGCCCTTGTGAGATTGTAAGGTTCCTCTCTTAAGCCTGTGAAAAGAAGAGTGAGAAGTGTAAGGGTATGATCTTCACCCAAAGAAGATTGATAGTGGACACTGGTGGACCTCGGAAAAGAGGAATCAGGAATGGACGTAGGCCAGGTTGAAGCCGAATCACTATAAATCTGTGAGTGTTTCTTATCTTGAATCTTATTTGGATTTGCATATTCATACTTGAGCTTTCATTAAGCAAGAATCTTATCATTGTTCTATAAGTTAAATTGCTCACTTATTTTACTTAAATGAAACACTTCCGATATTGATTTTATTTTGAATGAAGTTTTCTTTAAATTGAGTTTTCATCACTTGAACTAATTCACCCCACCCCTCTCTTAGTGCCAATTGATCCTAACAATTGGTATTAGAGCAAGATCTTACTCATTGATTAACATCCAATTGAGTAAATGACTTTGTTTGGCATGAATAAGAGTCAATGCATCACAAGTCCTTCTATGTTCAATGGGACTAACTATACATCTTGGAAAATCTGAATGCGTATCTTTTTTATTTCGATAGATTTTGATTTATGGTGTATTATTGAAAAAGGTTTTCAGAAGCCATCCAATCCAATAAATGATTGGAATGATTATGAAAAATAAATATTTTCTTTAAATGTAAAGGCTATGAATGTCTTATATTGTGCTCTCGATAAAAATGAATTTGATCAAATTTTCTCTTGTGATCCAGCTTTTGAGATTTGGCATATATTCGAATTGACACATAAAAGCACACTTAATCTAAATAAATCATTAAATGAAATATCTTATAGAAATGCACAAGAAGAATACTTTCCTAAGAATAAGAAGAATTTGATATTGAGAACCCAAGAACATCTTCCAAAGAATAGGAAGGAATTTGAACTAAAGAGAACATATGACTTTTCGAGTGAAATCTCGAGTGATGAGGACTTTGAACATTTGACAAAATCAACCAGATAAATTAATGAACATGAAGCATAAAAATGATATTAAAATTGACAACATCTCTTGCTATGAATGCAAGAAGATAAGGCGCTCCAAAGAAGAAGATAAAAGCAAGGAAGAAGTAGCCAACTACGCTTTAATGGTGATCCAAGATGAGGTTAGTGATTCATTAAGTATTTCTTATACCAAATTATTAAATATGTTTCATGTATTGTTTGATAAATTTAGAAAAAATAGTAAATCTTATAAGTTGCTTAAAAATAAACATCATTTATTAGTTAGTAGACTTTATCAAATGCATGATACATTATCATAATATAATCTTTGCTCTAAATATGAAATGCTAGATGATGTTAAAGAGGAAAATATCATGCTTAAACAAATGTTAGAAAAAATTGAAATAGGAAATAAATCCCTTAATCTGATTCTTACTAATAAAGGTCATATTAATAGAAGAAATGATATAGGCCTTGTTGGTAACACTCAACAAAAGCCAACCATTTTTGTTAAAGGACCTATCTTAAATTTACCACGAAAATCAAATATAATTTTTGTAGTAGATTAAGACATAAAGCCAACCAATGTCTATTTAAGAAATATAGTCTACATCAATTAGTTTGGATTCCCAAGAGAATAACAAACAACCAAAAACCATTAGAAGGAAAGATAAAGTTTTGCATAAAGGACCCAATGTAGAATGGGTACCTAAATTAAAAACATTTCTCTTATAGGTTTATCTCCTAACAAGGCTAGAAGCAATTAATAGTATTTTGAAAGTAGATGCTCAAAGCATAAAATTTGAGATCTAATACTCTTTTAAGCTCACTAGCCTAAGTAATAACAAGAAAAATTATTAAAAATAAAACTATTGGTAACGAATCCTTGGATGATTCATTGTTGTAATTAATCTTGATTGCTCTCAATGGTGCATGACTTTTTCCGTAGCTAGAACATGCTAAAATTAGAACAATAAAATTTAGTGCAAAATTATCTAAGTTAAAAAATATGAAAAAGAGATATTGATTATGCTTGTATGCTTGTATTGACTTGTAATGTTTAAAAGAGTGTACATTGTCTTGACATAAAATTGAATGATATGATTAAATGCTGGATTTGAACTTAAAAAAATATTATATGAAATCATGCTTTATTTTCTAATGTTGTTAAAAAAATTAAAATGAGAAGAAAAATTTCTTGGTAACAATCATAATGATTTCTTGGTAACAAACAAAAATTGTTGGATTGAAAATATACCAAAAGATTTTGTTTGAAAATATCTTATTGTAATAATCATAATGATTTTATTTGAAAAATATCTTACTCTATGGAAATTTCATATTGTAATGAACTTGATGATGCTATTTTAATGTTATTGTTGAAGAAGTAACTTGAAATATGATTAAATGGTTGAATAGTTGTATGTTAAAATTGAATGTGTGTTGTTAAATGATAGATTACTTTTGAATTTGAACATGAAACAAATAAATATTTGGAAATGAGTTTGTCAACTCCTTGCACTATATGTAAAAGAGTTAGATTGATTTAAAAGTTGAAATTGAGATAAGTTAAATTTTTTTGCTTTGATGATTCATTTTGAAATGATATTTGGCTTTCAGTATTAATAAAAAATTTATTGATTTGAAAATCATTCTTGAATCAAATAACTAAAAAGAGGACAATTCTTCTTGAAAATATTTATCCTATCAATCCTTCAACAAGAGGTAAATTAACATCATTATTGTTGAATCTCTTTAACTACAAAAATGAATTATAGAACTTTAGCTATTTTTATTTGAAAAACAATCTATGTTGCCTTCATTGAAATTTTTTCGAAAAGCGATTTTTGATGATTTGGATATGTGGTCAAATGATTTTTTTTTTATTGATGAATCTACTCAACCTTTTTTGACATCTTAATGATTTCATAACTTAAATCATGATTTTGACATCTTAAGAAATCAAAACTTGAAATCCTTATATAAATCAAGTTCATTCAAAGAAGTTTTATATATATAAATCAAGATCTTCTATTTTTTTCTTCCTTAAAATTAACTCATGATCTTGATATTTATAATTTGATATTTTTATGAATGAAGACTCTTATTTGATCTCTTAAGATTTTATTTTATCGACTAAGAGGAGAGTTATTAAATTAAATCATGTCTTTTGGTATTTATGAATGTCTTTTAATATTAATATATTTCTTGACATAATTTATTTTATAACTTATGAATGATATAACTTATCACCAAAATTAATATTTCTTAAATTTATGATAAGTTAAAAGAGATTTGTTTTAACATGAATATTTCCTTGACTCCTTGTACTTTTGGGTGTAATTTGAATATGGATGTTAATAAGAAATTATGCTATCTTTAGTGATAATGACCAAAAGAGAAAATAAAATTACCAATATAATTAGAAGAAAATTAGATTTGATGAATCTTTTAAAATTGAATAAAGAACAATTACCTAGAAGAAAATTAGAACTTTCTAAATGCATGCAAAAATACATGATTTACAATTTGAGCTTGATTTACTATCATAATTTTTTTGGATTTCTTGACACTTATTATCAAAATTTACATGAAATGATATTCAAAATGCATGATTTGCTTGATTTGCTATCTTGCTTGAAATTTGCATAAGATGAATTAAATTGCATGGGTAGCTCTTGATTTTAGAATTTATATATATAAAATTGAGTATTTTTGTGATATGATGTTTTTCACTTCCCTTCCTTATTTTTACTTTCTCATTTACAAAAAGGAAATAAAATTTACATGAAGACGATGATATGCTATTTTACGGATTTTTTTGCTATGTTTCTTTGAAATTTACATGAGATGATTTTAAATGCATGAGTAGCTCTTAAATTTTGAATCATCTTGGATTTCTTGGATCTTTGAGCTCGTCTTTAAAATAATCATTTTGAAATTTATATCTATAAGATTGAGGTTGATAGCTAGGAATGCTAAACCATGAGAATGCATGAATTACTTGATTTACTAATTTTAAAATTGCATGGATAAGTTCCTAACTATCTTAAGATCCAAAATCTACTAGATTAAGATCTATTTTGTGATGATGTTTTTCAAATCCCCATTTTATTTCTACTTTGTTATTTACAAAAAAAAGGGAAGAAAGTTTTCATGAGAAAAATAAGTTTTTATTCTGTTTTATTAAGGGGGAGCAATGCAAAATTTATTTTGTAAAAATATGAAAATTTTGACACATGATGACCTTATGGATCATAAAATTACTTGCTTGTTATTTCACCTCTTTTTGATGATAACAAAAGGGGAGAAATAGTGAATTGATGACACAAAAATGATATATACATGTAAAATTTCATGAGAAAATTATTGCTTATATCCTATTTTGCTAAGGGGGAGCAATGACACATGTGACTTGAAATCTTTAGCCATACATTTCACCTTTTTATTGATGACAAAGGAGAAAAAATGGATATTGATGACTTATGTAAAATTGATGCATAATTCAAGAAAATCTTTGATGAATTGATGACTTGATAACTCAAAGTAAATTTTTATGCAAATCGATGTATTTGTTGAATCTCAGATTTTGATGATGAAATCAATTGATGAGTTATTGATCTAACATATATTGTTAGAGTTGATTGATGCAATCAGGATTGGCCAAGGTCAAGTCCATATGAGTGCTCTTTAAAGTGGACGTAGGCCGGTTGAGGCCAAACCATTATAAAGTGTGAGTGTTTTTTTATTACCTTGTTTACTTCTTTCTATTGCTCTTAATTAGTTCAAGAAAGTTACAAGCACCATTCTCATAATTTCTCTAAAATCAGTTTTAAATTGGTTTTATCGAATTATCAAAAGAAGCTTCCATTGTTAATTCTTTACTTTACGAAATAAAGTTTTTAAACAAGCACTATTACACTTGCACTAACTCACCCCCCCCTCTTAGTGCCAATTGATTCTAACAATTGGCATTAGAGCCACACTTTTTTCTCATTTAGTTTAACACCCAAGAGAAATGGCTCTTTTCGACATTAACAAGGGTCAATGCATCACAAGTTCTCCTATGTTCAATGGGACGGACTACACATCTTGGAAAATATGAATGCATATCTTTTTTATTTCGATAGATCTTGATTTGTGGTGTATTATTAAAAAATATTTTCAGAAGTCATCCAATCCAACAAATAATTGGAATGATTATGAAAAATAAGTGTTCGTTGAATGCAAAAGCTATGAATGCCTTATATTGTGCTCTTGACAAGAATGAGTTTAATTATGTTTCCACTTGTGATTCAACCTTCGATATTTGACATACTTTGAAAATCACACATGAAAGTACAATTAATATAAATGACTCATTGAATGAAATATCACACAAAAATAAACATGAAGAACGTCTTCTAAAGAATAGGAAGGATTGTAAACTAAGAATGACATATGACTCCTCGAGTGAAATCTTGAGTGATGAGAACTTTGGACAAGAACTTTTGACAAATGAATCGGAAAAATTAATGAAACTAAAACTTAAAAATAATCTAAAAATGGACAAAACCTCTTGCTATAAATGCAAGAAGCCAAGACGCTCCAAAGATGAAGAAAACAATCAAGAATAAGTGGAAGATCTCATGCTCGTAGCTAACCACGATGAGGTAACTAACCACCCCGAAAGCTCTTTTACTTTTAATAAGTTATTACTTTCTTTTCATGAGCTTTATGATGAATTTAGAATGATTAGTAAATCTTATAAATTACTTAAGAAAGAGCATGATTCTTTAGCTAGTAAATTTGAATAAATGCATGATACATCACCATCACACACTAAATATGAAACATTGAATGATGTATCAACATTATGTTTCTCTTGTTCTAAGTATAAGTTACTAAAGATAATTAAACAAAAAAATGATATACTACAATAAACTCAAAAAAAGCCTAATATAGACAATGAGTCTCTAAACATGATTTATGTCGATAAGGGTCATGTTTATAAGAAAAATATTGATATTATAAGTAAGACTCATCAAAAGCTAATTATTCTCATTAGAAGACATATATTACACTCTTTGCCCAAAAATAAATGTAATTTTTATGGTAAATATGGACACTTTGCTTATAAGTGTTAATTTAAAAACTATAGTCCATATAAATTAATTTGGGTTCCTAAAGGAACCATAAACAACCTTAAGCCATTAGAGAAAATGGAAAGAACATATCATGAAGGACCCAAACTCAAATGGGTACCTAAATCAAAACCTCCCATAATATAAAGTTGTCTCATAACAAGGCTAGGATCACTAAGTAATATTTTGAAAGTAGATACTTAAGACTGAGATCTAATACTCTTTCAAAGCTCACTAGCCTAAGTAACAATAACAAGAAAATTATTAGAATTAAAATTATTAACAATGAATCCTTTGATGATTCATCATTATACAATTAATATTGATAATGCATATCTAGAGTATACAAGTATGAAAATGAACTAGAACAAAAAAACCTTATTTATTAAAAAATATGTTGAAATCTACATAAATGAGATTTTGATGATGATTAAATGATAGGTTCAAAATCATTGGCTTGAATATTTATTGATTAAAATGCAAAGGTTATCATTAAATGACTTAAATATTATGATGTTTTTGGTTAAGTAAAATACCCTTGTTGAATGATTGATTTAAATGTTATGATAGTGTATGGGTTGTATGATAAATGATTATTATTGAATGATAGAATTTGAGCATAGAACAATATAGAAAAGGGAGAGAAAAATCATGCTTCATTGTCTAGTATTTTTATAAATTAAAAAATATTTAATGAGAATGAAATGAGCATAGTAACTCACTATACTAAGTCTAAAGATTATTGGAATTGAAATAAATCAAAGTTTTTGTTTGAAAATATTTTATTGCAATGATCTTGATGAAAATTTGTTTTTTACTTTAAAATGACATTGCATTCTTGAAATAAATTTTAAAAGAAGGACAATTATTCTTGAAAGATTTTTTATTCTATTAATCCTTCAAAAAGAGACAAAATAATACTATTATTGTTTAATATCTTACGCTACAAAAATGGATTAGAGAACATTAGTTATTGAAAAACAATCTATGATGCCTTCATTGAATTTTTTGAAAAGTGATTTTTGATGATGATTTTAAATAAGTTTTCAAATGATTTTATTTTAAAATGAGATTGATGAAACTATCCAACGTTATTGATATTTTTGATGATTTTATCATGATCTTGACAAGTTGAAAAATTGCAACTTGAAATCTTTACATAATTCAAGTTCGTTTAGAGAAGTTTATAAATGAATCATAAGTTTATAATTTTGAAATAATAACATGAATTTAAACAATGATCTTGATGATTCGAAATCACATATATAAGTTGAGATCCAATACTTTTATATCTTATTTTGCAAAATCATACTTGTAACTTGATAATTTTTATGTATTAAGATTTTGCTTACAAAATTGATCTCTTAAGATTCTATTTTATCATCTATGAGGAGATTTATTAAATTAAATCATGTCTTTTGGTATTCATGAATGTCTTTTGATATTAATATCTTTCTTGACATGATTTATTTTAAAACTTATGAATGACATAACTTATCACCAAAATTAGTATTTCTTAAATTTGTGATAAGTTAAAGATTGAAAGAAATTTGTATTATCATGAATATTTTCTTAATTTCTTAACTTGACTTATACGGGAATCACGTTATTGATCTCTATGATTTTCTCTTTTTAATAAAAAGAAAATTTATGATCTTGACAATTATAAGTTGGAACTTTTTATCAAGATCATTCTTCCATTTTATTAAAGAAGGAATCTATCTAAATGAATTATATGTCTTACGATTTATCTTAAATAAATTAATATTATTTAATCTCTTAAGAATCATTTTAATTATTTACAATCAAAAAGGGGAGAAAGAAAACTACTAGCATTTCAAGAGACTAATAAGTCTATTAATTTCATTTTGAATGTCTTGAGAATGATTTTGATAATTTTGAAATTGAATGAGTTCTTTACCTATATCGTGATTTTGATTTCTTGGAATTATAACTTGAAATCTTTTATGAATCATAATTTTTTTATTATGTGTTCTCATATTATTTAAAAGGAGATTTTTATACAAATCATGAACTTGACAACTTGATATTTCTTATGAATGTATCAAGAGATTTTATTTGTTTATCTTATGATTTGTCTCTTGATAGTTATAATTTATCTTCATGAATTGTACATCTCATCACTATGTTAATTTTTCTTAATATATTTCATGTAATGATTTGAATAATGATGTAATGAAAAAAGTTTTGCACTATTGTAACCATCTCTTCTTTTTGACAATGACAAAGGGGGAGCAAAACTTGTTAGCTTGCATGATGTAAAGTTGCTAGCTTGAACATTGCAAAGGAAGTAAAAATTTGCTAGCTTGCACTTCTCACAAGAAGAAAGAATTCACTAGCTTGCATGTTCTAAAGTGATGAAAAATTTGCTAAATTGCTAAGCTTTCATATATCAAAAACTTGCTAATTGTACTTCTCTTTTTGGTTGATGACAAAGAGGGAGAAGATATGATGATGTGAAATCATGTATGATGATCATACATGTAATTATGATTTTGAAAATCTATATGAAGATAATGATTTATTATTGTTCGAATTTATTTGCTATATTTTCTTGAAATTTATATGAGAAAGATTTGTTGAGCTCATATTCGAAATTTTATATATACAAGATTTATGTTGAGACCTAGAAACTTTAAATCATGAAAATATATAAATTGCTAATATAGATTTCATGAAATAAAGTCTTTTTATGATAACATTTTTGTGACTATGTTTTTCAAACCCCCATTTTATTTTTACTTTGTTATTTACAAAAAAAAGGGGGAAGAAAGTTTTCATGAGAAAAATAGGTTTTTATCATATTTTATTAAGGGGGAGCAATGTAAAATCTATTTTATAAAATATAAAAACTTTGACACATGATGACCTTATGTATCATAAAATTACTTATTATTTTATCTCTTTTTTATGACAACAAAGGGGGAGAAATAGTGAATTGATGATACAAAAATGATATATACATATCAAAAAGAAAAAAAATTTATGAGAAAATTATTGCTTATATCCTATTTTACTAAGTGAGAGCAATGACACATGTGGCTTGAAATCTTTAGCCCTACATTTCACATTTTTATTGATGACAAAGGGGGGAAAATAGATATTAATGACTTATGTAAAGTTGATGCATAATTCCTAAAAACCTATGATGAGTTGATGACTTGATAACTCAAAGCAAATTTTTATGCAAATTGATGTAACTGTTGAATCTCGGATTTTGATGATGAAATCAATCGATGAGTTATTGATCTAACATATGTTGTTAGAGTTGATTGATGTAGGATTAATTATGACAGAAAGATTATTACAATCATGATTGGCTAAGGTTAAGACCATGCATCGGGCCGAGGTTCGGACGATGCGATTGGAAACTCGCCAGGAGTGCGTCGAGAGCTCACCGAGGGTATTGGGAGCTTGCTAGGATGATACAAGGGAGTTCACCAGAAGAAGACCGAGACTCGTCGGAAGATTGTCGGGGTTAGCTGTAAAGCTTGCTGGGAGTTGGGATAGTCTTGTAATAGATGTATTGACCATTATGATTATATTTAATTAAGTCATATTTAGCATTGTGTAGGTTTAACCATGACGGGATGAGTTACAGATCAGACATGAACCCAGGATCAAGCTTAGGCATTGGGCTAAGGATTGGACGATGTGGTGGGAGCTCACCGAGCGTTCGCTAGGACTTCGTCGAAGATATCGGAAGATCGCTAGAAACACGCCGGGAGATCGCCGGAGGAAGATAATGAGACTCGCCGCTGGAGAAGCTGGAGGTTGTCAGTTTACGGGAGTAAGGTCATTAAGCTTGGTGGTCATGTTTTGATTATAATTTTAAGTTATAGATTAAGATTAAGTCTTAAATGAGTGTGATTTGAATGAAATCCAAATCAACTCAAAGATATAATCAGGTCCACTATGGGGTTTGATTGAGCTCATTTGGTTGAACAAAGAGTTGGTCAATATTAGGTATAAGCCGAAATTTGAAAAGTGGAAGGACCACTTTTGTGGAGTTTTCGACGGGTAAACTGCTGGTAAGCGACGGGTAAACTGCTACCACCCAGGTTTTCGGGTGGCTGACGACGGGTAAACCACCCAGGGCCGACAGTTAAATCGCCTGTACCCTAGTATTCGGGCGGTTGAGCCACCCAGGTTGGTGGGTAAACCACCCGTACCCGAATATTTAGGGTGAGTTTGATTTTTGGCTCCAAAAATCTGAAGCCACTTGGGGCCTATAAATACCTCAAGTTTTCTTTCATTCCATATAACAATTTGGGGAAAAATTCTATAAAAAACTTGTGTGGATTGTAAGAAAAATGAAAGGGGTAAGAGAGTGATTAAAGAGTTGTAAATATTGTCTCCCTTGTAAGCTCAAGTGTAAGGGTTGTTAGGATTTAGTGCTTATAGAAATTTTACTTCGATTTAAATACTCACTTAATAAAAATTATATCAGAAATGTATTTAAGTGTAAATATATGTTTAAGCGCAGAGATGCGTTTAAGTGTAAGAGTGCAAGCAAAAGTAGTAGACAATTAAGCAATGAACATAAAGAGCAAAGAAGAGGAAGCAAACCGATTTTATAGTGGTTCGGTCCCCTTGACCTATATCCACTCCCGATTCCTCTTCACTTAAGGCTATCGGCTTCCACTCCTGATCTTTTTCAATGGGCAAAAATCAAACACCCCTCTTATAGCTCTATTATCCTTTTACAGGTTCAGGAGATAACCTTTACAATTCTTCAGCTCTCCCTTAAACAAAAACTACACAAGAAGAAATAAGGGGTGCTCTCAAAGGATTACAACAGCATTTTCATAAGTTTTTCACTCTTGATTCTTGCTTATTCACTAGCAAGAAAGGATGGGTTATTTATAGGCCCTAAATGGCTTCAAAAGTGGAGCCACCTGAGGTGCTAGTCTCGAAGATTTAGTTATGGGTGGTTCAGCCACCTGACATAGTCTGGCAGACCGTGTCTGGGCGGTTCAACCGCCTGACAGTCTGGGAGACCATGTCTAGGCGGTTCAATCACCTGACACACCTTCGAAGATTGTGTCATCTTGGAGACCATATCTTCGAAGATCGTGTCTCATTTGACATTGGGTTATTGAAATGACTTTTATAATAAGTCTAAATCGACCCAAATTAAGGCCTAATAGCCTCTTAATTGAGTTAGTAAAAATTAACTCTCATTATGATGCTAACTACGACTCTCAACACATAATCTTCGTTGTCCGATCGTCTCTCGGTGAACTCCCGACATCCTTTCGATGAACCCCCGTCGAGCTCCCGGTTTCCTTCCGCGAACTCCCAACGAACTTTGAGCATTCTTCCGGTGAACTCCCGACGAGCTCCCGACAACCTGTCGGCGAACTCCCGATGAACATCTTGGCAAATTTCTGGTGAGTTCTTGATGAGCTCTCGATTTCCTTCGGTGAACTCCCAACGAACTTCCAGTATTCTTCTGGCGAACACCCGGTGAGCTCCTGACAACTTATTGGCAAAGTCCCGATGAACTTCTCGGCAAACTTCTGGTGAGTTCTCGGCGAGATCCTGACAACATCGTTCGAACCTCAGCCAACCTATGGCGAACTCTCGGCGAGCTCCTATTGCGTCGTCCGAACCTCAGCCCAATGCTCGAACTTGACTTCGACCCAACATCTGATTGTACTGCCCTTCAATGTCGCAGTTAATCCTGCATCATTTTCTTTAACACATAAGTTAGATCATAAAACCTATCAATTGATTTTATCATCAAAATCTGAGATTCAACAAGGGTTTGGTCTTCACCCAAAGAAGATCGGTAGTGGATGTCGGTGTGCCTCAAGAAGGTGGATTCAGGAGTGGACTTAGGGCGGTTGAGGCGAACCACTATAAATTATGAGTGCTCTTTTCTTGCCTTGTTTACTTCTTTCTATTACTCTTAATTAGTTCAAGAAAGTTACAAGCATCATTCTCACAATTTCTCTCAAATCAATTTTAGATCGATTTTATCAAATATCAAAAGAAGCTTCCATTATTAACTCTTTACTTTACGAAAGAAAGTTTTTAAATGAGCACTATTACACTTGCACTAATTCACCCCCCCTCTTAGTGCCAATTGATCATAACAATATTTATTAGTGTCTCTTTGCATCCTTGAAATATTAATTGCTAAAAAAATCATTTTATGATACTTGAATTCAAGAGTGTGTGATTCTTTTGAACTTAACTTTTCCTTATTATGACATGGATTAAGGGGGAGTAAGGTGTAACTCCCATCATTAATTGATTGTCATTATAAAAAATGGGGAGATTGTTGAATCTTAGATTTTGATGATGAAATTAATTGATGGGTAATTGATCTAACAAGATTGTTAGAGTTGATTGATGCAGGATTAACTACGACAGAGAGATAATTACAATCAGAGGTTTGGCCAAAGTCAAGTCCAAACATCGGGCTAGAGTGAGGACGATGCGATGATTGTGTCGCTTGTACCTTATTTTCAGGGTGCTTTCGACGATGGCACCGTCGGCGCCGACGGTTGTACCGCCCGTACCCGATTTTTTCGAGTGTGTTTGAATTTAGGCTTAAATCCTGAAGCCAATTGGGGCCTATAAATATCACAAGTTTTTTATATTTCACACAATAATTTTGGGCTAGAAATTCTATGATAAATTATGAGCAAAAATTATAAGAAAAAGAAAAGGGGTAAGAGAGAGAGGAAATGACCGTAAAACTTGTAAATCTCCCATGTGAGTTTGTAAGATTCCTCTCCTAAGCCTGTGAAAAGGAGAGTGGGAAGTGTAAGGGTTTGATCTTCACCCAAAGAAGATTGGTAGTGGACATTAGTGGATCTCGGAGAAGATGACTCGGGAGTGGACATAGGCTAGGTTAAGGCCGAACCACTATTAACCTATGAGTGTTTCTTATCTTGAATCTTATTTGGATTTGCATGTTCATACTTGAGTTTTCATTAATTAAGAATCTTAATATTGCTCAATAAGTTAAATTACTCACTTACTTTATTTAAAAGAAATACTTTCGATATTAGTTTTATTTTGAACGAAGTTTTCTTTAAACTGAGTTTTCATCACTTGCACTAATTCACCCCCCATCCCCACCAACCCACTCGCCCGCCCCCCCCCCCCCCCAATCTCTTAGTGGCAATTGATCCTAACAGTCCTAAGAAAGTAAAAAGGGGGGGAGGCAAGTGTCTCTCTACTCTCTATTCTCCACTCTCATTTACATAGTTTATAATGCTATCTTCTTCCTCTTCCCCCTCTATCTTGCACTGACTTGAGCATCGGAGGGGTTGAGCTGGGAAGTCCCCTGGTGCAGACCTGTTATGCAGGACCACTAGTGGCCAGGAGATAACACCATTGCCTAAAGATGACCCAACAGCTAAGAGAGGACCTTGCAGTCGAGCAGATCCCAGTTTCTCTACTCGGTCTTATCGCTCCAAGGCCAGATCGATCCTGATGAATCACCTCCCTCGTGGGCCTCCTATGTTGGTTCGCTACATCAGCGCTCCTACATCAGCATAGAGGAGACACCAGAATAAGTCTACACCTTCGGTAGTGAACCAACTGAGTTGACTAGTGCTGACTCATTAGTCGACTGTACTCATACACTATCATTTTAACGCTAGAAGGAGGATTGAATGTCATTGACACATTCTTCTGCTACTCCTCCCAACCAACGTCTGGGTAAAGAGGCATTACTTGTGGTCCTAAGCCCCCTCGGGTAGAGAAGGCATGTATCCCATCTCAATAGAATGACGCCTGTGCCTTAGCCCAGACACCAAGGCCCAACTAACACTTGCTCAACCATCTAGGTAGGGTGGGTAGTGGAGTTTGGGCGGGGCCCACGGTGGGAGGGGTGAATTAGTGCAAGGGTTAAAAACCTTAGTTTTAGAAATACTTGCTCAAGTGAATAAGCGAAATCAGAAGCATCTCTTTTAGGTTCGAATATGCGAGCAATTCAAAATTACAACCAAAAGATTTCGATTTAGCCAATGAATGCTAAAATTAAACAAGGAGAGAAAACTCACAATTTATAGTGGTTTGACCAAAACTTGACCTACGTCCACTTTTTTGATTCCTCCTTTGTCGAGACCCACTGGAGTCCACTAAACGATCTTCTTCCACAAGTGAAGACCAAACCCTTACACTTCTCTCCTTTTTATAGGTTCATGAGAGGAACATTTTACAAGAGTTTCTCACTTCCCTTAGACTCACTTTTACACTTTGAAGTACTCAAGGGAAGCTCTCAAATTTTACAACACTTTTCACAAGAATTTTCTTCCTTTTTTCGTTAACCACCCTTGCTTCTCTAAACAAGAAAACTTAGGGTATTTATAGACCTCAATTGGCTTCAAAAATAGAGCCAAAATTTAAATATTTTTTTAAATTCTATGTACAGGCGGTACTACTGCTGGTGCCAATGGTACTACTACCAAAAGTGCCCTGAAAATAGGGCTATGGTGGTACTATCGCCACCCACCGATGGTACTACCATCGAGAATCCCGCAAAAGTAATTTTTTCTATACTTTTACATACCCAACTCATACCTCTTATTGACGCCTTCCTAGGTCAATCAAATGAGCTCAACCTGAGCTCAAATCCAGCTCAAAGTGGATCCAGTTGCCTTACATTGAGTTAATTTAGATTCCTTCCAAATCTAACTCAATTTAGACTCTAAACAAAACCGATGCTAACTACAGCATACTAAGGCATACAAATATAATCAATTTGACCAACATGTCAAGTGACCTTCCTAACTCTCGACAATCTTTCCAGCAACCTTTGGTGAACTTCTGGCCAGTCTCGGTCATCTTCTGGCAAACCCCCGGTGCATTCCTGGCAAGCTCCCGATCACCTTCGGCGAGCTCCCGACAAACTCCCAGTAAGCCCCCGATCACCCTTGGCGAGCTCCCGACGAATTGCCAACAAGCCCTCGATCACCCTCGGCGAGCTTCCACGACTCCTAACAAGTCCCCGATACCTTCGGCAAGCTTCCGACGATCTCCCGACAAGCTCCTATTGCATCGTCCAAACCTCGGCTCGATGCTCGAACTTGGCTCCGGCCCAATCATCTGATTATATTGCCTTATCTTAGTTAATCATGCATCATTCATCTCTAACACACAGGTTAGATAATAAAATCCATCAATGAATTTCATCATCAAAATTCGAGATTCAATAGGCCGAGCCTTGACACTCTCCATAGTTGTGCACTCAATGTAAAAGGTCGAGGGCTGCACCTAGGCAGAGCCTCCATGCTCCCCCTAGCCGTGCACTCGATGTAAAAGGTCAAGGGCTACACCTAGGCTGAGCCTCCATGCTCCCCTTAGCCGTGCATTTGGTATAGAAGGCTGAGGGCTGCACCTAGGCCGAGCTTCTGCACTCCCCCTAGCCATGCACTCGGTATAAAAGACTGAGGGCTACACTTAAGTTGAGCCTTCATGCTCCCCCAAGCCATGTGTTGAATCTCAGATTTTGATGATGAAATCAATTGATGAGTTATTGACCTAACAAGGTTGTTAGAGTTGATTGATGCAGAATTAACTATGACAGATTACAATCAGAGGATTGGCAAAAGTCAAGTCCATGCATCGGGCTGGAGTGAGGACGATGTGGTTGGGAACTCACTTGAAGTGTGTCAGGAGCTCACCAAGGGTATCAAGAATTTGCCAGGATGGTGCAAGGGAGTTCGCTGGAAGAAGGTCGAGACTCGCCGAAAGATTATCGAGGGTAGCCGAAAAGCTTATCGAGAGTTGGGAAGGGTTTCAAGTGGATTTGTTGGTCATGATTATAATTAATTAAGTCATAGTTATCATCATTCAGGTTTAACTATGACAGTGAAAAGGAGTTACAGACTAGACATGGACCCATGATCAAGCTTAGGCATCAGACCAAGGTTTAGAAGATGTGGTAGGAGCTTGCCGGGAGTTCGCTAGTACTTTGTTGAAGGTATTGAAAAGATCGTTAGGAACATGCTGGGAGATCGCCGGAGGAAGACCGTGAGACTCACCGCTGGGAATGTCGGAGGTTGTCGAATTATAGGAGTGAGATCGTTAATTAAGCTTGATAGTTATGTATAGTTGTAATCCTTAAAGTCATAGGTTAAGTTTGAGTCCAAATTGATTGTGATTTGGAAGGAATCCAAATCAACTCAAAGAGGTAACCGGGTCCACTATGGGGTTTGATTGAGCTTAGGTCGAGCTCATTTAGTTGACCAGGGAAGTGGTCAACTGATGGTTCCAGTCGGGATTGAAAAAGTGAAGGGAATCACTTTTTTGGGATTCCTGGCGATTGAACTACTGGTAAGCGGTGGTTGTACCATCGCCGCCCAAGTTTTCGGGCGTCTGATGGTGGCTAAACCGCCCAAGACGATGGTTGTACCACCCATACCTTAGTTTCAGGGTTACTTTCGACGACTGCACTATCGGCGTCGGTGGGTGAATCGCTCGTACCCAGATTTTCTGGATACATTTGAATTTTGGCTCCAAATTCTAAAGACATTTGGGGCCTATAAATACTTCAAGTTTTCTTGCATTTGATACAATAATTTTGGGCTAGAAATTATGTGATAAATTGTGTGTGAAAATTATAAGAAAAAGAAAAGGGGTAAGAGAGTGATCCAAGTGTTGTAATCTTGTCTCCCTTTTAAGTTAAAATGTTGTAAGGGTTTGGTCTTAACCCAAAGGAGATCAATAGTGGATGCTGGTGTGCCTCAAGGAGGAGGACTTGGGAAGTGGACGTAGGCCACGGTTGAGGCCGAACTACTATAAGTTGTGAGTTCTCGTTGCTTATCTTGTTTATTTCTTTATATTGCTTCTAATTAGTTCATAGAAAAATATGATCTTCATCGTCATAATTTTTTAATCATATTTTTAATTATTTTCAACAAAATACCAAAAGACGCTTTCAACATTATTTACTTTTGAAAGCAAGACTTTGAAATCAAGCATTTCCCTTACGATGTTGCTTATCTTTTGATTCGAATTTGCTTGTTCTTTCTTAAGTTGTCTTTAAGCAAAAAGCTTAGCATATCTCTAAAAGATTGAATTACTCACTTGAACGAAAAGCTTTCAATTTTCTTATCTTGCTTCAAACGAAAAGTTTTCGTTAAAAGATTAATTTGCACTTGCACTAATTCACTCCCCCTCTTAGTGCCAATTGATCCTAACAATTAGTATCAGAGCAATATCTTACTCTTTTGACTAAACACTCACTTGAGTAAATGGCTTGTTTGGCATGAATGAGAGTCAATGCATCACAAGTCTTCATAAGTTCAATGGGACGGACCGTTGGGAAACCTCAACGGGTGCATCACATACGCAGTGAAAATTAAAACAAAAAACTGGTTTCTCACACAGATCAAATCGTCATGCAAAATATTAGGGTTGCGAGAAAAATATAAAAACCGATAAAACCGTGATGTGTGAGAGATTGATTTTACCTAGAGAGATCGTATATCCCTGTATTCTAGATCCGGATGGAGAAGATGGAGGAGATCAAGCATCCTCCTCTCTGGCGATATTCACACGATGGATCTCTGTAGTGGAACTCCTCCAATCTGATCTTGCAACTCTTGCACAGAGGGAGGGAGGAGAATAGGAGGTGGTGGCTAAAGCTGCACCCTATCAACCATAAGTCTCCCCTCCTATTTATAGAGAGCCACCAAAAACCCTATGGCTCTTGCCTTAGTGGGTATTGGATCTCCATCCAATGACCCACTAACCTTGCATTATCGGATCACTATCCAATAATCTCATTAGGCCTCTAATTGGGCCTTAATCAAGGAGCCCATCATCATAGAGTCTCATCTAATGAGAATAGAGGCTAATTAGATCTCCATCCAACCCTCTATTCGCTGAAGCATCCACCATATGTGTGTGACCCTCTAGGCCCGATACCGAGCTGGTCGTGAGTCACTCCCATCAGAACTCCTTCTGATATAGTGAATTATTATCCCTATAATAATTCACTTGACTCATCGAGGACGTACTAGGCCACTATGCCATAGTCCCCAGATGGTACAAGAGGATCAAATCAATTAGACCTGTCTGTCCACAGTTACCGTGTATCTATAATCCCTCATCCAACTAATATCCCAAAGATCGTATATTGGACATGGTACTGTCATAGTCTCACTCTAATCGGATTCTCTCGGAGAACTCTTTCTCTCTCAATCTGAATGACCATGACTAGGGATTTGTCTGAGGAAGCACATATGTGATATTCCTCTCGTGATACCAAGAGTAGATGATCATCTATTGACATTCAATTGCCTTCGTAAGGTTGGCTACCAATCCCGATAACTAACTGTACTAGATCTGAAACTTTTCAAACCTGTAAGTCTGGCATCAAAGAAAGGAGTACTCATACAAGACATCCTTGGTGTCTTAAGTCTAAGGACCAGATACATAATTGGGAGTATGGAATCACTGTATGACATTAGGTATCATTAACAATACAACATTATATAAGCAGATCAGCTGCCTCCACACAAGTGTCTCCACACATATAATGTAAATACAACATTATATACTCATTCTCCAATGAGCACTTGTACTATATCCTTAGTGTCTCCACACAAGTGGCTATGAGACCAGCTGCCTCCATCATATGGGTGGGTATATAGTACATCGATCTGTCTAGTTATCTCAATATCCCTCTCAAGTAACCTATGACCAAGATTATTTAGGATCTGTGTTTAAAAGTAAATCGATCTCATTATCGTGATCTCATCATGATTTGATTCTCATTGCATAAAACCAAGGACATCACAATCTATATGTAACAAATAATATAATGTGAGAATATACCAATATTAATCATAAGCAAAAAAATTACACAGCGTGTCACACGTGCCATCACTCACATGATTGGCTTCAGGGCACCTGCAACCAACAATCTCCTACTTGACCAAAAACCAATCACCTATGTGTCTAATCCTCATCAGACCTCTGTGACGCTCAAATACAATCTGAGCCAACGACTTTGTCAGTGGATCTGTAATGTTATCTTCGGATGGAACTCTTTTCATTGCTATATCTTTTTGGGTCATGATCGCTCAGATGAAACCTTCTCAGAACAATTCTGATGAGACATGGGTTCCTTTATTAGAGTTATCGCCTGTCGCTGTCACAATATATGGGAGTCAGCTCCATGCTGCTTTGTATGACTCTCAAATCCTTTATGAACTTCTTCATCCACACCCCTTCCTTTGCTGCTTCTGTTGCAGCAATGTATTCCGTCTCTATGGTCGAGTCAGCAATAGTATTTTGCTCGAAACTCTTCCAGCTTACTGCTCCTCTATTCAGGGTGAGAACATACCATGAATTTGACTTGCTATCATCAATGTCAGACTGAAAACTCAAGTTCGTATAGCCCTCAACCTGGTGGCTACCTCCTCCATATACCAGTAAAAGATCCTTAGTCCTTCTCAAGTACTTAAGGATACACTTTACTGCCTTCTAGTGTTCTAAACCCGGATCTGCCTGATACCTGCTCATGACACTCAGAGCATATGCTATATCAGGCCTGGTACATAGCTTCGTATATATGATAAATCCTACCACTAAGGCATAAGGTATCTTATCTATGTCTGCCCTTTCTTCAGGAGTCTTTGGGGACATATTCCTAGAAAGTTATATTCCATGTCTCATCGGTATGAGACCTCTCTTGGAATTCTCCATACCAAACCTTTTGACAATGGAGTCTATATACCTAGACTGGGACAAGCCAAACATCATCTTGGATCTATCTCTATAGATCCGAATCTCCAAAATATAGGATGCTTCCCCTAAGTCTTTTATGGAGAAGTTTCTGGATACCTAAGCCTTTTCTATGGAGAGCATTCCTACATCATTCCCAATGATTAGGATGTTATCCATATATAGCACCAAGAAGGTGATAGCGCTCTCACTTACCTTCCTGCACACACAAGGCTCATCTTTATTCTTAACGAAGTCATAAGATCTGATCACCTCATCAAATCTTATGTTTCAACTTCGGGAAGCTTGCTTCCATAAATGGATCTAAGCAACCTACACACTTTATCTGGACTCGCTTTGGATACCAATCCCTCTGGCTGTATCATATATACCTCATCCTCGAGGTTGCCATTGAGGAATGCTGTTTTGATATCCATTTGTCAGATCTCATAGTCAATCATAGTGTGCTGCAATGATTAAAATAATTCTAATGGACTTAAGCATGGCGACAGGTGAAAAAGTTTCATCATAGTCAACTTCTTATCTTTGATGATATCCTTTAGCTACCAGCCTTGCTTTATAGGTCTCTACCTTTTCATCCACTCCGATATTCTTCTTGAAGATCCATTTGCAGCCAATGGGTACAATACCCTCAGGTGCATCAATAAGGTTCCAAACCTTGTTAGAGTACATGAAATCCATCTCAGAATTCATGGCTTCTTGCCACTTCCCGGAGTCTATACTCATAATAGCCTTCTTGTAGGTTTGAGGATCAACATCCTGAGAGTCATCTCCACTAATATGTCCCACATATCTTTCAGGAGGGTGAGATACTCTACTAGACTTATGCAAAGTTGGAACTTGTGTGTTAGGTACCTGAACAGGCTTGGGCTCTAGAATGGTGCTTGAGCTAGGTTCTCCAACCTCGCTCAATTCTATCTTGCACCCACTGTTTCCACTAAGAATGTGTTCCTTCTCAAGGAACACGACTCTCTTGGTAATAAAGACATTTCAGTCCTTGGGGTGATAGAAATAATACCCACAAGTTTCCTTTGGGTATCCCACGAATGTGGTACCACGAATGTGTACCACGTGGGTAGGACAGCCCTAAATCTTAACAATCTTAAGATCGAGCTTCTTTCCTTTCCATATCTCATATGACATAGACACTACCGACTTTGATGGAACTCTGTTCAGAAGGTAAGCTGCAGCCTCTAGGGTGTAACCCCAGAATGAGACGGGTAGGTCTAAGAAACTCATAATGGACCGCACCATGTCTAACATCATGCGATTCCTCCTTTCTGATACACCATTGAGCTGAGGTGTATAAGGAGGTGTCCACTGGGATAGAATCTCATTGTCCCTGAGGAAATGGGTGAACTCCGTACTCTCCTCCTTGATCTGATCGAAGAGTCTTAATACTCTTTCCATTTTGGTTCTCTACCTCATTCTTATATTCCCTGAATTTCTCTAAGGTCTCAGATTTGTACTTCATTAAGTACACGTGTCTATACCTAGAGAAATCATCAGTGAATGTAATAAAGTATGAGTAACCATCTATAATGCCATAGGTATGCATTATTCACCTCATCTCTTTTCCTCTTAGACATATTTATATGCATTATTCATCAGAGAAATCAGAAGTGTCTAACACATATAAGCCATTTATAAGGGTCCCTCTAGTGATGATCTCATCATCCATAATTATTGAATAATTATTATTCTCAAAAACTAATTTATATCCACTAATTATCAAACAAGAGATAAAAATAATTTTTTTGATAATAGAGGGAATAGAATAATATGCATCTAATGCAATAATAGCTCCACCAAACAGATGTAGGGTGACCTCTCCAACAACAACTGCTGTAACTCTTGCTCCATTACTCATCTTGAGGTCCATCTCGTCTCTAGCCAATCTCCTAGGTCTTTACAGAACCTACAACGAATTGCAGATATGATAAACACTCCCGGTATCCAATACCCATATGTTATCATGAAAATTTGACAAGTGGAGACTGATTATGAATATACCTGAAACTTCTCCAAGGTATATTTGACAGAGAAGGTTCTGTCTCACCTTCTCTGCAAGGTAGTCCTTATAGTTCCTCTTCTAATGCCCGTCTTGGCCACAATGGAAGTATTGTCCTTTGTCCTTTCCCGGGTATTTATTGACAACCTTTGCCTTACCAGGTCTTTTTTTGCCCTTGCCATTCTTAAGGGTCTTGCTAGTCTTCCTTTTCTTTTTGGTCTCACCAATATAGAGAACTGGCTTCTCCTTCTTGATGGCACTCTCAGCTTCCCTCAACATATTGATGAGCTAAGGGAGAGTCACATCAAACTTGCTCATGTTAAAATTCATGATGAAGTGAGAAAAGGAATATGGTAGGGACTGAAGTATAAGATTAATGCACAAGTTATCCTATAGGACTATTCCTAGACCTGTGAGTTTCTCGATCCACTCTATCATCTTTAGGACATGGTTCTCAACCGATGTCCCTTCTGTCATCCTGGCTTGGAAGAGTATCTTAGATATCTCATATCTTTGAGTTCTTCCTTGTTTCTTAAACAGTTGGCGAAGATGAAGAAGGATAGAATCTGCATCCATGCTCTCATGTTGCCTCTGTAACCCAAGAGTCATGGAGGCCAACATATAACATTTTGCCAACGTAGAATCGTCTATGTACTTCACATAGCAAGCGATCTCATCCTCGCTTGTCCCTTCTTCGGGTGTGGGCATAATTGTTTCAAGGACGTATGCGATTTTCTCCGCTGTGAGAACAATTCTTAAATTACAGAGCCAATCTGTATAGTTTGGACTAGTGAGGTGGTTGGCATCAAGTATGCCACGTAGGGGGTTTGTGAGTGACATATTTCTGACAAAACAAGATATAACAAAAAATAAATAACATGCAGATTTTACAGAAAATATTAATTAAGATATTGACTTCTATCTTAATGTACTCCCATTATTTTCTTAGCGAATCACGTGACACCCTCGACACGTGAGACAGAAGTGTCCGGCAAACTCCTAGTGGGGATCGGGATCCAATTGACGTCTTAGTGCAACCTCGAGGGACTCGACCAATTACACTAAGCCCAAAAGGTAGGCAACTCTTGCCAATCACAACTCCTTGTGATTCCCATCATATTCGGCCTCTGAATCATCATAGTCTCGAGGGACTCGACCAACTATGACGTTTAGTTAAGTCATCACCATCGTTACAAGATGAGTCTGATTCAATGATATACCCTCGAGGGACTCGACCAAGCATACCATGTCCTCAGGTCACCGGCGACATCTCTATGTCGTAGGCAAGATCTCGATCACGTAGATAGGTGAGCCTCGAGGGACTCGACCAACTCAACCTATGTCGTGATTCAATTTCTTTCTATAACAATAGAAGGCCACGTGGGTCACTCTTATTGCCTCACGCTTACCGACTTAATATTATCTTAGGAGGGGTTTTTGTATCGGTCTCCTAATATGTCGTGTCATATACATACATACATATTTAATATATATCTACATTGCATGCAAATATATATATACATATATCTAGTAGGTGTATAATACATCACATATGCAAGCCACATCGGATGATCATGAGCCGTCACATAATATGATTAAGCCCGAGCCAATGGGCCTAATCACTCACAATAGGATCTATGTGTGCATTGGCGCATCTCCATGTCCTGTGATTGTTGATCTCATCATCATCGGTTCCGATGGATCATTGCATCACCATACGTCGTGATCTCCCGCCACGACATCGTGGGTCCCGTTGTAACCTCCACGCACCCGTTGCGCCTCTCCATGTAATTACAAATAATCACAAGTACGTAAGCCCAACAATAAACGAGAAAAACGCAGGCTCGCAGGCCCTAATAATAATAATAATTATAATTACACACATCACAACACTAGGCTTATGATCATCCATCCACATCATACATCACATGTGTTTGGAAACCTACAGCGGGTGCATCACATGCGCAGCGAAAATTAAAATCAAAATCGATTTCCCATGTAGATCAAATCATCGTGAAAAAGATTGGGATCGCGAGAAAAATCATAAAAAACAAAAAACCACGATGTGTGAGAGATTAATTTTACCTAGGGAGATCGTATATCCCTATATTCCAGATCCGGATGGAGAAGATGAAGGAGGTTAAGCATCCTCTTCTCTAGAGGTATCCACACGATGGATCTCTGCACCGAAACTCCTCCAATCTAATCTTGCAACTCTTGCTCAGAGGGAGGGAGGAGAATAAGAGGTGGTGGCTAAAGTTGCAGCCTATCAACCAAGAGTCTCCCCTCCTATTTATAGAGAGCCACAAAAAAATACTAGGGCTCCTGCCTTAGTGGGTATTGAATCTCCATCCAATAACCCACTAACGTTGCGTTATTGGATCTCTATCCAATAATCTCCTTAGGTCTCTAATTGGGCCTAAAGCAAGAAGCCCATCAGCATAGGGTCTCATCTAATGAGAATAGGGGCTAATTGAATTTTCATCCAATCCTCTATTCGATGAAGCATCCACCATATGTGTGTGACCCTCTAGGCCCGATACCGAGCTGGCCGTGAGTTACTCCCATAAGAACTCCTTCTGATATAATGAATTATTATCCCCATAATAACTCACTCGACTCATCGACTATGGACGTACTAGGCCACTACGCCATAGTCCCCAGACAGTACAGGGGGGATCAAATCTATCAGACCTGTCTATCCATAATTACCATGTATCTATAATCCATCATCCAAATAATATCTTAGAGACCGTATATTGGATATGGTACTATTAGTTTGTCTTGCTCTAATCGGATTATACCGGAGAACTCCTCTCTCAATCCGAATGACCCTAGCCATGGATTTATTTAAGCAAGCACATATGAGATATTCTTCTTATGATACCGAGAGTAGATAATCCTTTATTGACACTCAATTACCTTCGTAAGGTTGGCTACCAATCCCGATAGCTAGTTGTACCAGATCTGGAGCTTTCCAAACCTATAAGTCTGGCGTCAAAGAAAGGAGTACTCATACAAGGCATCCTTGGTGTCTCAAGTCTAAGGACCAGATACACAACTGGGACTATAGAATCGCTGTCTCATATTAGGTATCATTAACCATACGACATTCCATAAGCGGATCAATCAGTGAACTCATTCTCCAATGAGCACCTGTACTATATCCTTAGTGTCTCCACACAAGTGGCTATGAGACCAGTCGCCTCCATCATATGGACGGGTATATAGTACACCGATCTGTCCGGTTATCTCGATGTCCCTCTCGAGTAACCTATGACCGAGATTATTTAGGATCTGTGTTTAAAAGTGAATCGATCTCATTATCGTGATCTCATCACGATCTGATTCCCACTGCACAGAACCAAGGACATCACAATATATATGCTATATATAATATAATATGAGAATATGCCAATATTAATCATAAGTAAAAAGATTACGCAGTGTGTCACACGTGTCATCACTCACGTGATTGGCTTGCAGGGCACCTGTAACCAGCAACCTCCCACTTGAAATAAAGCCAATCACCTATGTGTCTGATCCCCATCAGACCCCCGTGACGCTCAAATACAATATGAACCAGTGGCTTCGTTAGTGGATTTGCAATGTTATCTTCGGATGAAACTATTTCCATTGCTATATCTTTACGGGCTATGATCTCTCTTATCAGATGGAACCTCCTCAGAACATGCTTTGACTTCTGATGAGACCTGGGTTCCTTCGCTTGAGCTATCACCCCATTGTTGTCGCAGTATATGGGAATTGGTTCTACACTGCTTGGTACGACTCCCAAATCATTGATGAACTTCTTCATCCATACCCCTTCCTTTACTGCTTTTGCTGCAGTAATGTATTCCACCTCTGTGGTCGAGTCAGCAGTAGTATCTTGCTTGGAACTCTTCCAGCTTACTGCTCATCCATTCATGGTGAAAACATACCCTGAATTTGACTTGCTATCATCAATGTCAGACTGAAAACTTGAGTCTGTGTAGCCCTCAACCTGCAGGCTACCTCCTCCATATACCAGTAAAAGATTCTTAGTCCTTCTCAAGTACTTAAGGATACACTTTACTGCCTTCCAGTGTTCTAAACCTGGATCTACCTGATACCTGCTCGTGACACTCAGAGCATGTGCTATATCAGGCTTTGTACATAACATCACATACATCATAGATTCTATCGCTGAGGCATAAGGCATCTTATCTATGTCTGCCCTTTCTTCAAGAGTCTTTGGGGACATACTCCTAGAAAGTGATATTCCATGTCTCATCGGTATGAGACCTCTCTTAAAAATTTTCATGCCAAACCTTTTGACAATGGAGTCTATGTACCTAGATTGGGACAAGCCAAGCATCCTTTTGGATCTATCTCTATAGATCCGGATCCCCAAAATATAGGATGCTTTTCCTAAGTCTTTCATGGAGAAGTTTCTAGATAGCCAAGTCTTTACTGTGGAGAGCATTCCTATATCATTCCCAATGATTAAGATGTCATCCACATATAGCACCAAGAAGGTGATAGCGCTTCCACTTACTTTCCTGTACACACAAGGCTCATCTTCGTTCTTAACGAAGTCATAAGATCTGATCACCTCATCAAATCTTATGTTCCCACTTTGGGAAGCTTGCTTCAATCCATAAATGGATCTAAGCAACTTGCACACTTTATCTGGACTCTCTTTGGATACGAATCCCTCTGGTTGTATCATATACACCTCTTCCACTAGGTTGTCATTGAGTAATACTATTTTGACATCCATCTACTAGATCTCATAGTCATAGTGTGCTGTAATAGCCAGAATAATTCTAATGGACTTAAGCATGGCTACAGGTAAAAATCTTTTGTCATAGTCAACTCCTTGTCTTTGACGATATCCTTTAGCTACTAGCCTTGCTTTATAGGTCTCTACCTTTCCATCCACTCCGATCTTCTTCTTGAAGATCCATTTGCAACCGATGGGTACAATACCCTCAGGTGCATCTACACGGTTCTAAACCTTGTTAGAGTACATGGAATCCATCTCAGAATTCATGACTTCTTGCCACTTCTCGGAGTCTATACTCATAATAGCCTCCTCGTAGGTCTGAGAATCCACATCCTGAGAGTCATCTCCACTAATATGTCTCACATATCTTTCAGGAGGGTGAGATACTCTACTAAACCTACGTAAATTTGGAATTTATGTGTTAGGAACCTGAACAGACTCGAGCTCTAGAATGGTGCTTAAGCTAGGTTCTCCAACCTCGCTCAATTCTATCTCACTCCCACTGTTTCCACCAAGAATGTAGGAACACATTCTTGGCAATAAAGACCTTTCGGTCCTCGGGATGATAGAAATAATACCAACAAGTTTCCTTTGGGTATCCCACGAATGTGCACCATTCTGTCCTTGATTCCAACTTATCGGGGTTGTGTCTTCTAACGCGGGCAGGACAGCCCCAAATCTTAACAATATTAAGATCGGGCTTGTTTCCTTTCCATATCTCATATGGTGTAGACACTACTGATTTTGATGGAACTCTGTTCAGAAGGTAAGCTGCAGTCTCTAGGGCGTACCCCCAGAATGAGACGGGTAGGTCAGCAAAACTCATCATGGACCGCATCATGTCTAACAGCATGCGATTACTCCTTTCTGATACACCATTGAGCTGAGGTGTATAAAGAGGTGTCCACTAGGATAAAATCTCATTGTCTATAAGGAAATGGGTGAACTCCGTACGCAACTACTCTCCTCCTTGATTTGATCAAAGAGTCTTAATACTCTTTTCAATTTAGTTCTCTACCTCATTCTTATATTCCCTGAATTTCTCGAAGGCCTCAGATTTGTACTTCATTAAGTACACGTATCCATACCTAGAGAAATCATCAGTGAATGTAATGAAGTATGAGTAACCACCTATAGCTTGAGTCGACATGGGACCACATACATCACTATATATGAGTTCCAATAACTCGTTGGCTCTCTCTCCAGTTCCATTAAAAGGAGAGTTGGTCATCTTCCCACGAAGGCAAGGTTCGCAAGTTGCATATGTCTCATAGTCAAATAGATCTAAGTATCCATCTTTCAACAACTTTTGAATCCTTCACTCATATATATGCCCTAGCCTACAATGTCATAGGTATGCATCATTCACCTCATCTCTTTTCCTCTTAGATATTTATATTCATGATATGTGGAGAAGTGTCTAACATATATAAGTCATTTATTAGTGTCCCTCAAGTGATGATCTTATCATCCATTATTATTGAACAACTATTATTCTCAAAAACTAATTTATATCCATTAATTGTCAAACAAGAGATAGAAATAATATTTTTGATGATAGAGGGAATAAAATAGCATACATCTAATGCAATAATAGCTCCACCAGGCAGATGTAGGATGACCTCTCCAACAGCAACTGCAGCAACTCTTGCTCCATTGCCCATCTTGAGGTCTATCTCGCCTCTAGCCAATCTCCTAGGTCTTGCTAGAACCTGTAACGAATTACAGATATGATAAACACTCTCGGTATCCAATACACATGTGTTATCATGAAAATCTGATAAGTGGAGACTGTTCATAAATATACCTAAAGTTTTTCTAAGCTTTTGTCTCGCCTTCTCTATAAGGTAGTCCTTACAGTTCCTCTTTCAATGCCCGTCTTGGTCATAGTGGAAGCATTGTCCTTTGTCCTTTCTTGGGTATTTCTTGGCAACCTTTGCCTTACCTGATCTTTCTTTGCCCTTGCCCTTCTTAAGGGTCTCTCTGGCCTTCTTTTTCTTTTTGGTCTTACCAATATAGAGAATTGGCTTCTCTTTTTGATGGTACTCTCAGCTTCCCTCAACATATTGAGGAGCTCAGGGAGAGTTATCTCAAACTTGCTCATATTAAAATTCATGATGAAGTGAGAAAAGAAAAATCTGGTAGGGACTGAAGTATAAGATCAACACACAGGTTATCCTCTAGGACTATTCCCAGACCTGTGAGTTTCTCGATCCACTCTATCATCTTTAGGACATGGTTCTCAACCGATGTCCCTTCTGTCATCATAGCTTGGAAGAGTTTCTTAGATATCTCATATCTTTGAGTTCTTCCCTGTTTCTCAAACAGCTGGCGGAGATGAAGAAGAATGAAATCTGCATCCATGCTCTCATGTTGCCTTTGTAACTCAAGAGTCATGGAGGCCAGCATGTAACATTTTGCTAACATGAAATCATCTATGTACTTCACATAGCGAGCGATCTCATCCTCGCTTGCCCTTTCTTCCGATGTGGGCATGATTGTATCAAGGACATATGCGATTTTCTCCGCCATGAGAATAATTCTCAAATTGCGGAGCCAATCTGTATAGTTTGGACCAGTGAGGAGGTTGGCATCAAGTATGGCACGTAGGGGGTTTGTTAGCGACATGTTTCTGACAAAACAAGATATAGCAAAAATAAATAACATGTAGATTTCGTAGAAAATATTAATTAAGATATGAACTTCTATCTTAATGTACTCCCACTATTTTCTTAGCGAATCACGTAACACCTTCGACACGTGAGACGAAAGTCTCCAGCAGACTCCTAGTGGGGATCGAGATCCAATTGGCATCTTAGTGCAACCTCGAAGGACTCGACCAATTGCACTAAGCCCAATAGGTAGGCAACTCTTACCAATCACAACTCCGTATGATTCCCATCACGTTCGGCCTCCGAATCATCATGGTCTCGAGGGACTCAACCAAACATGATGTTCAAAGTCATCACCATCGTTACAATATGAGTCTGATTCGATGATATGCCCTCGAGGGACTCGACCAAGCATACCATGTCCTTAGGTCACTGGTGACATCTCTATGTTGTAGGCAAGAACTCGATCACATAGATAGGTGAGCCTCGAGGGACTCGACCAACTCGACCTATGTCGTGATTCAATTTCTTCCTATAACGATGGAAGGCCACGTGGGTCAATCTTATTGCCTCACGCTTACCGACTTAATATTATCGTAGGAGGGGTTTTTGTTTCGTATCGGTCTCCTAATATGTCATGTTACACACATGCATATTTAATATATATTTACATCGCATGCAAATATATATATACATATATCTAGTAGGTGTATAACACATCACATATATAAGCCACATCGGATGATCATGAGCCGTGACCTAATATGATTAAGCCCGAGCCAATGGGTCTAGTCACTCACAAAAGGATCTATGTATGCATTGGCGCATCTCCATGCCCTATGATTGTTGATCTCGTCATTATCGGTTCCGTCGGATCATCGCATCACAATGTGTCGTGATCTCCCGCCACGACATCGTGGTTCCCGCTATAACCTCCACGCTCCCGTTGCGCCTCTCCATGTAATTACAAATAATCACGGGCATACAGGCCCAATAATAAATGAGAAAAACACAGGCTCAACAATAAACGAGAAAAATACAGGCTCGCAGGCCTCAATAATAATAATAATCACAATTACACACATCACCACACATGGCTCATGATCATCCATCCACATCATACATCATATGTATCACATCATATGTAGGATTAATAGATATATTTAATAATTAATTAAACTATTTAATTCATTATTTTTCTGAATATCAGGATATGCTCGAAATTTCCATAATTGTCAATGGCATTTTCATAATTCTAGATGAGAAGATAGTCCTCGGAACTTTTAGAATTATTGAGGGTATTTTTGAAATTCTATACATAAGGACAGTCCTTGAAATTTTTTGAATTCTGAGGGACATTTTAGTTATTTTCCAAAAAGAAGCCCTAACCCTCTCCTTCACCCTCCTGCGCCGTCGCCGTTGGGCGTTGCGGCCAGCAACCGCGCTGCCAAGGGGCGGCCACCCCTATGGCCGGCGCCACCGCCCCTGCCGGCGGTAGCCCCTTGCGGGCACACCGCAGGCAGCCCCTTGCGGGTGCGCCGTGGGCAGCCTCTTACGGGCTGGCCGCCTGCGGCCGTCCCTTGCGGGCGCATCCCTGGCAGCCGACCCTTGCGGGCTATTGCCCCTGCGGGCGGTCGCCCCTTACAAGTGGCCGGCAGCCCCCTTGCAGGGGGGCCTTGGCTGCAACCGGTTGCCCCTGCAGGGGGCCTTGGCCGTGGCCAGCCGCCCCCATGTAGGGGGCCTTGGCCACAGCTGGCTGCCCCTTGCAGCCAGCCACGACCAGCCCCTCCTCCTCGTTGTTCTTGCTGCGAACGCGTTGAACGATTCTACGCGATTCAATCTCATCACACGCAGTTTAAAACTAATATTTCGCATGAAAACCTTGGCTTTGATACCATTGTTGGGAAACCTACAGCGGGTGCATCACATGCTCAGCGAAAACCAAAACAAAAATTGATTCCCACGCAGATTAAATCGTCGTGCAAAAGATTGGGGTCGCAAGAAAAATCACAAAAATTGAAAAACCGCGATGTGTGAGACATTAATTTTACCTAGGGATATCGTATATCCCTGTATTCCAGATCCGGATGGAGAAGATGAAGGAGGTCAAGCGTCCTCTTCTCTAGCGGTATCCACACGATGGATCTCTACAGCGAAACTCTTCCAATCTGATCTTACAACTCTTGCTCAGAGGGAGGGAGGAGAATATGAGGTGGTGGCTAAAGTTGTAACCTATCAACCAAGAGTCTCCCCTCCTATTTATAGAGAGACACAAAAAAAACCCTATGGCTCCTGCCTTAGTGGGTATTGGATCTCCATCCAATAACCCACTAACATTGATTTATTGGATCTCTATCCAATAATCTCCTTAGGCCTCTAATTGGGCCTAAAGCAAGGAGCCCATCAGCATAGGATCTCATCTAATCAGAATAAGGGCTAATTGGATCTTCATCCTATCCTCTATTCGCTGAAGCATCCACCATATGTGTGTGACCCTTTAGGCCCGATACCGAGCTGGCCATGAGTTACTCCCATCAGAACTCCTTCTGATATAGTGAATTATTATCCCCATAATAATTCACTCGACTCATCGACTCTGGACGTACTAGGCCACTACGCCATAGTCCCCAGACGGTATAGGGGGGATTAAATCTATCGGACCTGTCTGTCCATAGTTACCATGTATCTATAATCCCTCATCCAAATAATATCTTAGAGACCATATATTGGACATGGTACTGTCAGGTCACATACGGAATTAGTTTGTCTTGCTCTAATCGGATTCTACCGGAGAACTCCTTCTCTCTCAATCCGAATGACCCTGGCCAGGGATTTGTCTAAGCAAGCACATATGAGATATTCCTCTTGTGATACCGAGAGTGGATGATCCTTTATTGACACTCAATTACCTTCGTAAGGTTGGCTACCAATCCCGATAACCAACTGTACCAGATCTGGAGCTTTCAAAACCTGTAAGTTTGGCATCAAAGAAAGGAGTACTCATACAAGGCACCCTTGGTATCCCAAGTCTAAGGACCTGATACATAACTGGGACTATGAAATCGCTGTCTGACATTAGGTATCATTAACCATACAATATTCCATAAGCGGATCAATTAGTGAACTCATTCTCCAATGAGCACATATACTATATCCTTAGTGTCTCCACACAAGTGGCTATGAGATCAACCGCCTCCATCATATGGACGTGTATATAGTACAGCGGTCTGTCCGGTTATCTCGATGTCCCTCTCGAGTAACCTATGACCGGGATTATTTAGGATCTGTGTTTAAAAGTGAATCGATCTCATTATCGTGATATCATCACGATCCGATTCCCATTGCACAAAACCAAGGACATCACAATATATATGTTATATATAATATAATATTAGAATATGCCAATATTAATTATAAGAAAAAAAATTACGCAGTGTGTCACATGTGCCATCACTCGCGTGATTGGCTTGTAGGGCACCTGTAACCAGCAACATGTACATCACATCATATGTAGGATTATTAGATATATATAATAATTAATTAGACTATTTAATTAATTATTTTTTTGGAAATCAGGACATGCTCGAAATTTTTAGAATTATCAAGGGTATTTTAATAATTTTGGATGAGAGGACAGTCCTTAGAATTTTTATAATTATTGAGGGTATTTTTAGAATTTTGTACACGAGGACAATCCTCAAAATTTTTAAAATTTAAAGGGGTAGGATCATCCTTTTCTCAAAAGGATGCCCTAACCCCTCTTGCCCCATCTGCGCCGCCGTCGCTGCTGCCCCTACGCAGGCGGCAGTTGCCCTTGCCCGCCATCAGCCACCCTGCCAAGGGGCGGCCACCCCTGCGGTCGGTGTCGTCGCCCTACAGCCGGCCCCCTTTGCGGGTGTCACGCTTCAAGCGGTGTGCCCGCAGGCGGCTGTCGCCCTTGTGGGCTGGCTGCAGCTGGTCGTGCCCGTAGGCGCCGCCCCTATGCGCTGCTGCCCCCGCGAGCGGCGCCGGCCTCCATTGTGGGCTGGCCCTGGCCATAACCAGCCGCCCCCTTGCCGAGGCCTGCCCGTGGGTGGCCGACCCTGCATGGGGGCTGGCCGTGGCTAGCCGCCCCTCCTCGCTGCCTTCATTGCGAAAATACAACAAGAACGTGTAGAATGATTCTACGTGATTCAATCTCATCACATGTAATTGAAAACTAATCTTTTGCACGAAAACCTTGGCTCTGATACCACTATTGGGAAACCTCAGCTGGTGCATCACATGCGCAGTGGAAATCAAAATAAAAAAACTAGTTTTTCACGTAGATCAAATCGTCATGCAAAATATTGGGGTCATGAGAAAAATACAAAAATTGATAAAACTGCGATGTGTGAGAGATTGATTTTACCTAGGGAGATCGTATATCCCTGTATTCTAGATCCGGATGGAGAAGATGAAGGAGGTCAAGCGTCCTCTCTAGCGGTATCCACACGATGAATATCTATAGCGAAACTTCTCCAATATGATCTTGTAACTCTTGCACAGAGGGAGGGAGGAGAATAGGAGGTGGTGGCTAAAGCTGCAGCCTATTAACCATGAGTCTCCCCTCCTATTTATAAAGAGCCCCCAAAAACCCTAGGGCTCCCACCTTAGTGGGTATTGGATCTCCATCCAATTACCCACTAACCTTGCATTATTGGATCTCTATCCAATAATCTACTTAGGCCTATAATTGGGCCTTAATCAAGGAGCCCATTAGCATAGAGTCTCATCTAATGAGAATAGGGGCTAATTGGATCTCCATCCAATCCTCTATTCACTGAAGCATCCACCATATGTGTGTGACCCTCTAGGCCCGATACTGAGCTGGCCATGAGTCACTCCCATTAGAACTCCTTCTGAAAGAGTGAATTATTATCTCGACTCATCGATTATGGACGTACTAGGCAACTACGCTATAGTCCTCAGACGGTACAGGGGGAATCAAATCCATCGGACCTGTCTGTTCATAGTTACCGTGTATCTATAACCCCTCATTCAACTAATATCCCAGAGACCATATTTTAGATATGGTACAATCATGCCACATACAAAATCCGTCATAGTCTCGCTCTAATCAGATTCTCTCGGAGAACTCTTTCTCTCTCATCCGAATGACCCTGGCCAGGGATTTGTCTGAGGAAGCACATATGAGATATTCCTCTCGTGATACCGAGAGTGGATGATCCTCTATTGACACTCAATTACCTTCGTATGATTGGCTACTAATCCCGATAACCAGTTGTATTAGATCTGAAACTTTCCAATCCTGTAAGTCTGGCGTCAAAAAAAGGAGTACTCATACAAGACATCCTTAGTTTCTCAAGTCTAAGGACCACATACACAACTAGGACTATGAAATCGCTGTCTGACATTAGGTATCATTAACCATACAATATTCCATAAGCGAATCAATCAGTAACTCATTCTCCAATGAGCACATGTACTATATCCTTAGTGTCTCCACATAAGTGACTATGAGACCAGTCGCCTCCATCATATAGACGGGTATATAGTACACCGATCTGTCCAGTTATCTCAATGTCCCTCTCGAGTAACCTATGACCGGGATTATTTAGGATCTGTGTTTAAAGATGAATCGATCTCATTATCATGATCTCATCATGATCTGATTCTCATTGCACAGAACCAAGGACATCACAATATATATGCAACAAATAATATAAATAATGTGAGAATATACCAATATTAATCATAAGTAAAAAGATTATACAGCATGTCACACGTGCCATCACTCATGTGATTGACTTGCAGGGCACCTGTAACCAGCACGGACTACACATATTGAAAAATTCAAATGCGTATCTTTTCTATTTCGATATATTTTGATTTGTGGTGTATCGTTGAAAATAGTTTTCAATAATCATCCAATCTAATAAATGATTAGAATGATTATGAAAAATAAATATTTTCTTTAAATACCAAGGCTATCAATGCCTTGTATTGTGTTCTAGATAAAAATGAATTTGATCAGATTTCTTCTTGTGATTCAACTTTTGATATTTGGCATACATCGAAAATCACACATGAAATCACAATTAATCTAAAAGAATCATTAAGTAAAATATCTTGTAAAAATGAATAAAAAGAATACATTTCTAAGAATTTGACATTAAGAACCCAAAAATACCTTCCAAAGAACTGGAAGGAATTAGAACCAAATAGAACATATGACTCATCGAGTGAAATCTCGAGCGATATGAACTTTGAACCTTTGACATATAAACCAGATAAATTAATCAATATGAACTATAAAAATGATCTAAAGATGGATAAAATCTCTTGCTATAAACGCAAGAAGACGAGGAGCTCCAAAGATGAAGTGCACAACCAAGAATTAGAGAATCTCGCGCTTATGGCGATCCAAGATGATGTTAGTAATTCATTAAGTATTTTCTTTATCGAGTTATTAAATATGTTTCATGATTGTTTTGATAAATTTAGAAAAATAAGTAATTCTTAGAAGTTGCTTAAAAATGAACATGATTTGTTAGTTGACAGATTTGATAAAATGCATGATTCAGTAGTATCATATAACCTTTGTTCTAAATGTGAAATGCTAGAAAATGTTAAAGAAGAAAATATCATGCTTAAGACAACATGATAAAATTTTAAAATTGGGAACAAATTCCTAAATATGATCCTTGCCAATAATGGTCATATTAATAGAAGAAATGATATAGGCTTTGTTGGTAACATTCAATAAAAGCCAACCATTTTTGTTAAAGGACCTACATTAAATTTGCCAACAAAAATCAAATATAATTTTTATAAAAAATTAGGATATAAGGCAAATAAATGTCTATTTAGAAAAATGTAGTCCACTTAGTTTGGGTTCCCAAGAGAACAACAAACAACAAAAAACTATTAGAAACGAAAGATAAAGTTTTGCATGAAGGACCCAATGTTTTACATTTGTCTCCTAACAAGGTTAGGAGCACTAAATAATATTTTAGATGCTCAAGACATATAACTTGAGATCTAACAAGCTCACTAGCCTAAATACTAACAAGATAAATTATTAAAGATAAAAATGAATCTTCATTATGATGGTACCTAACCTTTCGTTGCATGCTAAAATTAGAAAGAAGAAAGATTAGCTATCTTTAATAAACAACTATGAACATGAAAGGGAGATTTTGATGATGATTAATGTATTAATTTGTGTGCTTGTATTTGTATATGTTGTCTTGAGATTAAATGACCAAATATTAAATTGGAGCTTAAAAGTTATATACAAAATTATTTTTCTTTAAAGGAAAAACTTCTTGATAACATGATATAATCTTTCAACATAAAAAAAAATCATTAGATTTTGGTTGAAGAATATCTCATAGTAATGACTCAACTTGAAAGTGATTTACTTGTTTGGATTTATCTTATCATAACCTTGATTGATAATGCATAGTTAGAGTATACTGGTATCAAAATGAACTAGAACTAATGAACTTTAGTTATTGCTAATGAAAAATATTTATGTTGAAATTTATGAAAATGAGTTTTTGTTGATGATATATTAGTTTCTATAATTTGAAAGGTATTATATATATACAATAACCCTCTTGAATCTCAAAGATATTTATCCAAATAAAAACCTTTTTATATGAGTCAAATTTTTTTTATCATGGTTATGACTAAAGATATATCTAAATAAACTATGATATTTTAAAATATGTTTAATGATTAATTTGAATGTTATATTAAATAGACTTAAAATATGTTGCATGATTGAATATTAGATTATTCTTGAATTGAGACTTGAAATAAATACAAATTTGAAATGAGTTTGTCATCTCCTTGCACTTTGTGTAAAGAGTTAGACTCATCTGAATGTTGGAATTGAGATTGGTTGAGTTTTTGCTTGAAGATGTTTTAACATTTTAATGAGTTATTGTAATGACCTTGATGATGTTGAAGAAGTAACTTAAAATATGGGTTGCATGATTAAATGAATATTGTTGAATGATAGAATTTGAGCATATAACATTATAACAAGGGGATCATGCTTTTTCTTTCTAGTGATTTAAAAAAAAAATATTGATTATGAAAATTACATGTTTTATGATAAAGGAACAAAATGTTAGACTTAAATTTAATGCTTAAGATAAATCCTATGTATGCTTTTAAGAAACAATAATATATATCTTGATGATTTTCCTGCTTTTTGATTTTGATTGAAGATGTTTTATGTTTAATAAAACCATTCTTGATGATTTAATGATACATAGTAATCATGCTTAATGAGTTTATATTTCAAAATTATGCATGATGGATCTTTGTGATTTATGGCTTATTGATCTTTGCCGTAATGAAAGTTCTTTTTCGGTTTTAAATGATGATGTATATTTTTGTTTGGCTTAAAAGATAAAGGTATGCTTGTATGAAATAAAAAGGGAATATATTTTTCTTGAAAATTTCTCTATCTTATAAATTTTTCAAAAAGATATTAATGAATCGATTATGTTATTTTTCATGAATCTATTGAACTATGAAAGTGATTTTGATGATTTAAATTTGAATAAGTTTATATCCAAATCATGATATTGATTCCTTGATATTTATAAATTGAGATATATTATGAGTCAAGATTTTTAATTCTTTGTACTCCTACGATTCCTTTGGTAATTCACTGAAAAGGAGAAATATCCTAATAAACCATGATTTGCTACTTGGCATTTTGATAATTTATTACTTGAAGTTTTGTTATGTATTATTCCTTTTTTTTCTCTTCTTTCTTATTTACAATAATAAAAGGGAGAAAGGAAATCACTAGCATTTCAAGAGATCGATAAGTTTATTTATTTCATCTTGAATCTCTTGAAAGTGATTTTAATTATTTGAAACTAAATGAGTTTTTACCTATATCGTGATTTTGATTCCTCATAATTATAATTTGAAATAATAAATTTTATGAATCAAAATATCTTATTATATGTTCTCATATTATTTAAAAGGATATTTTTATATAAATCATGATCTTGATAACTTGAGATTTCTTACACATAAATCAAGATATTTTATTTGTCTCTCCTATGATTTGTCTCTTGATATTCACAATTTATCTTCATGAATTGTATATCTCATCAACATGTTAATTTTTCTTAATATATTTCATATGATGATTTGAAAAATGATGGAATGGGAAAAAAAATTGCACTATTGTAATCATCCCTTCTTTTTGACAATGACAAAGGGGGAGCAAAACTTGCTAGCTTGCTCATCTCAAAAGAGAAGTAAGAAGTGCTATCTTGCAAATCTCAAGAGAAACAAAAATTTTGCTTAACCTCACATTCTAAGAAAAAAAAACATGCTAAAAGAAGTAATACTTGCCAAACTTGTTAGCTTGCATTATGTAAAATTACTAGCTTGAACATTGCAAAGGAAGCAAAAATTTGCTAGCTTGCACTTCTCAAAAGAGAAGAAAGAACTCACTAGCTTGCATGTTCTAAAGTGATGAAAAATTTGCTAAGATTGCTAAGCTTTCATATCTCAAAAACTTACTAATTGCACTTCTCCTTTTTGTTGATGACAAAGGAGGAGAAGGTATGATAATGTGAAATCATGTATGATGATCATGCATATAATGATGATTTTGAAAATATACATGATGATTTGGAATAATGCATGCAATACTCATGATTTTATTATGATGATATGATGTATTGCATATGATATGATTAAAATAGTTTCACCTTGGACTTTTAAGCTCATCTTAATATTCTTTTTGACATTTATTAAGAGCTCTTCTTAATAATATAATGCTTTCACAATTCCTCCCTAGTTTCTCTCCTTATTTTTCACAAAGGGGATGAAAATTCTTTAATGCACATTCTATTTTACTAAGGGGGAGTAATGCCATCATGTGCTTTGAAATTGTTAGCTATACATTTCACCTTTTTGTTGATGACAAAGAGGGAGAAATGGACATTGATGACATATGAATATTGATGCACATACTTGGATATTGATGCATAATTTATTTGCATGGAATATTGATTGCCTCAAGATACTTGAATTCAAGAGTGGTTCGTTCTCTTGAATTTAAGTTTTCCTTATTTAAAGTATGACATGGATATAGGGGGAGTAAAGTTTAACTCCCGTCATCAATTAACTATCATCATAAAAAAGGGGGAGATTGTTGAATATCAGATTTTGATGATGAAATAAATTGATGGGTTATTGATCTAACAAGGTTATTAGAGTTGATTGATGCAGGATTAACTACAACAGATTATAATTAGAGGATTGATCAAAGTCAAGTCCAAGCATCGGGCTAGAGTGAGGACGATGTAGTTGGGAACTCGCCTGGAGTGTGTTAGGAGTTTGTTGAGGGTATCGGGAGTTTGCTAGGATGGCGTAAGGGAGTTCACCGAAAGAAGACCAAGACTTGTCGGAAGATTATCGGGGATAGTAGAAAAGCTTACCGGGAGTTGGAAAGGTTTTTAAGCGGATTTGTTGATCATAATTGTAATTAATTAAGTCATAATTAGCATAATTAGGGTTTAACCACGATGGTGAAAAAGAGTTACAGACTAGACATAGACCCAAGATCAAGCTTAGGTATCGGGCCAAGGTTTGGATGATGTGGTGGGAGCTCGCCGGGAGTTCACTAGGACTTCGTCGAAGGCATCAGGAAGATTGCTAAGAACACGCTGGGGGGTCGCCAGCGGAAGACCGTGAGACTCACCGCAGGGAATGCTGGAGGTTGTTGGATTGCGGGAGTGAGGTCGTTAATTAAGCTTGGTGGTCATGTATTGTTGTAATCCTTAAAGTCATAGGTTAAGTTTAAGTTCGAATTGAGTGTGATTTAGAAAGAATCCAAATCAACTCAAAGAAGCAATCGGGTCCACTATGGGGTTGGATTGAGCTCAGGTTAAGCTCATTTAGTTGTCTAGAGAAGTGGTCAATTGATGGTTCAAGTCGGAATTAGAAAAGCGAAGGGAATCACTTTTTTGGGATTCACGATCGCTAAACCGATGGTTGTACCATTGCCGCTCAGGTTTTTGAGTGGCTGAACAGCCCAGGATGGTGGTTGTACCACCCGTACCTTAATTTCAGGGTTACTTTCAGCAGTTGCACCACTGGCGCCAGCGGGTGAACCGCTCATACTTGGATTTTTCGGACATGTTTGAATTTTAGCTCTAAATTTTGAAGCTATTTGAGGCCTATAAATACCTGATAGAACCCCAAATGGAGTACTATAGATTTTGATATTTGAGGGGGATCAACCCTTGGAACGCTATAGGGGTTCCTCCCTCATAGGGTCGACAAACAATGCTGAAATAGAATAGTTTCTTGCTTAATTGAAAGAGGAGGAGGCTACAAGCTTATATAGGGCTCAAAACCCTAACCCTAGGGGGTATTGCCTAAGTAAAATTACCTCCTTGCCCTTCCTATAGTCGTCCTGCCTTAATAGGGATGAGCGTTGACTTTGATGGCTCTAAAGCCGCCTATACCTACTAGAAACCCTAGTCGACCAGCCCAGTAAAGGGGGCGGTGGCCAGTAGGCCCTAAGGCCTCAAAATAAATCCTAGCCACACTTATTTATAGGATAGAGGTGACTAGGTGAGGTTTTATTATAAATCTCACAGTTTTTTATTGACTATTTCTAAGGTGATTAGGACTCAACCCTGTTGGAGTCCTATTAAGCCCGCCCTCTTTGAATCAGCCTTGTAGACTAAGGATCCATAAACTCTAGGAACCGAGTCTTTAGCTCCTCACAAGACTCCCACGCGGCATCTTCGGATGGTAAATTATTCCATTGCACATTACTTCAGTTGAGGGGCGTCAACAGTGCATCACAATCCTCCGATCAAGTATGACTTATGGTTGAGCTTGAATCTTGTCATCATTTGTAGTGCTCAGCAACTGGGTCTGGGCCGACTCATGCTCTCCCAGTTTAGGCTTCAAGCAGGATACATGGAAGACAAGATGAATCTTAGCATTTTCTGGTAGCTTTAATCCGTATGCCACGACCCCAATACGCTTCAAGATCTGATATGGTCCATAAAATCGAGGTGATAGCTTTATCGATGCTTTAGTGTTGATTGACAGCTATTTGTATGGTTGTAGGCGAAGGTAGACCCAATCTCCTATTGAAAATTTCTGCTAGCTTTGATGAGTGTCAGCTTGTTGCTTCATGTGGGCTTGGGCGACAGTTAAGTTGTTCTTCGGTAGCTAGAGAAGCTTGTCCCTGTCAATTAAGTTTTGATCGACCTAATATGTGTTGGCCGTACTAATTATATATTTAGGTATTACAGGGGACAGTTGGCCATTCAATGCCTCATAGAGGGTACATTTGATTGATGAATGATATGTTATATTGTACCACCATTTAGCCCAAGGAAGCCACTTTGTCCACTCTTTTAGTCGATCACTGGTGAAGCATCGTAGATAAGTCTTGAGGCATCTGTTCACCACTTCTATTTGGTCGTCCATCTGCGGATGATAGGCTATGCTCATTTTGAGTTGGGTGCCCTGTAGTTGAAATAATTTGGTCCAGAATTTGCTTATAGAAACATTGTCACGGTCACTCACAATTGACCTTGGCATCCCATACAGTTTAATAATATTTTCAATGAAGAGTTGAGCAATATTGGCAGTGATATAAGTGTATCTCACAGCACAAAAATGGGCGTATTTTGTTAAACGATCTACCACCATGAATATCATACTTTTACCTTGTGATAGTGGTAGCCCTTCAATGAAGTCCATGGAGATGTCAATCCATGCCTAGTCCGATATAGGTAATGGCTGCAGCTTTCTCGGACTTGCCACTGTTTCACCTGTTTGCTGTTGGCATATATCACATTTAGATACCTAATCACAAATAGATCATTTCATGCCTCTTCAAAAGAAGTTTGCTTCACACTCTTGTATGCTCTTAGAGATCCAGAGTGCCCTACTGAAGGTGAAGAGTGCATCTCATATAAAATAATTTTGATGCAAGGGGAAGAAGGAACAATCACAATTCAACTTTTGTAGCGTAGGTCCTTTGCATCCCAAGTGTAGTGGCCCATGGAACCCGGATCCTTCTCCAATTTCTCTATGATTTCTCGAGTCTCTGGGTCATTCTTTCATTCTTCCCTAATGCCTTCGAGGAAGTCAACGGAAGGAATGGAGATGGCTGAAATTTTGGCTTGCTCTGGCAGTCGAGATAGAGCTTCTGCAACAACATTCTCTTTTCCCTTTCAATGAATAATTTCATAATTAAAACCAAGAAGTTTTGTTACCCATCTTTGCTACTCCGGGGATGATATTTTCTACTCTAAAAAGTATTTAAGACTTCGGTGTTCAGTCATAATCTGAAAGTGCCGACCGATCAAGTAGGGTCTCCACTTTATGATGGCATGCACGATCACAAGCATTTCCTTGTCGTACATAGACATTTTATGGTGGGAGGGAGATAAGGCCTTGCTGGTATAGGTAAGAGGTTGGCTATCTTGCATTAGGACAGCTCCAATTCCAACTCCGGATGTGTTGGCCTCAATCATAAAGGGTCGACTGAAATCGGGTAGAGCTAGGATCAACGTCATTGTTATGGCTACCTTGAGTTGTTCGAAGGCCGTGGAAGCTTTGTCTGACCACTGGAAGAAGTCTTTCTTCAGTAAGGAAGTGAGTCAGGCACTAATTTTACTATAATCCTTCATAAACTTCTGATAGTAGCCTATAAGTCCAAGGAAGCCGTGCAACGATTTTACGTTCATAGGTCTCGGCTATCCCTGCATTGCTTCGATCTTTGTCGGGTCTATCGCTGCTCCATCCTTTGATATAGTGTGCCCTAGGTACTCCACTTTACACTGTAAGAAACTACATATTGATTATTTAACAGAAAGGGTATTCTCTTGAAGAATCATAAGAACAATTCATAAGTGCTGAAAATGTATATCAAGCGTGGGGCTGTAAATGAGGAAGTCATCAAAAAATACCAGCACAAAATGCGTAGAAACCTCCAAAAAATATCATTCATCGAGCTTTGAAAAGTAGAAGAAGTATTCATGAGTCCAAAGGGTATTATCAAAAATTCATAGTGGCCTTTATGTGTGCGGAATGCTATTTTTGGAACATCTTCAGTGCATACCTGAATCTGATAGTACCCGAAACAGAGATATAATTTAGTGAAGTCTCGTGCTCCTTTTAGTTCATCCAAGAGCTCATCCACTATTGGTATAGGATATTTATCTTTGACAGTGATGGTGTTCAAAGCCCGATTATCGATGCACATCTGCCACGTACAATCCTTCTTGCGCACTAGCAACACCGGCGAGGAGTAGGGGCTGCAGCTTGGCCGAATTACTTCGATGTCAAGGATCTCCTTAACAATGTTCTCAATCTCATCCTTCTACAAGTGAGGATAGCGGTATGACTTTAAGTTTGTTGGAGGATTGCCCGGAAGTATAGGGATGCAGTGATCATGTTGCTGGGTAGGGGGAAGTCCATGCGGCTTTATGAAAACATCGGCGAATTCGTCCAGCAATAGGGCAAGCTTAGGATATGAGATTTGCATGTTCTTCTCCTCTGATGGCTACTAGATATGCATAAAAAACTTGTCATATGTCTTGTGCAAAACCTTCTCCATCCGCTATGTCGAAACGGTGGAGATATGGCTTCCATGCTTGAAGGTGACCTGTTTGCCTTTACAATAAAACTTCATAATTAACTTAGAGAAATTCCTGGAGATGTCACATAATATTATGAGCCATTTAATTCCAAGCACGGCTTCATAGTCGTCGATGGGTAGGTGGAAGAAGTCAGCTACAATCTTTTGGTCGTGTAGGAGCAATTTCACCCGCTAGCACCGTTGGTCGCACTTAAGGATCCGACCGTCGGTAACCTTTACATTGAACTTGTTGCAACCTTCAATTTGAAGCATCATACGTGCAGCAACCTTGCTGTCTAGCTGCCCATATCTATGAGAACGGTGATGGCTGTTTGAGAAGTCCTCCAACTTCCATCGTCTCCGGGTTGGAGTAGCCGGCCAACGTGTGCACTGTAAAGTCGACCGATTGGGGCTCTTCCTCTGTGGCTTCATCTTTACGTTTGAGGCTTTCTTTAGATGGTTCAATGTCCTCATCCTCTACTGGTTCTATCACAAGAAGAAGCCCCTTTTTGTAGTAATATTCGCGGCTCCAAGGTTCGTCGTAGTGCCAACACAATCCTTTAGCCGATCGCTCTTGAAGTTTGTCTCTTGTCAATTTTTTTAGTATAGGGGCTCGAATAGCAGTAGAGGGGGCTGAAGGCTTTGGCATTTCTGGTCGGGAAGTGACCCTCATCTTTCGGGCTTCGTGGTTCAATCGTTCCTCTTGTATTCGTGCGAAGGAGATAGCCGCCATAAGAGTGTACGTTGCCACGCCTTTACTTCTCCTCATATCTCTAGCTTTAAGCCTTCAATAAAAGTTCCTAGGAGTTGCTTTTCAGACAATCACAAGTTTGGTTAGATAATCGCTCAAACCTTGTTTGATACTCTTGTATTGTAGTGGTTTGCTGAATCTTCGCCAATTGTCCGTCAATATTTTCATAGGCGGTCGATCAAAAGCGATTCAATAATCCCTCCTTGAATTGCCACCAAGAGGGACTTTCATGGGTGTGCTCAAATCAATTGAACCACTGAATAGTGTCTCCTGCGAGATGGATGGCAACAATCTCTACCATGGCAGCATCGGCGATTCGGTAGAACAGAAAATAGTGCTCTGCGTGCGAGATCGATCCAATTGGGTTTCCATCTTCCCATCCAGGGAAGTCTACCCTCATGTGTGGATTACATGGATCAGTGATGGTGCAACCTCGCTCTTGGGAATCATCTTTCCGATCTGAGGTTTCTCCTTGCTGTGATTTCTTTGGGCTCGGTGGTCGGCCCATGCTGAATTCGGCGAAGAGGGATCAAATCTTCTCATCTATATGGTTCTTAAAGGTTCAAACTTAGCATTAATAGCCTCTTCAAATGCCATGGTATAGGCCTCTAAATCTTCGATGTTGAGATCTTTCTTCTATTGTTGGGTTAATGGCACGAGAATTTTTTTTTGGGGAGAAAAGGTGGCCGGTAGGGTAAGTGGATGGGTGGAGATGAAGGCTATAGTTAGGGCTAGTTTTGGAGGTTGATTGGGATCAGTTTAGGGTGTGATTTGGTAGAGTTCTTAGGTGCTGATGGTAGAGCTTAAAGATGAGAGGAAGAGAGTCCAAAAAAAGGAAAAGAGACAACAACCAAATCTGATAGAATTCGATGAAGAAAGTGCTGCGTACGTGTTATCATACTGAATAGAATTTGCATCAGAGAAATAATGAATTCTCGATGTAAATTCAGAAGGAAAATATGTAGAAATTTGTCAACAAATCCTCAGTTCAGATGTGGCCAATATCAGCAAATAGGTTTGACAAAATTTTTGGCAATGCAACGGTAGAAAAATAGGTGAAAAGATGGAAGGTAGATTCTTCATCGTAAAATTCCAACAACATACGAAGAGAAATTGTAGCCCAAAAAAGTCTGATTTTAGAAAGGATTTTTTTAGAGATCAATCTTAGATGAGAGCTAAGATGATCTATGAAATTATGAAAAGTTTTGGTCAAAATAAATGAGCAATAGTTTAGTTTTAAGAAGCAATAGTCGGTTGAAATGTTTATGCATCATTTTCCCTTCGCAACGATGATCACGTTTACGACGGTAGAATTTTACAACGAAAAAAATATGAAAAAACTTCTTCAACATGTAAGGCAAAGGATTGCAGTAATAAATATGCGCGGGGTGATGAAATTATACCAGATCTCTAGTTCAAACGCAGGGGGCAGCAACAGGTTGATTTAATTTACGACTTAGGGTGAAAGATAGAGGTGCATGTTGTAGCAATTATAAGAATTGCTTAGAAGGGTGGAGATGACAGAGATGGCAGTAGGGGCAACAGAAATGTAGTTATGATACCAGATGATAGAACCCCCGATGGAGCTTTATAGATTTTGATCTTTGAGGGGGATCAACCCTTGAAATGCTATAGGAGTTTCTCTCTCCTAGGGTCGACCAACAAGGCTGAAATAGAATAGATTTTTGCTTAATTGAAAGAGGAGGAGGCTATAAGCTTATATAGGGCTTAAAACCCTAATCATAGGTGGGTGCTGCCTAAGTAAAATTACCCCCTTACTCCTCCTATAGTCGTCCTGCCTTAATAGAGATGGGTGGTGGCTAAGATGGCACTATGGCCGTCTATACCAGCTAGAAACCCTGGCCAACTAGCCCAGTGAAGAGGGTGATGACCAGTAAGCCCTAAGGCCTCAAAATAAACCATAGCCATACTTTTTTATAGGATAGAGGTGACTAGGTGGAGTTTTATTACAAATCTCATAGAGTTTTTATTGACTACTTCTAGGGTGATTAGGACTCAACCCTGCTGGAGTCCTATCAATATCCCAAGTTTTCTTGTATTTGATACAACAATTTTAGACTAGAAATTCTGTGATAAATTATGTGTTAAAATTGTAAGAAAAAAAAAAAAAGGCAAGGGAGTGATCCAAGTGTTGTAATCTTATCTCCCTTGTAAGTTGAAAGATTGTAAGAGTTTGGTTTTCACCCATGGGAGATCGATAGTGAACACCGGTGTGCCTCTAGGAGGACTCGGGAAGTGGATGTAGGCCAAGGTTGAGGCCAAACCACTATAAGTTGTGAGTTCTCTTTGCTTATCTTGTTTACTTCTTTATATTGCTTCTAATTAGTTCATAGAAAAATACGATCTTCATCCTCATGATTTTTTAATCAGGTTCTTAATTGTTTTTAACAAAATAACAAAAGATACTTCCGATATTATTTACTTTTGAAAGCAAGGCTTCGAAATCAAGCATTTCCCCTACAACATTGTTTATCTTTTTATTCGGATTTGCTTGATCTTTCTTGAGTCGTCTTTAAGCAAGAAACTTAACATTTCTCTATAAGATTGAATTACTCACTTGAACAAAAACTTTTACTTAAAAGATCAATTTACACTTGCACTAATTCACCCCCGCCCCCCCCTTTTAGTGTTAGTTGATCCTAACAATTGGTATTAGATAAAATCTTACTCTTTGGACTAAACATCCACTTGAGTAAATGCTTTGTTTGCAATGAATGAGGGTCAATGCATCATAAGTCCTCATATGTTCAATGGGACGCACTACACATCTTGGAAAATTCAAGTGTTTATCTTTTTGATTTTGATAGATTTTGATTTGTAGTGTATTATTGAAAAAGATTTTCAAAAATCATTCAATCCAATAAATGATTGGAATGATTATGAAAAATAAATGTTTTCTTTAAATGTCAAGGCTATGAATGCCTTGTATTGTGCTTTAGACAAAAATAAATTTGATTGAATTTCCTCTTATGATTCGACTTTCGATATTTGGCATACATTGAAAATCACATATGTAAGCACAATTAATCTAAAAGAATCATTAAGTAAAATATCTTACAAAAATGAACAAGAAGAATACCTTCCTAAGAATTTGACATTGAGAACCCTAAAACACCTTCTAAAGAACCGAAATAAATTGGAACTAAAGAGAACATATGACTCCTCGAGTGATATGAACATTGAACCTTTGACACATGAACCAAATAAATTAATCAACATGAACTATAAAAATAATCTAAAGATGGATAAAACCTCTTGCTATAAATGCAAGAAGATGAGGAGCTGCAAAGATGAAGTGCACAACTAAGAAGTAGAGAATCTCGCACTTATGACGATCCAAGACGAAGTTAGTAATTCATTAAGTATTTTTTTTACCGAGTTATTAAATATGTTTCATGATTTGTTTGATGAAATTAGAAAAATAAGTAATTCTTATAAGTCATTTAAAAATGAACATGATTTATTAGTTGATAGATTTGATAAAATGCATGATTCATTAGTATCACATAATCTTTGTTCTAATTGTGAAAAGCTAGAAAATGTTAAAGAAGAAAATATCATGCTTAAGACAACATTAGAAAATTTTAAAATTAGAAACAAATCCCTATATGACAATTGCCAAAAAGGGTCATATTAATAGAAGAAATGACATAGGCTTTGTTGATAACATTCAACAAAAGCCAACCATTTTTGTTAAAGGATCTACCTTAAATTTACCACCGAAAATCAAATATAATTTTTGTAAAAAATTAGGACATAAAGTAAATAAATATTTATTTGAAAAATATAGTCAATACCAATTAGTTTGGGTTCCCAAGAGAACAACAAACAACCAAAAACCAATAGAAAGAAAAGATAAAAGTTTTGCATGAAGGATCCAATGTAAAATGGGCACCTAAATCTTTTTTATATTTGTCTCCTAACAAGGCTAGGAGCGCTAAATAATGTTTTAGATGCTCAAGAGATATAAATTAAGATCTAAGAAGCTCATTAGCCTAAATACTAACAAGATAAATTATTAAAAATAAAAATAAATATTCATTATGATGGTGCCTAACCCTTTTGTTGCATGCTAAAATTAGAAAGAAGAAAGATTAGCTATCTTTATTGAAAAATTATGAACATGAAAGAGAGATTTTGATGTTGATTAATGTATTAATTTATTTGCTTGTATTGTATATGTTGTCTTTAGATTAAATGACCAAATATGAATTTAAACTTAAAAGTCATATATAAAATTATTTTTATTTAAAAGAAAAACTTCTTGATAAAATGATAAAATCTTCCAACACAAAAAAAAATTATTAGATTTTGGTTGAATAATATCTCGTAATAATGACTCCACTTGAAAGTGATTTACTCATTTGGATTTATCATATCATAACCTTGATTGATAATGCATAGTTAAAGTATACTAGTATGGAAATGAACTAGAACTAAGGAACTTTAGTTATTGTTAATGATAAATATTTATGTTGAAATTTATGAACATGAGTTTTTGTTAATGATATATTAGTTTATATGATTTGAAAGGTATTATATATATATATATATATATATATATATATATAGAACAATCCTCTTGACTTTCAAAGATATTTATCCAAACAAAAACCTTTTATATGAGTCTAAAGTTTTTTTATCATGAATATGACTAAAGATTTTTCTAAATAAACTATGAGCTTTTAAAATACGTTTAATGATTGATTTGAATGTTATATTGGATGGATTTGAAATATATTGCATGATTGAATATTAGATCATTCTGGAATTAAGACTTGAAATAAATAAAAATTTGAAATAAGTTTGTCAACTCCTTGCATCCTTGCACTATATGTAAAGAATTAGACTCATCTAAATATTGGAATTGAGATTGGTTAAGTTTTTGCTTGAAGATGTTTTAACATTTTGATGAGTTCTCTTTGCTTATCTTGTTTACTTCTTTATATTGCTTCTTTCATAGAAAATATGATCTTCATCCTCACGATTTTTTAATCAGGTTCTTATTTGTTTTCAACAAAATACCAAAAGAGGCTTTCAACATTATTTACTTTTGAAAGTAAGACTTCTAAATCAAGCATTTCCCTTATAACGTTGCTTATCTTTTTATTCGGATTTGCTTGTTTTTTCTTGAGTCGTCTTTAAGCAAGAAGCTTAGTATTTCTCTATAAGATTGAATTACTCACTTGAACAAAAAGCTTTCGATTTCTTATCTTGCTTCAAGCGAAAAGTTTTTATTAAAAAATTAATTTACACTTGCACTAGTTCACCCCCTCCCCCCCTCTTAGTGTCAATTGATCCTAACACCATGCACTCAGTGTAGAAGGCCGAGGGTTGCACCTAACCTGAGCCTCTACGTTCCCCAAAGCTATGCACTCGATGTAAAAAGGCCGAGGTGTGCGCCTAGGTTGAGCATTCACGCTTCCTCTAGTTGTGCACTCGATGTAGAAGGTCGAGGGTTGCAGCTAGCCTGAGCATTGTGCTCTCTCTAGCTGTGCAGTCGACATGAAGACCTTGTTGAATCTTAGATTTTGATTATTAAATCAATTGATGGTTTATTAATCTAACATGTATGTTAGAGATGATTAATGTAGGATTAACTACGACAGAGAAAGAAAATTACAATTAGATGTTGGGCCAGAGTCAAGTTCGGGCGTCGGGTCGAGGTTCAGACGATGCAATGAGAACTCACCAAGAGACTCGCCGAAAGCTTGCTGAAGGTATCAGAAGCTTGTGGGAGTTCATCGGGAGCTCGCCGAAGGGATTAAAGGCTTGCCGGGAGTTCGTCAGAAGTTTGCCGAATGTATCATAAGCTTATTAAGAGTTTGTCGGAAGCTTGTTGGAAGCTTGTCGAAGGTGATCAGGAGCTTTCTAGGATGGCGCCGGGAGTTCGTTGGAAGAAGACCAAGAGACTCGCTGGAAGATTGTCTGGGGTTGCTAAAAAGCTTGCCGGGAGTCAGGAGGGTCTTGATTGGACCTGATGGTCACATGATTGTAATTGATTAAGTCGTAGTTAGCATCGGTTTGGGTTTGAGTTCTACTTGAGTAAGATTTGGAAGGAATCCAAATTAACTCAAGTGAGGCAAACCAGATCCACTATGGGGATGGATTGAGCTCAGGTTGAGCTCAATTGGTTGACCTGGAAAGGGGTCAATATGAGGTATGAGTCAGATACGCAAAAGTATAGAAAAAAGGGCTTTTGTGAGATTTTTGGCAGTAGTACCGCCCATGCCGACGGTGGTAGTACCGTCGTAGCCCTATTTTCAGGCAGTTGACGATGGTAGTACTATCGGTGCCGGTGGTAGTACCGCTCATACTCAGAATTTACAGAAAGGTTTAAATTTTTTTCTTCATTTCTGAATCCAATTGGGGTTTAAAAATACCCCAATTTTCTTGCATTTAACACAACACTTTGGGTTAGAAATTTTATAAAAAATAGTGTGCTAAAATTGTAATAAAAGGAAAAGGGACAAGGGAGTGAGGAGAAGTGTACTTGTAAAGTCTCCCTTGTGAGTTTGTAAGGTTCATCTCCTAAGCATGTGAAAAGGAGAGAGGAAGGTGTAAAAGTTTGATCTTTACCCAAATAAGATTGATAGTGGATGCCGGTGGACCTAGGAGAAGAGGACTCTGGAGTGGACGTAGGCCAGGTTGAGGCTGAACCACCAAAATTATGAGTGTTCCTTGCTTTACTTGCTACTTTTTATTGCTCTCAATCAGTTTTCAATGAAATATACAAAGGATCTTTCGATTTTCTTTCTTCACTTTTCGTGAGCAAGGTCCTAGAATCGTGCACTTTCACTCTAGAAGCTTGTTGGTAGTTCGCCGACAACTTACCGAAGGTGATCGGGAGCTTGCTAGGATGGCGTCTGGAGTTCACCAGAAGAAGACCAAGAGACTCATCGGAAGATCGTCGGGGGTTATCGAAAAGGTTGTCGAGAGTTAGGAGGGTCTTGATTGGACTTGATAGTCACATAATTGTAATTGATTAAGTTGTAGTTAGCATCGATTTGGGTTTAAGTTCTACTTGAATTAGATTTGGAAGGAATCTAAATTAACTCAAGTGAGGCAAACCACGTCCACATTTGGGTTTGGATTGAGCTCAAGTTGAGCTCAATTGGTTGATCTGGAAAGGGGTCGTCAACATGAGGTACGAGTTGTGTATGAAAAAGTATTAAAAAAGGGGCATTTACGAGATTCTCGATGGTAGTATCGCCAGTTGGCAGTAGTGGTACCACCCAGGTGATAGTAGTACCATTATAACCTTATTTTCGGGCGGTTGACATTGGCAGTACTATCGGTGTCGATAGTAGTACCTCCTGTACGTAGAATTGACAAAAAGTTTAAATTTTTGGCTCTATTTCTAAAGCCAATCGAGGTTTATAAACACCCTAAAATTTCTTACAGTTAGAACAACACTTTGGGCTAGAAATTATGTGAAAAATAGGATGCTAAAATTTTAAGAAAAAGAGAAGGGGCAAGGGAGTGAGAAGTGTATTCTTTTAAGGCCTCCCTTGTGAGTTTATAAGGGTCATCTCCTAAGTATATGAAAAAAAAAGAGGAAGGTGTAAGGATTTGATTTTCACCCAAAGAAAATTGATAGTGGACGCTAGTGGACCTAGGAGAAGAGGACTCGGGAGTGGACATAGGTCAGGTTGAGGTCGAACCACTATAATTGTGAGTGTTTCTTACTTGCTTTACTTGCTACTTTCTATTGCTCTCAATCAGTTTATAGTTAAATATGAGCTTCAATCTGTCGAGTTCTCTTAAATCGATTTCTTGAATGTTTTCAGTGAAATACACAAAGGAACTTCCGATTTTCTTTCTTCAATTTTCGTTAGCAAGGTCCTAGAATCGTGCACTTTCACTCTTGCACTAATTCCCTCCCCCCATGTTAGTGTCAATTGATCATAACAATTGGTATTAGGCCATGTGTTACTCATTTGACTAAAAATCCAAGTGAGTAAATGACTTCATTTGGCAAGAATGAGGGACATTCTATTGCACGTCCGCCCATATTCAATGGGACGAATTACACATATTGGAAAATAAGGATGCGTATATTCTTGATTTCTATGGATTTTGATTTGTGGCACATTGTAGAGAATAGTTATGAATAATCTTTCAAACCAATGAACGAATGAAATGATTTGGAAAGAAAGAATTTTTCGTTAAATGCAAAGGGCAATGAATGCCTTATTTCGTTCAATTGATAAGAATAAAATTGATCAGATTTCCTTTTGTGATTCGACTTTTGAGATTTAGCATATATTAGAATTGACATATAAAATCACACTTAATCTAAATGAATCATTAAATGAAATGTCTTACAAAAATGAATAATAAGAATACCTTCCAAAGAACAGGAAGGATTTAACATTGAAAACTCAAGAATACCTTCCAAAGAATAAGAAGGAATTTGAACTGAGAAGAACATATGACTCCTCGAGTGAAATCTCGAGTGATGAGAACCTTGAACCTTTGATAAATGAATCAGATAAATTAATGAATAAAAAACTATAAAAATAAATATAAATTGGACAAAATCTCTTGTTATGAACGCAAGAAGTCGAGGCCCTCCGAAGATGAAGTGCACAACCATGAAGTAGAGAATTTCGTGCTTATGGTAAACCACGATGAGGTAAGTAACACAACTGAGAGTTCTTTTACTTGTAATGAGTTATTAAGTTCTTTTCATGAGCTTTATGATGATTTAGAATGATTAGCAAATCCTATACACTACTTAAAAAGGAGCATCCATCACTAGTTAGTAAACTTGAAGAAATGCATGAAGTAGCACCATCACACAATTCATGTACTAAACATGAAACCTTGAATGATGCATTGACATTACGTTTTTTTTCTTCTAAGTGTGAGCCACTATAGGTAATTAAACAAGAAAATGACATATTATAACAAACTCTAAAAAAGCCTAAGATAGACAATAAGTCTCTTAACATAGTCCATGTTGATAAGGGTTATGTTCATAAGGAAGGTATTGGCATTATGAGCAATACTCATCAAAAGCCAACTACCTTTATTAGAAGATCCACATTACATTCTTTGCTCGAAAATAGATAGAATTTTTATGGTAGATATAGACACTTTGCCTATAGGTGGTCATTTAGTAACTATAGTCTATATAAACTAATTTGGGTTCCTAAAGGAACCATAAATAACCTCAAGCCATTAGAGAAAATGAGAAGAACATTTAATGAGAGACCTAAACTCAAATGAGTACCTAAAACAAAACCTCACATCTTGTAGAGTTGTCTCATAACAATGGTATGAGCAAAAACAAATGGTATCTTGATAGTGGATACTCAAGCCATATGATTTTAGATCTAACTCACTTATCAAGCTCTCTAGCGAAAATGACAAAAATAAAAAATTATTTGAATCAAGATGATTGATACTAAATGATCTTTGTTTCGATTATAATAAATTTTTTATTAAAAATAGTCCATGATTACACAACTAATCTTGATAATGCACAACTAAAGCATGCTAGTACAAAAATGAATAATAAAAAAAAGGACTTTTTCAATGGAAAGTTATAATTTTATTTTTGATGATATCATTGGTTCAAAATCATTAGCTTGAATGTTGGTTTAAATGTAAAGGCTATTGGTAAATGGTCTAAATATTATATTATTATTAACTAAGTTTGTGGAATGATTGATTTAAATATTACATGATTTAAATGCTATCATAGTTGTATGGGTTGTATGATTAAATGATTGTTATTGAATGATTTTGAGCATAGAATAATATAGAAAAGGGAGAAAAAAATCATGCTTCATTTTCTAGTATTTTTGAAAAATTAAAAATATTTTAGAAATGAAAATGAAATAAGCATGATAACACATTTTACTAAGTCTAAAGAATTAGACTCACTTAAGAAAGAAAAATCATTGGAATTAAAATCAATCGAAGCTTTTGTTTAAAAATATTTTATTGTAATGATTTTGATTATTTGTTTTGGAAATAATACTTGGTTTTTTAGTTTTGAAATGTTTGAAAATATTTTACTTGGTTGAAAATATTTATTATGATCTTAATGTTTTCTTTTATAAATGAAACTCATTTTTTGATGACAATGCAAAAAGGCATTCTTGAAACAAATCATATGAAACAACTAAAAAGGAGGATACTTATTCTTGAAAATATCTTTATACTATCAATGCTTCAATAAGAGATAAAGTGACATCATTATCGTTGAATCTTTTAAACTACAAAATTGATTTGATGATTTAAACTGGAAAAAATTATTGTCCAAATTGTGATCTTAATATCTCAAAAATTACAACTTGAGATCTTCATATAAATCAAGATCATTTACCATGATTCTTATATTTTTAGAAAATTATCGAAATGAACTATGATCTTACTCGTTTATTTGTTCTCCTATGTCTCCTTTACAACTTACTAAAGAAAAGTTTTCATCCTAATCATGATCTAGACTTCTCAATATTTATAACTTGATATTTCTATATGAATCAAGATCCTTCTTATTATTTGATCTCCTAATATTCTATTTTGTCATCTAAGAGGAGATTTATTAAATTGAATCATGTCTTTTGAATGTATTTTGATGTTAATATCTTTCTTGACATGATTTATTTATGACTTTTTATAACTCATGAATGGTATAGCTTATCACCAAATTAATATCTCTTATATTTGTGATAAGTTAAAAATATATGAGATTTGTTTTACTATGAATATTTTCTTAATTTCTTGACTTGACATATTCTTTATAGGAATCACATTTAAATATCTATGATTTTTACTTTTTAATAAAATAGAGATTTATGATCTTAACAATTATAATTGAGATTTTTATAAAAATCATTCTTCTATTTTATTAAAAATATTTATTTAAATGAATTGGGTGTTTTAAGATTTATCTTGGATGAGTTAAGATTCTTTAATCCCCTAAGACTTATTTTTATTATTTACGAAAAAAAAGTGGGGAGTGATTTCTTAAAAGAAATCATGTCTTTGATAATTACGATTTGATCTTTTATCCTTAATGACATGATTCTTTCGTACTCATGGTTATATTTAGAATAATTATCAAAATTAAACCATTATATTTCTTTTTGACAATAAGATAAAAGGATGAGTCTAAATTATCAATATGATTAGAAGAAAGTTGGATATGATGAATCTTATAACATTGAATGAGGAACAATTGCTTAGAAGAAAATTTAGAATTCTAAATGCATGTGAAATGCATGATTTATAATTTGAGCTTAATTTACTATCATATTTTCTTTTAGAATTCATGACTTTTACAAACTGTGCTTCATATCAAAATTTATATGAGATGATCTTTAAAATACATGATTTGTTATATTTCAGATTTCTTGATTTACTATTATGTTTGAAATTTTAAATAAGATGAATGCATAAGTGGATCTTGGATTTCTCAGATTTTTGAGCTCATCTTTGAAATAATATTTTTAAAATTTACATTTATAAGATTAAGACTAAAAGCATTTTGTTGTAATATGATGTTTTTCAACCCCCTCCCTTTTATTTCTTTCTTATTCACAAAGAGGAAGAAATTTTTTTATGAGAAAATTATTTTCTTATCCTATTTTACTAAGGAGGAGCAATGAAGTACTAAACATTTAATCAATATCTATTTTGTATAAATTTAAAAAATTTGACATTTGATGAGTTTATGTATCTTGAAATTAATTGCTCATTATTCACCTCTTTTTGATGATGATAAAGGGGGAGAAATAGCTTATTGATGATACAAATATGAAAAATAATATATATATATAACAAAGGGGAAGAAAATAGCATTTCTTCTTAAAGAAGAAAATTTTCAAATTGATTGTATGACTAATGCATGAATTTTGAAATTCTTTGAATATTCTTAAAAATTTAATGTTTCATGATTTGATGGTTGAAATTAATGTTATATCATGTATCATTGATGATTTGATGATTTTTGAGATATTTGAAATTCATCATACATCATTTTAGAATTTGATAAATGGATGTTATGATACTTGAATTTTGGTTCTCTTGAATTTAAGTTTTTCTTATTTGAATTATGACATGGATTTAGGGAGAGTAAAGTTTAACTCCTGTCATCAATTGATTGTCATCATAAAAACGAAGGAGATTGTTGACTCTCAATTTTTGATTAAGAAATTAATTGATGGTTTGTTAATCTAACATATGTGTTAGAGATTATTGATACAGGATTAACTACGATAGAGAAAGAAAATTACAATAAGATGTTAGGCTAGAGTCAAGTTCGGGCATCGGGCCGGGTTTTGGATGATGCAATGGGAACTCGCTAGAAGCTTGCCTAAGGTATCGGAAGCCTGCCGGGAGTTTATCAGTAGCTCGTCAAGGGGATCAGAGGCTTCCCGGGAGTTCGTCATAAGCTTGCCGAAGGTGATCGGGAGCTTACCAAGATTGCGTCAGGAGTTCACCGAAAGAAGATCAAGAGACTCTCCGGAAGATCATCGGGGGTTGTCGAAAAGCTTGCCGGGAGTTAGAAGGGTCTTGATTGGACTTGATGGTCACATGATTGTAATTGATTAAGTCGTAGTTAGCATCGATTTGGGTTTTAGTTCTACTTAAGTTAGATTTGGAAGGAATCTAAATTAACTTAAGTGAGGCAAACCGGAGCTACTATGGGGATGGATTGAGCTCAGGTTGAGCTCAATTGGTTGACCTGGAAAGTGGTCAACAGGAGGTATGAGTCGGGTATGCAAAAGTATGAAAAAATGGGCTTTTATGGGATTCTTGGTGATAGTACCGTCAGTGGGTGATGGTGGTACCACCCAGGCCGACGACGATAGTACTGTCGTAGTCTTGTTTTCAAGCGGTTGACGACGGTAGTACCGCCTGTACATAGAATTTACAGAAAGGTACTAATTTTTTGCTCCATTTCTGAAGTCAATTGGGGTCTATAAATGCCATAAGATTTCTTACATTTAAGACAACACTTTGGGCTAGAAATTCTATAAAAAATAGTGTGCTAAAATTATAAGAAAAAGAGAAGGGCATGGGAGTAACAAGAAGTGTATTCTTGTAAAGTCTCCCTTGGTTCATCTCCTAAGTCTGTGAAAAGAAGAGAGGAAGGTGTAAGGGTTTGATCTTCACCCAAAGAAGATTGATAGTGGGCGCTGGTGGACCTCGGAGAAGAGGACTCGGGAGTGGACATAGGCTAGGTTGAGGCTGAAGCACTATAATTGTGAATGTTCCTTACTTGCTACTTTCTATTGCTCTCAATCAATTTATAGTTAGATACAAGCTTCAATCTATCGACTTCTCTTAAATCGGTTTCTTGATTGTTTTCAACGAAATACACACAGGAGCTTCTGATTTTCTTTCTTCACTTTTCGTTAGCGAGGTCCTAGAATCATGCACTTTCACTCTTGCATTAATTCACCGCCCCCCCCCCCCCCCCCCCCCCCCTCCCTTCTCTCTCTCTCTCTTAGTTCCAATTGATCCTAATATACCTAAGGGTCATACCTCGGATTAGTAAGAGTTAAAAAAAACTCACTCCCAAGCCAAACGCCTTGGCTTGAAACTCCAAAGGTAGTACTTAGGTCGAGCCTTCGCACTCTCCCTAGTTGTACACTCGGTATGAAGACCTCGAGATCAGCACACTCCCGATACCCTAGCCAACGAATCCTCATCAGAGCACCAACGCTATAGTGCACCCTCTAGAGAAAGACCTTGGAGGACACCCTTTCGTTGGGGGGACAAATGACATGGATAAATTTGGCACCCTCTTGCTCCCTCCACCACGTGACCCAAAAGATAACAAAAGCATGGGAACATCACTCATTAATGATAGCATGCCCCTGCCTCTTCACCTCCTGGCTGTCATCTCAAGTCATGACTTTATGACTGATAGCACTCTACATTAATAACTAATATCAAGCCTCACTCATTAGCTTCTCTGTCGCACAAACACTATATCATCATTGCCTCTTGAAGAGACATAATAAGGCACAAAAATGGTGCATAGTATAATCCATGATGTTTAGAATCATATGAAGCAACACTAGCTAGTAAGGATACAACTCCATAGTATAGGGCTAGAACAGTCACCCTAGATTGGACGAACCACTCGCCTAAAATATCAGTGGATGCCAACAACATACCAACTCCAGATGAGAGGTATAAAAACTATGCCCCAAGTAAGTAAAAAATGGGGGCGGCAAGAGTCTCTCTACTCTCTCATTTATACAGTTCACACTACTATCTTCCTCTCCCTTTGCCTTACACTGACTTAAGAATTAGAGGAATTGAGCCGAGAAGCCTCCTGATGCATACCTATTATGTAGGACCACTAGTGGCCAGGAGATAACATCGTGTCCAAAGATGGCCCAACAGCCAAGAGAGGACCTTACTGCCAAGTAGATCACAGTTCCTCTACCAAGCCTCACAACTCGAAGGCCAGATCGATCTTGATGAATTGTATCCCTCGTGGGCCTCCTATGTCGGTTCGCCATATCAACACTCACTTTCGGTAGTGAACCAATTCAATCGACTGGTGCTGACTCACTAGCTGATGGTACTCATGCACTATCACAATCTATCATCTCATCCTTCCTTTACTACCCTAAATCCTCTTCACAATAGTCAATGGTAATTGTGAATATGGTGTTAGGAGTTGAGCTGACCTAATTTTCATTTCCCATAGGGTTTGTCATAGTTGTGTTCTTTTGAGAATTCCTTTTCGTTATGTAGTTGATATTCTTAGTGTTCGTACTTATCGATCCATTTTGTATAGTAGTTATGATCGTCGGATCAAAGGATCCACTTTTAAGTTTGGTTGTGTTCCAGTTAATTTTAGCCCTAGTAACATTGCTCTAATTTTAAGGGATCCTAATAGCAGGGGAACTCATAGATATTAAAGCTACCACTTTAGATTAGCTTTTTGAGAAGTTCTTTAGAGACTAGCTTCCTAATAGACAAAATGTAAAAATTTGGATATTTAGGTTGGTTTTTAGTGGTGTTGATGTCAACGTTGCCGATTTTTGTTGGTTATATATTTTGCATAATTTATTTGTCAAACCAAATATGCATTACCTCCTGCATTACTATCTTATGTTGATGATTTGGATTCATTAACTAAATATAATTATGTAATGATTTTTCGTTCTTACATAGACATTAAGATTTTGACTATTGATGCTTGTATAAAGAAGGTAAAACTTGAAGGTAGCTTACCATTACAGGTAATAATGGTAAGCTAAATCTCAATTTTTTTACATACATATATATATATATATATATATTCTGAATATTCTTTAATTTTTTTTACAATTTTGGTAATACTAGCATGTCAATTTGTTTACGCCATTCTAGTATTCCGATCATCCTCGCCTTTGAAAATAGCGTCGAGTGAGCATGAACAAATAGAATATTATTGGCTTAAGGTTATGGTCGATAACTAAAGACAAATAAATATTTATTTATAAATAATCATTAGAGATATGAAGATGTTTTGAATTTATATATGTTTGTTATGCAGGTACCTCAAATGCTCACTCCAACTCCTTTTGAGACCAACTCACTTGATAATATTAACGAGATATAATAGTTTAATATTTATCTTTTATCAATTTAAATTATATTATTCTATTTAATATATTAATTACTTTGTAGGATATATATGTGCAATCTAGATAAGAATGCACCAAGTGTCAAAACTTAAAAAAATTAAAAATTATATAAAATATTCAAATATTATAATAGACTTGGGCATCTTGTGAAATGTAAGCCTCGACTACCATGATGATCCTTCTGAAGTCCGTTTTGCCACACCTATCATTCGAAAGGATTAATCAAGGGCTCGATCATCGTCACTTGATCAAGCAAAACTAATCTCCCTGTTGGCAGAAGTGATCCGAAAGCGACCAGGAAACGATCTCAACTACAAATGAACATAAAAGTTTGAGTTACTGCAGCATTGCTTAAAACATAGAAAGAACAATTGACACAGAAAGGAAAGTTTCAAAATAGGAAATTGCTTCAGAATACTTACACATATGGCCTATATATATATATATATATATATATATATATATATATATAGTATTAGAACTATTGTAGATTCTAAACTTGAGGTTTGATCTTTATAGGGGATCGACATCTTGGAAATCTATAAAGGTTCTCTCTTCCAAGGTATTCGGCACAATGGCTGAAGAAAAATTGATCTTATTTATGAGAAAAAGATTGTAGCTACAAGTATTTACATAAGATCTCAAAACCCTAACTTCTAATAGGACTCCTTTAATTAAACCAAGACTCATACTAAATCAAGACTCTAACTCCTACTTTTAACTCTTAACCAACCTAGAGAGGGTCCTATCTAAGTGAAACTCTTCCTCTCTCTAGCCCTAGCTGCCTCATCTCAACCTAGCCGACATTCCCTTATCAAGGTGGGTGGCCCATTGTGTTGATTACAAGCTCGACTTAGTTGACTTCGACCCGAACCCAACTCTAGTTCAGTCGAATCCTAACCAGGATTTAGAATATTTTATAATGGACCCAGATCTCCTCCTATCTGATCTAATGTCAGGTCTAGGCTAGCCAATAGAACCTAATCTAAGGAATCGACTCAATCAACTAGGACCCGACTCAGCTAGGTCCTAACAGACCCGCCCTTTTCGAATCAACCTTGTCCTCAAGGTTGAGCTCCATTTCTCTGGGTCTTGATTTGTAACTCCTCATAAGGCTCCCTCGTGGCCCTTGTAGTAGGTGCATCCTACTCCTGCGATCCAGCATCAACAATAGTGACTGGACGGTGATGTGTCACGATCTTGTGATCCCACATGATTATCAACTGAACCTGGGCCTCCTCATCAGCTTGGGTGTCAGTTGGATAGATCTGGGCTGAGTCATCCTCTTTAAACTTCCATTTGAGGTGGGATATATGGAGGATCAACTATATTTTTGATTTCGTGTACAAATCTAATCTCCAGGTTACAACCCCAATGTGATCCTCAATTTTTGCAAATTCTAAAGTAGTAGGGGGACCACTTCCTTAAGACTCGAACTTCCTGCTGGTGGGGCTGGAGATGAAGGGAAACTTGATCTTCAACAATAAACTTCTTCTACTCCAAAGTTTATCAGAAGGCCATTTCTTTTTTGCATGAGCTGCCATGTGGTTGATCTTTAGTAGTAGCCAGTCTTTTTTTTTAAATGGTGGTTCCCCTCAAGTATCATCTATGATAATGAGAGCCCGATCCGACATGAGCAGGGGCTGTAATTTTTTTGGGCTTAATTTTCTTTCGTGTCGTGAACCTATATCGAGCCAAACTTTAAATTCAGTAGCAACTAGTATTCCCTTGCATGTTAGAAGCCTTATGTGAAGTGTGGGGAAAGCCTCGGTATAGAATAGAGGTCGGTTATCTTGCATGAGGATGGCGCTGATCCCAACTCCCGATGCATCTGCTTCAATGATGAACATCTTATTGAAGTCGAGTAGTGTAGCACGAGTGTAGACATTATTGTTGCCTTAAGAGCATCAAAGGCAACAGAGGCTTTGTTTGACTACTAAAAAGCATCATTTTTCAACAATTATGTGAGGGGGGTGCTGATATTCCCATAGTCCTTGACGAATTTATGGTAGTAGCCTGTTAGTCCAAGAAAATCGCGTAGCGATTTTATGTTCTTAGGTGTCTGCCAGCTTTGTATTGCCTCAATCTTTGAAGGATCTACCATTGCGTCTTCCTCTGAGATGATATGCCCAAGATACTCCACCTTCTGTTGACGAAAGCTCCATTTTAATTATTTGACAAAAAGAGTATGCTCTCGAAGGATTGCCAAAACAAGTCGTAAGTGGTGGAGATGACTTTCAAGTGAAGGACTGTAAATAAGGATGTCGTCGAAGGAAACCAGTACAAACTTACGAAGATAACTCCGAAAAATATCATTCATGAGGCTTTGAAAGGTGGAGGGTGCATTAGTGAGACCAAAGGGCATTACCAAAAATTTGTAATGGTCATTGTGCATCTGAAAGATGATCTTCGATATGTCATCTTCGTGCACCCGAATTTGATGATATCTGGATCACAAGTCCAGCTCCATGAAAACTTATGCTCCCTTTAATTTATTAAGTAATTCATCCACCAAAGGAATATGATACTTGTCCTTAACCATTATGTCATTGAGAGCTCGGTAGTCTACACGCATTCGATATGTCCTGTCTTTTCTTCATAAAAGAAGCACTGGCGAAGAGTAGGAGCTACAACTTGGTCGAATGACCCCTGTTTCAAGCATCTCATGTACAATCCTCTCTATTTCAGCTTTCTGGAGTTATGGATAATGATATGGCTGAGTGTTTGTTGGTGGTTTGCCTGAGAGAATCAGAATCTTATGGTCGTGCCATTGGGTAAAGGGTAGGCTGCACGGTTCGACGAAGACGTTTGAAAATTTAGCAAACAATTAGAGAAGGTTTGGGTCTTCAATTTTTGTCGGCTCCCTCATAAGTTATTGCTGGAGTTGCATTAGGAAGTTGTTGCTCACTTTTTACAAAACTTTCTCCATTCGCTATATTGAAACTGTCGTCACGTCGCTCTCGCATTTCCCGCGTAGGATCACCTGCTTCCCCTTGCTAAGAAATTTCATAATTAACTTCAAAAAATTCTATGAAACATCACCTAACGTAGTCAGCCATTTGAAGCTAATATCGCCTCATAATCATCAAGTGGGAGGAGGAAGAAATCAGTAACTATTTCTTGGTCCTGCAACATCAACTTCACATGCGGGCATCCTCGATCACAATTCAAAATTTGACCATCAGCTACCTTAACATCAAACTTGTTGCAACCTTTAATATGAAGCATCATCCAAGCAGCAACCTTGTTGTTCATGAAGTTATTGATACTCTCGATATCGATGAGGATGGTGTGATTGGCTATTGTTTAAGTAGTCCTTCCACTTTTATTGTTTGCGGGTTCATGTAGCTGGCAAGAGCATGCATCATACAATCAGCCGACGGTGGTTCTTCCTCCGTGACCTCCTCCTCATGCTCATGGACCTCCTCCTCTGAATCGTCGAGGGGTTCAATCAGAAGAAAGCATCCCCTCTTATATTGGTGGTTGGGACTCCATGGTTCATCACAATGCCAACATAGGCCCTTTACCGATTTGTTGTGAAGTTTTTCTCTTGTCAATTTCTTTGGCTGCGAGGGACAACTGGGAGCATATGGTGTTGGAGGTTTATACGATGCTGGTCAAAGTATGGTTCTTGTCCTTCGAGCATCTTGGTTAAGTCACTCCTCTTGGATTCGGGCGAAGGAGATTGCGACCATCAAGGTGTAGGGTTGCCACGCTTTTACTTCTCCTCTTATTTTCGGCTTAAGTCCTTCAATGAATGTCCCTAATAATTGCTTCTCAGACCAATCATATGCTTGATTAGATAATCTCTCAAACCTGGTATGGTATTCTTGGATTATGGAGGTTTGTCGGATCTTCGCGAGTTGGCCATCGATGTTCTCATATTCGGACGATCCAAAGCGAATTAGCAGCCCACTCTTGAACTGCCTCCATGTCAGGACTCCTTGGGTGTACTCAAGCCAATTGTACCATTGTATCACATCTCTCTCAAGGTAGATGGTAGCGATGTCTACCATGGAAACCTCCGGTGTTCGGTGATAGCGGAAGTAGAGTTCTGCGTGTGAAAGCCATCCCGTTTGATCTCCTTCTTCTCATCGAGGGAAGTCCACCCTAATACATGGCTACATCAAATCAGTGGCTTTTTCTTCATTCTTAGTAAACCTCTCTGAACTTTCACCTTTCTACAATTTTGTCGGGCTTGGAGATTGGCCAATTCTGAATTTTATAAAGAAAGCGCGCAATTTATCCTCCATGCGCGATTCAAACACCTCCAACTTGGCATCGATCAAATCTTCGGATGCCATTGTGTATATCTCCAAATCTGAGATGTTACGATCTTTCTTCTATTGATGGGTCAAGGGCATAGGTCGGTGGAAGATTTGGTGGCTATGGAAGATAAAGATCAGTGGTGGAGGGTTGCGGCTGCGGTAGACCATTGTTTGGGCTACGGTTTTGGCTACGATTTGGGTTGGCTATGGATTTTGGAAATAGGGTATGGCGGCTGTATCTTAAGGCCAGAGAGGTGCCTTAAAGATGATATAGTTGGAGGCAGCAAATTCAGTAGGATCTAGTGGTTTACGAGAAGAAGAACAACAAAAGGTATAGCGGCAAAATTTTTCATCAAAAATTTCAGCTGTTTGACAACGAAAATTCCAGCGATGTTTTGGAGTATTACGACAGTAAAAAACTCATGAGGATACTAACAAGAAAGAAAGAGTAGTGGCAGCAACAAATTTGGCATATCAATTGCGTATACAGCAAGAAACATTGAAAAGATGCATTTATCGATTTTTACATCTAAAGTTTCAACAGTTTGGATGTAAAAATTTCATCAGTTTATATCAAGAATTTTTATGTAGAACCCAAAGGAAATCCACTGATAAGAAGTGCTAAAGTCATCATAAAAATACGTAGAAGATATGGTAGCAAAATAGTGGCAGTAAGATCAAAGATAGGGCAGTAGTATGCGGTTAAAATTTGTAGCGTAACTTTCATCGTAAAGATGGTAACTTTGTAATGAAAAGTTTATGCAGTGTAATAGAGGAACACTTTTTTGGGTTTTGGGTTTAGGATAACTAAATTGCAGTAGTAGTAAAGTATATTACCATAACCTGATGCAATTCATATGGAAACAGCGGTGGGATCTGTCGCTGTGGTGATAACGACGAAGTCAACGATGATCATAGCAATTGCGAGAATTGCTTGGGAGGATGGTGAGCAGCTAGATGGCACCAGTGAGGGTGGAAGAGTAGCGAGGTGCCAAGAACGCGGCTCTGATAACAAGTGTTAGAACCCTTATAAATTCTAAGCTTGGGATTTGATCTCTATGTGGGATCGACCTCCTGGAACTCTATAGGGGTTCCCTACTCCAAGATATTTGTCACAATGACTGAAGAAATATTGATCTTATTCATGATAAAAAGGTTGTGGCTATAAGTGTTTATATAGGGTCTCAAAACCCTAACTCCTAATAGGACTCATTCTTTAATTAATCCAAGACTCCTACTAAACCAAGACTCCAACTCCTACTTTAACTCTTAACCAACCTAGAGAGAGTCCTATCTAAGTGAAACTCCTCTCTCTAACTCTAGCCGCCTCCTCTCAACCTAGCCAACTTTCCCTCATTAAGATGGGCGGCCTATTGGGTTGATTATAAGCTTGACTTGGTTGACTTCGACCCGAACCCAACTCTGATTCCTAACCCGACTCTAGTTCAGTCGATTCCTAACCCTACTAGGATTTGGACTGATTTATTATAATGGACTCAAATCTCCTCCTAACTGATCTAATGTCAGGTCTAGACTGACTAACAGGGGCTAATTTAAAGACTTGACTCAATCGATTAGGACCCAACTCAGCTAGAGTCCTAACAAGATGTCCATGTATCTAAGCAGAAAACTAAGGACATTCATATGGAAAATAAAAAGATATTTTAGAAAACAAAATTTATTCGTGGAATAATAAAATTTTGTATTAAAATTCTTTTTAATGTAGAGTAGTGGTGCTTCCCTCTTACTTTTCTCTAACATTTTCAAGAATTTTTTTCAACCATATTACTCTAGAAGTAACTATATCAATTGCAATATACTGTGCTTCAGCTGATGTTCAGGCTATAGGATTTTTCTTCTTTAAAAGCCAAGAGGAAGCTTAAGATCGTATAGAGAAAACATATTCTGACATGCTTTTTATATCATTAATGCTTCCAACTTGTTATGCAACTTTACACCATGGCCAAGATGTCAGCAAAGCTTATTTCATTATGAGAGTGCAAGATCACCAACGTGGCCTTCCAACTAGAGGAGGCTAATTCGAGATTGTGTCAGGACATCATCCGCTTGGTTTTCCCTAGGTAGAGCTAGAGGTCATTCCCTTACTCGGGGTGTCGAGTTCCTACACATAGGTCAAAGTCAGGGGGGAGGGGATTTTCTGACTCGGCCCCTCCGATGCTTGAGTTAGTTTGAGATGGTGGAGGGACTGTTTTGAGTGTTCGAGGTCTAACCCCCATTACTTGGGTGACTTTTATACCTCTCGCTGAATGTCACCATACATGATTATATAATGGTCGTCGATGTATCAGGTGATCACCCGTATGTCCGGTAAGGGTGCGGTCGAGCTGTTTGATCCTGTGCTATGCAACGTCACTCAACGCTTCCCCAGTTGCTTAGTGCTTGGTAGCATCGCTTCATACAGCCTCGAGCGGTGCTAGAGTAGTAGGTCGTTGGCACAAATGACATGCGATTGTCCCATACGGATTCAGATTATCAAGTCGACACGGTGTGCCATGTCAACTCTAAACCCAAACCCCACCCCCAACCGCCCCCCCCCCGCCCCCCCCCCCCCCCAAAGGACTCGTGCCTTGAGTTCCTCATGGAGGGGTGTGAGGCACACGTCTTGGGGCTTTTGCTGGCTAGGTATGCGTTCCCATTAGGTTATTGGATTATTCGGTTGTAGTCCTTGCTCAGGCATTAGATTGGCTGAAGCGCGACTTAAACATTTGATTAGCCGCAAGGCGTAGCTCGGGAATAGGACTAGCCAAGGTATGACTCGGACATTGGATTGACTGTGAGGCATAGCTCGAGCATTTGACTAGCCGAGATGTAGCTCGAGCATTAGACGAGCCACAAGACATTGCTCAGGCATAGGACTGACCGAGGTATGACTCGGACATCGGATTGGCCGCAAGGTCTAGCTTGGGCATTTAATTTGTCGAGATGCAGTTCAGGCAATAAACTAGCCGTGAGGCATAGTTTGGGCATAGGGCTGGTCGAGGTATCACTCGGACATTAGACTGGCCACAAAGCATAGCTCGGACATTGGACTGGCCGAGACATCACTCAGGCACTGGACTGGTCGAATGCGACTCGGACACTAGACTGATTGAGACATGACTCAGACAGTAAATTGGTCGCGAGGCATAGGTTAGGCATTGGATTGGCCGAGGTATGACTCTGACATTAGATTGGCTGCTAGGTATAGCTCGGGCATTGGATTGGCAAAGATATTACTCGGGAATTAGACTGGCTAGAAGGCGTAGCTCGAGCATTGGACTGGTCGACATGCAACCCGGACATTGGACTGGCTTGAGACATCACTCGATTACTAGACTAAGCGAGATGCGACTCAGACACTAGACCGACTGAGACATTAGACTAGTTGCAAGGCATAGCTCGGCCAGTAGACTAGCCGCAGGGTGTAGCTTGGGCATAGGACTGGCCAAGATGCGACTCAGACATTAGATTGGTCATGAGGCATAGCTCGAGTATTAGATTGACTGAGGTATGACAAGAACACTAGACTGGCAGTGACATGACTCGGATATTAGACTAGTCGTGAGGCATAGCTCGGGCGTTGGACTGGCCGAGACGTAACTCGAACATTGGATTGGTCGAGACATCGCTCAGGCACTGGATTGGTCGAGATGCGGACATGTACCGGTCGAGACATGACTCAGACACTAGACTGATTGAGACATGACTCAAACATTAGACTGGCCACGAGGCGTAGCTCGGGCATTTGACTGGCTGAGATGCTACTCGGGATCATCGGAGGGGAGTTTCCTGATTTGGGTAGGGTCATGATTCCGATGAGATGCTTGGAGGCGGGAGGCTTTCTTTATGATCGGGAAGTTTAAATTGTGGCAGATGCTGACATGCTCTAGGCTCATTCAATGTTGATATTTTTGTGGCATCATGATGAGATGCTGCGTTGTCCCCTACTACGAAGCTTCATATGCAGGTGGGAAGTTTTAACTTTGGCAACCATTGATATAATATGGACTCGTTTAATGTAGGTCTTTTCGACATCGTGATGAAATGTTGCACTAACTTCCCCTTTGTCATGAATTTAGCTAGTTTTATCTAAGTCGTGTGACACCCTTATATGTTCATCTGCTAAGGTCAACCTCCCATAAACCTCCCTTAAGACCTACTAAAGAGAAAATGGGTTAGAGAAAATATTTCACTCAGGATCAACAAGCAATTTTTTCAATAATAGAGCCAATGCTAGCCATGAACTTCACAAGCATTAAACAGACATGCAACAAAGGGTCATGGTTCATTACATATCAAAAATCCTCACAAGTGCCCATATGACACAACTCTCATTTATAAGCCAAAAATGACCCACAAAAGCTAACCAAACTAGGGCTATCAAGCCTACTGTTAGCTTGTTATATGTTGTATAAAGCATGAACAAAAATCAAAAGACACAGACATACATGCACATTACATCAAACACCTTGTTTATATCTTTATCCATGACATTCTCCCTCATTTATTCCTTCGACGTCCTTATCAAAGTCATTGTAGACGTTATATCTCCTCGCTTTTGTTGAGTCTTTAATCTTCTGGTCTAGCTGGAACATGCCTCTTGGCTCCTAGCTACTCTTTGCTATTGTTGTTGAGTAGTTGAACTTTGATCCTCTATGTTGCTTCAACTCGCCAATGACAAACTCTGGTGTGGGATTGGCTGAGTTGTGTTAATCCTTGTTAATTCCTATGGATCCATATGATGAAGGAAAAAACCTTCCTTGTTATGTGTTAGTCTCTCAAACATCTCATACCACTTAGACTAGGTGGATGCTTATTGGAGCTGTAACGAACATCGCCTCATAAATTTTAAAGTTTTTTAGGTCTTTCATCTATAAAATTTGCCTATCGATTCTTTTTCACTTAGTTGTCACTTCTACATAGGTTCACATCACTTCCACTTTAGATTGATATTCTGTTAGGAAATAAAGCGGATAATCTACTCTTTGTAACACCGTTCACCAATTTGACAACTATTATTTTCCATTAGGTTTCTTCGAAGGGTCTTTGAATCTAAGCATAGCTCTTCTATTGGATAAATAAGAGAACTGGGGTACTCGATTTTGCTCATTCTCTTAAGAGTTGAGAAGATAAAGGTTACTTAACTTCGCTCACTTCCTCGAGGGTTGTACTTCATACATCAAGCTAGTTACTAGCTTTCACCCGCTTTGTGCTCACACTTCTGAAGCACTTGAAGTGTTTACACATCTTATTGGGAAACTACTCGAAAGCATCACACGTGCAATGGAAGAATGAAAATAAAATTAATTTTTTACGTTTATCATATCATCATGTAAAGATTGATGTGCGAAAAACCATAAAAATTAAAAATTACGATGTGTGAGATATTAATTACCTAGGGAGATCATATATCCCTAAAATTTTAGATCTAGATGGAGAGGATGAAGGAGGTTAAATGTCCTCCTCTCTAGCGGTATCCACATAATGGATCGTTGCAGCAATGCTCCTCCAATCACAACCCAAAAGCCCATAACTATTGCGCACCTTCTTGCAGCACTCGTGGAAGAAGATTTGTTATCTTCTTCGCTGCCCTCTCGTAGCAAGGAAGGGCTGGTCGACTGAGAAGATGAGGGAGGGAGGAGAATAGAAGGTGACAACCAAAGGTGTAGCCTATCACTATTGTGTCGCCCCTGCCTCCTATTTATATAGAGCCACTAAAAACCCTGATGGATCAGGATCATGCCTTAGTGGGTATTGAATCTCTATCCAATTGTTTACTTCTCTTCGATTATTAGATCTCTATCCAATAATCTTAATTAGCCTTTAATTGGGCCTCATGTGAGGAGCCTCTTAATGCTGAATCTCATCCAATGAGAACAGGGGCTAATTTGGATAACTCATATCAAAATCCTCTACTTGATGAAATTGTTGAATCTCATATTTTGATGATGACATCAATTTATGAGTGTTTAAATCTAATATGTGTGTTAGAGGAAGAATTACATGTCTAACTATGATAGGAGCAATAAAGTAATAACCAGATAATGGGACAAAATCAAGCTTGGGCATCAGGCCGGGTTCGGACAATGTAGTGGGACCTCATCGGGAGTTCGCTAGGAGATTCGCCGAAGGGATTAGGAAGCTCGCTGGGAACATGCCGGGATATCATCGGAAGAAGACCGGATGACTCATCGCAAGATTATTGGAAGCTGTCGGATTTACGAGAGTTAGGTCTTCGTTTAGCTTATTGGTCGTTAAGAGTTGTAATCATCAAGTCATAGTTAGGGATTGAGTCCTAATTGAGTTAGATTTAGACGAAATTCAAATCAACTCAATAAAGCAACCGGGTCTACTATAGGGTTTGGTTGAGCTCAGGTTGAGCTCAATCAATTTACCAAAGAATTGGTCAACATTAGGTTCAAGCCGGAATTTAAAAAGTGGAGGGAACCACCTTATTGGGGATTCCAACGGGTAAACCGCCGGTGAGTTATGGTTCAACCGGTGCCGCCCAGGATTTTGGGCAGCTATCAATGGTTGAACCCCCTAGGCTGGGTGGCTAAACCGCCTGTACCCAGGAATCTGGGCACTTTCGGTGGTTGACCCACCCAGGTCGACGGGTGAACCGCTTGTACCCTGATTTTTCGTGTAAGTTTGATTTTGGTTCCAAATTCTGAAGCCATTTGGGGCATATAAATATCTTAAGTTTTCTTGCATTTCATATAACAATTTTGGGGATTATATTCTGAGAAAATATTATGTGTGAATTATAAGAAAAAGAAAAGGGGTAAGGGAGTAATCCAAGTGTGTAATCTTGTCTACCTTAAAATGTTATAAGGGTTTGAACTTCATCCAAAGGAGATCAAAAATGGACGTCGATATACCTCAAGGAGGAGGACTCGGCAAGTGGGACGTAGGCCAAGGTTGAGGCCGAACCACTATAAATTATAAATGTTCCTTACTTGTTTCATTTACTACTTACAATTATCAGGTTCATAGTTATGTTCAACAAAATATCAAATGACGCTTCCGTTTTTGTTTACTCCTTGAAAGCAAGGTTCCAAATCAAGCACTTCCAAGAAACTTCACATTTTATTTTTGAATCATTCACTTGCTTTACTTGAACGAAAAGCTTTTGATTTTTTTTATTTTGCTTAAAGCAAAAAGTTTCATTAAAAAGAGAATTTACACTTGCACTAATTCACCCCCCCCCCCCCCTCTCTCTCCTCCTCCTATTAGTGCCAATTGATCCTAATAATTGGTATTAGAGCAAGGTTATTACTCATTGGATTAACACTCACTTGAGTAAATGGCTTGTTTTAGCATGAATGAGGGACATTCTATTTCACGTCTCACATGTTTAATGAGACGGATTACACATATTGGAAGACAATTATGTGTATCTTTCTTATCGCTTTGGACCTTGATTTATGAAATATTGTTGAGAATGGATTTGAAAAATCATTCAAGCCAATGAATGAGCTAAATGATTTAGAGAGGAAGATTTTTTTCTCTAAATGCAAAGGCTATGAATATCTTATTTTGTGCTTTTGATCAGAATGAGTTTAATCATATTTCTATTTATGAATTAGCTTTTGATATTTGGCACATACTAGAAATCACACATAAGGGGACTAGTAGAGTAAAAAAATCTAATTAGTACATAATTATGAGTTATTTTAAATAAAACCAAGTGAGTCCATTAGAGACATGTACACCCGTTTCACGGATGTCGTGAATGGCCTTAAAGCATTTAGAAAAGATTTTTTAAATTTTGAATTAGTTAGTAAAATTTTGATATTTTTACTTAAAGATTGGGATCCTAAAGTAACCGTTATTCAAGAGGCCAAAAACTTAAATAATTTACCTCTTAAAGAATTGATTGACTCTCTTATTATACATGAACTAAATTATAAAGCTCATGATGAGTTTGATGAACACCTTCTAAAGAACAGGAAGGATGTAGCACTTTAGACAACAAATGACTTCTCGAGTGAAACATCGAGTGATGAAGACCATGATATTACATTGTTATTAAAAAAATTTATAAATTTATAAATATATATATATATAAATAAAAAAGAATCGAAGAAGGATAATGTCATATACTATGAATGTAAAAAATTGGGACTTTTAAAAAATGAATGTCCTCATTTGAAGAAGAAGCTAACACATAAGAAGAAAGCACTTTCGGTCACTTAGGACAATTCAAGCTCTTCAGACGAAGAAGACCACTCCAAAAATGAAGTTGCTAACTATGCTCTAATGGCAATCGAAAATGAGATTAGTGATTCATTATGTGTTTCTTTTTTAAAATTATTAAGCATGTTTCATGATTTGTTTGATGAGTATAGAAAACATAGTAAATCTTTTATGTTGCTTAAGAATGATCATGAATTGTTAGTTAGTAGACTTGATAAAATACATAATTCATTAGTATGACATAACACATGTTCTAAATGTGATATGCTAGATAATGTTAAAGAAGAAAAAATTATGCTTAAGACAACATTAGAAAATTTTAAAATCAGGAACAAATCCCTAAATATGATCCTTGCCAATAAGGGTCATATTAATAGTAGAAATAACATAGGCTATGTTGGTAATGTTCAACAAAAGCCAACTATTTTTGTAAAATGACCTACATTAAATGTGCCACCAAAAATCAAGTGTAATTTTTGTGATAAATTAGGACATAAGGTAAACAAATGCCTATTTAGAAAATGTAGTTCACATCAACTTGCGTGGGTTCTCAAGGGAACTCTATATAACAACAAACAATTAGAAAAGACAGATAAATTTCTTTATGAAGGACCCAATGTAAAATGGGTACCTAAACCAAAAATATCTTTCTTGTAGGTTTGTCTCTAAACTAAAGCTAGGAGCACCAAATGGTATCTTGATAGTGGATGCTCAAGACATATGATCGGAGATCCATCTTATTTTTCTAAGCTCACTAGCTTAAGTGAAGGAGTTGTTACCTTCGGAGACAACAACAAGGGTAAAATCATTGGAAAAGGAATAATAGGCAACACATCGAACCTCTTGATTGAAGATGTATTGTTAGTTGATGACTTAAAACATAACTTATTTAGCATTAGTCAATTATGTGATAAAGGATATATGATTAAATTTTAATCTAATGCTTGCATAATTGAATTATCACATAAAAATAAATCATTGTTTGCTTTAAAAAACAATAATGTATACACCATAGATATTGAAAAATTTTATGATGAAACTTATTTTTTGGCTTTGAATGATGATGTTTGGATTTGACATAAAAGACTAAGTAACTAGTAAAAAACTTACCAAATCTTAAGTTTATCAAAGACAAAGTATATGACACTTGTCAATTAGGAAAACAAATAAATAATAGCCTTAAGTTGTAAAATCAAATAAGCACCTCTAGGCCACTTCAATTGATCCATATGGATTTATTTGGACCAATTGACATTACAAGTTTAGGTGATAGTAAATATGTATTTGTTATAGTGGATAGTTTTAGTAGATATACTTGGACCTATTTCATAACACATAAAAGTGATACATTCAAATATTTTATAAAAAAATTTAAAATGGAAAAAGATATATGATTTCTTCAATACGAAGTGATCACGGTGGAGAATTTTAAAATAATAATTTTCAAATTTTTTGTGATTCGAATGGGTATATCCATAATTTCTCTACTCCACGAAATCCACAACAAAATGGGGTAGTAGAAAGAAAAAATAGGAGCTTATAAGAAATGGCTAGAACAATGTTGAATAAACATAGTCTACCCAAATATTTGTGGATCGAAGTCGTTAATATGACATGCTATGTTTTAAATAGGATTATTATAAGACTATTACTTACTAAAACTCCTTATGAATTATGGAATGGTACAAAACTCAATATTTCTTATTTTAAAATATTTGGTTGCAAATATTTTATTTTAAATGAAAAAGATGCTTTAGGTAAATTTGATGCAAAATCTGATGAAGGCATTTTTCTATGTTATTGTAAGGACCCTAGCTAAGTCGGGTCCATCCATTCATGATTAAATTGAGTCAAGTCATGTTAGTCTATCTAGTCGGAGTCAGTTATGAGATGGGTAAGCCCAATCGAGTCAGTTATGAGTTGGTTGAAATTGGTTTTTATCTACAATTAGGATAGAGTCAGTTATTATTTTCAGTTAGAAGTTTATCAAGTTAGTTAAGAATCAAAGATTAGCGGGATTATTGGCAGAGTCCTATAAATAAGGTAGTAAATTTTTTCATGAAAATCAATCAACGAAGAAGTCTTAGTTTTAGCCAAAAGGCAAAAACGCTAGGAGGCAGATCTCCTCTAAGTGATCTAGGAGGCCCGATCCCCTCGAAGAGATCGTTTATCCCCTTTTTCATCTCCATCCTCTACGGTAGAACTCTAGGGTTCTATCATTTGGTATCAGAGCATCGATAGAAACCATTGGAGTTCTATCAATTGGTATCAGAGCAACGTTCCTCGGCACCTTTGCTGCTACCATTCATCATCCATATTGTCGTCATCATCGTTGTTATCATTCTTGCATCTACCACTTTATTACAATTTCAGCATCATTATCATCGCAGCAATAAAAGAGAGAGAGAGAGAGAGAGAGAGAGAGAAAGGAAAAAAGAAAAAAGAGAGAAGAAGAAAAGCAACGATGTCATGCTGCTCTTCCTTTCCTCCTTTCCTGTCGCAGCAGCCACATGCCCTCTGCCACTGTCCAGCCGCTTCCAGCCAGCCTTCACTCTTGCCTTCCTCTCCTCCCTCATATACCGCTAACCACCGCTTGCTACCGTAGCTACTTCCAGTTGGCCTTCTTTATTGCTGCCTGCCACTTTAACATCTGCCTCCCCGTCGCCACCTACCATCGCTTCATGTCGTCGCTGCCCTCTCCCTCAGTCACTTTTTCCTCTATCGTCCACCTATGTTCCTCTCCTCCCTACCATCGCCGATGGCCATCCCTACCATCTCCCTTCCTTCTCTCGCTACTCGCACCAAGTTGCGCCGCTGCTCCCCTGCTGCACCTGCCTTTTGCTCCCAGCCTCTGTCACCCACAGCAGTGACCGCTGCCCTCGTTTCCTCCTCTAGAAAATTACAACTGCAACCGCAGCCCTCGTCGGCCTATAGTCTCATTTGGCTTCATGCGAAACAACTCATAGTTATGCATCAAAAGATTAATTTTTGACTCTTTGACTCGACTAGCGCCTTCATGTGTAACTTCGAGTGTGTGCTAAATTTCATGCGCAGTTTCACATATAGAAACTCGATTAAATTTATTTTTATCAAGAGCGCAAAATAAAGAGTTCATCGCTTTAGCATTCAAAGAGAAAGTCTTCTTTTCCAAATCATTCCATTCATTCTTCGGTTTGTAAGACTTTTCAAAACCATTTTCAATAATTTACCATAATTTAAAATCCATAGAAAGTAGAAAAATTCTCATTCGAGTTTTCCAATAGGTGTAATCCGTCCCATTGAACATGGGAGGACAAGTGATAGAAAGTCCCTTTTGATTACCAACAAAAGCTATCTCTCTTGGATTTTAAGTCAAATAGAGAAAACATTGCTCTGATACCAATTGTTAGGATCAAAGTTGCACTAAGAGGAGGGGGGGGTGAATTAGTGCTTACAAAAATTTTACGTTGATTTAAATATTTACTCAATAAAAATTGTATCGAAAATGCGTTTAAGTGTAGAGATGTGTGTATGAGTGCAAGCAAAGGTAGTAGACAATTAAGCAATTAACATAAAGAGCAATGAAGAGGGAGCAAACTGATTTTATAGTGGTTCAGTCTTGTGACCTACATCCACTCCTGATTCCTCCTCCGTTGAGGTCAACTGCTTCCACTATAGATCTTTCTTCAATGGGTGAAGATCAACCACCCTCTTACAACTCTATTCTCCTTTTACAGGTTTAGGAGATAACCTTTACAAGTCTCTAAGCTCTCTCTTAAACGAAAAACTACACAAGATGAAATGAGGAGAAAGCTCTCAATTATAATAACGTTTTCATAAGGTTTTTGCTCTTGATTGCTTACCTTTTACCAGCAAGAATGAGTGAGATATTTATAGGCTCCAAATGGCTTCAAAAGGGGAGCCAAAAATCAAATTTTAAGTGTTCTTGAGATGCTAGTCTCGAACATTGTGTTATGGGCAGTTCAGTCACCTGACAGTCTGGGAGACTGTGTCCTGGGTGGTTCAACCGCCTGATAGTGAGAGACTTTGTCTGGGTGGTTTAGCCGCCTGACAATGGGAGACTATGTCTGGGCGGTTCAACTGCCCAGTCTAGGTGGTTCAACCGCCTGACACACCTTCGAAGATTATGTCATCTTGGAGACCGTGTCTTCGAAGATCGTGTCTCATCTGACCTTGGGTTACGACTTTTATAATAAGTCCAAATCAGCCACAATTAAGGCTTAATGATCTCTTAATCGAGTTAGTAAAACTAACTCTCATTACGATACTAACTACGACATTCAACGTACAATGTTCATTGTCCGATCGTCTCTTCGACGAACTCCCGGCATCTTTCCGATGAACCCCTGGCGAGCTCTCGATTTCTTTCAGCAAACTCCCAATGAACTTCCAGCATTCTTCCGGTGAACTTCCCGGCGAGTTCTCGATAACCTGTCAATAAACTCCCGACGAACTTCCTGGCAAACTTCTGGTGAGTTCTCGGTGAGCTCCTGACAACATCATCCGAACCTCGGCTGACCTCCGATACAACATCTGATTGTACTACCCTTTATTGGCACAGTTAATCCTGTATCATTTTCTATAACACACAAGTTAGATTATAAGACTCATCAATTGATTTCATTATCAAAATCCGAGATTCAACATGAATAAATATGAAAAATATAATCAAGGGTAAGACAAGGAGTTTCCTAGATGGGATGATGAAAACCCAATCGATTGGATCTCATGTGCTGAAATGTTTTTTCATTTTCATAGGACTCCGGAGGAATCCATGATAGAGATAGCTTCCATACAACTCGAAGGTGATGCGATCTAATGGTATGATTTATACAAGACCTATCACGGAGTTCCTTCGTGAGGATAGTTCAAGAGAGAGCTCTTGAGTCACTTAGGACCATTGGAGTACAAGAATATTAATGGATAGCTCACCAAAATTTGTCAGACTTCTATAGTACAGGAGTACCAGAGCAGATTTAAGCACATATCGAACCAAACCCGAGATTAGTCCGAGATACAATTGGTGAGAAAATTTATTGAGGGACTTAATCCTGAGATTCGATGCAAAGTTAAAGCTCATCATCCCCACACCATGATAGCAGTTGTATCATTTGGTAGTGTACATAAAGGAAAATCATTATAGACACTCGCCGAAACAGAAGCTTCAATAGACAGGACTTCAAAGTGGTCAACATAGACAATCGTAAATAAGAACAGCTTCTGACGATTGAGATAATTAAGGAGGAAATAAGAGCTAACAATGTGGAGCTCAAATATGAAGGCTGTGATAAACTTCTGACGATTGAACCAGCTAAGGAGGAATCAAAAATTGATAATGTGGAATCCGATCATAAAGATTGTGCCAAATCTGAAGATAAGATTGCCAATAGACAAATCCTAATTTATGATAAAAGGTGCTCAAAAGGTAAAACAACTACTTATTGATTTCTTTTTAATACCTCAGGAAGACTTCAAAGTGGCGATCCTCAAAAAAGATATGGTACGACTACTAGCTATCAGATGAAAAGGGTTTTCCAGAAGACTACAATGACAACTGCATGAGAAGACCAAATCATTACTTACACCAAGTGGGGATCCTACTTAATTGATCAAAGAGTCGTGATACGTGGCAAATATTGAAATCTGATACTGCTTAGCCTTGAGGGCAAGGCAGATTTAAAGTGGGTGGGTCTGTTAGGACCCTGGCTAAGTCGGGTCCATCCATTCATAATTAAATCGAGTCAAGTCATATTAGTCTGTCCAATCGGAGTCAGTTATGAGACGGTGAGCCCAATCAAGTCAGTTATGAGTTAGTTGGAGTTGGTTTCTATCTTCTGTTAGGATGGAGTCAGTTATTATTTTCAGTTAGGAGTTTATTAAGTTAGTTAAGAGTCAAAGATTAGCGGGATCTTGGCAGAGCCCTATAAATAAGGCTATAAACTCTTTCATGAAAATCAATCAATAAAGAAGTCTTAGTTTTAGTCAAAAGGCAAAAACCCTAGGAGGCAGATCCCCTCGAAGTGATCTATGAGATCCAATCCCTTCGAAGAGATCATTTATCCCTCTTTTTCATCTTTATCCTCTACGATAGAACCCTAAGGTTCTATCATTTGGTATCAGAGCATCGATAGAAACCTTTGGGGTTCTATTAGTTATTCTTCTATTTTAAAAGCTTATCATATTTTTAATAAAAGAACATTAGTCATAAAAGAATCTATTCATGTTGTTTTTACTGAGTTTTTCAAATTTAAAAAGATTGATTTTGATGATGAAGTTGATCTTGTTAACTTAAATTTAAATGATAATACTTCTAAAAGTAACTTGGATGAATCTTCATCTAAATCCTTACCCAAGGATTTGAAGTATGTGAATGATCATCCTAAGGAGCTTATAATAGGAGAAAAATCAAAAGAAGTTAAAACACAGTCTTCTTTTCAAAATTTTGTGTGAATCCAGTGTTTCTTTCACAAATTGAGCCAAAGTGCATTGATGAGGCCCAAGTAATATAATGCATGAAGAGCTTAACTAATTTGAGAGAAATAAGGTATGAGAGCTTTTTCCTAGACCTAATGATCATTTAATGATTGGTACTAAATAAGTCTTTAGAAACAAGCAAGATGAAAATGGTAGCATAGTTAGAAACAATGCTAGATTAGTGGCTAAAGGTTTCAACCAAGAAGAAGGAATCGATTATGATGAAACCTTCACTCCCGTGGTTAGACTTGAGGCCATAAGGATGCTCCTTGTCTTTGCTTCTTTTAAAAATTTTAAGTTGTTTCAAATATATGTTAAATGTACTTTTCTAAATGATTTTATTTCTAAAGAAGTGTATGTTGAACAACCCCCTGGTTTTGAAAAAAATCTTCTTCTTAATCATGTTTCAAACTAACAAAAGCTCTTTATGGATTAAAACAAGCCCCTCGGGCTTGGTATGAAAGACTTAGTTCTTTCCTTATTTCAAATAAATTTTTAAAAGGCAAGGTTCATACCACATTATTTTTAAATATTTTAAAAATGATTTACTTATTATTCAAATTTATGTTGATGATATCATTTTTTGATCTACAAATGAATCTTTATGTAAGTCTTTTGTTAAATAAATAAGCCAAGAATTTAAAATGAGTCTAATGGGTGAGTTAACATTCTTCTTAAAATAACTTGATGATGGTATTTTTATTAGTCAAACTAAATACACATTGAATTTGACAAAACAATTTGGGATGAAAAATACTAAAGCATTAAACACTCCTATGAGCACATCTACAAAGTTGGACTTAGATAATAAAGGAGAAAACTTTAATAAAAAAACTTATAGAGGAATGATAGGAATAGAGGAATAATAGAAAGTTTATTATACTTAACTGCTACTGGACTGGATATCATGTTTACTATTGGATTATATACAATGTTTCAATCTAATCCTAAACTCTCACATCTGAAAGTAGTTAAACGAATCTTTAGATACTTAAAATGAACATCTAAACTAAGATTATGATAACCAAAATCAAAGAATTTCGACTTGATTGCCCATTCTGATACCGATTTTGGTGGATGTAGAACAAATAGAAAAAGCACTACCGAAACTTGTCAATTTTTAGGGCATGCACTTGTTTCTTAGACTTTCAAAAAATAAAATTCAGTAGTTTTATCTACTATAGAAATAGAATGCATTGCAGCTAGTGCATGTTGTGCCCAAGTCATTTGGACGAAAAACACACTAGAAGATTATGAAATAAAATTAAAAAAATTTCCTATAAAGTGTGATAATACAAGTGTTATATGTTTAACCAAAAATCATATTCAACATTTAAGAACCAAATATATTGATATTAGACATCATTTTATAAGGGATCATGTAAATTGTCAAGATATCTCCTTGAAATTTATTGACATTAAGCAACAATTTGATTTTCTTAGAAGAGAACTTGGAAGGCTAAATCATGAAAATATATGAATTGCTTGATTTCATTAGAATGTATTATTTTTCTTTGTGATAATATTTTTGAAATTATCTTATTATTCCCATGAGATGTTTATCTTATTATTCACAAAAAAGGAGAGAATTTGCATAATGATGATTTCGTTAATTTACGGATTTATTTGCTATGTTTGCTTGAAATTACATGAGATGATTTTAAATGCATGATTAACTCTTAAAGTTTTGAATCTCCTTAAATGGCTTGGAGTTTTGAGTTTATCTTCAAAATTCACTTTTACAAAATTGAGAGCTATGTTTAATGATGTTTTTATAACTCCTTCCTTATTTTCTTTCCTTCTTGTTATCAAAATAATGAAAATTTTTAATGACTCATATCGTATTTTTAAAAGGGGGAGCAAAAACTCATATGCCTTAAAATCTTTAGCCCCACATTTCATATTTTTATTGATGACGAAGGGGAGAAATAGATTTTGATAACTTATGTAATTAAATGGATGTTGATGACTTATGTAATAACTTAAGGGAAAATTTTCAAATGTTTTGAAGTTCATGAAAATCTTTGATGAGTTAAAATTTTTGAATGTTTTGAAGTTCATGAAAATCCTTGATGAGTTAAAATTTTTCAAATGTTTGAAGTTCATGAAAATTATTGATGAGTTGAAATTTTCAAATGTTTGAAGTTTATGAACATCCTTGATAAGTTAAAATTTTAAATGTTTGAATTTTATGAAAATCTTCGATGAGTTGATGGCTTGATAAATTTAAAAGTAAATTCTTATTGATATATGAGTATCCTTCAAATATGGGTTTTGGTTAAGCTCAGGTTGAGCTCAATCAATTAACCAAAGAATTTGTCAACATCAGGTTCAAGCCGGAATTCGAAAAGTTGAGGGAACCACTTTTTCAGAGATTCCGACGGGTAAACTGCTGGTGAGCGACTATTCAACCAGCGTCGCTTAGGATTTTGGGTGGCTATCAATGGCTGAACCGCCCAAGCTAGGTAGCTAAACCGCCCGTACTTGGATTTTTTAGGTGAGTTTGATTTTTGGCTCCAAATTCTGAAGCCATTTGGGGCCTATAAATATCCTAAGTTTTCTTGTATTCCATACAATAATTTTGGAGATTATATTCTGAGAAAATATTGTGGGTGAATTGTAGGAAAAAGAAAAGGAGGGGTAAGGGAGTGATCCAAGTGTATAATCTTGTCTCCCTTGAAATGTTGTAAGGGTTTGATTTTCACCCAAAGAAGATCAATAGTGGACGCCGGTGCGCCTCAAGGAGGAGGACTCGGTATGTGGACGTAGGCCAAGGTTGAGGCCGAACCACTATAAATTATAAGTGTTCCTTACTTGTTTCATTTACTACTTACAATTGTCGGGTTCTTAATTGTGTTGAACAAAATATCAAGCACTTGCAAGAAACATCACATTTTATTTTTAAATCATTCACTTGTTTTACTTAAACAAAAAGCTTCTGGTTTTCTTATCTTGCTTAAAGCAAAAAAGTTTCGTTAAAAAGAGAATTTATACTTGCACTGATCCCCCTCCCCACCCCCCCCCCCCCCCCCCCCCACCCCTATTAAGTGATCCTCTAAGCCCAATACCGAGTTGGTCGTAAGTCCTATCTATCATAACTCCTTTTGACTTAGTGAATTGTTATCCCATAATAATTCACTTAACTCATCGACTATAGACATATTAGGCCATTACGCCATAGTCCCCAGATAGTAAAGGGGATATAATCCATTGGACTTGTCTGTCCCAATTTACTATGTATCTATAGTCCCTCATCCATCTAATATCCCAAAGACCATATATTAGGCATGGTACTGTCAGGCTACATACGGAATCCGTCCGAGTCTCGCTTTAATTGGATTCTCCCAGAGAACTCCTCTCTTAATCCAAATAACCCTGGCTAGGGATTTGTCTGAGTAAGCACACAAGAGATATTCCTCTCATGATACTGAGTGGATGATCCTTTATTGACACTCAATTACCTTCGTAAGGTTGGCTACCAATTCTAATAATTAGTTATACTAAATCTAGAACTTTTCAAACCTATAAGTTCAGCATCAAAGAAAAGAGTACTCAAACAAGGCACCTTTGGTATCTCAAGTCTAAGGACCAAACACACAATTGAAAATACAGAATCGATATCTAACTTTAGGTATCATTAACCATACATCATTCCATAAGCGGATTAATCAGTGAACTCATTCTTCAATGAGCACTTGTAGTGTATCCTTAATGTCCCCACATAAGTGGCTATGAGATCAGCCACCTCAATCATATGGACGAGTTTACAGTACACCGGTCTATCCGATTATCTCAATATCTCTCTCGAGTAACCTATGATCGGGATTATTTAGGATCTATATTTAAAGGTGAATCGATCTCATTATTCTGATATCATCACGATCTGATTCTTATTGCACAGAACCAAAGACATCACAATATATATGCAGCATACAATATAATATGAGAATATACCAATAATAATTATGAGTAAAAAGATTGTGTAACATGTCACATGTTCCATCACTCACGTGATTGGCTTGCAGGGCACCTGTAACCAGCACTTCTTGCATTGAGTTAAAAATTGTGATTCACCTTCTCATTGCCATTGGACTTCTAGAATATAAAAAGTCTTGCTCGAAAAGAGTAAAATTTTACCCCAACTTGGAGCAAATCTCTAATTGTTTTGGTCACCTCTGGGATTATACCGTCTTCTTCATCATCTTTGTCGCCTACTCCTTTCAATAGAAAAGGTATTGCACCATGTACTATCTATTTTATTCCTTGGTCGAGTACTTCTTCATCATTCTTAAGTCCTCCGCATTCGATTATTTTGATTAGAAGCTCATTGACACCGGTCGTACGAAGTTCCCTGGCCTTTGCCCTTCAATATTGTTATAATACTTAGAATTTGCCTCTTCATTCTTTACCTTTTTGGCCCCTTTCATGACCAACGCTCTCCCTCCATGAGAGCAAGGGATCATTGACTCCATAGAAGTCTCACCTCTATGGTACCATGGTGCTACTAAGCCTACGGCCCTACTATTCGTTGCCTCGCACCTGCGTCCCTCTAGACTCATCATTATTTTATAGTCCATTTCGACCACCTACTTCAACACCTCTGTGTTCTCTGATTAGTTCTCATTGGTCGATGAAAAGATAGACTACAACTCTCATGCATGGCCTCCACCATCCTATTTCAGGACTCACATTGATTCTTTTCTCCTTCACTTCCTTGTTAGCAACGTTCACTTACTCGATCTTGTCCTCTGACTTTTCGGGCTCCCTTAAGCGAATATGAGCTCTGGAGCAATCCCACTCTTTAACCGCTCCGATCATATCTCTATATGATCAAGTCTCCCCATGGAACTCACTGGTACTTATACTTAGAATTCTCCCTTGTGGCACATAACCCCTATATGTTGATGACTAAGACTTTCATCCAATGTAAAATTCAATGCATGCATAGAAGACCCACCTTTCCAGTACCATGACATTTACTTCTTGAATCCATAGCCCTTCTTGTTGTCATGTTGTTCATCGAAGTGGAGCTCCCAATAGCTCCTGATCATACCTCATATGATCAAGTCCCTCATGGGACTACTCTTGCATGTGCTCCCAATAGCTCCATTAGAATGAAATTCTTCTCCCAAGTGCTTCATGTTCCATCTTCTACATCGACTCCCTTCATGCGCCTTAGGCACTTCACCAAGTTCCACCCAAGTGGCTTCACCCCTTGACTAGCATTGAGTTGATAATAGCCCTTGTGCCTACCATTCCATAGGTCAGCCCTTTGTTAAGTTTAATTTTCACATCAGGCCTAAGTGCACCTTTATTTGGTATTGCCTTGGATTGCTCCCCTACTTGATATTGCAATACATCCACCAACGAATTACCTCATACGAGATCATGTGATGACTCCTTGTTGCTCACTCGGCCCGTTGAGTTTTATGGAGTTGTTGTCTTGCGGCACTCCTCTTCAACATATGCGATTTGTTACACATGATTTTCCCTCTAAAGAAAAAAGACTTATCTCTCTTGGATCTCTTCCTGTTGGAGTAACTTTCCTCTTCGCATCCTTCCCTTTGGAAGTTTCGAAGACCACCATCCCTTGGACTACTCTGCCTTGCTGAACAAATTATGTCTTGTTCTACCTTCGCAACCGTACTTGCTAGATTACGACTCTTTGATAATACAAACCCTGCTGGATCTCTCAAGGCCTAGCAACATGTTAAAATTATTGCACATTTCAGTCTCCTAGGGACATATCATTTTTCGTACCAAAGAGAGTATTCATGCTTCATGGTGGAGGGATTGTTTCAAGTGTTCGAGGTTTGACCCCCGATATTGTTCCGAGGGGTGGCTTTTATACATGTCATTGAATGTCATCGTACACGACTGTTTAATGGCTACCAATGTCTCAGGTGATCAGCCTATATGTCTAGTGAGGGCGTGGGCCAAATCGTTTGGTCCTGTGTTGTGCGCGTCGTTCTACGCTTCCCCGGTCACTTAGTACTAGGCAACACTACTTCATATAGCCTCGAACGACACTGGAGCAACAAGTTATCGGTGCAAATGACAGGCAACTATCTTGTACGTATTCAGATTATTGAGTTGACATGGTGCACCATGTCAGTTTTGGAATGCCACGTCGGCTCCATCATGGCGACTGACTTGCCTTAAATTGATGTTAGAATATGTAGTATCACTATCAAAATGACCAACCAATCTTGGGCTTCTTGTTGCCATGATCAAGTGTTCCTTGTATAAATCTCAGCACTCTTTAGTTGCACGACAATGAAGTTGACTTGGATCCTGCATAAATCTTGGGAGTAAACTTGCAAAAATTATAATGTCAGGTTTTATAATAGTTAAATACGAAAGACTTCTAATTAATCTTCTCTTTAACTGAAGCATCAACTTTGTTAGCACCATCTTCTTACCACCATCATCTTGTTAGAATAATTCAAATAGTTAAGATTAGATAAAATAAATAAAATTTAGATTTAAATAATAATTCAAATAGTTAAGATTAGATAAAATAAATAAAATTTAGATTTAGATAAATAGATGATGATGATATTTACTAGGACATGATAGATTTTTTAGTGTTTTAAAATATTTATACTATATCTTTTATTCAATAGAAATAAGTGATCTTGGATTGATCCAAGATACTACAAATTGAAAGTGCTCCTAGTTTTCTCTACTGTTTTTTTTCTCCTTCTTCTTGAAGCTATGCAGAAAAGTCAACAGTGATATCAGAGTCTCGTTCAAAGAAGATCAAAAGGAGTATATCAATTAAAAAGAAGGAAAGATTAGTATATTCAGAAAAAAAAAAAAGATGGTAGGCATTGAAACAAGTGTTCCTTATCAACTTCCTATCTTCAAAATTGATAATTATTAATTTTGAGCTATTAAAATGAAAACTTTATATTTCATATAGATTATAAAATTTGGTATAGTGGTTTTATTCGGTATGATCTACAAGATCCTAAAATTACTAAATATCAAAAAGATCAGATGAATGAGAATATATAGAAAGATGCAAAAACCCTTCACATGCTACAACAATTAATAGATGAGTCTCTATTTCCCAGAATCATTATGACATCAACATCAATAAAAGCTTGAAAAATACTAAAAAGCATGTTTGGAGGAACAAACAAGGTAAAATTTTAAAGCTTCAAATTCTTCTATCGGAATTCAAAACTTTTATGATGAAAGATTCTAAATCTATCATTGATTTCTTCTCAAAAGTTTCTTCTATTATGAAGTAAATGAGATTTTATGGTAAAGATCTAAAAGATCAAATTATAGTAAAAAAAGTTTTACGAAGTTTATCTCCAATACTTGATATGATTTCTACTGCTATAGAAGAAGTTAAAAGTACTAGTATATTGTTTATTGATAAATTAATATACTCTCTTTTTGTTCATAAACAAAACATGAATATATTTTCAGCTGAGACTTAAGAAATACAAATGAAGATAGATCAGAAAATGAAAAAAAAAGAAAAACTCAAAAATCAAATCTTAAACGAGAGATCAAAATGGCAGAGATTGTGATCGATTAACTAAAGGCTGGAGGTATAAGATTATGTGGCCTTTTATTAATTAAATAATATATATTATGGATTATTTGGATTCTGATAAAAGATATTAGCCAATATTAAATAAAGTATATATTATATTGGGATATTTTAGGGGATGCCCTTAATGGAAGAAACTCTCCTAATAATTTACCCTAGGCCCTCTGCTCTCGCCTATAAATAGATAGGACCTACTATAAACCCAATGCACGGCACAACACAGAACGACAAAGGGGTGAATAGATCAAGAGATTACGGTTATTCTCTTGATCTCCCAAAACCATCAATTAAGGTGGTCCTGTGAAAGGATAGGAAGAGAGGAGAAGGGGTCTAGATCTATTCTAGTTCCTCTTGAAGATCGATATCTCGGCGTTATTCAGATACGACGGGCGGTGCTCTTGAAGATCTAATTGGATCTCAATCAGATGACATCTAAAGGTATGCATCGTAAACAGATCTAGTATTATTTGATTTCAATAGTAGCATAATAGTTTTTTCGCATAATAGTTTGCATAATTATAGTTTTTATGCCAACAATTGGTATCAGAGCCTAGGTTTTTAGATCCAAAATATTAGATCTATTATTTTTATTTACGATGCGTTGATCTGAATATCTTATTGATCTGTTTTCCTATCTATTAATTTTAATCGTTTACTTGCGAATGATTCTTGATGGTTGTGTGTAAAAGACGCATCAATATGCGTTTTTGGTCGGATCTGCCTGCGAAATCATCGAGGGTGCGTACAGATCAGCAACGTCGGCGACGCTGCCGATAGCCTAGGCAGACGCTGGGTCGGACACGCGTAGGCAGCGGCGGCCGCACGTTGGTCTGCCACGAACGGCTGGTCGTAGCCGTGGCGGCCGCGTGGAGAAAGAGGTCGCGCAAGCGGCAACCTCACGCGCCAGCGGCTGGCGGCCGCCGCACAGGCCGCAGCTGCGTGCTGGTCGCCGCACAAGCGGCGACGCCGGCAGAAGGGAAGATTAGGGTTTTTCCTTAAGAAAATTACAGTTTTGCCATTGAATGAAAATTATAGTTTTGCTATTAAGTGAAAAATTACAGTTTTGCCATTGAATGGCAAATTACAGTTTTACCATTAAGTGAAAAATTATAGTTTTACCATTCACCGAAATTATAGTTTTACCCTTAGACTGAATAGGATTATTTACAGTTTTACGTTTTACCCTTGTGATTTATTAATCCTATAATCTTTTATAAATTCTGTAATTCTTTTTTATTTTTTGAATTACAGTTCTGCCATTATAAAATTGAGAAATTATGGTTTATTTTTCTCAATAATAAAATTGATCAATATATAATCTAACAAAATTTAATTATGATTATATTTTTTTATTATTCAATTATTATATTTTATTTTTGATCAATTTATTTAATTGGACTTATGGGCTTCTCCAATTAAATAAAATTAATTAGTTTAATTAAAAAATTATAAATTATTATTTCTTTATAGTTTTATCATATGAATTATTAATTGTATGTGTTAAATCTAATTATTGATTTTTGGATATTTATTTAGTTATTCACATGCAAATATTAGGAATTATAAAATAATATTTATTTTTTACATAAATGCATGATTTATGTATTATCATGATTACAGTTATCATATGAGTTTTTTACTGCTGATTAAGTGTTCAATAATTATTATGGTTGTTATCCTATTATTGAATTGTCTTAGCATAAATTAGTTCAAATGAACTTGATGAATATTATTTGTAGTTCATCTCCTTAAGTTATGCTTGACCAGTAGCTGCCAAAGTAGCCTGGGATGGTAGGCTTATAGGATATGAAATACAATTAAAGTCTTGTCATTTATATGATAATTTAATTTATTTTTTATATTACTGTATTGGTCTTGTAGTCACCAAAGTGGCCTAGATCAATGATTTATAAAATTACATTAAAAAACAAGTCCTCAATGACATTAAGGAAATAATATTCAAAAATTACATAAATAATTAGGAGATTTAGATAATCCCAAAGGATACTATTTCAAATAATTATGTGATGGGGTAGGATGATACTGTTTTGGATATCCTTGCAGTTTAGAATTGTATACCCAAATGTAGCAAAACTATTCTATAAGGATGGTATCAATCCTCCATAAATGATCTTGAGTGAACACTAGATATGTCAATATTTTTACCCAAAGGTTAAATATTGATGATATCAATAGTTTATCATATTTTGGTAAAACTCAAAGTATTAATATTATTTTATATATTTTACAGTGGTATTCTCGTCCATGCATTCTCATGCTTCTAGTGTCCTTGTACTCTCTGGATCAAATTATTCAGAATGGTTAGAGCATGTGCAATTTACATTGGGTGTACTAGATCTTGATTTGGCATTGCTTATTGAAAAGCCCATAGAATTAACTGATAAAAGTATTATGAAATAAGTCAATGAAATGAAGGCTTAGGAAAGATATAATAGGCTCAATTTAATGTTCATAAGGATGACAATTGCAAATAATAGAAAGACTTCATTACCGGTTGCATCTAGTGCACGTGAATATTTAAAGGTTATTGAAGACAGATTTAAATATGCTGATAAGTCATTGGCTGGCACATTAATGAAAGAACTGACTACAGCTCAGTATGATGGTACTCGAGGAATTCAGGATCACATCCTCAATATGGCTGACAAAGCTACAAAACATAAGACGTTGGGAATGAATGTTAATAAATCTTTCCTTACGCAGTTCATTCTTAATTCTCTTCCTTCTCAGTTTGGCTCATTCAAGATTCACTACAATACAAATAAGGATAAGTGGGACTTGAATGAGTTAACTAGTATGTGTGTTCAGGAAGAATTAAGATTAAGACAGGAAAGTTCATATAATGTACTGACAACTACTCAAGGAGTTGGTAACAAGAAAAGAAAATCGAATCCATCGAAGAAATTTATCAGGTCTAGAAGTGTTAGACGGACTATTGAAAAGAAAGCTATTACAGTAAAATGCTTCTTTTATGGTAAGAAAGAACATGTAAAGAAGGACTGCGTTAAACGTAAGATTTGGTTCGAAAAGAAAGGTATAAACTTAAATCAAACATTACAGAAGTTCATTCTAATACATGGTGGATTGATTATGTCGCTTCAACTCATATTACTAATAATATGCAGGGATTCCTTTCAATCCGGAAACCAAAAGAACATGAAAGATTCATAATTTATGGGAAATCGTCTCAAAATAAAAGTGGTATCAGTAGGGACTTATCGCTTACGCCTAGAGACGGGTCATCTGATGGATCTGAAAGACACATGTTTTGTTCTTACAATTTTTAGAAATTTAATTTCTCTATCTAGAATTGATGAGTTAGGATATTGTGTTTCTTTTGGTAATGGTAAACTCAGCATATTTTATGATTCAATAAAAGTTGGTTCTGGAATTCTGTGTGATGGTTTGTACAGAATTAATTTGAATTTTGAGTTTGCAAATACCTTATTGACCCTGTAATCAAGTATTGGAATGAAACGCAATTCCAATAATGAAATATCTTCTATATTGTGGCATAGACGTTTGGGGTATATCTCCAAGGAAAGAATTGAAAGATTAGTGAAGGATAATATTTTAGAAAATTTAGACTTCACTGATTTTGATACTTTCATAGATTGCATTAAAGGAAATCAAACTAAGCATACAAAGAAAAATGCCACAAGGAGTAAAGAACTTCTTGAAATTATTCATACTGATATCTGCGGACCACTCCATATTTCTTATTTTAGTGGAGAAAGGTATTTTATCACATTTATAGATGACCTGTCCAGATATGGCTATGTTTATCTAATACATGAAAAGTCTCAGGCCGTTGACATTCTTGAAGTGTACATAAATGAGGTCGAGAGACAATTAGATAGAAAAGTTCAAATTATCAGATCTGACAGGGGTGATGAATTTTATGACAGATATGATGAATCCGGTCAGAATATTGGTCCTTTTGCTAGATTCCTAAAACAGCGTGGTATTTGTACTCAGTATGCATTACCAGGTGTGCCACGGCATAATGGTATTGCTGAAAGGTGAAACCGTACTCTTATGGATATGGTTAGGAGCATGATGAGTTATTCCTCTGTACCTGAGTCAATGTGGGGTGATGCTCTTAGGACAACTATGTATATCCTGAACATGGTTCCTAGTAAGTCAGTTTCATCAACTCCATTTGAGTTATGGACTGGTAGGAAACCCAGTTTTAGACATTTACATATTTGGGGGTATCCTGCAGAGATATGAGTATTCAATCCACATGAAAAGAAATTGGATCCAAGAATAATTTCTAGATATTTTATTGGTTACCCAGAAAGATCCAAGGGATACAGATTTTATTGCCCTAATCATAATATGAGGATAGTAGAATCTAGTAATACAAAATTCCTAGAAAATGGTGAAATCAGTGGGAGTCAAAAGTCTCGAAGGATTAATTTTGATATTGAGGAGATTCAGGCTTCTTCTCATGTATTATCCCCTATTCAAGAAATTATTGTTCCTCAAATCAATAAGAGAATTGATGAGGGTGAACAACAAAATAACATTGATGAATTCTCACATAATGTTGATGTCGTCGCTGATAGTCTTGTAGAACAATCACAATTGACAAATTTGAGAAGATCTCAAAGAAAAAGGAAACATGTCATTTCTGATGATTATATGGTATATCTGCAAGAATTAGATTTTGATATAGGAATGAAAAAAGACCCCTTATCGTTTTCACAAGCCATACAAAGTAATGATTCTGAAAAATGGTATGATGCAATGAAAGACGAGTTAAAATCAATGGACCAGAATAGTGTCTGGGAACTTGTTGAATTGCCCAATAATTATAAAAGAGTCGATTGTAAATGGGTCTTTAAGACTAAACGTGGCTCGGTGGGTAATATCGAACGATATAAAGTCAGACTTGTGGCCAAAGGTTTTTCTCAGAAAGAAGGCATTGACTACCATGAGACATTTTCTCCAGTTTCTCGAAAGGACTCATTAAGAATCATCATGGCATCAATAGCTCATTATGATCTTGATTTACATCAAATGGATGTGAAAACAGTATTTCTAAATGGGGATCTAGATGAGAAAATCTATATGGAACAACCTGAATGATTCATAGAAAAGGGAAAGGAAAGTTGGGCTTGTAAACATAAGAAATCCATTTATGGCCTTAAATAAGCTTTCAGACAATGGTATATAAAGTTTCATGATCCCATTACTTCCTTCGGATTTAAGAAAAATAATGTTGATCAGTGTATATATCTGAAGGTTAGTGGGAGTAAGTTGATTATATTGGTCTTATATGTGGATGATATATTGATTGCTAGTAGTGATCTTGGTTTGTTGCACAAAACCAAGATATTTCTCAACAAGAACTTTAAGATGGTTGATATGAATGAGGCATCCTATGTTATTGGCATTGAGATATTCAGGAACAGATCTCAAGATTTGTTAGGATTGTCTAAGAAAGGTTATATTAATCGTATCTTGGAGAGGTTTAATATGCAGCTTTGTAAAGCCAATGATACACCTATTACTAGAGGTGAAAAATTCAGCCAAAATCAGTGCCCGAAGAATAACTTAGAAAGGGATCAAATGAAGAATATTCCTTATGGATGCACAATTGGAAGTCTATTATATGCTCAAACTTGTACAAGACCAGATATCAGTTTTATAGTGGCAATGCTGGGTAGATACCAGAGTAACCCAGGAATGGAACATTGAAAAGCTACAAAGAAAGTAATGAGATATCTGCAAGGGACAAAAGATTATATGCTCACATATAGGAACTCAGCTAAGCTTGAAATAACGGGATATTCAGATGTTGATTTTGTAAATTGCCTCGATAGCAGGAAATCCACTTAAGGATTTGTGTTCATGCTGACTGGTGGGGCAATTTCTTGGAAAAGTGTAAAACAATCACTTATTGCATCATCTACAATAGAAGCTGAATTTGTGGTATGATTTGAGGCCACAAATCAAGCTTTATAGTTGCGGAATTTTATCTCAGGACTTGGTGTAGTCGACTCAATTGCCAAGCCGCTAAAAATATTTTGTGATAATACTGCAGCAGTTTTCTTCTCTAAGAATGGCAAGTACTCTAGTGGTTCCAAGCATATTGAGATAAAGTACTTGGTGGTTAGAGAAAGAGTCCAGAAATAACAAGTGTCAATTGAAAATTTGAGCACCACTATAATGATTACTGATCTATTTACTAAAGCTTTACAGTGTAAAATATTTAAAGAACATGTTCTTAGAATGGGGCTTGTGAGCAAGTCATAAAGGATATTGTAATGCTTTTTTAAGTGGATGCTATTATTGATATTTCTTTTGCATAATTAAGTTATTTGTTTCTACTATCCTGTTTGTGTTTATGATTATGCATATTATGGTTGAATGCAAGAAACATGATTGTCTTGACAAGATAAATTACAGGGGTCATTATAGACTATATAAGAAAAGACTAACAGTGTTGTAGTACATAGAAGGAAATGTGGCATTGATGACATACAATCGTTATGACTCACATTGATAGTTGGATTGAATATAGTATTATTATGTTTATTGGACTTATTGACTTATTTTTAAAATCATGGCCATGTATAAAATACTTTTTCAAAATATTTAGAATCCAATTATATAAAATTATTTTTAAATAAATTTTGTTTTATTTATTTTGATTTTAGTTATCTTTTATATCTTATCAATTAATGGGCAAGGTGGGAGAATGTAAGATTATGTGGCCCTTTAAAATTAAATAAGATATATTATAGATTATTTGGATTTTGATAAAAGATATTAGCCAATATTAAATAAAGTTCATATTATATTGGGATATTTTAGGGGATACCCTTGATGGAAGGAACTCTCCTAATAACTTACCCTAGACCCTCTGTTCTCGCCTATAAATAGACAGGACCTACTATAAACTCAATGCACGGCACAACACAGAACGGCAAAGGGGTGAATAGATCAAGAGATTATGGTCTAGATCTAATCTAGTTCCTCTTGCATATCAATATCTCGACATTATTCAGATCCGACGGGCGGTGCTCTTGAAGATCTAATTGGATCTCAATCAGATGGCATCTAAAGGTACGTATCGTAAGCAGATCTAGTATTATTTGATTTCAATCCTGGCATAATAGTTTTTCCGCATAATAGTTTACATAATTATAGTTTTTATGCCAACAGGAGGAACACAAATGAAAGTACCAAAGAAACTCATCAATGTTTTTGTTATAAAAAAATAGATACATTGAAAAAGATTAGTGGCACAAAAATAAAAATATAAATGTTCCTCTTTGTTCCTATTATAAAAAATATGATCATCTTGAAAAAGATTTATAGCACAAAAATTAAATAAATTATCATAAGAAAAATAATGATAAAATAAAGGATGAATAAACTATTTTCTTTATAGCATCTGATAAAGAATATTATAGATCCATTTGGTTTTTGGATAGTGGATATTATAATCATATGAGAGGGGATAAAAGTTTATTTCAGATGCTTGATGATTTAATCAGATCTACTGTACAGATGGGAAATAACAACAAGATTCAAGTGGAAAAAAAAAGAACAATTGTTGTGAACACTAAATTCGATAAAAAAAGTTATTGATGATGTAATGTTCATTCCTAGTTTAGAACAAAATCTCATTAATATAGGACAACTAATGAGAAAAGAATATTATGTTATTTTTTATGATGAAAAATACTTAATTTATGATAAAAAAAATTGATAAATTGATAACAATTCAGAGGATGACAAAAAAAAGTGTTTCCATATTAGTTTTGGATTTTCTCTTATATGATATTCCTACTAATGAATTAAAATTATGGTATAAAAATTATGATTATCTAAATTTTTATGGATCTATGAAAATTATCGTAGATAGTGTAGGTCATGATAATTGGAAAACTATAGTTAATGAGACACATGCATAAAAAAGGATGAGTATCTAAACTCGAATGATAATAAAAAAGGGGTACACATACAGTGATAATAGATATTTATGAGAATATAAAGAAAACTAAGAGAAAGAAAAGAAAAATAAAATCTTAATATCCAAAAAGATTCAATCCTACAAATGTATATCTAACTCCATATCCGATGGCTGCCAAAGAGAGAGTTCAAGTAATAGGCATAAGAGAAAAGACAAAAGAAGAGAGGTAAGAGATTCTTAAGAATATATGGATGAAAAGAAGCATAAGACGACTATTACAGCACCGAGGATTAGTTTGCCAATAACTTCACAAAGTTTTGACAAAAAAAATTATTTCGAAGATAATTTCAAATTATAACTGTTTGAATTAAGATTGTCTGTTAGAATTAAAATTCAAATACTTAAGATTAGATAAATTTTATATTTAAATAAATATATGATGATAAGATTTATCGAGATATGATAGATTTTTTAGTGTTCTAAAATATTTATACTCTATCCTTTTATATTTAATATAAACAAATATTTTTGAATTAAAAGTACTTTTGATTTTCTCTACTATTCTTTTCTCCATCAATTTAGGTAGAAAAGTTAACACATCCTTCTCTCCGTCAATTTATGTAGAAAAGCTAACACATCCTTGTTCAACTTTTCATTGCCTACCAAAGGAGTATCAACAACCTTGCAATTTGTCATACTAAATTTCTATAACATATCTTTTACATAATTATTTTGAGAAATAAAGAGACTTCTAGTCCCAGTAAATAATGAAGCCTGCCCAAATCAGTCATCTCATATGCATTCATCATATCATTTTTGAATTCTTGCAGCATGTTGATATTGTTTCTAATAAAAATTAAATCATCTACGTAAAACAGATGATAAAGATACAATTACTTTCTTCTTGACATATAAAGTAGGCTCAATGTTACTTTTTTGAAATTTAATTTGAACAAAATAATTATCAATCTTACTGTACCAATCATAAGAGGCTTGTTTCAATCCATAAATATCATTGTATAGTTTATAAACTTTATTTTCTCCCCGTTTTATCAAAAGCGCTTTAGGTTGCGGAACAAAAATTTCTTCTGAAAAATATTGCATCAAGAGCAATCAAAGTTCTTAATGTTTCAAGGTTGGTAACAGGAGCAAATGTTTTAAAGAAATCTATACCTGGTTTTTGATGAACACTTTTGCCATCAGTTTTGCTTTGTGCTTCGGTAGAATTCCGTCTTGATTGAATTTTATCTTGAAGGTCGTACTTCTCTCTCTTATGGTCTGTGCACCAATCTCTAGGTATTGTTTTTTTCAGTCATACGTAGCTCCTCTCTCGTAGCATTCATCCAAACTGCTTCTTCTTTTGCTGCTGCTTCAAAGCATTCAGTTCAAAGCATCAGGTTTCATGGCTGAAAAATTGCAGGACACATAAATGTCACTGAATCTTCTTGTTCTTCTAGGAGGAGACTCTGAATCTAAGGGTCACCTATCTTCAGGTGCTGGTGCGAAAGTGTCACTTTGAACACCTCGATGTATCTCATCTTTTCTAGCATTTGCAGTATCAATTGGCTGCACTTGGACATCAAGAGAAACTCTCTGCACTTTCTCTTCTTTCCAGTCGCTTGGGACTTTTTAAGTTTCAACATTATTATAGCCAACAAAAATACATCTTTCACTCTTTTTGTCAAATTTTGGTCTTTATTCACCAGCAATATGAGCATAACAAATGCGGTCAAAAAAATTTTAATATGATTTGCAAGGGGTGTGATTCCACTCTGAGCTTCAATAGGAGTCATGTTCATCACCGCTTTAGTTGGACATCTATTTAAAATGTACATTAGCAGTGTTAACTGTTTCTGCCCAAAAGGATTTTGGTACAACATCTTTCTCAGTCAATATAGAATTTGCAATCTCACAAATAATTCTGTTTTTTTTTTTTTTTTCTACAGTTCCGTTTTGTTGTAGAGAATACCCTGCTGTCACTTTCTTCCAAATGCATTCATTTTTTGTAACCTTTGTCACTTGGAATTGTTTTGATGTTACAGTCTTTTTTTTTTTTTTGACTTTTCGACAAAAGGCCTTCAAGAATATCAAGAAACTTTCTGATTTTTTTTTCTTTAGGAAATACAGCAAATCAAGCGAGTCTAATCATCAACAAAATATAAGAAAGTAGCTGCGTTGATTGACTGGCTTAATGATGAAGTTTTCGTTAGTCCACAAAAATAAGAAAGTGCCTGCATTGACAGCCCATCCACCATTTGTCTTTCTTTTAGGAGCTTCAAACCATGGCAGTTTAAGTGACGGTATCTCTTATGCCGAAGCCAGGAGTCATCCACAACTTAACATTAAACACTTGAAAGCATTATAAGAAAATTCAGTACAATAACTTCTATTTTTCTCCGTGCATACTTTAGCTATGACAACATTGTTCTTCTTTTTGTCAAAAAAAAAAAAAAAAAAAATTTGCAGCCCCTATTTTCAAAAAGAGCATGAATGCCATTTTCAACTATACTTTAGTTTCAAGTCAGGAATAAATACTTCATACCTTTTTTTGTTTATATTGATGGCAATCATACCTTTCCCCTTTGCTTCAACAGTAGCTCCATTGAAATGACTGAAGCATCTACTTGAAGAAAAATAATTTTTATTTTCAGACATACGATTACTACAGCCACACTATCAAGATACCAAATGTTTCTTTTGTCATGGAAATCAGAATCACATGTATAAAATAAAACTTCCCCTTCATCTTTTTGGCCTTTAGCAAAGTTAGCTTGCTCTTTTGCTTTGAATATACACTCTTTTTCGATATGGTCAAACTTTTTTCAATGATAATTTCATGATGCCCAAGTTGAATGATTTTTTTTCTTACAAATTTCGCAACCAGATATTGGATTACTAGAGTGCATATCTTTATCAATATTTCCGTCTTCCTTCTTACTTGTGTCATATATTGATTTGACTTCTTTGAATCATTGCTGAACTTTGTCTTCTTTGAAGTCTTTTTTAAGATTTCAATTTCATCTTGCTCAGTTTGCTATAATCTTCATTTCTCATGTGCTTATAAGGAGCCCATCAATTCGCAAATAGTCAACTTGGTAAGATCTTTTTATTCCTCTATGACAGCAACAATATACTAATACTTATCTTTAAACTCATCAAAATTTTCTCAACAATATTTTGATCAGCAACATTTTCACCGTACTTTCTCATGTGATTAACGATTTCCGTAACTCTTGCATATGATAATCTTTAAAATTTTCAGAATCTTTTATTTACAAAATTTGAAAGTCTCTTCGAAAGGCTTGAAGATTGATAGTAGTTCATACCTTCTAAGTGGGTGGGCATCTCATCGACCTTATTCCTTTTCGCTTGTAAAAGTTGATCTTCGTTTTAGGGTTCTTCGAAACTATTTCCTACGAAACTCTGTACGCCTTCTCCCTTGAGTATGTTCTTCATTTTTATCTATCGCTACTCATAATCTTCTCCATCATAGAATGGAATTATTGATGTTGAGAAGCCATTGGTTGAAGGTATAGAAGTTTATATCTCATAATCTTGCATATGGCCCAATAATCTATCTTATCAGGGCTATGATACAACTTGTTGGCAGAAGCGACCTCAGTGACAAATGAACATCAAAGCTTATATGTTGTTATGACAGAAGTGAAAACATAGAAAGAACAATTGACACGAAGAGAAAAACTTTCAAAATATGGCACTGATTTAGAATGCTTACATATATGGCCTATTTATACATACACAGGTTATGTATCTAAGCAAAAAAAAAAAGGACATTCATGGGAGAAACACAAAGAATTTATGCATAATACTTCGTTTAAGTTTACGAATTGCATTAATCTCCAATACTCCAAGTGATACAACTAAAACAAAATTAAGAAAATAATATTAATAATGATTCTAACAAAGTGACCTTATAAGGAAGAACCTCAACTCTAGAATATATTTACAGTACTTATATTGTTTGGGCCTTTATTTATACTAGTTTTAGATCTTGAAAAAACCAATTAATTACTAATGTGGGATAAAAGAAACATAAAAATGATAAGTGGATAACTTTAAGCTCTATAAAAATAATTTTCTTTTGTTTGTTCCTTATTAATCCCCTCCACTTGAGAAAGATTCGCTCTCGAGTTTATGTTTCGATATAATGGAGTTGATTGTGATTGTTCTATAAGTTCATCAATAATACTATTTTCATCCTATAGAAGTTCGTCAATGTTATCATGTTGCTCATTCTCCTCAATCCATTCAGTAATTTAGAAAACAATAACTTCTCGAATACGAAATGATAAAAGAGTATAAATCTATATCTACTTAATATCAAATCTTCGAGATTTTTCATTCTCACTGATTTTATCATTTTTTAAGAAACTTACATTATCAAACTTAACTATTCTATATTGTGGTTAGGGTAATAAGATCCGTACCCTTTAGATTTTTCTAGATAACTAATAAAATATCTAAAATTAATTATTAATCTTTCTTTTATGTGATTAAAGTCTCTTATCTCTATTAGAAAATATCAAATATATAAATATTTTAAATTGAGTTTCCTATTAGCCCATAACTCAAATGGAGTTGATAGAACTGATTTACTAGAATCTTATTTAAGTTATACATTATTTTCCTTTAAGCCTCACCCTATATTAAGTTAGGTATAGAAGAATAATTCATCATGTTTATAATTATATTTATAAGAGTAAGATTCATCTTTCAGTAATTCACATTCTATTGTAGACTGGTAAGATACACTAAGCACAAATATCTTATTTTTCTAAGAGTTTAATAGAATGATCATAATGTTTATCTGACTTATCAAATCTACTTAAAATATATCATCATTATCGAATCTAGTATTTTAATATTTAATTCTAATTATCTTTTGACTTTATTTATGTATACTTAAAGATATTAATAGTTTGATATCTTACATTAATTAGATATATATATATAATCATATTTCAGTATATCATCTATAAAGGTATTAAAATATCTCTTCACAAAATAGGAAAGATGAAGTGTTCCGCAAATATACACATAGTCTCAAGGAGTTATTGAAACTATATTTTATTTTAATATTTGATTGTATGATTATTATAAACTCAATATTCATATTAATCAATACACATAATCAATTTCATTCAACTAGTAAATATATTGGGTGTATCATCACTAAAAGAAGATAATATTATAATAAATCTAGATAAAGAAACTATTTTTTTAATTATAGAGATATAATATGAATTCTCAAGATCCATGAAGTAAACTATCTTTAGACGATGAGTTCCTACTATTATTATTTTTACTTTAAGATGATTTCATGTAGTGATGAATTTCTTATATTCTTTTGATTTCTAAGTTAATATAAATTAATATATATTATTGGTAACATAATTCGAAGTGTTAGAATCCACCAAGTATTCAAAGAAATTTCTATAATATTTGATTTAAAATAAAGGATAGAAGTATTTTATTGTGAAGACTTTTCATTTATGAGTTTATATAACATATCCAAATTCATTTATTTACTTAGTAGATCATACTTCAATTTTTTTATTATTACAAACTCCTTGAGTAGTAATTAAAATATTATGTCAATTTTCATATTGATTCTTCTTAAACACATATATTAGTTAGTTCATTTAAATTTCACTTATTCAATTATTTGTATTATAGTAATTTTTAAATGAGTCAAACGAGCTCATTATGTCTAATATTTTGAGCTTTACAACTTTGGCAGCTATAATGAAGATTGTCCTAAATTTTTTTAAAATATTGTAACACTGAGTTGTGGTCAATTCTTTCATTAAATTGTCAACTAATGACTTACTAGATAATTTAAATCAATCTTTAAATATTTTAATGTGCTAATTATATATTATAATAAAGTTTAAATATCAAACTAAACCTATTAGACCTTTGTAATCATTTATTTTAATTATTTGTTTTACAAAACTTTCAATAGTTAAGTCTATGATCCTTTTAACAAGTATGAACAAAGGTCTAACACACTTGGTATAAATTAGATATGATCAAGCTATTCAAACTAAAGTAATCTAAAAACTATAAGGATACTCGAAGCATATAAATAAGAAGTACAACTAAAACAAAATAATAATCGTTAACGTTTTGAGTTTCAAAAAATATGATACCTATTTATATCATCCCTATTTCACCTTTAGGTAAAATATTCACCTTTAGATAAAATATTAATATACCCAATGTTTATTCAAACTAATAATTATGAAGGACTAATAACATTTTGTCTTAGTTTTATTACCTTCATGTATATAACCCTAATCTATATGACTTTTAAAACAATATTATCCTTCCCCACTATATACTTAATTGAAGAAACTCTTTTTGAGATTATCTAAATCTCCTAATTGTGATATCAACATGAATATTATTTTTTAATATTATTTATAATTAATTATTAATTATAAATCTCTTATTAATTCATGTCATGATAAATATATAAAATTAATAATAAATTATTATTATTATTCACGTCTCATAAGTCTATCATCCTAGGCCTATTATTAAGATAAAACTTAAGGATATAGATCATAAATAATATTCACTTATTTTTTCTTTAATATCATTATTATGTAAAATAAACACAATATTAATTTAACAAAAAAATTTAAAATCACGAATATCCATCGTTCTTTCATGTAAAAATAAATAGTATTTCGTAATTTCTTTTACGCTCATATATTTAATAGTTATATAAATATCCAAAATAATAATATAAACATTTAAATTTGATAATAATAACAAATTGTCATATGGATAATTATAATATGTCTATAATTTATTTTTCCCTTTAATTCTAATAAAATTATTTATCAGATTTTATGACATAATTTCTTTTATTATGGTTGCTCAAACAATAATACCAAATCTGAAGGGCAAAAATGTAAATATAGGATATTAGACGTAAATATTCGATTTCACAAGGGTAAATTAATTGGTTGAGGACATATGGATAAATTGGAACTATGGTACAGCGACTGGAATTAATATATTATACAAGGGCAAAATAGTCTTTTGAGCTGCGTTCCGCACCCGAGCCCTCACCGACCGATCATCATCACGGCGGCATCTCCGTCGTCGCCCGCCCCGCCGTCGTACGTAGCCGTGAAACACAACCGCCCAGATCGCCCTACTAGAGCCGCGCACAGCCATCTCGCCCCGGCTTCTTCATCAGTGCCGTCTCTGTCGTACGGCCGCCAGCACCCGCCTCGGCCAGCGTTTCCTGTGGCCACAGCCTCCGGCGAGTCCAGCAGCCCCGGCCACGCCAAGCGCGCCGCTAAGCCCAATAATCTACGGTGCGCTACTCTCCTTATTAAGCCAGCGGCCACAACAGCGCCGCTCATGCGCCGTCGTCCGCACACTACTGTGTAGCAACATCTGCCCAACATTGTCGCTGACACAGCCGCAACCGCCGTACACAGCGCCTCAACACCGTAACTCCGGTAGGGCTAGCGACCATCGAAGGCTGCAGTCGGGCCATCGCACGCAGCATTAGCCCTGGAGCTCTATATATTTTAATATTTGAGAGGATCAATATTATATGAGTTCAATATTTTAATATATTTTAATACTCGAGATAAGGTTGAAATAAAATAAATAATTATCTGATTCAAGTGAGACAGATATATATTTAAATATGAATTAAAACCTTAGTCTAAGGGGGTGTTTGTCTAAGTAAAATTATCTATTTACCTCTTTTATAGTCGACCTACCTTAATAGGAACAGGGGGCGGTTAGGTTGGCTCTATAGCCGACCTAAGCAGGGGAAAACCCTGACCGACCAACCTAGTAAGAGAGGTGGCGGCCACTAAGCCCTAAGGGCTAATCTAAACCCTAGCCATACTCGTTTATAAGATAAGAGTTAATTTATTACAATCTAGTAGAGTTTTATTGACTACTTCTTAGGAAGATTAGGATTCAACCCTACTAGAGTCTTATCAAACCCGCCCTCTTAAAATCAGCCTTGTCCTCAAGGCTGAGGTTCCATAAACTCAAGGAACCGGGTCTCCAGCTCCTTATATCAATTGAACTTTGGCCTCCTCATCAGCTGGGACGTTAGTTGGAAGGATTTCGGCTGAGTCATCTTCTTTAAATTTCCATTTGAGGTGGGATACTCGACGAATCAATTGTAATCTTGATCTGGTGCGCGAATCTGATCTCTAGGTTAGGGCCCCAATGTGGTCCCCAATTTTGCAAGGCCCAAAGAAATAGTGAGACAACTTCCTTAAGGCTCGAGTTTCCTACTAATCGGGCTGGAGGTGTAAGAAAACTCGATCTTTAATTTTTCCTCCATTTTGAAGTTTGTCGGGAGGCCATTTCTTCTTTGCATGTGCTGGTGTGAGCATGGATTGTAATTCTTTTGGGCTAACTCCTCTTTCGTACCATGGACCATCTTGCATAAGGGTGATGCCAATCCCAACTCTGGATATGTCTGCTCCAAGTACGAATACATTGTCACGTTCAGGTAATACCAACATCGATATATATGGCATCATCGTTGTGGGGGTCATATGGATGTCTTTCACTTGTTCCTTCTTGCGATCATGGATTGTGGATCCAAGGTTCAGGAAAGACTTTTAGCATCATGGTTCACTCCTCGGTGAAGTCGTGGAAGTAGCCCGAGATGAGGGAGCATTGCATCAGAACCCATAGTTGGTTCAGCTGAATATGGCACTTCAGGAAGAGCTTATCCTTACAGACAAAGAGGTAAAGTTTTTGGAGATAAAGTATCATTGCAAGGGAAGGTTGTGGTCGAATGATCCATATCTCTCGCATCTCATGGACGAGCTTTACACCAACTATGAGCCCGCCCTACCTTACTTGCACTCTTTAAATAATTACTTCAATTCTTTAACTACTGTGCTTGGATCCCTACTTATGAGTTTTATTACTTTACTTATATATTTATTTCTTAGTCTTACTCCTACTTTTGAGTTATCCTCTACTCTACTGCTATTATTACTATTGAGTTCAATTCTTTTCTCTACTCTGATCGATCAGAGGATGTATTCATTCTAGTAACAATCGGACCAATCCCTCACTGTGTCGAGATCATCTTTTCTTCGTTCTCACCTTTCCCATATAAGGTCACCTGTTTTCTTTTGTCATTCATAAGATCGTTGGAGCTCCTGGTGTCGACGAGGATGGTAACAGGCTGATGCTTAATGAAGCCATCATTGTCCAATATCTGTGGTGGAGTATGAAAGGTACGAGTGGTCGATTGTGGTTTTTCCTTCATATCATTCTCCTCGGACTCGAGAGTCATATCTTTGAGTTTAGGTTCTTCAGTGGGCTCAATTAATAGAGGTCTCTCTTTTTTACAATGGTGGTCTCGGCTCCACAGTTTATGACAATGCCAACATAGGCCCTTTGTCGATCTGTCACGAAGCTCTTCTCTTGTTAACTTTTTCGACTGAGGTGACCGGCTGGTGGTAGATGGGGCTGAGAGTCTCTATGATGCTGGTCATGTGGTGGCTTTAGTCCTCCGAGCATCTTGGTTCAGCCTGTCTTCCTGTAGTCGTACGAAGGAGATGGCTACCTTAAGTGTGTACGATTGTCGCACTTTAAATTCTTCTTGAATCTTCAGCTTCAGGCCCTCAATGGAAGTCCTCAATATCTATTTTTCAGACCAATCATAAGTTTGATTAGTTAACCTTTCAAACCTAATTTGGTACTCTTGGATGGTAGAGGTTTGACGGATCTTCATTAGTTCTTCGTCAAGGTTATTGTAATTGATTGGTGCTGAAGGTTTATATGATTTTGGTTGGGATGTGGCTCTCATGCTTTGAGCATCTTGATTGAGGTGCCCTTCTTGAAGTTGTACAAAGGAGATCGACGTCGTCGAGGTGTAGGGCTGTCATGTCTTATCTTTGCTTCTTATCTCTAATAGGTTCTTTTTGCAATCAGAATTTGCTCCATGTTGTGATCTTCTTGGGCTTGGTGATCGACCCAATCTAAACTCCTCGAAGAGAGAGCGTAATTTAGCATCCATACGTGTCTCGAAAGCCTCCAATTTGGCTTCGAATAAACCCGACGATGTCATGACGTAAGGATCTCTAACCTGTCAAACAAACCGATTGAAAAGTATAGTTGTAATTTTCAGGTTGAAGGCAGTGAATGGCAGCAATGTCGGGACTGCGGGGGTGAAGTCTCCAAGTGGAGGATCGCAGCCAAGGATAGCAGCGATGGTGGAGGAAGAAAATGGCAGCAACAATGTCGGTTGTGTTCCTTTGGTGATTCTGCAATGTTAATGCTGCAATGTCGTGGAGGCTGTGATTTTTTAGGTGGCTGATATATGTCGAAAGATGACAGCCAAGATATCTGAATCAAAAGACAGCAGCAATGATGGAGGAAGAAGAGGGCAGCAACAACGTCGGTTGCGACTGTGCTGCAACTTTGTGGCTGCAAGTGGCGTCGGTTCCAGCAAGGGTGCAACTGCAATAGGAGGAAGATGGGACAGTGATGTACACGTCTGTTGCGAAGGAGGGCAGCAGCGGTATGGAGCGAGAGACGGCTGTTGTTGTGTTCAATTTGTTGCTGGCCACGATCAAGATAGTTGGCAACGAATGATTGTTGCGGGCTGCAAGTAAACAAATTACAGCGAAAGATCGCTGCTGGTAGCTTTTTACCACAAGGATCACTGCTGGCTGTGATCAAGGAGGATGACAGCAAGAGATCGCTATTGGCAGCGTTGGGCAGCGAAAGATGCATGCTGTGATTGAAGGGAAGGGAGATTGGGCGGCTGAAAGATTGGTGGACCGAAGGCTTTGGTTTTTAGGTACAGTTTGTGGCTATTTTGGGTGCGATTTGGGGCTGTGGTTTTGTGGAGTTTAGGCTACGAATTAGTGTGATTTTAGGGCTGTGATAGTAGTAGATGAAGATTAGGGAAATAGATTTTAGATCTGGGATAGATGGTAGCAAAGGTAGGTGTATCGGTAAGGAAAGTTGGCTAAAAAGGTAAGTGGATTGATAACGAAGTAGGTTGCAGTTAGGGCTGATGGCAGTTTGGTTTCAGTTTAGGGTAGGGTTTTGAAGGCTTTTTGGTAAGGACGGTAGGGTTTGGTGATGAGGAAAAGAGAGTCTGAAATCTCACAAAAAATAGCACTCAAATTCGATAGAATTTGACGAAAAAACGTGTGGCGATGTGCAGTCATATCAAACAGATTTTACATCGGAGAAACGATAACTTCTCGACATAATTTTCAAATGAAAGTTCAAGAAAATTATGCAAAAACCCTTCAAATAAAAGTTCAAGAAAGTTATGCAAAAACCCTTGGTTTAGATGTTGAGAATACCAATAAAAAGTTTGACAAAATTTTGACAACGTAACAGTAGGAGAATAGGGCAAAAGATGAAAGGTAGATCCTTTGTCGTAAAAATTCTAGAACTACGTGCTAGTGAAAGATTGCACAAGAAAACAGGTTCCAGAAGGAATTTTTTCGAGAAATCAATCCCAGATGAAAGCCAAGTTGATCTTTAGAATTTTATAAAAATTTTGGCCAAAAAAGATAAACAAAAGTTCTGTTTCAAGAGGCCAATAGACAAAAGGCAGATTCTCCATCGTAAAATTTTAGCACTGCGCGACAAAGAATCACAGCACTATAAGTTCGGATCCAGGAGTTTTTTTTATGAGATTAGTCTTATATGAAATCTAAGACGATCTACGAAATTATATAAAAGTTTCAGCCAAAAAGGACGATTAAAAGTTCAATTCCAAGAAGCAATAATCGGTTGAAAATTTCTGTAGTGTTTCACCTTCGCAACAATGATAACGTTTGCGACGGTAAAATTTTGTAGCAAGGAAATTTTCTCTCAAGTATAAGATAGAGGAAGAGTAGTAGCAAGAGGCGTGGGTTTTGGAGTTTTTACCAGACCTTTGATGTTGACGCAGAGGAAGACAGCAGATTGATGGATCTGTTGCTTGGTGGGTGACGATGGAGGCGACATCAAAAGCAATTGTGAGAATTGCTTGGGAAGGTGGAGGCGTGGATGATGGCTAAAGGGGCAACAAGATCGTTGCTCTGATACCAGATGATAGAACCCTAGTTTGAGCTCTATATATTTTGATTTTTGAGGGGGATCAACCCTTGGAACGCTATAGGGGTCCCTCCCTCCTAGACTCGGCACAAGGATGAAATAAAATAGATGATTGTTTGATTCAAGAGGGGGGTGGCTACATAAGGATCAAAACCCTAGCCTGAGGGGGTGCTTACCTAAGTAAAATTATCTCTTTGCCCCTCTTATAGTCGACCTACCTTAATAGGAACAGGAGGCGGCTAGGTTGGCTCTATAGCCGACCTAAGTAGTGGGAAACCTTGGCTGACCAACCCAGTAAGAGAGGTGACTGTCACTAAGCCCTAAAGGCTAATCTAGCTTTATTACAATCTAGTAAGATCTTATTGACTACTTCTTAAAGAGATTAAGATTCAATCCTACTGAAGTCCTATCACCCAAAGCAGTTGCCGCACATAAGCATGCGAGGACCACGGAAGAATGGACTCGCATATCAGAAATCATCACATACTAATTCAAAAATAATATTAATTCAAAATTAAAACAATGATTCAAAAGATAAATAAATATAATCAAGTAGATGTAAAATTATTTTATCATCTAAGACCACTAGATTTCATTAACCTATAGATCTGATAACAATTATTAGAATATGTATTTGTAATGCTAATAACATTCAATCAAAAGTCTCTATAAATGTTCACAAAATAAAATAACGACTCAACCTTAAATAAAATAAAGCTTATATTTGTAATTTATATTGATTATTTAATATTTATTCTAATTTATTTTTTTTTAGAGATTTCAGAGAGGTCGATTCTTTTTGAATTCGTGCTTATCTTTATCCTTTCACATTTAAATCGCTGGTTGATAATAGTTGTTAGTGGCAAAATTCATTTTTCTTTAGATTTCAAAGATAGTATATAGTTTTCAAGAATCACACCGGCTCCGATGTTGAATGATGATAGGTTTCAAGATTGTATATGAGGTGGTTTCATTGAGAACTAATTGTTGTTCTCTGTCTTATTTCTTGAGGGAGACCAACATTGCTGTATATTGAAGATGATCATTTTTTAGAGAGACTTCATTAATGGCGAAAGATATGGGCAAAGGAACAGCTCTCCATGAATGTACGCATATGGATTCAGATGAAGAGGAAAAGCAGGGAAGGATCGACGTCGAAGACGAAGTTTTAAAAAACCAATAACCTAATGCGGAAGCAGTTCTAAAGACAGCAAAGTGGGACAAGCAGCGGACGAAGACGACGTGGACGTCAGTAGTCGGCGGAGGCGAGCTGCTCGTGGGTGTTGCAGATGAAGAAGATCTCGTAGACGAGGCCGGCGAGGGCGCCACCGCTGAGCGGGCCCAGCCAGTACACCCACTGGTGGGTCCACGACCAGCTGACGAGCGCGGGACCGAAGGACACGGCCGGGTTCATGGCGGCACCATCGAAGGCGCCGCCCACGAGGATGTTGGCGCCAACGATGAAGCCGATGGCGATGGGGGCGATGGCGCCGAGGCTACCCCTCCTGGGGTCGACGGCGGTGGCGTAAACGGTGTACACGAGGCCGAAGGTCATGACGGCCTCCAGCACCAGCGCCTCCCACACGCCCACCCCCGACGACAGACCGAAGGTGCCGGTCTCCAGCCCGCCGGTGGCGAAGTGGAGCAGGAAGCAGGCCGCGGTGGAGCCGAGCAGCTGCGCCACCCAGTAGAGGACACCCCGCAGCAGCGTGATGTTGCCGCCTACGAACGCACCGAAGGTCACGGCCGGGTTTACGTGCCCGCCCGAGATGTTCGCTCCCACTGACACAGCCACGAACAGGGCGAAGGCGTGCGCCAGCGCCGCCATGATCAGTCCCGTGGGCGTCGCGGCCCCACCGCTCGTCAGCTTGGCTGTCGTTGTTCCCATCGACCATCAGCGACAAAACACACATTACAAGCAAGCAAACAATTCGAGGAAGAACGTACTGTAGGCCATTCCGGAGCCTTGGCCGGCGAAGACGAAGATGAAGGTGCATATGAACTCAGCGAGCGCGGCTTTCAGCGCGCTCGGGTGCGTCGCCTCATCCGTCGTCCCGATGGCGATCCGAGAGATCGGCATTCTGTCTCTTTCTTAATGCTGCTGCTGCTGAACCAAGCAATATATGTACACGCACTTGCTGCGAACTCGTAGAGAAGCCACATACAGTATCCGGTAAGCCGGTAACAATAATGTATCAGGTTTCGTTTAAGATCCATATGATCCGGTCTAATCGTACAGCTCAGCTGCGTCAGCGACATGCCTCGAGACGTGTTCTACGAAGTAATGACGCGTGCGGCCTATGTCTGGTCTCAGTGCCCATGGGAAGCACAATCATTGGCCAAACAGGATGTTTGGCGAAAGCAAATGAGCAGCTAAGTAGGGCTGTCGTATCGATCTCGATGACCAGATCAAACATGAACTGAGAACCTTATCCACATTCCGGACAGTGATCGCGAGGTGAATTCACAAATGCCAGACTTGGGAAGCTACCAACCCACACGTGGGGTACCCTACTAATGATGGGAAATGTGCTAAAAGCACGCGGTGATAGGATGCTGCCTTTATTACGTTGGGGATGCACATAATGGATGTGTCCTTGGTGGACTGTGACTTGGTGCAGAGAGGCATCGATGGATGAGCGTGCGAAGAGAGGGCAAGAAGAAGATCTGAAAGGCGGTGATTTGGTGGTGTCGTGGAAACCACTCCTTTGGCTTCGTACAAAACACGCAGTACAAGCAATTACGTTGTCGCTACCGTCTTTAGATTGTTGCCAATATTACATTAATTCTGCTTCAGAGCTGCTGTGTGGACTCTCGTGATCACGTGCAGGCCTTGGTGTCTGACAGAGTCACTCACATTCATATATACTTTTGGTACATAGGATTTACATTTGTATTCATTTAAATAAGTATCAATTATGAGATATTATGGAGGTTGAGCCTCGTGAAAGCGAATGAACATCAATTAAAGCTCATTTCCTAAAAATCATTCGACAATAAAAATCATAGAATTCTATATACTTCCGGCGCTATGCCGCGGGAAAGGGAACGAGGCACACTCATTTTCTTCCCCCGTGTCCTTCAATTACGCTACTTGACAACCGGGCTCTATTCATCCACACACATGTGTACTCGCTCGATTACAGCTGTGGAATTATAATCTGATCAAAAGGTTAAATAAATCAATTATTAGCTCAAATTATTAAAGAGGTCATATTATCTCATAATCAGAAAAAGCAAGTTTAAATAAGCATACACATTCTGAAATTAAGTCAATATTGTCAGTAAAAAACTTGCTTCTATCTACCAACAGCAAGCTTTGATAGAGAACAAATTGGAAAAACCATGATACTTACCATTGTGTCACTTGACAGACGGTATTTATGACGAGAACTTGCTTCCCTGCTTGTGCCTTCACTTTATAAACTATTGATTTTATGGTTGCAAGTTTCCGATGTTCAGCATTAAAAATACAAGATGACTGCAAAGTGGTCGAGGACCGACATGACTATGATGCTCAAATTTAAGAGTTTATGTACCATTTCTACAGCTATGCATTGAAGAACCAGAACGAAGATCTACTGATGGATTATGAGTCATTTGATCTCTCAATATCTGATATGACATGTGATCAGATAAAAACCGGTGACTCTCACAAGGATCTCTCGTATTATCATGTCCCACCCTACCAACGTGAATGCTGAGAGTGTCAGTTTCAGATGTCCTTCTTTCACCAAGACGTGGTAACATGTGCTGCATCCCAAGGAAGAGATCCACCTTAGGTTCATGATAGATGGCCCCACTAGGATAGCAACCATTCATGGATCTTGATGAACTTCTGTGACCATCATGAAGATAAGCCACTTGCTTCAATTGGTTGAATGGAACAGCACCATTGCCACCTGTCAGAGGTGTGGATGCACCTGAGGTAGCCATAGGGCTTGAGATGGGAGATGGGGACATTCGTCCACTGATGTGCTGGGGAGACCTGGAGTTCAGAAGAGGACTTCCAATGGGAGAGACAGGGCAAGATATGTACCTTGCAGGATTACTGGAATTCAGACCAAACTAGTCAGAGAAAATTATCATGTCTATATGGAGGATGTAGAACAGTACAAGTCCACAAGATAAGTAACTAGAGTAAACAACAAATGTTATAGTCAAAATCCCTTGTTTTAGTGGAAAATAATATTTTTAAAAAAGTTTATTGCAAATTCTCACAAAGGACACCAACTGCTTTAGCTGTTCCTAAGAGAACAGCTGTAAGTCTTGCATTCTAGCTCATCTAATATCAAACATGATACTGATGTACAAAGTATTATTGTTCATTGTTCAGATCATGACCTTAGCCTCGAAAGAAACCATATGCATAGCACACCAAGATTTAAGAATCTAGACAACTTGAATACCTTAAGTTTCTCAATTTAGCAACTCCATCCATACGCATCGATAAGAAAAATTTCTCAGCCATTAGGAGCTGTAAATTGGCCTCACCACTTGAGACAACAGTTCTTTCTTTACTAATTACAGAAGGGAAACAATAAATGATACGATCTTCAACGATGACACATGATATAAAAGAACATAGTCATTTCCTGAAAAACATTGAGATCAGCTCATGTCAAAACAGTTAAAAATTTGTCCTTTCCGAAGCACTAAAGTCATTTCAATGAAGCAGTGGTCAATTTTTCTACCACCACCAGCATTTTCCAGTTTTTGGGAGTCAATCATGGGAAATGCTGTAAAAAGTTGATACAAGGAAAATTTTAATCTTTAGAATTTTGGAAAATGGGTGGCCAATATGGCCATAGAAAGCTAAAGTCCATAAAAGTAACTCATCCACTAATCAATTAGTACCAGATGGCTCTTAGCAGAATAAGATAGCTAGAACAAGTTTTTGCTTAGCTAATACATGAATAATTGGAGATCAAACACATATTCTAATCATACACTTGAATGGAGCTCAGAATTTTACCATTAAACCCTTTAAGCCATGCATATCCAGGGAAAAGTTGAGGTTGGATCATCCACATAAGCTTAAAGGTCCTTATAGGTGAGTAGGTACATATATAAGTCTTATCTTGGGATCCAATTTTAGGGGTTTTATGATTGGTTCAAACGTCAGAGTCAGTAATAAAGTATGCTTCATTCATCCATGTACCTTTCTGCACTTAAAAGCTATTCATAATGAAAAATTTATCAGATTAGAGAAGGCTAGTTGAAAAATCTTTCTTAGTAAAACCCTACAACATTATTCAACTGAGATTAAAATTTTAAACTCGATGTATACCCAATTTGTTTCCCGCAAACAGAACTTTTTACTGATTTACAACAAAAAATTTGGCTTGCATACCTATTTCCGTAAGCTTGAAAAAACTTTATAAAAACTGAAAGGGGAATTTTGATCAATTTACCTTGACAAAATAGTATATTTTCCACCTCTTAAACGATGAAATGCCAATCCTTCCACATCCAAAGAAGCAAGATTTCTTGCATGACCAACACCCTGGGGTTTAGTCATAACAACAAGAGTTTCATTATATAACTTCGAAGAGCAATAGATGAAAGCCCACAAATACAGAAAACTAGCAAGAAAGAGAACATGATCTCATTGTTTATGTCATGATACCTAAGACAAGCTCCTTCTTAATTTGGACAAAATTATGCATAAGCCACACATATAGAAGTTTAATGAAAAGAAAAACTTACAAATGATATATAAGATAAAGTAAGAGTGTAAAATTTTAGAGATCAGAACAGCTCACAAAATTAAAAAACTCAAGAAAATGGTTATAAGCTGTCGTTTAAGAGTTGAAAAACATTATGAAAATCCAGACATTGAGAATCTTGCAATCTCATACTTAGATCCAAGACTCGCATCATAAAAACTATGGTGCTACCAATGAAGCTACAAAAAAATACAATAATAACTCTTTTTAACAGCATGGCACTTAAAACGACCTGGAATGGTGAAACAGAAGCACATGTAGATCTAGAAAAACGTTTCCATTGAACATACATCAATTTATCATGTTCTAGAAGATTAATGGAATGACATGCACTCATGGACTAGCATACAAGGTTCAATAGTGCACTACCCTTAATATTAAATATGCTCTTTCTTTGTTTTTGAGCCACTGCTGATAGTATACACCAAAAAGGGGAACAACAGTGCACAATGTTCCCACAAATGTAAGATCTGGTCAGGGACAATGTTGGTAAATGGAAGTATACAGAAGCTTCCTAAATGGAAGGCAACTATAGCATGGTAATGACAAGTTTTTGATGTAGAAGTTGTCAGCACGTCATTGTACATCCTTAAAATTAGTGAATTTAAATAATTTAAGGAAAATGTTAGTAGAAAATAATTATCATGTTGTACATGATCTAGCCAGTGGACAAAGAAGCAAGAGACCACTATACCAAAGTATTCTTCTCATGGTTATTTAGCCACGAAGCTGATTAATGAAAAACCTAGGCTCAAGTATTTGTTGTACAATAATTCAATCTCCTGTACTTCACTTTTTAGATAATTCAATCAGCTCCATAAAACTATGCAGCAAAAAAGATATTTGTAACACTTAAATGATAGTGCTAGCTGAGTTCCCACAGAGAGATATGGTATGTCATCCTGTAAACAGAATATTAAAGTGAACTTGGAGATATAAACATGATGACCTGTGAATGACTCAAATGTAACCATTTTAGGCCACTTTAGCTATGTACTGCTCTATACAAGTGAGATAGGCTAGTAGACACCTTGGCCCATGGTTGGTTTAAGAGAATTTAGTGGACTGCTACATATGGGCTAACACAATGAGATTGGGATTGCCTTGGCATATGAAGATGGGAGTCCTACTATGTTGGTCCTACATGAAAATCGACGAGTATAGATTCTAGGAAAGCACTGATATTGATGCCAAGTAATCAAGCAAACAAGTTAATGACACACTACATTCCTTCATCAACATGGAGAACATTAGAAGATAGAAATTTGTGAATTCACTGATGCATAGAGAAAGTTGATAATTTTCTTAAACAAGCATCTACAAACATCTATTTCATTTATCTTTAGACATTAAGAGTACCATAACTACACATGGAGAACATTAGAAGGGGAGGTTAACACTCCAAAAAAATTCCAGCCTTTATCATACTTATTGTACTGCAAGTATACATACATGAGATCTGGATTGGAATTGATACACGAGTGAAAATTTAGTAAGGAGATACTAGGACATGTAGGAAAATATAACTGTTCCAAAGACTACATACATGAATACTGCTTGTATACACATATAAGATTCCCACAAAAAATTAAAACTAAAATAAACAGGTTAATCTAAAAATTAAAATGGGACTGTATGTTTTACATGCTCTTGATGAGGTCATATTGCAGCATATTTCATAAATGCAGTTTGATGGAGGGAAATCTTGTGTATACAAGCAGTATTTCACATTAATTAACTGGGATACTCTAATTTATTTAAAAACAAATCATTTTTGGCTTTAATTTAAATGACACAAAGAAGTAACTTGAAGTTTGATCGAGGGACCATCAACGAAGGGCAAATTGTATAATATTGGTCGTACAGTATGTTACATTTAAGCCTTAAAGACATGAAAGGTGTCCACGGGAGCTGCTGATCATTGCATCAGTTCCATATATAAATTTATAAATCTTCAAATGGTAAATTACAGGGTTTGCAATTTCGACCTGTACCGCCCATACCAGGGTTTGCAATTTCGACTTATACCGCCCGGTACGGGCGGTACATACCGGTCTGCCAGGTTACCGGTACGTGGACAGCTCGCTACCGGGCGGGTACCGCCAAAAATCGTCCGTTGGCGGCTGATTGAGGGAGAAATCAGCCGTTGGCGGTCGATTGCGGGAGAAATCGACTGTTGGCGGTTGATTGAGGAAGAAAAAGGGAAGAAGAAGAAGAGGAAAAGAAGAGAAGAAAGAATACCGCGCCGTCCTCGCCCGCGCGCCATCGCCGCCCACAGGTCGCCCGCGTGCCATCACCGCCCACGGGTCGCCCGCGTGCCATCACCGCCCACGGGTCGCCCGCGCGCCGTCGCCGCCCGCGGGCGCTTTTTCTCCCACGCAAGAAGATGGAACGTCTCCCCGCGCAGGGAGAAAGATCGAGGTGATGTCGCCCCTTTTCTTTTTTAATTTTTTTTAATATATTAATAATATATTATATTATAAAAATATTAAATTATATTTTAATATACCGGGCGATACACACTGTGCATACTGCCCGGTACAGGTACGATACCAGTACCGACAATATATCGGTATACCAGTACGGACCGGTATTTCACCATGTACAATGACAAAATACAAAATAGGAGAGAAGCTATAGTGACAATTATGTCAGTAACAATAAATTCTGATAAGAAAACTGTCACTTTACTGCAGCAAAACCACCATCTAGTTATTAAATAAATTAATGAATAGTTTTTTACTTTTGACAACTCAAACTAATATTTCAATAAGATAAACATCTCTTTCACAAATAAGACACTTTAACTCTCAGTCATGATTGGCAACATCTTCCTCCACTGTATGCATGGCCAGAACCAGTAAAAGTAATGGACGATATGAGAGCCGATATGTCAATACCTTGGTACATGCTCCACTTGAAACACCTATCAGTTGTTGCACAGGTTGGGAACTAAAGATGGATTTTTCTATCAAGGCTGCACTGTTAACAAATGGATGTTGTAACAGTTCAGATGCAGTTGGACGCTTAGACGGATCACGTTGAAGACATTTTCCTATAAAATCTTTGCCATCAACAGAAAGATGATCAGGGATCGGCGGCAGCTCCTTACTATTTCCAATCTTGAACATGGCTGCAATCTAGAGCACAACAAGAAAAATCTAATGCTAGTAAAACAACTACTGATCGAGAGTGTAACAACAGTATGATAATACTAATGGATGTTATGATTTTTTTCCAGCAGCTTAAGTGCTATCACAGTAAATAATGTACCGAAGGACCACTATACTCGACCAAAACGATCAAGTACTAACCCCTTCATATTGGCTCCAAGGTGGCTTTGATGTAACCATCTCCAAGACAGTGCATCCTAGGCTCCATACGTCCACAGCAAGATTGCAGCCATTTGAGTTCTTTATGACCTATGCAAATATTGCAGTGAGGAACCATATTGGAAGCAGACAATTCACAAGTCAAAAAGAGAGAAGTAAAAAGACTTTGATAGAAAATGTAAAATTAGGAGGAAGAGAAAATAAAACAAGAGTACCTCAGGAGCCATCCAGTAAGGACTTCCCTTGAATGACAGGGGGCAAGATTGTCCAGTAATCTGGAAAAGGAACAACATTTGAGTATCACTATAAAATGTAATTAAACAGCAAATTTCTTTACTGTGGTGCCTTTATGGAGTTTCAGGGATAAGTGTCATTAAAACTGATGAATAAAGAGCCTGGAAAATTTTTCAAGATACAAATAAATTGCAGCTTTACAGGCACAATGAAACACAAAGCAGTTGAAAGTTATCCCTTACAGAATTAATAAATGTTAATTCAAAAAACACATGCTATCATTTGCTTGAGTTTCAGAGAGTGCATTACAGTTTAAATTATATCAGATGCAATTGCTAAACAATAACAAAATTTGCTTATTTTGCAACCAATATCCTTAAGTGTTCTTTTAAAGTGTCACATCTCATCAACTCAGTTTGATGTTCTGGAACATATCTTGTAGTTCAGGTTGAATTCAGAAGGAACTCGTTGTATACATCTGTCATAGACAAGTATTTTATAAACTATACATTTCTTGCAGAACTCTTGGAGTCACATGGCAGTAATGGCATGCAATTGACACTAAGACAAAGGATCAAGAGGATATTAAGAACATTGTAATTGATGGTTAACATTTCCCAGATAAATATATAAGAATAAACCAAAGGACATCATAAATCGGGGTAAAGTGCTGAAATAGCTGGTTGAAGATGAATGGTGGAATTTATATAAGAGAAAGTTATGGCATCAGTTTCTTCAAGCGAGTTATTCTATGGCCATATAATGCCCAAAACAAAATTGAAATGCTGGAAAAAGCTAGTAACACAAAACTGTGCAAGCAACATAAAGATTGTATGTTAGAACTAAGATTTACTGTTTACCATACTATAATTTGTCAAACTGAAATGACCACAAATCAATTTAGCATGCTGTCATGCAGAACTTTGCTTCGTTGCATCAATGTTTAGCGTTTCAATCCTACAGCACTATGATGAGGTGTCCAATGTTTAAAAGAGAAAGACAGTACAGCAATCACAAATGACATAAAAATAACAAAGACAATCAGGATATCATTACATATTCAACATGTGGGAAGAAATGGGTAATTGGGACATCGATTTTGTAATATAAAAGCATATTGCTCAGGTGATTTCTGCCTCCTATATTTTGATTTCATGTTTTACACTAGTTTGAAGTTGCTTGTCCTTTACTCAAGCATGTTTTACAATCTGAAATTAACAAGCTCCAAACAGGACCTCGCAATTATATGTAAACCATGTATATTACATGGTTTAATCTCCCCTATATAGTCCTGTATAAAATTCAGTATATCTGTTAAAGCTAAAGCAACAAAATTAATTAAATAGCTCAATTTTGAAACTTCCCTCCTCCCTACAGAGCATCACTTTTTGGGATTTGGACCAACACTACTAATTGCTAGCTGCAAGCCTGCAACTGAGGCCAATTAAAACAGTTAAAACTGAACTGGAACTCTAAGACATGCGATCTATAATTCTCACCACAAAATGTGTCACAACCCGGGCCTAATGGGCTAACTAGCCTATCAACTTCGTTTGGCCCAAACCAGTAGCCAAAGCTAAAGTTGATAGTAGTACACTCATAAGATCCTTATAAGCCAGTTTTAATCTTGTCCACTTCCGATGTGGGACCAATCGGAGTGTTACAATGAGTTTATACCAAGGTTTGACTTACCGGTTCGTACCAGTGTACCGAGTTCATCTCGGTACCGGTATGGTACTGGTACCGGCAGTATGCACAGTGCATACCACCCGATATATTAAAATATAATATAATTTTTTTTATAATATAATATTAAATATATTAAAAATATTTTTTAAAAAGAGAAAAAGGGGGTGACGTCGCCTCGATCTTTCTCCCCACGCGGGAGAAAAAGCGCCTGCGACCCGCAAGCGGCGACGGCGCACGGGCGCTAGTGACCCGCGGGCGGTGGCGGCGAGCGAGCGGCGACGGCGCACGGGCGAGGACTGCACGCGGGCGATAGGTATTCTTTTTCTCCTCTTTTCTTTTTTTTTTTCTTCTTTTTCCTCTTCTTCTTCTTCTTCTTCTTCCCTTTCTCTTGCTCAATCGACCGCCGACGGTCGATTTCTCCCTTCAATCGACCGCCGACGGCTGAAATCGACCGCCGACGGTCGATTTTTGGCAGAACCGCCCAGTAGCGGGCAATCCAGGTACCGACAATCTAGCGGACCGGGGTACGGGCGGTAAATGTCAAAATTGCAAACCTTGGTTTATACCAACTCACATCATGATTAACATCACATCATTTAAAACTTTAAAGCCTGATATTTATGTCCAACTAATCAGAAATATAATTATAGAATTAAAAAAGGAATATCATTATTAAAACAGTACATGTTTTGCCATCCCGAAGTCTGCCAGCTTGACCCGGCCATTTGGATCTACCAATATATTTGCACCTTTGATGTCCCTAAATGGTCAGTGATAGTTTGGGAACATAAGAAAAAAAATCTAGGGTCAGGATATCATCTTCCAAAACATGGACCCACGGATATTCAAAAATTATAAACCAAGACTTATTCATACCTGTGAACAGTGTTCTTTGCATGCAAATATGCTAAACCTGAAAGAATTTGTTGCGTATAACTCCTAATTGCTGGTTCACCAAGTGGCCCATACTCTTGAAGTAGCTTATGTATGGAACCACCAGATACATATTCCAAGTAAATATAAAGCTTGTCATCAATCTGTTAAGAAGTACAAAATTAAAATAGAACAAAGAGATAAAACACTGCTATTTCTAAACAGTAAATCAGATTAAATTGACTTTAAAATAATCAAATTGACTGGGCTGATTAGTTTCACATATAGGGGTTACAACAGTTGTCAGTCTAAATGCTTAATGTGACTTTCAATAAAAGGAGAACTCCCTCCCTCCTTGTCCCCATTTGCATAACTTAAAGATGCTGTTTCAGAAAAAGATTGCAATTCTACAGCCTATCCCCATGTCGCCTTAGTTTTCCAGATGAAATTTAAACAGCAAAGAGAAATATTAAAAACGACAAAGATAGGCATCCGACAAAACATGGTGCCATTTTGATTGGCAACATAGTTTCCAGATGAAATTAGAGCAGCAAAGAGAGATTAAAATCAACGAAGATGGGCCTCAGAGTAAATATAAAAACGATAGGCATCAGATAAAACATGGCACTGTTTTGATTATCCCCTGATGGATGTAGGGTCATCAGGTCTCCATGAGAACTGCATAAGGTGTTTGATCATTGGCAGCAACTCACCAATCCATGAAATTAGTAAGGCTGCTAGATCTCTATGAAATGAACTGATTCTTCCATTGATAAGTACTGGGAGTTCTTTTCATCTGTGCTTTAAGGAATCCTCTAATGTTTGGTTCCATCCAAGGTTTGACTTACCGGTCCGTACCAGTGTAACGAGTTCATCTCGATACTGATACGATACCGGTACCGGGCAGTACACACAGTGTATACCACCCGATATATTAAAATATAATATTATATTATATTATATTATATTATATTATATATACTAAAATATTTATAAAAAAAAGAGAGAAAAGGGGTCGCCTCGATCTTTCTCCCCGCTGTCACGGGCTTAGCTGATTTGCCTAAGCCGTGCGGCACCCTTGCGGCCCTCCCAAAGACTTAGCTGAAATTGCCTAAGTCGTGGAACGCCCAAAGCGTTATCTGTCCGCACAGGGTCAGCCTTCCCCGAGATCTCCTAGAGTCCCTTAGGCTCGCAAAAGAGAAAACGGGCCAGAAGAAGCAATTCCCACGGGATCCACAAGCAGCTGCTCAAGCAAACACTTCATAAGCCATATGCAAATTACATCCGAGGACATCACAAACTCAGAGAGGTTGCACACAAAGGATAATGGTCCATTACAGACCGAAGTCCCCCACAAGTGCTTACAAGACACACTTGTATTTACAAGCCAAAATTGGCCATAAAGCAAATCAAACTCGGGCTGCTAAGCCTACTGCAAGCCCGCTACTTGCTGTACAATGTATGTACACAAACCGAAGGACACGGACAAACATGAGCATTTCATCAAACACCTTGTTTACATTTTGACCGTGACACCGCGGGCGGCGACGGCGCACGAGCGAGGACGGCGTGCGGGCGAGGACGGCGTGCGGGCGAGGACCGCACGCGGGTGCTAGGTATTCTTCTTCTCCTCTTTTCTTTTTTTCTTCTTTTCCTCTTTTTCTTCTTCTTCCCTTTTTCTCGCTCAATCGACCGCCGACGGTCCATTTCTCCCTCAATCGACCGTCGGCAGTCGATTTCTCCCTTCAATCGGCCGCCAACGGTCGATTTTTGGCGGAACTGCCTAGTAGTGGGCGGTCCGCATACCGGTAACCTGACGGACCGGTATGTACTGCCCGTACCGAGCGGTACAGGTCGAAATTGCGAACCTTGGTTCCATCTAGTACATTATCTGTCCAGATCAGATCTAATTATCTCAATGCAAATCATTCAATTTTAAAGAGATAAAAATAAGTTTATGAATAGCTGATCAGCCAGTTGGCAGTCCAGGGACTCTCTCATTTTACATCCCAACCAGATGGAAAGGAACTACTCCAAAAAGCATGGATTAAGGTGCTGTCAGCACCAATGAAGGTACATCCAGTACTTGCCGTGTCAGTAAGAAACCAACACAAAGGTGTGTGCCATTTGCCATGTTAATATTATATATTGAAGCATTTATCTATACAACAGTATGTAGCAGGTACCATGCCAATAGCCAGCAGAAAAAGGCATGATAAAAGGCCGTTACATCCAAAAAATCAGAAGAGTTGGTCTTCTAATGGCCCTTAACCATTATATGGCTTTGGGATAAAAGGAAGAAAATTCTAAAGTATTGTGCTATGTTCAATGACTTGTGTTTGACTGGAAAGTGATGAAAGATTAGTTTTACTACCTGTGCAATAAATATAAGATAGGGATGTAAATTTGTTTATTGAAAATGAAACGAATCAAAGTTCTTAACAGATTTTAATAGGATTTGGTATTTATTTTAGTGTTTTAACTTTGATAGTGGTTATACTTTTTAAGGTTACCTTCTCTTCTTCACTGGACTTCTATATCTTGATTTATTTCACATAATAATTTTTTCCTTTAAATAAATATTCATCACCTGATAAATAGGTTGGCAGACCTTCCCTCCATTTTCACTAGAAAAAAATTTAACTGTGATTCTTCAGCTGCATTTGGTCAGCCATTAGACATCAACTCACTTGCATCCATGAAATTGTTCTGAAAGTTGCAGTAACTTGGTCCATATAGCAGTTGAAAAGACCATAATTAACTGTTGCATACCTTGAGAAAACACTAATCTGGCATGTATCTTAACAGGATATGCATGAACAAATAACAGTGTACTCCTAGATAAAAATGCAAAGTGATAGATTAAAGTAAAACTGTAAAAGTCCTGTCTAATGTCTGATTGGTATCAAGCTTACTGAACATAAAGATCCTATTAAAAAAATGGCTGACATGACACAGTTTGGCATGAGAGAAATATAGGTATGTCAAAATTAATGTGTGATGATGAATAAAGAAAAACTGAAATCCAGGCCAAGATCATAGGTAGTGTCATTTCTAGAAAATTGTCATACCATCTCACAACCATAATATTGCACAATATTCGGATGCTGCAGCCGACTTAAGAGGGATATTTCCTGTCAAGAAAGCAAATACCTAAATGTATACTGTCATAAAGGGAAGAGATGATGTCATATTGAGTGCATATCCTCCAGTATAACTAATAGGACAAAATACTCACTTGCCCCAACTGTTTTGCACTTTCTTTTGACTTAGCATCATCCATGAACAGGGTAACCTCCTTCATTGCACACATTTCACCACTCTCACTAGAAAAGGTCGAAAATTAACAAGCAGCCAGTAGAAAGAAAAACTTGAGCAGATAGAGTGACTATCTTATACAAATATCAAAGAAATAAAAACAAGATCAAATTTTATCAGATATGGATGTTTCAATTTAAAAAAATATAAATTGTCCAAAAAAGAAATTAACCATTACCATTTGTTTCCACTAGACAGCTCATTTGAGCTCCTTCATCAAGGAAATGCAAATCACCTACAAGCAACCATCAATTAAGTCTTAGGTTCTCTCTCTTTCACTATCCTATGACCCAATCCTATTACCTTCACCAAGTAACCTACTGAACAACTTGTGTGGTCGTTAGAACTTACCAAGAACTAGTTAAGAGAGAGACCTTTTGTCTACTGAGGTAATCATGAACATTTTTGTAGATTCAGGTTATATGAATAAAAACATCAAGAGTCATGACATGTACTCTAAAGGGATAATATAACCATCCATTCTTCTAAATACTAGCAGTTTCTTTTATTGGGTAATTTAGCCTCTATGGGTCCAAGCTGCTGTAACTGTTAACAGTCAATTGAGTTAGTATGTCTTTATATGCTGTACATGCATGTAACAGTTCTGGACATTCTCATGTTTGTTTATAAGTGTCAGTAATGCATGGTTATGTACTGATTCATGGTGCCATAATCATGCTAAAATTGCAGAAAGATATGATTATTGATTTTTATTTCATTGAACATTTTTAAACCTCTTGCTAAGAGAAAGGAACAAGGGATCTTACTACAAGTTATAGTGCTTTCTTCAGCCTAAAGAGAAGACTGTACACCTATGAGTAACTTGGTTCAGAAATCAGCTTTACCTAGTCAGTTGATAAAATAAAACTCGATCGACATTCCATGTAGGAAGTTCCTAAACTAACAATGTAATATTTAACAAACTAAATCACACATCTCAAAATCCATCAGCATGGAAAGAATCAAAGTAACAGCATAAAATTTTTGAAGGGTAGAAGGCCCACAATACCTGTTAAAACCAATATAAACATGTCCAAATGTACCACGTCCAATTAATTTTCCCTTCTTCCACTTTGATCCAGGACTTGTGGGATTATCTGTCCTTCCAGGACTGCGTATTATCGACATTGAAGAATTTGTGGTTGTATTATGTGGAGGAAAAGTAGCACTGATAGATATATTTTTCGGCGGTAGTGGCAATCTGTGGCTTTCTTTCTTCCCCTCATCATGCCGCCTTGTTGGTGACTCTGGTGCTGTTCCTACAGCCCGTGGATGCAGTGGAGAGACAGTTCCACTATGTATCCTAGAACTAGGACCAGGACTCAGCATTCTTGGGCTTGGTATTGGAGAGCACTCTGGACTACCTCTACTATGCTGCCAGAACTGTCCAAGCATGTCTCCTCCCATTGAATTATGCCCAGAAGTCTGACCTGAACCTGGACTTGAGCACTGGCCAGATCCAAAAAAAGTTAAATCTTGTTGCGGCTTTGTCACCCAAATGGCTGATGTTGGGATCTGATCAGGGAACACAACTCTCATAGGACTTCTCGAGGGACTTGACAATGAACTATCTGGTGCACTTGCAAAAGCACCATGTCGAGGAAGTTGTATATTTGATTGGTAATTGTTCTGACAACCCTGCTTAGACGGTGAAGATAAAATATGGTTCCTAAGTAAGAAATTTGTTGATTTCATCATCTCTCTTGTTTTGCATTGTGTCGCAGGACATGGGTCCTTGTGCCCCGCGCTTCGAAGAGAACAAAGAAGAAAAGTGAGTAAGGGGAAAGTTCTAGAAGTGAAATCTCAACAAGCTAAAATGGAAATGAAACACAGAAATCAAATCACAAGTTCCACACCTATGGTTGCTTGTAACAGCTCTATTGCTTTTTAAAAAGTCATTCACTGGGCTGTGAAGTTCAGAATCTGCTGCATCGTCACTATCGATAGAGCAATTACTAGAAATAGAGGCGGTAGCTAAACCTCCATCAAGCTCAGCAGTATCTGGTCTTTTCGAAAAATGATTAGGTCTTGGAAGTGGTAAAAGCAGCTGTGATTTTCCACGCTCTTCTAGGGTCGACTTTGATGTAATGACCTCAGAGGGCTTGTATGATATGCCTGAACGCAGCCCGGGTAAAGGAAGTGGTTGGGAATTTGTCCTGCCTCCGAAACTCTGACATCGGGATACTTGTGCAGAAGGTGATGTAGATCGTGATTCTGTTCTTGATCCGGATACCTTTTTTGAAGTGTCACTTTTTCGCCGTCGACTTCCCCTTGATTTTGTACTGCTTTTTTCTTCAGTTGAACTTATAAAACGGTGTAATGTGTCAATAAAATTTTCCTTTGTGTTCTTCTTCACATCCTTAGAAGACAATTTCCCCCACCATGAAGGCATTGTGGCTGAGGTTTCTAAAGGCAATAAATGGCTACATAATACTAGCAATCATGGTAGCTAATGCTTTAGCCACCAGAAAAGAGATTCATAGTCTTGCTTCAGGTAATAGCACCTCACTATCAGCACTAGCAACCAAAGAGAGACACCTGAAGAACCACACCTCCCCAAGAAGGTTCGTCATTAACCTGAATAAGAAAGCATCACGAAATGCTGAACCCAGCAAGAAGTAATCAGAAATGAGCATCATACATGAATACAACTTCAAGCAGAATGATATACAGTGTTCATAATTTTACATAAGCAAATGGTCAAAAGCATCAGCAAATTTCTACCATTTCCTCATCATAAATGCCTCAAAAATCTCAAGCCCGTACCATAAGAGGTAAAGCAACTAATGAGCAGATAAAGGAATATGTACAAATTGAATTCATATGATGCTTGCTATTGAAGTGGACAGAATATAATGTAGTGACTACTCAAAGTAACAAACCAGGAACAAGATTAAAAGGTTGATCTTGCAAATATGACATCCAGCAAATACCAAGCAACAAACAGGAACAGTCATGGCATCTACTAAGCAGCTTATCGACCAGTACTGACCGTGCTTAAACTCAATCACCCATCCAATTAAACGACAACAAAGTCACAACATCCTATCCGTCCCCGATCTTAGCCCTGTAGCATGCGAAGATCCAAAAAATCGTCCAATCGAACAAACTCAAGAAAAGAACCGCAAGAAATCTCGAATGCTACTATTAATGAACTCACCGCCAAAATCCGAGCACCACTATAAGAGCCCCTCCAGCAATTCGCATATCAAAACGCAGAGAATCCGTCCGATTCCCGCCCGATCAAACAACTCAAGAACTCCCAAGGCAGAGTACTAGCGGGCGCCCAACGTCCCAACCAACCCTGCCCTAGATTGTCAACTCACTTGTCGCTCGGTCTCGCTCGCCGACCTCGATATCCTGGTTGAAATCGAGGAACCCTAGAAACCCTAAGAAGAGACGGAGAGATTGGAGAATCGATAAGGGCAAAGCGTTCGGAGGAATGCCACAGAGGACGACCAGGAGGAAGAAAGATGAGGACCTAAGCGGAGAGAGTGTGGTAGAGGACGAGCGGAGAAGGCGAACGGCAGCGAGACGAAGTGAGGAGAGATAAAAGGGTTCGGCTGAGCAACAGTGTAACAAAGAACAAAGAAGGCAACTAAAAAAGAAGTGCACTTACAACTCACATTTAATCCACGTGTCACCTCATCGCACCGTATATTTGCGGGTCCCAATTGTTTCGTTACGGCCCGACGCAATGAGAAGGGGAAGGTTGGCGTTAGTGCTTAATTGACGCACGTAATGAAGGTATTTTAAATGCCAATGCGAGGCGGGGGCTGTTGGTTACTGATGCCTTAATCTATTCTCGTGCACACTCGCCGCCGTCTCGTGCCAATTCACCCATCGGGGAGTTTAAGCAGTAATAACAAATGTTTTTTATTAGCTCATTATTATAGTTCAACTTTGTTGCTTATTTTAATTAACAAATTTTTAATTACATTAAACTAAGCACAGCACCTTTTATAAATCTATTTTTGTTTGTATTAATACTTGGTGTGGTGTTTGATACAACTGTGCCGTCACATGTCTCTTTTATTTGTTTTATACTAATCGTTGTAGGTTGGTCGAGAAAATAAATGTAATCTTTTAAGTATCTTGTCCCGACTCCGGAGGTAGATGTTGGCGTTATACATGTACTTCTTGTTCGGTGGTGTACTTTTTGATGTTTTTACACATACATCCTTGTTTTTTTAGAAATAGCGTATTTGTGTTTTGATTCATGTCACATGCCATCTCCTTTATTTACGTACATAGATCTTCATTTGCACTTATTGAACCCATCTATAACATAAAACATAATACAATTCCACTACACATGTTATATTATATGATATTATTTGTCTTATAGTGGCACCGACTCCTTGATTACCATCTAATTTACGTGTACGCAAACCATGCGTCGCGGTCGTGCAACGTTAACCTTACCACCATTGCTTATTGTACTACGAACAGGCCCATGCACTCGGCGCTCAGGCACCAGCGGCCACGACCTCGGCGGGAACTGCCGCCGCCGACTGCCTAGTCTTCCTTACCTCGCTGGCAATGGAATCCATGTCGCGGTCATGCACGTTCATCTTCAACCCGTGCTTCATGAACAAGGTGAGCGACATCTTCTGCTCGACGCGGTGGCCGGGAGCGACGTGAAGGCGGTGTCGTAGCAGCACGGCGGCGGCGATGGACTTCATTTGGAGGTAGGCGAGATCCTTCCCGAGGCAGATCCGCGGACCGGCATTGAAGGCCACGAATCTGAACGAGTCCTGCATCTCGAACCGCTTCCCGTCCGGCGAGAGCCACCGGTCCGGCAGGAATTCCAGGCAGTCGTTCCCCCACACTGACTTCATCCTCCCGGCCGAGTAGATCGAGTACGTGACGGAGGAACCAGCGGGTACGAAAGTGCCGTCGGGGAGGACGTCGTCGGCCACGACGTGCTTCGAGTCCTCGGGGACGGACGGGTAGAGACGGAGCGTCTCCGACAGCGCCGCTTTCAGGTAGACGAGGCGATCGACCTCCTCGAAGGTGAACGGGGAGGCGAGCCATGCACTTGTGTCGGGACCGCGGGATTCGTGGAGGACGGAGGCGAGCTCGAGGAGGATGCGGCGCTCGACGTGAGGATGGGTGGAGACGAGCCAGAAGAACCAGCTGAGAGCGACTGAGGAGGTGTCTCGGCCGGCGAGGATGAAGTTTAGCGCCACTTGCTGCAGGAAAGACTCGGAGTACGTGCCCTTCTTGATGAAGCGGGAGAGGAGGTCGTCATGGTTCTGCCCGTCGTCGATCTCCAGCTTTCGGATCTTGATGACGGCGGAGAGGTAGCGGTCGACATGCGCGACGCTGCGGAAGAGCGTGGCCTCCATGCCGACCCGGAGCCACTTCTTGAACCGCCACATGGACTCCGGGAGGATGAAGCGGTTGAGAGTGGCCTCGGTGGCGCGGTCGAAGGCCACGGCGAAGGCGTTCTCCGGGAGGCCGGGGGCTAGCGTCTCGGGGTCCTTCCCGAACGCCAGGCCGCAGATGTTGTCGAAGGTGAGGCGGAGGAGGAGCTCCTGGAGATCGACGACACCGGACTTGAGGGAGGCGTCCTGCAGCATGGGAAGGAGGCGGAGGTGGATGGAGCGGCAGACCCAGCGCGACATGGCATGGCGGAGGGTGCGGGTCGTGAACTCCAGCGCCGCGGTCTTGCGCTGGAACAGCCAGGTATCACCGTCGGAGTTGAAGATGCCGTCGCCGAGGAGGTCGAGGAAGACGGCGTGGTAAGTCGGGCCCTTGGGATAATTGTCGAACCGGGTCTTGAGGACGTGCTCCAAATTCCTGGGGTCGCACGTCACGGTGACCAGCCCCTGGCGGCGGGCGAGTCCCGGCACGGCGCAGATGCAGGTCTGATAGGTGCCGCCGTTGGCGCGGAGATTGTCGGCGATCCACTCGTGCATGCGCTCCGAGTGCTGAATCAGCCCCGGCAGACTACCGACGACCGGCCACACCCGCGGGCCGGTGAGACGTGACGCCAGCCGTGAAAACCACACCACGTAGGCTGCCATGCATGCTGCCACCAGCAGCAGCGCCACCACTTCCATGTTCCCCTATCACCCCACCGTCTTCAACCCCCACTCGCTCACAACACAAGCACAGAAGCGAACGAGACATTACGCAGCGACATATATACATATATATAGAGAGAGAGAGAGGGAGAAGTCTCTTAAGAGGTGAAGGTGAAAGTGAAGGTGAAGGGAAGGTGGTAGTGGTGGCTAATGACTTAAGCTAACATGGAGGGAATTAATGAGGAGATGGAGCAGAAGAAGATTACAGACGAGGAGAAAGGTGAGAGGATGGGAGGCATTAAAGAGGCCACCGTTTTCTTGCTCCTCAACAGCTCCACCAAGCTAATGCTTTTGAGCCGCTCACACCCACTGCGTTCTCCGGCGGGCCTTCCCAGCTTAATTAAAACGATCATTGAATGCTGTCAGAGTTCGTTGGATCACCTAGACAGCGTAGGAACGGCATCATCAAGGGTAACAACTCTGGTCAACATTCCCATCGGTAGAGCACAACTAATCTCGCCATTGTGAATCAAGAATAATTTTTATAGGATGATGCCTCCATATTCATTTACCTAGGTGTTTCTTTTTTTATTTGGACGAAAATATTCTCAATTTCTTACTAAAATGATTTCATCATATATGCTACTCAAAAACTTAATAATTAATTATCATAATTTTAAAAAAATAATACTAATCATCTTAAAAATAAAAATGATATGACTGTATCCTATGGTAAAAAGCAATATTATGGGTTTTTTGATAAAAAAAATACCCAATATTCAATGAAGAGGAAATTATTCTATCAAAAAAAATCTCTCTCTCTCTCTCATATATATATATATATATATATATGGAATATGTTTATGGCCTTATGTTGAAATAAGAATTGGCTTAGTAAGAAATTGTGAACTTATTGACTCTTGTAAGCAGCTGTGTGACAAATGATTTCAACAATTAATTAATTAATTATTAATGCAGTTCATGGAAAAAGTATCTTTATATAGTCTTTTAGTTTACGGAAGGGCCAAACTTAGAATACATCATATGATATTTGGGTAATTCTTTTAATCCGATCTCTCTTTAGGTGTTATTTAATGACGTTTTCGCTGGATATTTAATCAAACAAAAGATGTGTTCTGGACTGATTCCCCGCTTTGACTTTGTCTGACTAATTTATGTGGTTTTTGACGCGTGTGTTTTGGTGTTGATTTAAATGATCCATTTCTTTGACGAATAAATTAAGACTCGTTAGCAGCAAAAACAACTTACAGTAAGTATTATATGGAGTGAAAATAAATATAAATTTGTTTTCTAATTAATGATGTTTATATATATATATATATATTTATGTATAATTTTGTGTAAGAATAACGTGGCTGTCGTTGATATCTGATGTAGTTGAGACGTCAGCACTTTACATCATTGGTATGGATCTGATATATGCCTAGTAATGATCCCCTCATCATGTATCTAAGTTATTGGTTGAGATATGTCTGATCCAAATTGGCGGAATAATCCAATGACAATTTCAATTGATGATAATTCTAATTAATGATAATTCCATAAATGAGTGCAATAAATGTCACCTATTGGTTGACATAAATTTGACTTATCTAATTTATCCTATCGAAATGCTGACTTGAGCATCATAGAAACATTGTCTGAAATATCGTTGACTTAATTTTATGGGGCTCGAACATGAATTTACTTCGGAAATAACCTAAGGAGAGACTACGTTCGATCTAACTAAGTTTTCAACTTTGATAACTAAAATATTATGTAATAGTTTAGTGTTAGAATGAGGACCGAACATGTCTAAAGAAAATTTTATGGGTACTTCTCAACTAAATACCAAAGATCATAACTTCCCCAAACCTGACTGGTCGGAGCCTAATAGCCTTGATAATGTCGAGAATGTTTGTTGGCTTGAATCGAATTTTTATCGCACATCGAATCATTTTTAGTGATTTTTTCAATATTCAACCCTTAACCAGTCACCTCTTGCCTCATTTTTAACTATTGACAATTCTTGTAGAAACCTTCCACACCATACTCTAGCAAATATAGATTTTAATCAAGATACTCTAAGAAGTCATTTCTTATCTATCACAACTTTTCCAACTTGTTCATCAAACTCTATCTACATTCATTCCATCGATCCCGGCTCATGTTCCATCATAAATCCTTCTCGTAATGTGGTGGACAAATATTATTCGACTTACGCTCAAGCACCACATGAGGTATGTACCTTAGCCATCCTTGGCCCAAAATCCTATTCCTCCAATACAGTCAGTGTTTTTAAACGAGTCGATTGCTTAGTCAACCAACCACCCAATCGAAGTTTAAGACCATCTTAATAAGATGGATTGGTAATTGAGGATCTTCGTAAAGAAATTAAGCAATACAAATAACCAAACAAAGTTATACTTATAATCTCCTTTTATAAGGGACATAAGCAATAAACTGAATCCTAAGGGCTTCAGGCTTCTTATGTTTTACTTGTATGATGAAAAATTTGACTCATCTGAGTATACTAATATGTTTACCTCACAAATAATCATCATTGACACTTTCAATTCTCAGATGTGTCAGACTCTCCTCACTACTTTAAGAGGGGTAATCCTTGAATGGTTTGTTAAGCTTCTCTTCTCTTTTAGATATTTGGTAAAAGAGTTCAACCTTAGCTTTATCATATATAAGCTCCCAATAAAACTTATCATCTCCTTCCTAAGTATCAGTCTGGAAAGCTATGCAAGGAGATTGAACAATGAGGTTAGTCTAGTCTTTAAAGATTCTTTTACTAAATTATTACCCAACCTTCGATAATTTTTTTTAGAGCTTTTACAAAAGACTAACTACCATATCATCGCAGAGTCCATACTTGGAAGGGTGAGACTAAGAAAGCAGCAAAAAAAACAAAAAGAGAAGGCTCAACATCCAAGTCCCATGGAGAGGCTACAGAATAATCGGTCGAAGGGAGAATAAGCCCCTCCCTGATGAGACTTCACACACTATTCAATACTTCTGTTTTTATGTAAATTAGAGATAATGGACTTTTGTAAACACCCCCTGACCCTCGAGGGATCCACTGACAAGGAGGGACATGACTAAATTCTATTATTTCCATCGAGGTCATAGGCATGATATGGAGAACTGTTATGCCCTAAAGGTGTAGGATGATGCAGTAGTTTATTTGCTAAAAAATAATATGCAAGGTAACCATAGCCGAAGAGATTTTGTCCCAATCGTGACCAACCAATTGTCTTTAGAGAGGAAGAAACGAAGAATGTAGATCCTAAGCATGACATGTAGTGATGGTCTCCCTCAAAACTGTGAATACTCTAGTAAAGAGAATTCTCATAAACAGAGGTAATTTTGTAGACATATTATGTTATGGTAGCTTCCAAAAAAATTATCCTAGCAACTAAAGACTTGCAGCATATCTTGTCCAATCTCAAAGGGATCACAAGAGATTTAGTCACCTTTGAAGTTTAGATTTTAATGATAAAATAAATAGATGAGTAATTGAGTTACAATCAGATGATGAGCTAAAATCAAACTTGGGCATCGAGCCATGATGTAGTGAGACTTTGACAGGAGTTCGCTAGGAAATTCACCGAAGGGATCGAAAAGCTCACTGAGAACACATCGGGAGATCGCTGAAAGAAGACCAGAAGACTCACTGTAAGAATATCGGAGGCTGTCGGATTGACGAAAGTTAGGTATTGGTTTAACTTATTGGTCATTAAGAATTATAATCATTGAGTCGTAGCTAGAGTTTGAGTCCAAATTGAGTTTGATTTGAAAAAAATCCAAATCAACTCAATGAGCCAACCGGGTCCATTATGGGATTTAATTGAACTCAGGTTAAGCTCAATTAGTTGAGCAAATAATTGATCAATATCATGTTGAAGCTGAAATTCGAAAAGTGACGGAAACCACATTTCTAAAGATTCTGACAGGTAAACCGTCGGTAAGCGATGGTTAGACCGCCCGTACCTTGGAATCAGGGTGGTTACCAGCGGTTGAACTGCCTAGGACCAACTTGGTATCAGAGCAAAGTAGTTACTCATTAGATTAACACCCACTTGAGTAAATGACTTGTTTTGGCATAAACGATGGATATTTTATTTCATGTCCTCCCATTTTAATGGGACGGATTACACATATTAGAAGAGATGGATGCACATTTTTCTTATCTCTTTGGACCTTGATTTATGAAATATTATTGAAAATAAATTTAAAAAATCTTCCACGCCAATGAATAAGTTAAATTATTTGGAGAGGAAGAATTTTTATTTAAATGCAAATGCTATGAATGCATTATTTTATGCTCTTGATAAGAATGAGTTTAATCGTGTTTTCGTTTGTGAATCGACTTTTGATATTAGGCACACACCAGAAATCACACACGAGGGGACTAGTAGAGTAAAATAATCTAAGACAAATATTTTAGTTCATAATTATAAGTTGTTTCGAATGAAACCAATTGAGTCCATTAGAGACATGTACACTCATTTCACGGGATATCGTCAATGGCCTTAAATCACTTGGAAAATATTTTTTGAATTTTGAATTAGTTAGTAAAATTTTGAGATCATTACTTAAAAATTGGGATCCTAAAATAACTACTATTCAAGAGGCCAAAGACTTAAATAACTTACCTCTTGAAGAACCGATTGACTCTCTTATGACATATGAACTAAATTGTAAAGCTCATGATGAGCTTGATGAACCCCTTCCAAAGAACAGGAAGGATGTAGCACTTCGGACAACAAATGACTCATCGAGTGAAACCTCGAGTGATGAGGACCATGATATTATATTATTATCAAAAAGTTTTAAAAAAATTATAAAAAAAACAAAAACTATAGAAACAAAAAAGAATCGAAGAAGGATAATGTCATATACTATAAATGCAAAAAACTAGGATATTTCAAAAATAAATGTCCTCAATTGAAGAAGAAGTCGATGCTCAAGAAGAAAGCACTTTCGGCCACTTGGGATGATTCAAGTTCTTTGGACGAAGAAGACCACTCCAAAGATGAAGTTGCTAGCTATGCTCTAATGACGTTGAAAATGAGGTTAGTAATTCATTAAGTATTTTTTTTCAGAATTATTAAGTATGTTTCATGATTTGTTTGATGAGTTTAAAAAACTTAGCAAATCTTTTAAGTTGCTTAAGAATGATTATAAATTATTAATTAGTAGACTAGACGAAATGCATGATTCATTGATGTCACATAACACATGTTCTAAATATGATATGCTAGATAATGTTAAAGAAGAGAATATCATGCTTAAGACTACATAGAAAATTTTGAAATCGAGAATAAATCCCTAAATATGATCCTTGCCAATAAGGGTTATATTAATAAAAGATATGACATAGGCTTTGTTGGTAACATTCAATAAAAATCATCTTTGTAAAAGGACCTACATTAAATGTGCCACCAAGAATCTAATGAAATTTTTATGGTAAACTAGGACATAAAACAAACAAATATCTATTTAGAAAATATAATCTACATCAACTAGTTTAGGTTCCCAAGGGAACTTCATACAACAAAAAATGATTAGTAAAGAAAGATAAAGTTCTTTATAAATGACCCAATATAAAATGAGTGCCTAAATCAAAAATATCTTTCTTGTAGGTTTGTCTCCAAACTAAAGCTAGGAGCACCAAATGATATCTTGATAGTGGATGCTCAAGGCACATGACCATAGATCCATCTTATTTTTCTTTGTTCTCTAGCTTAAGTGAAGGAGTTGTTACCTTCGGAGACAACAACAAGGGTAAAATCATTGGAAAAGGAACAATAGGTAACCTCTTAATCAAAGATATATTATTAGTTGATGGGTTAACATATCTTGCTTAGCATTAATCAATTATGTGATAAAGGATATATGATTAAATTTTAACCTAATGCTTGCATAATTGAATTGTCACACAAAAATAAATCTTTGATTGCCTTAATAAATAACAATATATATACCATAGATATTGAAAATTTTTGTGATAAAACTTATTTTTCAGCTTTAAACGATGATGCTTGGATTTAGTATAAAAGACTAGGTCATGCTAGTATGAAATTTTTAAATCAAATTTCTACTAAGGAACTAGTAAGAGGCTTACCTAATCTTAAGTTTATCAAGACAAAATATGTGACACTTGTCAATTAGGAAAATAAATAAAGAATAGTTTTAAGTTGAAAAATTAAATAAGCATCTTTAGGTCACTTCAATTGATCTATATGGATTTATTTGGACCATTTAACATTACAAGTTTAGGTGGTAGTAAATATATATTTGTTATAGTAGATGATTTTAGTAGATATATTTGGACCTATTTCTTGGTACAAAAAAATGATATATTTAAATATTTTATAAAATTTTGTAAAATTGTTCAAAATGAAAAAAAATTTATGATTTCTTCAATACCAAAAATTTGTTCGAATAGGTGTAGAATTTTAAAATTTTAAAATAATATTTTTAAAATATGGTGGAGAATTTTAAAATAATATTTTTAAAAATTTTTATGATTCGAATAGGTGTATCCATACTTTCTCTACTCCACGGAATTCACAACAAAATGGGTTAGTAGAAAGAAAAAATAGGAGCTTATAAGAAATGGCTAGAACAATATTGAATGAACATAGTTTATCCAAATATTTTTGAACTGAAGCCGTTAATACGACATGCTATGTTTTAAACAGGGTTCTTGTAAGACTATTACTCACTAAAACTCATGAATTATAGAATGGTAAAAAATCTAATATTTTTTATTTTAAAATATTTTGGTATAAATATTTTATTTTAAATGAAAAGGATGCTTTAGGTAAATTTGATGTAAAATCTGATTAAGGCATTTTTCTAGGTTTTTCTTCTATTTAAAAAGCTTATCGTATTTTTAATAAAAGAACATTAGTAATAGAAAAATCCATTCATGTTGTTCTTAATGAGTTTTTTGAATTTAAAAAGATTAATTTTGATGATGAAGTTGATCTTGGAACTTGAATTTAAATGATAATACTCCTAAAAATAAATTCGATGAATCTTCTTTCAAATCCTTACCCAAGGATTGGAAGTATGTGAATGATCATCCTAAGGAGCTTATAATATGAGAAACATCAAAAGGAGTTCAAAATCAGTCATAAATTTGTGTATGAATGCCACATTTCTTTCTCAAATTGAGCCAAAGTGCATTGATAAAGCTCTAAGAGATGATTCTTGGGTTAATGCAATGCATGAAGAGCTTAATCAATTTGAGAGAAATGAGGTATGAGAGCTTGTTCCTAGACCTAATAATTATTTAGTGATTGATACTAAATGAGTCTTTAGAAACAAGCAAGATGAAAATGGTATCGTGGTTAGAAACAATGCTAGTTAGTAGACAAAGATTTCAACTAATAAGAAGGAATCGATTATGATGAAACCTTCGCTCTCGTGGCTAGACTTGAAGCCATAAGGATGTTCCTTGTCTTTGCTTATTTTAAAAATTTTAAGTTATTTCAAATGGATGTTAAAAGTGATTTTCTAAATGGTTTCATTTTCGAAGACGTGTATGTTGAACAACCCCCCAGTTTTGAAAATAATTTTCTTTTTAATTATGTTTTTAAAACTTACAAAAGCTATTTATGGATTAAAATAAGCCTATCAGGCTTAATATGAAAGGCTTAATTCTTTTCTTATTTCAAATAAATTTTCAAAAGGTAGGGTTTATACCATATTATTTTTTAAGCACTCTAAAAATAATTTACTTATTATTCAAATTTATATTGATGATATCATTTTTGGATCTACAAATGAATATTTAAGTCAGTCTTTTGCTAAAGAAATTAGCCAAGAATGTGAAATGAGCCTAATGAGTGAGTTAACATTCTTCTTAGGATTACAAATAAAATAACTTAATGATGATATTTTTATTAGTCAAACTAAATACACCTTGAACTTGATAAAATGGTTTGGGATGGAAAATGCTAAAGTATTAAACATTCTCATGAGCACATCTACAAAGTTGGACTTAGATAATGAAGGAGAAAACTTTAATAGAAAAACTTAACTGCTACTAAATCGGATATCATGTTTAGTGTTGGATTGTGTCCAAGGTTTTAATCTAATCATAAACTCTCTCATTTGAAAGCAGTTAAACAAATCTTTAGATACTTAAAAGGAATATCTAAACTAAGATTATGGTATCCAAAATCAAAGAATTTTGACTTGATTGTTTATTCTGATGTCGATTTTGGTGGATGTAGAATAAATAGAAAGAGTACCACTGGGACATGTCAATTTTTAGGGCATGCACTTGTTTCTTGGGTTTCCAAGAAACAAAATTCAGTAGCTTTATCTACTATAGAATTAAAATACATTGCAGCTAGTGCATGTTGTGCCCAAGTCATTTGGATGAAAAACACTCTAGAAGATTATGAAATAAAATAAAAAAATATTCATATAAAGTGTGATAATACAAGTGATATATGTTTAACCAAAAATCCTATTCAACATTCAAGAACCAAACATATTGATATTAGACATTATTTTATAAGGGATCACGTAAATTATCAAGATATCTCCTTGAAATTTGTTGATACTAAGCATCAATTAGTGGATATTTTTACAAAATATTTAAATGAAGAATAATTTGATTTTCTTATAAGAGAACTTAGAATGCTAAATCATGAAAATATATGAATTGCTAATCTAGATTTCATAATATTTCTGTAATAATATTTTTTAAAAAATTATCTTATTGTTTACATGAAATTATTTTATTGTTCCCATGAGATGTTTATCTTATTGTTCACAAAAGGGAAGAAAATTTCCATGATGATGATTTTGTTATTTTACGGACTTATTTGCTATGCTTGCTTAAAATTACATGAGATGATTTTAAATACACGAGTAGCTCTTAAACTTTTAAATCTCCTTTGAGAGCTATGTTTAATGATGTTTTACAACTCCTCCCTTATTTTCTTCTTTTTCACAAGAGGAAGAAAAATTTTTATATCATATTTTAAAAAGGAGGAGTAAAAACTCATATGCCTTAAAATCTTTAGCCCCACATTTTCACCTTTTTATTGATGACAAAGAGGGAGAATGGATGTTGATGACTTATGTAATTAAATGGATATTGATAACTTATGTAATAACTTAAAGAAAAAATTTTAAATGTTTGAAATTCATGAAAATCCTTGATAAGTTGATGACTTGATAATTTAAAAGCAAACTTTTGTTGATATATGATTGTCTTATTGCAATCATTGAAATATGATTTGCTTGAAATATTGATTGTCTTGATTCACTTGAATTCAAGAGTGTGTGATTCTCTTGGATCAAGTCTTTTTTATTATGGCATGGATTTAGGGGGAGTTAGAATTAACTCCCGTCATCAATTGATTGTCATCATCAAAAAGGAAAAGATTGTTGAATCTTGAATTTTGATGATGAAATCAATTAATGAGTGTTTAAATCTAACATGTGTGTTACAGGAAAAATTTGATAGGACTCCAACAGGGTTAAGTCCTAATTTCTCTAGAAGTAGTCAATAAAACCCTATGAGATTATAATAAAACCCCACCTAGCCACTTCTATCCTATAAAGAAGTGTGGTTAGGGTTTAGATTGGGACCTTAGAGTTTATTAGTCGTCGCCCTTTTTATTGGGCTGGTCGGCTAGAGTTTCCCCCTGCTTAGGTCAGCTATAGAGCCAACCTAGTCGTCACTTATTCCCTCTAAGACATGTAGGTTATAGAAGAGACAAAAGGATAATTTTTAGTTAGATAAGCACCCCTTAGGGTTAGGGTTTGGAGTCCTATATAAGCATGTAGCCTCCATATCTTTTTATCAAGCAATTATCAATTTTATTTCAGCCTTGTGTCGAATCTAGGAGGGAGGAACCCCTACAGCATTCCAAGGGTTAATGCCCATCAAGGATCAAAATCTATAGAGCTCCTTTTAGGGTTCTATCAGAATTACAGGTCTAACTACAACAGGGGCAATTGAGTTACAGCCAGATGATGAGCCAAGGTCAAGCTTGGGCATCGGGCCGGGTTCAGACAATGCAGTGAGACCTTGCTGGGAGTTCGCTAGGAGATTCACCGAAGGGATTGGGAAGCTCGCTGGGAACACGCAGGGAGATCACCGAAAGAAGACTAGAAGACTCGCCGCAAGAACGCTGGAGGCTACCAGATTGATGGGAGTTAAGTCTTGGTTTCGCTTGTTGATAATTAAGAGTTGTAATCATTGAGTCATAGTTAGAGCTAGAGTCTAAATTGAGTTTGATTTGGAAGGAATCTAAATCAACCCAATGTGGCAACCGGGTTCATTATGAGGTTTGATTGAGCTCAAGTTACGCTCAATTTGTTGAGCAAAGAATTGGTCAACATCAGGTTCAAGCTGAAATATGAAAAGTGGAGGAAACCACTTTTCCAAAAATTTCGACGGGTAAACTGTCGGTGAGCAGCGGTTAGATCGCCTGTACCCTAGAATAAGGGCGGCTACCAATGCCTGTCAACAGCTGAACTGCCCAAGACCGATGGGTAAACTGCTCGTACCTAGTTTTCGGGGGATTAATGGTGGGTAAACCTCCCAGTTCGACGGTTGAACCGCTCGTACCTGATTTTCAGGTGGCTGATGGTGGGTAAACTACCCAGGACGGTGGTTAAACCGCTCGTACCCAGATTTTTTGGGTATGTTTGAAATTTGGCTCTAATTTTTGAAGCCATTTGGGGTTTATATATATCGTAAGTTTTCTTGCATTTCACACAATAATTTTAGGGATTATATTCTATGAAAAAATTATGTAAATTGTAAGAAAAATGAAAGGGAAAGCGAGAGAGCTTAGAGTTAAAAAATTCTTGAAGTCTCTCTTATAAGCAAGTTGTAAGGGTTTTGGTCTTCACCCAAAGAATATCGATAGTGGACGCCGATGTGTCTCAAGGAAGAGGACTCGGGAGTGGATGTAGGCCCGTTGGTGCCAAACCACTATAATTGTGAGTGTTTCTTAATTCTTACATTTATTACTCACTTGTAATTGTCGAGTTCTTAATCGTTTTGAACTGAATAGATGCCTTAGATTTTTACCTATTCCTTGAAAGCAAAGTTTCAAGTCAAGCACTTCCCTTCGACGTTGATTATCTTTTATTGGGATTTGCTTGTTTCCTCTTAAGTTATTTTTAAGCGAGTAACTTAGTAATTTTCTTCGAATCATTCACTTGTTACGAAAAGTTTTGATTTGCCTATCTTGCTTAAAGTGAAAAGTTTTTCATGAAAACTAAAATTTACACTTGCACTAATTCACACTCTAACTCCCCTCTTAGTGTTAATTGATCCTAACAAAATGATGAACCTTTCTGTAACTTTGGGGTCTAATTATTGCTCCAAGACAATAAAGGCCAAATTTTTTATAGTAGACATCCTATCATCTATAATGCCAACGTTGGAAGACTTACCCTTAACCACATATGAGTAGTGGTATCGGCCTACTTCACGACATTAAAATTTTTGACCACCTCCATTGTGGGGAAAATCAGGAGCAAACCTAAAGAGTCAAAAATGATGTTACTTGACATCGGTAACTTTGCCAAAGAAAGTAATGCTATCAGTGCAATAGTTGGATCCATGAGAATCCTCTCTCTTCAATCTGCATTCGAAGGCTTCAGAATCATTGGAATAAGTCTCATTGAATCCTGAAAGGCCGAAACACACAGTCAAGGTAGGACCGACATTGACCCAAAACCTTAATTTAGATATGTTTGCATGATCACCTAGTGATATGCCGGAGATTGATCAAGGCATAGCTTAAAATCAATACCTAATGTAGGGCGGTTCGACAAAAACCTTGAAGATTGACCCCCCACCCCCACCCCAACCAACTAATGAAGTTGACTAACTCTTGCATGTCGACTTCATTTATGAAGTATATTATTTGAAATGGCTCGTTAATATAGTCTTGGTCAAGAAGAGCAACGAGACGTGGAGAATGCGTAACGATTATACTAACCTCAAACAAAAGCCTACCCAAAAGACAACTTTCCTCTCCCTTAGATTGATCAATTGGTAGATGCAACCTCTGATCACAAACTGCTAACCTTCGTGGATATATTTTATGAAACAATCATATAAGAATGACATAAGAAGATGAAGAGCACAATATGTATATCATATATAAATCATTTTACTACTATAAGGTTATGTCATTCAGACTCACGAATATGAGAATAATGTATCGGAGGATGGTCAACAAGATATATTAGTATCAAATCAAGCGAAACATGAATGTGTTATCTAGCAGGTCAAGTGGCCATGCTTAGTTGATTCTTGTCCTGAACAAGTGATCGATGCTTACAATTCTTCAAGATTTTAAAGTGCCTTAAGGATTTGAAGTGGACAAAGCAACACCAAGGGCTTTTGATCCGCTTAAGTGTTATCTAGCAGCTTCAAACTAGGTTTCTACTCTACTCCGGAGAGAAGACTTATACCTCTACTTGTCCATGATACCAACAATAGTCAATTCATATTGATTTGTGAAGAATACAATATTCAAAAATCAATCTACTACAGTAGTCAAGTGCTTCAAGAAGTAAAAACTTGATATCCTAATTTTGAAAAGTTAACCTATGATTTGATCTTGGCGGCAAGAAAGCTTCATTTGTATTTCTAAGCCCATCGCATTATCATCATGATCAACCAATCTTGTGTTAGATCCTTTCCAGGCCTGAAGTTATAGAAAGACTTCTTAAATGGGCAATTGAGCTCAATGAATTTGATATTTCTTATAAATCAAGGACCGCTATCAAGACTCAAACACTTGTCGACTTGTCGGCTTCATAGCAAAAATAATCCTTTGTGAGGAGGCATCTAGAGAAGCTAGATGCTAGACCCTTAATGCTGATGAGTTAGTAGTCTCAACAAATAGGGGAGAAATTTTGCAAAGTCCAAGGGGAGAAATTTTCGAACATACTTCATTTTGATTTCAAAGTCACGAAGCTGAATATGAGGATTTTTTATTTCAAAGTCACTAATGATAAAGTTGAATATGAGGATTTGTTGATGTTGGGCAGATGGCCCAGATTCAGCCTATAATGGGCTTTAGTGAAGCTCACAGCCCAGAACCTCACTTATATTAACCTAAAACCTAGATTATGTGGCTAGGGTTGAGATTAAGAGAGCAGCGGCGGCTGAAAACGTGGGAGAGAGAAAGCAGACTGCAGATTGACAGTAGAGGCCAGAAAACAAGATATCCAGAAAAGGGAAGAAGACAAGGGCAGGAAAAGACTATTCCCAATCATTCAAATCTCAGGTTAGATCAGTTTGCAATGGATTCTTACTGTGATCTCTTAGGAGAATTTTGGATATTGTGCTTAGGATTATAGTCCTTGTATCCCTGAGATTCTCTTGTGGCTATTGCTTTGGGCTTGGGCAAGAAGCCTGAGATCTGTATATTCATTATTTTGATAGTGGATTTTCTCTGGCTTGTCCCGTGGTTTTTACCCTTCTAGTTGAAGGGGTTTTCCACGTAAATCTTGGTGTTCATCTGATTATGATTTCTATTTCATTCTGCTGTGCGTGACGGTCTGCTAGTATTTATTTATATACAAAGTTGATTCCTGTTTTATTCCCATCAGTTGATGAGACTTTAGCTAAGTAAGGATATGGGAATACAAAATTTAAGGGTTTACAATGATTGGCAGTTAGTTGTCAATTAGGGCATTAACACTTACGAGGTCTATTTGACCATGGCTTCGTATTTAGCAAAAAAAAAAAAAAAGATAGCTTATATCCCAACATTTTGCATAGTGCAAATCCCCATAGTAGATCATGTAGCAGCAAATGCCCTTTTTAAGTCCATCATTGGGGACTAGTGGTTGTTGGCAAGAATGATCGTCACCAAAACACTAACTCAGAGGAGTATTCACAATGATCAAGTAGTGATTGCATGCACAGAAACAACGTGGAGCATTTTGAAGTAAGACCAAAACCCTCTTAAGTGACCCAATGGAAGCTAGGAGAATACATTCATAATAAGTGTAATACTATATTTTGGATGGAATACTTTATAAGTGATCCTTATCTTGTCCTCTGCTATACTATTTTATCCTATTGAAGCAGCTTAATTAGTACCTGAGGTCCACAGGTGCTAGGACATTAGCATTTACGATCCTATGACAATGTTATTACTGAATGACCCTTAAACAAGATACCGAGTATGTCCAACAATGCTATAGATGCTAGCATAATGCTTGAATTCAAAGGCTACCGATAATAGAGTTGACTTTGATTGATATAGTTTGACCCTTTACATAATAGGGACCAGATATTCTTGAACCCTTACTACCTACGTTGGGCTAGAACAGAATAGATTACCTCACTAATGAGTTAACGCTGAGCCACTAGCTTCAATTGCCGAAAAGCAAGTGAAAGACTTTATATGAAAGAAAATAGTATATCTCAATTTGGAGTTTCATGGACTTTAATTACTAATAATGGGACATAGTTTAATAATGCTAAGTTTAAAGAATTCTATGATTCCTTCGTAAATCAACTTAGATTCAGTTCGATGGCTCACCCTCAAGCTAATGTCCAAGCCAAATTTACTAATCGAGTTATACTGGAAGGATTGAAGAAAAAAGCCTTGAGGCAAAAGGAGTTTGGGTAGATGAACTCCCAAGTGTCTTATGAAGTTATCTTACCACAGCCAAAAACTTTCACTAGGGAATCACATTTTTGTCTGGCTTATGAGATGAAGGTTGTGCTCCCATCTAAGCTGACATCACTGACCAACTACATCTCTCACTTTATCGAGGAAAAGTTGAAGATTGGGCTCAGAGCAAGAATATACATAATCGATGAAGTTAGAGCTCGGGCACCTATAGGAACTTGGCTTATAAAAGGGTGATTGCCAAAACTTTCAACACCAAAATTTGCCCTCATCGGCTTAGGGAGAAGGATTTAATTCTTAGAAAGGTTGAAATTACTGACCCAATTCACACTAAAAGTAAGTTGGCACCAACTTGGGAAGAATTATATTGGATCATGGAAGAGGTCCTACTTGAAACCTATTGACTCTAGACCCTAGGTGGCTTAGATGTTCCTATGACAACATATTTTCTACTTTAAGAAGTACTATCCCTCATATTCTAACTCTTGATATAATTATAAAAGAAGTTATAACTCATCATAAATAGTGACAAAACTTGGAGAATTCTTTAGTTGTAACTCTCCCTTTAATTGTAATAAAGTTTATTGGAGTCTGTGGTTTGAAAATAAATTTTCCTTCATGAAAACTAATTAAATCATCATCGGGAGTCTTTACATCACAAAATGGACTTCTTGATTAGCACAAGAAAAGAAAAAAAGAATAACTAAGGAGAAAATGACTTGATCATTCTATTATTTCAATGATATCCTCATCAACCAAGCTGAGAGCTGGAGCATCGACTAGCTGGGCAGATTCTTCGGTGGCCTATGGAGTCAGCCCCCCAACTTCTAGTATAGTCACTTTCGTAAATTCTCTAGCTGTTGATGCCTTGTCAGCCTTATCACTAGCCTCAATTGGTCCTCCCACCATGGTCTCACTTTTGCCATTGATACCATTCGACCCAACCATAATCACTTTGTTGTCGGTGGGGCAATTGATAGTGGAGTCCTTATGAAGGGCCAACACGGGGTGGTCATGCCTAGCCTAGGAGATAACGAGTTCATAATTGTATGTGGAGTTGTATCCCAATTGGGTTGATCCCTTTTTAAACCCTTAGGAGGGCTTATTCTTGGCCACCCCATGAACCTCCACCTTCACCTCGCATATCTCCACCTCCTCCAACTACTTGGACAACTCCTCATTATAGCAGTAGAGGTTCCTCACCTCTATCTTCGCAATCAACCCTTGAGTTTCAAGTAGGTTGGCATCGACTTTAGCTTCCAAGGATCTTTGATATGACCCTTATCTATCTTTACCACCTCCATCAACTTCTTCAAGGACTCAACCTCCCTCAGATTAGCCATTGTCATCGCCTCTTCATCACAATTTCTTTTTTCAACTCATCGACCTTGGCTTAGAGCTAGGCTAATCTGTCCTCCTATCGAGACTTCTCTGCAACAATATCATCTCATTCCTTTTTCATAGCTTTAACCATCCAAAGGAGATGATTGATGATAGTCAAGGAGTCTCGGGCTTGGTCAAAGACCAAGATCGTAAGCTATTAGTGCTACAAAGAAAGGGCTTCGAGTTCACAAATTTATGAAGTAAAAGATTATTATGAGTGGCTAGATCCAATACTTACCATAACCAGATGCTTATGAGCATCGAACAAGAGATCCTTTGTAGGCTTTAGATGGAAGCCCTTATCCAGGGTCGGGTGCATAAGGTACTGGTTCCAAGACGTGACCTTCTTTATAACCTTACATGGCTGATTGGAACTAGTTAGGTTTCAACCGGGGACACAATAATCCCCTTCTTCCAACGATCACCTTATCACTGATTCATAGCGATATGAGTTTTACAATATAGATAGAATCCTCATACTTGACAAAGGCAGTGGACCATGCAGAGTGGTTAAGGGTCCCACCCCCGAACCCTTTGAAAGATGAGAGGTGAAACGCTGCTATAATTGCTATGGCTCGGGCTCATGGATCTCGACCTACTTTGTCTCTACCCATTGATCCCCCGAGCAAGGGGAATCAAACCTCCATGAAGGCCCGACTGATGAGGGTGCCTCCTTTGGTTGGGCAATCATAGCGGTGGGGGAGGAGCCAATGGGTGTTTTTGCCTAGTACGAGGTCCAACAGGCCCCCTTCCTTTGGTGACAGGTCAATAGTGCTCCCTACCAATCTCCACCTCTCATCGCTTGGGTCAAGAAATGACATTTTTTGCCCATCCACCTTGGAAGTGGGCATTGTATTATACTCCTAAGATCTATATTTACATAAAAATGATTCAAAATCAGTTAATTGAGATAAACCTTTAAGAAGTGAAAGTTCTAACTTCTTACCCTGAGGAGTTGGACTTAGGCCTACATTAATAAGTCATTGCTTGCTCATTTATAGGATGGTGGTGGACTCAGACAGGGCTATGGATAATCTATAAAACTATCCTTTATTCGTCTATGCAATCTCGAGGTAGCATTGAAAATCTTTTGATTAGATCAATCTAAGTTGATCAGTTAATCATTTCTTGATAGAACAATAAAAAACCTCATCTTCCAACCTTTATATGAGGTGGGAGCGCTCTTGACCCGATTGCCAGGTCAAATATAAAGGAAATATGTTGATCCCATTAAGCATAGACTGTAATAAGCAAACAAAGAGGGTCAACATAAAAAGAATCTAGGTCCTCATGTATTCCCTGACGAATGTTGTAAGAAATCACTAGGAGTTTGGTGCAATCTAAGTGGGCGAGAACTTTCAATAATTGAAATCCTCGATAAAAAATGGGTAGAGAGAAAAATGAAACTTTACTTCTAATGCATATGTTCTTATGCAAATTATGTGATACGACAGATAAGGTCGATCACCCGATCTAGCAAGCACCAACTTAAATTTGATCGATATATGTAAACCTCCCAAATCATTTTTTAGGTCTGAGGCTGAGACCACTAAGTTTGAGTCAAAGGACTCCGTCAATGATAGTGGAGTCATACCATGATTTATATTCGCCTCCACAAGGGGTGCAGGCTCCATAGGCATGGTTGACTTGGCTTCTTTTGAGGCTGAAGCTTCCATTGCATGCACCAAGGAAGGTGACGCAGTCAGCAATCTATCCGAGTCTATGTTAGAGGATAAGGCTGAGGATGACATTGCAAACCTAGAAAGTTATGGTTATTGCGGAGTCTAAGGGTGTTATTCATAGAAGTTCTAGTTGCAAGCTAAGATGAGGAGCATCTAGGGTGGAAAACAACTATTTATGGAGGCCAAAGGTGATGCTTCATTTGCATGATCACTCGTTCGGCTCTCGAGTGCCTCGAGGAGGGTGAGACATACATCATCTTCCAGAATGACCCAAGACACATGGCACAATCTCAATAATATGACAGTCATTTGAATCATCGGGAAGATCGAGCCAAATCTACCATGATGTATATAATGGCCACACGACATAAGGCGAGTGTGCCATGTCCCCTCTGCACTACAAGAGGGTATGGTGCATAATCAATTGTTAGGTCATGCCCGAATTTGGTTGAATTTTTCTTCCCATCGACAAGGAGGTGTGCCTAGCACATGTCTATGCTGGACCTTTGTGGTGGTATCTTCGGCCCTCGACGCCATTACATGCGGCCCTCTTGGCCTTATTTGCATCGTCACACTTGGCCTCTTCGTCCCCTTGCACCGTTGCATGTAGCTCTATTTGCCCTTTGTGCATTGTCACTCTTGGCCTCTCCGACCTTTGGTGTCCCTACACATTACCCTTGGCTCTCTATGCATTGTTGTGCCTAGCCTCTCCAGTCGTTAGTGCCACTAGAAGTGGCATTATTGGTCTTGTATGCACCATTGTGCTTGAAATCTCCCCTAACACCACTACACATAACTTTATTAGCTCTCTATGCATTGTCATGCCTAGCCTCTCCAGCACTTTATCACCATTGCATGTAGCCCTCTTGGCCCTATATGCACCACCACACCTTGCCTCTCCGACTCTTGATGCCACTACATGTGGCCCTATCAGCCATCTGTGCACCACCACGTATGACCTCTCTAGTCCCTGATGCTACTACATGCGGCCCTGTTGGCTCTCTGCACCATCGCACCTGGCCCCTCCAGCTCTTGGTATCATTACACATGGCCCTATTAGCCCTTTGTGCACTATCATGCCTGGTTGTATCATCCCTGCATAGCCACTATGCCAGATCGAAAACATACCGAGTTGAAGTACTTCACCAACATGCTACACTACCAAGTCGGATAAACCGAGATGAACGTACCAAATCGGGCAACTCAAGTTGGATTGATCGATTCGAATGGCCCAAGTCACCAGTTCCATCATCTCCTATATAGATAATGGGTGCCTACTAAACTATACTTCCTGACTAGTTATGCATTGTGCTCTTCAACTCGAGAAGTAGGGAATATGTGTTAGGTTAAGGATAACGTGGCTATCCCATTGGCACATTATGGGTTGACTCATCAATATTAACATGTGCTCAATAATGGACCCATTATAATGTATCCAAGCTGTTGAATATATGATCAATCTAAATAGATAAAATAATCTAATGATAATTCTACAAATATGACTGTTTTAACCAATGTAATAAATGAGTACAACAACTTGAAATCAACTTGGTGGTTATGATCTCTTCTTGTTAAGAAAATTTAATATTGTCCCTCCCAAGTGTCTACTATAGAAGGAATTGGAGGTATGCCCAAAAGTCACAAAAATAATTGAAGTTTGACCTATCTGATTTGTTCGATCAAATTACTGACTTAGGCATAGAACGGAGAACACCCTTAACTTAGTTCTATAAGGTTTGGATGCATGATTTGATAAATTTCATCTTGTTTGGAGAGAGAGTTGATTGGATTCTACTGAGCTACTAGCATGGACAACAAAAAAATCTACTCTAATTTTGAATTTAAAAGAAGGATGAAACATAATTCTGATTTTAGAAAAATATGATTCTTAAATTATTTCATGTAAGCTTAAATTTGTAAAATATGGAGAATAAATGTCATATAAGATCCAAGTATTACCTCCATTTCGCTTAAATTTGTAAAATATAAAGAATAAATGTTATATAAAATCCAAGTATTATCTTCGTTTTATAAAGATATCTTTTAGGATCCATGAGACCTATCTTTTAGGATCCATGAGGCCGACGCCCATAGCAGATAATTCCTAACTAGCCCACACGTTCACATCGAGGAGGATAAATAATAAACTTATCAGCTAACACTCGATCCCGGACCCAAAATATCTCGGTCCTACTAGGTGGGCCCGAAGAAGCACAAACTTCACCTATCGAAGAGGTTCCAGTGAGCACATTCTGTACCATATTGGCTGAGATATGTGAGACTTTGAAGGGACATTATATATATATATATATATATATATATACGCGCCAAATAGTTATAGGCATCTCATGTTACCAACTGGTTCATAGTAAAGTTGTCTTTGTTGCATGCAAATAAAGTTGTCCCGATCACGAATTGAATAGCAAAAAAAGGTAGCTCATACCGTCACATCCGCATTTGATTCATTTGGCTCTAATTTGATGTATGGCACATTTTATGGACCTTCTACATTTAATCCACATTTAATGAAAGCTTCCATTATTGATTACAACAGGTAAAACCGTGCTCATCACAATCCACATTAGCCAGCTATTAATGAAAGCCTTCTGACAAAGAGGTCCCAAAGTTACTTGATTTCATTGATATTTCCTTTCACCTACACTATAGGATCATCTTTCTTCTCAACGGAAGAGTTTGGTCTGCTTGACATTTCCAAGATAACATAGGTTTGTTATCTCAATTTCATCGCATAGCTTAGGAGTCATATATTATTGGGATAACTAAATGATTAGATTTTGTAAATAATAATGATAGGATAAGAGTTTTTAAATTTGTTTCTCTTATTTTTAGATACAGTTTCCCTTTTATCCTTTTTTTTTTTTTTCATGTCTACATATGACTATGGCTGAAAGCATATTTTTAATATGTTCAATGCTCTTCTTCTATGTAACATTTCAAATTGATGGATGTTTTTAAAGGGCTCATTTTTCTCTTCTTCTTCCTTTCTACTTAACATTATGGTATTTCACAAAGATAATTACGAAATCAATTATTTCATATATGAATAGGAAAAGATATTAAGATAACATTAATATGTGAGATAAAAATTGAAATAAAACTGAATTTTAAGAATAGTCTGACGCTGTTAAAGATTGAAAAAGTTAGAAAATAAATTTCAGGTTGAAGAGGCATCCAATCTTATGTGTCATCTTTGACTAATCGGACAAAAAGTCATCCAATTTAAGATCTTAACATATATATATATAGATTGATATTAATAAAGATCTTTTAATTGCTTGAATGTTTTGACAGTGGGATGTAGTGTTCGCATGTAATTCCTAATCACATGAGCATGATGATGGGGAATATTACAAAATGGAATGAAGTTGATTGGATTCTCGAACTGCACTGACGAAGAAGAAAAATGGAAGCAGGATGAGTGAACAAAAGGTTGACTCGGGTTCTTGCTCTGTGGCGTTCCATGGAAGTCAAGAAAGAAGATAAAGAACAGAGGTCAAATCATTGGGTTTCTTCTTCCATTCTCATGGTGATGGGTTGCTGGCTGAAATCTTTAATGCACTGCTCAAGGACTAGGAGGCCTATTGACGACAAACCTAAAGCATATCACACTGAAGAGGATAGTGTTGTTGAGCTCGCTGTTGTTGGTGTTGACTGTGAAGAGCAGATGTAGAGCAGAAACCACAGGCATTGAGCTGCCTCAGCTACTTTAAGTAGCATTTACTCACTTGGCTTTCTTCTTCCGCCGGAGCTAACGTCCAACTAATCTTCCTTCCATTCAAGGTTGACAGTAATGACAGCTGCTCTGCCTTCCCCAATTATTGGCACTCTTTGCTTATTAGATCATGCTTTCAGATTCAATTTCAAGAACTGTTTTATGGCGATGTAAATACATGTACATGAAATTTAATCTTTATATTAATTATGTTGTTTTATGCTTTCTAAATTATAAGAGTTCAGTTTAAGTTCATAATGCAACGAAAGTTTTATACAGCTCATAGTTATTGGATCTTGAAGAACCCATAAACTGTTGTACAATCATCTATAACAGGAAGCTTAATCATGGATCGATAATATAATGATTAATCATCAGCAGAATACAGATCATATATTATCCAGTCAAACTACAACTCCATCTTGAGTTTATGTGCAACATGGTTTACTATATAACAAAGTTTTATACAGATAATGTTTGACGGGTCTTGGAGATCCCATTAACAAGCATCTATGATAACAGGAAGGTTCATCGTGGCAATGCTAATACATGCACGAGATCCGACAACAGAGACTAATCACCGGTTAGTGCACGAGGCCTGTGTTCGATCGTCAACAATGACATTGAAGTTTGTGAAACAGCTCGCACGAAACCCATATTAGCTGTCAAAGTTGGTGCGTGCCAATGATCTCCTGTCCCAAACACGTTCTTGTTCTTCAATGCAATTTTTCTTGTTGTTGGAAGATTTATCAGTCGTTCTGAAGGAGAGTCTGGGACAACTCTGCGAGTAAAAGCCGAGTTTAATTAAGCGATCTCAGAATAACAGTTAGCTCTTCAACTATTAGTTTGTAGCCCAAAGAATACAAGGTTCTCCAGCTAGAACACTTAAAAGAACAGCCAAACAAGCAATGCCATGCATAAAGGATAATATAAATTACTTGGAACATGTAACCTTTCTCCAAGAACCATCACACAAATGCATGTATACTGATGCATGCATAGTGATAGTATGATTATATGAAAGCCATTTATTAACTTTCTTTTCCAGTTTCTACAAACTGAAACATATTATAAATTTTTAGCTTGAGATTAATACAGTTGGATTTACCATTCAATCACTAATAACTCAATGTCAAATGGTAAATATTGTCCAAACAAAGTGTTTTATTCTGTTTCAGCACATTACAGTGCAGTAGCATGTAAATCTCCATCCCTCTTTGCTTTCTTCCCAGAGTTGAATCAAGCTACCTCCAGTCCACTTACTCTATTTGGTAACCTTCCACTATGAGGTCCTAACTTCTTACCTCATCACATCACTCCACTGCTATCTTTTAGTGTCATCCCCCAGCCCATCCCCCCCCCCCCCCCCCCAAGTCAGAGTTTGAAATGTCACTGACCCACAGCTAAGTCATACACGCCATAAAAAGGACCAAGTCAGAGTTCAAAAGATAGGAATAACCATTTAAACCAATATAATTTCATCCAAGGATTGACATACCGGTCCATACCGGTGTACCAACATTTTGTCGGTACCGGTACCAGGCAGTACGCACAGTCGTATCGCCCGATATATTAAATATATTATAATATTTTTTATAATATAATATAATATTATATTATATTAAAATATATTTAAAACATAAAAAGGGTCGACGTCGCCTCGAACTCTCTCCCGCGTTGCGCGGCGATGCCGCTAGGGCAGCATGGGCAGCGACGGCCGGCCCGAGGGTCGGCGACGTCGCCTCAAACTCTCTCCCGCGTGGGGAGAAAAAAACCCGCGGGCGACGGCACTAGGGCAACGCAGGCGGTGACGGCGTTAGGGCAGCGCAGGCGGCGACGGTGCTAGGGCAGCGCGGGCAGCGACGGCTTGCGGGCGACCCCCGGGCGGAGTCGCTGCTAGGGCGGTGCGAGGTACTTCTCCTCCTCTTCTTCTTCTTCTTCTTTTCCTCTTCTTCTTCTTTCCTTTTTCTTCCTCAATCGACCGCGGTGCGAGGTACTTCTCCTCCTCTTCTTCTTCTTCTTCTTTTCCTCTTCTTCTTCTTTCCTTTTTCTTCCTCAATCGACCGCCGACGGTCGATTTCTCCTTAAATCGACCGCAGACGGCGGAAATCGACTGCCGACGGCCGATCTTAGCGGTACCGCCCCGGTAGCGGCCGGTCCGCATACCGGTCAGCTGCCGGACCGGTATGTACCGGGCGGTACGGGTCTTACCGCTCGGTAAGGAAAACCTTGATTTCATCACAACTAGCAAAATGAGCAAAAACATAAAAAAGCAAAATGTATTAGAGTAGTGCTAGTAGGAAAAGTAGAATCATAAGGCCAAACAAACCTATTTAGCTTTGCTGAAACAGTTTCTATTAAAATAAGGACCCAATTCCACATCCCCTGGAACTCAGCTTGTCCTCCCAGAAGTAGGTTTATTTTGCGTGTTACCTATAACTCCACCAATTTACTAATATTTCCATGATGAGATATGCATACATAAGAACAACAATTAACAGACATGCTAACAATTGAAGTTAAAAAATATGTGTGAAATGAAAATGCATGTGCCTGTGCTTGGAACTCTTACAGATCATGCCCCTGAATGGTGAAATTTTGAAGCAAAACTAAACCATAGCGTACAATATGTAGTTGATTTCTGATGGACAAAGAGTAAGTGATCGGTAAGATAACTTACTGGAGATGCTTTATAAGTTGATCAGCTCGTAACCTTTCATTGGGTCCTCCGCACATAGAAACCAGTTCTTGAAATTCAGAAAGGACACTTTCACAGATTATACCTTTCTTTCCTGCTATCGCAACACTCAGTTCTGGTAGAATTGGATGCTCAAGTTCGGATGTCACCTGCCAATTAGCATGCAAAGATATGGATGATTCAATGACCAATAAAAAAGACTTAGTGAAGACTATCAATTAAGTCAGAAAAAATGAAATAAGATGCCAGCATTAAACACTGAACATATAACATTACACGTGTTAGAGAAAAAAACTCCCACGGGAGAGAAAAGAACATGACAAACCTTTAAAAAATTTTGTCTCATTGCAGAGTTCACACTATAACTAGCATATCATACCAACAAGATTCTGACTAAATAAATATGCTCCCTTGAAAAAGGGAATGAAGTAACCAAAGCATGGTACAGAACCAAAAAAAAAAAAACTTTTGAACAACAAATTGAATAAAACTTCACTTTCAGAATTACAAAATACATAGATGCATAAAATAGATTAAGGCAAAGTCTATGCTTGGAATATCTGTTTTAATAGAAACAATGTCTTCTAATGTCAGTGAATAATGCTAAAACAATAACCTTCCCTGGACAATTTTTATTTTTGATGTCCTTGGCATTTACGGTACTCATCATACATCTTAAATAAAACATCCTATTATTATACCAAGAATACTATTTAATTATCTATAAGATTCGGACTCAACCCAAAAGATCCATAAAATGGGTGTCATATATTCATCCATTCACCACAAAAGGAAGATTCCAACGCAAAGCAACTGATAAACAGATCAGAGGATACTAATACAACTCAAGCAACAAAAGAAACACTCCTCCCTAATGACAAAGAGCTTCAACCTACATCTTGAAAATTCAGAAGCCATAGTACAAAACCCAACTTCTAGAACCTCAGTCATGAGAAGTTGATCTGACAGACACAAAAAATTCAGGCTTGGAAGTCATGTGACCTTTTAGGATTTTTCATTGCTATTCTTAATCCAATTCACGGAAGGTTGTCAAAATTTTTTAAAAAAATTCAATCTTGTCTTGATAACTTGGAGAAAGGACCAAACCATGTACCTAGAACATGGTATTGTTGCCACTGATGCATCAAGAGTAGCATAGACATGGAATACATTGGCGATCCATGGAGCATTGTTTTGTATAATTTTGCCATATATCATAGTACATAATCAACAATGAAAATTGACAATGAATTTCTGTACTTATTCCAGTTGTTTGCATCTTCAAATGAGTTTTCTTTCTTCAACAAATTATTTAATGTGACAAATATCAAACTGCAAAAGCCACCAGAACAGACTAGGAGGGGATTCTTTTGGTCATAAAATTCCAGTTAGTAATTCAACGAGTTCTAGTGAAATCAATTTAGACAGAATATTTCATCATAACCATTTCAATATTCCCGATAATCATATTCCAATAAAGAGTCTCATTATGGATCAGTGACGAGAACTTACCAAATGTGAAGTTAGTATTCACAGAGAACATCATCAAAACAGTGCTTCCTAAGATCTAAAATCTTTGCAAGTAAAAAAGTTTATATTACAGTCTTGCTGAATTACTTGTGCATGACTTCTTTGTCACATTAAGGTACTTGACCAAATTATATTTGTCGCAAACCAGTACGTCATTCCCCTTTCAGAAGAATTCTCAACAGTTATGATGAAAGATCAGAAAGAAGATGAATCTTGTGGTCTACATCAGCTGATATGAAGCACTTCAGATACATCACTGCTTACTAGCTAGACCAATTTACATAATGTTGTTAGAACAAGTCCAATTTTCCTATACTTCTGGGATGTTGGCCAATACCATCATAGTGGTAATTGGGTTCTTCCGTTTCATCTTGGAACTTGACTTGATAGATATGGTTTTTCATGCAAACAATCAACAGTCAGCAAAATCTATAATGCAAAGAACACAACTATACCCTGTATCTCTTGAGATTCGTACAGAACTTTTCTGGAATAACAGTTATCAGTATGATCAAATGATTACACTAAAACCTAACCATATAACTCCTGTATAACTCAAGAACAATTTTTTTCCTTAACTGAAGATTTACTATGATCAGAGTTCGAACTATTTATTCAACAAAAGAAATCAACTTCTTTAATATACCCTAAAAATAGAACGTATGCATACCTGAGCCATCACAAACTCATAGTTGCTCTTAAACCTTGCTCGCATCTCTGCCTCCTGCGCCTTCATCAGCCGCTCGCAACCACCGTTACTTATTCCTGACACCATCGCGATCAATGCCGTGGTATCAAAGTTCACCACATCCGCCGAATCCACATCAATTCTCGAAACCAAAGACCCAAACCCATCATCCAATCCACCCACTCCTTCTCTCTCGTCCACGCCCACTAAGCTATGAAATGCATCTCTTCCATCATCTAAGGCGATCTTTATCTCAAACACCCTGGAATTCGAGCTCCCTGACCATCTAACCCCAATCCACCCATCTTCCAATTCCTCGAACACATCTTCTTCGTCGTTGAGCAAACCAACTTCCACAGCCCCGAACTCATCAACCAGATTGTCGGAAACATGGTCGCGGACGCCGCGGGAGAAGACGAATAGGACGGATGCGGGCTTGAGCGCCCCAGCGGAATGGGCGGCGGCGATGACACGCTCGACGCGGGCGCGGAGGCCCTTCGGCCCAAGCCAGGAGAGGTAGACAGGGTTACGATCGGAGACCACGAACCAGGCGGGGCGGCGATGGAGGGTACAGACAAGGTCGACGTGAATGGGGTGATCTTTGGCGTCGGCGGGAACGGGCCGGGAGACGCGGGAGACGCAACGGACGGAGGGATGGAAGAGGAGGCGGGCGATGGACTCGAGGTAGCCGACGTTGGAGCTTAGGGGAAGGGAAAGGGAGGAGGAGGCAAGGCGGGAGAGAGAGCGGAGCTCGGCGTCGAGGAGTCGGAGGAGGGAGATGTAGGAGGAGGGGGGAAGGCCGGAGCGGAGGAGGCGATGGCGGACGGCGAGGCAGCGGGACTCGGCTTCGCGGATTTGGTGGACGCCGGTGGCGGCGCGGAGGAGGTTGGCTTTCAAAGGCATCGTCACATAAGGCGCTCATTTTGTGACCCTCGTTTCCTTTTAGCGATCCCACCCAACCCACACAAACTTGGGTCGAGCCCAATCTACCTCCCAATTCGATCCAACTCTATCCATCGTCTCACATAGATGCCTCACGTACCGGCTCGAGATAGAACACCATAACGACACACGGCTCTGGCGCACGCTCGAGCATCTGCCATAACAAAAGTCGTATCATGTAGGATCGCACGTGTTTCTGCCGACTCGTTCGTCAAAACTCCGAGAGCCCCGGGTGAAGCTACGCTGGAAAAGTGATAGTTACTTGATTCGAGAGGGGCAGTTAAGGATCAAAATCTTAACTTAAGAGAGTGATTACCTAAGTAAAATTATCTCTTTTAGTTAATCTATCTTAATAGGAACAAGGGAGGACTAGATTGACTCTATAACCGACCTAAGGGATAAAATTTGGCCAACCAATCCATTAAGGAAGCGACGACCACTAAGTCCTAAGGGCTAATACAAACCTTAGCTATACTTCTTTATGAGATAGAAGTGACTTTATTACAATCTAACAAGATTTTATTGACTACTTCTAGGGAAGTTCCATGAACTCAGGGAACCGGGTCTTCAGCTCCTCATCAGCTTAGGTGTCAGTTGGAAGAACTTGAGCTGAGTCATCATCTTTAAATTTTCATTTAAGGTGGGATATTTGGAGGATCTACTGTAATTTTGATCTGGTGCACGGATCTGATCTCTAAGTTGGGGCCCCAATATGATCCCCAATTTTACAAGGCCAAAGAAATAGGGAGACCACTTTCTTAAGGCTTGAATTTCATGCTGGTGGAGCTGGAGATGAAGGAGGACTTGATCTTTCTTAGGAAACTTTCTTTTGCTCCGGTGTTTATCAGGGGAAAGTTTATTCCTTGCATGGACTGCTACATAGTTAGTCTTTAGTGACAGCCAATCTTTTTTCTGGAATGATGACTGTCCTCTGATATGGTTCAGGATGATAAGAGTCCAATCTGGCGTGAGTATGAATTACAATTCTTCTAGTTTAACTCCTCTTTCGTACCGTGGACCTGTATCCAATCATATTTTAAATTTGGTAGTAATTAATATCTCCTGTAAAAATCTCGTATGAAGTGTGGGGGAAACCTCGGTGTAAATTATGAGTCGACCATCTTGCACAATAATAGCCCAAATTTTGACTCCTGACGCATCAGCCTCAATGACCAAAGTGTCACGGGCTTAGCTGATTTTGCCTAAGCCGTGCGGCACCCCTGCGGCACCCCTGCGTATCCGTCCGCAAAGGTCAGCCTTCCTCGAGATCTCTTAGAGTCCCTTAGACTTACAAAAGAGAAAACGGGCCAGAAGAAGCAATTCCCACGGGATCCACAAGCAACTACTCAAGCAAACACTTCATAAAGCCATATGCAAATTATATCCATGTACATTACAAACTCAGAAAGGTTGCACACAAAGGATAATGGTTCATTACAGACCGAAGTCCCCTACAAGTATTTACAAGATATACTTGTATTTACAAGCCAAAATTGACCATAAAACAAACCAAACTCGGGCTGCTAAGCTACTGCAAGCCCGCTACTTGCTATACAAGGTATGTACACAAACCGAAGGACACAAACAAACATGAGCATTTCATCAAACACCTTGTTTACATTATTGTCCGTGACATTCTCCCCCACTTATTTCTTCGACGTCCTCGTCGAAGCCGCTATAGACGCTGCATCTCCTCACATTTTGCTAAATCTTCAATCTTCTGCTTTAGCTGTAACACGCCCCTTTGGCTCCCAGCTGCTCTCCACCGCTGTTGTTGAGTAGTCAAACTCTGATCCGCTATGCTACTTCAACTCACCAATGACTGAATCTGGTGTGGGGTTGGCTGAGTTGTGTTGATTCTTGTTGGTTCTCGCGGATCCTGCTGATGAAGGAAAAGACCTGCCTTATTATGCGCCAATATCGTAGTATACTCATGTTGCTTGAACTGGGTGGATGCTTGTTGGAGCTTTAACGAGCATCGCCTCGCAGGCTTTGAAGTTTTTAAGGTCCTTCCTCCATAATGTTTGCCCATTGATCATTCCTCCATGTTTAGTTATCACTCTCAAGTAGGTTCGCATCACTTCCGTTTTCGATTAGCATTCAATTGAAAAATGAAGCAGACAATCTACTCTCAGTAGTATCAATCACCAATGGTGAGGATTTGACAACTATTGTCTTCCGTAAGCTTTCTCTGAAGGGTCACTGCACTTATGCAGAGCTCCTCTGTCGGATAAGTAAGAGAACTGAGATACTTGACTTCACCCATTCTCTTAGTAGTTGAGAAGACAAGGTTACTTGGCTTCGCTCACCTCCTCGAGTTAAGAGGATTGGGATACTCAGTTTCACCCATTCTCCTGAGTTGAGAAGGTAAAGGTTACTCGATTTCGCCTGCCTCCTCAAGTTTGTACATCATGCATTGAGCTGGTTACTAACATTCACCTGCTCTTTGCTCACACTTTTGAAGCACTTGAAGTGTTTGCACTCCTTGCGTTGAGTTAGCTACTGTGATTCACCTTCTTACTGCCATTGAACTTCTGGAATGCAAGAAGTTTCACCCGAAAAGAGCAAAAAGTTTATCTCAACTTGGAGTCCCCCAACTTGGAGTCAGTCTTTGATAGATTTGGTCACCTCTGGGATTGTACCGTCTTCTCTATCACCTTTACCGCCTACTCCTCTGAGTAGAAAAGTATAATACCGTGTACTGTCTACTTCGTTCCTTGGTCGAGCACTCCTACATCAACCTGAAGTCCCTCGCTTTTGGCTATCTTGATGAGAAGCCCATCGACATTGGTCTTATAAAGTTTCTAGGCCTCTGCCCTTCTGCCCTGTCTTGGTACTTGGAGTTTGCCTTTGCATTCTCCACCTCCTCGGCCCCTTTTACGACCAATGCCCTCCCTCCATGAGAGCAAGGGATCGATGACTCCACGGAAGTCCCGCCTCTACGGTACCATGGTGCTGCCAAGCCCATAGCTCTACTATCCGTTGATTTGCATCTGCATCCCTTCCTTCGCGATTGGTAGATCCGTCTCTACGGCACTGTGGTGCTCCTCTAAGTCCATCGCCTTTCTAACCGATGCTTTGCTTTTGGGTAGCTGAGCCCCACTGGACTCGACGTCACTTCCTTGCCGCTTCTGACCACCTGCTTCGATACCATTGTGTCCTCCTAACAGTTCTCCTTAGTTGATGGAAAGACAGACTATAACTCTCATGCATGGCCTCTACCATCTTGTTGCAGGGCTCACGCTGATTCTGTTCTCCTTAGCTTCCTTGGTAGCAACGTTCGCTTACTCGGCTTTGTTCTCTGACTTGCCGGGCTCCCTTAAGCGAATGTGAGCACTGAAGCAGTCCAACTCTCCAGCTGCTCTATCATACCTTAGTATAATCAAGTCCCCTCCATGGGACTCACTGGTAGTTGTAATATGACTACTCCCTTGGTGTTACACAACTCCCATATGCTGATGACTAAGGCTTTCATCTAATGCAAGCTTCGATGCATACACACGGAAGACCCGCCTTTGCGGTACTGTGACATTCACTCCTTGAATTCACAGCCCTTCTTGTCGTTGCATTGTTTACTGAAGTGGAGCTCCCAGTAGCTCCTGATCATTCACATGATCACGTCCCCCTCCATGGGACTCACTGGTACTTGCACTTGGACTTCTTCTTCGGTGGTACATAGCCCCCATATGTTGATGACTAAGGCTTTCATCCAATGCAAGCTCCAATGCACACACGAAGACCCGCCTCTGTGGTACCATGGCATTCACTCCGTGAATCCATAGCTCTTCTTCTTGTTGTGTCGTATACCAAAGTAGAGCTCCCAGTAGCTCCTGATCATACCTCCGTATGATCTTGTCCCTCACGGGACACGATCGCCTGCGTTGCATTGCCACGAACTATTCCACCATGATCCGCTGCACCATGTCGCCTCCTAGTGACATCTCCATTACATACAGATTCTCGTGTGATGAACTCGGACTATGACTTCTCCACATGTGGCCTCTGCCAACACATTGTAGGGCCTCTGTCATATCTGATTTTTAGTTCGCTCCCTTGGCATTTCACCTTCGTCCACCTACTCTTGGGTCACACCTGGACGAAGTATAGCTTTAGGATAGTCCGTTGCCTAGTAGCTCATAAAGTTCCTCTGACTTCACTAGAATTGGTGCACCATTGTCTGGATCCTGGGCCTCTATCTCCTTCCAGCACAATCTCTGCTATGCACCTCTTGTTCCTGACAACTCGAATTGTAACACAATGGCATATTGTTCAAGAGTACCCGCCTCTACGTCCTCTTGCCCCGTGCTAAAGTATCCTGATCCCAACTTTGCCTCCACAAGTTGAATCACCTTAATTACTCCGTCAAATGCATCTCTGAGGTAGCTTGCATGTGCCTCGAAGCTCCCTTCATCTTTGGCACCATGGAAGATAAGTTCGCCCCATTAGAATGAAGAACTCATGGAACGACATGATCCCACTCTTGCCTCTACAAGAGTTCATGCCCTTGACCTCCGTCCAAGGAAAACTCTGTGCCTCCGCTCCATGTTCCATCTTCTATGTTGACTCCCTTCATGCGGCTTGGATACTTCACCAAGTTCCACCTAAGTCGTTCAGCTCCTCGATTTGCATTGAGTTGATAGTGGCCCTAGCGTCCACCATTCCACGGGTCAGCCCTCCGTTGAGTTCGATTTCCACATCGACTCGAAGTGTGCCTTTATATGATGTTGCCTTAGATTACTCCCCCACTTGATCTCGAAATGCATCCACCAATGCATTACGCTCGGTCCATTGAGCTTTTTGGAGATATTACCATGAGAAACTCTTCCTCAGTATGTGCGATCTGTTGCAAATGATTCTCCCTCTGGAGAACTAGGACTTATCCCTCCTGAATATATGTCCTATTGGAGTAACTTTCCTCTTTATATTCTTTCCACTGGAAGTTTCGGAGACTACCATCCCCTTTGGACTACTCCGTCTTGCTGAACAACTTGTGTCTTGTTCTATCCCCGCAAATGTACTTGCTAGATTGAGACCCTTCGCCAATACAGTCTCCACTGCACCCTTCAGGGTCTAGCAACGTGCTGAACTTGTTGCACATTTCAGCCACCTATGGACGTATCCTTTTATGTCGAAGAGAAAGTTTTGATGCTCCATGGCACTGAGTTCTGATTGCACCTTAGGATGGCCACGAACACTCCGTCGTCCGTGTACAAGCCCTTGCATGAGTTTCGAATCCTTCGAGTTAGCAATTCCTCTCACCTCTGTGAGCTTTGCACAACTCTTTCGGTCGTTACACAACACCTCCCACTTTACACAGTCTCATCTATCACCAAACGCCCTGCTTTGCCTTGAGCACCGTTAAGTTTGGTTGCCAACGTCGAGCCATAGCTCGAACTCCACCATCCCAATCTTTGTGTGCTACGCATTCTTCTTCGCTTGTTTGTCCTCATGGTGCCTCTCGCACAAAGGGTTGGCCATTCCTCTGAATGCCAAACCTGGATGCCCGCTCCTTTGAGCGACTCCTTTCCCTACATCTCAATGTCCGTTTTCCCCCAAACGGTTGCACGTGCTGGCTGTCCTCCATACAGCCAAGCTAGGTCCCTCACGTTTGTATGGCAAGTGTTTCTACGTGTGCTTGTCCCGCTCTGATACCACATTGTCACGGGCTTAGCTAATTTTGCCTAAACCGTGCGGCACCCTTGCATATCCATCCGCAAATGTCAACCTTTCCCGATATCTCCTAGAGTCCCTTAGACTTACAAAAGAGAAAATGGGCCAGAAGAAGCAATTCCCACGGGATCCACAAGCAACTGCTCAAGCAAACACTTCATAAAGCCATATGCAAATTACATCCATAGACATTACAAACTCAGAAAGGTTACACACAAAGGATAATGGTCCATTACAGATTGAAGTCCCCCACAAGTGCTTACAAGACATACTTGTATTTAGAAGCCAAAATTGGCCATAAAGCAAACTAAACTCAGGTTGCTAAGCCTACTGTAAGCCCGCTATTTTGCTGTACAAGGTATGTACACAAACCGAAGGACACAAACAAACATGAGCATTTCATCAAACACCTTGTTTACATTGTTGTCCGTGATAAAAGTACGATCGAAATCGGGCAACGCTAGGACCGACATCATCGTCATGGCTGCCTTGAGTCGTTCGAAGGCTGCAGAGGCGTTATCCGACCACAAGGAGTCTTTCTTTAGTAAGGACGTGAGCGGGGCACTGATCTTGCCATGATCTTTCATAAAATTTTGGTAGTAGCCCGTGAGTCCAAGGAAACCGCGTAATGATTGTATGTTTGTAGGTCTTGGCCATCCTTGCATTACCTCGATCTTTTTCAGGTCCACCGCCACTCCATCCTCTAATATAATATGCCCAAGATACTCCAATTTATGCTGTAAGAAGCTGCACTTTGACTGTTTAACATAAGGAGTATTCTCCCAAAGAATCGTTAGAATAGTTCGTAAGTGTTGAAAATGTATATAAAGCGTAGGGCTATAAATGAGAATATCATCAAAGAATATCAATACGAACTTACGTAGAAAACTCCGGAAGATGTCATTCATCAGGTTTTAGAAATTAGAAGGAGCATTCGTAAGTTTTCAGAATATCTTCAGTGCATACTCGAATCTAATGGTAATAGGATAAGATATTTATACTTAATGGTGATGGTGTTTAGAGCCCGGTAGTCAACGCACATCCGCGACATACCATCTTTCTTGCGCACTAGCAACACCGATGAGGAGTAAGGGCTGCAGCTCGGTCGAATCACCCTGGTGTCAAGCATCTCTTTGATAATGTTCTCGATCTCATCCTTCTACAAGTGAGGATAGTGGTACAGTCACAAATTTACTAGAGGTTTGCCTGACAAAATAGGAATGCAGTGGTCATGCGGGCGGTTAGGGGACAACCTGCGTGGCTCCAAGAAAACATCCACGAATTCGTTTAAGCAAGGGGCAAGCTTAGGATCTGATTTTTGTACATTCTCCCCCATAGATGGCTACTGAATATGCATTAAGAATCCACCATGTGCTTTGTGCAAAACTTTCTCCATTTATTACGACGAAACGGTGGAAATTTGGCTCCCGCGCTTGCCTCGTAACATGACCTGTCTCCCTTTGCAATAAAATTTCATGATTAATTTAGAAAAATTTCAGGAGATATCACCTAGTGTTGTGAGCCATTCGATCCCGAGTACGGCTTCATAATCATTGATGGGTAGGAGGAAGAAATCAGCTACCACTTTTTGGTCTTGGAGGAGTAGTTTCACCCACGGGCATCGTTAGTCGCAATTAAAGATTCGATCGTCGGTGACCTTTACGTCAAACTTGTTTCAATCTTCAATTTGAAGCGCCAAATGTGCAGCAACCTTACTGTTGAGGAAGTTATTGGTGCTGCCCGTGTCGATGAGAATGATGATGAGTTGCTGTTTTAGAAGTCCTCCAACTTTCATCATCTTCAGGTTGGAATAATCGGCCAATGCGTGCACTGCGTAGTTGGCCGGTTGGGACTCTTCCTCCATGGCTTCTTCTTTATGTTCAAGGACTTCTTCAGATGTTTCATTGTCCTCATCCTTCTGGTTCAATCACGAGGAGCCAGCCCTTTTTGCAGTGATGTTCGCAGCTCCACCGTTCGTCGCAATGCCAACAGAACTCCTTGGCTGATCGTTCGTGAAGCTCGTCTCTTGTCAACTTTTTTGGTGTAGGGGCTTGCATGGCAGTAGAGGGGGCAGTAGGCCTCGGCATGGCTGGTCGGGGAGCGACCCTTGTCCTTCGTACCTCATGGTTCAATTATTCTTCCTGGATACGCGCGAAGAAAATCACCGCCATAAGAGTGTACAGTTACCGCACCTTTACATCTCCTCGGATCTCTGGCTTTAGGCCCTCGATAAAAGTATCTAAAAGTTATTTCTCAGACCAATTCTCAGTTTGGTTAGATAAATGCTCAAACATTATTTGGTATTCTTGTATTATAGAGGTTTGACGAATCTTTGCCAATTGTCTGTCGATGTTGTTGAAATCGGTTGGTCCGAAGCGGTCTAATAGTTCTTCCTTGAATTGCTGCCAAGAGAGTCCTCCATGGGTGTGCTTAAATCAATTAAACCACTGAATAACATCTCCCTCGAGGTGGATGGTAGCAATCTCCACCTATGTGGCGTCGGCGGTTCGGTAGAACCGAAAATAGCGCTCCGCGCGCGAGATCCACCCGACCGGGTCTCCTTCTTCCCATCTAGGGAAGTCAACCTTCATGCATGGATTATTGAGATCAGAGGTGATGTGGCCATGTTCTTGAGGATCGTCTCACCGATCTGAAGTTTCTCCGTGTTATGATTTCCTCGGGTTCGATAGTCGGCCAATACTGAATTCGGCGAAAAGGGATCGCATCTTCTTTTCCATGCGGTTTCCAAAGGCTTCAAGCTTTGTCGATAGCCTCCTCTGATGCCATAGTATACGCCTCTAGATTTGTAATATTGAGATCTTTTTTTTTATTTTCGGGTTAGTGGCATGAGAATTTTGGAGAAGGGGGTGGCCAGTTGGAAGGTGAATCAGTTTGGATGGAAGTAGGCTGCAGTTTAGGGCAGATTTGGAGTTGTAGTTTTGTGGAGTTTAGGATGCAAATTGATATGGTTTTAGAGCTGTAATAGTAGTAGATGAAGGTTAGGAAAATAGATTTTAGATCTGGGATAGATGACAGCAAAGGTAGGTGTCTCGGTAAGGAAAGTTGGCTAAAAAAGTAAGTGGATCGATAAGGAAGTAGGCTGATTTGGGTGACTAATTTGGGGGCTATTTGGATTCGGTTTAGGGTAATATTTGGAAGAGTTTTTGATGAGAATGGTAGGGTTTGGAGATGAGGAAAAGAGAGTTTTAAATCCCACAAAAAACATCATTCAAATCTGATGGTGAAAAGAAGTGCTGCGATGTGCTGTCCTACTGAACCGATTTTACGTCGGAGAAACGATGACTTCTCAATGTAAATTATAGAGGAAAGTTCAAGAAAATTATACAGAAACTCTTGGTTCAGATGTTGTTAATAGCAGCAAAAACTTTGATGAAATTTTGGTAGCATAACAGTAGGAAAATAGGGCAAAAGGTGAAAGGCAGATTCCTTCATCGTAAAATTCTAGAACTACGTGATGGTCAAATATTACATAAAAAAACTAGTTTTAGAAGGAACTTTTTCATGAAATCAAATCCAGATGAAAGCCAACTTGATCTTGAGAATTGTGTATAAATTTCAGCTAAAAAGGATGAACAAAAGTTCAGTTTCAAGAGGCCATTACCGGAAGGTAGATTTTGCATTGTAAAATTTTAGTACTGTGCAATAAAGAATTACAGTACTATAAGTCCAGATCTAGAAGGAGTTTTTTCACGAGATTAGTCTTAGATGAAAGCTAAGACGATCTATGAAATTGTATAAAAGTTTCAACCAAAAAAGATAATTAAAATATTAGTTTCAAGAAGCAATAATCGGCTAAAAATTTCTACAATATTTCACCTTTGAAACAATGATAACGGTTGCGACAAACAAAATTTGCAGCGGATAAAATTTGGAAAAAAATCTTCAATGTGTAACATAAGGAATCTTGCAGTATTGAAGAGGCATGGATAATACAAATATACCAGAATTTCAAATCAAACGCAGGGGGGTAGCGGTAGATTGATTTGATCTGCTGCTGGGGTGGAAGGTGGAGGCACATGTCGTAGCAATTGTGCGAATTGCTTGGGAAGGTGGAGGCGGCTGAGATGGCTGCAGAGGTAGTAAGATCGCTGCTCTGATACCAGATGATAGAACCCCAGATGAAGCTCTATAGATTTTGATCCTTGAGGGGGGTCAACCCTTAGAACACTGTAGGGGTTCCTCCCTCCTAGATTCGGCACAAGGCTGAAATAAAATTGATAATTGCTTGATTCAAGAGAGAGGGCCGCTATATTATTATATAGGGATCAAAACCCTATCCTAAGGGGGTAATTACCTAAGTAAAATTATCCTTTGCCTCTCATATAGCCAACCTACCTTAATAAGAATAGGGGGCGATTAGGTTGGCTCTATAACCGACCTAAGCAGGGGGAAACTCTGGCCAACCAACCTAGTAAGGGGGCGATGACCACTAAGCCCTAAGGGCTAATATAAACCCTAGTCATACTCGTATATAATATAGGTGTGACTTTATTACAATCTAGCAGGGTTTTATTGACTACTTCTAGGGAGATTAGGACTCAACCCTTCTGGAGTCCTATCAAAAAGTGATTGCACTCCACCACCGCCTTTATCTCCGTCGCGGTGGGGCCTTCTCACTTTCAGACTCCAACAAAGGTCATATCTTTCTTATCACCCGAACAATAACAGAGAGAGGGGTTGATGCGTTTTCATACTTGTTATCTTTCTTTGTGCCGTGATCGAGAGATGTCAGTATGGTTTCATCCAATCTTAGTGCATAAGACTATCAACTGCCTTCAAGTTGGGAAGGAAGATTTGATCACGAGATCACCTGATCGATTTCTTGAGGCATGGCAAAGGGTAGCTCTTACCTCTTGGCCGTCGGTGCCCTGCACAAAGGTCGGAGTTGAGCGGAGAGGTCACCCATCGACCGCCCCGATCTTAAGTTAGTGAAAGCCGAAGCTCTGAAAAAGAAAAGAGGGAGAGGGATAGGGAACAGTAGCCTGTAATTGTCATGGGTCTGACCCTCAGTATTATTCCCGAGGGTAGCTTTTATACTTGTTGTCACAGTTTGATGTACGGGATAGTTTTAGGATCACTAGCGTTAGCATACGCAGGTGTTTAAATGTTTGTAGGCATCTCAAATGACTAGCTTGATGTCAGGCACATATACTGCTTGGATTGTATGGTGCTACTCTTTAATTCCCACGTAATCGGATGCATGGTTGTGCCATCCCGTATATCCTCGGGCGAAGTTGGTGCATGGAGCCGCTCGAGTGGGTGACAAGCAGTTGTCTTGTTATGGGTTTACAATGCTGAGTAGGTTTGACGTGCCAAGTTTGCTCTGTCGTGGCGATCTAGGGGTCCCATGAAGTGGGAGGTCGGGATATGCAATATCATTCTCCCTCCCTCCACCCCCCTCCCCCCCCAAGGGAGTCATGCCTCGAGAGAATTGTGAGGTGTGGCTTGGGGCTCATGTCGATCAGGTTGTTACTCTTGCTGATCGGGCACATTTCCTTGAAGTAGGTTTAGCTCCATGCGATTGGAGCCCAAGGAGGCTCAAGAATCGCTTTGGACAAGTCGTGTCTTGATGTTGATCTGGTCGGGACATACTCGACAATTGGTCGACCGAGGCGTGGTCAACAATGGATTGAGCGAGACTAGGTCGACAGACTATCAGTCAAGACTAGGTTGACAGAGGACTAGCTGAGTTGAATTCGACAGGGGACTAGCTAAGACCAGGTCAATAGTGGACTGACCAATACTAGATCGACAAAGGACTAGCCAAGACTAGGTCAGTAGGGACTGGTCGAGTCTAGGTCGATAGTGGACTGGCCGAGACTAAGTCGGCAGGAGACTACCCAAGACTAGGTTGACAGTAGGCTAGTCGAGACTAAGTCGACAGGGGACTAGCCGAGACTAGGTCGATAGTAGACTAGCCGAGACTAAATTGACAAGGGACTGACCGTGACTAGGTCGACAAGGGACTGGCCATGACTAGGTCGATAGTGGACTGACTGAGACTAAATCGACATGAGGCTGATTGAGACTAGGTTGGCAGAGGACTGACCGAGACTAGGTCGGTAGTGGACTGACCGATATTGGGTCAACAATAGACTGACCGACATTGGGTTGACAGTGGACTGGTCGAGACTGAGTCAATAGAGGACTAGCTGAGGCTAAGTCAGTGATGGATTAGTCAAGACTGGGTCGATAGGGGATTGACCGAAATTGGGTTGGCTGGGATCGGTTGAGACTAGGTCCGCAGTGGACTGGCCGAGACTAGGTCGACAATGGACTGGCCAAGACTAGATCGACAATAAACTGGTTGAGACTAGATCGACAATGAATTGACAAGACTACATCGACAATGGACTGACTGAGACTAGGTCAACAAAGGACTAGCAGGGACTAGGTCGGTAGTGGATTGGTTGAGACTAGGTTGGCAAAGGACTGGCTAAGATTAGGTCGATGGTGGATTGGCCAAGACTAGGTCGACAATGGACTGACTGAGACTAGGTTAACAATGAACTGGCCGAGATTGGATCGACAAAGGACTAGCCGAGATGAGGTCGATAAAAGATTGACCGAGACTAGGTTGGCAATAGACTCTTAGGATCAAGTTGGCACTAAGAGTTGGGGGGGGGGGGGGGGGGGGGGGTGGTGAATTAGTGCAAGTGCAAAAATGACTCGTTACAAAAAATATTTGCTTGAAGCAAAGAAGAAATTAGAAGTATTTCTTAGAATTCATTAAAAACAAGTGAGTGATTTAACTAAATTTGAAAGAAGAATCTATATTTAGTTAAGGACTACTAAGATGATAAAACAAGTTTAAATAAAACAAATAAAGGAAGGCTTATAAATTTATAGTGGTTTGGTAAACTTGACCTACATATACTTTCCAAGTCCTCTTTCGTCGAGGTCTGCTAGTGTGATATTCTTCCATGAGTGAAGATAAAAAACCTTACACTTTTCTTATTTTTATAGGTTCAGGAGAGGAACCTTTATAATTTTTTTTTCTCTCTTTCCTTAGATTCAGTTTACACTATGAAGTACTCAAGGGAAACTCTCAAATTTTTTAGAATTTTAACCAAGATTATGACCACTTTTCTTGTACTTTCTTGCTCTCCAAAGCAAGAATACTTGGGGTATTTATAGACCCTAATTGGCTTCAAAAAATGGAGCCAAAATTCAACATTTTTAAAAAAATCTGAGTACGAGCAGTACTAACGTTAGCAACGAGGTATTACCACTGAAAGTGCCCCAAAACAGGGGCGACAACAGTACTACCACTGCCTGGGTGGTACTACCGTCGCCCACAAGTGGTACTACCATCGAAAATCCCAAAAACTATACTTTTTGTATAGTTTCATACTCGACTTGTACCTCTTGTTGATCTATTTCCTAGTCAACAAAATGAGCTTAACCTGAGCTCAAATCCTAACCCAAAGTCGATCGGTTGTCTCTCATTGATTTAATTTACATTTCTCTAAACCTAACTCAATTAGGACTCAAATCACATGATGCTAACTATGACATACTAAGATACAATTACAATCATTTTTGGTGTCTGGCATATCAGTCGATCTTCCAAACTCCCAGCGAACTTCCCGACATCGTATGGCGAACTCCCCACGAGTCTCTCGATCATTTTTCGATGAACTCTCGGTGAGCTCCTGATCACCACGGGCCGATGTCCGAACTTGACTCCGGCCAACATCAGATTGTATTACCTTTTCACTATTGTAGTTAATCCTACGTCAGTTTCTCTAACACATAAGTTAGATTATAAAACACATCAATTGATTTTATTATCAAATTTTGAGATTTAATAATCCCTCCTTTTTGACGATAACAACCAATTGATAACATGTGTTAACTTTAACTCCCCTATCTATATGTAAAGAATAAATAGAGCAAACTTGAATTCAAAAGAACCTATCAATTTTAAATTCAAGTATAGTATTTTGATAATATTAAAATTTTCACAATTTAAAATACCATACATGATAAAAATTTCAAAGCATACATCTTCTTAGTACCATATGATGAATAATTTTAACCAAAAATATATTTCACATGATAAACATGTCATTAATCATGTTACAACATCCATCTTCTTGATATTACATAAAAATTTTAAACATTTCAAAGATTTCAAAATATTTCTTATGTGATTAATTATGTCATTTCTCTCCCTTTGTCATCAATAAAAAGGAGAAATACTTAACTTATATTTAAACATTCATAAACATTTATCATCATATTTAGTACATAAAGAAAGAAATTTAGTCCATTTCTCTCTCTTATTAAAATAAGAAAAATAATAAGAATAGAGTTTAATCTATTTCTCAGCAAATTGATGTCTCTCCCTTTGTAAATAAAATGGAAGAAGAGGAAGGGAGTGGGGTGTCAAAGATTCAAAAATCAAGTATAAAAAAAAATCAAATATCAAAAGGGGGGATACATTTGAAAATATTTCATCAAGTTAAAGATCCATGAATCGAAATAATTTTTGAGGGAGAGGATGAAAATGAATCTCATCACAAAAAGAAATTTGAATAACATATTTTCTTTTGTAAATATCAGTTTCAAAAGGAAGTATCATTTCGAAAGAGAGCTCAAAAAGCCAAGAAATCTGAGAGGAATATGAAAGGAACCTGAAGGTTTTTATCGAAGATAAATGATCATTGTAGGGGTGGTGATGGAGTGGATGAACAACAAGACCCTAATAACACTGCTATGATACCAATTGATAGGAACCCCTAGGATTCTATTATGGATGGAGTTGTACAAGGGGACACTATGAGAGGATCGAGCCTCCTTGATTTCTATAGAGGATCGACACTCCTAGGATTTTGGCCTATTAGCTAAAATATATTTTCTTCATTGATTACTTAAAATAAAATAGTTACACTCTTATTTATAGAGACTTTTAACCAATTCCTAATTGAACTTGAACTTTTAAAATATACTCATATGTGGGCTCCTAATCAAATAGACTTCAACTCCTACTATGACTCATAATCAGATAGATTCCATCTCCTACTAGGACTCCTAATTGACTTGATTTGATCGACCAACATGACTTAACAAAGAACATGACTTAATAGATGAGACCCAACCTTGTTAGCATCCTATTAGACCCACTCTCTTCAAATCAACGTTATCCTTAAGGTTGAGCAGCATCAAATTTCAGGAGCACTTCAATATTTGTTGCGCATCACAACCCCTTAATCAATTATGTAGGATCTCCACTTGTTGTAAGAAATGAGTTGATCTTCTGGTGTAGTAATCATTGTAGTCTTCTAAAGAATCTTCTCCATCTAATGGCTAGTGGTAGTTTCATGTCTTTTTTCTAGAAATACCATGTCTTTGCCCTATATGATCAACTTTATTTTTAAACACTTGTTATCACAAGTTAGGATTTGTTTATCAGAAATCTTGACTTTGAATTTGTCATAGTTTTTAATATAATAGGCTAATCGATTAGCAAGCTTTCTGTCCATAAAATTATTAGTACTACTAGTATCAACTAAATAGCAGTAGGCTAATATTTTAAAATTTCTTTAATTTTCATGGTTTGTAGGTTAGAGTAGCCGACTAATGCATGCACTGTATGTGTGATAGGTCCAATATTTTTATTAGAATCCATACCTTCATAATCTGATCCCACATCGTCAGTCTATAATTCCTCCTTAATTGGCTCAATCGTCAGAAGTTTGTTACAACCTTTATGATCAGACTCTACATTATCAGTTTTTTATTCCTCCTTAATTGGATCAATCGTCAGATGTTTGTCATAGCCTTCATGATCAAACTTCACATTATCAGTTTTTGATTCTTTCTTAATTGGCTCAATTGTCAGAAGCTTCCCTTGTTTGCATCAATCTTCATTATAACACGAGTATAAATCCTTTGTTGATCGTTCTTTGGGTTCTTCTCGGGTTGGCTTTTGGATGTCTGGGATTTGGTTGGGAATAGATGGGGTGGGTGACTTGCTGATTACATATCTATTGAAGCTTTTATTTCAACATGTGTCTATATTAATTTTTTATTTATATATGTGGGCGAATGATATGCTAGCCATCATGGTATGGGGGTGGTGAGATTTAACTTCACAATGAATCTTGGGATTAAGTCTCTTGAAAAATTTTATCATCAATTGTTTCTTAGACCAATCTCGGGTTTAGTTCGACAGGCGCTCAAATCTGCTATTGGTACTGCTGTATTATGGAAGTCTAACATATTTTAGCGAGCTATCATTAACGTTCTCGTACTCTGATGGTCTGAAGTGAATCAGAAGCTCTCTCTTGAACTATCCCTACGAAGGGACTCCGTGATAGGTCTCGTATAAATCATACCATTGGATCACATCACCATCAAGTTGATTTGAAGCGACTTCCACCTTAGATTCTTCTATAGCTTTGTGGAAGTGAAAGAACTTTTCAGCCTGTGAGACCCAACTGATCAGATCTCTATCTTCCCATCTGGGGAACTCCACCATCATGCGTGGATATCCTATGTCTTGCCCTTAATCATATTTTTCAGATCGGTTCCCCTTGAGATTAGAATTTTCACTATGCTGAGATTTGTTGGGGCACTTTGATAGGCTTCTTTTGAATTTATTGAAGAGTTCATGCAATCTATTCTCTATGCCGACTTCGAAAGCTTCAAATCTTGCTTCTACTGAACCATCAATAACCATCGCGTAAGATTGTAGATCAATAATGTTTAATTTGTTAGGATTCTAGCGAGGAGAGTCCTAATTTAGTTTCATGAAAAAGGACTATGATGTAAAATCTAAGGGGTATTCATGTAAATCTTATCTAGCCGACACCTATTAAGGAAAGTAAGGAGGCCGACTAGGTTAGGATTAATTGAGAAAGATATTTAAGGGGAGAGTAAGATGCATGTTACCTTAATTAACCACCCCTTATCCTAGTTAAAGAAGGGTTGGTTGAGGAGGGGGTTAAATTAGAATAGGATTAGGAAATAATAAAGGAACTGGCCACCCCTAGATGGGCTGATTGGTGGTTAGACTTAGAGTTGTATTAGGAGTTGGTTGAGGGTAGGAGTTTTGAAGTAGGAGTCATCTTAGGAATTAGGGACTTGTAGTCATCCACTTTTTATCATGAATAGATCAATATTTCTTTAGCTAATGACTTGAGTACCAAGGAGGGAGGAACCCTTATAGAGTTCCAAGGAGGTCGATCCCCTATAGAGATAACCCCAAACTTAGAATCCCAAGGGTTCTAATACTTGGTATTAGAGCAGCATTCTTGGTATCTTGCTACCCTTCCACAGCCATCCATCAGCCCCCCCATAACTGTTCAAAGCAATTCCCGCAAGTGCTTGAAGATCGTCACCAAATTCTGCCGTCATCTCCACTACCGTAGATCATCCTTTGATCTCCCTGTGAATTACAATATGTTCTGGTTTCCTACCTTACTACTACTGTAATTTAGTTATCCTTATTCAAAAAATATAAAAAAAAATTCATTCTTATTTGCTACATAAACTTTTCATCGTAAAGTTTCCATCTTTACGATGAAAGTTATGTCGTAGAATTCCAGTCGTACACCCCTTACTGTTTGATTTGCTGCTGCATTTTTACTGATCAAATTTCTATAAAATTTCTACCATGGCTTTATAACTTCCTATACTCGGATCTCCCTTTTGTTTCATTGAAAAATCATCAAGATAACCTGCTCATCTTTTTCCGAACCTTTGCTATCGTTTTCTTCCATAAATTTTTTATCGGTATTACCTTTCCCTTATAGCAGATTCTCTTTGAGTTTTACTTGAATCATTGTTTTGAATAGATGGAAAAAGATCATGTCTATGCTGTTGAAATCTTTCGATGAAAAAATTATGCCGTAGTACCTTCTTGTATTCCTTGATCTTGCCAAAACTTTTGCTACCAATTTCTTCCATAATTTTTTTGACAACATTATCTTTCCCTTGCTAGTGGCTTCCCATTGAGTTTTACTTGATTCTTTGTTATGCACTACTGCAAAAAATTTCAACTATACTGCTGAAATCTTTCGCTAAAAAAATTCTGCAGCAACACCTTCTTGTAATCTTTGATTTTGCTGAACCTTTTGCTGTCATTTCCTTCCATGAAATTTTTGACGATATTATTTCTTCCTTGCCAGTAGATTCCATTTAAGTTTCACATAAATTTTCATTGAGAATTTCTAGAGAAAAATTATGTCTTCACTACTTAAAAGTTTTCGATGAAAAATCTACTGCTTAACCTTTTTCTTTCTTCTTCTTCTTAACCCATCGAAACCCAACTAACTTTCTGCCACCACCTAATACATCTTTAGGGTATCCCTTTAGCCTTAAGATGTAACCCTCATAACCTATTTTTCTTACCATAATAGCACCCAAAATCATTGCCCAAAACAGCGACTATGCCTATCGATGCAGAATTCTGCAACACTACCTTTTGGTGTTTGTTGCTACACCCATATGTGAACCTGAATAAAAGATGATCTTTGCTTGACAAAAGAGAGGGGGCAGCTAATCATTATATAGGGTTCTAAACCCTGGCCCATGGGGGTACTTGCCTAAGTAAAATTATTCGTTTTCCCCTCCTATAGTCGACCTAGCTGAAGGAAACCCAGACCAACCAGCCCAGTAAAGGGGGCGACGACCACTAAGCCGAAAGGCCCTAATCTAAACCCTAGCCACACTTCTTTATAGGATAGAAGTGGCTAGGTGGGATTTTATTACAATCCCACAGGGTTTTTATTAACCACTTCTAGGTTGATTAGGACTCAACTGTTGTGAAATCTCAGTTGGAGCATCATAGGTGTAATGAAAATCAAAACAAAAAATCAGTTTTTCACATAGTTCATATCGTCATGTAAAAGATTGGGGTCATGAGAAAAATTGTAAAAACTGACAAACCACGATGCGTGAGAGATTGATTTTACCTAGGAAGATCTTATATCCCTATATTTCTAGATTCGGATGGAGAGGATAAAGGAGGTCAAGTGTCATCCTCTCTAGCAGTATCCACACATAGATCTCTACAGTGAAACTCCTCCAATCTGATATCGCAACTCTTGCCCAAAGGGAGGGAGGAGAGTAGGAGGCGGTGGCTAAAGTTGTAGCCTATCAACCATGAGTATCCCCCTTATTTATAGAAGGCCACCAAAACTCCAGTGCTCCTGCCTTAGTGGGCATTGGATCTTTATCCAATTACCCACTAATATTATATTATTAGATCTCTATCCAATAATCTCCTTAGGCCTCTAATTGGGTCTTAAGCAAGGAGCCCATCAGTATAGGGTCTCATCTAATGAGAATATAGGCTAATTGGATCTTTATCTAATCCGCTATTCGTTGAAGCATCCACCATATGTGTGTGACCCTCTAGGGTCGACACCGAACTGGCCGTGAGTCACTCCCATTAGAACTCCATTTGATACAGTGAATTATTATCTCCATAATAATTCACTCGACTCATCGACATTGGACGTACTAGGCCACTACGCCATAGTCCCTAGATGGTATAGGCGGAACAAATCCATCGAACATGTCTGTCCACAGTTACCGTGTATCTATAATATCTCATCCAACTAATGTCCCAGATACCGTATATTGGATATGGTACTGTCAGGTCACATACAGAAGAATCAGTTTGCCTTGCTTTAATCGAATTCTACCGGAGAACTCTTTCTCTCTCAATCCGAATGACCCTGGCTAGGGATTTATCTGAGCAAGCACATATGAGATATTCATCTCATGATACTGAGAGTAGATGATCCTCTATTAACACTTAATTACCTTCGTAAGATTGGCTACCAGTCCCGATAACCAACTGTACCAGATCTGAAACATTCTAAATATATAAGTATGACATCGAAGAAAGGAGTACTCATACAAGACATCCTTGGTGTCTCATGTCAAAGGACCAAATACACAGCTGTGACTTGGAATCGCTGTATGACATTTAGTATCATCAACCATACAATATTTCATAAGAGGATCAATAAGTGAACTCATTCTCCAATGAGCACCTGTACTATATCCTTAGTGTCGTCACACAAGTGGCTATGAGACCAGCCGCCTCCATCATATGGATGGGTATATAGTACATCGATCTGTCCGGTTATCTCGATGACCCTCTCGGGCAACCTATGACCGAGATTATTTAGGATCTGTGTTTAAAGGTGAATCAATCTCATTATCATGATCTCATCCCGATCCGATTCTCATTGCACAGAACCAAGGACATCACAATATATATATATATATATATATATATATATATATATATATATATATATATATATATATATATATATACAATATATAATATAATGTGAGAATATGCTAGTAATAATTATAAGCAAAAAGATCGCACAACATGTCACACGTGCCATTACTCACGTGATTGGCTCGCAGGGCACCTATAACCAGCAATCTCCCACTTGACATAAAGCCAATCACCTATGTGTCTGATCCCCATCAGACCCCTGTGACGCTCAAATACAATATGAGCTAACAGCTTCGACAATGGATCTGTAATGTTATCTTCGGATAGAACTCTTTCCATTACTATATCTTTTTGGGTCATGATCGCTCTAATCAGATGGAACCTCCTCAAAATAATTTTGATGAGACATGGGTTCCCTTGCTAGAGCTATCGCCCTGTCACTATCGCAATATATGGGAATCAGCTCCACGCTACTTGGTACGACTATCATATCATGATAAACTTCTTTATCCATACTCCTTCTTTTGTTACTTCTGCTATAACAATGTATTCCGTCTCTGTGGTCGAGTCAGCAATAGTATCTTGCTTGGAACTCTTCCAGCATACTGCTCCTCCATTCAGGGTGAAAACATACCCTGAGTTTGATTTGCTATCATCAATGTCAGACTGAAAAGTCGAGTTCGTGTAGCCCTCAGCCTGGAGGCTACCTCCTCCATATACTAGTGAAAGATCATTAGTCCTCAAGTACTTAAGGATACTATACTTTACTGCCTTCCAGTGTTCGAAACCTAGATCTGCCTGATACCTGCTCGTGACACTCAAAGCATGTACTATATCAGGCCTGATACATAGCATAACATACATGATATACCCTATCACTGAGGCATAAGATATTTTATCCTTGTCTATCATTTCTTTAGGAGTCTCTGGGGACATACTCTTAGAAAGTGATATTCTATGTCTCATCGGTATGAGATCTCTCTTGTAATTCTCCATACCAAACCTTTTAATAATGGAGTCTATGTACCGAGACTAGGATAAGACTAGCATCCTCTTAGATCTATTTCTATAGATCTGAGATCCCCAAATATAGGATGCTTCCCCTAAGTCTTTAATGGAGAAGTTTCTTTATAGCCAAGTCTTTACCGTGGAGAGCATTCATACACCATTCTCAATGATTAGGATGTCATCCACATACAATACCAAGAAGGTGATAACACTCCTACTTACCTTTCTATACACACTTTCTATACACACAAGGATCATCTTCGTTCTTAACGAAGTCATGAGATCTATCGTCTTATCAAATCTTATGTTCCAACTTCGGAAAGCTTGCTTTAGTCCATAAATGGACTTGAGCAACCTGCACACTTTATCTGGACTCTCTCTAGATATGAATCCCTCTAGTTGTATCATATACACCTCTTCCTCGAGGTTGCTATTGAGGAATACTGTTTTGACATCCATCTGTCAGATCTCATAGTCATAGTGTGCTGCAATGGCCAAAAGAATTTTAATGGACTTAAGCATAGTTACAGGTGAAAAGGTTTCGTCATAGTTAACTCCTTATCTTTAACGATATCCCTTAGCTACTAGTCTTACCTTATAGGTCTCTACCTTTCTATCTACTCCGATCTTCTTTTTGAAGATCCACTTACAACCGATGGGTATGTTACTGATAGAACTCCAGCAGGGTTGAGTCCTAATCTCCCTAGAAGTAGTCAATAAAACCCTTCTAGATTATAATAAAGCCACTTCTATCTTATAAAGGAGTATGACTAGGGTTTAGATTAGCCCTTAGGGTTTAGTGGTCGTCGCCCCCTTACTGGGTTGGTTGGCCAAAGTTCCCCCCTGCTTAGGTCAGCTATAGAGCTAACCTAGTCACCCCTTGTTCCTATTAAGGCAGGTTGACTATAAGATGGACAAAGGGATAATTTTACTTAGGCAAGTACCCCCTTAGGTAGGGTTTTGATCCCTATATAATAATGTAGCTGCCCCCTCTCTTGAATCAAGCAATTATCAATTTTATTTCACCCTTGTGCCGAATCTAGGACGAAGGAACCCCTATAATGTTCTAAGGGTTGATCCCCCTCAAGGATCAAAATCTATAGAGCTCCATCTGGGGTTCTATCATATGGTATTAGAGCAGCAATCTTATCGCCCTTGTAGCCATCTCAACTGCCTCCACCTTCCCAAGCAATTCACACAATTACTACGACACACGCCTCCACCTTCCACCCCAACAGCAGATCAAATCAGTCTACCGCTACCCCTATGTTTGATCTGGAATTCTGATATATTTTTATTATCCATGCCTCTTCAATACTGCAAGATTCCTTATGTTACACATTGAAGATTCTTTCCAAATATTATCTGCTGCAAATTTTGTTCGTCGCAAACGTAATCATCGTTGCAAAAGCGAAACATTGTAGAAATATTTAGCCAATTATTGCTTCTTGAAACTAAACTTTTAATCATCCTTTTTGGTTGAAACTTTTATACAATTTCATAGATCATCTTAGCTTTCATCTAAGACTAATCTCGTGAAAAAATGCCTTCTAGATCTGGACTTATAGCACTGCAATTCTTCATTGCACTGTACTGAAATTTTACAATGCAAAATCTACCTTCCAATAATGGCCTCTTGAAACTAAACTTTTGTTCATCCTTTTTAGCTAATTTTTTACACAATTCTCAAGATCAAGTTAGCTTTCATCTGGATTTGATTTTATTAAAAAACTCCTTCTGAAACTGGTTCTTTTGTGCAATATTTGACCATCACGTAGTTCTAAAATTATACGATGAAGGAATCTCCTTTCATCTTTTGCCCTATTTCCCTACTATTATGCTGCCAAAATTTCGTCAAACTTTTTACTGGTATTAACAGCATCTGAATCAAGGGTTTCTGCATAATTTCCTTGAACTTTCCTCTGGAAATTACATCAAGAAGTCATCGTTTCTCCGACGTAAAATCTGTTCGACAAGACTACACATCGCCACACTTTTTTTCATCTAATTCTATCAAATTTGTTTTTGTGGGATTTCAGACTCTATTTTCCTCATCACCAAACTCTACCATCCTTACCAAAACCCTACCCTAAACTGAAACCAAACAGCCACCCAAATCAGCCTACTTCCTTATCGATCCATTTACCTTTTTAGCTAACTTTCCTTACCAAGACACCTACCTTTGCTGCCATAAAATCTAATTTTCTAACCTTTATCTACTGTTATCATAGCCCTAAAACTATACGAATTCGCAGCCTAAACTCCACAAAACTGCAGCCCCAAATCTACCCAAAACCGCAGCCTACTTCCATCCAAACCGATTCACCTTCCAACTGGCCACCTCCTTCTCCAAAATTTCCATGCCACTAACCCGACAACAGAAAAAAGATCTCAATATTACAGATCTAGAGGCGTATACTATGGCATCAGAGGAGGCAATCGATGCAAAGCTTGAAACCTTTGGAAACCGCATGGAAGAGAAGATACGATCCCTTTTCGCCGAATTCAACATTGGTCGACTGTCGAACCTCTTGATGGTTTTGACATAATGCTTGGTATTGATTAGTTGTCCACGATTAGAGATATTTTCTGGAATTTTTCGAAGCTAACCATGAATTTTTTTAGAAAAGGAAAGCAGGTGATTCTATGAGGGAGCCCAACGGCTCCAACCACAACATCACACTTGGAGGGGGTACCAAAAGAAGAATCTAATGGTTTCCCAATTCAAGTTCAAGAATTTCATAAGATTGAAGATAAAAAACTACTCCCACAGCTTACTAAATTTTTGGGCATCTCCACCCAACTGAGCCAACTACCTCCTCTGAAGCTGGCCGACCCCCTAATGCATCGAGAAGCATTTAAGATCAGAAGAGCACTCGAAAATAACCTTCAAAGAAGAAGAGAGAGAGTACCTTGATCCAGACTATGAGGATGCCATAGTAGTTTCCATAAGGCTATTTAACGCCCGAGCAAAAGAGGGTCATGATCGACATAGGTAGCTTCACAGACATATTGTACTTAGATACTTTTCAGAAACTTGGGTTCTCGGTTAACAATCTCACCCCTATGACTTCTTCACTAACGGGGTTCACAAGCGACTACATCTCCTCTCTCGGTACTATGATCCTGAATGTCACGTTCGACGATCAACCTTGCAACAAAACGGTGATGACCAAGTTTCTTGTGGTTGACATTCCCTTAGTGTACCACATGATCATAGCCCAACTCACACTTAATAGGCTGAGGGCTAGTGTCGACCTATCACATGATAATGAAGTTCCAAATAAGAATCGACATCAGGGAGCCGAGAAGCGATACGAAGGAGTCTCACCAGCGCTATATAATGACATCTCCTTATCAAAGAAGGTCCGGCCCAAGGCACCACTATTGGACACCCGAGATTTCGCCAAGCCCGTCCCATAATCGAAGCCAATGGAGTCACTGGTAGAGGAACATCTAAGCAAGATCCATCCTGATCGGGTCGTTAAAGTCGGGGCGACACTCCCTGAGGAGAAGCAAGTACAATTGTTTGCACTATCATTTAGAGACATGCCAGGAAAAGACCCCGATGTGATCCAACACTATTTGAATATCTCTCATAAGGTCTGACCCACGAAGCAAAAGCCTTGTAAGTTCACTTCCAAATGCCGATAGGCGATTAGTGATGATGTGGAAAAGTTGCTAAGGGTAGAGTTTATTTATGGAAGTGCAGTGCCCTCAATGGTTTGTTATTGTTGTATTAGTTTAGAAATCTAATCGAAATTGAGGAATATGTGTTCAATTCACCGATCTCAATAAAACATGCACGAAAGATTGCTATCCTCTCCCTTGCATCGATCAGATGGTTGATGCTACCCCGGGCCATTGGCTCCTCACCTTCTTGGATGCGTTTTTGAGATATAACCAAATAATGATAATGCCTCGGGATTGAGAACATACCTCCTTTATCATGGGCCAAGGCATATATTGTCATAGAATAACGCCATTTGGAGTGACAAATCCAGGGCGATATTCCAAAGGATGGTGAGAAAAAGGTTTAAAGGTCAGATCGGGTGAAACATCGAGGTGTCAATGGATGATATGATAGTCAAAAGTAGAACAGCTGACTCACATATGGGAGACTTGGCAAAGACGTTTAAGGTTTTGCAGAGATACAACATGAGACTCAACTTGTCCAAGTGTGCTTTAGGATTTAGCTCGATTTTTTTTTTTTTGAAATTATTTACTAGAGAAGAATAAATGAAAACTGCAAAAAGGTCAACGCTATATTGGAGATGTATTCACCTCCGTCGACCAAGGAAGTGTAATAGTTAACAAGGGGGAATACTAGCACTTAGCCGGTTCTATCCAAGTCCGACGACAAGTGCCTATTCTGTGGGCATTAATAAATCTTAAAGAATTTTGATGGACCGATAAGTGCTATCAGACATTTGAGGAGTTAAGCGAGGTTGTCAGCCTCTATCTCTACAGCTATCCGTATTAATATACAACAAATCATATAGGACGTTTCAATAAAAAGGGGAGTTGTCACTTCCAGTGCCATATATAGATGCTTAATGAATAGAGGACTGAATATGAGTTATCCAATTAGCTCTTATTTTTATTAGATGAGATCTTACATTGATGAGCTCCTTACATGAGGCTCAATTAGAAGCTAAAGGAGATTATTGGATAGAGATTCAATATTCAAGGTTGGTGGGCAATTGGATGGAGATCCAATACCCACTAAGGCAGGATCTCTAGGGTTTTTGGTTGTTTTTTATAAATTAGAGGCAAGGGCGACACATAGATGTTAGGCTCCACCTTTGGCCTCTCCTCCTATTCTGCTCCCTTCCTCTGTGCAATAGTTATGAGATTTATGATTGTGATTGGAGAAATATCACTGCAGTGATCCATCGTATGGATAGCACTAGAGAGGAGAACATTTTAACTGCTTCATCCTCTCTATCCGGATTTGGGAAAATAGGTATATACGATCTCCCTAAGTAAATCTCTCACAATCTTTGTGGCTTTTTCTCGCACCAATCTTTACTACTTTTTCTCCATCCGAACGTATCACTACTGGTAAATAATCTCTCCATCCGGATGTTTATAACTTTTTCTCTCACCAATCTTTGCATGATGATTTTGATCTACGTGGGAAACTAGTTTTATTTTTATCTTTCGCTACACATGTAATGCTCTTGCTGAGGTTTCCAAAATCTTGGACACCCGAGATTTCGCCAAGCTCCTCCCAAATTTGGAGCTAATGGAATCATTGGTCAAGGAACATCTGTACAAGATCCATCCTGATCGGGTCGTTAAAGTCGAGGCGACACTCCCTGAGGAGAAGCAAGTACAATTGTTTGCACTATCATTTAGAGACATGCCAGGAAAAGACCTCGACGTGATCCAACACTACTTGAATATCTCTCATAAGGTCTGACCCACGAAGCAAAAGCCTTATAAGTTCACTTCCAAATGGCGATAGGTGATTAGTGATGATGTGGAAAAGTTGCTAGGGGTAGAGTTTACTTATCGAAGTGCAGTGCCCCCAATGGTTTGTTATTGTTGTATTAGTTTAGAAATCTAATCGAAATTGAGGAATATGTGTTCAATTCATCGATTTCAATAAAACATGCACGAAAGATTGCTATCCTCTCCCTTGGATCGATCAGCTGGTTGATGCTACCTCGGGCCATTGGCTCCTCACCTTCTTGGATGCGTTTTTGAGATATAACCAAATAATGATAATGCCTCGGGATTGAGAACATACCTCCTTTATCATGGGCCAAGGCATATATTGTCATAGAATAACGTCATTTGGAGTGACAAATCCAGGACGACATTCCAAAGGATGGTGAGAAAAAGGTTTAAGGGTAAGATCGGGTGAAACATCGAGGTGTCTGTGAATGATATGATAGTCAAAAATAGAACAACTGACTCACATCTGGGAGACTTGGCAAAGACGTTTAAGGTTTTGCAGAGATACAACATGCGCCTCAACTCATCCAAGTGTGCTTTCGGATTTAGCTCGATTTTTTTTTTTTGAAATTATTTACTAGAGAAGAATAGATGAAAACTCCAAAAAGGTCCACGCTATATTGGAGATGTATTCACCTCCGTCGACCAAGGAAGTGTAATAGTTAACAAGGGGAAATACTAGCACTTAGCCGGTTCTATCCAAGTCCGACAACAAGTGCCTATTCCTCGGGCATTAATAATTCTTAAAGAATTTTGATCGACCGATAAGTGCTATGAGACATTTGAGGAGTTAAGCGAGGACGTCAGCCTCTATCTCTACAGCTCTCCGTATTAATATACAAGAAATCATATAGGACGTTTCAATAAAAAGGGAAGTTAATGAGAACCAAGTGAAGAATAAGCAGAAGGCAATATCTTGATAAGAACAACGTCAAAGGGGGAAGAAATGAAGAATAAGCTTCTTCTCTTAGACCTTTTCTCTCAACTGCGTCAATATCTTGATAAGAACTACGTCAAAGGGGGAAGAAGTCTACAAACATTAATGTAAGCAGAAGGCAACCAAACATGTCATACTTTTCAACTCTTTCACCAAATGATGAAGAATATGTCAGAGCCGGCTTCTTTATATATCTCTCTCTCTCTATATATATATATACCCATCTCCTCCTCCAAGCCATTGGTATCAATCACAACACCAACCTCCATCCTAAAGATCATACAGATGGCAGCCAAAATGCTTCTCCTTGCGCTCCTTGCCATGGTTTCCTCTGTTGCAATGGCTTCGGATCCTAGTCCTCTTCAGGACTTCTGTGTCGCAGATAAGGACTCTGAAGGTATTCAATGGTATCCAGATTAATCAATCTCCTTGTGGTGCGTTTGCTCTCCCGATGCATGTTTACTGATCGAGTTTTCTTATTACTGCTGCAGTTCTGGTGAATGGATTCGTCTGCAAGGACCCCAAGGTGGTGAAAGCCGAAGACTTCTTCTCCACGGGACTCGACAAGGCTGGCGACACAGGCAAAAAGGTCGGCTCCAATGTCACTGCCGTCAACGTGAACAAGCTCGCCGGACTCAACACCCTCGGCATCTCCATGGTTCGCATCGACTACGCACCCAGAGGCCTCAACGCTCCCCACACTCACCCTCGTGCCACCGAGATCCTCACCGTCATAGAAGGACAGCTCTTCGTCGGCTTCGTCACATCCAACACCGACAACGGCAACCGTCTCTTCACCAAGATGCTGAAGAAGGGTGATGTGTTTGTGTTCCCTCAAGGCCTCATCCACTTCCAGTTCAACCCTGGGTACACCAATACCGTCGCCATCGGTGCTCTCAGTAGCCAAAACCCTGGCACCATCACCATCGCCGACGCTGTGTTCGGGTCGAAGCCACCCATCTCGGACGAGGTTCTCGCCAAGGCCTTCCAAGTGGACAAGAAGACCGTCGACTGGCTTCAGGCTCAGTTCTAACTTGGACAGCAACAACCAACAACAACTAGGAAGCGGCATTCTTGACATCACTTAGCAATCATGTGTTTCTGTAATATGATATCTCTATTCTTTCTGCTTTAGCAGGCTGAATCGTATCATGATGCTTTTGATTTCCGTGTGTGGTATATTATTAGACTTGACAACATTTTGAAACTCCTCATCATCATAATCCTGTCAATTTAGTACTATCATTATCTTAACATCCCCTATGTTAATTAAACATTTATTATCATTATCTTCACTAGTTTCTCCTTCATTATTATTGTTATTGTTATTATTATATTCTAGATTATGGTTAGAAATAAAGCACTATATATATGGGCACTGCGACGTATCGTATTTCGGTGTGATGATGAAATAGTTGAGGATGACGGAGTCGGATTGGTAACGACACCGTTGTCTTGTCTTGTAGCCGGACTTGCATATTTTATTGGCCTCCCACATCTTCCAAAAATTTTTTATGGTGTTCGGTAGTGATGCCCCAAGAAAAAATCTCCGTTTGGGGAAAATATCACTTTTCCCTCTTCACGAACAAGGTGTTCTCCCTGAGAACTTTGAAAATTATTCGGAGGTGTCTAACATGCTCCTTAAGTGTTTGGCTATAAACGACGATATCGTCTTAGTAAACGACCACAAACTTGTGCAAATACTCCTTGAACAGCTGGTTCACTAGAGTGCAGAATGTGACCGGAGCATTGGTTAAGCCGAAAGACATCACCAAGAACTCGAATGCTCCATACCTGGTCACACAGTTAGTCTTTGCCTCATCACTTTCTGCAATGCGCACCTGCCAATACCCCGACCAAAGGTCGAGTTTGGAGAAGTACTTTGCCTTGCCCAATTGATCGAATAAGTCTGCGATGAGTGAGATAAGGTACTTGTTATTCACCGTTATCTTATTAAGGGCTCGATAATCAATGCATAATCGGAGACTCCCATCTTATTTCTTCTAAAAGAGGACTGGAGCTCCGAAAGGTACTTTAGAACTGCGAAAGAGACCACCGCTTAGTAGTTCATCTAACTGCTTCCTCAGTTCTGTCAACTCCGGAGGGGCCATGCGGTATGGTGATCTCTCTGGAGGCTTAACTCCCGGCTCCAGCTCAATCCGATGATCCATGTCTCTACGTGGTGGTAGAGTTCTCGACAACTCTGTTGGCATCACATCTAAGAACTCCTTCAGGATGTTCGCCACAACAGTAGGTTCCTGAATGGCGTCCCCATCAGGTGTCTCTAGCTTCATAGCAGCTACAAAGGTTGATTCACCTTTTCGTACCCCTTTCTGCCATTGTAAAGCCGATATTTGTTGTAGGTCCTTGGTTCCTCCCCGAGAAATCGGAACCATGCAGGGATCGTCACCTCCCATTAGACACAAGAAGTTCAGGAATGGTACTGGCACCAACTTCGCTGTGTGCATAAACTCCATTCCGAGAATCACTTGGAAGTCGTCTAGTGGCATTGCCATCAAGTTTATGCTCCCGCTCCATGTCCCGATCTTGATGGGGATCCCTTTTGCTTGTTCGGAGATCCGCTTGGCCTCCGAGTTCACCGCCTTCATACTACTTGGGCTCTTCTCCAAGATTAATCCCAGTCGCTTAGCTTCACGATCGACAATAAAATTGATTAGCTTAGAAGCGAGCGACGGACACATCCCGACGTCTCACAAAGCGGAAAGCTATACAAACAATTTGTCGAACACCTTGAGTGCAGCTGAGAAAAGAGAGCGAAATAGGACTTTGGAGGGTTGTAGGAACAATCGCATGTCCGTAAACGACGGTTCCCAAGGTATCAGACGCAAGACAAGTTCAATTGCTGATGAACGCCTACGCCCGACATATACCCGGAGCCCCATCGAGCCCGGTGCCACCCGGGGGGGGGGTACCAAGGTGCTGAAATGGCTCACATTTCGCACCGCTCAGAAAGGTTACCGCGGCACACGAAAAAAACCCAAAAACAAGGCTGTTTTAGGCTGTTTTGGCCCTATGCAGCGAACGATCATTCTGCAGCCTTCTACACTAATTTCGCTCACATTTCTTAGGTAAAAACACATAAACTCAAGTCAAAACAAGCTGCCAAACATATGTACATGCAAGAAAAAGCAACGAATGGTTCACAGAGCGAAAATGTTGTGGTTGAACGACTTCCGTTCGTGACAAGCCGAACGAAGGCCCTACTCCCAAGTTGTGGAGTTCAGCGCAATGCCGCACCATCACTCTACTCTGCCTTAATCCAAGACCCAATTGGTGGATTCAATGGATGACACCCTGAGGGTCTAGCTATGACAAATGAACCAACACGTCAACGAGATGGACCGGGAGTTCTTGTAGTCCAGGGACAAGAATCTGATTGATCCCACCTCAGGTGGGTCCTCATTTACCTAGAATATCTAAGAGGAACCAATCCTAACCAACTTTCATTGCCCTTCGCTTGAATTCTTTGATGATAGTACTGACCTGATTAAACATACCATCACTTTTTGCACCAGATGTCTCTCTATGGAACCTCGGATGCTCTCATGTATTGTGTATTCCCAATGATGTTGTTAAGCCTAGAACTGAAGTGGTACAAATCCACTCTCGTCGGCCCCTTCCCTCAGATTACAAAGGAGTTCAAACTCTACTTCCTTGAGAATATACACCTGAGGTTGTCAATGGTAATGTTGCTCGGGCTCAGGCGAGGGGAGGAAGAGACACTGTCTAACTTCGGCGCATGAATCACCAATGAAATCTAAGGGTGCAAGAAGCCATTTCGTCACTCGTGATTCAAACCATCATAATGGGGCTTAGGCTCTCTCGCCTTTTCTAGTCATTAGTGCATTAGCCATTGACGATGGTAATTGAGGTTCTCCAATAAGCAAATCGATATGTAGTCATTGAGGTGATATTCTCAAGTAAGCACGAGGAGACATGCAAGTAGCCACGGCAGGAGCGACCACCATTATTTCCTACCCCAAGGTCACCTCCATAGAGAAAACAAGATTGATCCGAGCTACCTTGCCCGAGACCCAAGTCGACCCTTAACATGATGAGAAATGAGATCTTCTTAAAGATAAAGAAAAAAAGGGAAGGACCCTCAACCGATTAAGACGATATTGGAAAGGAGGGACAGATCTAAGTATTACCACTTCCATTGTGACTATGGCTACAACACAGAAGATTTGTGTGATTAGAATGAACAAATCGAGGAGCTCATTTGTTGGGAGCACCTTAGGAGATTCGTTCGGAGACCCCAAGAACCTTGACCTTGACCTCAGGATTCGGTGAAGAGGTAGATCAACATCATCATCATTGGACCTACCTCGGAGGACAATTGTTGGTTACAGGTGCCCTGAAAGCCAATCATGTGGGATAATAATTCAATGAGTCAGAAAGAGTTCTGACAGGTGGGACTTACGGCCAACTTGGTATTGAGCCTAGAAGGTCACAAACATATAATAGATTCTTAATGAATAGAGGACTGAATATGAGTTATCCAATTAGCTCTTGTTCTCGTTAGATGAGATCTTATATTGATCGGCTCCTTACATGAGGCCCAATTAGAAGCCAAAAGAGATTATTGGATAGAGATTCAATAATCAAGGTTGGTGGGTAATTGGATGGAGATCCAATATCCACTAAGGCAGGATCTCTAGGGTTTCTGGTTGTTTTTTATAAATTAGAGGCAAGGGCGACACATAGATGTTAGGCTCCACCTTTGGCCTCTCCTCCTATTCTGCTCCCTTCCTCTGTGCAATAGTTGTGAGATTTATGATTGTGATTGGAGAAATATCACTGCAGTGATCCGTCGTTTGGATACCACTAGAGAGGAGAACATTTTAACTGCTTCATCCTCTCTATCCGAATTTGGGAAAATAGGGATATACGATCTCCCTAAGTAAATCTCTCACAATCTATGTGACTTTTTCTCGCACCAATCGTTACTGCTTTTTCTCCATCCGAACGTACCACTACTGGTAAATAATCTCTCCATCCGGAAGTTTATGACTTTTTCTCTCACCAATCTTTGCATGACGATTTTGATCTATGTGGGAAACTAGTTTTGTTTTTGTCTTTCGCTGCACATGTGATGCTCTCGCTGAGGTTTCTAACATCTTGGACACCCGAGATTTCGCGAAGCCCCTCCCAAATTTGGAGCTAATGGAATCATTGGTCAAGGAACATCTGTACAAGATCCATCTTGATCGGGTTGTTAAAGTCGGGGCGACACTCCCTTTGGAGAAGCAAGTACAATTGTTTGCACTATCATTTAGAGACATGCCAGGAAAAGACCCCGTCGTGATCCAACACTACTTGAATATCTCTCATAAGGTCTGACCCACGAAGCAAAAGCCTTATAAGTTCACTTCCAAATGGCGATAGGCGATTAGTAATGATGTGGAGAAGTTGCTAGGGGTAGAGTTTATTTATCGAAGTGCAGTGCCCCTAATGGTTTGTTATTGTTGTATTAGTTTAGAAATCTAATCGAAATTGAGGAATATGTGTTCAATTCACCGATCTCAATAAAACATGCACGAAAGATTGCTATCCTCTCCCTTGGATCGTTCAGCTGGTTGATGCTACCTCGGGCCATTGGCTCCGCACCTTCTTGGATGCGTTTTTGAGATATATCAAAATAATGATAATGGTTCGGGATTGAGAACATACCTCCTTTATCATGGGACAAGGCATATATTGTCATAGAATAACGTCATTTGGAGTGACAAATCCAGGACGACATTCCAAAGGATGGTGAGAAAAAGGTTTAAGGGTAAGATCGGGTGAAACATCGAGGTGTCTGTGGATGATATGATAGTCAAAAATAGAACAACTGACTCACATCTGGGAGACTTGGCAAAGACGTTTAAGGTTTTGCAGAGATACAACATGCGCCTCAACTCATCCAAGTGTGCTTTCGGATTTAGCTCGATTTTTTTTTTGAAATTATTTACTAGAGAAGAATAGATGAAAACTCCAAAAAGGTCCACGATATATTGGAGATGTATTCACCTCCGTCGACCAAGGAAGTGTAATAGTTAACAAGGGGGAATACTAGCACTTAGCCGATTCTATCCAAGTCCGACAACAAGTGCCTATTCTTCGGGCATTAATAATTCTTAAAGAATTTTGATCGATCGATAAGTGCTATGAGACATTTGAGGAGTTAAGCGAGGTCGTCAGCCTCTATCTCTACAGCTCTCCGTATTAATATTCAATAAAAAGGGAAGTTAATGAGAACCAAGTGAAGAATAAGCAGAAGGCAATATCTTGATAAGAACAACGTCAAAGGGGGAAGAAATGAAGAATAAGCTTCTTCTCTTAGACCTTTTCTCTCAACTGCGTCAATATCTTGATAAGAACTACGTCAAAGGGGGAAGAAGTCTACAAACATTAATGTAAGCAGAAGGCAACAAAACATGTCATACTTTTCAACTCTTTCACCAAATGATGAAGAATATGTCAGAGCCGGCTTCTTTATATATCTCTCTCTCTCTCTATATATATATACCCATCTCCTCATCCAAGCCATTGGTATCAATCACAACACCAACCTCCATCCTAAAGATCATACAGATGGCAGCCAAAATGCTTCTCCTTGCGCTCCTTGCCATGGTTTCCTCTGTTGCAATGGCTTCGGATCCTAGTCCTCTTCAGGACTTCTGTGTCGCAGATAAGGACTCTAAAGGTATTCAATGGTATCCAGATTAATCAATCTCCTTGTGGTGCGTTTGCTCTCCCGATGCATGTTTACTGATCGAGTTTTCTTATTACTGCTGCAGTTCTGGTGAATGGATTCGTCTGCAAGGACCCCAAGGTGGTGAAAGCCGAAGACTTCTTCTCCACGGGACTCGACAAGGCTGGCGACACAGGCAAAAAGGTCGGCTCCAATGTCACTGCCGTCAACGTGAACAAGCTCGCCGGACTCAACACCCTCGGCATCTCCATGGTTCGCATCGACTACGCACCCAGAGGCCTCAACGCTCCCCACACTCACCCTCGTGCCACCGAGATCCTCACCGTCATAGAAGGACAGCTCTTCGTCGGCTTCGTCACATCCAACACCGACAACGGCAACCGTCTCTTCACCAAGATGCTGAAGAAGGGTGATGTGTTTGTGTTCCCTCAAGGCCTCATCCACTTCCAGTTCAACCCTGGGTACACCAATACCGTCGCCATCGGTGCTCTCAGTAGCCAAAACCCTGGCACCATCACCATCGCCGACGCTGTGTTCGGGTCGAAGCCACCCATCTCGGACGAGGTTCTCGCCAAGGCCTTCCAAGTGGACAAGAAGACCGTCGACTGGCTTCAGGCTCAGTTCTAACTTGGACAGCAACAACCAACAACAACTAGGAAGCGGCATTCTTGACATCACTTAGCAATCATGTGTTTCTGTCATATGATATCTCTATTCTTTCTGCTTTAGCAGGCTGAATCGTATCATGATGCTTTTGATTTCCGTGTGTGGTATATTATTAGACTTGACAACATTTTGAAACTCCTCATCATCATAATCCTGTCAATTTAGTACTATCATTATCTTAACATCCCCTATGTTAATTAAACATTTATTATCATTATCTTCACTAGTTTCTCCTTCATTATTATTGTTATTGTTATTATTATATTCTAGATTATGATTAGAAATAAAGCACTATATATATGGGCACTGCGACGTATCGTATTTTGGTGTGATGATGAAATAGTTGAGGATGACGGAGTCGGATTGGTAACGACACCGTTGTCTTGTCTTGTAGCCGGACTTGCATATTTTATTGGCCTCCCACATCTTTCAAAATTTTTTTATGGTGTTTGGTAGTGATGCCCAAAAAATAAAATCTCTGTTTGGGGAAAATAGCACTTTTCCCTCTTCACGAACAAGGTGTTCTCCCTGAGAACTTTGAAAATTGTTCGGAGGTGTCTAACATGCTCCTCAAGTGTTTGGCTATAAACGACGATATCGTCTAAGTAGACGACCACAAACTAGTCCAAATACTCCTTGAACAGCTGGTTCACTAGAGTGCAGAATGTGGCCGGAGCATTGGTTAAGCCGAAAGACATCACCAAGAACTCGAATGCTCCATACCTGGTCACACAGTTAGTCTTTGCCTCATCACTTTCTGCAATGCGCACCTGCCAATACCCCGACCGAAGGTCGAGTTTGGAGAAGTACTTTGCCTTGCCAAATTGATCGAACAAGTCCGCGATGAGTGGGATAAGGTACTTGTTCTTCACCGTTATCTTATTAAGAACTCGATAATCAATGCATAATCGGAGACACCCATCTTGTTTCTTCTAAAAGAGGACTGGAGCTCCGAAATGTACTTTAGAACTGCGAATGAGACCACCGCTTAGCAGTTCATCTAACTGCTTCCTCAGTTCTGTCAACTCCGGAGGGGCCATGCGGTATGGTGGTCTCTCTGGAGGCTTAACTCCCGGCTCCAGCTCAATCCGATGATCCATGCCTCTACGTGGTGGTAGAGTTCTCGGCAACTCTGTTGGCAACACATCTGAGAACTCCTTCAGGATGTTCGCCACAACAGTAGGTTCCTGAATGGCGTCCCCATCAGGTGTCTCTAGCTTCATAGCAGCTACAAAGGTTGATTCACCTTTTCGTACCCCTTTCTGTCATTGTAAAGCCGATATTTGTTGTAGGTCCTTGTTTCCTCCCCGAGAAATCGGAACCATGCAGGGATCGTCACCTCCCATTAGACACAAGAAGTTCAGGAATGGTACTGGCACCAACTTCGCTGTGTGCATAAACTCCATTCCGAGAATCACTTGGAAGTCGTCTAGTGGCACTGCCATCAAGTTTATTCTCCCGCTCCATGTCCCGATCTTGATGGGGATCCCTTTTGCTGGTTCGGAGATCCGCTTGGCCTCTGAGTTCACCGCCTTCATACTACTTGGGCTCTTCTCCAAGATTAATCCCAGTCGCTTAGCTTCACGATCGACAATAAAATTGATTAGCTTAGAAGCGAGCGACGGACACATCCCGACGTCTCACAAAGCGGAATGCTATACAAACAATTTGTCGAACACCTTGAGTGCAGCTGAGAAAAGAGAGCGAAATAGGACTTTGGAGGGTTGTAGGAACAATCGCATGTCCGCAAACGACGGTTCCCAAGGTATCAGACGCAAGACAAGTTCAATTGCTGATGAACGCCTACGCCCGACATATACCCGGAGCCCCATCCAGCCCGGTGCCACCCGGGGGGGGGGGGGGTACCAAGGTGCTGAAATGGCTCACATTTCGCACCGCTCAGAAAGGTTACCGCGGCACACGAAAAAAACCCAAAAACAAGGCTGTTTTAGGCTGTTTTGGCCCTATGCAGCGAACGATCATTCTGCAGCCTTCTACACTAATTTCGCTCACATTTCTTAGGTAAAAACACATAAACTCAAGTCAAAACAAGCTGCCAAACATATGTACATGCAAGAAAAAGCAACGAATGGTTCACAGAGCGAAAATGTTACGGTTGAATGACTTCCGTTCGTGACAAGCCGAACGAAGGCCCTACTCCCAAGTTGTGGAGTTCAGCGCAATGCCGCACCATCACTCTACTCTGCCTTAATCGAAGACCCAATTGGTGGATTCAATGGATGACACCCTGAGGGTCTAGCTATGACAAATGAACCAACACGTCAACGAGATGGACCGGGAGTTCTGGTAGTCCAGGGACAAGAATCTGATTGATCCCACCTCAGGTGGGTCCTCATTTACCTAGAATATCTAAGAGGAACCAATCCTAACCAACTTTCATTGCCCTTCGCTTGAATTCTTTGATGATAGTACTGACCTGATTAAACATTGTAGAAATATTTAGCCAATTATTGCTTCTTGAAACTAAACTTTTAATCATCCTTTTTGGTTGAAACTTTTATACAATTTCATAGATCATCTTAGCTTTCATCTAAGACTAATCTCGTGAAAAAATGCCTTCTAGATCTGGACTTATAGCACTGCAATTCTTCATTGCACTGTACTGAAATTTTACAATGCAAAATCTACCTTCCAATAATGGCCTCTTGAAACTAAACTTTTGTTCATCCTTTTTAGCTAATTTTTTACACAATTCTCAAGATCAAGTTAGCTTTCATCTGGATTTGATTTTATTAAAAAACTCCTTCTGAAACTGGTTCTTTTGTGCAATATTTGACCATCACGTAGTTCTAAAATTGTACGATGAAGGAATCTCCTTTCATCTTTTGCCCTATTTCCCTACTATTATGCTGCCAAAATTTCGTCAAACTTTTTACTGGTATTAACAGCATCTGAATCAAGGGTTTCTGCATAATTTCCTTGAACTTTCCTCTGGAAATTACATCAAGAAGTCATCGTTTCTCCGACGTAAAATCTGTTCGACAAGACTACACATCGCCACACTTTTTTTCATCTAATTCTATCAAATTTGTTTTTGTGGGATTTCAGACTCTATTTTCCTCATCACCAAACTCTACCATCCTTACCAAAACCCTACCCTAAACTGAAACCAAACAGCCACCCAAATCAGCCTACTTCCTTATCGATCCATTTACCTTTTTAGCTAACTTTCCTTACCAAGACACCTACCTTTGCTGCCATAAAATCTGATTTTCTAACCTTTATCTACTGTTATCATAGCCCTAAAACTATACGAATTCGCAGCCTAAACTCCACAAAACTGCAGCCCCAAATCTACCCAAAACCGCAGCCTACTTCCATCCAAACCGATTCACCTTCCAACTGGCCACCTCCTTCTCCAAAATTTCCATGCCACTAACCCGACAACAGAAAAAAGATCTCAATATTACAGATCTAGAGGCGTATACTATGGCATCAGAGGAGGCAATCGATGCAAAGCTTGAAACCTTTGGAAACCGCATGGAAGAGAAGATACGATCCCTTTTCGGTGAATTCAACATTGGTCGACTGTCGAACCCAAGGAAATCACAACACAGAGAAACTTCAGATCGGCGAGACGATCCTAAAAAACATGGCCACATCACCTCTGATCTCAATAATCCACGCATGAAGGTTGACTTCCCTAGATGGGAAGAAGGAGACCCGATCGCATGGATCTTGCGCACGGAGTGCTATTTTCGGTTCTACCGAACTGCCGACGCCACATGGGTGGAGATTGCTGCCATCCACCTTGAGGGAGATGTTATTCAATGGTTTAATTGGTTTAAGCACACCCATAGAGGACTCTCTTGGCAGCGATTCAAGGAAGGACTACTAGACCGCTTCAGACCAATCGATTTCAACAACATCGACGGACAATTGGCAAAGATTCGTCAAACCTCTATAATACAAGAATACCAAATAAGGTTTGAGCGTTTATCTAACCAAACTGAGAATTGGTCTGAGAAATAACTTTTATGTACTTTTATCGAGGGCCTAAAGCCGGAGATCCGAGAAGTAAAGGCGCAACAACCATACACTCTTATGGCGGTAATTTCCTTCACGCATATCAGGAAGAACAATTGAACCACGAGGTATGAAGGACAAGGGTCGCTCCCCAACTAGCCATGCCGAGGCCTACTGCCCCCTCTACTGCCATCATAGCCTTTGCACCAAAAAAGTTGACAAGAGATGAGCTTCGTGAACGATCGGTCAAGGAGTTGTATTGGCATTACGATGAACCGTGGAGCCGTGAACATCACTGCAAAAAGGGCCAGCTCCTTGTGATTGAACCAGCGGAGGATGAGAACAATGAAACATCTGAAGAAGCTCTTGAACCTAAAGAAGAGGCCATGAAGGAAGAATCCCAACCGGCTAACTATGCAATGCACGCATTGGCCGGCTATTCCAACCCGCTGATGATTGCGCCGCTAAAGAACCCAAACTTGAAGATATGACTCTCGAGCCCAAGGAGAAAGATACACCACAACCGGCCACCTACACGGTCCCTACCTTAGCCGGCTACACCAACTTTTAAAGATTGAAGATCGAAGGGTTTTTCGAGCAATAGTCCATCATCATCCTCATCGACGCCGGGAGCACATACAACTTCATGAGTAGTTAGGTTGCTGCCCACTTAATGCTCTAAAAAGAAGATTACAACAGGTTTAAAGTCAAGGTAGCTAACGACCAAATTTTGAAGTGCAACTAGAAGTGCCCGCGGGTAAAACTGATCCTACAGGAGCAAGACATAGTTGCTGATTTTTTCCTCCTCCCTCTTGATGGTTTTGACATAATGCTTGGTATTGATTAGTTGTCCACGATTAGAGATATTTTCTGGAATTTTTCGAAGCTAACCATGAATTTTTTTAGAAAAGGAAAGCAGGTGATTCTATGAGGGAGCCCAACGGCTCCAACCACAACATCACACTTGGAGGGGGTACCAAAAGAAGAATCTAATGGTTTCCCAATTCAAGTTCAAGAATTTCATAAGATTGAAGATAAAAAACTACTCCCACAGCTTACTGAATTTTTGGGCATCTCCACCCAACTGAGCCAACTACCTCCTCTGAAGCTGGCCGACCCCCTAATGCATCGAGAAGCATTTAAGATCAGAAGAGCACTCGAAAATAACCTTCAAAGAAGAAGAGAGAGAGTACCTTGATCCAGACTATGAGGATGCCCTAGTAGTTTCCATAAGGCTATTTAACGCCCGAGCAAAAGAGGGTCATGATCGACATAGGTAGCTTCACAGACATCTTGTACTTAGATACTTTTCAGAAACTTGGGTTCTCGGTTAACAATCTCACCCCTATGACTTCTTCACTAACGGGGTTCACAAGCGACTACATCTCCTCTCTCGGTACTATGATCCTGAATGTCACGTTCGACGATCAACCTTGCAACAAAACGGTGATGACCAAGTTTCTTGTGGTTGACATTCCCTTAGTGTACCACATGATCATAGCCCAACTCACACTTAATAGGCTGAGGGCTAGTGTCGACCTATCACATGATAATGAAGTTCCAAATAAGAATCGACATCAGGGAGCCGAGAAGCGATACGAAGGAGTCTCACCAGCGCTATATAATGACATCTCCTTGTCAAAGAAGGTCCGGCCCAAGGCACCACTATTGGACACCCGAGATTTCGCCAAGCCCGTCCCATAATCGAAGCCAATGGAGTCACTGGTAGAGGAACATCTAAACAAGATCCATCCTGATCGGGTCGTTAAAGTCGGGGCGACACTCCCTGAGGAGAAGCAAGTACAATTGTTTGCACTATCATTTAGAGACATGCCAGGAAAAGACCCCGATGTGATCCAACACTATTTGAATATCTCTCATAAGGTCTGACCCACGAAGCAAAAGCCTTGTAAGTTCACTTCCAAATGCCGATAGGCGATTAGTGATGATGTGGAAAAGTTGCTAAGGGTAGAGTTTATTTATGGAAGTGCAGTGCCCTCAATGGTTTGTTATTGTTGTATTAGTTTAGAAATCTAATCGAAATTGAGGAATATGTGTTCAATTCACCGATCTCAATAAAACATGCACGAAAGATTGCTATCCTCTCCCTTGCATCGATCAGATGGTTGATGCTACCCCGGGCCATTGGCTCCTCACCTTCTTGGATGCGTTTTTGAGATATAACCAAATAATGATAATGCCTCGGGATTGAGAACATACCTCCTTTATCATGGGCCAAGGCATATATTGTCATAGAATAACGCCATTTGGAGTGACAAATCCAGGGCGATATTCCAAAGGATGGTGAGAAAAAGGTTTAAAGGTCAGATCGGGTGAAACATCGAGGTGTCAATGGATGATATGATAGTCAAAAGTAGAACAGCTGACTCACATATGGGAGACTTGGCAAAGACATTTAAGGTTTTGCAGAGATACAACATGAGACTCAACTTGTCCAAGTGTGCTTTAGGATTTAGCTCGATTTTTTTTTTTTTGAAATTATTTACTAGAGAAGAATAAATGAAAACTGCAAAAAGGTCAACGCTATATTGGAGATGTATTCACCTCCGTCGACCAAGGAAGTGTAATAGTTAACAAGGGGGAATACTAGCACTTAGCCGGTTCTATCCAAGTCCGACGACAAGTGCCTATTCTGCGGGCATTAATAAATCTTAAAGAATTTTGATGGACCGATAAGTGCTATCAGACATTTGAGGAGTTAAGCGAGGTCGTCAGCCTCTATCTCTACAGCTATCCGTATTAATATACAACAAATCATATAGGACGTTTCAATAAAAAGGGGAGTTGTCACTTCCAGTGCCATATATAGATGCTTAATGAATAGAGGACTGAATATGAGTTATCCAATTAGCTCTTATTTTTATTAGATGAGATCTTACATTGATAAGCTCCTTACATGAGGCTCAATTAGAAGCTAAAGGAGATTATTGGATAGAGATTCAATATTCAAGGTTGGTGGGCAATTGGATGGAGATCCAATACCCACTAAGGCAGGATCTCTAGGGTTTTTGGTTGTTTTTTATAAATTAGAGGCAAGGGCGACACATAGATGTTAGGCTCCACCTTTGGCCTCTCCTCCTATTCTGCTCCCTTCCTCTGTGCAATAGTTATGAGATTTATGATTGTGATTGGAGAAATATCACTGCAGTGATCCATCGTATGGATAGCACTAGAGAGGAGAACATTTTAACTGCTTCATCCTCTCTATCCGGATTTGGGAAAATAGGTATATACGATCTCCCTAAGTAAATCTCTCACAATCTTTGTGGCTTTTTCTCGCACCAATCTTTACTACTTTTTCTCCATCCGAACGTATCACTACTGGTAAATGATCTCTCCATCCGGATGTTTATAACTTTTTCTCTCACCAATCTTTGCATGATGATTTTGATCTACGTGGGAAACTAGTTTTATTTTTATCTTTCGCTACACATGTAATGCTCTTGCTGAGGTTTCCAAAATCTTGGACACCCGAGATTTCGCCAAGCTCCTCCCAAATTTGGAGCTAATGGAATCATTGGTCAAGGAACATCTGTACAAGATCCATCCTGATCAGGTCGTTAAAGTCGAGGCGACACTCCCTGAGGAGAAGCAAGTACAATTGTTTGCACTATCATTTAGAGACATGCCAGGAAAAGACCTCGACGTGATCCAACACTACTTGAATATCTCTCATAAGGTCTGACCCACGAAGCAAAAGCCTTATAAGTTCACTTCTAAATGGCGATAGGTGATTAGTGATGATGTGGAAAAGTTGCTAGGGGTAGAGTTTACTTATCGAAGTGCAGTGCCCCCAATGGTTTGTTATTGTTGTATTAGTTTAGAAATCTAATCGAAATTGAGGAATATGTGTTCAATTCATCGATTTCAATAAAACATGCACGAAAGATTGCTATCCTCTCCCTTGGATCGATCAGCTGGTTGATGCTACCTCGGGCCATTGGCTCCTCACCTTCTTGGATGCGTTTTTGAGATATAACCAAATAATGATAATGCCTCGGGATTGAGAACATACCTCCTTTATCATGGGCCAAGGCATATATTGTCATAGAATAACGTCATTTGGAGTGACAAATCCAGGACGACATTCCAAAGGATGGTGAGAAAAAGGTTTAAGGGTAAGATCGGGTGAAACATCGAGGTGTCTGTGAATGATATGATAGTCAAAAATAGAACAACTGACTCACATCTGGGAGACTTGGCAAAGACGTTTAAGGTTTTGCAGAGATACAACATGCGCCTCAACTCATCCAAGTGTGCTTTCGGATTTAGCTCGATTTTTTTTTTTGAAATTATTTACTAGAGAAGAATAGATGAAAACTCCAAAAAGGTCCACGCTATATTGGAGATGTATTCACCTCCGTCGACCAAGGAAGTGTAATAGTTAACAAGGGGGAATACTAGCACTTAGCCGGTTCTATCCAAGTCCGACAACAAGTGCCTATTCCTCGGGCATTAATAATTCTTAAAGAATTTTGATGGACCGATAAGTGCTATGAGACATTTGAGGAGTTAAGCGAGGACGTCAGCCTCTATCTCTACAGCTCTCCGTATTAATATACAAGAAATCATATAGGACGTTTCAATAAAAAGGGAAGTTAATGAGAACCAAGTGAAGAATAAGCAGAAGGCAATATCTTGATAAGAACAACGTCAAAGGGGGAAGAAATGAAGAATAAGCTTCTTCTCTTAGACCTTTTCTCTCAACTGCGTCAATATCTTGATAAGAACTACGTCAAAGGGGGAAGAAGTCTACAAACATTAATGTAAGCAGAAGGCAACCAAACATGTCATACTTTTCAACTCTTTCACCAAATGATGAAGAATATGTCAGAGCCGGCTTCTTTATATATCTCTCTCTCTCTCTATATATATATACCCATCTCCTCCTCCAAGCCATTGGTATCAATCACAACACCAACCTCCATCCTAAAGATCATACAGATGGCAGCCAAAATGCTTCTCCTTGCGCTCCTTGCCATGGTTTCCTCTGTTGCAATGGCTTCGGATCCTAGTCCTCTTCAGGACTTCTGTGTCGCAGATAAGGACTCTAAAGGTATTCAATGGTATCCAGATTAATCAATCTCCTTGTGGTGCGTTTGCTCTCCCGATGCATGTTTACTGATCGAGTTTTCTTATTACTGCTGCAGTTCTGGTGAATGGATTCGTCTGCAAGGACCCCAAGGTGGTGAAAGCCGAAGACTTCTTCTCCACGGGACTCGACAAGGCTGGCGACACAGGCAAAAAGGTCGGCTCCAATGTCACTGCCGTCAACGTGAACAAGCTCGCCGGACTCAACACCCTCGGCATCTCCATGGTTCGCATCGACTACGCACCCAGAGGCCTCAACGCTCCCCACACTCACCCTCGTGCCACCGAGATCCTCACCGTCATAGAAGGACAGCTCTTCGTCGGCTTCGTCACATCCAACACCGACAACGGCAACCGTCTCTTCACCAAGATGCTGAAGAAGGGTGATGTGTTTGTGTTCCCTCAAGGCCTCATCCACTTCCAGTTCAACCCTGGGTACACCAATACCGTCGCCATCGGTGCTCTCAGTAGCCAAAACCCTGGCACCATCACCATCGCCGACGCTGTGTTCGGGTCGAAGCCACCCATCTCGGACGAGGTTCTCGCCAAGGCCTTCCAAGTGGACAAGAAGACCGTCGACTGGCTTCAGGCTCAGTTCTAACTTGGACAGCAACAACCAACAACAACTAGGAAGCGGCATTCTTGACATCACTTAGCAATCATGTGTTTCTGTAATATGATATCTCTATTCTTTCTGCTTTAGCAGGCTGAATCGTATCATGATGCTTTTGATTTCCGTGTGTGGTATATTATTAGACTTGACAACATTTTGAAACTCCTCATCATCATAATCCTGTCAATTTAGTACTATCATTATCTTAACATCCCCTATGTTAATTAAACATTTATTATCATTATCTTCACTAGTTTCTCCTTCATTATTATTGTTATTGTTATTATTATATTCTAGATTATGATTAGAAATAAAGCACTATATATATGGGCACTGCGACGTATCGTATTTCGGTGTGATGATGAAATAGTTGAGGATGACGGAGTCGGATTGGTAACGACACTGTTGTCTTGTCTTGTAGCCGGACTTGCATATTTTATTGGCCTCCCACATCTTCCAAAAAAATTTTATGGTGTTCGGTAATGATGCCCCAAGAAAAAAATCTCCGTTTGGGGAAAATACCACTTTTCCCTCTTCACGAACAAGGTATTCTCCCTGAGAACTTTGAAAATTATTCGGAGGTGTCTAACATGCTCCTTAAGTGTTTGGCTATAAACGACGATATCGTCTTAGTAAACGACCACAAACTTGTGCAAATACTCCTTGAACAGCTGGTTCACTAGAGTGCAGAATGTGACCGGAGCATTGGTTAAGCCGAAAGACATCACCAAGAACTCGAATGCTCCATACCTGGTCACACAGTTAGTCTTTGCCTCATCACTTTCTGCAATGCGCACCTGCCAATACCCCGACCAAAGGTCGAGTTTGGAGAAGTACTTTGCCTTGCCCAATTGATCGAATAAGTCTGCGATGAGTGAGATAAGGTACTTGTTATTCATCGTTATCTTATTAAGGGCTCGATAATCGGAGACTCCCATCTTGTTTCTTCTAAAAGAGGACTGGAGCTCCGAAAGGTACTTAAGAACTGCGAAAGAGACCACCGCTTAGTAGTTCATCTAACTGCTTCCTCAGTTCTGTCAACTCCGGAGGGGCCATGCGGTATGGTGATCTCTCTGGAGGCTTAACTCCCGGCTCCAGCTCAATCCGATGATCCATGTCTCTACGTGGTGGTAGAGTTCTCGACAACTCTGTTGGCATCACATCTAAGAACTCCTTCAGGATGTTCGCCACAACAGTAGGTTCCTGAATGGCGTCCCCATCAGGTGTCTCTAGCTTCATAGCAGCTACAAAGGTTGATTCACCTTTTCGTACCCCTTTCTGCCATTGTAAAGCCGATATTTGTTGTAGGTCCTTGGTTCCTCCCCGAGAAATCGGAACCATGCAGGGATCGTCACCTCCCATTAGACACAAGAAGTTCAGGAATGGTACTGGCACCAACTTCGCTGTGTGCATAAACTCCATTCCGAGAATCACTTGGAAGTCGTCTAGTGGCATTGCCATCAAGTTTATGCTCCCGCTCCATGTCCCGATCTTGATGGGGATCCCTTTTGCTTGTTCGGAGATCCGCTTGGCCTCCGAGTTCACCGCCTTCATACTACTTGGGCTCTTCTCCAAGATTAATCCCAGTCGCTTAGCTTCACGATCGACAATAAAATTGATTAGCTTAGAAGCGAGCGACGGACACATCCCGACGTCTCACAAAGCGGAAAGCTATACAAACAATTTGTCGAACACCTTGAGTGCAGCTGAGAAAAGAGAGCGAAATAGGACTTTGGAGGGTTGTAGGAACAATCGCATGTCCGTAAACGACGGTTCCCAAGGTATCAGACGCAAGACAAGTTCAATTGCTGATGAACGCCTACGCCCGACATATACCCGGAGCCCCATCCAGCCCGGTGCCACCCGGGGGGGGGTACCAAGGTGCTGAAATGGCTCACATTTCGCACCGCTCAGAAAGGTTACCGCGGCACACGAAAAAAACCCAAAAACAAGGCTGTTTTAGGCTGTTTTGGCCCTATGCAGCGAACGATCATTCTGCAGCCTTCTACACTAATTTCGCTCACATTTCTTAGGTAAAAACACATAAACTCAAGTCAAAACAAGCTGCCAAACATATGTACATGCAAGAAAAAGCAACGAATGGTTCACAGAGCGAAAATGTTGTGGTTGAACGACTTCCGTTCGTGACAAGCCGAACGAAGGCCCTACTCCCAAGTTGTGGAGTTCACCGCAATGCCGCACCATCACTCTACTCTGCCTTAATCCAAGACCCAATTGGTGGATTCAATGGATGACACCCTGAGGGTCTAGCTATGACAAATGAACCAACACGTCAACGAGATGGACCGGGAGTTCTTGTAGTCCAGGGACAAGAATCTGATTGATCCCACCTCAGGTGGGTCCTCATTTACCTAGAATATCTAAGAGGAACCAATCCTAACCAACTTTCATTGCCCTTCGCTTGAATTCTTTGATGATAGTACTGACCTGATTAAACATACCATCACTTTTTGCACCAGATGTCTCTCTATGGAACCTCGGATGCTCTCATGTATTGTGTATTCCCAATGATGTTGTTAAGCCTAGAACTGAAGTGGTACAAATCCACTCTCGTCGGCCCCTTCCCTCAGATTACAAAGGAGTTCAAACTCTACTTCCTTGAGAATATACACCTGAGGTTGTCAATGGTAATGTTGCTCGGGCTCAGGCGAGGGGAGGAAGAGACACTGTCTAACTTCGGCGCATGAATCACCAATGAAATCTAAGGGTGCAAGAAGCCATTTCGTCACTCGTGATTCAAACCATCATAATGGGGCTTAGGCTCTCTCGCCTTTTCTAGTCATTAGTGCATTAGCCATTGACGATGGTAATTGAGGTTCTCCAATAAGCAAATCGATATGTAGTCATTGAGGTGATATTCTCAAGTAAGCACGAGGAGACATGCAAGTAGCCACGGCAGGAGCGACCACCATTATTTCCTACCCCAAGGTCACCTCCATAGAGAAAACAAGATTGATCCGAGCTACCTTGCCCGAGACCCAAGTCGACCCTTAACATGATGAGAAATGAGATCTTCTTAAAGATAAAGAAAAAAAGGGAAGGACCCTCAACCGATTAAGACGATATTGGAAAGGAGGGACAGATCTAAGTATTACCACTTCCATTGTGACTATGGCTACAACACAGAAGATTTGTGTGATTAGAATGAACAAATCGAGGAGCTCATTTGTTGGGAGCACCTTAGGAGATTCGTTCGGAGACCCCAAGAACCTTGACCTTGACCTCAGGATTCGGTGAAGAGGTAGATCAACATCATCATCATTGGACCTACCTCGGAGGACAATTGTTGGTTACAGGTGCCCTGAAAGCCAATCACGTGGGATAATAATTCAATGAGTCAGAAAGAGTTCTGACAGGTGGGACTTACGGCCAACTTGGTATTGAGCCTAGAAGGTCACAAACATATAATAGATTCTTAATGAATAGAGGACTGAATATGAGTTATCCAATTAGCTCTTGTTCTCGTTAGATGAGATCTTATATTGATCGGCTCCTTACATGAGGCCCAATTAGAAGCCAAAGGAGATTATTGGATAGAGATTCAATAATCAAGGTTGGTGGGTAATTGGATGGAGATCCAATATCCACTAAGGCAGGATCTCTAGGGTTTCTGGTTGTTTTTTATAAATTAGAGGCAAGGGCGACACATAGATGTTAGGCTCCACCTTTGGCCTCTCCTCCTATTCTGCTCCCTTCCTCTGTGCAATAGTTGTGAGATTTATGATTGTGATTGGAGAAATATCACTGCAGTGATCCGTCGTTTGGATACCACTAGAGAGGAGAACATTTTAACTGCTTCATCCTCTCTATCCGAATTTGGGAAAATAGGGATATACGATCTCCCTAAGTAAATCTCTCACAATCTATGTGACTTTTTCTCGCACCAATCGTTACTGCTTTTTCTCCATCCGAACGTACCACTACTGGTAAATAATCTCTCCATCCGGAAGTTTATGACTTTTTCTCTCACCAATCTTTGCATGACGATTTTGATCTATGTGGGAAACTAGTTTTGTTTTTGTCTTTCGCTGCACATGTGATGCTCTCGCTGAGGTTTCTAACATCTTGGACACCCGAGATTTCGCGAAGCCCCTCCCAAATTTGGAGCTAATGGAATCATTGGTCAAGGAACATCTGTACAAGATCCATCCTGATCGGGTTGTTAAAGTCGGGGCGACACTCCCTTTGGAGAAGCAAGTACAATTGTTTGCACTATCATTTAGAGACATGCCAGGAAAAGACCCCGTCGTGATCCAACACTACTTGAATATCTCTCATAAGGTCTGACCCACGAAGCAAAAGCCTTATAAGTTCACTTCCAAATGGCGATAGGCGATTAGTGATGATGTGGAGAAGTTGCTAGGGGTAGAGTTTATTTATCGAAGTGCAGTGCCCCTAATGGTTTGTTATTGTTGTATTAGTTTAGAAATCTAATCGAAATTGAGGAATATGTGTTCAATTCACCGATCTCAATAAAACATGCACGAAAGATTGCTATCCTCTCCCTTGGATCGTTCAGCTGGTTGATGCTACCTCGGGCCATTGGCTCCGCACCTTCTTGGATGCGTTTTTGAGATATATCAAAATAATGATAATGGTTCGGGATTGAGAACATACCTCCTTTATCATGGGACAAGGCATATATTGTCATAGAATAACGTCATTTGGAGTGACAAATCCAGGACGACATTCCAAAGGATGGTGAGAAAAAGGTTTAAGGGTAAGATCGGGTGAAACATCGAGGTGTTTGTGGATGATATGATAGTCAAAAATAGAACAACTGACTCACATCTGGGAGACTTGGCAAAGACGTTTAAGGTTTTGCAGAGATACAACATGCGCCTCAACTCATCCAAGTGTGCTTTCGGATTTAGCTCGATTTTTTTTTTGAAATTATTTACTAGAGAAGAATAGATGAAAACTCCAAAAAGGTCCACGCTATATTGGAGATGTATTCACCTCCGTCGACCAAGGAAGTGTAATAGTTAACAAGGGGGAATACTAGCACTTAGCCGATTCTTTCCAAGTCCGACAACAAGTGCCTATTCTTCGGGCATTAATAATTCTTAAAGAATTTTGATCGATCGATAAGTGCTATGAGACATTTGAGGAGTTAAGCGAGGTCGTCAGCCTCTATCTCTACAGCTCTCCGTATTAATATTCAATAAAAAGGGAAGTTAATGAGAACCAAGTGAAGAATAAGCAGAAGGCAATATCTTGATAAGAACAACGTCAAAGGGGGAAGAAATGAAGAATAAGCTTCTTCTCTTAGACCTTTTCTCTCAACTGCGTCAATATCTTGATAAGAACTACGTCAAAGGGGGAAGAAGTCTACAAACATTAATGTAAGCAGAAGGCAACCAAACATGTCATACTTTTCAACTCTTTCACCAAATGATGAAGAATATGTCAGAGCCGGCTTCTTTATATCTCTCTCTCTCTCTCTATATATATATACCCATCTCCTCCTCCAAGCCATTGGTATCAATCACAACACCAACCTCCATCCTAAAGATCATACAGATGGCAGCCAAAATGCTTCTCCTTGCGCTCCTTGCCATGGTTTCCTCTGTTGCAATGGCTTCGGATCCTAGTCCTCTTCAGGACTTCTGTGTCGCAGATAAGGACTCTAAAGGTATTCAATGGTATCCAGATTAATCAATCTCCTTGTGGTGCGTTTGCTCTCCCGATGCATGTTTACTGATCGAGTTTTCTTATTACTGCTGCAGTTCTGGTGAATGGATTCGTCTGCAAGGACCCCAAGGTGGTGAAAGCCGAAGACTTCTTCTCCACGGGACTCGACAAGGCTGGCGACACAGGCAAAAAGGTCGGCTCCAATGTCACTGCCGTCAACGTGAACAAGCTCGCCGGACTCAACACCTGTTGAGAATTGATTCAAGGTAGTTACATAGTTAGTTAACATGTTTAGGAGTAGTGGCTCATGTTTAGGAGTTGTGGAGGTAGTTTAAGAGTTAGTGGGGGTAGTTATTAATCATGGGTGAGATAGTGGGATGAAGGAAGTGGTGTGAGGTAGTTATTATTATATCCTATAAATAGGATATTAGAGAATGAAGCAAAAAGACAGAGAGTGTGTGAAGAGAAGAGATTGTGTGCATTTGGAGATAATCTTGTAAGTGTTCTTGTTCTTTTACCTCCTGTTAATACTACGTCGTTTTCTTGATTGAAAGCGTTTTCGTTCATTGGATCGTAGTATTCTGTTTTATCGTTTCCTTGCTCCTCCTTCCCCAACATTTGTGGTATCAGAGCCTTGTTTCAATCTGAACTGGGCATTATGGCTTTTAATGGCAATTCTATGTCTCAACCCCTTATTCCCATCTTCTCGGGCAAATCCTATGAATTTTGGAGTATCAAGATGAAGACTCTATTCAAGTCTCAGGATCTTTGGGACTTGATAGAGAATGGATATGCAGATCCAGATGAAGAAACCAGGCTGAGGGAAAATAGAAAGAAGGACTCAAAGGCATTGTTCTTCATTCAACAAGCTGTGCATGAGACAATCTTCTCAAGAATTGCAGCAGCAACAACCTCAAGACAAGCTTGGTTGATACTTCAAAATGAATTTCAAGGCTCATCGAGGGTGATCATGGTAAAACTTCAAACCCTTCGCCGTGAGTTTGAAATTTTGTTTATGAAAAGCAATGAATCAGTGCAAGATTTTCTTTCTCGAGTGACTGAAATTGTTAGTCAAATGAAATCATATGGTGAACATCTTCATGATCAAATAATTGTTGCAAAAGTTTTGAGAAGTTTAACTCCAAAATTTGATCATGTTGTTGCGGCAATTGAAGAGTCAAAGGACTTATCTATTTATTCATTTGATGAACTAATGGGTTCCTTGCAAGCACATGAAGCAAGGTTGAACAGGTCACTTGAAAAAAGTGAAGAAAAAGCATTTCAGGTTAAGGGGGAGTCTTCTACTTCAAAAGAAGACAAAAAAGCAACAGGAAGAGGACGTGGCAGAGGAGGATTTCGTGGTAGAGGAAATGGAAGAGGAAGAGGAAGAGGACACTATGATGGGCATGATGAAAGGCAATCAAATTATGATCAGAAAAACTACAAGAGTGGAATTCAATGTCACTATTGTAAGAAGTTCGGTCATATGAAGGCAGATTGCTGGAAAAGAGAAAAGCAAGCAAGCTATGTGGAAGAAAATGAAGACAATAGTAAGTTGTTTATGACTCATTCACAAGTTAATGATATCTCAAATGACATTTGGTTTTTGGATAGTGGATGTTCTAATCATATGTCAGGCATAAGATCAATATTTAGAGATATTGATGAAACTCACAAGTTGAAAGTTAAACTTGGAGATAGCAAGCAAATCCAAGTAGAAGGAAAAGGAACAATTGAGGTGAAGACAAATCAAGGGAAGGTAAAACACCTTGATAATGTTTTCTATGTTCCTAGCTTATCACATAACTTGTTGAGTGTTGGACAATTGATAGATATTGGATATTCAGTTATATTTGATGATGGTTCATGCACTATTAAAGATAAGAAATCTGGTTTGATTATAGCAAATGTTTGCATGACGCAAAATAAGATGTTTCCAATTGATGTTTCAAATATTGAGAAACATGCTCTTGTTGCAAGTCAAAAGAATGAGACAAATTTATGGCATTTGAGATATGGACACCTTAATATTAAAGGTTTAAGGTTGTTAAATCAAAAAGAAATGGTTTATGGATTGCCTAAAATTAATACACTTGATGTATGTGAAGGATGTATTTATGGCAAACAAAGTAAAAAATCATTTCCTGTTGGAAAAGCATGGAGAGCATCTAATTGTCTTGAATTAATTCATGCTGACTTATGTGGACCTATGAATACAAAATCATTTGGGGGAAGTCGATATTTTCTGTTATTTACTGATGATTATAGCCGCATGAGTTGGGTATATTTTCTGGAATTGAAATCTGAAGCATTTGATAACTTTCGAAAATTCAAGGCACTTGTAGAAAGGCAAAATGGTAAATGCATAAAGACACTTCGGACAGATAGAGGTGGTGAATTTATGTCTAATGAGTTTAATTCCTTTTGTGAAGAAAATGGTATTCGCAGGGAATTGACAGCACCATATACACCGGAGCAAAATGGTGTAGCTGAACGTAAGAATCGAACTGTTGTCGAAATGGCAAGAAGTTTGCTTAAAGGAAAGCATCTTCCGAATCAGTTTTGGGCAGAAGCAGTTGCAACAGCAGTTTATTTGTTGAATATTTCACCGACAAAGGCTGTTATGAATCGAACTCCTTTTGAAGCTTGGTATGGTATAAAGCCAACTGTAAGCCATCTAAGAATTTTTGGTTGTATTGCTTATGCTTTGGTAAATTCACAAAATCATCATAAGCTTGATGAAAAATCAGAAAAATGCATCTTAATTGGATACTCTGCACAATCCAAAGCATATCGATTATATAATCCTGTAAATGGCAAAGTTATTATTAACAGAAATGTTGTATTTGATGAAAGGGCAAGTTGGAATTGGGAGATTAATGAAGGTGATGCACAAATTCGTGTTCCAGCAGAACTAATTACTCCACCGAATCAAGTGACAGATCCTGCTCCAACAAGATCAACGTCAACCTCACCCAGTAGCAGTTCAAATTCAGCAAATGATTCCTCAGATGAAACCCCTCCAGGAAGGTTTAGATCACTAACAGAGATTTATGATTCAACATTTGCTTTATCTATTTCAGATCCTATAAGTTTTGAAGAAGCAGTTGAGGAATATCGAAAAGCAATGAAGGAGAAAATCAAGTCAATAAAGAAGAATGAAATCTCGGAACCGAAAGAAAAGAAAGTTTTTGGATCGAAATGGGTGTTCAAAACAAAGTATAATGCAGATGGAAATATCCAAAAGCATAAGACTCGATTTGTAGCAAATGGAGCCATAACATGAATATTTATGGCACAGATGAACAAGTTGCAGATATTCTCACCAAGTCACTTCCAGTTAAGAAGCATGTTTATTTTATGTCTAAATTGGTGTATGTAACTATGAATCAAGGGGGAGTGTTGAGAATTGATTCAAGGTAGTTACATAGTTAGTTAACATGTTTAGGAGTAGTGGCTCATGTTTAGGAGTTGTGGAGGTAGTTTAAGAGTTAGTGGGGGTAGTTATTAATCATGGGTGAGATAGTGGGATGAAGGAAGTGGTGTGAGGTAGTTATTATTATATCCTATAAATAGGATATTAGAGAATGAAGCAAAAAGACAGAGAGTGTGTGAAGAGAAGAGATTGTGTGCATTTGGAGATAATCTTGTAAGTGTTCTTGTTCTTTTACCTCCTGTTAATACTACGTCGTTTTCTTGATTGAAAGCGTTTTCGTTCATTGGATCGTAGTATTCTGTTTTATCGTTTCCTTGCTCCTCCTTCCCCAACAACACCCTCGGCATCTCCATGGTTCGCATCGACTACGCACCCAGAGGCCTCAACGCTCCCCACACTCACCCTCGTGCCACCAAGATCCTCACCGTCATAGAAGGACAGCTCTTCGTCGGCTTCGTCACATCCAACACCGACAACGACAACCGTCTCTTCACCAAGATGCTGAAGAAGGGTGATGTGTTTGTGTTCCCTCAAGGCCTCATCCACTTCCAGTTCAACCCTGGGTACACCAATACCGTCGCCATCGGTGCTCTCAGTAGCCAAAACCCTGGCACCATCACCATCGCCGACGCTGTGTTCGGGTCGAAGCCACCCATCTCGGACGAGGTTCTCGCCAAGGCCTTCCAAGTGGACAAGAAGACCGTCGACTGGCTTCAGGCTCAGTTCTAACTTGGACAGCAACAACCAACAACAACTAGGAAGCCGCATTCTTGACATCACTTAGCAATCATGTGTTTCTGTAATATGATATCTCTATTCTTTCTGCTTTAGCAGGCTGAATCGTATCATGATGCTTTTGATTTCCGTGTGTGGTATATTATTAGACTTGACAACATTTTGAAACTCCTCATCATCATAATCCTGTCAATTTAGTACTATCATTATCTTAACATCCCCTATGTTAATTAAACATTTATTATCATTATCTTCACTAGTTTCTCCTTCATTATTATTGTTATTGTTATTATTATATTCTAGATTATGATTAGAAATAAAGCACTATATATATGGGCACTGCGACGTATCGTATTTCGGTGTGATGATGAAATAGTTGAGGATGACGGAGTCGGATTGGTAACGACACTGTTGTCTTGTCTTGTAGCCGGACTTGCATATTTTATTGGCCTCCCACATCTTCCAAAAAAATTTTATGGTGTTCGGTAGTGATGCCCCAAGAAAAAAATCTCCGTTTGGGGAAAATACCACTTTTCCCTCTTCACGCACAAGGTGTTCTCCCTGAGAACTTTGAAAATTATTCGGAGGTGTCTAACATGCTCCTTAAGTGTTTGGCTATAAACGACGATATCGTCTTAGTAAACGACCACAAACTTGTGCAAATACTCCTTGAACAGCTGGTTCACTAGAGTGCAGAATGTGACCGGAGCATTGGTTAAGCCGAAAGACATCACCAAGAACTCGAATGCTCCATACCTGGTCACACAGTTAGTCTTTGCCTCATCACTTTCTGCAATGCGCACCTGCCAATACCCCGACCAAAGGTCGAGTTTGGAGAAGTACTTTGCCTTGCCCAATTGATCGAATAAGTCTGCGATGAGTGAGATAAGGTACTTGTTATTCATCGTTATCTTATTAAGGGCTCGATAATCGGAGACTCCCATCTTGTTTCTTCTAAAAGAGGACTGGAGCTCCGAAAGGTACTTAAGAACTGCGAAAGAGACCACCGCTTAGTAGTTCATCTAACTGCTTCCTCAGTTCTGTCAACTCCGGAGGGGCCATGCGGTATGGTGATCTCTCTGGAGGCTTAACTCCCGGCTCCAGCTCAATCCGATGATCCATGTCTCTACGTGGTGGTAGAGTTCTCGACAACTCTGTTGGCATCACATCTAAGAACTCCTTCAGGATGTTCGCCACAACAGTAGGTTCCTGAATGGCGTCCCCATCAGGTGTCTCTAGCTTCATAGCAGCTACAAAGGTTGATTCACCTTTTCGTACCCCTTTCTGCCATTGTAAAGCCGATATTTGTTGTAGGTCCTTGGTTCCTCCCCGAGAAATCGGAACCATGCAGGGATCGTAACCTCCCATTAGACACAAGAAGTTCAGGAATGGTACTGGCACCAACTTCGCTGTGTGCATAAACTCCATTCCGAGAATCACTTGGAAGTCGTCTAGTGGCATTGCCATCAAGTTTATGCTCCCGCTCCATGTCCCGATCTTGATGGGGATCCCTTTTGCTTGTTCGGAGATCCGCTTGGCCTCCGAGTTCACCGCCTTCATACTACTTGGGCTCTTCTCCAAGATTAATCCCAGTCGCTTAGCTTCACGATCGACAATAAAATTGATTAGCTTAGAAGCGAGCGACGGACACATCCCGACGTCTCACAAAGCGGAAAGCTATACAAACAATTTGTCGAACACCTTGAGTGCAGCTGAGAAAAGAGAGCGAAATAGGACTTTGGAGGGTTGTAGGAACAATCGCATGTCCGTAAACGACGGTTCCCAAGGTATCAGACGCAAGACAAGTTCAATTGCTGATGAACGCCTACGCCCGACATATACCCGGAGCCCCATCCAGCCCGGTGCCACCCGGGGGGGGGGTACCAAGGTGCTGAAATGGCTCACATTTCGCACCGCTCAGAAAGGTTACCGCGGCACACGAAAAAAACCCAAAAACAAGGCTGTTTTAGGCTGTTTTGGCCCTATGCAGCGAACGATCATTCTGCAGCCTTCTACACTAATTTCGCTCACATTTCTTAGGTAAAAACACATAAACTCAAGTCAAAACAAGCTGCCAAACATATGTACATGCAAGAAAAAGCAACGAATGGTTCACAGAGCGAAAATGTTGCGGTTGAACGACTTCCGTTCGTGACAAGCCGAACGAAGGCCCTACTCCCAAGTTGTGGAGTTCACCGCAATGCCGCACCATCACTCTACTCTGCCTTAATCCAAGACCCAATTGGTGGATTCAATGGATGACACCCTGAGGGTCTAGCTATGACAAATGAACCAACACGTCAACGAGATGGACCGGGAGTTCTTGTAGTCCAGGGACAAGAATCTGATTGATCCCACCTCAGGTGGGTCCTCATTTACCTAGAATATCTAAGAGGAACCAATCCTAACCAACTTTCATTGCCCTTCGCTTGAATTCTTTGATGATAGTACTGACCTGATTAAACATACCATCACTTTTTGCACCAGATGTCTCTCTATGGAACCTCGAATGCTCTCATGTATTGTGTATTCCCAATGATGTTGTTAAGCCTAGAACTGAAGTGGTACAAATCCACTCTCGTCGGCCCCTTCCCTCAGATTACAAAGGAGTTCAAACTCTACTTCCTTGAGAATATACACCTGAGGTTGTCAATGGTAATGTTGCTCGGGCTCAGGCGAGGGGAGGAAGAGACACTGTCTAACTTCGGCGCATGAATCACCAATGAAATCTAAGGGTGCAAGAAGCCATTTCGTCACTCGTGATTCAAACCATCATAATGGGGCTTAGGCTCTCTCGCCTTTTCTAGTCATTAGTGCATTAGCCATTGACGATGGTAATTGAGGTTCTCCAATAAGCAAATCGATATGTAGTCATTGAGGTGATATTCTCAAGTAAGCACGAGGAGACATGCAAGTAGCCACGGCAGGAGCGACCACCATTATTTCCTACCCCAAGGTCACCTCCATAGAGAAAACAAGATTGATCCGAGCTACCTTGCCCGAGACCCAAGTCGACCCATAACATGATGAGAAATGAGATCTTCTTAAAGATAAAGAAAAAAAGGGAAGGACCCTCAATCGATTAAGACGATATTGGAAAGGAGGGACAGATCTAAGTATTACCACTTCCATTGTGACTATGGCTACAACACAGAAGATTTATGTGATTAGAATGAACAAATCGAGGAGCTCATTTGTTGGGAGCACCTTAGGAGATTCGTTCGGAGACCCCAAGAACCTTGGCCTTGACCTCAGGATTCGGTGAAGAGGTAGATCAACATCATCATCATTGGACCTACCTCGGAGGACAATTGTTGGTTACAGGTGCCCTGAAAGCCAATCACGTGGGATAATAATTCAATGAGTCAGAAAGAGTTCTGACAGGTGGGACTTACGGCCAACTTGGTATTGAGCCTAGAAGGTCACAAACATATAATAGATTCTTAATGAATAGAGGACTGAATATGAGTTATCCAATAAGCTCTTGTTCTCGTTAGATGAGATCTTATATTGATCGGCTCCTTACATGAGGCCCAATTAGAAGCCAAAGGAGATTATTGGATAGAGATTCAATAATCAAGGTTGGTGGGTAATTGGATGGAGATCCAATATCCACTAAGGCAGGATCTCTAGGGTTTCTGGTTGTTTTTTATAAATTAGAGGCAAGGGCGACACATAGATGTTAGGCTCCACCTTTGGCCTCTCCTCCTATTCTGCTCCCTTCCTCTGTGCAATAGTTGTGAGATTTATGATTGTGATTGGAGAAATATCACTGCAGTGATCCGTCGTTTGGATACCACTAGAGAGGAGAACATTTTAACTCCTTCATCCTCTCTATCCGAATTTGGGAAAATAGGGATATACGATCTCCCTAAGTAAATCTCTCACAATCTATGTGACTTTTTCTCGCACCAATCGTTACTGCTTTTTCTCCATCCGAACGTACCACTACTGGTAAATAATCTCTCCATCCGGAAGTTTATGACTTTTTCTCTCACCAATCTTTGCATGACGATTTTGATCTATGTGGGAAACTAGTTTTGTTTTTGTCTTTCGCTGCACATGTGATGCTCTCGCTGAGGTTTCTAACATCTTGGACACCCGAGATTTCACGAAGCCCCTCCCAAATTTGGAGCTAATGGAATCATTGGTCAAGGAACATCTGTACAAGATCCATCCTGATCGGGTTGTTAAAGTCGGGGCGACACTCCCTTTGGAGAAGCAAGTACAATTGTTTGCACTATCATTTAGAGACATGCCAGGAAAAGACTCCGTCGTGATCCAACACTACTTGAATATCTCTCATAAGGTCTGACCCACGAAGCAAAAGCCTTATAAGTTCACTTCCAAATGGCGATAGGCGATTAGTGATGATGTGGAGAAGTTGCTAGGGGTAGAGTTTATTTATCGAAGTGCAGTGCCCCTAATGGTTTGTTATTGTTGTATTAGTTTAGAAATCTAATCGAAATTGAGGAATATGTGTTCAATTCACCGATCTCAATAAAACATGCACGAAAGATTGCTATCCTCTCCCTTGGATCGTTCAGCTGGTTGATGCTACCTCGGGCCATTGGCTCCGCACCTTCTTGGATGCGTTTTTGAGATATATCAAAATAATGATAATGGTTCGGGATTGAGAACATACCTCCTTTATCATGGGACAAGGTATATATTGTCATAGAATAACGTCATTTGGAGTGACAAATCCAGGACGACATTCCAAAGGATGGTGAGAAAAAGGTTTAAGGGTAAGATCGGGTGAAACATCGAGGTGTCTGTGGATGATATGATAGTCAAAAATAGAACAACTGACTCACATCTGGGAGACTTGGCAAAGACGTTTAAGGTTTTGCAGAGATACAACATGCGCCTCAACTCATCCAAGTGTGCTTTCGGATTTAGCTCGATTTTTTTTTTGAAATTATTTACTAGAGAAGAATAGATGAAAACTCCAAAAAGGTCAACGCTATATTGGAGATGTATTCACCTCCGTCGACCAAGGAAGTGTAATAGTTAACAAGGGGGAATACTAGCACTTAGCAGATTCTATCCAAGTCCGACAACAAGTGTCTATTCTTCGGGCATTAATAATTCTTAAAGAATTTTGATCGACCGATAAGTGCTATGAGACATTTGAGGAGTTAAGCGAGGTCGTCAGCCTCTATCTCTACAGCTCTCCGTATTAATATTCAATAAAAAGGGAAGTTAATGAGAACCAAGTGAAGAATAAGCAGAAGGCAATATCTTGATAAGAACAACGTCAAAGGGGGAAGAAATGAAGAATAAGCTTCTTCTCTTAGACCTTTTCTCTCAACTGCGTCAATATCTTGATAAGAACTACGTCAAAGGGGGAAGAAGTCTACAAACATTAATGTAAGCAGAAGGCAACCAAACATGTCATACTTTTCAACTCTTTCACCAAATGATGAAGAATATGTCAGAGCCGGCTTCTTTATATATATCTCTCTCTCTATATATATATATACCCATCTCCTCCTCCAAGCCATTGGTATCAATCACAACACCAACCTCCATCCTAAAGATCATACAGATGGCAGCCAAAATGCTTCTCCTTGCGCTCCTTGCCATGGTTTCCTCTGTTGCAATGGCTTCGGATCCTAGTCCTCTTCAGGACTTCTGTGTCGCAGATAAGGACTCTAAAGGTATTCAATGGTATCCAGATTAATCAATCTCCTTGTGGTGCGTTTGCTCTCCCGATGCATGTTTACTGATCGAGTTTTCTTATTACTGCTGCAGTTCTGGTGAATGGATTCGTCTGCAAGGACCCCAAGGTGGTGAAAGCCGAAGACTTCTTCTCCACGGGACTCGACAAGGCTGGCGACACAGGCAAAAAGGTCGGCTCCAATGTCACTGCCGTCAACGTGAACAAGCTCGCCGGACTCAACACCCTCGGCATCTCCATGGTTCGCATCGACTACGCACCCAGAGGCCTCAACGCTCCCCACACTCACCCTCGTGCCACCGAGATCCTCACCGTCATAGAAGGACAGCTCTTCGTCGGCTTCGTCACATCCAACACCGACAACGGCAACCGTCTCTTCACCAAGATGCTGAAGAAGGGTGATGTGTTTGTGTTCCCTCAAGGCCTCATCCACTTCCAGTTCAACCCTGGGTACACCAATACCGTCGCCATCGGTGCTCTCAGTAGCCAAAACCCTGGCACCATCACCATCGCCGACGCTGTGTTCGGGTCGAAGCCACCCATCTCGGACGAGGTTCTCGCCAAGGCCTTCCAAGTGGACAAGAAGACCGTCGACTGGCTTCAGGCTCAGTTCTAACTTGGACAGCAACAACCAACAACAACTAGGAAGCGGCATTCTTGACATCACTTAGCAATCATGTGTTTCTGTAATATGATATCTCTATTCTTTCTGCTTTAGCAGGCTGAATCGTATCATGATGCTTTTGATTTCCGTGTGTGGTATATTATTAGACTTGACAACATTTTGAAACTCCTCATCATCATAATCCTGTCAATTTAGTACTATCATTATCTTAACATCCCCTATGTTAATTAAACATTTATTATCATTATCTTCACTAGTTTCTCCTTCATTATTATTGTAATTGTTATTATTATATTCTAGATTATGATTAGAAATAAAGCACTATATATATGGGCACTGCGACGTATCTTATTTTGGTGTGATGATGAAATAGTTGAGGATGACGGAGTCGGATTGGTAACGACACCGTTGTCTTGTCTTGTAGCCGGACTTGCATATTTTATTGGCCTCCCACATCTTTCAAAATTTTTTTATGGTGTTTGGTAGTGATGCCCAAAAAATAAAATCTCCGTTTGGGGAAAATAGCACTTTTCCCTCTTCACGAACAAGGTGTTCTCCCTGAGAACTTTGAAAATTGTTCGGAGGTGTCTAACATGCTCCTCAAGTGTTTGGCTATAAACGACGATATCGTCTAAGTAGACGATCACAAACTAGTCCAAATACTCCTTGAACAGCTGGTTCACTAGAGTGCAGAATGTGGCCGGAGCATTGGTTAAGCCGAAAGACATCACCAAGAACTCGAATGCTCCATACCTGGTCACACAGTTAGTCTTTGCCTCATCACTTTCTGCAATGCGCACCTGCCAATACCCCGACCGAAGGTCGAGTTTGGAGAAGTACTTTGCCTTGCCAAATTGATCGAACAAGTCCGCGATGAGTGGGATAAGGTACTTGTTCTTCACCGTTATCTTATTAAGAACTCGATAATCAATGCATAATCGGAGACACCCATCTTGTTTCTTCTAAAAGAGGACTGGAGCTCCGAAATGTACTTTAGAACTGCGAATGAGACCACCGCTTAGCAGTTCATCTAACTGCTTCCTCAGTTCTGTCAACTCCGGAGGGGCCATGCGGTATGGTGGTCTCTCTGGAGGCTTAACTCCCGGCTCCAGCTCAATCCGATGATCCATGCCTCTACGTGGTGGTAGAGTTCTCGGCAACTCTGTTGGCAACACATCTGAGAACTCCTTCAGGATGTTCGCCACAACAGTAGGTTCCTGAATGGCGTCCCCATCAGGTGTCTCTAGCTTCATAGCAGCTACAAAGGTTGATTCACCTTTTCGTACCCCTTTCTGTCATTGTAAAGCCGATATTTGTTGTAGGTCCTTGTTTCCTCCCCGAGAAATCGGAACCATGCAGGGATCGTCACCTCCCATTAGACACAAGAAGTTCAGGAATGGTACTGGCACCAACTTCGCTGTGTGCATAAACTCCATTCCGAGAATCACTTGGAAGTCGTCTAGTGGCACTGCCATCAAGTTTATTCTCCCGCTCTATGTCCCGATCTTGATGGGGATCCCTTTTGCTGGTTCGGAGATCCGCTTGGCCTCTGAGTTCACCGCCTTCATACTACTTGGGCTCTTCTCCAAGATTAATCCCAGTCGCTTAGCTTCACGATCGACAATAAAATTGATTAGCTTAGAAGCGAGCGACGGACACATCCCGACGTCTCACAAAGCGGAATGCTATACAAACAATTTGTCGAACACCTTGAGTGCAGCTGAGAAAAGAGAGCGAAATAGGACTTTGGAAGGTTGTAGTAACAATCGCATGTCCGCAAACGACGGTTCCCAAGGTATCAGACGCAAGACAAGTTCAATTGCTGATGAACGCCTACGCCCGACATATACCCGGAGCCCCATCCAGCCCGGTGCCACCCGGGGGGGGGGGTACCAAGGTGCTGAAATGGCTCACATTTCGCACCGCTCAGAAAGGTTACCGCGGCACACGAAAAAAACCCAAAAACAAGGCTGTTTTAGGCTGTTTTGGCCCTATGCAGCGAACGATCATTCTGCAGCCTTCTACACTAATTTCGCTCACATTTCTTAGGTAAAAACACATAAACTCAAGTCAAAACAAGCTGCCAAACATATGTACATGCAAGAAAAAGCAACGAATGGTTCACAGAGCGAAAATGTTACGGTTGAATGACTTCCGTTCGTGACAAGCCGAACGAAGGCCCTACTCCCAAGTTGTGGAGTTCAGCGCAATGCCGCACCATCACTCTACTCTGCCTTAATCGAAGACCCAATTGGTGGATTCAATGGATGACACCCTGAGGGTCTAGCTATGACAAATGAACCAACACGTCAACGAGATGGACCGGGAGTTCTGGTAGTCCAGGGACAAGAATCTGATTGATCCCACCTCAGGTGGGTCCTCATTTACCTAGAATATCTAAGAGGAACCAATCCTAACCAACTTTCATTGCCCTTCGCTTGAATTCTTTGATGATAGTACTGACCTGATTAAACATTGTAGAAATATTTAGCCAATTATTGCTTCTTGAAACTAAACTTTTAATCATCCTTTTTGGTTGAAACTTTTATACAATTTCATAGATCATCTTAGCTTTCATCTAAGACTAATCTCGTGAAAAAATGCCTTCTAGATCTGGACTTATAGCACTGCAATTCTTCATTGCACTGTACTGAAATTTTACAATGCAAAATCTACCTTCCAATAATGGCCTCTTGAAACTAAACTTTTGTTCATCCTTTTTAGCTAATTTTTTACACAATTCTCAAGATCAAGTTAGCTTTCATCTGGATTTGATTTTATTAAAAAACTCCTTCTGAAACTGGTTCTTTTGTGCAATATTTGACCATCACGTAGTTCTAAAATTGTACGATGAAGGAATCTCCTTTCATCTTTTGCCCTATTTCCCTACTATTATGCTGCCAAAATTTTGTCAAACTTTTTACTGGTATTAACAGCATCTGAATCAAGGGTTTCTGCATAATTTCCTTGAACTTTCCTCTGGAAATTACATCAAGAAGTCATCGTTTCTCCGACGTAAAATCTGTTCGACAAGACTTCACATCGCCACACTTTTTTTCATCTAATTCTATCGAATTTGTTTTTGTGGGATTTCAGACTCTATTTTCCTCATCACCAAACTCTACCATCCTTACCAAAACCCTACCCTAAACTGAAACCAAACAGCCACCCAAATCAGCCTACTTCCTTATCGATCCATTTACCTTTTTAGCTAACTTTCCTTACCAAGACACCTACCTTTGCTGCCATAAAATCTGATTTTCTAACCTTTATCTACTGTTATCATAGCCCTAAAACTATACGAATTCGCAGCCTAAACTCCACAAAACTGCAGCCCCAAATCTACCCAAAACCGCAGCCTACTTCCATCCAAACCGATTCACCTTCCAACTGGCCACCTCCTTCTCCAAAATTTCCATGCCACTAACCCGACAACAGAAAAAAGATCTCAATATTACAGATCTAGAGGCGTATACTATGGCATCAGAGGAGGCAATCGATGCAAAGCTTGAAACCTTTGGAAACCGCATGGAAGAGAAGATACGATCCCTTTTCGGCGAATTCAACATTGGTCGACTGTCGAACCCAAGGAAATCACAACACAGAGAAACTTCAGATCGGCGAGACGATCCTAAAAAACATGGCCACATCACCTCTGATCTCAATAATCCACGCATGAAGGTTGACTTCCCTAGATGGGAAGAAGGAGACCCGATCGCATGGATCTTGCGCACGGAGTGCTATTTTCGGTTCTACCGAACTGCCGACGCCACATGGGTGGAGATTGCTGCCATCCACCTTGAGGGAGATGTTATTCAATGGTTTAATTGGTTTAAGCACACCCATAGAGGACTCTCTTGGCAGCGATTCAAGGAAGGACTACTAGACCGCTTCAGACCAATCGATTTCAACAACATCGACGGACAATTGGCAAAGATTCGTCAAACCTCTATAATACAAGAATACCAAATAAGGTTTGAGCGTTTATCTAACCAAACTGAGAATTGGTCTGAGAAATAACTTTTATGTACTTTTATCGAGGGCCTAAAGCCGGAGATCCGAGAAGTAAAGGCGCAACAACCGTACACTCTTATGGCGGTAATTTCCTTCACGCATATCAGGAAGAACAATTGAACCACGAGGTATGAAGGACAAGGGTCGCTCCCCAACTAGCCATGCCGAGGCCTACTGCCCCCTCTACTGCCATCATAGCCTCTGCACCAAAAAAGTTGACAAGAGATGAGCTTCGTGAACGATCGGTCAAGGAGTTGTATTGGCATTACGATGAACCGTGGAGCCGTGAACATCACTGCAAAAAGGGCCAGCTCCTTGTGATTGAACCAGCGGAGGATGAGAACAATGAAACATCTGAAGAAGCTCTTGAACCTAAAGAAGAGGCCATGAAGGAAGAATCCCAACCGGCTAACTATGCAATGCACGCATTGGCCGGCTATTCCAACCCGCTGATGATTGCGCCGCTAAAGAACCCAAACTTGAAGATATGACTCTCGAGCCCAAGGAGAAAGATACACCACAACCGGCCACCTACACGGTCCCTACCTTAGCCGGCTACACCAACTTTTAAAGATTGAAGATCGAAGGGTTTTTCGAGCAATAGTCCATCATCATCCTCATCGACGCCGGGAGCACATACAACTTCATGAGTAGTTAGGTTGCTGCCCACTTAATGCTCTAAAAAGAAGATTACAACAGGTTTAAAGTCAAGGTAGCTAACGACCAAATTTTGAAGTGCAACTAGAAGTGCCCGCGGGTAAAACTGATCCTACAGGAGCAAGACATAGTTGCTGATTTTTTCCTCCTCCCTCTTGATGGTTTTGACATAATGCTTGGTATTGATTAGTTGTCCACGATTAGAGATATTTTCTGGAATTTTTCGAAGCTAACCATGAATTTTTTTAGAAAAGGAAAGCAGGTGATTCTATGAGGGAGCCCAACGGCTCCAACCACAACATCACACTTGGAGGGGGTACCAAAAGAAGAATCTAATGGTTTCCCAATTCAAGTTCAAGAATTTCATAAGATTGAAGATAAAAAACTACTCCCACAGCTTACTGAATTTTTGGGCATCTCCACCCAACTGAGCCAACTACCTCCTCTGAAGCTGGCCGACCCCCTAATGCATCGAGAAGCATTTAAGATCAGAAGAGCACTCGAAAATAACCTTCAAAGAAGAAGAGAGAGAGTACCTTGATCCAGACTATGAGGATGCCCTAGTAGTTTCCATAAGGCTATTTAACGCCCGAGCAAAAGAGGGTCATGATCGACATAGGTAGCTTCACAGACATGTTGTACTTAGATACTTTTCAGAAACTTGGGTTCTCGGTTAACAATCTCACCCCTATGACTTCTTCACTAACGGGGTTCACAAGCGACTACATCTCCTCTCTCGGTACTATGATCCTGAATGTCACGTTCGACGATCAACCTTGCAACAAAACGGTGATGACTAAGTTTCTTGTGGTTGACATTCCCTTAGTGTACCACATGATCATAGCCCAACTCACACTTAATAGGCTGAGGGCTAGTGTCGACCTATCACATGATAATGAAGTTCCAAATAAGAATCGACATCAGGGAGCCGAGAAGCGATACGAAGGAGTCTCACCAGCGCTATATAATGACATCTCCTTATCAAAGAAGGTCCGGCCCAAGGCACCACTATTGGACACCCGAGATTTCGCCAAGCCCGTCCCATAATCGAAGCCAATGGAGTCACTGGTAGAGGAACATCTAAACAAGATCCATCCTGATCGGGTCGTTAAAGTCGGGGCGACACTCCCTGAGGAGAAGCAAGTACAATTGTTTGCACTATCATTTAGAGACATGCCAGGAAAAGACCCCGATGTGATCCAACACTATTTGAATATCTCTCATAAGGTCTGACCCACGAAGCAAAAGCCTTGTAAGTTCACTTCCAAATGCCGATAGGCGATTAGTGATGATGTGGAAAAGTTGCTAAGGGTAGAGTTTATTTATGGAAGTGCAGTGCCCTCAATGGTTTGTTATTGTTGTATTAGTTTAGAAATCTAATCGAAATTGAGGAATATGTGTTCAATTCACCGATCTCAATAAAACATGCACGAAAGATTGCTATCCTCTCCCTTGCATCGATCAGATGGTTGATGCTACCCCGGGCCATTGGCTCCTCACCTTCTTGGATGCGTTTTTGAGATATAACCAAATAATGATAATGCCTCGGGATTGAGAACATACCTCCTTTATCATGGGCCAAGGCATATATTGTCATAGAATAACGCCATTTGGAGTGACAAATCCAGGGCGATATTCCAAAGGATGGTGAGAAAAAGGTTTAAAGGTCAGATCGGGTGAAACATCGAGGTGTCAATGGATGATATGATAGTCAAAAGTAGAACAGCTGACTCACATATGGGAGACTTGGCAAAGACATTTAAGGTTTTGCAGAGATACAACATGAGACTCAACTTGTCCAAGTGTGCTTTAGGATTTAGCTCGATTTTTTTTTTTTTGAAATTATTTACTAGAGAAGAATAAATGAAAACTGCAAAAAGGTCAACGCTATATTGGAGATGTATTCACCTCCGTCGACCAAGGAAGTGTAATAGTTAACAAGGGGGAATACTAGCACTTAGCCGGTTCTATCCAAGTCCGACGACAAGTGCCTATTCTGCGGGCATTAATAAATCTTAAAGAATTTTGATGGACCGATAAGTGCTATCAGACATTTGAGGAGTTAAGCGAGGTCGTCAGCCTCTATCTCTACAGCTATCCGTATTAATATACAACAAATCATATAGGACGTTTCAATAAAAAGGGGAGTTGTCACTTCCAGTGCCATATATAGATGCTTAATGAATAGAGGACTGAATATGAGTTATCCAATTAGCTCTTATTTTTATTAGATGAGATCTTACATTGATAAGCTCCTTACATGAGGCTCAATTAGAAGCTAAAGGAGATTATTGGATAGAGATTCAATATTCAAGGTTGGTGGGCAATTGGATGGAGATCCAATACCCACTAAGGCAGGATCTCTAGGGTTTTTGGTTGTTTTTTATAAATTAGAGGCAAGGGCGACACATAGATGTTAGGCTCCACCTTTGGCCTCTCCTCCTATTCTGCTCCCTTCCTCTGTGCAATAGTTATGAGATTTATGATTGTGATTGGAGAAATATCACTGCAGTGATCCATCGTATGGATAGCACTAGAGAGGAGAACATTTTAACTGCTTCATCCTCTCTATCCGGATTTGGGAAAATAGGTATATACGATCTCCCTAAGTAAATCTCTCACAATCTTTGTGGCTTTTTCTCGCACCAATCTTTACTACTTTTTCTCCATCCGAACGTATCACTACTGGTAAATGATCTCTCCATCCGGATGTTTATAACTTTTTCTCTCACCAATCTTTGCATGATGATTTTGATCTACGTGGGAAACTAGTTTTATTTTTATCTTTCGCTACACATGTAATGCTCTTGCTGAGGTTTCCAAAATCTTGGACACCCGAGATTTCGCCAAGCTCCTCCCAAATTTGGAGCTAATGGAATCATTGGTCAAGGAACATCTGTACAAGATCCATCCTGATCAGGTCGTTAAAGTCGAGGCGACACTCCCTGAGGAGAAGCAAGTACAATTGTTTGCACTATCATTTAGAGACATGCCAGGAAAAGACCTCGACGTGATCCAACACTACTTGAATATCTCTCATAAGGTCTGACCCACGAAGCAAAAGCCTTATAAGTTCACTTCTAAATGGCGATAGGTGATTAGTGATGATGTGGAAAAGTTGCTAGGGGTAGAGTTTACTTATCGAAGTGCAGTGCCCCCAATGGTTTGTTATTGTTGTATTAGTTTAGAAATCTAATCGAAATTGAGGAATATGTGTTCAATTCATCGATTTCAATAAAACATGCACGAAAGATTGCTATCCTCTCCCTTGGATCGATCAGCTGGTTGATGCTACCTCGGGCCATTGGCTCCTCACCTTCTTGGATGCGTTTTTGAGATATAACCAAATAATGATAATGCCTCGGGATTGAGAACATACCTCCTTTATCATGGGCCAAGGCATATATTGTCATAGAATAACGTCATTTGGAGTGACAAATCCAGGACGACATTCCAAAGGATGGTGAGAAAAAGGTTTAAGGGTAAGATCGGGTGAAACATCGAGGTGTCTGTGAATGATATGATAGTCAAAAATAGAACAACTGACTCACATCTGGGAGACTTGGCAAAGACGTTTAAGGTTTTGCAGAGATACAACATGCGCCTCAACTCATCCAAGTGTGCTTTCGGATTTAGCTCGATTTTTTTTTTTGAAATTATTTACTAGAGAAGAATAGATGAAAACTCCAAAAAGGTCCACGCTATATTGGAGATGTATTCACCTCCGTCGACCAAGGAAGTGTAATAGTTAACAAGGGGGAATACTAGCACTTAGCCGGTTCTATCCAAGTCCGACAACAAGTGCCTATTCCTCGGGCATTAATAATTCTTAAAGAATTTTGATGGACCGATAAGTGCTATGAGACATTTGAGGAGTTAAGCGAGGACGTCAGCCTCTATCTCTACAGCTCTCCGTATTAATATACAAGAAATCATATAGGACGTTTCAATAAAAAGGGAAGTTAATGAGAACCAAGTGAAGAATAAGCAGAAGGCAATATCTTGATAAGAACAACGTCAAAGGGGGAAGAAATGAAGAATAAGCTTCTTCTCTTAGACCTTTTCTCTCAACTGCGTCAATATCTTGATAAGAACTACGTCAAAGGGGGAAGAAGTCTACAAACATTAATGTAAGCAGAAGGCAACCAAACATGTCATACTTTTCAACTCTTTCACCAAATGATGAAGAATATGTCAGAGCCGGCTTCTTTATATATCTCTCTCTCTCTCTATATATATATACCCATCTCCTCCTCCAAGCCATTGGTATCAATCACAACACCAACCTCCATCCTAAAGATCATACAGATGGCAGCCAAAATGCTTCTCCTTGCGCTCCTTGCCATGGTTTCCTCTGTTGCAATGGCTTCGGATCCTAGTCCTCTTCAGGACTTCTGTGTCGCAGATAAGGACTCTAAAGGTATTCAATGGTATCCAGATTAATCAATCTCCTTGTGGTGCGTTTGCTCTCCCGATGCATGTTTACTGATCGAGTTTTCTTATTACTGCTGCAGTTCTGGTGAATGGATTCGTCTGCAAGGACCCCAAGGTGGTGAAAGCCGAAGACTTCTTCTCCACGGGACTCGACAAGGCTGGCGACACAGGCAAAAAGGTCGGCTCCAATGTCACTGCCGTCAACGTGAACAAGCTCGCCGGACTCAACACCCTCGGCATCTCCATGGTTCGCATCGACTACGCACCCAGAGGCCTCAACGCTCCCCACACTCACCCTCGTGCCACCGAGATCCTCACCGTCATAGAAGGACAGCTCTTCGTCGGCTTCGTCACATCCAACACCGACAACGGCAACCGTCTCTTCACCAAGATGCTGAAGAAGGGTGATGTGTTTGTGTTCCCTCAAGGCCTCATCCACTTCCAGTTCAACCCTGGGTACACCAATACCGTCGCCATCGGTGCTCTCAGTAGCCAAAACCCTGGCACCATCACCATCGCCGACGCTGTGTTCGGGTCGAAGCCACCCATCTCGGACGAGGTTCTCGCCAAGGCCTTCCAAGTGGACAAGAAGACCGTCGACTGGCTTCAGGCTCAGTTCTAACTTGGACAGCAACAACCAACAACAACTAGGAAGCGGCATTCTTGACATCACTTAGCAATCATGTGTTTCTGTAATATGATATCTCTATTCTTTCTGCTTTAGCAGGCTGAATCGTATCATGATGCTTTTGATTTCCGTGTGTGGTATATTATTAGACTTGACAACATTTTGAAACTCCTCATCATCATAATCCTGTCAATTTAGTACTATCATTATCTTAACATCCCCTATGTTAATTAAACATTTATTATCATTATCTTCACTAGTTTCTCCTTCATTATTATTGTTATTGTTATTATTATATTCTAGATTATGATTAGAAATAAAGCACTATATATATGGGCACTGCGACGTATCGTATTTCGGTGTGATGATGAAATAGTTGAGGATGACGGAGTCGGATTGGTAACGACACCGTTGTCTTGTCTTGTAGCCGGACTTGCATATTTTATTGGCCTCCCACATCTTCCAAAAAAATTTTATGGTGTTCGGTAGTGATGCCCCAAGAAAAAAATCTCCGTTTGGGGAAAATACCACTTTTCCCTCTTCACGAACAAGGTGTTCTCCCTGAGAACTTTGAAAATTATTCGGAGGTGTCTAACATGCTCCTTAAGTGTTTGGCTATAAACGACGATATCGTCTTAGTAAACGACCACAAACTTGTGCAAATACTCCTTGAACAGCTGGTTCACTAGAGTGCAGAATGTGACCGGAGCATTGGTTAAGCCGAAAGACATCACCAAGAACTCGAATGCTCCATACCTGGTCACACAGTTAGTCTTTGCCTCATCACTTTCTGCAATGCGCACCTGCCAATACCCCGACCAAAGGTCGAGTTTGGCGAAGTACTTTGCCTTGCCCAATTGATCGAATAAGTCTGCGATGAGTGAGATAAGGTACTTGTTATTCATCGTTATCTTATTAAGGGCTCGATAATCGGAGACTCCCATCTTGTTTCTTCTAAAAGAGGACTGGAGCTCCGAAAGGTACTTAAGAACTGCGAAAGAGACCACCGCTTAGTAGTTCATCTAACTGCTTCCTCAGTTCTGTCAACTCCGGAGGGGCCATGCGGTATGGTGATCTCTCTGGAGGCTTAACTCCCGGCTCCAGCTCAATCCGATGATCCATGTCTCTACGTGGTGGTAGAGTTCTCGACAACTCTGTTGGCATCACATCTAAGAACTCCTTCAGGATGTTCGCCACAACAGTAGGTTCCTGAATGGCGTCCCCATCAGGTGTCTCTAGCTTCATAGCAGCTACAAAGGTTGATTCACCTTTTCGTACCCCTTTCTGCCATTGTAAAGCCGATATTTGTTGTAGGTCCTTGGTTCCTCCCCGAGAAATCGGAACCATGCAGGGATCGTCACCTCCCATTAGACACAAGAAGTTCAGGAATGGTACTGGCACCAACTTCGCTGTGTGCATAAACTCCATTCCGAGAATCACTTGGAAGTCGTCTAGTGGCATTGCCATCAAGTTTATGCTCCCGCTCCATGTCCCGATCTTGATGGGGATCCCTTTTGCTTGTTCGGAGATCCGCTTGGCCTCCGAGTTCACCGCCTTCATACTACTTGGGCTCTTCTCCAAGATTAATCCCAGTCGCTTAGCTTCACGATCGACAATAAAATTGATTAGCTTAGAAGCGAGCGACGGACACATCCCGACGTCTCACAAAGCGGAAAGCTATACAAACAATTTGTCGAACACCTTGAGTGCAGCTGAGAAAAGAGAGCGAAATAGGACTTTGGAGGGTTGTAGGAACAATCGCATGTCCGTAAACGACGGTTCCCAAGGTATCAGACGCAAGACAAGTTCAATTGCTGATGAACGCCTACGCCCGACATATACCCGGAGCCCCATCCAGCCCGGTGCCACCCGGGGGGGGGGGGTACCAAGGTGCTGAAATGGCTCACATTTCGCACCGCTCAGAAAGGTTACCGCGGCACACGAAAAAAACCCAAAAACAAGGCTGTTTTAGGCTGTTTTGGCCCTATGCAGCGAACGATCATTCTGCAGCCTTCTACACTAATTTCGCTCACATTTCTTAGGTAAAAACACATAAACTCAAGTCAAAACAAGCTGCCAAACATATGTACATGCAAGAAAAAGCAACGAATGGTTCACAGAGCGAAAATGTTACGGTTGAACGACTTCCGTTCGTGACAAGCCGAACGAAGGCCCTACTCCCAAGTTGTGGAGTTCACCGCAATGCCGCACCATCACTCTACTCTGCCTTAATCCAAGACCCAATTGGTGGATTCAATGGATGACACCCTGAGGGTCTAGCTATGACAAATGAACCAACACGTCAACGAGATGGACCGGGAGTTCTTGTAGTCCAGGGACAAGAATCTGATTGATCCCACCTCAGGTGGGTCCTCATTTACCTAGAATATCTAAGAGGAACCAATCCTAACCAACTTTCATTGCCCTTCGCTTGAATTCTTTGATGATAGTACTGACCTGATTAAACATACCATCACTTTTTGCACCAGATGTCTCTCTATGGAACCTCGGATGCTCTCATGTATTGTGTATTCCCAATGATGTTGTTAAGCCTAGAACTGAAGTGGTACAAATCCACTCTCGTCGGCCCCTTCCCTCAGATTACAAAGGAGTTCAAACTCTACTTCCTTGAGAATATACACCTGAGGTTGTCAATGGTAATGTTGCTCGGGCTCAGGCGAGGGGAGGAAGAGACACTGTCTAACTTCGGCGCATGAATCACCAATGAAATCTAAGGGTGCAAGAAGCCATTTCGTCACTCGTGATTCAAACCATCATAATGGGGCTTAGGCTCTCTCGCCTTTTCTAGTCATTAGTGCATTAGCCATTGACGATGGTAATTGAGGTTCTCCAATAAGCAAATCGATATGTAGTCATTGAGGTGATATTCTCAAGTAAGCACGAGGAGACATGCAAGTAGCCACGGCAGGAGCGACCACCATTATTTCCTACCCCAAGGTCACCTCCATAGAGAAAACAAGATTGATCCGAGCTACCTTGCCCGAGACCCAAGTCGACCCTTAACATGATGAGAAATGAGATCTTCTTAAAGATAAAGAAAAAAAGGGAAGGACCCTCAATCGATTAAGACGATATTGGAAAGGAGGGACAGATCTAAGTATTACCACTTCCATTGTGACTATGGCTACAACACAGAAGATTTGTGTGATTAGAATGAACAAATCGAGGAGCTCATTTGTTGGGAGCACCTTAGGAGATTCGTTCGGAGACCCCAAGAACCTTGGCCTTGACCTCAGGATTCGGTGAAGAGGTAGATCAACATCATCATCATTGGACCTACCTCGGAGGACAATTGTTGGTTACAGGTGCCCTGAAAGCCAATCACGTGGGATAATAATTCAATGAGTCAGAAAGAGTTCTGACAGGTGGGACTTACGGCCAACTTGGTATTGAGCCTAGAAGGTCACAAACATATAATAGATTCTTAATGAATAGAGGACTGAATATGAGTTATCCAATAAGCTCTTGTTCTCGTTAGATGAGATCTTATATTGATCGGCTCCTTACATGAGGCCCAATTAGAAGCCAAAGGAGATTATTGGATAGAGATTCAATAATCAAGGTTGGTGGGTAATTGGATGGAGATCCAATATCCACTAAGGCAGGATCTCTAGGGTTTCTGGTTGTTTTTTATAAATTAGAGGCAAGGGCGACACATAGATGTTAGGCTCCACCTTTGGCCTCTCCTCCTATTCTGCTCCCTTCCTCTGTGCAATAGTTGTGAGATTTATGATTGTGATTGGAGAAATATCACTGCAGTGATCCGTCGTTTGGATACCACTAGAGAGGAGAACATTTTAACTGCTTCATCCTCTCTATCCGAATTTGGGAAAATAGGGATATACGATCTCCCTAAGTAAATCTCTCACAATCTATGTGACTTTTTCTCGCACCAATCGTTACTGCTTTTTCTCCATCCGAACGTACCACTACTGGTAAATAATCTCTCCATCCGGAAGTTTATGACTTTTTCTCTCACCAATCTTTGCATGACGATTTTGATCTATGTGGGAAACTAGTTTTGTTTTTGTCTTTCGCTGCACATGTGATGCTCTCGCTGAGGTTTCTAACATCTTGGACACCCGAGATTTCACGAAGCCCCTCCCAAATTTGGAGCTAATGGAATCATTGGTCAAGGAACATCTGTACAAGATCCATCCTGATCGGGTTGTTAAAGTCGGGGCGACACTCCCTTTGGAGAAGCAAGTACAATTGTTTGCACTATCATTTAGAGACATGCCAGGAAAATACTCCGTCGTGATCCAACACTACTTGAATATCTCTCATAAGGTCTGACCCACGAAGCAAAAGCCTTATAAGTTCACTTCCAAATGGCGATAGGCGATTAGTGATGATGTGGAGAAGTTGCTAGGGGTAGAGTTTATTTATCGAAGTGCAGTGCCCCTAATGGTTTGTTATTGTTGTATTAGTTTAGAAATCTAATCGAAATTGAGGAATATGTGTTCAATTCACCGATCTCAATAAAACATGCACGAAAGATTGCTATCCTCTCCCTTGGATCGTTCAGCTGGTTGATGCTACCTCGGGCCATTGGCTCCGCACCTTCTTGGATGCGTTTTTGAGATATATCAAAATAATGATAATGGTTCGGGATTGAGAACATACCTCCTTTATCATGGGACAAGGTATATATTGTCATAGAATAACGTCATTTGGAGTGACAAATCCAGGACGACATTCCAAAGGATGGTGAGAAAAAGGTTTAAGGGTAAGATCGGGTGAAACATCGAGGTGTCTGTGGATGATATGATAGTCAAAAATAGAACAACTGACTCACATCTGGGAGACTTGGCAAAGACGTTTAAGGTTTTGCAGAGATACAACATGCGCCTCAACTCATCCAAGTGTGCTTTCGGATTTAGCTCGATTTTTTTTTTGAAATTATTTACTAGAGAAGAATAGATGAAAACTCCAAAAAGGTCAACGCTATATTGGAGATGTATTCACCTCCGTCGACCAAGGAAGTGTAATAGTTAACAAGGGGGAATACTAGCACTTAGCAGATTCTATCCAAGTCCGACAACAAGTGTCTATTCTTCGGGCATTAATAATTCTTAAAGAATTTTGATCGACCGATAAGTGCTATGAGACATTTGAGGAGTTAAGCGAGGTCGTCAGCCTCTATCTCTACAGCTCTCCGTATTAATATTCAATAAAAAGGGAAGTTAATGAGAACCAAGTGAAGAATAAGCAGAAGGCAATATCTTGATAAGAACAACGTCAAAGGGGGAAGAAATGAAGAATAAGCTTCTTCTCTTAGACCTTTTCTCTCAACTGCGTCAATATCTTGATAAGAACTACGTCAAAGGGGGAAGAAGTCTACAAACATTAATGTAAGCAGAAGGCAACCAAACATGTCATACTTTTCAACTCTTTCACCAAATGATGAAGAATATGTCAGAGCCGGCTTCTTTATATATCTCTCTCTCTCTATATATATATATACCCATCTCCTCCTCCAAGCCATTGGTATCAATCACAACACCAACCTCCATCCTAAAGATCATACAGATGGCAGCCAAAATGCTTCTCCTTGCGCTCCTTGCCATGGTTTCCTCTGTTGCAATGGCTTCGGATCCTAGTCCTCTTCAGGACTTCTGTGTCGCAGATAAGGACTCTAAAGGTATTCAATGGTATCCAGATTAATCAATCTCCTTGTGGTGCGTTTGCTCTCCCGATGCATGTTTACTGATCGAGTTTTCTTATTACTGCTGCAGTTCTGGTGAATGGATTCGTCTGCAAGGACCCCAAGGTGGTGAAAGCCGAAGACTTCTTCTCCACGGGACTCGACAAGGCTGGCGACACAGGCAAAAAGGTCGGCTCCAATGTCACTGCCGTCAACGTGAACAAGCTCGCCGGACTCAACACCCTCGGCATCTCCATGGTTCGCATCGACTACGCACCCAGAGGCCTCAACGCTCCCCACACTCACCCTCGTGCCACCGAGATCCTCACCGTCATAGAAGGACAGCTCTTCGTCGGCTTCGTCACATCCAACACCGACAACGGCAACCGTCTCTTCACCAAGATGCTGAAGAAGGGTGATGTGTTTGTGTTCCCTCAAGGCCTCATCCACTTCCAGTTCAACCCTGGGTACACCAATACCGTCGCCATCGGTGCTCTCAGTAGCCAAAACCCTGGCACCATCACCATCGCCGACGCTGTGTTCGGGTCGAAGCCACCCATCTCGGACGAGGTTCTCGCCAAGGCCTTCCAAGTGGACAAGAAGACCGTCGACTGGCTTCAGGCTCAGTTCTAACTTGGACAGCAACAACCAACAACAACTAGGAAGCGGCATTCTTGACATCACTTAGCAATCATGTGTTTCTGTAATATGATATCTCTATTCTTTCTGCTTTAGCAGGCTGAATCGTATCATGATGCTTTTGATTTCCGTGTGTGGTATATTATTAGACTTGACAACATTTTGAAACTCCTCATCATCGTAATCCTGTCAATTTAGTACTATCATTATCTTAACATCCCCTATGTTAATTAAACATTTATTATCATTATCTTCACTAGTTTCTCCTTCATTATTATTGTAATTGTTATTATTATATTCTAGATTATGATTAGAAATAAAGCACTATATATATGGGCACTGCGACGTATCTTATTTTGGTGTGATGATGAAATAGTTGAGGATGACGGAGTCGGATTGGTAACGACACCGTTGTCTTGTCTTGTAGCCGGACTTGCATATTTTATTGGCCTCCCACATCTTTCAAAATTTTTTTATGGTGTTTGGTAGTGATGCCCAAAAAATAAAATCTCCGTTTGGGGAAAATAGCACTTTTCCCTCTTCACGAACAAGGTGTTCTCCCTGAGAACTTTGAAAATTGTTCGGAGGTGTCTAACATGCTCCTCAAGTGTTTGGCTATAAACGACGATATCGTCTAAGTAGACGATCACAAACTAGTCCAAATACTCCTTGAACAGCTGGTTCACTAGAGTGCAGAATGTGGCCGGAGCATTGGTTAAGCCGAAAGACATCACCAAGAACTCGAATGCTCCATACCTGGTCACACAGTTAGTCTTTGCCTCATCACTTTCTGCAATGCGCACCTGCCAATACCCCGACCGAAGGTCGAGTTTGGAGAAGTACTTTGCCTTGCCAAATTGATCGAACAAGTCCGTGATGAGTGGGATAAGGTTCTTGTTCTTCACCGTTATCTTATTAAGAACTCGATAATCAATGCATAATCGGAGACACCCATCTTGTTTCTTCTAAAAGAGGACTGGAGCTCCGAAATGTACTTTAGAACTGCGAATGAGACCACCGCTTAGCAGTTCATCTAACTGCTTCCTCAGTTCTGTCAACTCCGGAGGGGCCATGCGGTATGGTGGTCTCTCTGGAGGCTTAACTCCCGGCTCCAGCTCAATCCGATGATCCATGCCTCTACGTGGTGGTAGAGTTCTCGGCAACTCTGTTGGCAACACATCTGAGAACTCCTTCAGGATGTTCGCCACAACAGTAGGTTCCTGAATGGCGTCCCCATCAGGTGTCTCTAGCTTCATAGCAGCTACAAAGGTTGATTCACCTTTTCGTACCCCTTTCTGTCATTGTAAAGCCGATATTTGTTGTAGGTCCTTGTTTCCTCCCCGAGAAATCGGAACCATGCAGGGATCGTCACCTCCCATTAGACACAAGAAGTTCAGGAATGGTACTGGCACCAACTTCGCTGTGTGCATAAACTCCATTCCGAGAATCACTTGGAAGTCGTCTAGTGGCACTGCCATCAAGTTTATTCTCCCGCTCCATGTCCCGATCTTGATGGGGATCCCTTTTGCTGGTTCGGAGATCCGCTTGGCCTCTGAGTTCACCGCTTTCATACTACTTGGGCTCTTCTCCAAGATTAATCCCAGTCGCTTAGCTTCACGATCGACAATAAAATTGATTAGCTTAGAAGCGAGCGACGGACACATCCCGACGTCTCACAAAGCGGAATGCTATACAAACAATTTGTCGAACACCTTGAGTGCAGCTGAGAAAAGAGAGCGAAATAGGACTTTGGAGGGTTGTAGGAACAATCGCATGTCCGCAAACGACGGTTCCCAAGGTATCAGACGCAAGACAAGTTCAATTGCTGATGAACGCCTACGCCCGACATATACCCGGAGCCCCATCCAGCCCGGTGCCACCCAGGGGGGGGGGGGGGGTACCAAGGTGCTGAAATGGCTCACATTTCACACCGCTCAGAAAGGTTACCACGGCACACGAAAAAAACCCAAAAACAAGGCTGTTTTAGGCTGTTTTGGCCCTATGCAGCGAACGATCATTCTGCAGCCTTCTACACTAATTTCGCTCACATTTCTTAGGTAAAAACACATAAACTCAAGTCAAAACAAGCTGCCAAACATATGTACATGCAAGAAAAAGCAACGAATGGTTCACAGAGCGAAAATGTTACGGTTGAACGACTTCCGTTCGTGACAAGCCGAACGAAGGCCCTACTCCCAAGTTGTGGAGTTCACCGCAATGCCGCACCATCACTCTACTCTGCCTTAATCCAAGACCCAATTGGTGGATTCAATGGATGACACCCTGAGGGTCTAGCTATGACAAATGAACCAACACATCAACGAGATGGACCGGGAGTTCTGGTAGTCCAGGGACAAGAATCTGATTGATCCCACCTCAGGTGGGTCCTCATTTACCTAGAATATCTAAGAGGAACCAATCCTAACCAACTTTCATTGCCCTTCGCTTGAATTCTTTGATGATAGTACTGACCTGATTAAACATTGTAGAAATATTTAGCCAATTATTGCTTCTTGAAACTAAACTTTTAATCATCCTTTTTGGTTGAAACTTTTATACAATTTCATAGATCATCTTAGCTTTCATCTAAGACTAATCTCGTGAAAAAATGCCTTCTAGATCTGGACTTATAGCACTGCAATTCTTCATTGCACTGTACTGAAATTTTACAATGCAAAATCTACCTTCCAATAATGGCCTCTTGAAACTAAACTTTTGTTCATCCTTTTTAGCTAATTTTTTACACAATTCTCAAGATCAAGTTAGCTTTCATCTTGATTTGATTTTATTAAAAAACTCCTTCTGAAACTGGTTTTTTTGTGCAATATTTGACCATCACGTAGTTCTAAAATTGTACGATGAAGGAATCTCCTTTCATCTTTTGCCCTATTTCCCTACTATTATGCTGCCAAAATTTCGTCAAACTTTTTACTGGTATTAACAGCATCTGAATCAAGGGTTTCTGCATAATTTCCTTGAACTTTCCTCTGGAAATTACATCAAGAAGTCATCGTTTCTCCGACGTAAAATCTGTTCGACAGGACTACACATCGCCACACTTTTTTTCATCTAATTCTATCGAATTTGTTTTTGTGGGATTTCAGACTCTATTTTCCTCATCACCAAACTCTACCATCCTTACCAAAACCCTACCCTAAACTGAAACCAAACAGCCACCCAAATCAGCCTACTTCCTTATCGATCCATTTACCTTTTTAGCTAACTTTCCTTACCAAGACACCTACCTTTGCTGCCATAAAATCTGATTTTCTAACCTTTATCTACTGTTATCATAGCCCTAAAACTATACGAATTCGCAGCCTAAACTCCACAAAACTGCAGCCCCAAATCTACCCAAAACCGCAGCCTACTTCCATCCAAACCGATTCACCTTCCAACTGGCCACCTCCTTCTCCAAAATTTCCATGCCACTAACCCGACAACAGAAAAAAGATCTCAATATTACAGATCTAGAGGCGTATACTATGGCATCAGAGGAGGCAATCGATGCAAAGCTTGAAACCTTTGGAAACCGCATGGAAGAGAAGATACGATCCCTTTTCGCCGAATTCAACATTGGTCGACTGTCGAACCCAAGGAAATCACAACATGGAGAAACTTCAGATCTGCGAGACGATCCTAAAAAACATGGCCACATCACCTCTGATCTCAATAATCCACGCATGAAGGTTGACTTCCCTAGATGGGAAGAAGGAGACCCGATCGCATGGATCTTGCGCACGGAGTGATATTTTCGGTTCTACCGAACTGCCGACGCCACATGGGTGGAGATTGCTGCCATCCACCTTGAGGGAGATGTTATTCAATGGTTTAATTGGTTTAAGCACACCCATAGAGGACTCTCTTGGCAGCGATTCAAGGAAGGACTACTAGACCGCTTCAGACCAATCGATTTCAACAACATCGACGGACAATTGGCAAAGATTCGTCAAACCTCTATAATACAAGAATACCAAATAAGGTTTGAGCGTTTATCTAACCAAACTGAGAATTGGTCTGAGAAATAACTTTTATGTACTTTTATCGAGGGCCTAAAGCCGGAGATCCGAGAAGTAAAGGCGCAACAACCGTACACTCTTATGGCGGTAATTTCCTTCACGCATATCAGGAAGAACAATTGAACCACGAGGTATGAAGGACAAGGGTCGCTCCCCAACTAGCCATGCCGAGGCCTACTGCCCCCTCTACTGCCATCATAGCCTCTGCACCAAAAAAGTTGACAAGAGATGAGCTTCGTGAACGATCGGTCAAGGAGTTGTATTGGCATTACGATGAACCGTGGAGCCGTGAACATCACTGCAAAAAGGGCCAGCTCCTTGTGATTGAACCAGCGGAGGATGAGAACAATGAAACATCTGAAGAAGCTCTTGAACCTAAAGAAGAGGCCATGAAGGAAGAATCCCAACCGGCTAACTATGCAATGCACGCATTGGCCGGCTATTCCAACCCGCTGATGATTGCGCCGCTAAAGAACCCAAACTTGAAGATATGACTCTCGAGCCCAAGGAGAAAGATACACCACAACCGGCCACCTACACGGTCCCTACCTTAGCCGGCTACACCAACTTTTAAAGATTGAAGATCGAAGGGTTTTTCGAGCAATAGTCCATCATCATCCTCATCGACGCCGGGAGCACATACAACTTCATGAGTAGTTAGGTTGCTGCCCACTTAATGCTCTAAAAAGAAGATTACAACAGGTTTAAAGTCAAGGTAGCTAACGACCAAATTTTGAAGTGCAACTAGAAGTGCCCGCGGGTAAAACTGATCCTACAGGAGCAAGACATAGTTGCTGATTTTTTCCTCCTCCCTCTTGATGGTTTTGACATAATGCTTGGTATTGATTAGTTGTCTACGATTAGAGATATTTTCTGGAATTTTTCGAAGCTAACCATGAATTTTTTTAGAAAAGGAAAGCAGGTGATTCTATGAGGGAGCCCAACGGCTCCAACCACAACATCACACTTGGAGGGGGTACCAAAAGAAGAATCTAATGGTTTCACAATTCAAGTTCAAGAATTTCATAAGATTGAAGATAAAAAACTACTCCCACAGCTTACTGAATTTTTGGGCATCTCCACCCAACTGAGCCAACTACCTCCTCTGAAGCTGGCCGACCCCCTAATGCATCGAGAAGCATTTAAGATCAGAAGAGCACTCGAAAATAACCTTCAAAGAAGAAGAGAGAGAGTACCTTGATCCAGACTATGAGGATGCCCTAGTAGTTTCCATAAGGCTATTTAACGCCCGAGCAAAAGAGGGTCATGATCGACATAGGTAGCTTCACAGACATGTTGTACTTAGATACTTTTCAGAAACTTGGGTTCTCGGTTAACAATCTCACCCCTATGACTTCTTCACTAACGGGGTTCACAAGCGACTACATCTCCTCTCTCGGTACTATGATCCTGAATGTCACGTTCGACGATCAACCTTGCAACAAAACGGTGATGACCAAGTTTCTTGTGGTTGACATTCCCTTAGTGTACCACATGATCATAGCCCAACTCACACTTAATAGGCTGAGGGCTAGTGTCGACCTATCACATGATAATGAAGTTCCAAATAAGAATCGACATCAGGGAGCCGAGAAGCGATACGAAGGAGTCTCACCAGCGCTATATAATGACATCTCCTTATCAAAGAAGGTCCGGCCCAAGGCACCACTATTGGACACCCGAGATTTCGCCAAGCCCGTCCCATAATCGAAGCCAATGGAGTCACTGGTAGAGGAACATCTAAACAAGATCCATCCTGATCGGGTCGTTAAAGTCGGGGCGACACTCCCTGAGGAGAAGCAAGTACAATTGTTTGCACTATCATTTAGAGACATGCCAGGACAAGACCCCGATGTGATCCAACACTATTTGAATATCTCTCATAAGGTCTGACCCACGAAGCAAAAGCCTTGTAAGTTCACTTCCAAATGCCGATAGGCGATTAGTGATGATGTGGAAAAGTTGCTAAGGGTAGAGTTTATTTATGGAAGTGCAGTGCCCTCAATGGTTTGTTATTGTTGTATTAGTTTAGAAATCTAATCGAAATTGAGGAATATGTGTTCAATTCACCGATCTCAATAAAACATGCACGAAAGATTGCTATCCTCTCCCTTGCATCGATCAGATGGTTGATGCTACCCCGGGCCATTGGCTCCTCACCTTCTTGGATGCGTTTTTGAGATATAACCAAATAATGATAATGCCTCGGGATTGAGAACATACCTCCTTTATCATGGGCCAAGGCATATATTGTCATAGAATAACGCCATTTGGAGTGACAAATCCAGGGCGATATTCCAAAGGATGGTGAGAAAAAGGTTTAAAGGTCAGATCGGGTGAAACATCGAGGTGTCAATGGATGATATGATAGTCAAAAGTAGAACAGCTGACTCACATATGGGAGACTTGGCAAAGACGTTTAAGGTTTTGCAGAGATACAACATGAGACTCAACTTGTCCAAGTGTGCTTTAGGATTTAGCTCGATTTTTTTTTTTTTGAAATTATTTACTAGAGAAGAATAAATGAAAACTGCAAAAAGGTCAACGCTATATTGGAGATGTATTCACCTCCGTCGACCAAGGAAGTGTAATAGTTAACAAGGGGGAATACTAGCACTTAGCCGGTTCTATCCAAGTCCGACGACAAGTGCCTATTCTGCGGGCATTAATAAATCTTAAAGAATTTTGATGGACCGATAAGTGCTATCAGACATTTGAGGAGTTAAGCGAGGTCGTCAGCCTCTATCTCTACAGCTATCCGTATTAATATACAACAAATCATATAGGACGTTTCAATAAAAAGGGGAGTTGTCACTTCCAGTGCCATATATAGATGCTTAATGAATAGAGGACTGAATATGAGTTATCCAATTAGCTCTTATTTTTATTAGATGAGATCTTACATTGATAAGCTCCTTACATGAGGCTCAATTAGAAGCTAAAGGAGATTATTGGATAGAGATTCAATATTCAAGGTTGGTGGGCAATTGGATGGAGATCCAATACCCACTAAGGCAGGATCTCTAGGGTTTTTGGTTGTTTTTTATAAATTAGAGGCAAGGGCGACACATAGATGTTAGGCTCCACCTTTGGCCTCTCCTCCTATTCTGCTCCCTTCCTCTGTGCAATAGTTATGAGATTTATGATTGTGATTGGCGAAATATCACTGCAGTGATCCATCGTATGGATAGCACTAGAGAGGAGAACATTTTAACTGCTTCATCCTCTCTATCCGGATTTGGGAAAATAGGTATATACGATCTCCCTAAGTAAATCTCTCACAATCTTTGTGGCTTTTTCTCGCACCAATCTTTACTACTTTTTCTCCATCCGAACGTATCACTACTGGTAAATAATCTCTCCATCCGGATGTTTATAACTTTTTCTCTCACCAATCTTTGCATGATGATTTTGATCTACGTGGGAAACTAGTTTTATTTTTATCTTTCGCTACACATGTAATGCTCTTGCTGAGGTTTCCAAAATCTTGGACACCCGAGATTTCGCCAAGCTCCTCCCAAATTTGGAGCTAATGGAATCATTGGTCAAGGAACATCTGTACAAGATCCATCCTGATCAGGTCGTTAAAGTCGAGGCGACACTCCCTGAGGAGAAGCAAGTACAATTGTTTGCACTATCATTTAGAGACATGCCAGGAAAAGACCTCGACGTGATCCAACACTACTTGAATATCTCTCATAAGGTCTGACCCACGAAGCAAAAGCCTTATAAGTTCACTTCCAAATGGCGATAGGTGATTAGTGATGATGTGGAAAAGTTGCTAGGGGTAGAGTTTACTTATCGAAGTGCAGTGCCCCCAATGGTTTGTTATTGTTGTATTAGTTTAGAAATCTAATCGAAATTGAGGAATATGTGTTCAATTCATCGATTTCAATAAAACATGCACGAAAGATTGCTATCCTCTCCCTTGGATCGATCAGCTGGTTGATGCTACCTCGGGCCATTGGCTCCTCACCTTCTTGGATGCGTTTTTGAGATATAACCAAATAATGATAATGCCTCGGGATTGAGAACATACCTCCTTTATCATGGGCCAAGGCATATATTGTCATAGAATAACGTCATTTGGAGTGACAAATCCAGGACGACATTCCAAAGGATGGTGAGAAAAAGGTTTAAGGGTAAGATCGGGTGAAACATCGAGGTGTCTGTGAATGATATGATAGTCAAAAATAGAACAACTGACTCACATCTGGGAGACTTGGCAAAGACGTTTAAGGTTTTGCAGAGATACAACATGCGCCTCAACTCATCCAAGTGTGCTTTCGGATTTAGCTCGATTTTTTTTTTTGAAATTATTTACTAGAGAAGAATAGATGAAAACTCCAAAAAGGTCCACGCTATATTGGAGATGTATTCACCTCCGTCGACCAAGGAAGTGTAATAGTTAACAAGGGGGAATACTAGCACTTAGCCGGTTCTATCCAAGTCCGACAACAAGTGCCTATTCCTCGGGCATTAATAATTCTTAAAGAATTTTGATCGACCGATAAGTGCTATGAGACATTTGAGGAGTTAAGCGAGGACGTCAGCCTCTATCTCTACAGCTCTCCGTATTAATATACAAGAAATCATATAGGACGTTTCAATAAAAAGGGAAGTTAATGAGAACCAAGTGAAGAATAAGCAGAAGGCAATATCTTGATAAGAACAACGTCAAAGGGGGAAGAAATGAAGAATAAGCTTCTTCTCTTAGACCTTTTCTCTCAACTGCGTCAATATCTTGATAAGAACTACGTCAAAGGGGGAAGAAGTCTACAAACATTAATGTAAGCAGAAGGCAACCAAACATGTCATACTTTTCAACTCTTTCACCAAATGATGAAGAATATGTCAGAGCCGGCTTCTTTATATATCTCTCTCTCTCTCTATATATATATACCCATCTCCTCCTCCAAGCCATTGGTATCAATCACAACACCAACCTCCATCCTAAAGATCATACAGATGGCAGCCAAAATGCTTCTCCTTGCGCTCCTTGCCATGGTTTCCTCTGTTGCAATGGCTTCGGATCCTAGTCCTCTTCAGGACTTCTGTGTCGCAGATAAGGACTCTAAAGGTATTCGATGGTATCCAGATTAATCAATCTCCTTGTGGTGCGTTTGCTCTCCCGATGCATGTTTACTGATCGAGTTTTCTTATTACTGCTGCAGTTCTGGTGAATGGATTCGTCTGCAAGGACCCCAAGGTGGTGAAAGCCGAAGACTTCTTCTCCACGGGACTCGACAAGGCTGGCGACACAGGCAAAAAGGTCGGCTCCAATGTCACTGCCGTCAACGTGAACAAGCTCGCCGGACTCAACACCCTCGGCATCTCCATGGTTCGCATCGACTACGCACCCAGAGGCCTCAACGCTCCCCACACTCACCCTCGTGCCACCGAGATCCTCACCGTCATAGAAGGACAGCTCTTCGTCGGCTTCGTCACATCCAACACCGACAACGGCAACCGTCTCTTCACCAAGATGCTGAAGAAGGGTGATGTGTTTGTGTTCCCTCAAGGCCTCATCCACTTCCAGTTCAACCCTGGGTACACCAATACCGTCGCCATCGGTGCTCTCAGTAGCCAAAACCCTGGCACCATCACCATCGCCGACGCTGTGTTCGGGTCGAAGCCACCCATCTCGGACGAGGTTCTCGCCAAGGCCTTCCAAGTGGACAAGAAGACCGTCGACTGGCTTCAGGCTCAGTTCTAACTTGGACAGCAACAACCAACAACAACTAGGAAGCGGCATTCTTGACATCACTTAGCAATCATGTGTTTCTGTAATATGATATCTCTATTCTTTCTGCTTTAGCAGGCTGAATCGTATCATGATGCTTTTGATTTCCGTGTGTGGTATATTATTAGACTTGACAACATTTTGAAACTCCTCATCATCATAATCCTGTCAATTTAGTACTATCATTATCTTAACATCCCCTATGTTAATTAAACATTTATTATCATTATCTTCACTAGTTTCTCCTTCATTATTATTGTTATTGTTATTATTATATTCTAGATTATGATTAGAAATAAAGCACTATATATATGGGCACTGCGACGTATCGTATTTCGGTGTGATGATGAAATAGTTGAGGATGACGGAGTCGGATTGGTAACGACACCGTTGTCTTGTCTTGTAGCCGGACTTGCATATTTTATTGGCCTCCCACATCTTCCAAAAAAATTTTATGGTGTTCGGTAGTGATGCCCCAAGAAAAAAATCTCCGTTTGGGGAAAATACCACTTTTCCCTCTTCACGAACAAGGTGTTCTCCCTGAGAACTTTGAAAATTGTTCGGAGGTGTCTAACATGCTCCTCAAGTGTTTGGCTATAAACGACGATATCGTCTAAGTAGACGACCACAAACTAGTCCAAATACTCCTTGAACAGCTGGTTCACTAGAGTGCAGAATGTGGCCGGAGCATTGGTTAAGCCGAAAGACATCACCAAGAACTCGAATGCTCCATACCTGGTCACACAGTTAGTCTTTGCCTCATCACTTTCTGCAATGCGCACCTGCCAATACCCCGACCGAAGGTCGAGTTTGGAGAAGTACTTTGCCTTGCCAAATTGATCGAACAAGTCCGTGATGAGTGGGATAAGGTTCTTGTTCTTCACCGTTATCTTATTAAGAACTCGATAATCAATGCATAATCGGAGACACCCATCTTGTTTCTTCTAAAAGAGGACTGGAGCTCCGAAATGTACTTTAGAACTGCGAATGAGACCACCGCTTAGCAGTTCATCTAACTGCTTCCTCAGTTCTGTCAACTCCGGAGGGGCCATGCGGTATGGTGGTCTCTCTGGAGGCTTAACTCCCGGCTCCAGCTCAATCCGATGATCCATGCCTCTACGTGGTGGTAGAGTTCTCGGCAACTCTGTTGGCAACACATCTGAGAACTCCTTCAGGATGTTCGCCACAACAGTAGGTTCCTGAATGGCGTCCCCATCAGGTGTCTCTAGCTTCATAGCAGCTACAAAGGTTGATTCACCTTTTCGTACCCCTTTCTGTCATTGTAAAGCCGATATTTGTTGTAGGTCCTTGTTTCCTCCCCGAGAAATCGGAACCATGCAGGGATCGTCACCTCCCATTAGACACAAGAAGTTCAGGAATGGTACTGGCACCAACTTCGCTGTGTGCATAAACTCCATTCCGAGAATCACTTGGAAGTCGTCTAGTGGCATTGCCATCAAGTTTATTCTCCCGCTCCATGTCCCGATCTTGATGGGGATCCCTTTTGCTGGTTCGGAGATCCGCTTGGCCTCTGAGTTCACCGCTTTCATACTACTTGGGCTCTTCTCCAAGATTAATCCCAGTCGCTTAGCTTCACGATCGACAATAAAATTGATTAGCTTAGAAGCGAGCGACGGACACATCCCGACGTCTCACAAAGCGGAATGCTATACAAACAATTTGTCGAACACCTTGAGTGCAGCTGAGAAAAGAGAGCGAAATAGGACTTTGGAGGGTTGTAGGAACAATCGCATGTCCGCAAACGACGGTTCCCAAGGTATCAGACGCAAGACAAGTTCAATTGCTGATGAACGCCTACGCCCGACATATACCCGGAGCCCCATCCAGCCCGGTGCCACCCAGGGGGGGGGGGGGGTACCAAGGTGCTGAAATGGCTCACATTTCACACCGCTCAGAAAGGTTACCGCGGCACACGAAAAAAACCCAAAAACAAGGCTGTTTTAGGCTGTTTTGGCCCTATGCAGCGAACGATCATTCTGCAGCCTTCTACACTAATTTCGCTCACATTTCTTAGGTAAAAACACATAAACTCAAGTCAAAACAAGCTGCCAAACATATGTACATGCAAGAAAAAGCAACGAATGGTTCACAGAGCGAAAATGTTACGGTTGAACGACTTCCGTTCGTGACAAGCCGAACGAAGGCCCTACTCCCAAGTTGTGGAGTTCAGCGCAATGCCGCACCATCACTCTACTCTGCCTTAATCCAAGACCCAATTGGTGGATTCAATGGATGACACCCTGAGGGTCTAGCTATGACAAATGAACCAACACGTCAACGAGATGGACCGGGAGTTCTGGTAGTCCAGGGACAAGAATCTGATTGATCCCACCTCAGGTGGGTCCTCATTTACCTAGAATATCTAAGAGGAACCAATCCTAACCAACTTTCATTGCCCTTCGCTTGAATTCTTTGATGATAGTACTGACCTGATTAAACATTGTAGAAATATTTAGCCAATTATTGCTTCTTGAAACTAAACTTTTAATCATCCTTTTTGGTTGAAACTTTTATACAATTTCATAGATCATCTTAGCTTTCATCTAAGACTAATCTCGTGAAAAAATGCCTTCTAGATCTGGACTTATAGCACTGCAATTCTTCATTGCACTGTACTGAAATTTTACAATGCAAAATCTACCTTCCAATAATGGCCTCTTGAAACTAAACTTTTGTTCATCCTTTTTAGCTAATTTTTTACACAATTCTCAAGATCAAGTTAGCTTTCATCTTGATTTGATTTTATTAAAAAACTCCTTCTGAAACTGGTTTTTTTGTGCAATATTTGACCATCACGTAGTTCTAAAATTGTACGATGAAGGAATCTCCTTTCATCTTTTGCCCTATTTCCCTACTATTATGTTGCCAAAATTTCGTCAAACTTTTTACTGGTATTAACAGCATCTGAATCAAGGGTTTCTGCATAATTTCCTTAAACTTTCCTCTGGAAATTACATCAAGAAGTCATCGTTTCTCCGACGTAAAATCTGTTCGACAGGACTACACATCGCCACACTTTTTTTCATCTAATTCTATCGAATTTGTTTTTGTTGGATTTCAGACTCTATTTTCCTCATCACCAAACTCTACCATCCTTACCAAAACCCTACCCTAAACTGAAACCAAACAGCCACCCAAATCAGCCTACTTCCTTATCGATCCATTTACCTTTTTAGCTAACTTTCCTTACCAAGACACCTACCTTTGCTGCCATAAAATCTGATTTTCTAACCTTTATCTACTGTTATCATAGCCCTAAAACTATACGAATTCGCAGCCTAAACTCCACAAAACTGCAGCCCCAAATCTACCCAAAACCGCAGCCTACTTCCATCCAAACCGATTCACCTTCCAACTGGCCACCTCCTTCTCCAAAATTTCCATGCCACTAACCCGACAACAGAAAAAAGATCTCAATATTACAGATCTAGAGGCGTATACTATGGCATCAGAGGAGGCAATCGATGCAAAGCTTGAAACCTTTGGAAACCGCATGGAAGAGAAGATACGATCCCTTTTCGCCGAATTCAACATTGGTCGACTGTCGAACCCAAGGAAATCACAACATGGAGAAACTTCAGATCTGCGAGACGATCCTAAAAAACATGGCCACATCACCTCTGATCTCAATAATCCACGCATGAAGGTTGACTTCCCTAGATGGGAAGAAGGAGACCCGATCGCATGGATCTTGCGCACGGAGTGATATTTTCGGTTCTACCGAACTGCCGACGCCACATGGGTGGAGATTGCTGCCATCCACCTTGAGGGAGATGTTATTCAATGGTTTAATTGGTTTAAGCACACCCATAGAGGACTCTCTTGGCAGCGATTCAAGGAAGGACTACTAGACCGCTTCAGACCAATCGATTTCAACAACATCGACGGACAATTGGCAAAGATTCGTCAAACCTCTATAATACAAGAATACCAAATAAGGTTTGAGCGTTTATCTAACCAAACTGAGAATTGGTCTGAGAAATAACTTTTATGTACTTTTATCGAGGGCCTAAAGCCGGAGATCCGAGAAGTAAAGGCGCAACAACCGTACACTCTTATGGCGGTAATTTCCTTCACGCATATCAGGAAGAACAATTGAACCACGAGGTATGAAGGACAAGGGTCGCTCCCCAACTAGCCATGCCGAGGCCTACTGCCCCCTCTACTGCCATCATAGCCTCTGCACCAAAAAAGTTGACAAGAGATGAGCTTCGTGAACGATCGGTCAAGGAGTTGTATTGGCATTACGATGAACCGTGGAGCCGTGAACATCACTGCAAAAAGGGCCAGCTCCTTGTGATTGAACCAGCGGAGGATGAGAACAATGAAACATCTGAAGAAGCTCTTGAACCTAAAGAAGAGGCCATGAAGGAAGAATCCCAACCGGCTAACTATGCAATGCACGCATTGGCCGGCTATTCCAACCCGCTGATGATTGCGCCGCTAAAGAACCCAAACTTGAAGATATGACTCTCGAGCCCAAGGAGAAAGATACACCACAACCGGCCACCTACACGGTCCCTACCTTAGCCGGCTACACCAACTTTTAAAGATTGAAGATCGAAGGGTTTTTCGAGCAATAGTCCATCATCATCCTCATCGACGCCGGGAGCACATACAACTTCATGAGTAGTTAGGTTGCTGCCCACTTAATGCTCTAAAAAGAAGATTACAACAGGTTTAAAGTCAAGGTAGCTAACGACCAAATTTTGAAGTGCAACTAGAAGTGCCCGCGGGTAAAACTGATCCTACAGGAGCAAGACATAGTTGCTGATTTTTTCCTCCTCCCTCTTGATGGTTTTGACATAATGCTTGGTATTGATTAGTTGTCCACGATTAGAGATATTTTCTGGAATTTTTCGAAGCTAACCATGAATTTTTTTAGAAAAGGAAAGCAGGTGATTCTATGAGGGAGCCCAACGGCTCCAACCACAACATCACACTTGGAGGGGGTACCAAAAGAAGAATCTAATGGTTTCCCAATTCAAGTTCAAGAATTTCATAAGATTGAAGATAAAAAACTACTCCCACAGCTTACTGAATTTTTGGGCATCTCCACCCAACTGAGCCAACTACCTCCTCTGAAGCTGGCCGACCCCCTAATGCATCGAGAAGCATTTAAGATCAGAAGAGCACTCGAAAATAACCTTCAAAGAAGAAGAGAGAGAGTACCTTGATCCAGACTATGAGGATGCCCTAGTAGTTTCCATAAGGCTATTTAACGCCCGAGCAAAAGAGGGTCATGATCGACATAGGTAGCTTCACAGACATGTTGTACTTAGATACTTTTCAGAAACTTGGGTTCTCGGTTAACAATCTCACCCCTATGACTTCTTCACTAACGGGGTTCACAAGCGACTACATCTCCTCTCTCGGTACTATGATCCTGAATGTCACGTTCGACGATCAACCTTGCAACAAAACGGTGATGACCAAGTTTCTTGTGGTTGACATTCCCTTAGTGTACCACATGATCATAGCCCAACTCACACTTAATAGGCTGAGGGCTAGTGTCGACCTATCACATGATAATGAAGTTCCAAATAAGAATCGACATCAGGGAGCCGAGAAGCGATACGAAGGAGTCTCACCAGCGCTATATAATGACATCTCCTTATCAAAGAAGGTCCGGCCCAAGGCACCACTATTGGACACCCGAGATTTCGCCAAGCCCGTCCCATAATCGAAGCCAATGGAGTCACTGGTAGAGGAACATCTAAACAAGATCCATCCTGATCGGGTCGTTAAAGTCGGGGCGACACTCCCTGAGGAGAAGCAAGTACAATTGTTTGCACTATCATTTAGAGACATGCCAGGACAAGACCCCGATGTGATCCAACACTATTTGAATATCTCTCATAAGGTCTGACCCACGAAGCAAAAGCCTTGTAAGTTCACTTCCAAATGCCGATAGGCGATTAGTGATGATGTGGAAAAGTTGCTAAGGGTAGAGTTTATTTATGGAAGTGCAGTGCCCTCAATGGTTTGTTATTGTTGTATTAGTTTAGAAATCTAATCGAAATTGAGGAATATGTGTTCAATTCACCGATCTCAATAAAACATGCACGAAAGATTGCTATCCTCTCCCTTGCATCGATCAGATGGTTGATGCTACCCCGGGCCATTGGCTCCTCACCTTCTTGGATGCGTTTTTGAGATATAACCAAATAATGATAATGCCTCGGGATTGAGAACATACCTCCTTTATCATGGGCCAAGGCATATATTGTCATAGAATAACGCCATTTGGAGTGACAAATCCAGGGCGATATTCCAAAGGATGGTGAGAAAAAGGTTTAAAGGTCAGATCGGGTGAAACATCGAGGTGTCAATGGATGATATGATAGTCAAAAGTAGAACAGCTGACTCACATATGGGAGACTTGGCAAAGACGTTTAAGGTTTTGCAGAGATACAACATGAGACTCAACTTGTCCAAGTGTGCTTTAGGATTTAGCTCGATTTTTTTTTTTTTGAAATTATTTACTAGAGAAGAATAAATGAAAACTGCAAAAAGGTCAACGCTATATTGGAGATGTATTCACCTCCGTCGACCAAGGAAGTGTAATAGTTAACAAGGGGGAATACTAGCACTTAGCCGGTTCTATCCAAGTCCGACGACAAGTGCCTATTCTGCGGGCATTAATAAATCTTAAAGAATTTTGATGGACCGATAAGTGCTATCAGACATTTGAGGAGTTAAGCGAGGTCGTCAGCCTCTATCTCTACAGCTATCCGTATTAATATACAACAAATCATATAGGACGTTTCAATAAAAAGGGGAGTTGTCACTTCCAGTGCCATATATAGATGCTTAATGAATAGAGGACTGAATATGAGTTATCCAATTAGCTCTTATTTTTATTAGATGAGATCTTACATTGATGAGCTCCTTACATGAGGCTCAATTAGAAGCTAAAGGAGATTATTGGATAGAGATTCAATATTCAAGGTTGGTGGGCAATTGGATGGAGATCCAATACCCACTAAGGCAGGATCTCTAGGGTTTTTGGTTGTTTTTTATAAATTAGAGGCAAGGGCGACACATAGATGTTAGGCTCCACCTTTGGCCTCTCCTCCTATTCTGCTCCCTTCCTCTGTGCAATAGTTGTGAGATTTATGATTGTGATTGGAGAAATATCACTGCAGTGATCCATCGTATGGATAGCACTAGAGAGGAGAACATTTTAACTGCTTCATCCTCTCTATCCGGATTTGGGAAAAAAGGAATATACGATCTCCCTAAGTAAATCTCTCACAATCTTTGTGGCTTTTTCTCGCACCAATCTTTACTACTTTTTCTCCATCCGAACGTATCACTACTGGTAAATAATCTCTCCATCCGGATGTTTATAACTTTTTCTCTCACCAATCTTTGCATGATGATTTTGATCTACGTGGGAAACTAGTTTTATTTTTATCTTTCGCTACACATGTAATGCTCTTGCTGAGGTTTCCAAAATCTTGGACACCCGAGATTTCGCCAAGCTCCTCCCAAATTTGGAGCTAATGGAATCATTGGTCAAGGAACATCTGTACAAGATCCATCCTGATCGGGTCGTTAAAGTCGAGGCGACACTCCCTGAGGAGAAGCAAGTACAATTGTTTGCACTATCATTTAGAGACATGCCAGGAAAAGACCTCGACGTGATCCAACACTACTTGAATATCTCTCATAAGGTCTGACCCACGAAGCAAAAGCCTTATAAGTTCACTTCCAAATGGCGATAGGTGATTAGTGATGATGTGGAAAAGTTGCTAGGGGTAGAGTTTACTTATCGAAGTGCAGTGCCCCCAATGGTTTGTTATTGTTGTATTAGTTTAGAAATCTAATCGAAATTGAGGAATATGTGTTCAATTCTTCGATTTCAATAAAACATGCACGAAAGATTGCTATCCTCTCCCTTGGATCGATCAGCTGGTTGATGCTACCTCGGGCCATTGGCTCCTCACCTTCTTGGATGCGTTTTTGAGATATAACCAAATAATGATAATGCCTCGGGATTGAGAACATACCTCCTTTATCATGGGCCAAGGCATATATTGTCATAGAATAACGTCATTTGGAGTGACAAATCCAGGACGACATTCCAAAGGATGGTGAGAAAAAGGTTTAAGGGTAAGATCGGGTGAAACATCGAGGTGTCTGTGAATGATATGATAGTCAAAAATAGAACAACTGACTCACATCTGGGAGACTTGGCAAAGACGTTTAAGGTTTTGCAGAGATACAACATGCGCCTCAACTCATCCAAGTGTGCTTTCGGATTTAGCTCGATTTTTTTTTTTGAAATTATTTACTAGAGAAGAATAGATGAAAACTCCAAAAAGGTCCACGCTATATTGGAGATGTATTCACCTCCGTCGACCAAGGAAGTGTAATAGTTAACAAGGGGGAATACTAGCACTTAGCCGGTTCTATCCAAGTCCGACAACAAGTGCCTATTCCTCGGGCATTAATAATTCTTAAAGAATTTTGATCGACCGATAAGTGCTATGAGACATTTGAGGAGTTAAGCGAGGACGTCAGCCTCTATCTCTACAGCTCTCCGTATTAATATACAAGAAATCATATAGGACGTTTCAATAAAAAGGGAAGTTAATGAGAACCAAGTGAAGAATAAGCAGAAGGCAATATCTTGATAAGAACAACGTCAAAGGGGGAAGAAATGAAGAATAAGCTTCTTCTCTTAGACCTTTTCTCTCAACTGCGTCAATATCTTGATAAGAACTACGTCAAAGGGGGAAGAAGTCTACAAACATTAATGTAAGCAGAAGGCAACCAAACATGTCATACTTTTCAACTCTTTCACCAAATGATGAAGAATATGTCAGAGCCGGCTTCTTTATATATATCTCTCTCTCTCTATATATATATACCCATCTCCTCCTCCAAGCCATTGGTATCAATCACAACACCAACCTCCATCCTAAAGATCATACAGATGGCAGCCAAAATGCTTCTCCTTGCGCTCCTTGCCATGGTTTCCTCTGTTGCAATGGCTTCGGATCCTAGTCCTCTTCAGGACTTCTGTGTCGCAGATAAGGACTCTAAAGGTATTCAATGGTATCCAGATTAATCAATCTCCTTGTGGTGCGTTTGCTCTCCCGATGCATGTTTACTGATCGAGTTTTCTTATTACTGCTGCAGTTCTGGTGAATGGATTCGTCTGCAAGGACCCCAAGGTGGTGAAAGCCGAAGACTTCTTCTCCACGGGACTCGACAAGGCTGGCGACACAGGCAAAAAGGTCGGCTCCAATGTCACTGCCGTCAACGTGAACAAGCTCGCCGGACTCAACACCCTCGGCATCTCCATGGTTCGCATCGACTACGCACCCAGAGGCCTCAACGCTCCCCACACTCACCCTCGTGCCACCGAGATCCTCACCGTCATAGAAGGACAGCTCTTCGTCGGCTTCGTCACATCCAACACCGACAACGGCAACCGTCTCTTCACCAAGATGCTGAAGAAGGGTGATGTGTTTGTGTTCCCTCAAGGCCTCATCCACTTCCAGTTCAACCCTGGGTACACCAATACCGTCGCCATCGGTGCTCTCAGTAGCCAAAACCCTGGCACCATCACCATCGCCGACGCTGTGTTCGGGTCGAAGCCACCCATCTCGGACGAGGTTCTCGCCAAGGCCTTCCAAGTGGACAAGAAGACCGTCGACTGGCTTCAGGCTCAGTTCTAACTTGGACAGCAACAACCAACAACAACTAGGAAGCGGCATTCTTGACATCACTTAGCAATCATGTGTTTCTGTAATATGATATCTCTATTCTTTCTGCTTTAGCAGGCTGAATCGTATCATGATGCTTTTGATTTCCGTGTGTGGTATATTATTAGACTTGACAACATTTTGAAACTCCTCATCATCATAATCCTGTCAATTTAGTACTATCATTATCTTAACATCTCCTATGTTAATTAAACATTTATTATCATTATCTTCACTAGTTTCTCCTTCATTATTATTGTTATTGTTATTATTATATTCTAGATTATGATTAGAAATAAAGCACTATATATATGGGCACTGCGACGTATCGTATTTCGGTGTGATGATGAAATAGTTGAGGATGACGGAGTCGGATTGGTAACGACACCGTTGTCTTGTCTTGTAGCCGGACTTGCATATTTTATTGGCCTCCCACATCTTTCAAAATTTTTTTATGGTGTTTGGTAGTGATGCCCAAAAAATAAAATCTCCGTTTGGGGAAAATAGCACTTTTCCCTCTTCACGAACAAGGTGTTCTCCCTGAGAACTTTGAAAATTGTTCGGAGGTGTCTAACATGCTCCTCAAGTGTTTGGCTATAAACGACGATATCGTCTAAGTAGACGATCACAAACTAGTCCAAATACTCCTTGAACAGCTGGTTCACTAGAGTGCAGAATGTGGCCGGAGCATTGGTTAAGCCGAAAGACATCACCAAGAACTCGAATGCTCCATACCTGGTCACACAGTTAGTCTTTGCCTCATCACTTTCTGCAATGCGCACCTGCCAATACCCCGACCGAAGGTCGAGTTTGGAGAAGTACTTTGCCTTGCCAAATTGATCGAACAAGTCCGCGATGAGTGGGATAAGGTACTTGTTCTTCACCGTTATCTTATTAAGAACTCGATAATCAATGCATAATCGGAGACACCCATCTTGTTTCTTCTAAAAGAGGACTGGAGCTCCGAAATGTACTTTAGAACTGCGAATGAGACCACCGCTTAGCAGTTCATCTAACTGCTTCCTCAGTTCTGTCAACTCCGGAGGGGCCATGCGGTATGGTGGTCTCTCTGGAGGCTTAACTCCCGGCTCCAGCTCAATCCGATGATCCATGCCTCTACGTGGTGGTAGAGTTCTCGGCAACTCTGTTGGCAACACATCTGAGAACTCCTTCAGGATGTTCGCCACAACAGTAGGTTCCTGAATGGCGTCCCCATCAGGTGTCTCTAGCTTCATAGCAGCTACAAAGGTTGATTCACCTTTTCGTACCCCTTTCTGTCATTGTAAAGCCGATATTTGTTGTAGGTCCTTGTTTCCTCCCCGAGAAATCGGAACCATGCAGGGATCGTCACCTCCCATTAGACACAAGAAGTTCAGGAATGGTACTGGCACCAACTTCGCTGTGTGCATAAACTCCATTCCGAGAATCACTTGGAAGTCGTCTAGTGGCACTGCCATCAAGTTTATTCTCCCGCTCTATGTCCCGATCTTGATGGGGATCCCTTTTGCTGGTTCGGAGATCCGCTTGGCCTCTGAGTTCACCGCCTTCATACTACTTGGGCTCTTCTCCAAGATTAATCCCAGTCGCTTAGCTTCACGATCGACAATAAAATTGATTAGCTTAGAAGCGAGCGACGGACACATCCCGACGTCTCACAAAGCGGAATGCTATACAAACAATTTGTCGAACACCTTGAGTGCAGCTGAGAAAAGAGAGCGAAATAGGACTTTGGAAGGTTGTAGTAACAATCGCATGTCCGCAAACGACGGTTCCCAAGGTATCAGACGCAAGACAAGTTCAATTGCTGATGAACGCCTACGCCCGACATATACCCGGAGCCCCATCCAGCCCGGTGCCACCCGGGGGGGGGGGGGTACCAAGGTGCTGAAATGGCTCACATTTCGCACCGCTCAGAAAGGTTACCGCGGCACACGAAAAAAACCCAAAAACAAGGCTGTTTTAGGCTGTTTTGGCCCTATGCAGCGAACGATCATTCTGCAGCCTTCTACACTAATTTCGCTCACATTTCTTAGGTAAAAACACATAAACTCAAGTCAAAACAAGCTGCCAAACATATGTACATGCAAGAAAAAGCAACGAATGGTTCACAGAGCGAAAATGTTACGGTTGAACATCTAAACAAGATCCATCCTGATCGGGTCGTTAAAGTCGGGGCGACACTCCCTGAGGAGAAGCAAGTACAATTGTTTGCACTATCATTTAGAGACATGCCAGGAAAAGACCCCGATGTGATCCAACACTATTTGAATATCTCTCATAAGGTCTGACCCACGAAGCAAAAGCCTTGTAAGTTCACTTCCAAATGCCGATAGGCGATTAGTGATGATGTGGAAAAGTTGCTAAGGGTAGAGTTTATTTATGGAAGTGCAGTGCCCTCAATGGTTTGTTATTGTTGTATTAGTTTAGAAATCTAATCGAAATTGAGGAATATGTGTTCAATTCACCGATCTCAATAAAACATGCACGAAAGATTGCTATCCTCTCCCTTGCATCGATCAGATGGTTGATGCTACCCCGGGCCATTGGCTCCTCACCTTCTTGGATGCGTTTTTGAGATATAACCAAATAATGATAATGCCTCGGGATTGAGAACATACCTCCTTTATCATGGGCCAAGGCATATATTGTCATAGAATAACGCCATTTGGAGTGACAAATCCAGGGCGATATTCCAAAGGATGGTGAGAAAAAGGTTTAAAGGTCAGATCGGGTGAAACATCGAGGTGTCAATGGATGATATGATAGTCAAAAGTAGAACAGCTGACTCACATATGGGAGACTTGGCAAAGACATTTAAGGTTTTGCAGAGATACAACATGAGACTCAACTTGTCCAAGTGTGCTTTAGGATTTAGCTCGTTTTTTTTTTTTTGAAATTATTTACTAGAGAAGAATAAATGAAAACTGCAAAAAGGTCAACGCTATATTGGAGATGTATTCACCTCCGTCGACCAAGGAAGTGTAATAGTTAACAAGGGGGAATACTAGCACTTAGCCGGTTCTATCCAAGTCCGACGACAAGTGCCTATTCTGCGGGCATTAATAAATCTTAAAGAATTTTGATGGACCGATAAGTGCTATCAGACATTTGAGGAGTTAAGCGAGGTCGTCAGCCTCTATCTCTACAGCTATCCGTATTAATATACAACAAATCATATAGGACGTTTCAATAAAAAGGGGAGTTGTCACTTCCAGTGCCATATATAGATGCTTAATGAATAGAGGACTGAATATGAGTTATCCAATTAGCTCTTATTTTTATTAGATGAGATCTTACATTGATGAGCTCCTTACATGAGGCTCAATTAGAAGCTAAAGGAGATTATTGGATAGAGATTCAATATTCAAGGTTGGTGGGCAATTGGATGGAGATCCAATACCCACTAAGGCAGGATCTCTAGGGTTTTTGGTTGTTTTTTATAAATTAGAGGCAAGGGCGACACATAGATGTTAGGCTCCACCTTTGGCCTCTCCTCCTATTCTGCTCCCTTCCTCTGTGCAATAGTTGTGAGATTTATGATTGTGATTGGAGAAATATCACTGCAGTGATCCATCGTATGGATAGCACTAGAGAGGAGAACATTTTAACTGCTTCATCCTCTCTATCTGGATTTGGGAAAAAAGGTATATACGATCTCCCTAAGTAAATCTCTCACAATCTTTGTGGCTTTTTCTCGCACCAATCTTTACTACTTTTTCTCCATCCGAACGTATCACTACTGGTAAATAATCTCTCCATCCGGATGTTTATAACTTTTTCTCTCACCAATCTTTGCATGATGATTTTGATCTACGTGGGAAACTAGTTTTATTTTTATCTTTCGCTACACATGTAATGCTCTTGCTGAGGTTTCCAAAATCTTGGACACCCGAGATTTCGCCAAGCTCCTCCCAAATTTGGAGCTAATGGAATCATTGGTCAAGGAACATCTGTACAAGATCCATCCTGATCGGGTCGTTAAAGTCGAGGCGACACTCCCTGAGGAGATGCAAGTACAATTGTTTGCACTATCATTTAGAGACATGCCAGGAAAAGACCTCGACGTGATCCAACACTACTTGAATATCTCTCATAAGGTCTGACCCACGAAGCAAAAGCCTTATAAGTTCACTTCCAAATGGCGATAGGTGATTAGTGATGATGTGGAAAAGTTGCTAGGGGTAGAGTTTACTTATCGAAGTGCAGTGCCCCCAATGGTTTGTTATTGTTGTATTAGTTTAGAAATCTAATCGAAATTGAGGAATATGTGTTCAATTCTTCGATTTCAATAAAACATGCACGAAAGATTGCTATCCTCTCCCTTGGATCGATCAGCTGGTTGATGCTACCTCGGGCCATTGGCTCCTCACCTTCTTGGATGCGTTTTTGAGATATAACCAAATAATGATAATGCCTCGGGATTGAGAACATACCTCCTTTATCATGGGCCAAGGCATATATTGTCATAGAATAACGTCATTTGGAGTGACAAATCCAGGACGACATTCCAAAGGATGGTGAGAAAAAGGTTTAAGGGTAAGATCGGGTGAAACATCGAGGTGTCTGTGAATGATATGATAGTCAAAAATAGAACAACTGACTCACATCTGGGAGACTTGGCAAAGACGTTTAAGGTTTTGCAGAGATACAACATGCGCCTCAACTCATCCAAGTGTGCTTTAGGATTTAGCTCGATTTTTTTTTTTTGAAATTATTTACTAGAGAAGAATAGATGAAAACTCCAAAAAGGTCCACGCTATATTGGAGATGTATTCACCTCCGTCGACCAAGGAAGTGTAATAGTTAACAAGGGGGAATACTAGCACTTAGCCGGTTCTATCCAAGTCCGACAACAAGTGCCTATTCCTCGGGCATTAATAATTCTTAAAGAATTTTGATCGACCGATAAGTGCTATGAGACATTTGAGGAGTTAAGCGAGGACGTCAGCCTCTATCTCTACAGCTCTCCGTATTAATATACAAGAAATCATATAGGACGTTTCAATAAAAAGGGAAGTTAATGAGAACCAAGTGAAGAATAAGCAGAAGGCAATATCTTGATAAGAACAACGTCAAAGGGGGAAGAAATGAAGAATAAGCTTCTTCTCTTAGACCTTTTCTCTCAACTGCGTCAATATCTTGATAAGAACTACGTCAAAGGGGGAAGAAGTCTACAAACATTAATGTAAGCAGAAGGCAACCAAACATGTCATACTTTTCAACTCTTTCACCAAATGATGAAGAATATGTCAGAGCCGGCTTCTTTATATATCTCTCTCTCTCTATATATATATATACCCATCTCCTCCTCCAAGCCATTGGTATCAATCACAACACCAACCTCCATCCTAAAGATCATACAGATGGCAGCCAAAATGCTTCTCCTTGCGCTCCTTGCCATGGTTTCCTCTGTTGCAATGGCTTCGGATCCTAGTCCTCTTCAGGACTTCTGTGTCGCAGATAAGGACTCTAAAGGTATTCAATGGTATCCAGATTAATCAATCGCCTTGTGGTGCGTTTGCTCTCCCGATGCATGTTTACTGATCGAGTTTTCTTATTACTGCTGCAGTTCTGGTGAATGGATTCGTCTGCAAGGACCCCAAGGTGGTGAAAGCCGAAGACTTCTTCTCCACGGGACTCGACAAGGCTGGCGACACAGGCAAAAAGGTCGGCTCCAATGTCACTGCCGTCAACGTGAACAAGCTCGCCGGACTCAACACCCTCGGCATCTCCATGGTTCGCATCGACTACGCACCCAGAGGCCTCAACGCTCCCCACACTCACCCTCGTGCCACCGAGATCCTCACCGTCATAGAAGGACAGCTCTTCGTCGGCTTCGTCACATCCAACACCGACAACGGCAACCGTCTCTTCACCAAGATGCTGAAGAAGGGTGATGTGTTTGTGTTCCCTCAAGGCCTCATCCACTTCCAGTTCAACCCTGGGTACACCAATACCGTCGCCATCGGTGCTCTCAGTAGCCAAAACCCTGGCACCATCACCATCGCCGACGCTGTGTTCGGGTCGAAGCCACCCATCTCGGACGAGGTTCTCGCCAAGGCCTTCCAAGTGGACAAGAAGACCGTCGACTGGCTTCAGGCTCAGTTCTAACTTGGACAGCAACAACCAACAACAACTAGGAAGCGGCATTCTTGACATCACTTAGCAATCATGTGTTTCTGTAATATGATATCTCTATTCTTTCTGCTTTAGCAGGCTGAATCGTATCATGATGCTTTTGATTTCCGTGTGTGGTATATTATTAGACTTGACAACATTTTGAAACTCCTCATCATCATAATCCTGTCAATTTAGTACTATCATTATCTTAACATCCCCTATGTTAATTAAACATTTATTATCATTATCTTCACTAGTTTCTCCTTCATTATTATTGTTATTGTTATTATTATATTCTAGATTATGATTAGAAATAAAGCACTATATATATGGGCACTGCGACGTATCGTATTTCGGTGTGATGATGAAATAGTTGAGGATGACGGAGTCGGATTGGTAACGACACCGTTGTCTTGTCTTGTAGCCGGACTTGCATATTTTATTGGCCTCCCACATCTTCCAAAAAAATTTTATGGTGTTCGGTAGTGATGCCCCAAGAAAAAAATCTCCGTTTGGGGAAAATACCACTTTTCCCTCTTCACGAACAAGGTGTTCTCCCTGAGAACTTTGAAAATTATTCGGAGGTGTCTAACATGCTCCTTAAGTGTTTGGCTATAAACGACGATATCGTCTTAGTAAACGACCACAAACTTGTGCAAATACTCCTTGAACAGCTGGTTCACTAGAGTGCAGAATGTGACCGGAGCATTGGTTAAGCCGAAAGACATCACCAAGAACTCGAATGCTCCATACCTGGTCACACAGTTAGTCTTTGCCTCATCACTTTCTGCAATGCGCACCTGCCAATACCCCGACCAAAGGTCGAGTTTGGAGAAGTACTTTGCCTTGCCCAATTGATCGAATAAGTCTGCGATGAGTGAGATAAGGTACTTGTTATTCACCGTTATCTTATTAAGGGCTCGATAATCGGAGACTCCCATCTTGTTTCTTCTAAAAGAGGACTGGAGCTCCGAAAGGTACTTAAGAACTGCGAAAGAGACCACCGCTTAGTAGTTCATCTAACTGCTTCCTCAGTTCTGTCAACTCCGGAGGGGCCATGCGGTATGGTGATCTCTCTGGAGGCTTAACTCCCGGCTCCAGCTCAATCCGATGATCCATGTCTCTACGTGGTGGTAGAGTTCTCGACAACTCTGTTGGCATCACATCTAAGAACTCCTTCAGGATGTTCGCCACAACAGTAGGTTCCTGAATGGCGTCCCCATCAGGTGTCTCTAGCTTCATAGCAGCTACAAAGGTTGATTCACCTTTTCGTACCCCTTTCTGCCATTGTAAAGCCGATATTTGTTGTAGGTCCTTGGTTCCTCCCCGAGAAATCGGAACCATGCAGGGATCGTCACCTCCCATTAGACACAAGAAGTTCAGGAATGGTACTGGCACCAACTTCGCTGTGTGCATAAACTCCATTCCGAGAATCACTTGGAAGTCGTCTAGTGGCATTGCCATCAAGTTTATGATCCCGCTCCATGTCCCGATCTTGATGGGGATCCCTTTTGCTTGTTCGGAGATCCGCTTGGCCTCCGAGTTCACCGCCTTCATACTACTTGGGCTCTTCTCCAAGATTAATCCCAGTCGCTTAGCTTCACGATCGACAATAAAATTGATTAGCTTAGAAGCGAGCGACGGACACATCCCGACGTCTCACAAAGCGGAAAGCTATACAAACAATTTGTCGAACACCTTGAGTGCAGCTGAGAAAAGAGAGCGAAATAGGACTTTGGAGGGTTGTAGGAACAATCGCATGTCCGTAAACGACGGTTCCCAAGGTATCAGACGCAAGACAAGTTCAATTGCTGATGAACGCCTACGCCCGACATATACCCGGAGCCCCATCCAGCCCGGTGCCACCCGGGGGGGGGGGGGTACCAAGGTGCTGAAATGGCTCACATTTCGCACCGCTCAGAAAGGTTACCGCGGCACACGAAAAAAAACCCAAAAACAAGGCTGTTTTAGGCTGTTTTGGCCCTATGCAGCGAACGATCATTCTGCAGCCTTCTACACTAATTTCGCTCACATTTCTTAGGTAAAAACACATAAACTCAAGTCAAAACAAGCTGCCAAACATATGTACATGCAAGAAAAAGCAACGAATGGTTCACAGAGCGAAAATGTTGCGGTTGAACGACTTCCGTTCGTGACAAGCCGAACGAAGGCCCTACTCCCAAGTTGTGGAGTTCACCGCAATGCCGCACCATCACTCTACTCTGCCTTAATCCAAGACCCAATTGGTGGATTCAATGGATGACACCCTGAGGGTCTAGCTATGACAAATGAACCAACACGTCAACGAGATGGACCGGGAGTTCTTGTAGTCCAGGGACAAGAATCTGATTGATCCCACCTCAGGTGGGTCCTCATTTACCTAGAATATCTAAGAGGAACCAATCCTAACCAACTTTCATTGCCCTTCGCTTGAATTCTTTGATGATAGTACTGACCTGATTAAACATACCATCACTTTTTGCACCAGATGTCTCTCTATGGAACCTCGGATGCTCTCATGTATTGTGTATTCCCAATGATGTTGTTAAGCCTAGAACTGAAGTGGTACAAATCCACTCTCGTCGGCCCCTTCCCTCAGATTACAAAGGAGTTCAAACTCTACTTCCTTGAGAATATACACCTGAGGTTGTCAATGGTAATGTTGCTCGGGCTCAGGCGAGGGGAGGAAGAGACACTGTCTAACTTCGGCGCATGAATCACCAATGAAATCTAAGGGTGCAAGAAGCCATTTCGTCACTCGTGATTCAAACCATCATAATGGGGCTTAGGCTCTCTCGCCTTTTCTAGTCATTAGTGCATTAGCCATTGACGATGGTAATTGAGGTTCTCCAATAAGCAAATCGATATGTAGTCATTGAGGTGATATTCTCAAGTAAGCACGAGGAGACATGCAAGTAGCCACGGCAGGAGCGACCACCATTATTTCCTACCCCAAGGTCACCTCCATAGAGAAAACAAGATTGATCCGAGCTACCTTGCCCGAGACCCAAGTCGACCCTTAACATGATGAGAAATGAGATCTTCTTAAAGATAAAGAAAAAAAGGGAAGGACCCTCAATCGATTAAGACGATATTGGAAAGGAGGGACAGATCTAAGTATTACCACTTCCATTGTGACTATGGCTACAACACAGAAGATTTGTGTGATTAGAATGAACAAATCGAGGAGCTCATTTGTTGGGAGCACCTTAGGAGATTCGTTCGGAGACCCCAAGAACCTTGGCCTTGACCTCAGGATTCGGTGAAGAGGTAGATCAACATCATCATCATTGGACCTACCTCGGAGGACAATTGTTGGTTACAGGTGCCCTGAAAGCCAATCACGTGGGATAATAATTCAATGAGTCAGAAAGAGTTCTGACAGGTGGGACTTACGGCCAACTTGGTATTGAGCCTAGAAGGTCACAAACATATAATAGATTCTTAATGAATAGAGGACTGAATATGAGTTATCCAATAAGCTCTTGTTCTCGTTAGATGAGATCTTATATTGATCGGCTCCTTACATGAGGCCCAATTAGAAGCCAAAGGAGATTATTGGATAGAGATTCAATAATCAAGGTTGGTGGGTAATTGGATGGAGATCCAATATCCACTAAGGCAGGATCTCTAGGGTTTCTGGTTGTTTTTTATAAATTAGAGGCAAGGGCGACACATAGATGTTAGGCTCCACCTTTGGCCTCTCCTCCTATTCTGCTCCCTTCCTCTGTGCAATAGTTGTGAGATTTATGATTGTGATTGGAGAAATATCACTGCAGTGATCCGTCGTTTGGATACCACTAGAGAGGAGAACATTTTAACTGCTTCATCCTCTCTATCCGAATTTGGGAAAATAGGGATATACGATCTCCCTAAGTAAATCTCTCACAATCTATGTGACTTTTTCTCGCACCAATCGTTACTGCTTTTTCTCCATCCGAACGTACCACTACTGGTAAATAATCTCTCCATCCGGAAGTTTATGACTTTTTCTCTCACCAATCTTTGCATGACGATTTTGATCTATGTGGGAAACTAGTTTTGTTTTTGTCTTTCGCTGCACATGTGATGCTCTCGCTGAGGTTTCTAACATCTTGGACACCCGAGATTTCGCGAAGCCCCTCCCAAATTTGGAGCTAATGGAATCATTGGTCAAGGAACATCTGTACAAGATCCATCCTGATCGGGTTGTTAAAGTCGGGGCGACACTCCCTTTGGAGAAGCAAGTATAATTGTTTGCACTATCATTTAGAGACATGCCAGGAAAAGACCCCGTCGTGATCCAACACTACTTGAATATCTCTCATAAGGTCTGACCCACGAAGCAAAAGCCTTATAAGTTCACTTCCAAATGGCGATAGGCGATTAGTGATGATGTGGAGAAGTTGCTAGGAGTAGAGTTTATTTATCGAAGTGCAGTGCCCCTAATGGTTTGTTATTGTTGTATTAGTTTAGAAATCTAATCGAAATTGAGGAATATGTGTTCAATTCACCGATCTCAATAAAACATGCACGAAAGATTGCTATCCTCTCCCTTGGATCGTTCAGCTGGTTGATGCTACCTCGGGCCATTGGCTCCGCACCTTCTTGGATGCGTTTTTGAGATATATCAAAATAATGATAATGGTTCGGGATTGAGAACATACCTCCTTTATCATGGGACAAGGCATATATTGTCATAGAATAACGTCATTTGGAGTGACAAATCCAGGACGACATTCCAAAGGATGGTGAGAAAAAGGTTTAAGGGTAAGATCGGGTGAAACATCGAGGTGTCTGTGGATGATATGATAGTCAAAAATAGAACAACTGACTCACATCTGGGAGACTTGGCAAAGACGTTTAAGGTTTTGCAGAGATACAACATGCGCCTCAACTCATCCAAGTGTGCTTTCGGATTTAGCTCGATTTTTTTTTTGAAATTATTTACTAGAGAAGAATAGATGAAAACTCCAAAAGGTCCACGCTTTATTGGAGATGTATTCACCTCCGTCGACCAAGGAAGTGTAATAGTTAACAAGGGGGAATACCAGCACTTAGCCGATTCTATCCAAGTCCGACAACAAGTGCCTATTCTTCGGGCATTAATAATTCTTAAAGAATTTTGATCGACCGATAAGTGCTATGAGACATTTGAGGAGTTAAGCGAGGTCGTCAGCCTCTATCTCTACAGCTCTCCGTATTAATATTCAATAAAAAGGGAAGTTAATGAGAACCAAGTGAAGAATAAGCAGAAGGCAATATCTTGATAAGAACAACGTCAAAGGGGGAAGAAATGAAGAATAAGCTTCTTCTCTTAGACCTTTTCTCTCAACTGCGTCAATATCTTGATAAGAACTACGTCAAAGGGGGAAGAAGTCTACAAACATTAATGTAAGCAGAAGGCAACCAAAATATGTCATACTTTTCAACTCTTTCACTAAATGATGAAGAATATGTCAGAGCCGGCTTCTTTATATATCTCTCTCTCTCTCTATATATATATACCCATCTCCTCCTCCAAGCCATTGGTATCAATCACAACACCAACCTCCATCCTAAAGATCATACAGATGGCAGCCAAAATGCTTCTCCTTGCGCTCCTTGCCATGGTTTCCTCTGTTGCAATGGCTTCGGATCCTAGTCCTCTTCAGGACTTCTGTGTCGCAGATAAGGACTCTAAAGGTATTCAATGGTATCCAGATCAATCAATCTCCTTGTGGTGCGTTTGCTCTCCCGATGCATGTTTACTGATCGAGTTTTCTTATTACTGCTGCAGTTCTGGTGAATGGATTCGTCTGCAAGGACCCCAAGGTGGTGAAAGCCGAAGACTTCTTCTCCACGGGACTCGACAAGGCTGGCGACACAGCCAAAAAGGTCGGCTCCAATGTCACTGCCGTCAACGTGAACAAGCTCGCCGGACTCAACACCCTCGGCATCTCCATGGTTCGCATCGACTACGCACCCAGAGGCCTCAACGCTCCCCACACTCACCCTCGTGCCACCGAGATCCTCACCGTCATAGAAGGACAGCTCTTCGTCGGCTTCGTCACATCCAACACCGACAACGGCAACCGTCTCTTCACCAAGATGCTGAAGAAGGGTGATGTGTTTGTGTTCCCTCAAGGCCTCATCCACTTCCAGTTCAACCCTGGGTACACCAATACCGTCGCCATCGGTGCTCTCAGTAGCCAAAACCCTGGCACCATCACCATCGCCGACGCTGTGTTCGGGTCGAAGCCACCCATCTCGGACGAGGTTCTCGCCAAGGCCTTCCAAGTGGACAAGAAGACCGTCGACTGGCTTCAGGCTCAGTTCTAACTTGGACAGCAACAACCAACAACAACTAGGAAGCGGCATTCTTGACATCACTTAGCAATCATGTGTTTCTGTAATATGATATCTCTATTCTTTCTGCTTTAGCAGGCTGAATCGTATCATGATGCTTTTGATTTCCGTGTGTGGTATATTATTAGACTTGACAACATTTTGAAACTCCTCATCATCATAATCCTGTCAATTTAGTACTATCATTATCTTAACATCCCCTATGTTAATTAAACATTTATTATCATTATCTTCACTAGTTTCTCCTTCATTATTATTGTAATTGTTATTATTATATTCTAGATTATGATTAGAAATAAAGCACTATATATATGGGCACTGCGACGTATCGTATTTCGGTGCGATGATGAAATAGTTGAGGATGACGGAGTCGGATTGGTAACGACACCGTTGTCTTGTCTTGTAGCCGGACTTGCATATTTTATTGGCCTCCCACATCTTTCAAAATTTTTTTATGGTGTTTGGTAGTGATGCCCAAAAAATAAAATCTCCGTTTGGGGAAAATAGCACTTTTCCCTCTTCACGAACAAGGTGTTCTCCCTGAGAACTTTGAAAATTGTTCGGAGGTGTCTAACATGCTCCTCAAGTGTTTGGCTATAAACGACGATATCGTCTAAGTAGACGACCACAAACTAGTCCAAATACTCCTTGAACAGCTGGTTCACTAGAGTGCAGAATGTGGCCGGAGCATTGGTTAAGCCGAAAGACATCACCAAGAACTCGAATGCTCCATACCTGGTCACACAGTTAGTCTTAGCCTCATCACTTTCTGCAATGCGCACCTGCCAATACCCCGACCGAAGGTCGAGTTTGGAGAAGTACTTTGCCTTGCCCAATTGATCGAACAAGTCCGCGATGAGTGGGATAAGGTACTTGTTCTTCACCGTTATCTTATTAAGAACTCGATAATCAATGCATACTCGGAGACACCCATCTTGTTTCTTCTAAAAGAGGACTGGAGCTCCGAAATGTACTTTAGAACTGCGAATGAGACCACCGCTTAGCAGTTCATCTAACTGCTTCCTCAGTTCTGTCAACTCCAGAGGGGCCATGCGGTATGGTGGTCTCTCTGGAGGCTTAACTCCCGGCTCCAGCTCAATCCGATGATCCATGCCTCTACGTGGTGGTAGAGTTCTCGGCAACTCTGTTGGCAACACATCTGAGAACTCCTTCAGGATGTTCGTCACAACAGTAGGTTCCTGAATGGCGTCCCCATCAGGTGTCTCTAGCTTCATAGCAGCTACAAAGGTTGATTCACCTTTTCGTACCCCTTTCTGTCATTGTAAAGCCGATATTTGTTGTAGGTCCTTGTTTCCTCCCCGAGAAATCGGAACCATGCAGGGATCGTCACCTCCCATTAGACACAAGAAGTTCAGGAATGGTACTGGCACCAACTTCGCTGTGTGCATAAACTCCATTCCGAGAATCACTTGGAAGTCGTCTAGTGGCACTGCCATCAAGTTTATTCTCCCGCTCCATGTCCCGATCTTGATGGGGATCCCTTTTGCTGGTTCGGAGATCCGCTTGGCCTCTGAGTTCACCGCCTTCATACTACTTGGGCTCTTCTCCAAGATTAATCCCAGTCGCTTAGCTTCACGATCGACAATAAAATTGATTAGCTTAGAAGCGAGCGACGGACACATCCCGACGTCTCACAAAGCGGAATGCTATACAAACAATTTGTCGAACACCTTGAGTGCAGCTGAGAAAAGAGAGCGAAATAGGACTTTGGAGGGTTGTAGGAACAATCGCATGTCCGCAAACGACGGTTCCCAAGGTATCAGACGCAAGACAAGTTCAATTGCTGATGAACGCCTACGCCCGACATATACCCGGAGCCCCATCCAGCCCGGTGCCACCCGGGGGGGGGGGTACCAAGGTGCTGAAATGGCTCACATTTCGCACCGCTCAGAAAGGTTACCGCGGCACACGAAAAAAACCCAAAAACAAGGCTGTTTTGGCCCTATGCAGCGAACGATCATTCTGCAGCCTTCTACACTAATTTCGCTCACATTTCTTAGGTAAAAACACATAAACTCAAGTCAAAACAAGCTGCCAAACATATGTACATGCAAGAAAAAGCAACGAATGGTTCACAGAGCGAAAATGTTACGGTTGAACGACTTCCGTTCGTGACAAGCCGAACGAAGGCCCTACTCCCAAGTTGTGGAGTTCAGCGCAATGCCGCACCATCACTCTACTCTGCCTTAATCCAAGACCCAATTGGTGGATTCAATGGATGACACCCTGAGGGTCTAGCTATGACAAATGAACCAACACGTCAACGAGATGGACCGGGAGTTCTGGTAGTCCAGGGACAAGAATCTGATTGATCCCACCTCAGGTGGGTCCTCATTTACCTAGAATATCTAAGAGGAACCAATCCTAACCAACTTTCATTGCCCTTCGCTTGAATTCTTTGATGATAGTACTGACCTGATTAAACATTGTAGAAATATTTAGCCAATTATTGCTTCTTGAAACTAAACTTTTAATCATCCTTTTTGGTTGAAACTTTTATACAATTTCATAGATCATCTTAGCTTTCATCTAAGACTAATCTCGTGAAAAAATGTCTTCTAGATCTGGACTTATAGCACTGCAATTCTTCATTGCACTGTACTGAAATTTTACAATGCAAAATCTACCTTCCAATAATGGCCTCTTGAAACTAAACTTTTGTTCATCCTTTTTAGCTAATTTTTTACACAATTCTCAAGATCAAGTTAGCTTTCATCTGGATTTGATTTTATTAAAAAACTCCTTCTGAAACTGGTTTTTTTGTGCAATATTTGACCATCACGTAGTTCTAAAATTGTACGATGAAGGAATCTCCTTTCATCTTTTGCCCTATTTCCCTACTATTATGCTGCCAAAATTTCGTCAAACTTTTTACTGGTATTAACAGCATCTGAATCAAGGGTTTCTGCATAATTTCCTTGAACTTTCCTCTGGAAATTACATCAAGAAGTCATCGTTTCTCCGACGTAAAATCTGTTCGACAGGACTACACATCGCCACACTTTTTTTCATCTAATTCTATCGAATTTGTTTTTGTGGGATTTCAGACTCTATTTTCCTCATCACCAAACTCTACCATCCTTACCAAAACCCTACCCTAAACTGAAACCAAACAGCCACCCAAATCAGCCTACTTCCTTATCGATCCATTTACCTTTTTAGCTAACTTTCCTTACCAAGACACCTACCTTTGCTGCCATAAAATCTAATTTTCTAACCTTTATCTACTGTTATCATAGCCCTAAAACTATACGAATTCGCAGCCTAAACTCCACAAAACTGCAGCCCCAAATCTACCCAAAACCGCAGCCTACTTCCATCCAAACCGATTCACCTTCCAACTGGCCACCTCCTTCTCCAAAATTTCCATGCCACTAACCCGACAACAGAAAAAAGATCTCAATATTACAGATCTAGAGGCGTATACTATGGCATCAGAGGAGGCAATCGATGCAAAGCTTGAAACCTTTGGAAACCGCATGGAAGAGAAGATACGATCCCTTTTCGCCGAATTCAACATTGGTCGACTGTCGAACCCAAGGAAATCACAACACGGAGAAACTTCAGATCGGCGAGACGATCCTAAAAAACATGGCCACATCACCTCTGATCTCAATAATCCACGCATGAAGGTTGACTTCCCTAGATGGGAAGAAGGAGACCCGATCGCATGGATCTTGCGCACGGAGTGCTATTTTCGGTTCTACCGAACTGCCGACGCCACATGGGTGGAGATTGCTGCCATCCACCTTGAGGGAGATGTTATTCAATGGTTTAATTGGTTTAAGCACACCCATAGAGGACTCTCTTGGCAGCGATTCAAGGAAGGACTACTAGACCTCTTCAGACCAATCGATTTCAACAACATCGACGGACAATTGGCAAAGATTCGTCAAACCTCTATAATACAAGAATACCAAATAAGGTTTGAGCGTTTATCTAACCAAACTGAGAATTGGTCTGAGAAATAACTTTTATGTACTTTTATCGAGGGCCTAAAGCCGGAGATCCGAGAAGTAAAGGCGCAACAACCGTACACTCTTATGGCGGTAATTTCCTTCACGCATATCAGGAAGAACAATTGAACCACGAGGTATGAAGGACAAGGGTCGCTCCCCAACTAGCCATGTCGAGGCCTACTGCCCCCTCTACTGCCATCATAGCCTCTGCACCAAAAAAGTTGACAAGAGATGAGCTTCGTGAACGATCGGTCAAGGAGTTGTATTGGCATTACGATGAACCGTGGAGCCGTGAACATCACTGCAAAAAGGGCCAGCTCCTTGTGATTGAACCAGCGGAGGATGAGAACAATGAAACATCTGAAGAAGCTCTTGAACCTAAAGAAGAGGCCATGAAGGAAGAATCCCAACCGGCTAACTATGCAATGCACGCATTGGCCGGCTATTCCAACCCGCTGATGATTGCGCCGCTAAAGAACCCAAACTTGAAGATATGACTCTCGAGCCCAAGGAGAAAGATACACCACAACCGGCCACCTACACGGTCCCTACCTTAGCCGGCTACACCAACTTTTAAAGATTGAAGATCGAAGGGTTTTTCGAGCAATAGTCCATCATCATCCTCATCGACGCCGGGAGCACATACAACTTCATGAGTAGTTAGGTTGCTGCCCACTTAATGCTCTAAAAAGAAGATTACAACAGGTTTAAAGTCAAGGTAGCTAACGACCAAATTTTGAAGTGCAACTAGAAGTGCCCGCGGGTAAAACTGATCCTACAGGAGCAAGACATAGTTGCTGATTTTTTCCTCCTCCCTCTTGATGGTTTTGACATAATGCTTGGTATTGATTAGTTGTCCACGATTAGAGATATTTTCTGGAATTTTTCGAAGCTAACCATGAATTTTTTTAGAAAAGGAAAGCAGGTGATTCTATGAGGGAGCCCAACGGCTCCAACCACAACATCACACTTGGAGGGGGTACCAAAAGAAGAATCTAATGGTTTCCCAATTCAAGTTCAAGAATTTCATAAGATTGAAGATAAAAAACTACTCCCACAGCTTACTGAATTTTTGGGCATCTCCACCCAACTGAGCCAACTACCTCCTCTGAAGCTGGCCGACCCCCTAATGCATCGAGAAGCATTTAAGATCAGAAGAGCACTCGAAAATAACCTTCAAAGAAGAAGAGAGAGAGTACCTTGATCCAGACTATGAGGATGCCCTAGTAGTTTCCATAAGGCTATTTAACGCCCGAGCAAAAGAGGGTCATGATTGACATAGGTAGCTTCACAGACATCTTGTACTTAGATACTTTTCAGAAACTTGGGTTCTCGGTTAACAATCTCACCCCTATGACTTCTTCACTAACGGGGTTCACAAGCGACTACATCTCCTCTCTCGGTACTATGATCCTGAATGTCACGTTCGACGATCAACCTTGCAACAAAACGGTGATGACCAAGTTTCTTGTGGTTGACATTCCCTTAGTGTACCACATGATCATAGCCCAACTCACACTTAATAGGCTGAGGGCTAGTGTCGACCTATCACATGATAATGAAGTTCCAAATAAGAATCGACATCAGGGAGCCGAGAAGCGATACGAAGGAGTCTCACCAGCGCTATATAATGACATCTCCTTATCAAAGAAGGTCCGGCCCAAGGCACCACTATTGGACACCCGAGATTTCGCCAAGCCCGTCCCATAATCGAAGCCAATGGAGTCACTGGTAGAGGAACATCTAAACAAGATCCATCCTGATCGGGTCGTTAAAGTCGGGGCGACACTCCCTGAGGAGAAGCAAGTACAATTGTTTGCACTATCATTTAGAGACATGCCAGGACAAGACCCCGATGTGATCCAACACTATTTGAATATCTCTCATAAGGTCTGACCCACGAAGCAAAAGCCTTGTAAGTTCACTTCCAAATGCCGATAGGCGATTAGTGATGATGTGGAAAAGTTGCTAAGGGTAGAGTTTATTTATGGAAGTGCAGTGCCCTCAATGGTTTGTTATTGTTGTATTAGTTTAGAAATCTAATCGAAATTGAGGAATATGTGTTCAATTCACCGATCTCAATAAAACATGCACGAAAGATTGCTATCCTCTCCCTTGCATCGATCAGATGGTTGATGCTACCCCGGGCCATTGGCTCCTCACCTTCTTGGATGCGTTTTTGAGATATAACCAAATAATGATAATGCCTCGGGATTGAGAACATACCTCCTTTATCATGGGCCAAGGCATATATTGTCATAGAATAACGCCATTTGGAGTGACAAATCCAGGGCGATATTCCAAAGGATGGTGAGAAAAAGGTTTAAAGGTCAGATCGGGTGAAACATCGAGGTGTCAATGGATGATATGATAGTCAAAAGTAGAACAGCTGACTCACATATGGGAGACTTGGCAAAGACGTTTAAGGTTTTGCAGAGATACAACATGAGACTCAACTTGTCCAAGTGTGCTTTAGGATTTAGCTCGATTTTTTTTTTTTTGAAATTATTTACTAGAGAAGAATAAATGAAAACTGCAAAAAGGTCAACGCTATATTGGAGATGTATTCACCTCCGTCGACCAAGGAAGTGTAATAGTTAACAAGGGTGAATACTAGCACTTAGCCGGTTCTATCCAAGTCCGACGACAAGTGCCTATTCTGCGGGCATTAATAAATCTTAAAGAATTTTGATGGACCGATAAGTGCTATCAGACATTTGAGGAGTTAAGCGAGGTCGTCAGCCTCTATCTCTACAGCTATCCGTATTAATATACAACAAATCATATAGGACGTTTCAATAAAAAGGGGAGTTGTCACTTCCAGTGCCATATATAGATGCTTAATGAATAGAGGACTGAATATGAGTTATCCAATTAGCTCTTATTTTTATTAGATGAGATCTTACATTGATGAGCTCCTTACATGAGGCTCAATTAGAAGCTAAAGGAGATTATTGGATAGAGATTCAATATTCAAGGTTGGTGGGCAATTGGATGGAGATCCAATACCCACTAAGGCAGGATCTCTAGGGTTTTTGGTTGTTTTTTATAAATTAGAGGCAAGGGCGACACATAGATGTTAGGCTCCACCTTTGGCCTCTCCTCCTATTCTGCTCCCTTCCTCTGTGCAATAGTTATGAGATTTATGATTGTGATTGGAGAAATATCACTGCAGTGATCCATCGTATGGATAGCACTAGAGAGGAGAACATTTTAACTGCTTCATCCTCTCTATCCGGATTTGGGAAAATAGGTATATACGATCTCCCTAAGTAAATCTCTCACAATCTTTGTGGCTTTTTCTCGCACCAATCTTTACTACTTTTTCTCCATCCGAACGTATCACTACTGGTAAATAATCTCTCCATCCGGATGTTTATAACTTTTTCTCTCACCAATCTTTGCATGATGATTTTGATCTACGTGGGAAACTAATTTTATTTTTATCTTTCGCTACACATGTAATGCTCTTGCTGAGGTTTCCAAAATCTTGGACACCCGAGATTTCGCCAAGCTCCTCCCAAATTTGGAGCTAATGGAATCATTGGTCAAGGAACATCTGTACAAGATCCATCCTGATCGGGTCGTTAAAGTCGAGGCGACACTCCCTGAGGAGAAGCAAGTACAATTGTTTGCACTATCATTTAGAGACATGCCAGGAAAAGACCTCGACGTGATCCAACACTACTTGAATATCTCTCATAAGGTCTGACCCACGAAGCAAAAGCCTTATAAGTTCACTTCCAAATGGCGATAGGTGATTAGTGATGATGTGGAAAAGTTGCTAGGGGTAGAGTTTACTTATCGAAGTGCAGTGCCCCCAATGGTTTGTTATTGTTGTATTAGTTTAGAAATCTAATCGAAATTGAGGAATATGTGTTCAATTCATCGATTTCAATAAAACATGCACGAAAGATTGCTATCCTCTCCCTTGGATCGATCAGCTGGTTGATGCTACCTCGGGCCATTGGCTCCTCACCTTCTTGGATGCGTTTTTGAGATATAACCAAATAATGATAATGCCTCGGGATTGAGAACATACCTCCTTTATCATGGGCCAAGGCATATATTGTCATAGAATAACGTCATTTGGAGTGACAAATCCAGGACGACATTCCAAAGGATGGTGAGAAAAAGGTTTAAGGGTAAGATCGGGTGAAACATCGAGGTGTCTGTGAATGATATGATAGTCAAAAATAGAACAACTGACTCACATCTGGGAGACTTGGCAAAGACGTTTAAGGTTTTGCAGAGATACAACATGCGCCTCAACTCATCCAAGTGTGCTTTCGGATTTAGCTCGATTTTTTTTTTTGAAATTATTTACTAGAGAAGAATAGATGAAAACTCCAAAAAGGTCCACGCTATATTGGAGATGTATTCACCTCCGTCGACCAAGGAAGTGTAATAGTTAACAAGGGGGAATACTAGCACTTAGCCGGTTCTATCCAAGTTCGACAACAAGTGCCTATTCCTCGGGCATTAATAATTCTTAAAGAATTTTGATCGACCGATAAGTGCTATGAGACATTTGAGGAGTTAAGCGAGGACGTCAGCCTCTATCTCTACAGCTCTCCGTATTAATATACAAGAAATCATATAGGACGTTTCAATAAAAAGGGAAGTTAATGAGAACCAAGTGAAGAATAAGCAGAAGGCAATATCTTGATAAGAACAACGTCAAAGGGGGAAGAAATGAAGAATAAGCTTCTTCTCTTAGACCTTTTCTCTCAACTGCGTCAATATCTTGATAAGAACTACGTCAAAGGGGGAAGAAGTCTACAAACATTAATGTAAGCAGAAGGCAACCAAACATGTCATACTTTTCAACTCTTTCACCAAATGATGAAGAATATGTCAGAGCCGGCTTCTTTATATATCTCTCTCTCTCTATATATATATATACCCATCTCCTCCTCCAAGCCATTGGTATCAATCACAACACCAACCTCCATCCTAAAGATCATACAGATGGCAGCCAAAATGCTTCTCCTTGCGCTCCTTGCCATGGTTTCCTCTGTTGCAATGGCTTCGGATCCTAGTCCTCTTCAGGACTTCTGTGTCGCAGATAAGGACTCTAAAGGTATTCAATGGTATCCAGATTAATCAATCTCCTTGTGGTGCGTTTGCTCTCCCGATGCATGTTTACTGATCGAGTTTTCTTATTACTGCTGCAGTTCTGGTGAATGGATTCGTCTGCAAGGACCCCAAGGTGGTGAAAGCCGAAGACTTCTTCTCCACGGGACTCGACAAGGCTGGCGACACAGGCAAAAAGGTCGGCTCCAATGTCACTGCCGTCAACGTGAACAAGCTCGCCGGACTCAACACCCTCGGCATCTCCATGGTTCGCATCGACTACGCACCCAGAGGCCTCAACGCTCCCCACACTCACCCTCGTGCCACCGAGATCCTCACCGTCATAGAAGGACAGCTCTTCGTCGGCTTCGTCACATCCAACACCGACAACGGCAACCGTCTCTTCACCAAGATGCTGAAGAAGGGTGATGTGTTTGTGTTCCCTCAAGGCCTCATCCACTTCCAGTTCAACCCTGGGTACACCAATACCGTCGCCATCGGTGCTCTCAGTAGCCAAAACCCTGGCACCATCACCATCGCCGACGCTGTGTTCGGGTCGAAGCCACCCATCTCGGACGAGGTTCTCGCCAAGGCCTTCCAAGTGGACAAGAAGACCGTCGACTGGCTTCAGGCTCAGTTCTAACTTGGACAGCAACAACCAACAACAACTAGGAAGCGGCATTCTTGACATCACTTAGCAATCATGTGTTTCTGTAATATGATATCTCTATTCTTTCTGCTTTAGCAGGCTGAATCGTATCATGATGCTTTTGATTTCCGTGTGTGGTATATTATTAGACTTGACAACATTTTGAAACTCCTCATCATCATAATCCTGTCAATTTAGTACTATCATTATCTTAACATCCCCTATGTTAATTAAACATTTATTATCATTATCTTCACTAGTTTCTCCTTCATTATTATTGTTATTGTTATTATTATATTCTAGATTATGATTAGAAATAAAACACTATATATATGGGCACTGCGACGTATCGTATTTCGGTGTGATGATGAAATAGTTAAGGATGACAGCGTCGGATTGGTAACGACACCGTTGTCTTGTCTTGTAGCCGGACTTGCATCTTTTATTGGCCTCCCACATCTTCCAAAATTTTTTTATGGTGTTCGGTAGTGATGCCCCAAGAAAAAAATCTCCGTTTGGGGAAAATATCACTTTTCCCTCTTCACGAACAAGGTGTTCTCCCTGAGAACTTTGAAAATTATTCGGAGGTGTCTAACATGCTCCTTAAGTGTTTGGCTATAAACGACGATATCGTCTTAGTAAACGACCACAAACTTGTGCAAATACTCCTTGAACAGCTGGTTCACTAGAGTGCAGAATGTGACCGGAGCATTGGTTAAGCCGAAAGACATCACCAAGAACTCGAATGCTCCATACCTGGTCGCACAATTAGTCTTTGCCTCATCACTTTCTGCAATGCGCACCTGCCAATACCCCGACCAAAGGTCGAGTTTGGAGAAGTACTTTGCCTTGCCCAATTGATCGAATAAGTCTGCGATGAGTGAAATAAGGTACTTGTTATTCACCGTTATCTTATTAAGGGCTCGATAATCAATGCATAATCGGAGACTCCCATCTTGTTTCTTCTAAAAGAGGACTGGAGCTCCGAAAGGTACATTAGAACTGCGAAAGAGACCACCGCTTAGCAGTTCATCTAACTGCTTCCTCAGTTCTGTCAACTCCGGAGGGGCCATGCGGTATGGTGGTCTCTCTGGAGGCTTAACTCCCGGCTCCAGCTCAATCCGATGATCCATGCCTCTACGTGGTGGTAGAGTTCTCGGCAACTCTGTTGGCAACACATCTGAGAACTCCTTCAGGATGTTCGCCACAACAGTAGGTTCCTGAATGGCGTCCCCATCAGGTGTCTCTAGCTTCATAGCAGCTACAAAGGTTGATTCACCTTTTCGTACCCCTTTCTGTCATTGTAAAGCCGATATTTGTTGTAGGTCCTTGTTTCCTCCCCGAGAAATCGGAACCATGCAGGGATCGTCACCTCCCATTAGACACAAGAAGTTCAGGAATGGTACTGGCACCAACTTCGCTGTGTGCATAAACTCCATTCCGAGAATCACTTGGAAGTCGTCTAGTGGCACTGCCATTAAGTTTATGCTCCCGCTCCATGTCCCGATCTTGATGGGGATCCCTTTTGCTGGTTCGGAGATCCGCTTGGCCTCTGAGTTCACCGCCTTCATACTACTTGGGCTCTTCTCCAAGATTAATCCCAGTCGCTTAGCTTCACGATCGACAATAAAATTGATTAGCTTAGAAGCGAGCGACGGACACATCCCGACGTCTCACAAAGCGGAATGCTATACAAACAATTTGTCGAACACCTTGAGTGCAGCTGAGAAAAGAGAGCGAAATAGGACTTTGGAGGGTTGTAGGAACAATCGCATGTCCGCAAACGACGGTTCCCAAGGTATCAGACGCAAGACAAGTTCAATTGCTGATGAACGCCTACGCCCGACATATACCCGGAGCCCCATCCAGCCCGGTGCCACCCGGGGGGGGGGGGTACCAAGGTGCTGAAATGGCTCACATTTCGCACCGCTCAGAAAGGTTACCGCGGCACACGAAAAAAACCCAAAAACAAGGCTGTTTTAGGCTGTTTTGGCCCTATGCAGCGAACGATCATTCTGCAGCCTTCTACACTAATTTCGCTCACATTTCTTAGGTAAAAACACATAAACTCAAGGCAAAACAAGCTGTCAAACATATGTACAAGCAAGAAAAAGCAACGAATGATTCACGGAGCGAAGATGTTGCGGTTGAGCGACGTCCGTTCGTGACAAGCCGAACGAAGGCCCTACTCCCAAGTTGTGGAGTTCAGCGCAATGCTGCACCATCACTCTACTCTGCCTTAATCCAAGACCCAATTGGTGGATTCAATTGATGACACCCTGAGGGTCTAGCTATGACAAATGAACCAACACGTCGACGAGATGGACCGGGAGTTCTGGTAGTCCAGGGACAAGAATCTGATTGATCCCACCTCAGGTGGGTCCTCATTTACCTAGAATATCTAAGAGGAACCAATCCTAACCAACTTTCATTGCCCTTCGCTTGAATTCTTTGATGATAGTACTGACCTGATTAAACATACCATCACTTTTTGCACCAGATGTCTCTCTATGGAACCTCGGATGCTCTCATGTATTGTGTATTCCAAATGATGTTGTTAAGCCTAGAACTGGAGTGGTACAAATCCACTCTCGTCGGCCCCTTCCCTCAGATTACGAAGGAGTTCAAACTCTACTTCCTCGAGAATATACACCTGAGGTTGTCAATGGTAATGTTGCTCGGGCTCAGGCGAGGGGAGGAAGAGACACTGTCTAACTTCGGCGCATGAATCACCAATGAAATCTAAGGGTGCAAGAAGCCATTTCGTCACTCGTGATTCAAACCATCATAATGGGGCTTTGGCTCTCTCGCCTTTTCTAGTCATTAGTGCATTAGCCATTGACGATGGTAATTGAGGTTCTCCAATAAGCAAATCGATATGTAGTCATTGAGGTGATATTCTCAAGTAAGCACGAGGAGACATGCAAGTAGCCACGGCAGGAGCGACCACCATTATTTCCTACCCCAAGGTCACCTCCATAGAGAAAACAAGATTGATCCGAGCTACCTTGCCCGAGACCCAAGTCGACCCTTAACATGATGAGAAATGAGATCTTCTTAAAGATAAAGAAAAAAAGGGAAGGACCCTCAACCGATTAAGACGATATTGGAAAGGAGGGACAGATCTAAGTATTACCACTTCCATTGTGACTATGGCTACAACACAGAAGATTTGTGTGATTAGAATGAACAAATCGAGGAGCTCATTTGTTGGGAGCACCTTAGGAGATTCGTTCGGAGACCCCAAGAACCTTGGCCTTGACCTCAGGATTCGGTGAAGAGGTAGATCAACATCATCATCATTGGACCTACCCCGGAGGACAATTGTTGGTTACAGGTGCCCTGAAAGTCAATCACGTGGGATAATAATTCAATGAGTCAGATAGAGTTCTGACAGGTGGGACTTACGGCCAACTTGGTATTGAGCCTAGAAGGTCACAAACATATAATAGATTCTTAATGAATAGAGGACTGAATATGAGTTATCCAATTAGCTCTTGTTCTCGTTAGATGAGATCTTATATTGATCGGCTCCTTACATGAGGCCCAATTAGAAGCCAAAGGAGATTATTGGATAGAGATTCAATAATCAAGGTTGGTGGGTAATTGGATGGAGATCCAATATCCACTAAGGCAGGATCTCTAGGGTTTCTGGTTATTTTTTATAAATTAGAGGCAAGGGCGACACATAGATGTTAGGCTCCACCTTTGGCCTCTCCTCCTATTCTGCTCCCTTCCTCTGTGCAATAGTTGTGAGATTTATGATTGTGATTGGAGAAATATCACTGCAGTGATCCGTCGTTTGGATACCACTAGAGAGGAGAACATTTTAACTGCTTCATCCTCTCTATCCGAATTTGGGAAAATAGGGATATACGATCTCCCTAAGTAAATCTCTCACAATCTATGTGGCTTTTTCTCGCACCAATCGTTACTGCTTTTTCTCCATCCGAACGTACCACTACTGGTAAATAATCTCTCCATCCGGAAGTTTATGACTTTTTCTCTCACCAATCTTTGCATGACGATTTTGATCTATGTGGGAAACTAGTTTTGTTTTTGTCTTTCGCTGCACATGTGATGCTCTCGCTGAGGTTTCTAACATCTTGGACACCCGAGATTTCGCGAAGCCCCTCCCAAATTTGGAGCTAATGGTATCATTGGTCAAGGAACATCTATACAAGATCCATCCTGATCGGGTTGTTAAAGTCGGGGCGACACTCCCTTTGGAGAAGCAAGTACAATTGTTTGCACTATCATTTAGAGACATGCCAGGAAAAGACCCCGTCGTGATCCAACACTACTTGAATATCTCTCATAAGGTCTGACCCACGAAGCAAAAGCCTTATAAGTTCACTTCCAAATGGCGATAGGCGATTAGTGATGATGTGGAGAAGTTGCTAGGGGTAGAGTTTATTTATCGAAGTGCAGTGCCCCCAATGGTTTGTTATTGTTGTATTAGTTTAGAAATCTAATCGAAATTGAGGAATATGTGTTCAATTCACCGATCTCAATAAAACATGCACGAAAGATTGCTATCCTCTCCCTTGGATCGTTCAGCTGGTTGATGCTACCTCGGGCCATTGGCTCCGCACCTTCTTGGATGCGTTTTTGAGATATAACAAAATAATGATAATGGTTCGGGATTGAGAACATACCTCCTTTATCGTGGGACAAGGCATATATTGTCATAGAATAACGTCATTTGGAGTGACAAATCCAGGACGACATTCCAAAGGATGGTGAGAAAAAGGTTTGAGGGTAAGATCGGGTGAAACATCGAGGTGTCTGTGGATGATATGATAGTCAAAAATAGAACAACTGACTCACATCTGGGAGACTTGGCAAAGACGTTTAAGGTTTTGCAGAGATACAACATGCGCCTCAACTCATCCAAGTGTGGTTTCGGATTTAGCTCGATTTTTTTTTTGAAATTATTTACTAGAGAAGAATAGATGAAAACTCCAAAAAGGTCCACGCTATATTGGAGATGTATTCACCTCCGTCGACCAAGGAAGTGTAATAGTTAACAAGGGGGAATACTAGCACTTAGCCGGTTCTATCCAAGTCCGACAACAAGTGCCTATTCTTCGGGCATTAATAATTCTTAAAGAATTTTGATCGACCGAAAAGTGCTATGAGACATTTGAGGAGTTAAGCGAGGTCGTCAGCCTCTATCTCTACAGCTCTCCGTATTAATATACAGGAAATCATATAGGACGTTTCACTAAAAAGGGAAGTTAATGAGAACCAAGTGAAGAATAAGCAGAAGGCAATATCTTGATAAGTACAACGTCAAAGGGGGAAGAAATGAAGAATAAGCTTCTTCTCTTAGACCTTTTCTCTCAACTGCGTCAATATCTTGATAAGAACTACGTCAAAGGGGGAAGAAGTCTACAAACATTAATGTAAGCAGAAGGCAACCAAACATGTCATACTTTTCAACTCCTTCACCAAATGATGAAGAATATGTCAGAGCCGGCTTCTTTATATATATCTCTCTCTCTATATATATATATACCCATCTCCTCCTCCAAGCCATTGGTATCAATCACAACACCAACCTCCATCCTAAAGATCATACAGATGGCAGCCAAAATGCTTCTCCTTGCGCTCCTTGCCATGGTTTCCTCTGTTGCAATGGCTTCGGATCCTAGTCCTCTTCAGGACTTCTGTGTCGCAGATAAGGACTCTAAAGGTATTCAATGGTATCCAGATTAATCAATCTCCTTGTGGTGCGTTTGCTCTCCCGATGCATGTTTACTGATCGAGTTTTCTTATTACTGCTGCAGTTCTGGTGAATGGATTCGTCTGCAAGGACCCCAAGGTGGTGAAAGCCGAAGACTTCTTCTCCACGGGACTCGACAAGGCTGGCGACACAGGCAAAAAGGTCGGCTCCAATGTCACTGCCGTCAACGTGAACAAGCTCGCCGGACTCAACACCCTCGGCATCTCCATGGTTCGCATCGACTACGCACCCAGAGGCCTCAACGCTCCCCACACTCACCCTCGTGCCACCGAGATCCTCACCGTCATAGAAGGACAGCTCTTCGTCGGCTTCGTCGCATCCAACACCGACAACGGCAACCGTCTCTTTACCAAGATGCTGAAGAAGGGTGATGTGTTTGTGTTCCCTCAAGGCCTCATCCACTTCCAGTTCAACCCTGGGTACACCAATACCGTCGCCATCGGTGCTCTCCGTAGCCAAAACCCTGGCACCATCACCATCGCCGACGCTGTGTTCGGGTCGAAGCCACCCATCTCCGACGAGGTTCTCGCCAAGGCCTTCCAAGTGGACAAGAAGACCGTCGACTGGCTTCAGGCTCAGTTCTAACTTGGACAGCAACAACCAACAACAACTAGGAAGCGGCATTCTTGACATCACTTAGCAATCATGTGTTTCTGTAATATGATATCTCTATTCTTTCTGCTTTAGCAGGCTGAATCGTATCATGATGCTTTTGATTTCCGTGTGTGGTATATTATTAGACTTGACAACATTTTTAAACTCCTCATCATCATAATCCTGTCAATTTAGTACTATCATTATCTTAACATCCCCTATGTTAATTAAACATTTATTATCATTATCTTCACTAGTTTCTCCTTCATTATTATTGTAATTGTTATTATTATATTCTAGATTATGATTAGAAATAAAGCACTATATATATGGGCACTGCGACGTATCGTATTTCGGTGTGATGATGAAATAGTTGAGGATGACGGAGTCGGATTGGTAACGACACCGTTGTCTTGTCTTGTAGCCGGACTTGCATATTTTATTGGCCTCCCACATCTTTCAAAATTTTTTTATGGTGTTTGGTAGTGATGCCCAAAAAATAAAATCTCCGTTTGGGGAAAATAGCACTTTTCCCTCTTCACGAACAAGGTGTTCTCCCTGAGAACTTTGAAAATTGTTCGAAGGTGTCTAACATGCTCCTCAAGTGTTTGGCTATAAACGACGATATCGTCTAAGTAGACGACCACAAACTAGTCCAAATACTCCTTGAACAGCTGGTTCACTAGAGTGCAGAATGTGGCCGGAGCATTGGTTAAGCCGAAAGACATCACCAAGAACTCGAATGCTCCATACCTGGTCACACAGTTAGTCTTTGCCTCATCACTTTTTGCAATGCGCACCTGCCAATACCCCGACCGAAGGTCGAGTTTGGAGAAGTACTTTGCCTTGCCCAATTGATCGAACAAGTCCGCGATGAGTGGGATAAGGTACTTGTTCTTCACCGTTATCTTATTAAGAACTCGATAATCAATGCATAATCGGAGACACCCATCTTGTTTCTTCTAAAAGAGGACTGGAGCTCCGAAATGTACTTTAGAACTGCGAATGAGACCACCGCTTAGCAGTTCATCTAACTGCTTCCTCAGTTCTGTCAACTCCGGAGGGGCCATGCGGTATGGTGGTCTCTCTGGAGGCTTAACTCCCGGCTCCAGCTCAATCCGATGATCCATGCCTCTACGTGGTGGTAGAGTTCTCGGCAACTCTGTTGGCAACACATCTGAGAACTCCTTCAGGATGTTCGCCACAACAGTAGGTTCCTGAATGGCGTCCCCATCAGGTGTCTCTAGCTTCATAGCAGCTACAAATGTTGATTCACCTTTTCGTACCCCTTTCTGTCATTGTAAAGCCGATATTTGTTGTAGGTCCTTGTTTCCTCCCCGAGAAATCGGAACCATGCAGGGATCGTCACCTCCCATTAGACACAAGAAGTTCAGGAATGGTACTGGCACCAACTTCGCTGTGTGCATAAACTCTATTCCGAGAATCACTTGGAAGTCGTCTAGTGGCACTGCCATCAAGTTTATGCTCCCGCTCCATGTCCCGATCTTGATGGGGATCCCTTTTGCTTGTCCGGAGATCCGCTTGGCCTCCGAGTTCACCGCCTTCATACAACTTGGGCTCTTCTCCAAGATTAATCCCTGTCGCGTAGCTTCACGATCGGCAATAAAATTGATTAGCTTAGAAATGAGCGACGGACACATCCCGACGTCTCACAAAGCGGAAAGCTATACAAACAATTTGTCGAACACCTTGAGTGCAGCTGAGAAAAGAGAGCGAAATAGGACTTTGGAGGGTTGTAGGAACGATCACATGTCCGCAAACGACGGTTCCCAAGGTATCAGACGCAAGACAAGTTCAATTGTTGATGAACGCCTACGCCCGACATATACCCGGAGCCCCATCCAGCCCAGTGCCACCCGGGGGCTTCCAAGGTGCTGAAATGGCTCACATTTCGCACCGCTCTGAAAGGTTGCCGCGGCACACGAAAAAACCCCAAAAACAAGGCTGTTTTAGGCTATTTTGGCTCTATGCAGCGAACGATCATTCTGCAGCCTTCTACACTAATTTCGCTCACATTTCTTAGGTAAAAACACATAAACTCAAGGCAAAACAAGCTGTCAAACATATGTACAAGCAAGAAAAAGCAACGAATGATTCACGGAGCGAAGATGTTGCGGTTGAGCGACGTCCGTTCGTGACAAGCCGAACGAAGGCCCTACTCCCAAGTTGTGGAGTTCAGCGCAATGCTGCACCATCACTCTACTCTGCCTTAATCCAAGACCCAATTGGTGGATTCAATTGATGACACCCTGAGGGTCTAGCTATGACAAATGAACCAACACGTCGACGAGATGGACCGGGAGTTCTGGTAGTCCAGGGACATGAATCTGATTGATCCCACCTCAGGTGGGTCCTCATTTACCTAGAATATCTAAGAGGAACCAATCCTAACCAACTTTCATTGCCCTTCGCTTGAATTCTTTGATGATAGTACTGACCTGATTAAACATACCATCACTTTTTGCACCAGATGTCTCTCTATGGAACCTCGGATGCTCTCATGTATTGTGTATTCCAAATGATGTTGTTAAGCCTAGAACTGGAGTGGTACAAATCCACTCTCGTCGGCCCCTTCCCTCAGATTACGAAGGAGTTCAAACTCTACTTCCTCGAGAATATACACCTGAGGTTGTCAATGGTAATGTTGCTCGGGCTCAGGCGAGGGGAGGAAGAGACACTGTCTAACTTCGGTGCATGAATCACTAATGAAATCTAAGGGTGCAAGAAGCCATTTCGTCACTCGTGATTCAAACCATCATAATGGGGCTTAGGCTCTCTCGCCTTTTCTAGTCATTAGTGCATTGGCCATTGACGATGGTAATTGAAGTTCTCCAATGGGCAAATCGATATGTAGTCATTGAGGTGATATTCTCAAGTAAGCACGAGGAGAAATGCAAGTAGCCACGGCAGGAGCGACCACCATTATTTCCTACCCCAAGGTCACCTCCATAGAGAAAACAAGATTGATCCGAGCTACCTTGCCCGAGACCCAAGTCGACCCTTAACATGATGAGAAATGAGATCTTCTTAAAGATAAAGAAAAAAAGGGAAGGACCCTCAACCGATTAAGACGATATTGGAAAGGAGGGACAGATCTAAGTATTACCACTTCCATTGTGACTATGGCTACAACACAGAAGATTTGTGTGATTAGAATGAACAAATCGAGGAGCTCATTTGTTGGGAGCACCTTAGGAGATTCGTTCGGAGACCCCAAGAACCTTGGCCTTGACCTCAGGATTCGATGAAGAGGTAGATCAACATCATCATCATTGGACCTACCTCGGAGGACAATTGTTGGTTACAGGTGTCCTGAAAGCCAATCACGTGGGATAATAATTCAATGAGTCAGAAAGAGTTCTGACAGGTGGGACTTACGGCCAACTTGGTATTGAGCCTAGAAGGTCACAAACATATAATAGATTCTTAATGAATAGAGGACTGAATATGAGTTATCCAATTAGCTCTTGTTCTCGTTAGATGAGATCTTATATTGATCGGCTCCTTACATGAGACCCATTTAGAAGCCAAAGGAGATTATTGGATAGAGATTCAATAATCAAGGTTGGTGGGTAATTGGATGGAGATCCAATATCCACTAAGGCAGGATCTCTAGGGTTTCTGGTTGTTTTTTATAAATTAGAGGCAAGGGCGACACATAGATGTTAGGCTCCACCTTTGGCCTCTCCTCCTATTCTGCTCCCTTCCTCTGTGCAATAGTTGTGAGATTTATGATTGTGATTGGAGAAATATCACTGCAGTGATCCATCGTTTGGATACCACTAGAGAGGAGAACATTTTAACTGCTTCATCCTCTCTATCCGAATTTGGGAAAATAGGGATATACGATCTCCCTAAGTAAATCTCTCACAATCTGTGGCTTTTTCTCGCACCAATCGTTACTGCTTTTTCTCCATCCGAACGTACCACTACTGGTAAATAATCTCTCCATCCGGAAGTTTATGACTTTTTCTCTCACCAATCTTTGCATGACGATTTTGATCTATGTGGGAAACTAGTTTTGTTTTTGTCTTTCGCTGCATATGTGATGCTCTCGCCGAGGTTTCTAACATCTTGGACACCCGAGATTTCGCGAAGCCCCTCCCAAATTTGGAGCTAATGGAATCATTGGTCAAGGAACATCTGTACAAGATCCATCCTGATCGGGTTGTTAAAGTCGGGGCGACACTCCCTTTGGAGAAGCAAGTACAATTGTTTGCACTATCATTTAGAGACATGCCAGGAAAAGACCCCGTCGTGATCCAACACTACTTGAATATCTCTCATAAGGTCTGACCCACGAAGCAAAAGCCTTATAAGTTCACTTCCAAATGGCGATAGGCGATTAGTGATGATGTGGAGAAGTTGCTAGGGGTAGAGTTTATTTATCGAAGTGCAGTGCCCCCAATGGTTTGTTATTGTTGTATTAGTTTAGAAATCTAATCGAAATTGAGGAATATGTGTTCAATTCACCGATCTCAATAAAACATGCACGAAAGATTGCTATCCTCTCCCTTGGATCGTTCAGCTGGTTGATGCTACCTCGGGCCATTGGCTCCGCACCTTCTTGGATGCGTTTTTGAGATATAACAAAATAATGATAATGGTTCGGGATTGAGAACATACCTCCTTTATCGTGGGACAAGGCATATATTGTCATAGAATAACGTCATTTGGAGTGACAAATCCAGGATGACATTCCAAAGGATGGTGAGAAAAAGGTTTAAGGGTAAGATCGGGTGAAACATCGAGGTGTCTGTGGATGATATGATAGTCAAAAATAGAACAACTGACTCACATCTGGGAGACTTGGCAAAGACGTTTAAGGTTTTGCAGAGATACAACATGCGCCTCAACTCATCCAAGTGTGCTTTCGGATTTAGCTCGATTTTTTTTTTTGAAATTATTTACTAGAGAAGAATAGATGAAAACTCCAAAAAGGTCCACGCTATATTGGAGATGTATTCACCTCCGTCGACCAAGGAAGTGTAATAGTTAACAAGGGGGAATACTAGCACTTAGCCGGTTCTATCCAAGTCCGACAAGTGCCTATTCTTCGGGCATTAATAATTCTTAAAGAATTTTGATCGACCGATAAGTGCTATGAGACATTTGAGGAGTTAAGCGAGGTCGTCAGCCTCTATCTCTACAGCTCTCCGTATTAATATACAAGAAATCATATAGGACGTTTCAATAAAAAGGGAAGTTAATGAGAACCAAGTGAAGAATAAGCAGAAGGCAATATCTTGATAAGAACTACGTCAAAGGGGGAAGAAATGAAGAATAAGCTTCTTCTCTTAGACCTTTTCTCTCAACTGCGTCAATATCTTGATAAGAACTACGTCAAAGGGGGAAGAAGTCTACAAACATTAATGTAAGCAGAAGGCAACCAAACATGTCATACTTTTCAACTCTTTCACCAAATGATGAAGAATATGTCAGAGCCGGCTTCTTTATATATATCTCTCTCTCTCTATATATATATACCCATCTCCTCCTCCAAGCCATTGGTATCAATCACAACACCAACCTCCATCCTAAAGATCATACAGATGGCAGCCAAAATGCTTCTCCTTGCGCTCCTTGCCATGGTTTCCTCTGTTGCAATGGCTTCGGATCCTAGTCCTCTTCAGGACTTCTGTGTCGCAGATAAGGACTCTAAAGGTATTCAATGGTATCCAGATTAATCAATCTCCTTGTGGTGCGTTTGCTCTCCCGATGCATGTCTACTGATCGAGTTTTCTTATTACTGCTGCAGTTCTGGTGAATGGATTCGTCTGCAAGGACCCCAAGGTGGTGAAAGCCGAAGACTTCTTCTCCACGGGACTCGACAAGGCTGGCGACACAGGCAAAAAGGTCGGCTCCAATGTCACTGCCGTCAACGTGAACAAGCTCGCCGGACTCAACACCCTCGGCATCTCCATGGTTCGCATCGACTACGCACCCAGAGGCCTCAACGCTCCCCACACTCACCCTCGTGCCACCGAGATCCTCACCGTCATAGAAGGACAGCTCTTCGTCGGCTTCGTCACATCCAACACCGACAACGGCAACCGTCTCTTCACCAAGATGCTGAAGAAGGGTGATGTGTTTGTGTTCCCTCAAGGCCTCATCCACTTCCAGTTCAACCCTGGGTACACCAATACCGTCGCCATCGGTGCTCTCAGTAGCCAAAACCCTGGCACCATCACCATCGCCGACGCTGTGTTCGGGTCGAAGCCACCCATCTCGGACGAGGTTCTCGCCAAGGCCTTCCAAGTGGACAAGAAGACCGTCGACTGGCTTCAGGCTCAGTTCTAACTTGGACAGCAACAACCAACAACAACTAGGAAGCGGCATTCTTGACATCACTTAGCAATCATGTGTTTCTGTAATATGATATCTCTATTCTTTCTGCTTTAGCAGGCTGAATCGTATCATGATGCTTTTGATTTCCGTGTGTGGTATATTATTAGACTTGACAACATTTTTAAACTCCTCATCATCATAATCCTGTCAATTTAGTACTATCATTATCTTAACATCCCCTATGTTAATTAAACATTTATTATCATTATCTTCACTAGTTTCTCCTTCATTATTATTGTTATTGTTATTATTATATTCTAGATTATGATCTGAAATAAAGCACTATATATATGGGCACTACGACGTATCGTATTTCGGTGTGATGATGAAATAGTTGAGGATGACGGAGTCGGATTGGTAACGACACCGTTGTCTTGTCTTGTAGCCGGACTTGCATATTTTATTGGCCTCTCACATCTTTCAAAAATTTTTTATGGTGTTTGGTAGTGATGCCCAAAGAATAAAATCTCCGTTTGGGAAAATAGCACTTTTCCCTCTTCACGAACAAGGTGTTCTCCCTGAGAACTTTGAAAATTGTTCGGAGGTGTCTAACATGCTCCTCAAGTGTTTGGCTATAAACGACGATATCGTCTAAGTAGACGACCACAAACTAGTCCAAATACTCCTTGAACAGCTGGTTCACTAGAGTGCAGAATGTGGCCGGAGCATTGGTTAAGCCGAAAGACATCACCAAGAACTCGAATGCTCCATACCTGGTCACACAGTTAGTCTTTGCCTCATCACTTTCTGCAATGCGCACCTGCCAATACCCCGACCGAAGGTCGAGTTTGGAGAAGTACTTTGCCTTGCCCAATTGATCGAACAAGTCCGCGTAGAGTTCTCGGCAACTCTGTTGGCAACACATCTGAGAACTCCTTCAGGATGTTCGCCACAACAGTAGGTTCCTGAATGGCGTCCCCATCAGGTGTCTCTAGCTTCATAGCAGCTACAAAGGTTGATTCACCTTTTCGTACCCCTTTCTGTCATTGTAAAGCCGATATTTGTTGTAGGTCCTTGTTTCCTCCCCGAGAAATCGGAACCATGCAGGGATCGTCACCTCCCATTAGACACAAGAAGTTCAGGAATGGTACTGGCACCAACTTCGCTGTGTGCATAAACTCCATTCCGAGAATCACTTGGAAGTCGTCTAGTGGCACTGCCATCAAGTTTATGCTCCCGCTCCATGTCCCGATCTTGATGGGGATCCCTTTTGCTTGTTCGGAGATCCACTTGGCCTCCGAGTTCACCGCCTTCATACTACTTGGGCTCTTCTCCAAGATTAATCCCAGTCGCTTAGCTTCACGATCGACAATAAAATTGATTAGCTTAGAAGCGAGCGACGGACACATCCCGACGTCTCACAAAGCGGAAAGCTATACAAACAATTTGTCGAACACCTTGAGTGCAGCTGAGAAAAGAGAGCGAAATAGGACTTTGGAGGGTTGTAGGAACAATCGCATATCCGCAAACGACGGTTCCCAAGGTATCAGACGCAAGACAAGTTCAATTGCTGATGAACGCCTACGCCCGACATATACCCGGAGCCCCATCCAGCCCGGTGCCACCCGCGGGGTACCAAGGTGCTGAAATGGCTCACATTTCGCACCGCTCAGAAAGGTTACCGCGGCACACAAAAAAAAACCCAAAAACAAGGCTGTTTTAGGCTGTTTTGGCCCTATGCAGCGAACGATCATTCTGCAGCCTTCTACACTAATTTCGCTCATATTTCTTAGGTAAAAACACATAAATTCAAGTCAAAACAAGCTGCCAAACATATGTACATGCAAGAAAAAGCAACGAATGGTTCACAGAGCGAAGATGTCGAACACCTTGAGTGCAGCTGAGAAAAGAGAGCGAAATAGGACTTCGGAGGGTTGTAGGAACAATCGCATGTCTGCAAACGACGGTTCCCAAGGTATCAGACGCAAGACAAGTTCAATTGCTGATGAACCCCTACGCCCGACATATACCCGGAGCCCCATCCAGCCCGGTGCCACCCGGGGGGTACCAAGGTGTTGAAATGGCTGACATTTCATACCGCTCAGAAAGGTTGCCGTGGCACATGAAAAAAACCCAAAAATAGGGCTGTTTTAGGCTGTTTTGGCTCTACGCAGCGAACGATCATTCTGCAGCCTTCTACACTACTTTCACTCACATTTCTTAAGTAAAAACACATAAACTAAAGGCAAAACAAGTTGCCAAACATATGTACAAGCAAGAAAAAGCAACGAATGGTTCACGGAGCGAAGATGTTGCGGTTGAGCGACGTCCGTTTGTGACAAGCCGAACGAAGGCCCTACTCCCAAGTTGTTGAGTTCAGCGCAATGCCGCACCATCACTCTACTCTGCCTTAATCCAAGACCCAATTGGTGGATTCAATGGATGACACCCTGAGGGTCTAGCTATGACAAATGAACCAACACGTCGATGAGATGGACCGGGAGTTCTGGTAGTCCAGGGACAAGAATCCGATTGATCCCACCTCAGGTGGGTCCTCATTTACCTAGAATATCTAAGAGGAACCAATCCTAACCAACTTTCATTGCCCTTTGCTTGAAGTCTTTGATGATAGTACTGACCTGATTAAACATACCATCGCTTTTTGCACCAGATGTCTCTCTATGGAACCTCGGATGCTCTCATGTGTTGTGTATTCCCAATGATGTTGTTAAGCCTAGAACTGGAGTGGTACAAATCCACTCTCGTCGGCCCCTTCCCTCAGATTACAAAGGAGTTCAAACTCTACTTCCTCGAGAATATACCCTGAGGTTGTCAATGGTAATGTTGCTCGGGCTCAGGCGAGGGGCGGAAGAGACACTGTCTAACTTCGTCGCATGAATCACCAATGAAATCTAAGGGTGCAAGAAGCCATTTCATCACTCGTGATTCAAACCATCATAATGGGGCTTAGGCTCTCTCGCCTTTTCTAGTCATTAGTGCATTGGCCAATGACGATGGTAATTGAGGTTCTCCAATGGGCAAATCAATATGTAGTCATTGAGGTGATATTCTCAAGTAAGCACGAGGAGATATGCAAGTAGCCACGGCAGGAGCGACCACCATTAGTTCCTACCCCAAGGTCACCTCCATAGAGAAAACAAGATTGATCCGAGCTACCTTGCCCGAGACCCAAGTCGACCCTTAACATGATGAGAAATGAGGTCTTCTTAAAGATAAAGAAAAAAAGGTTGAAGGACCCTCAACCGATTAAGACGATATTGGAAAGGAGGGACAAATCCAAGTATTACCACTTCCATTGTGACTATGGCTACAACACAAAAGATTTGTGTGATTAGAATGAACAAATCAAGGAGCTCATTTGTTGGGAGCACCTTAGGAGATTCGTTCGGAGACCCCAAGAACCTTGGCCTTACCTCAGGGTTCGATGGAGAGGTAGATCAACATCATCATCATTGGACCTACCTCGGAGGACAATTGCTGGTTACAGGTGCCCTGAAAGCCAATCACGTGGGATAATAATTTAATGAGTCAGAAAGAGTTCTGACAGGTGGGACTTACGGCCAACTTGGTATTGAGCCTAGAGGGTCACAAACATATAGTAGATGCTTAATGAATAGAGGACTGAATATGAGTTATCCAATTAGCTCTTGTTCTCATTAGATGAGATCTTACATTACCAGTTGTTGCTCGACCAGATTGCTTCATACAACCTCTGAAGGTCAAAGATAAAAGGGTCATCCAAGAGATGACGGAGACACGGATTGTTCGGCCATGCTTATTTCCCACTATGACACGTCCCTATCCTTTTCCCTGGAGATAAGCTACTTCTAAAGTATTACATCCTGTTGAACTCACCATGGTTGTTGATGCAACACTTCCAGATCTCAGGTGACTTCCATGACTTTTCCCAGGATCATACCATGATGTTTAAAGACTTTCTTGATGATGACCTCCGATCTACGGCCCAAGACCGTGAGAAAATTGAGCCCCTCCAGTAGCAAAATAAAAAAAGGGGAAGGATCATTTGCAGGACTCAACGAAGCATGAACATCATCCCTCTCATTATAAAGAAAGATGCACCACCTTGGACGAGTGGAACTATAGCCCTCACGACCATGATGTCGTCCACACCAAATCATGGCCATGTGTTTATTTTTGAAGCAGACACATCCAGAGTGGGGGTCAGCACTATCCTCATACAAGATGGTCAACAGCATGAAGAAGTAAAAATGGGCCCTGAAAAATCACCACTCCTACCCACCTCAGACTCAGATCGGGCTCACACCACTAGAGATTTTAATAAAGGATAGTCCTCACTCCAAAAGAAGACACAACTACTATTACAGAGCAACCACGTGGTAGCCCATGTAAGGAAGAAACTTCCCCCTGACAAACGTCGGAGCAGAAGAAAGTTTTCTGAGAAAGATCAAGTCCCCCTTCTTCTCCAGCTCCACCAGCGTGAAATTCAAGCCTCAAGAAAGTGGTCTCCTTATTTCTTTGGGCCTTATAAAATTGAGGATCATATTAGGGCCTTAACCTAGAGATCAGATCCGTGCACCAGATTAAAATTACAGTTGATCCTCTAAGTATCTCACCTCAAATGAAAATTTAAAGTCGATAACTCAGCTCAAGTTCTTCCAACTGACACCCAAGCTATAGAGGAGCTGAAGACCCGGTTCCCTAAGTTCATGAAACTTTAGCCTTGAGGACAAGACTGATTTTAAGAGGACGGGTTTGATAGGACTCCAACAGAGTTGAGTCCTAATCTCCCTAGAAGTAGTCAATAAAATCCTGCTAGATTGTAATAAAGTCACTCCTATCTTATAAAGGAGTATGGCTAGGGTTTAGATTAGCCCTTAGGACTTAGTGGCCGTCAGTCCTTTACTGGGTTGGTTGGTCAGAGTTTCCCCCTGCTTAGGTCAGCTATAGAGACAACCTAGTCACCCTTTGTTCCTATTAAGGCAGGTTGGCTATAAGAGGGGCAAAAGGGTAATTTTACTTAGGCAAGCACCCCCTTAGGCTAGAGTTTTAATCCTTATATAATGATGTAGCCGCCTCTCTTGAATCAAGCAATTATCAATTTTATTTCAGCCTTGTGTCGAATCTAAGAGGGAGGAACCCTTACAGCGTTCCAAAGGTTGATCCCCCTCAAGGATCAAAATCTATAGGGCTCCTTCTGGGGTTCTATCAGATACCCTCAGGTGCATCCACAAGGTTCCAAACCTTGTTAGAGTACATGGAATTCATTTTAGAATTCATGGCTTCTTTCCACTTCACAGAGTCTATACTCATAATAGTCTCATCGTAGGTCTAAGAATCAACTTCCTGAGAGTCATCTCCACTAATATGTCACACATATCTTTCAGGAGGGTGCGATACTCTGCTAGACTTACGAAAAGTTAGAATTTGTGCGTTAGGTACCTGAACAGACTCGGGCTCTGGAATAGTGCTTGAGATAGGTTCTCTAACCTCGCTCAATTCTATCTCACTCCCACTGTTTCCACTAAGAATGTGTTCCTTCTCAAGGAACACAGCTCTCTTGGCAATGAAGACTTTTTGGTCCTCGGGATGATAGAAATAATACCCCAAAGTCTCCTTAGGGTATCCCATGAACGTGCACTGTTCCGTCCTTAATTCCAACTTGTCGGGGTTGTGTCTTCTAACGTGGGCAGGACAACCCCAAATCTCAACCACCTTAAGATCATACTTCTTTCCTTTTCATATCTCATATGGTATAAATACTACCGACTTTGATGAAACTCTATTCAGAAGGTAAGTTGTGGTCTCTAGGGTGTATCCCCAGAACGAAATGAGTAGGTTAGCGAAACTCATCATAGACCGCACCATGTCTAACAGTGTGCGATTCCTCCTTTTTGATACACCATTAAGCTGAGGTGTATAAGGAGGTGTCCACTGGGATAGAATCCTATTGTCCTTGAGGAAATGGGTGAACTTCGTAGTCAAGTACTCTTCTCCTTGATTTGATCGAAGAGCCTTAATACTCTTTCTAATCTGGTTCTCGACTTCATTCTTATATTCCCTTAATTTCTCAAAGGTCTCAGATTTGTACTTTATCAAGTACACGTGTCCATACATAGAGAAATCATCAGTGAATGTAATGAAGTATGAGTAACCACCTATAGCCTGAGTCGACATGAGATCACATACATCACTATGTATGAGTTCCAATAATTCAGTGGCTCTCTCTCCATTTCTACTAAAAGGAGAGTTGGTCATCTTCCCACGAAGGCAAGGTTCATAAGTTGCATCTAAGTATCCATCTTTTAGCAACTTTTGAATCATTCTCTCATGTATATGACCTAGCCTACAATGCCATAAGTATGCATTGTTCACCTCATCTCTTTTCCTCTTAGACATTTATATTCATGATGTGTAGAGAAGTGTCTAACATATATAAGCCATTTATCAATGTCCCTCTAGTGATAATCTCATCATCCATAATTATTAAATAACTATTATTCTCAAAAACTAATTTATATCCACTAATTATCAAACAAGAGATGGATATAATATTTTTTGATAATAGGGGAACAAAGTAGCATGCATCTAATGTAATAATACTCCACCAAGCAGATATAGGGTGACCTCCCCAATGGTAACTATAGCATCTCTTGCTCCATTGCCCATCTTGAGGTCCATCTCGCCTCTGGCCAATCTCTTGGGTCTTGCTAGAAACTGCAATGCATTACAGATATAGTAAGCACTTTCGGTATCTAATACCCATGTGTTATCATGAAAATATGACAAGTGGAGACTGATCATGAATATACCTGAAGCTTCTCCAAGCTTTTGTTTCGCCTAATCTACAAGGTAGTCCTTACAGTTCCTCTTCCAATACCCGTCTTGGCCGTAGTGGAAGCACTGTCCTTTATCCTTTCTCGGGTATTTCTTAGCAACCTTTGCTTTACTCGATTTTCTTTGCTCTTGCCCTTCTTAAGGGTCTTACTAACCTTCCTTTTCCTATTGGTCTCACCAATATAGAGAACTAACTTCTCTTTCTTGATGGTACTCTCATCTTCCATCAACATATTGAGGAGCTCAAGTAGGGTCACCTCAAATTTGTGTATATTAAAGTCAATAATGAACCATGAAAAAGAATCCGATAGGGATTGAAGTGTAAGATCAACACACAGGTTATCCTCTAGGACTATCTTTATACTTCACAAAGTAAGCGATCTTATCCTCGCTTGTCTTTTCCTCCAGCGTGGAAACAATCATGTTAAGGACATATACGATTTTCTCTTTCGTGAGAACAATTCTCAAATTATGGAGCCTTTGGACCAATGAGGCAATTGACATCAAGTATGCCATATAGAGGTTTTACAAGCGACAAACAAGATATAACATAAATAAAAAACATGCAGACTTTGTAAAAAATATTAATTAAGATATGAACTTCTATCTTAATGTACTCCCATTATTTTTCTAGTGAATCATGCGACACCCTCGACATATGAGATGGTAGTCTCCGACAAACTACTAGTGGGGATCAAGATCCAATCAACATCTTAGTGCAACCTCGAGGGACTCGACCAATTATACTAAGCCCAAAAGGTAGGCAACTCTTGTCAATTACTACTCCTTGTGATTCCCGTCATGTTCGACCTCTGAATCATCAGTGTCTTGATTGCTCGACCAACCATGAAGTTCAGTTAAGTCATCACCATTGTTACAAGATCAGTCTGATTTGATGGATATGCTCCTGACTGCTCGACTAAGTCATACCATGTCCTCAGGTCACCGGTGACATCTATATATCATTGGTAAGAACTTGATCACGTAGATATGTAAGCCTCGAGTGATTCGACCAACTCAACCTATGTCGTGATTCAATTTCTTCCAATAACGATGGAAGGTCACATGGGTCAATCTTATTGCCTCATGCTTACTGACTTAATATTAACGTAGGAGGGGTTTTTTGTTTTGTATCGATCTCCTAATATGTCATGTCACACATTTACATATTTAATATATATCTACATCGTATGTAAATATATATACATATATCTAGTAGGTGTATAACACATCACATATGTAAGCTACACCGGATGATCATGAGCTGTCACCTAATATGATTAAGCCCGAGCCAATGGGCCGAATCACTCACAATAGGATCTATGTGTGCATTGACGCATCTCTATGCCCTGTGATTGTTGATCTCCTCATCATCAGTTTCATCGGATCCTCGTCGCATCACCATGGATCGTGATCTCTCGCCACAGCATCGTGGGTCTCGCTGTCACCTCCACGCTCCCATGCATGTAATTACAGATAATAACAGGCACATAGGCCCGACAATAAATGAGAAAAATGGAGGATTGAAGGCCCCAATAATAATAATAATAATCACAATTATACACATCACAACACATGGCTCATGATCATCTATCCACATCATACATCACATGTACATCACATCATATGTAGGATTATTAGATATATAATAATTAATTAAACTATTTAATTAATTAATTTTTAGAAATCAAGAAATGCTCTGAATTTCCAGAATATCAGGGGTATTTTCATAATTTTGGATGAGAGGATAGTCTTCAAAATTTTTAAATATTGAGGGTATTTTGTGAATTATATACACGAGGATAATCCTCGAAATTTCTCGAATTCATAGAGGCGGGATCATCCTTTTCACAAAAGGATTGCCCTAACCCCTCTTGCCCCCTCTACGCCGGCGTCGCCGCCCCTATGTAGGCGGCGGCTGCCCTTGCCCGTCGGTAACCGCTCTTGCCCCCGGCACCGCTGCCCCTGCTAGCGACAGCCTTGGCCGCTGGGGCCGCCCCTTGCGGGATAACCACTGATAGCTGCTCCTTGCATGTGCCCTGTAGTCGGTCGCCCTTGCGGGCACCGCGCTGCAAGTGGTTATGCTCGCGGGCGGCTGCTCCCCCTGCGGGCTGGCACTGGTAACATCCAGCCGCCCCAGGGGGCCTTGGCCATAGCCAGCTACCCCCTTGCAAGTGGCTAGGTCGTGGTCGGCTGCCCCTACAAGGGGCTTGGCCGTGGCCAACCACCCCTATAGATGGCCTAGCCATGGTTGGCTACCCCATGTCCTCACTATGTTTGCTATAAAAATGCAGCAAGAACACGTAGAATGATTCTATACGATTCAATCTCATCACACGCAGTTTAAAACCAATCTTTCGTATAAAATTCTTGGCTTAGATACCATTGTTGGGAAACCTCAGCGGGAGCATCCCATGCATGGTGAAAATCAAAACAAAGAATCAGTTTCCTATGTAGATCAAATCGTCGTACAAAAGATTAGGGTCGCGAGAAAATATAAAACCGAAAAACCACAATGCAAGAGAGATTGATTTTACCTAGGGAGATCATATATCCCTGTATTTCCAGATCCGAATGAAGAGGATGAAGGAGGTCAAGCTTCCTCCTCTCTAGCGGTATCCACACGATAGATCTCTGCAGTGAAACTCATTCAATCTGATCTCGCAACTCTTGCGCAGAGGGAGGATGGAGAATAAGAGACGGTGGCTAAAGCTACAACCTATCAACCATGAGTCTCCCCTCCTATTTATAAAGAGCCACAAAACCCTAGGGCTCCTACCTTAGTGGGTATTGGATCTTCATCCAATTGCTCACTAACCTTATATTATTGGATCTCTATCCAATAATCTCCTTAGGCCTCTAATTGGGCTTTAAGCAAAGAGTCCATCAGCATAGGGTCTCATCTAATGAGAATAGGGGCTAACTGGGCTTGAAGCAACCACCATATGTGTGTGACTCTCTAGGCCCGATATCGAAATGGCCGTGAGTCGCTCCTATCAGAACTCCTTCTGATATAGTGAATTATTATCTCCATAATAATTCACTCAACTCATCGACTATGGACGTACTAGGCCACTACGGTATAGTCTCTAGACGATACACGGGGATCAAATCCATCGGACTTGTCTGTCTACAGTTACCTTGTATCTATCCCTCATCCAACTAATATCCCAAAGACCATATATTGGACATAGTACTATCAGGTCATATACGAAATCAGTTTATCTTACTCTAATCAGATTCTATTGGAGAACTCTTTCTCTCTCAATTCGAATGACCCTAACCAGGGGTTTGTCTAAGCAAGCACATATGAGATATTCCTCTCGTGATACCAAGAGTGAATGATCCTCTATTAACACTCAATTGCCTTCGTAAAGTTGGCTACCAATCCCGATAACCAGTTGTACTATATCTAAAACTTTCCAAACTTGTAAGTCTGGCGTCAAAGAAAGAAGTACTCATACAAGGCATCCTTGGTGTCTCAAGTCAAAGGACTAGATACATAATTGAGACTATGGAACCACTATCTAACATTTGGTATCATCAACCATACAACATTCCATAAGCAGGTCAGTGAACTCATTCTCCAATGAGCACTTGTACTATATCCTTAGTGTTTCCACATAAGTGGTTGCGAGACCAGTCGCCTCCATCATATGGATGAGTATATAGTACATCGATCTATCTAGTTATCTCGATGTCCCTCTCGAGTAACCTATGACCGGGATTATTTAGGATCTGTGTTTAAAGGTGAATCAATCTCATTATCATGATCTCATCATGATCCGATTTCCATTGCACATAACCAAAGATATCACAATATATATATGCAACATATAATATAATATGAGAATATACAAGTAATAATCATAAGTAAAAAGATCGCACAACATGTCACACATGCCATCACTCACGTGATTGGTTTGTATGGCACCTGTAACCAGCAATCTCGCACTTGACTTAAAGCCAATCACCTGTGTGTATGATCCTCATCAAACCCCTGTGATGCTCAAATACAATCTGAGCTAATGGCTTCAACAGTGGATCTGCTATGTTATCTTCAGATGGAACTCTTTCTATTGCTATATCTTTTTGGGTCATGATCGCTCTAATCAAATAGAAACTCTTCAGAATAATTCTGATGAGACTTGGGTTCCCTTGCTAGAGCTATCGCCCTATCGCTGTCATAATATATGAGAATCAGCTCCACGCTACTTGGTACGACTCCCATATCATGATGAACTTCTTCATCCATACCCCTTCTTTTGCTGCTTCTGCTGTAGTAATGTATTATGCATTTGTGGTCAAGTCACCAGTAGTATCTTACTTGGAACTCTTCCAGCTTACTACTCCTCCATTCAGGGTGAAAACTAACCCTGAGTTTGACTTGTTGTCATTAATGTCAGATTGGAAAGTCGAGTTCGTGTAGCCCTCAGCCTGGAGGCTACCTCATCCATATACCAGTAAAAGATCCTTAGTCCTTCTTAAGTACTTAAGGATATATTATACTGCCTTCCAGTGTTCTAAACCTGGATCTGCCTGATACCTGCTCGTGACACTCAAAGCATGTACTATATCAGGCCTAGTACATAGCATAGCATACATGATAGACCTTATCACTGAGACATAAGGTATCTTATCTACGTCTGTCCTTTCTTTAGGAGTCTTTGGGGACATACTCCTAGAAAGTGATATTCTATGTCTCATCGGTTTGAGACCTCTCTTGAAATTCTTCATGCTAAACCTTTTGATGGTGGAGTCTATGTACATAGACTGGGACAAGCCAAACATCCTTTTAGATCTATCTCTATAGATATGGGATCCCCAAAATATAGGATGCTTCCCCTAAGTCTTTAATGGATAAGTTTTTGGATAGCCAAGTCTTTACTATGGAGAGTATTCCTACATTATTCCTAATAATTAGGATGTCATCCACATACAATACCAAGAAGGTGATAGCACTCCCACTTACCTTCCTGTATACACAAGGCTCGTCTTCATTCTTAACGAAGTCATAAGATCTGATCGTCTCATCAAATCTTATATTCCAACTTCGGGAAGCTTACTTTAGTCCATAAATGGACTTGAGCAACCTACACACTTTATCCGAACTCTCTCTGGATACGAATCCCTCTATTGTATCATATACACCTCCTCCTCGAGGTTGCCATTGAGGAATCCCGTTGTGACATCTATCTATCATATCTCATAGTCATACTGTTCTGCAATGGCCAAAAGAATTCTAATGGACTTAAACATGGCTACAGGTAAAAATATTTCTTCATAGTCAACTCCTTATCTTTAACGATATCCTTTAGTTACTAGCCTTGCCTTATAGGTCTCCACCTTTTCATCTACTCATAGTCATAGTGTGCTGCAAAAGTTTAATTTCAAGAAGCAACAATCGACTGAAATTTTTCTACAGCGTTTTCCCTTTGCAACGATGATAACGTTTGCGATGGTAGAATCTTACAGCAAGGAAATTATGAAAAAACTTCTCAAACATGTAAGACAAAGGAATAGCAGTAGCAAATAGACATGGGTGATGAAAATATACCAGATCTCTAATTTCAAACGCAGGGGATAGCAGTAGATTGATTTGATCTACGGCTTGGGGATGACGGTGGAGGCGCGTGTTGCAGCAATTGTGAGAATTGCTTGGAAGGGTGGGGGTAGTGGAGATGGCAGTAAGGGCAGCAGGAATGCTGATATGATACTAGATGATAGAACCCCTGAAGGAGCTCTATAGATTTTGATCTTTAAGGGGGATCAACCCATAGAACGCTGTAGGGGTTTCTCCCTCCTAGAACTCGATACAAGGTTAAATAAAATATGATCTTTGCTTGTCAAAAGAGAGAGGGCGGCTACATCATTATATAGGATTCTAAACCCTCGCCTATGGGGGTGCTTGCCTAAGTAAAATTACCCCTTTGCTCCTCCTATAGCCAACCTAACTGAAGAAAATCCTGGTCGACTAGCCCAGTAAAGGGGGTGGCGGCCACTGAGCCCTAAGGCCCCAATCTAAACCCTAGCCACACTTCTTTATAGGATAGAAGTGGCTAAGGGGGTTTTATTACAATCCCACAGGGTTTTTATTTACTACTTCTAGGTTGATTAGGACTCAACCCTACTGGAGTCGTATTAAAGCATTAGTGAGGTCGAAGGGCAGTACCAAAAATTCATAGTGGACATTGTGCATCCAAAAAGCAATCTTCGATATTTCTTCCTTCTGTACTCAAATATGGTGATATCTAGACCGTAGATCTAACTTCGTGAAGACTCGTGCTACCTTCAATTCATCAAGTAGCTTGTCCACCATTGGAATAAGATATTTATCTTTGACTATAATGCCACTGAGAGTTCAGTAGTCCATGCACATTCATCATGTCTCATCTTTCTTACGTACGAGGAGCACCGGTGAAGAGTAGGGGCTGCAACTTGGTTGAATAGTCCTTATCTCAAGCATCTCTTGCACAATCTTCTCAATTTCAGCCTTCTTAAGATGAGGATAGTGGTATGATCGAATATTGGCTGGTGGTTTGCCCAACAGGATCGGTATCCGGTGGTCGTGTAATCGGGAAGGAGGTAGGCTGCACGGTTCAACGAAGATGTCTAAAAATTTAGCAAGCAAATGGAGAAGGTTCAGATCTTCAATCTTCATCGGCTCCATATTTAGTTGTTGAAGTTGTATTAGGAAGTCATTGTGCACTTTCTGTAGGACCTTCTCCACACACTGCATCGAAACTGTCGTCATGTCGCTCCCATGTTTCGCGTATGGGATCACCTATTTCCCTTTACTTAAAAATTTCATAATTAATTTTTAAAAAAAATTCTAGGAAATATCACCTAACGTGGACAATTATTCTATGCCAAGCACTACTTCATAATCATTGAGTGGGAGGAGGAAGAAGTCAGTAATAATTTCTTGTCCTTGCAGCACCAAACTCACCAGCGAGCACTTTCAGTTGCACTTCAAGATACGACCATCAGCCACCTTTACGTCGAACTTGCTGCAATCCTCGATTTGAAGGGTCATCCGGGCAATAACTTTGCTGTCCATGAAGTTATTGGTGCTCCCAGTATCGACGAGGACGGTGATGGGCTGCTGCTTGAGGAAACCTCCAATCTTCATCGTTTACGGGTTCCATAGTCGGTAAGAGCATGAACCATACAATCAACCAGCTGTAGATCTTCCTCAGTATTCTCCTCTCATGCTTGAGGTCCTCCTCTTCCTGTTCAGATTCATCAGCGAGTTCAATCAGGAGAAGTCGTCCCTTCTTGCACTAGTGGTTACGACTCCACGGCTCGTTGCAATACCAACACAACCCCTTCGCGGATCTATCGCAAAACTCTTCTCTCGTAAATTTCTTTGACTGAGGGGGTCAGTTGGAAGTGGATGGGACTGGAGGTTTTGTTAGGACCCTAGCTAAATTGGGTCCTATTCGATTGAGTCGAGTCCTTAGATTATGCCTTGTTGGCTAACCTAGACCTGACATTAGGTCGACTAGGAATAGATTTGAGTCTATTATAATAAATCAGTTCAAATCCTAGTAGGGTTAGGATTCAGCTGAACTAGAGTCTAGTTAGGAGTCGGAGTTGGATTCGAGATGGAGTCAACCAAGTCAAGCTTGTAATCAACCCAATTGGTTGCCCACCTTGTTGAAGGGAAGTCGGGTAGGGTTGAGAGGAGGCGGCTAGGTTTTGAGATGAGAATGTTTTACTTTGATTAGGAGTTTAATTAGGAGTTGGAGTCTACCATTAGAGAAGAGTCCATATGAAGAGGGAGTCTTTTAGCCGCCCCCTCCTCTTTGGAGAGGTCGGTTAGGGTAGAGGGGGAGAGTTTTTATTTAGCTAGGACTCGCTCCCCTTGATTAAATAGGAGTACCCTATAGCCACTGGCCACCTAGTTGGCTAGGGGTTAAGAGTCTTGGTTTAGTAGGAGTTTTAGTTTAATTAAAAGAGTCATATTAGGAGTTAAGGTTTTGAGTCCCTAATAAACTCATGGAGCCACCACTATTTTATCATGAATAAGATCAATCATTTTTCAGCCATTGTGTGGAATACCTTAGCGGAGGGATATTAGAACCCTTGTGGATTCTAAGCTTGTGGTGATCTCTATAGGAGATTAGCCTCCTTGGAACTCTATAGGGGTTCCTCCCTTCTTGGTTTTTTTGAACTATGGCTGAAACATAATTGATCTATTAATGATGAAAAGAGGGGAGAATACAAGCTATTTATAGGGCTTCTAAACCCCAACTCCTAATAGGACTCCTACTCAAGTCTCCTACTTCTAACAACTCCAACTCTAAGAAGGAACTCCTACTTCCAACAACTCCAACTCCAACTTTAAGAAGCAACTCCTACTCCAAGTAAACTAAGACTTCAACTCCTAATTTAATTCCTAATCAACCCTTGAGAGAGTCCTAACTGAATAGAGCTCTTCCCCTCATCAAAGTGGGTAGCCAATTGGGTTGGTAACAAGCTTAACTTAGTTAACTCCAACTCGTATCCAACTCCGACTCCTAACCAGACTCCAATTCAATCGAATCCTAAACCTACTAGGATTTGGACTGATTTATTATAATAAACTCAAATCTCCTCCTAGCCGACCTAATGTCAGGTCTAGGTTGGCCAACAAGGCCCAATCTAGGGACTCGACTCAATCGACTAGGACCCGACTCAGCTAGGGTCCTAAGAGATCTGCCCTCTTTAAATTAGCCTTGTCCTTATGGCTGAGACTCCATGAACTTTGGGTCTTGATCTGTAATTCTCCTTGAAGCTTCCTTGTGGTATCTATGGTAGGCACACTGTGGTCCGACAGTCCAACATTATCTTATATCTCTCCATCAGGGGTAGTAGTATATGGATGGTGGTGTATCACGATCCTACGATCCCATGTGATGATCAGCTGAATTTGAACCTCCTCATCAATTGGAATGTCAAGTTGATGGATCTGAGCTGAGTCATCCTTTCTAAACTTCCATTTGCTGTAAGATACTTAGAGTATCAATTATATTTTTGAATTGATTGTACCGATTTGATCCATAAGGCACAACTCCATTGTGATCCCCAATTTTGCAAGGGCCAAAGTAGTAGGGGGAGCACTTCCTTGAGGCTTGAATTTTCTGCTGGTAGGGTTGGAGATGAAGGGGAAACTCGATATTCAACAGTAAACTTTCTTCTGCTCCGATATCAGGAGGGGGGGGGGGGGGGGGGGGGGGGGGGGGGGGGGGGGGTTGTTTCTTTCTTACATGGGCTGTCACTTGGTTGTTCTTTAATAGTAACTGAGCCTTATTTTAAAATAATTGCTCCACTTTGATAAGGTCCCTAGTGGTGTGAGCCCATTCTGAGTCCCAGGAGGGTAGGAGCTATAATTTTATCGAGCCTATTTTCATCTCTCCTTTGTGATATTGACCTGTATCATGCCAAACTTCAAATTTAATAGCAATTAGTATCTCATTACAAATCAAAAGCATCATGTGGATGCCTTCCTCCTATTCATTCAGAATTTTGATCTCTATCCAGTAAGATTTAGTGTCATAGATTCTATACCGGTACTGTTGCTGGAGGGACTCAATCTTCTTGCGGTCGTGGGCCGTAGATCGATGGTCATCATCAAAGAAAACTTTGAGCATTATGGTTCACACCTTGGAGAAGTTATGGATGTAGCCTGAGATCTGGGAACACTACTTCAGAAACGATAACTGGTTCGACTGGATGTGGCACTTCAGGAAGAGTTTATACCTGCAGACAAAGAGGTAAAGCTTTTGGAGATAAAGTGTCGTTGCAAGGGAAGGTCGTGGCTATATGATTTATGTCTCTTGCGTTTCCTCTGAGGACGTGGACAATAATATGGCCGAATATGTGCTAGTGGTTCCTCCTACAAGATCAGCATATGAAGATCATATAGCATGGTAGGAAGTAGTTGGCTCGGTTCAACGGAGATGCCTAAAATTTCAGCAAGCTTCTACAAGTGTTGTCGAGATCGGCATTACTTTATTTCTCGCATAAGGTCACTTGTTCTCCCTTGATATTCATAAGATTGTTGGTGAGAATGGTGATGGGTTGTTGCTTAAAGGATTCTTCAACTTTTGTTGCTTGTGGGTTCGCATGGCCGGCTAAAGCGTGAGTCGTGCAATCAACCGGCTGTAGGTCCTCCTTCGTGTTCTCCTCCTCAGGTTCCTGGACCTCTTCAATAGATTTTATCATGGAAAGCTCCCATTTTTTGCAGCAATGGTTGCGGCTCCAAAGTTTGTTGCAATGCCAATAAAGGCCCTTCATCAATCTGTCGCGTAGCTCTTCTCTCGTCAATTTTTTTTGCAACGAAGAATGGCTGGGAGAAGAGGGAGGTTTATATGCTGCTGATCTAGGAGTGGTTCTCATCCTCTGAGCATCTTGGTTTAGCCGTTCCTCTTGAATTTGGGCGAAAGAGATTGCAACCTTCACGGTGGGGGGCTACCGCGCTTTAACCTCTCAACTAATTTTCGGCTTGAGTCTTTTGATGAACGTCCCTAATAATTATCTATTAGACTAATCACAAGCAAAGTAAGATAATTTCTCAAACCTAGTATGGTATTTTTGGATCATGGAGGTTTGTCGTATCTTGACAAGTTATCCGTTGATATTCTCGTACTTGGTCGGCCCAAAGCGGTTCAGCATCGCGTTCTTGAATTATATCCACGTCGGAGCCCCATGGGTGTATTCAAGCCAATTGTACCATCGAATAGCATCTCCTTCGAGGTGGATGACAGCGGTATCCACCAAGGAATCCTTCGGTGTTCGGTAATAGCGAAAGTAATGTTCAGTGAGCAAAATCCATCCCGTTGGGTCTCCTTCTTCCGATTGAGGGAAGTCCACCCTCATGCATGGCTGTATCATATTAGTGGCTTATACTTTCTTTTTGGGAGGCCTTTCTGAACTTGTACCTTGCTGGAATTTTGTTGGGCTTGGAGATCAGCCCAGTCCGGATTCGACGAATAAGGCGTGCAATCTATCCTCCATACGTGATTCAAACACCTCAAACTTGGCATCGATTGAACATTGAGATGCCATTACATGTGCCTCTAGATCTGAGATGTCAATATCCTTCTCCTACTGTTGGGTCAGTGCTATGATACGGTTGGGGGGGATCGATGGCCAAAAGGGATGGTGGACCATGGGTAGATGGCTATGGTTTGGGGTTGACAAGTTGCTGTTTTTTTGTTATTGTTGGGGCTATGATTTAGGGCTGTTGTAGGGGTTGTATAGGGGGTATGATGGCTAAGGTTTAAGGTTAGAGGAATGGATTAGGGTTATTATTAATGATAGTAATGGATTCGGTAGGGATCGGGTATGGATGCAGCAAGTACTACTGAAGGTAGTGTAGCATAATTTTTTTTCTCAAAAAACTTTCAGCAGTATAGATGTAATTTTTTCCAGCAATTCAAAACAAGGATTTGAGTAAAACTTAAAGGGAATCAACTAGTATGGGAGAGTTAATGCCGTAAAAAATTCATGAAAAATTATGGTAGTAAAAGATTCGATAAGATCAAATATTACGAATATGTGTTGCGATAATTTTTTTTTGTCGAAATATCTTAGCAGTATAGACAAGATTTGTTTTCCCACAGTTTGAAACAAGGATTCAAGTAAAACTCAAGGAGAATCTGCTGATAAGGGAAATATAATACTGACACAAAATTTGTAGAAGAAAATGGTAGCAAAAGGTTTGGCAAAATAAAAAATCACGGGTATGAACTGCGACATAATTTTGTGTCCAAAGTGCAGCAGTTTGGACGTAAAAGATCAGCAATTTATATTAATAATTTTTCAGTGAAACCAAAAGGATAGGAAGTGCCAAAGCCATTGTGAAAATTTTGTAGAGATTTGGATAGAAAAAATGCAGCAGCAAGATCAAATAAGCAATTGTATGCAGCTAAAATTCTGTAGTGTAATTTTCAACATAGAGATGGAAACTTTACGACAAAAAGTTTGTGCAATAAGATATGAACGATTTTTTTGGGTTTTTTGAGTAAGGATAACTAGCATAACTAAATTACAGTAGCAGTAAGGTAGGAACTAGAACCTGTTGCAATTCATGGGGAGATCAAAGGATGATCTACAGTAGTGAAGATGACGGTGGGATTCAACGATGATCTTTAAGCAATTGTGGGAATTATTTGGACGGCTGTGGAGGGATGATGGATGGCTGTGGAAGGGCAGTGAGATACTAAGAATGCTGCTCTGATACCAAGTATTAGAACCTTATGAATTCTAAGCTTGGGTGATCTATATAGGGGATCGATCTCCTTGGAACTCTATAGGGGTTCCTCCCTCCTTGATTTTTTTACACTATGGCTAAAACATAATTGATCTACTGATGATGAAAAGAGGGGAGAATACAAGCTATTTATTAGGCTTCTAAACCCTAACTCTTAATAGGACTCATACTCAAGACTCCTACTTCTAACAACTCCAACTCCAACTCCAACTCTAAGAAGGAACTCCTACTTCCAACAACTCTAACTCTAACTCTAAGAATCAACTCCTACTCCAAGTAAACTAAGACTCTGACTCCTAATTTAATTCCTAATCAACTCATAAGAGAGTCCTAATTGAATGGAGCTCTTCCCCTCATCAAAGTGGGTAGCCAATTGGGTTGGTTACAAGCTTGACTTAGTTAACTATAACTCGTATCCAACTCCAACTCCTAACCAAACTCTAGTTCAACCGAATTCTAATCCTGCTAGGATTTGGACTGATCTATTACAATGGACCCATCCTCCTAGCCGACCTAATGTCAGGTCTAGGTTGGCCAACAAGGTCCAATCTAGGGACTCGACTCAATCGACTATGACCCGACTCAGCTAGGGTCATAACAAGGGAACCTCTATAGAGTTCAAGGTGGCTGATGCCCTATAGAGATCAAACCCCTAGCTTATAATCTGCCAGGGTTCTAATACTTGATATCAAAGTAGTGTTTCTTGGTACTTCGCTTCCCTTCCATAGCCGCTCATCATCTTCATCCAGCCACCACCCAAGCAATTCCCCGTAATTGCCAAGATTTGCTAAACTACACTACCATCTCCACTACCACAAATCACCCTTTCAATCTCCCTGCAAATTGCATCAAGTTTTGGTAATCTACCTTACTGTTGCTATAATTTAGTTATCCTAAACCCTAAAAAAAAAGTGTTCCTATATTACGCTGCATAACTTGCCGTCACAAAGTTATCATCTATAGGACGAAAGTTACGCTGTAAATTTCAACCGTATACTATTGCCCCATCTTGATCTTGCTGCCACTATTTTGCTGCCCTATCTTCTATGAGTTTTTATGACGGCTTTGACACTTCTTATCAGTAGATTTCCTTTGGGTTCTGCGTAAAAATTCTTGATACAAACTACTGTAACAATCTACGTCGTTGATGTAGTTTTTCAACCGCATACCACTTTGCTACCTTGTTTCTCGTCAAAAGTTCACTGCTATGTTTTATTGCCATATTTTATTCAACACTTTGCATTGATCTGGCCTTTATCATCATCTATTTCTTGTTGTAACTTTTTCAATCTCTCTGCAAAAACTTATCGAGGCAAAGTTATCATCTAAATGATGAAATTTGTGCTGCAAGATTTCAGCCGCATACTTGCTGCCATATCATTGATTTTTTTGCCAATGTCTTGTTAAATTCTTCTTCATATTTTGCATCGGCTTGGCTTTATTTATCAGTAGTTTCTCTTTGAATTCTCCTTTAAATCCTAGGCACAAACGCTGAAAATTTTTCGTCAAATTGCTATCTTTTCTCAAAAAATTCCGCTACATCTTTTTGGTGTTTCTTGATGCATACGCAACTGATCTCTGCCAAATTTATTGCTACCACTACTCTTATCTATCTTGCTACTATCCTTATGGGTTTTGTGCTATCGTAAGACTCCAAAATGTCGCTAGAATTTTCATCGTCAAACTGCTGAAATTTTTGACGAAAAATTTTGCTGCTATACCTTTTGTCGTTCTTCCTTGCATACACCACCAAATCTTATCAAATCTGTTACTGCCACCCACATCACCCTTAAGACACTCTTTTAACCCTAAGTACAACAGTCATAGTCCTCAACCTCTACCGTAGCCGAGCCAAACAGTAGCATATACCGTAGCCAACTGCGGCCTCCTTTCCAAGATCGTTGCCTCTTCCTGTTGTTGACAAATCATCTGTCGATCTATGCCCTTGACTTGCCAATAGAAGAAGAATCTCAACATCACAGATTTGTAATCCTATGCCATGTCATCGGTTGACATGATCGACGTAAAACTTAAAGCCATCAAGACATGCATGGAGGACAAACTACGTGCCTTATTCACAGAATTCAAAATTGGTTGATCTCCAAGTCCGATGTAATCGTAGCAAGGTGAAAGTTCATATCACAAAGAGAGGTCTCCTTAGAAGGAAGAACAAGCCATGGATTCAGTGCAACCATGCATAAGGGTGGACTTTCCTCGATGGGAAGAGGGAGACCCGACGGGGTGGCTTACACGAGCGAAACGGTATTTTCGCTATCACAAGACTCCGTATGCATCCATGGTCAACATCGCTACAATACATCTTGAAGGAGATGTGATCCAGTGGTACGAATAGTTCAAGGACATTCATAGAGTTCCCACATAGAGGCAATTCAAAAGTGGACTGCTGATCCACTTTAGACTGACGGAATATGAGAACGCGAATGACCAACTCACGAAGATTCGCTAAACCTCAACCGTGCAAGAATATCAAACCAGGTTTGAGCATCTCTCAAATCAAACTCAAGATTAGTCTAAAAAGTAGCTATTAGGGACATTCATTGAAGGATTAAAGTCGGAGATCCTATGTGAAGTCAAGGCACGACAATCGTATATTTTGAGGGCTGCCATCTCCTTCGCTCGCATCTATGAGGAACGGCTAAACAAAGATGCTCGAAGGACCAAGATCATGAACCAACCAGCAACCATCAAGCCTTCGGCCTCCCCCACTACCAATCAAACCTCTCAACCCAAGGAACTAACTCGAGAAGTACTCTGAGAAAGATCGACGAAAGACTTATGTTGGCATTGTGATAAATCATGGAGCCGCGACCATCGCTGCAAGAGGGGATGCCTTCTTCTAATTGAATCCCTCAATGATTCAGAGGAAGAGGTCCATGAGCACGAGGAGGAGGTCACGAGGGAAGAACCATAGCCAGCCGATTGTATGATGTGTGCTCTTGCTGGCTATGTGATAGGACTCCAACAGGGTTGAGTCCTAATCTCCCTAGAAGTAGTCAATAAAACCCTGCTAGATTGTAATAAACCCACTCATATCTTATAAAGGAGTATGGCTAGAGTTTAGATTAGCCCTTAGGATTTAGAAGTCGTCGCCCCCCTTACTGGGCAAGTCGGCTAGGGTTTTCCCCTGCTTAGGTCAGCTATAGAGCCAACTTAGCCGCCCCTTGTTCCTATTAGGGTAGGATGGCTATAGGAGGGGCAAAAGGATAATTTCACCTAGATAAGTGCCCCTTTGGGCTAGGACTTTGATCCCTGCTTAAGATGTAGCCGCCCCCCTCTTTGATAGCAATCAATTATCATCTTCAATTCAGCCTATGTGCCGAGTCTAGGAGGGAGGAACCCCTATAGCGTTCCAAGGGTTGATCCCCCTCAAGGATCAAAATCTATAGGGCTCCTTCTGGGGTCTTATCATCTGGTATTAGATCAACAATTTTGCTGCCCCTGTAGCCATCATCCATGCCTCCACCTTCCCAAGCAATTCCCATAATTGCTTCCACCCCAGTAGTAGATCAAATCAGTCTGTCGCTGCCCCCTGCGTTTGATTTGGAAATTTGATATTTTTTTATCATCCACGCCTCTTCAATACTGCAAGATTCCTTACATTACATGTTGATGATTTTTTCCAAATTTTATCAGCTGCAAAATTCGTTCCTCGCAAGCGTTATCACGTTGCAAAGATAAAACACTGTAGAAATTTTCAACCGATTGTTGCTTGTTGAAACTAAACTTTTAGTCATCCTTTTTGGCTGAAACTTTTATACAATTTTATAGATCATCTTAAATTTCATCTAAGATTGATCTTGTGAAGAAACTCCTTCTAGATTTGGACTTATAGCACTGCGATTCTTTGTTGCATAGTACTGAAATTTTACAACGCAGAATCTGCCTTCCGTTTATTGGCCTCTTGAAACCAAACTTTTGTTCATCCTTTTTGGCTGAAATTTTTACACAATTCTCAAGATCAAGTTAACTTTCATCTAGATTTGATTTCATGAGAAAACTCCTTCTGGAACTGGTTTTCTTGTGCAATCTTTGACTATCACTCAGTTCTAGAATTTTACGACGAAGGAATCTGCCGTTCGTCTTTTGCCCTATTTCCCTACTGTTATGCTGCCAAAATTTCGTCAAACTTTTTACTGGTATTAACAACATCTGAACCAAGGTTTCTGTATAATTTTCTTAAACTTTCCATTGAAATTTACATTGAGAAATCAGCGTTTCTCCGATGCAAAAATCGGTTCAGCAGGACAGCACATCGCAGCACTTCTTTCCACCGAATTCTATCAGATTTAAGTGCTAATTTTTGTGGGATTTTGGACTCTCCTTTCCTCATCACCAAATCCTACCATCCTTACCAAAAACTCTTCCAAATATTACCCTAAATTGAATCCAAACAGCCCTCAAATCAGCCACCCAAATTAGCCTACTTCCTTATCGATTCACCTACGTTTTTAGAAAACCTTCCTTACCGAGACACCTACCCTTGCTGCCATTTATCTCAGATCTAAAATCTATTTTCCTAACCTTCATATACTGCTATCACAACCCTAAAATCATGCCAATTCGCAGCCTAAACTTTACAAAATTGTAGCCCCAAATCTGCCCTAAATCGCAGCCTACTTCCATCCAAACTGATTCACCCTCCAACCGGCCAGCCCCTTCTCCAAAATTCCCATGCCACTAACCTGACAACAGAAAAAAGATCTCAATATTACAAATCTTAAGACGTATACTATGGCATCGGAGGAGGCTATCGATGCAAAGCTTGAAGCCTTTGAAAACTACATGGAAGAGAAGATGCGATCCTTATTCGCCGAATTCAGCATAGGTCGACCATCAAGCCCGAGGAAGTCACACCATGGAGAGACTTCAGATTAGCGAGACGATCCTCAAGAGCATAGACACATCACCTTTGATCCTAACAATCCATGCATGAGGGTTGACTTCCCAAGATGGAAAGAAGGAGACACGATCGGATGGATCTCGCGCGTGGAGTATTATTTTCAATTCTATCGAGCCACCGATGCAACACGGGTGGAGATCGCTGCCATCACCTCAAGGGAGATGCTATTCAATGGTTTAATTGGTTAAAGCACACCCATGGAGGATTCTCTTGGTAGCGATTCAAGGAAGGACTACTAGACCGCTTCAGACCAACTGATTTCAATAACATCGACAGACAATTAGCAAAGATTCGTCAAACCTCTACAATACAAGAATACCAAACAAGGTTTGAGCGTTTATCTAACCAAACTGAGAATTGGTTTGAGAAACAACTTTTAGGTACTTTTATCGAGGGCCTAAACCTGAAGATCCGAGGAGAAGTAAAGGCGCGGTAACCGTACACTCTTATGGCGGTGATTTCCTTTGCGCATATCCAAGAAGAACAATTGAACCACGAGGTATGAAGGACAAGGGTCGCACCCCGACCAGCCATGCCAAGGCCTACTACCCCCTCTACTGCCATCCAAGCCCCTGTACCAAAAAAGTTGACAAGAGATGAGCTTCGTGAATGATCGACCAGGAGTTCTGTTGGCATTACAACGAACTGTGGAGCCGTGAACATCACTGCAAAAAGCGCCAGCTCCTTGTGATTGAACTAGTGGAGGATGAGGATAATGAAATAACTGAAAAAGCCCTTGAACCTAAAGAAGAAGCCATGGAGGAAGAGTCCCCACCGGCCAACTACGCAGTGCACACATTGGCCGGCTATTCCAACCCGCAGATGATGAAAGTTGGAGGACTTCTAACACAGCAACCCATCACGGTTCTCATCGACACAGGCAGCACCAATAACTTCCTCAATAGTAAGGTTGCTGCACGTTTGGTGCTTCAAATCAAAGGTTGCAACAAGTTTGACGTAAACGTTGCCGACGGTCGAATCTTTAATTGCGACCAACAGTGCCCGCGGGTGAAACTACTCCTCCAAGACCAAGAAGTGGTAGCTGATTTCTTCCTCCTACCCATCAATGATTATGAAGTCATACTTGGGATCAAATGGCTCACAACGCTAGGTGATATCTCCTGGAATTTTTTTAAATTAATCATGAAATTTTATTGCAAAGGGAGACAGGTCACATTACGAGGCAAGCGTGGGAGCCAAATTTTCATCATTTCATCGCAACAAATGGAGAAAGTTTTACACAAAGTGCATGGAGGATTTTTTATGCATATCTAGCAGCCATCTAAGGGGGAGAATATACAAATTTCAGATCCTAAGCTTGCCTTGTTGCTGGATGAATTCACGGACGTTTTCACGGAGCCGCGCGGGCTGCCCCCTAATTGGCAGCATGACCACCGTATTCCTATTCTCCTGAGCAAACCTCCAGCAAATTTGCGTCCATATCACTACCCTCACTTGCTGCAGGATGAGATTGAGAACATCGTCAAAGAGATGCTGGACACTGGGGTAATTCGACCGAGTTGCAGCCCTTATTCTTCACCGGTGTTGCTAGTGCGCAAGAAGGACGGTACATGGTGGATGTGCATTGATTATCGGGCCTTGAACGCTATCACAATCAAGGACAAATATCTTATACCCATCATAGTTGAGCTCTTGGATGAATTAAAAGGAGCCCGAGTCTTCACTAAACTGGATCTCCGTTCCGGTTATCACCAGATTCGGTATGCATTGAAGACATTCTGAAAACTGCATTCTGCACGTATAACAACCACTACGAGTTTCTGGTAATACCTTTTGGACTTATGAATGCTCCTCTACTTTCCAAAGCCTGATGATTGACATCTTTTGGAGTTTTCTATGCAAGTTCGTATTAGTGTTCTTTGATGATATCCTTATTTATAGCCCTACGCTTGATATACATTTTCAGTACTTACGAACTATTTTAACAATTCTCCGGAAGAATACTCTTTATGTGAAACAATCAAAGTGCAGTTTCTTACAGCATAAAATAGAGTATCTTGGGTATATTATATCAGAGGATGGAGTGGCAGTAGACTCGATGAAGATCGAGGCAATGCAAGGATGGTCGAGACCTACAAACGTACAATCATTACGCGGTTTCCTTGGACTCACGGGCTACTACCAAAATTTTGTGAAAGATTATTGCAAGATCAGTGCCCCACTCACGTCCTTACTGAAGAAAGACTCCTTCTAATGGTCAGATAAAGCCTCTGCAACCTTCAAGCGACTCAAGGCAGCCATGACGATGACGTCGGTCCTAGCGCTGCCCCGATTTCGACCGCACTTTGGTCCTTGAGACCGATGCGTCAGGAGTGGGAATTTGGGCTATTCTTATGCCAGATAGTCGACTCATAATTTACACCGAGGCTTCCCCTACACTTCATATGAGGTTTTTATAAGAGATTATAATTACTACTAAATTTAAAATATGGTTGGATACAGGTCCATGGCACGAAAGAGAAGTTAAACTAGAAGAATTACAATCCATACTCACGCCAGATTGGGCTCTCATCATCCTAAACCATACCAGAGGGCAGTCACCATTCCAGAAGAAAGATTGGCTATCACTAAAGACTAATCATGTGGCAACCTATGCAAGGAAAAAACTTCCCCCCGACAAACGCTGAAGTAGAAGAAAATTTCCTGAGAAGGTTCAAGTCCCCCTACATTTCTAGCTCCACCAGCATGAAATTCAAGCATTAAGAAATTGGTCTCCCTATTTCTTTAGGCCTTGCAAAATTGAGGATCATATTGGGGCCCCAACTTGGAGATTAGATCCGTGTACCAGATCAAAATTACAGTTGATCCTCCAAGTATCCCACCTCAAATGGAAATTTAAAGACGACGACTCAGCTCAAGTTCTTCCAACTGATACCCAAGCTGATGAGGAGTTGAAGACCCGGTTCCCTGAGTTCATGGAACTTCAGCCTTGAGGACAAGGCTTAAGAGGGCGGGTTTGATAGGACTCCAATAGGGTTGAGTCCTAATCTCCATAGAAGTAGTCAATAAAACATGCTAGATTGTAATAAAGTCACTCCTATCTTATAAAGGAGTATAGCTAGAGTTTATATTAGCCCTTAGGGCTTAGAAGTCGCCGCCACCTTTACTGGGCAAGTCGGCCAGGGTTTCCCCCTGCTTAGGTCGGCTATAGAGCCAACCTAGCTGCCCCTTGTTCCTATTAAGGTAGGATGGCTATAGGAGGGGTAAAAAGATAATTTCACCTAGATAAGTGCCCCCTTGGGCTAGGACTTTGATCCCTATTTAAGATGTAGCCGCCCCCCTCTTTGAAAGCAAGCAATTATCATCTTCAATTCAGCCTTTATACCGAGTCTAGGAGGGAGGAACCCCTATAGCGTTCCAAGGGTTAATCCCCCTCAAGGATCAAAATGTATAGGCTTCTTCTAGGGTCTTATCACTATGCGAACCCACAGATGACGGAAGTGGGAAGACTACTCAAACAACAGTCGATCACTGTCTCTATCGATACCGAAAGCACCAATACTAATTTCATGGACAACAAGGGTACTGCCCAATTAACTCTCCAGATTGAATATTACAATAAGTACAATGTAAAAATCACAGATGGTCGAATCCTCAATCGCAACCGAAATGGCTAGCGGGTGAAACTAGTTTTGTAGGGCCAAGAAATCATCGCAGACTTCTTCCTCCTACCACTTGATGATTATCAGATAGTGCATGGTGTCGAATGGCTATCCATTATAGGCGATGTTTCCTATAACTTTTCCAAATTAATCATGAAAATTTTCAACCATAGGAAATAGGTGATCCTACGAGGAAAGCGCGGGGGCAAGGTATCGATTGTTTATATATGACGCATGGAGAGGGTGCTGCACAAATCGCATATCAGCTTCCTAATACATCTTCAAGGGCTGCAAATGGTGGAATCGATGATGAACGAAGATCCAAACCTCCCCTTATTACTTACTGAATTTTTGGATGCATTTGTTGAACTGACAAAACTGCCCCTACTTGATCGCATGACCACCACAAGTTCATGGAGGACGACGGTAAGATCAACAGTCCCCTTATGTAAAAAGATATGTTCCTCTGGCCAGATGAAGCTACAATAGCCTTTGATGCCCTCACGACTCTGATTCCATCTACATCAGTGCTAGCCTTACTCGACTTCGACAAAGTGTTCATGATCAAATCTGACGCATTGGGAGTCATAATTGGTGTTGTCCTTATGCAAGATGGCGACCCCTAGCTTATATCAGCAAAGCCCTCTCTCCATATAACCTGAAGCTATCAATCTATGATAAGAAAATGCTAACCATTACTGAATTTGTGGCTTGGCATGATGCAGGCCAACGACACAAAGGAGAGACGAAAATAAGCCTTGAAAAATTACTGCTTCCACTCACTCCAAACTCAGATCGGGCTCACATTACCACAGACTCTACCAAAGGGCAGCCACTATCTCGGAGGAAAGCCTGGCTACCATTAAAGAACAACTACACGTCAGCCCACACAAGAAAGAAACAGCCACATAACAAACGCCGGAGTAGAAGAAAGTTTGAGAAGTGGTCTCCCTATTTCTTTAGACCCTACAAAATTGAAGATCACATTGGAGCCGTGACTTATGGATCAGATCTATGCACTAATTTAAAAATACAACTGATCCTCCAAATATTTCGTCTCAAATGAAAGTTTAGAGAGGATGACTCAGCCTAGATCCATGCACCGGATATCTCGACTGATGAGGAGGTCCAAGTTCAACTGATGACCACATGAGATAGTAGGATCGTGATGCACCACCATCTAGACACTACTACCACTTATGGAGGGATACAAGACAATGTTGGACAACAGGACCATAGTGCGCCTACCGTAGATACCACGAGGAAGCTTCAAGAAGAATTACAGACCATAACCCAAAGTTCATGGAGCCTCAACCTTGAGGACAAGGCTGATTTGAAGAGGGTCTGTTAGGACCCTAGTTGAGTCGGGTCCTAGTCGATTAAGTCGAGTCTTTAGATTGAGCCTTGTTGGCCAACCTAGATTTGACATTAGGTCGGCTAGGAGGAGATTTGAGTCCATTGTAATAAATCAGCCAAAATCCTAGTAGGATTATGATTCGGCTGAACTGAAGTCTAGTTAGGAGTTAGAGTTGGATTCTGGTTGGAGTCAATCAAGTCAAGCTTGTAATTAACCCAATTGGCGCTCACCTTGATGAGGGAAATTCAGCTAGGGTCGAGAGGAGACGGCTAGGTTTTGAGATGTGAGTGTTTTACTTTGATTAGGAGTTAGAGTCTTCCATTAGGGAAGAGTTCATATGAAGAGGGAGTCTTCTAGCCGCCCCCTCCTCTTTGGTGAGGCCGGCTAGGGTAGCGGGGGAGAGTTCTATTTAGCTAGGACTCTCTCCCCTTGATTGAATAGGAGTCCCCTATAGCCGCCGACCACCTAGTTGACTAGGGGTTAGGAGTTGAGGAGTCTTGGTTTAATATGAGTCTTGGTTTAATTAAAGAATGAGTCCTATTAGGAGTTAGGGTTTTGAGTCTCTATATAAATTCATGTAGCCACCACTATTTTATCATGAATAAGATCAATATTTCTTCAACCATTATGCCAAATACCTTGGAAGAGGGAACCCCTATAGAGTTCCAGAAAGTCGATCCCCTATAGAGATCAAACCCCCACCTTAGAATCTGCAAGGGTTCTAATAGGTTTGTATGCTGCTAGTCGTGGTGTGGGTCTTGTCCTCTGAACATCTTGATTAAGTTGCTCCTCTTGAAGTCATGCGAAGGATATCATTGCCGTCAATGTATAGCGTAGCCACGCCTTAACTTCACCTCATATCTCCGGCTTTATTCCTTCGATAAAGGTCCATAGCAATTATTTCTCAGACTAATCATGGGCTTGGTGAAATAATCTTTTGAACTTGGTTTGGTATTCTTAGATTATAGAGGTTTATTGGATCTTCGCGAGTTATCCATCGATATTCTCGTACTCAGACGGTCCAAAGTGGATCAGCAGATCGATTTTGAATTGTCTCCACATCAAGACTCCTTGAGTGTGTTCAAATCAATTATATCATTGTATGGCGTCTCCTTCAAGGTGGATGGTAGTGATGTCCACCATGAAAGTCTCCGAGATTCGGTGATAATGGAAGTAGCGCTCTACGCACGAAAGCCATCCCGTCGGGTCTACATCTTCCCATCGAGGAAGTCCACCCTCATGCATGTAGATGCTGAATCTATCACATGTTCATCTTTCACAGGAAGGTTCTCTTTGTGATATGGACTCCCGCCTTGCTGCGATCTCATCGGGCTTGGTGATTGTCCTAATCTGAATTCTGCAAAGATAGCGAGTAGTTTGTTCTCTATGCGCATCTCAAAAGCCTCCAAATTGGTATCGATCAAATCTTTTGATGCCATGGCATATGTCTCAAGATCTGAGATATTACGATCCTTCTTCTGTTGATGAGTTAAGGGCATAGGTCGGTGGAGAGATTGGTGGCGGTGGAAGATAAGGATCGGTAGTGAAAGGTTGCTGCTATGGTAGGCTACTGTTTGGACTGCATTTTACGTTGCTGTTTGGGCCGACTATAAAAATTGAAAGTAGGCTACGACAGCTATGTCTTAAGGCTAGAAGGGTATCTTAAGGATGATGTGGGTGGCAATAACAAATTTGGTAAGATTTGGTGGGGAATATTGAAAAAATGCAGCGGTATAATTTTATGTCAAAGAACAGCAGTTTGACGAAAAGTTTTCAACGGTTACATCAAAGATTTAAAGAAGAATTATGTGAGAATCCACTAGTCAGGAAAGCCAAGCTAATGTAAAATATGAAGATGAATATGGCAGCAAGATATTGACAAAAAGATCGGAGATATGATAGCAAATATGTGGCTGGAATTTTACAGCACAAATTTCGTCGTAAAGATGATAACTTTGCAATGATAAGTTTTTGCAACGAGATAAATGTACTATTTTTTTTAGTTTTTGGATAAATAAATTACAACAGTAGTAGGGTAGATACCAGAACCTGATGCAATTTTGGTGGAGGCTGCAGATGATGTTTTTGTCATAGTGGTGATGACGGAGGAGTCGGCGATGATCATAGCAATTGTGGGAATTACTTGAGAGGTGGTGGATGGCTGGATGAAGGTAGCAATGGCTATGGAAGGACAACGAGGCGCTAAGAACGTGCTCTGATACCAAGTGTTAGAACTCCGTAGGATTCTAAGCTTGGGTTGACCTCTGTAGGGGATCGGCCCTCCTTAGAACTCTATAAGGGTTCCTCCCTCCTTGGTAGTCGGCCACAATGGCTAAAAAAGATATCTTAATTGCTTACTGAAAAGGGGTGACCATAAGTTTTTATATAGGGTTCCCAAACCCTAATTCAAATAGGACTCTTACTTCTAGTAAACTTCTTCTTAATAAGACTCCAACTCTTAATCAAACTCCTACTCCAAAACCCTAGCCGACTTCCACAAATAGGGTGGTTGGCATCTAGAAGACTCATACTCTATGAAGACTCCTCCCTGACCCTAGCCAACCTCTTCAATCAAGGGAGGTGACGGTTGATTTAAGGTTTATTACATGACTCAGGTTTTTATTGACTTCATGACTTAGTGAATTTAGGACCCGATCCTGCTAGGGTCCTAACATCGATGTAATGCTCATATATGTTTATGACTTTTGGTTTTTGTTCTTGCTTTGTACATCAACGGGCTAGTAGTAGGCTTGGTAGCCCTAGTTTGGTTAGCTTTTGTGATCATTTTTGGCTTGTAAATGAGAGTTGTATCATGTGAATATTTATGGGGATTTTGGTTTGTAATTGACCATGATCTTTTATATGCAATCATTCAGAGCTTGTGAAGTCCATGGTTGTAATTTGCATTGGCTATAAAGTGTTTGCTTAAATGGTTACTTGTAGATCCCGTGTGAAATAATTTTTCTAATTCATTTTCTTTTTTGTAGGTCCTAAGGGATCATAAGAGATTTCAGGAAGGCTGACCTTTACAGACAAACACACAAGAGTGTCACACAACTTAGGAAAAACCAACTAAGTTTGTGATAGTTGGTATCAGAGCGAGACAAGCACATGTAGAAACACTTGGCATGCAAATATGGGGGACATAGTAAGGCTACATTATGAGCAACTAGCATGCGTGACCAATGGGGAAAACATACATTAAGATATAGGGCAAGGAATTGCTCAAAGGAGCAGACATCCAAGATTGGCATTCAGAGGAATGACCAACCCTCTGCACGAGAGGCACCACGATGATAAGCAAGCTAGGAAGAATGTATAGTGCACAAAGGTTGGGATGGTTGAGTTCAAGCTATGACTCGATGTTCCCAACCAAACTTGATAGTGAACAAGGCAGGCGGGGCACTTGGTAAAGGATGAGACCGTATAAAGTGGGATGGGTTGCATAACGATCAAAAGAGTTATACAAAACTCACAAAGGTGAGGGGAATTGCTAACTTGAAGAATTCGATACTAATGCAATGGCTTGTATGTAGACAATGGAGTGTCTGTGGCTATCCCAAGGTGACCAAAACTCGGTGCCATGGAGCACTAGAACTTTCTCTTCGACATGGGAAGGATACGTCCGTAGAAGGTTGAAGTGTGTAACAAGTTCAACATATTGCTAGACCTTGAAAGGTATAGTGAGAGCTACATTGGCGAAAAGTCAATCTAGCAAGTGCTTTTGTGGGGGCAGAACATATACAGTTTGCTCAGCAAGGCATAGTAGTCTAAGGGGATGGTGGTCTCTGAAATTTCTAGATAGAAGAATGCAAAGAGGAAAGTTACTCTAATAGGTCAAAATATCCAAGAGTAATAAGTCTTGGTTCTCTAGAGGGAGAATCATGTGCAGTGGACCACACATGTTAAAGATAAGTACCTCAAGACAACAACTCCACAAAACTCAACGGACCGAGCGAGTGGTGAGGAGTTATCGTATGATCTCGGATGAGGTGATACATTGATGAGATATATTGTGAGATCAAATGGGGGAGCGACCCAGGGCAACATCAAACGAAGGCACACTTAGAGCCGATGTAGAAATTGGACTCAACAGAGGACTGACCCATGGAATGGTGGGCACGAGGGCCACCATAAACTAAATGTAAATCGAGGAGCAAAGTAACTTTAGTGGAACTTGGTGAAGTATCCAAGCCGCATGAAGTGAGTTAACATATAAGATGAAATATGGAGTAGAGTCATGAAGATTTCCTTAGATAGAGGTCAAGGATATGAACTCTTATGGAGGCAAGATCGGGATCATGTCATTCTATGGGTTCTTCATTCTGATGGAGCAGACTCATCCTGTATGGTGCTAAAGACGAAGGGAGCTTCGAGATAGATACATCCTGTCTTAGAGAAGCGTTTGATGGAGGAATTAAGGTGGCACAATGTTAGAACCCTAGCGGATTCTCAGCTTGGGGTGATCTCTATAGGGGATCGGCCTCCTTAGAATTAGGGTTCCTCCCTCCTTGGTACTCAAGCCATTGGCTAATGAAAGATTGATCTATTCATAATAAAAAGTGGATTATTAAAAGGCTATTTATAGGCCCTCAATCCCTAATTCCTAAGAGGACTCCTACTTCAAGACTCCTATTCCTAACAACTCCTACTCCAACTCTAATAAGCAACTCCTCCTTCCAACAACTCCAACTCCAACTCTAAGAAGCAACCTCCAAACTAATTCTAATCCTATTCTAACTTAACCCCTCCTCAACCAACCCCTCTTTAACTAGGATAAGGGGTGGTTAATTAAGGTAACATGCATCTTACTTTCCCCTCAAATATCTTCCTTAACTAATCTTAACCTAGCTGGCCTCCTTACTTTCCTTAATAGGGGTCAACTAGATAGGATCTATATAAATGCCCCTTAGATTTTACATGATTACCCTCTTCTATAAAACTAAATTAGGACTCCCCTAGCTAGAGTCCTAACACACAACTTGTAGAGGCGAAGTTAGGATTAGAAAGCCTTAGCATAGGGCAAGAGAATGAAGAGGTTGGTACTCTTGAATAATATGTCATAATGCTATCATTCGAGTTGTCATGAAGAAAATAGTGCGTAGTGGAGATTGTGCTGTTGGGGATAGAAGCCTAAGATCCAGACAATGGTGTACCAATTTCAATGAAGTTTGTAAACTTCAAGAGCTACTAGGCGATAGACTATCCTAGAACGATGCTTCGTCCGAATGTGACCTGAGGATGGGTGGACGAAGGTCAATTACCAAAGGAGTGAATGCATTCTGAGGTTGCATATACCCTACGATGTGTTGGCAAAGGCCACACATGGAGAGATTATAGTATAAGTTCATCACACGAGAATCTAAATACAATGGAGATATCACAATAAGGCAACATGGTACAGTGGATCATGGTGGAACAGTTGGAGGCAATACAACATACGCATGATAAGTCTCGTGAGGGACTTAATCATGCAGAGGTATGATCAGGAGCTGTTAGAAGCTCCATTTTGATGAACAACACGACGACAAGAAGGGCTATGGATTCAAGGAGTGAATGTCATGGTACCACAGAGACGGGTCTTTCATACATACATCAAATTTTGGCATCGGATGAAAGCCTTGGTCATTAGCATATGGGGGCTGTGTACCACCAAGGGAGAATTCTAGGTGCAAGTACCAGTGAGTCCCATGGGTGGGACTTGATCATACAGAGACATAATCAAAGAAGCTGGAGAGTTAAACCACTCAAGTACTTATATTCACTTAAGGGAGCCCAACAAGTCAGAGGATAAGGCCGAGTAAGCGAATATTGCTCCCGAGGAAGCTAAGGAGAACAAAATCGAAGTGAGCCTTGCAACAGGATGGTGGAGGTCATGCATGAGAGTTGTAGTCTATCTTTTCATCGACCAAGGAGAACTGCTCGAAGAACACAAAGGTGTTGAAGTAGGTGGTCAAAAAGGGTGAAGAAGAGACAACGAGTCCAGATGGACTCAACTACCCAAAAGCTATGCGTTTGTCAAAATGGAGGTGGATTCAGAGAAGTGTCACAATGCTATAGAGGTGGATCTACCAATCATAAAGAAAGGGATGCAGATGTGAGGCAACAGATAGTAGTGTCATGGACTTGGCAGCGCCATTGTACCGCAGAAGCGAGACTTCCATGGAGTCATCGATCCCTTGCTCTCATGGAGGAAGAGCGTTGTGAAATAGGCCTAAAAGGTGGAGAATGCATAAGCAAACTCCAAGTACTAAGACATGGCTGAAGGGCAGAGGTCAGGGAACTTTATAAGACCAGTGTCAATAGGCTTCTCATCAAGATAGTCAAAAATTGAAGACTTTGGGTTGATGCAAGAGTGCTCCACTAATGAACGAAGTATGCAGTACATGGTGATGTACCTTCCCTACTCAGTGGAGTAGGCGACAAAGATGATGGAGAAGATAGTACAATCCCAGAGGTGACCAAAACTATCAGAGCTTTACTCCAAGTTGGGGTGAAATTTTGCTCTTTTCGAGTAAAACTTCTCACATTCCAGAAACTCGATGGCAGTGAGAAGGTGAATCACAGTAGCTAACTTAACGCAAGGAATGTAAATACTTTAAGTGTTTCATAAATGTGAGCAAAGAGAGAGTAAAGACTACTAATCAACTCAATTTATGAAGTATAACCTCGAGGAGGCGGGCAGGGTGAAACTGAGTACCCCAGTTCTCTTATTTATTCAGCAAAAGAGCTCTGTTCTGGTTCAAAGATCCTTCGAAGAAATATAATGGAAGATGAGTTGTCAAATCCTTACCAATGATTATCGCTGCTACTAAGGGTAGATTGTCCGCTTCATTTCCTAACAGAATGTCAATCGAAAGAGGAAGTGATGCAAACTTACTTGGAAGTGATAACTAAGTTGAAGAAGAATTGATGGGCAAATTTTATGAAGGAATGACCTCAAAAACTTTAAAGTCTGTGAGGCAATACTTGTTAAAGCTCCAACAAGCATCCACCCAGTTTAAGCGGCATGAGAAGATTGAGATACTAGTGCATAACAAGCGTCCACAATCAACACAACTCAACTTGACCCCACACTAGAGCCAGTCATTGGCAAGTTGAAGCAACATGGTAGATCAAAGTTCGAGTACTCGACAACAGTGACGGAGAGTAGTTGGGAGTTAAGTGGTGTGTTGTAACTAGTGTAAAAAATTGAAGATTCAACAAAAGGCGAGGAGATGTAGCGTTTGCAATAGCTTCGACGTGGACATCAAAAGAATAAGTGGGGGAGAATGTCACAAATAAAACTATAAATAGGATGCTCGATGTAATGCTCATGTATATTCGTGTCTTTCGGTCTTTGTTCATGTTTTGTACAACAAGTAGCGGACTATCAATAGGCTTAATAGCCCTAGTTTATGGTCATTTTTAGCTTTGTAAATAAGAGTTGTCTCATGTGGACATTTATGGAGATTTCAAATTGTAATGAACCATGATCTTTTATGTGCAATCATTCAGAGTTTGTGAAGTCTATGGTTGTCATTTGCATTGGTTATAAAGTGTTCGTTTAAATGGTTATTTTATGTGTGTGTGGGGGGGGGGGGGGTGTGAATTAGTGCTATAGCAAATTTAATCGATTCTAAAAGTTTGATTAACAAATCTATATTGGAAATGCGATTAGGAAAAATAGCAAGTAAGGGTTGTGAGTAAGTAAATCTGTATGCAACAACAAATCAAGACAAGAGAAAAAATGCAAACTGATTTATAATGGTTCGGTCATCCCAACCTACGTTCACTCCTGATTGCTCTTCCTTCGAGGCCATTGACTTTCACTATTGATCTACTTTCTAATGGGCGAAGATCAACCACCCTTGTTACAACTCTTCTCCTTTTAACAAACTCAAGAGATAACCTCTACACTCACTCTGTTACAAGAGACCTCACACCTCCTACAACTAACAATCACTTCTAAATTCAAGGAGGAGAAAGAGATAAAATGCACAAAGAGAGCTATAACCCTTACAAACTTCACCACTTATTTCTTGCTCCAATCTAAGCCTTGGTGGGGATATTTATAGCCCTAAATGGCTTCAAAATGGAGCCAAAAAATTTAAATTACCAAAATTTTTGAGATTTTGATGATCCTTTAGTTGTAACTTTTGAGGCTACAATTTTGGACTTTGGGGCGATACTATTATCGGTGGTACTACCACTGCCACAGGCGGTACCACTATCAGCTACGTTAAAAGGCACAAAATCATGCTTATCGATTATCTAGGTACTACCACCACCCAGGCCTGCTCAAGACCACTAATTTGGCCTTATAATGAGCCTAACTCAATCCTGGTTCAAGCCCTTGGTATGGTTTCAGTTTAATACCAACATAATTTGACCCCAAAATAACTCGATCAAGACATAAACACTCTAACCACATTTCCGGCACAATCACAAAGCTTTTAGCATATTATATAGTGTTTTGTCATGTCATCTAATTATTCAACACTTCGTTTGAACCTCCGACGCATCGTCCATTCCTTCGGCATATCCCCCAGTCTATTGGTATATTGACTTTCTTACAATATATGATCTTTTGGCATAATGTCCGATCCTTCTAGCATAATGCCCGAACTCATGGCACGAAGTCCAATCTTCGGTACGTCGACTAATCCTCTGACTCGATGTCCAATTTCCAATATGATACTTATCCAACCACCGTATGATTCTCTTACTTCAACAATTTACCCTTTGATGGTTTAAGTCTGTGATCAAAATTTTTCTTGCGTCACTTATCTCAAGAACATATAAGTCCGTAAACTCATCAATTGATTTCATCATCAAAATTCGGGATTCAACAGCTTGTGGATCCCGTGTAAAATGCTTTCTCTAACTCATTTTCTCTTTTGTAGTCCTAAAGGACCATAAGAGATTTCGGAGAGGCTAACATTTATGAATAGATACACAATGGTGCCACATGACTTAGGCAAAACTAGCTAACTTTGTGACAGTATAGACAACAAGAAGGATCGGCCCATTCTTGATAGGAGTACAGCCTTGTGTGCTCATGGAGAGGAAGATTATGCTGCAATTTGAGGAGCATCATTGTTATATCTATCGTGTGGATCAATACTAGAGAGGAGGACAACTGACCTCCTTTATCTATGCCTATAGATCTGGAATTTTCAGGGATCTCCCCAAGTATGACATCTAACATATGATGTATAGTTTTTTAGTTTTGTGATTTCTTGCACACCAATCTTCGCACGACGACCAAATAGACTTGTCATAGAAAACCAGTTTTGTTTTATGTTTTTCACTGCACATGATATGCTCTATCAAGATTTCTCAATCCCACCACACTCCTCCTAGTCATGCACTCGGTGTAGAAGGTCGAGGGCTGCACCTAGGCCGAGCCTCCATGCTCCCCCTAGCCATGCACTCGGTGTAGAAGGTCGAGTGTTGCCCCTAGGTCAAGCCACCATGCACCCCTTAGCTCTGCACTCGGTGTAGAAGGTTGATGGTTGCACCTAGGTTGAGTCTCCACGCTCCTCTTAGCCATGCACTAGGTGTAGAAGGCCAAGGGCTGCACCTAGGCCGAGCCTCTGCACTCTCTCTAGCTATGCACTCGATGTAAAAGGTAGAGGGCTACCCCTAGGCTGAGTCTTCATGCTCCTCCTAGCCACGCACTTGATGTAGAAAACTGAGGGCTACACCTAGGTCAAGCCTCCACGCTCCCCATAGTCGTGCACTCAGCATAAAGACCCGAGGGTCACATCTCGGATGAATAAGAGTTAAAGGACTCTCTCCCGAGCCAAGCACCTCGGCGTGAAACTCAAAGGGTTGTACCGAGGTCGAGCCACCACACTCCTCCTTAGTCGTACACTCAATACAAAAACCTCGAGATCAGCACACTCCGAGTACCCTAGCTAGCGAATCCCCATCAGAGCATGAACCCAACAATGCTCCCTCCAGAGAAAGACCTCGAAGGACACCCTTCTGAGGGCGAACAAATGATAGGGATAATTTTGGTCTATGCTAGCTCATCCACCACAAAGACTAACACATAAGTCGGGCTCGATGTCATCAGCCCTCAAATGACATCCTAGCGTGTCCCAAAATGTCTCGCACTGATAATAACCGTCCTATCTTATTAGGATCAGAAGCCAGAATGATCAAGTTGTTAGGGTGATCTTATTCTGGGCCAACTAGTAAGTGGGCTTGTGCACTAGGTATAAAAGGAAACCTCTAGCTCGCGTTATAGGGGGGATCGACATTTACCATCTCTGTACACACTCTCTATACTTACAGTTTACACTGCTATCATCTCCCCTCCAATGACTTAAGTATCGGAGGGACCGCGGGACAAACCCCGACGTTGGCTTGGCATGTAGGGTCATTGGTCACCTGAGGACACCTGGATGACTTAGCCTTCGAAGAAGGAACCTTACAGCTTAGAGAATCCTAGTCGATTTATTTAGCCACCCTAAGCTGGATACCCAACAACTGAACGATCTCCAGTTGGGCAGCTTATGTCACCTCACCCTTGTCAAGTCTCCTATATCACCGAGAGAGAGGCATCGGGATAAGTCTGTACCTTTGACAATGAACTGATTGAACTGACTCAATGATACCCATGACAGCATCACTTTTTTTTCCCATGATTGAAAATTAAATGGCTCCCTGGTTTGGAACTTGTTATCTAGTACTATTCTGGCTATTAGAATAAACTGGAATGCAGTAGGCATTACATGTCATATCATGCTGAGGTTATTAATCTCTAATCCAATTGAATTAGAGTTGGTGCCAGTTCATGTTAATCTATGTCGACCAAATTATGTAATCTTGATATAAACTTAGAATACACTGACTTCGAATTCTGCTATCCAATTCTTCCAACAGGTGATGGGATTAGTATTGTTATTCATTTCTACAGTGCACAATGTAATGCCATATGTAATGCCATGGTTTATTGTTATCGAGGATGGACTGTGTTACAATCTTCGATCCCCAAAGAAGAGAGAGATAATGGCAGTTAATGTCTGTTGTGGTAGAGAAGAAGACACTGATGTCACAGCTTGTACAAATGAACAGCTACCGTTTGTTCCATTACTATTATTCGTGACGGTGAAGTTGTATTTCCTTGAATTAATCTTATTATAAAGTAGATAAATTACGTTGTTTGGATTCATTTAGAATGTCATGGAATTGGACTTTTACGCAACAAAAAGCCTTCGTACTATGTTCCAATTTTACAGATTGTGCATGGCATTTAATCAAACAGGTTTAGAGCTTAACAGGGTGCGCCTTCTTGAACATTACGGGGAAGGGCTCATCGACGAGCCCCAACCACCTCTTCCCAGCCTCCACAAACACGCCCACGTGCCGCACGCCACCTTGCAGAACCTGCACACGCTCGGGCAATGGACGAGCTTGGAGTCCCTCTACCCGTACCTGTCGGTCTTCAACCAGTTGCTCACCGTCGCCAGCCCTGGGTCCCTCTTGACGCCGCTGGCGACCGCGTACCGCCGCCCAGTAGCCTCGGCGTCTCCCAGACTCCACACGGTTGACTGCACGCAGATGGTCGGGGCAGCGAACCACATGTTGACGTACGTCGACATCTTCAAGTACTTGTCCTTAGGGTTCATCGGCGAGAAGGTGAGGGGGACGTCGTTGCTCACCTCCGAGCTCTCCTGACCCACCGCGAGCGGGTAGGTGTAGTTACTTCGTGCGACGAGCGACAGTTGTTAGGATCAGTCTTATAATAAATAAGTCTAAATCCTAGTATAGTTAGGATTTGGTTAAATTGAGATCTGGTTAAAAGTTGGAGTTGGATTTAGGTCAGAATCAACCAAGTCAATCTTGTAATCAACCTAATTGATCGTCCACCATGCTGAGGGGAAGTCGGCTAGGGCTGAGAGGAGACGGTTAGGGTTTAAGATAAGCATGTTTTACCTGGAGTATAGGTCTTAGTTTACTTATAGTAGGAGTTTGATTATGAGTTATAAGTTTACTTGGAGTAGGATACCTATTAGGAATTATGGTTTTGAGACCCTATATAAAGCATGTAGCCACTACTATTTTATCAAGCAATCAATACATCTTTTTCAGCCATTGTGACATACTACCAAGGAGAGAGAAACTCCTATAGAGTTTCAAGGAGGGCTGATCCCCTATAGAGATCAATCCAAGCTTAGAATCCTGTGTGGTTCTAACACTTGGTATCAGAGCAACGTTCTTAGCGCCTCGCTGCCCTTCCACAGCCATCCACCACCTCCCAAGCAATTCCCATAATTGTTGTGATCATCGTCGACTATGTCATCATCACTATTGCCGCATAAACCGCATATTTGCTATCATATCTTCGGTCTTTCTGTCGATATATTACTGTCATATTCATCTTCGTATTTTACATCGGCTTGTCTTTCCTTACCAGTGGATTCTCATCGAATTCTTCTTTAAATCTTTGACATAACCGCTGAAAACTTTTCGTTAAACTGTTGTTCGTCAACTTAAAATTCTACTGCTGCATTTGTCGCATCTAATCTTGCTGCTATTTTGCTACCATATTTGCCACTATATCACTATCATATATATTGATGCTATCCTTGTTGATTTCATATCATCATATTTCTCAAAATATTGCTGCAACTTTCATCGTAAAACTGTTATCTTTTGACGAAAAATTATATTGCCATACTTTTCGATGTTTCTTACTGCATACACAACTGATCTCTATCGAATTTGTTACTGACATATTGCTATCACTATTCTCATCGATCTTATTGCCATCCTCATCGGTTTCTTGATGTCGAAATCATCCATATATTGTTGGAATTCTTTTGTCGCAAAATTGTTATTCTTGGCGAAGAATTCTATAACAACATCTTTTGGCACTTCTTGCCGCAGCCACACCAAACCGGTTGCTGCCCCCAATAATAACCTTGAACCTTCCTTCCCAGCCTCAAACCACTACCACTGAAATCCTTTCCAACCTCCACAACACCCTCAAACCACAGCGCCAACAACAACCTAAATCGTAAGTTATCAACCCTAAACCGTGACTTTAACCCATCTCTCTTTCGACCACCAATCCCTACCAAACTGGTTACTGCCATCCACATCAACCCTAACCCATCTTCCTATCCTTAAACCACTGCCACCAAACCCCCCTTACATCCTCCAGAGTAGCCCCGAATAATAGCATCAACAACACCCCCTCTTGACGAAAAATTCTACTGCAATACACTTCGGACTGTTTGCTGCATCCACACCTGATCCCTACCGATTATGTTACTGTCATCAACAGCAACCCTAAGCCATCCCTTGACCTTAAAGCTTTGCCATCATACCCCCTATATAACCCATACAACAGCTACAAACCACAGCCCCAACAACAACAAGAAAACATCAACCTATAAGCCCCAAACTGCATCCATCTACCTATTATCTATCATCTCTTTTGGCCACTTGGCCATCCAACCAATCCCTACCCTCAACCAGACAGCAAAGGGAGGACCTCAATATTATAGATCTAGTGTCTTATGCTATGACATTGGTAGATCTGATCGGTGCCAAGTTGGAGGCCTTCGAGATACATATGGAAGACAAACTACACTCTTTTCACAGAATTCAGATTGGTCCGATCACCGAGCCCAACGAGATCGTAGCAAGGCGAGAGTCCAGATCAAAAAGTGAACCCTCTAGAAAAAGGAGAACATATGATGAATCCAGCATTTACATGCATAAGGGTGGACTTCCCTCGATGGGAAGGTAGAGACCTGACGGTATGGCTTTCGGGCTCGGACCGCTACTTTCGTTATCACCGGACCCCGGAGGCTTCCATGGTGAACATCACTGCTATCCATCTTGAAGGAGATGTCATACAGTGGTATAATTAGTTTGAACATACTAAAAGAGTCCCAGTGTAGAAATAATTCAAAAACGGTCTTCTGATCCACTTTGGACCGTCCGAGTACGAGAACATCAATAAACAACTCGCGAAGATCCGATAAACCTCTACGATCCACGAATACCAGATCATGTTCAAAAGATTATCTAACCAAGCTCATGATTAGTCTAAAAAATAATTGCTAGGGACCTTTATCGAATGATTAAAGCCAGAGATACGAGAAGTTAAGGCACGACAACCCTATATATTGACTGCAGCAATATTCTTCGCATGACTTCAAGAGGAGTGGCTTCATCAAGATGTTCGGAGGACGAGACCCACACCACGACTAGCAGCATATAGACCTCCAACCTCTTCCACTTCCAGCCAACCCCCTCAATCGAAGAAATTTACGAGAGAAGAGCTTCGCGACAGATCCGCAAAGGGGTTGTGTTGGCATTGCAACGAGCCATAGAGATGCGACCACCTATGCAAGAAGGGATGACTTCTCTTGATTGAACCTGCTGATGAATCTAAACAGGAAGAGGAGGACCTCAAGCATGAGGAGAAGAACATGAAGGAAGATCTACAGTCGACCGATTGTATTATTAATGCTCTTGCTGGCTATGCGAACCCGCAAACAGCAGATTGAAGGTTTCCTCAAGCAGCAGCCCATCACCATCCTTGTCGATACCATGAGCACCAATAACTTCATGGACAGCAAGGTTACTGGCCAGATGATGCTTCAGATCGAGGATTGCAGCAGGTCCGATGTAAAGGTGGTTGATGGCCGCGTCTTGAAGTGCGACCAAAAGTGCCCGCGGTGAAACTAGTTTTGCAAGGCCAAGAGATCACTGCTGATTTCTTCCTCATACCACTTGAAAATTATGAAGCAGTGCTTGACATCGAATGACTGTCCTCATTAAATGATATTTTCTAGAATTTTTTCAAGCTAATCATGAAAATTTTCAACCAAGGGAAAAAGGTAATCCTATGAGGAAAACGTGGGGGCGAAGCAACGACAGTTTCTACATAACGCATGGAGAAAATGCTGCACCAATCACACATTAGCTTCTTAATACAACTTCAAAGTGTACAAATAAAGGAACCAATGGTGACTGAAGAAACCTTCCCCCACTGCTTGCTAAATTTTTAGAGGTCTTCACTAAATCGAAAGGTTTACCCCCTACCCAACTGCACTACCACCGTAAGTTCGTGAAGGATGACAACAAGATCATCGCTCCCCTCATGACGTTGCTAATAAAAGATGTCTTCCTTTGGCCTAATAAAACTACAGCAACCTTCGATACCCTCATAGTCGCGATTCCATCCACATTGGTGCTAGCGCTACCCGATTTTGTCAAGGTGTTCGTAATTGAAGCAGACACATCAATAGCTGGAATTGGTGTCATCCTCATGCAGGATGACTGACCCCTAATCTCCATCAGAGCTCTCTCTCCACCTCACCCAAGGCTTTCACTCTATAATGAGAAGATACTAATCTTTGCTAAAATTATGGCTTGGCATGATATAGGTCAAAAACGCAAAGGAGAGATAAAGATAAGCTTGGGGAAATTACAACTTCTACTCACTTCAAACTCAAATCAGGCTCACATCATCATTGACCTTATTAGAGGATAGTCACAATCTCAGAGAAAAGCTTGGCTATTAAAAAGAAGCAACTGGTTGATAAACATCAGAGCAGGAAGACGTTTGCTATTAAAAATCGAGTCTTCCTTCATCTTCAGCCCTACCAACAAGAATCTATGAAGACTCGAGCCTCGAGGAAGTGGTCTCTCTATTACTTTGGACCCTGTAAAATTGGAGAACACGTTGGAGTTGTGCCCAACGGATCAGATCTACGTGCCGATTCAAAAGTACACTTGATCCTCTATGTGTTCTACCTTAAGTTGAAGTTTAGAGAAGACGACTCAGCTCAGATCCATCCATCCGACACCTAAGTTGATGAAGAGGCCTAGTTCCAATTAGAGATCATATGAGATTGCATGATGCAACGCATCACCGTTTAGACCCTACTGTTGATGCTAGACCACAGGAGCATGATGCACCTACTACAAGGGCCACAAGGGAGCTTTATAAGGAGTTGCAGATCAAGACCCAGAATCATGGAGTCTCAGCTTTGATGACAAGACTGATTTGAAGAGGTCGGGTCTATTAGGACCCCAGCTAAGTCGGGTCCCAGTTGATTGAGTCGAGTCCTTAGATGGGCCTTATTGGCCAGCCTAGACCTGACATTATGTCGACTAAGAGGATATTTGAGTTTATTGTAATAAATTAGCCCAAATCCTAGTAGAGTTAGGATTCGGCTGAACTAGAGTCTGGTTAGGAGTCGGAGTTGGATTCGGGTCAAAGTCAACCAAGTTAAGCTTGTAATCAACATAATTAGCCGTTAATCTTGATGAGGGGAAGTCGACTAGGGCTAAGAGGAGGCTGTTAGGGTTTGAGATGAGAGTATTGTTAAATCTTGGATTTTGATGATGAAATCAATTGATGGGTTATTGATCTAACATATATTGTTAGAGTTGATTGATGTAAGATTAATTACGACAGAAAGATTATTACAATCAGGATTGACCAATGTTAAGTCCATGCATCGGGTCGGGGTTCGAGCAATGCGGTTGGGAACTCGCCAGGAGTGCGTCGGGAGCTCGCCAAGGGTATCGGGTGCTTGCCAGGATGGTGCAAGAGAGTTCGCCAGAAGAAGACCGAGACCCGCCGGAAGATTATCGGGGGTAGCCAAAAAGCTTATCGGGAATTATGATGGTCTTGTAGGTCATTATGATTGTATTTAATTAAGCCATATTTAGCATCGTGCAGGTTTACCATGACGGGAAGAGTTACAGATCAGACATGAACCCAGGATCAAGCTTAGGCATCGAGCCAAGGATTGGACGATATGGTGGGAGCTCGTCGGGCGTTCGCTAGGACTTCACTGAAGGTATTAGAAAGATCGCTAGGAACACGCCAGGAGATCGCCGGAGGAAGACCATGAGACTCGTTGTTGGAGAAGCTGGAGGTTGTCGGTTTGCAGGAGTAAGATCATTAAGCTTGGTGGTCATATTTTGATTGTAATTTTAAGTCATAGGTTAAGATTGAGTCTTAAATGAGTGTGATTTGGATGGAATCCAAATCAACTCAAAGATGAAATCGGGTCCACTATAGGGTTTGATTGAGCTCAGGTTGAGCTCAATTGGTTAACCAAAGAGTTGGTCAACTTAGGTTTAAGACGGAATTCAAAAAATAGAGGGAACCACTTTTGTGGAGTTTACGGTGGGTAAACCGCAATTGCCCAGGTTTTTGGGTGGCTGATGACAGGTAAACCGCCCAGGGCTGATGGGTAAACCGCCCGTACCCTGGTATTCGGGCGGTTGAGCCGCCCAGGTCGGTGGGTAAACTGCCCGTACCCGGATTTTCAGAGTGAGTTTGATTTTTGGCTCCAAAAATCTGAAGCCACTTGGGGTATATAAATATCTCAAGTTTTCTTGCATTTCATACAACAATTTGGGGAAAAACATTATGTGGAAAACTTATGTGGATTATAAGAAAAAGGAAAAGGGTAAGGGAGTGATCAAAGAGTTGTAAATCTTGTCTCCTTTGTAAGCTCAAGTGTAAGGGTTTGGTCTTCACCCAAAGAAGATCAGTAGTGGACGCTGGTGTGCCTCAAGAAGGAGGACTCGGGAGTGGATGTAGGCCATTAGTGTCGAGCCACTATAAAACTTGTGAGTTTTTTTCCTTGCTTTCATTGCTTATGAGTTTTTGTATTGACGCTTCCGATTGAACTCACTCTTTGAAAGTAAAATTTTTACGTCAAGCACTTCCCTTCAACATTGGTTATTTTTTGAGTTTGCTTATTAACTTAGCAACTTTCTTTTAATCACTCACTTGTTTTACTTGAACTAAAAGCTTCAGATTTCCTATCTTGCTTTAACCGAAAAGCTTTTGTTTAAAAAAAAAATTTACTGATGCACTAATTCAACCCCCCCCCCCCCCAATCTCTTAGTGTCAAATTGATCGTAACAATTGGTATCAGAGCCACATTTTTCTCATTTGGATTAACACCCAATAGAATGACTCTTTTTGGCTTTCAATAGGGTTTTTCTATCGCTCGTCCTCCCATATTCAATGGGACGGACTACACTTATTGAAAAACTCGGATGAGAGTTTTTTTGCTTTCGTTAGACATTGATTTATGGACTATTATTTAAAATGGATTCGAAAAGTCTTCTCTTCCAATGAATGATTAGAATGATTTGGAGAAGAAAATTTTCTCTTTAAATATCAAGGCTATGAATATCTTGCTTTGCGCTTTAGATAAAAATGAATTTGATCAGGTTTCTTGTTGTGATTCAACTTTTGAAATTTGGCTTACATTGGAATTGACACACAACAACACACTTAATTTAAATGACTCATTAGATGAAATGTCACACAAAAATGAACATGAAGAACACCTTCAAAAGAACAGGAAAGATTGTGAACTAAGAATGACATATGACTCATCGAGTGAAATCTTGAACGTTGAGAACCTTGGACATGAACTTTTGATAAATGAACCAAAAAATTAATAAACTTGAACCTTAAAAATAATCTAAAGATGGACAAGACCTCTTACTTTGAACGTAAGAAGTCGAGGCGCTCCAAAGATGAAGAACACAATCAAGAAGAAGTGGAAGATCTTACGCTCGTGGCCAATCACGAAGAGGTAAGTAACCACCCCGAAAGCTCTTTTACTTTTAATGAGTTATTACTTTCTTTTCATGAGCTTTATGATGAATTTAGAAATATTAGCAAATCATATAAATTACTTAAGGGAGCATGCATCATTAGTTAGTAAACTTGATGAAATGCATAAAGCAGTACCATCATACAATACATGCACCAAATATAAAACCTTGTATGATACTTTACCATTACATAATTTTTGCTCTAAATATGAAATGCTTGATGATGTTAAAAAGAAAATATCATGCTTAAACAAATATTAGAAAATTTTGAAATTGAAAATAAATATCTAAATATGATCCTTGCCAATAATGATCATATTAATAGAAGAAATGATACAGGCTTTGTTGGTAACATTCAACAAAAGCCAACCATGTTTGTGAAATGACCTACATTAAATTTGCCACTGAAAAATAAATATAATTTTTATGGTAGATTAGGACATAAAGCCTATAAATATCCATTTAAAAATCATAGTCTACATACATTAATTTGGGTTCCTAAAGGAACTAGAAACAACATTAAGTCATTAGAGAAAATGAGAAGAACATATCATGAAGGACACAAACTCAAATGGGTACCTAAATCAAAACCTCTCATGATATAAAGTTGCATCCTAACAAGGCTAGGAGCACTAAGTAATGTTTTGAAAGTAGATGCTCAAGGCACATGACTTGAGATCTAATAATCTTTCAAAGCTCATTAGCCTAAGCAAATAACAAGAAAAATTATTAAAAATAAAATTATTGGTAATGAATCTTAAGGATGATTCGTTGTTATAATTAATCTTAATTGATTTCAAATATGTATAATCTTTGCATAGCTAGAGCATGCTATAATTAGAAAGAAGAAAGTTTAGCTATCTTAAATAAAAGTCATATGTATGAAAGAAAGATTTTGATAATGATTAATGTATTGATTTGTGTGCTTGAATTTATATGCATTGTCTTGAGATTAAATGACCAAACATTGAATTTAAACTTAAAAGTAATATGTAAAATTATTTTTCTTTAAAGGAAAAACTTCTTGATAACATGATAAAATTTTCCAATATATAAAAATCATTGGATTTAAAATGAATCGAAGATTTTGTTTGAAAATATTTTATTGCAATGATCTTGATGAAATTTTGTTTTTGGCTTTAAATGATATTACATTCTAGGAATAAATTTCAAAAGAAGAACAATTATTCATGAAATAATTTTTTATCCCATGAATCTTTTAACAAGATAAAATGATACATTTATTATTTAATCTCTTTAACTACAAAAATAGATTAGAGAAATTTAGCTATTGAAAAACAATTTATGATACCTTCATTGAATTTTTAGAAAAGTAATTTTTGATGATGATTTTGGATAAGTTTTCAAATGATTTTATTTTAAAAAGAGATTTTTGATAATTTTATCATGATTTTGATTAGAAAAGTAATTTTTGATGATGATTTTGGATAAGTTTTCAAATGATTTTGTTTTAAAAAGAGATTTTTGATAATTTTATCATGATTTTGATTAGAAGTTTGATTAGGAGTTGGAGGTTTTGTTTACTTGGAATAGAAGTCCGAATTAAAATTTTGAAACCCTATATAATGCATGTAGTTATCATTATTTTATTAAATAATTAATACATATTTTTCAATTATTATGATCGACTATAAAAAAAAAAGAAGAAATGCCTATAGAATGTCTTACAGATATCAATCCAAACTTATAATACTGTCGCCGTCCCGGCCGCTGATAACTAGGGGCAGAACATAGTACTCGTGTGTCGGATGGAGGCTCCGCCCGTCGGTATCGGGCACGGAGGCAAATATCGTTGCCTCTGCACAGAGCGTGGAGAGGAAGAGGGGAAGCAGGACGTGCAGCTCATGGCTGAAAGGGTTGCTGTGGAGGCAAGTATCGTTGCCTCTGCACAGAGCGTGGAGAGGAAGAGGGGAAGCAGGACGTGCAGCTCATGGCTGAAAGGGTTGCTGTGGAGGCAAGTATCGTTGCCTCTGCACAGAGCGTGGAGAGGAAGAGGGGAAGCAGGACGTGCAGCTCATGGCTGAAAGGGTTGCTGTGGAGGCAAGTATCGTTGCCTCTGCACAGAGCGTGGAGATGAAGAGGGGAAGCAGGACGTGCAGCTCATGGCTGAAAGGGTTGCTGTGGAGGCAAGTATCGTTGCCTCTGCACAGAGCGTGGAGAGGAAGAGGGGAAGCAGGACGTGCAGCTCATGGCTGAAAGGGTTGCTGTGGAGGCAAGTATCGTTGCCTCTGCACAGAGCGTGGAGATGAAGAGGGGAAGCAGGACGTGCAGCTCATGGCTGAAAGGGTTGCTGTGGAGGCAAGTATCGTTGCCTCTGCACAGAGCGTGGAGAGGAGGAGGGGAAGCAGGACGTGCAGCTCATGGCTGAAAGGGTTGCTGTGGAGGCAAGTATCGTTGCCTCTGCACAGAGCGTGGAGAGGAAGAGGGGAAGCAGGACGTGCAGCTCATGGCTGAAAGGGTTGCTGTGGAGGCAAGTATCGTTGCCTCTGCACAGAGCGTGGAGATGAAGAGGGGAAGCAGGACGTGCAGCTCATGGCTGAAAGGGTTGCTGTGGAGGCAAGTATCGTTGCCTCTGCACAGAGCGTGGAGAGGAAGAGGGGAAGCAGGACGTGCAGCTCATGGCTGAAAGGGTTGCTGTGGAGGCAAGTATCGTTGCCTCTGCACAGAGCGTGGAGAGGAAGAGGGGAAGCAGGACGTGCAGCTCATGGCTGAAAGGGTTGCTGTGGAGGCAAGTATCGTTGCCTCTGCACAGAGCGTGGAGATGAAGAGGGGAAGCAGGACGTGCAGCTCATGGCTGAAAGGGTTGCTGTGGAGGCAAGTATCGTTGCCTCTGCACAGAGCGTGGAGAGGAAGAGGGGAAGCAGGACGTGCAGCTCATGGCTGAAAGGGTTGCTGTGGAGGCAAGTATCGTTGCCTCTGCACAGAGCGTGGAGATGAAGAGGGGAAGCAGGACGTGCAGCTCATGGCTGAAAGGGTTGCTGTGGAGGCAAGTATCGTTGCCTCTGCACAGAGCGTGGAGAGGAAGAGGGGAAGCAGGACGTGCAGCTCATGGCTGAAAGGGTTGCTGTGGAGGCAAGTATCGTTGCCTCTGCACAGAGCGTGGAGAGGAAGAGGGGAAGCAGGACGTGCAGCTCATGGCTGAAAGGGTTGCTGTGGAGGCAAGTATCGTTGCCTCTGCACAGAGCGTGGAGAGGAAGAGGGGAAGCAGGACGTGCAGCTCATGGCTGAAAGGGTTGCTGTGGTTGCATAGTTGTATAATAGGACGAGAAATTCGTTGACCAGAGAGGCATCTGAGGTATGATGTTGACTTTTTCGGAGCTTTGAACTCAATTCTTAAAATGAACAGCAGTAGTATGTGTTTGAGTGACGATGATCCATAGCCGACTTATATGAAAAGGAGTGGAAGAAGGATTGGAATATCCAAACAAGTGAAAGATTACAGCTTATTGGGATGATTGTTTACGCACTGATGCAAGCTGGTGGGAGTTGAACATCTTGGACATCCATAAATAGGATGTCCCAGGTCAACTCTCACAACCATTCATATTTTAAATATAATATGAATTAATATTTGATAATTTTAGAATTATATTTAGATAAGTATTAAAATAGTAATGCTATCCTAGCATTAGTATTTGAACATTTACGGAATGCTAATAATTTTTTTAAAAATTTCTTAAAATATCATAAAATATTTTTTAAAGTCTCATGATTGACATCAGATAATAGAAACTCTAACCCTTTCTCACATGCTCCGTCGGTTTATTTAGTAAGAAAAAATATGATACATATCTTTTATAAGGAAAATTATATATATTTTTCTAAAAAATATTTTATATTTATTTAAAATATAATTTTTAATATAAAAATATATAAATAATATATTTTAAGAAATATGATTATATTTTATTAATAGTATGTATGGACCATACAAATTTTTTTGTAAGATTACATATATTCATTTATTTAAATAAAAATATGTATCCACTTTTGAATAAATATTAATAATATTAGAAGGATAAATTTCTTATATAACATTCAATAGACTTTTGAAATATAATTTTACTAAATAACACTTACATCAATACATATTTAAAATAAATATCAAAAATTACAAGCGCAAATATACCTTTTGAAACGTTGCCTAGGATAGATATGTGAAACCCTCAAAATAAAATAAGAAAATGCACGGGAATATCATGCAATCTTATCTGTAATTTAAGGAAATTATTTTTGTGACGAAAGAACTTTCATTTTAATAAGCACAAGATTCAAGTCCAACTATATTGTTCGCTCTCGGTGGATAAGGCTGCCTTTCTTAACACACATTGCAAGTGAGAATAGCATGAAATGGTATCCTCTAAAATATTATATATTTTTCTTAACCCCGATCACATCGGTTATGTACTGAAATGTGCATGCCAGATTACTAAGAATACAAAGTTTGTTCTTGAAAAGTCAGGTCACTAATTAAGATATACTATAATGCAGAAAGTCATTAAACAAAAATAACTCAAAGCATAGAACTCTTTTCAACAGTAAAGTCTAACTGTTTGGAGACGCTATATTGATGTTTTTATCATTATTGAGCTATATAAATAGTAAAATCCATTGAATTCTTCTTCACTTAAAATTTCTAAATGTTCCGAGTATTCCAAGTATTCCTATATCTATGGTATCATTAGAAGCAATCAATGTTATACATAATTGTTCCGAGTATTTCTATATGTATGTTTAATTTCACACATTCCTATCAATATTCCTGTATATTGAGTATCAACACAAATGTCTTCAGATATGGTAGACGCAGCTTGTCGAATCAAAACAATCAATCTTCCGTTGCTAATACACATTCATGAACGCGAAAAAAATGACTGTGTATTTTGCAAAACTCTTCTCTTAAACTTCTTCACCAATCTCATCCTTCACAAACCTATTCCTATTCCTATTCCTACTCCTTTATTCAGAATGATCACGCTACTAAATCTAGAAATCTTGGAATACCCAAAACTGGCACACAAGACTCGGGTTTGCAGAGGGCATGAGAGTTCTAATGACTCGATCAGTGATTGACTCTTGAGATGCATAGCATATCATCGTGGTGGCTGACGACGGCAATGTCATGGATCCTTGATCTCCGTCTCCTGTCCTTGTTCATCATCTTCTGACGGATGAAATATTTCCGTGAATGACTCGTCACATGAACAGAAATATATAATTCATACATTAAAAGAAAAAAAACTAAAATTCTCTGCTTAGATTTAATAACATCACTCAATTATTGGCATCACATTGCATCATTGAGAGGACAAGTAAAAGGAAATGCAAATTGCATCATTGACATCACATTTTTCCCTCGAATAAAAAAATAAGTTGAACTTTATATAGCACAAAACCTAGCAGTTCCTATTACTTACCCGCAAACAAGACAATTTACTTGCACTTATGGTTGACGATTCCTCAACTAAATCGAACTTTCATGTAATATATATATATACTTGATATGAAATGGCACATATAATCAAAAGTTGATAGGAGGGGAGGGATTTTAGAGGACTTGAGAAAGACATATGTTAAGCGAGCATTTGCATCAAGCTCTATCTTCATGCCAAACACTATAAAACAATGATTGACTTGTGTTGATGCTCGCTATATATTTCGTCCAACAGCAGACGTTTTTCATTATATAAATTAATACCAAGAAATCCGCTAAAAAAGAAAAAATAATATATGCAAAGTTTCACGTTAAGCAGAGAAAGTTTGATGAGTATTACTTGTGTTGATGCTCTGTCCAGGGTTGCTCTCTGCGGCGCTCTTGATCTCTCCTTGGTCTCTTCGTGGTTCATCCGCGCTTCCTTTGTTGCCATCACTACCACCAGCAGCAGATTCCTCAGGTAGATCACAGTCGGGAAGAGACAGTGCATAAGGATCAATCCTGCAGATGTCTTCCACTAGTTCGTCATAGTGGGCTTTGATTTCGTCCACGGTTCTTCCAGGCAGACCTGCTGCAATTTTATCCCAAGGAATGGAAATGGGATGGTTCCCAATATATTGAAGCAAGGCCACTTCAAATTTCTTATTCTCCTCCCAACTCCAAGTTGAACTGCTGCTCTGCTTCCCAGCATCCATCTTACTTCACTTGCAGTTTGTATCAGCAGGGATGCAATCTTTCAAGAAAACCAGCAATAAACACAAACAAGTCGAAGTAAGAGATCGGAGATGCATGAAAAAAAAAACAAAAAACAAAGCATGGATCCAATCCTTGATGACCGTCTATGTAACCGAGAAAAATCTACCCAATGATTGATTCCATTGGAAGAAGAAATATGATTTGCTTGTGGAGTTGTGCAGAGGACCACAATCAAATGTATGAAGGAAAAGGCTTATCACCGAAATTTTCTGTAACCGAAACGGAGTTACAGCATTTTGCCAGATTATTCATTTATAGGAGTCGGCGAGGAACAGTTGCAACGGTTCGTGTTTGCTTTCTTGAAAGGGATGCAACCGCCGGTAAACCAGTGAAGGGCGAAGAAGAAGAAATCTGACCTGAGATAAGGCAACGCGCAACGCTTGAGAGCTGCGCCCCTTCTCTGTTCTCGTTCGGATGATAACAAAACATGTGACGTTTCTTGGAGTCTGTTGAGTTCGGTGAAGGATGAATGAGAAAGACGCGAACGATGCATTTCGTTACCGGATACGCAGCGTGTCGTATCTCGAGCCGGGGCGTGAGGCATTTGTGTGATGCGATGGATCGAATTGGCTCCACCCAAATTTGTGTTGGGTTGGAGTCTGTTGAGTTCGGTGAACGCCGGTAGCGGCTCGGTGGAGGTCGGCTTCCGAAGGGAACGTCAAGGTCTATGTTAGAATCCTAGCAAATTCCAAGAGTGATCGGTCTCTTTGAAACTTTAGAGGGGTTTTATTCTCCAAATTGCTGATCGATCTATTTATAGGCCTTCTTGTTGGGAAACCTCAGCGGGTGCATTACATGCACAGCAGAAATCAAAATAAAAACTGATTTTTCATGCAGATCAAATCGTCGTGCAAAATATTGAGATCGTGAGAAAAACATAAAAATCGATAAAAGCGCGATGTGTGAGAAATTGATTTTACCTAGGGAGATCGTATATCCTTATATTCCAGATTCAAATGGAGAAGATGAAGGAGGTCAAGCGCCCTTCTCTCTAACGGTATCCATACGATGGATCTCTACAGTGAAACTCCTCTAATATGATCTCGTAACTCTTGCACAAAGGGAGGGAGGAGAATAGGAGGTAGTGGCTAAAGCTACAGTCTATCAACTATGAGTCTTCCCTCCTATTTATAGAGAGCCACCAAAAACCCTAGTGCTCCTACCTTAGTGGGTATTGGATCTTCATCCAATTACCCATTAACCTTGCATTATTGGATCTCTATCCAATAATCTCCTTAGGCCTATAATTGGGCCTTAATCAAGGAGCCCATCAGCATAGAGTCTCATCTAATGAGAATAAGGGCTAATTAGATCTCCATCCAATTCTCTATTCGCTGAAGCATCCACCATATGTGTGTGACCCTCTAGGCTCGATACCGAGCTGGTCGTGAGTCTCTCCCATCAGAACTCCTTTTGATATAGTGAATTATTATGTATCCCCATAATAATTCACTCGACTCATCGACTATGGACGTACTAGGCCACTACGCCATAGTCCCCAGACGATACAGGGGGGATTAAATCCATTGGACCTGTTTGTCCATAGTTACTGTGTATCTATAATCCCTCATCCAACTAATATTCCAGAGATCGTATATTACTGTCAGGTCATATACGGAATCCTTCATAGTCTCGCTCTAATCGATTCTTCCGGAGAACTCTTTCTCTCTTAATCTGAATGACCTTGGTCAGAGATTTGTCTGAGCAAACACATATGTGATATTCCTCTCATGATACCGAGAGTGGATGATCCTCTATTGACACTCAATTACCTTCATAAGATTCGCTACCAATCCCGATAATCAGTTGTACCAGATTTGAAACTTTTTAAACCTATAAGTCTGGCGTCAAAGAAAGGAGTACTAATACAAGACATCCTTGGTGTCTCAAGTCTAAGGACCAGATACATAATTGGGACTATGAAATCACTATCTGACATTAGGTATCATTAACCATACAGCATTCCATAAGCGGATCAATCAGTGAACTCATTCTCCAATGAGCACATGTACTATATCCTTAGTGTCTCCACACAAGTGACTATGAGACCAATAGCTTCCATTATATAGATGAGTATATAGTACACCGGTCTGTCCGGTTATCTCGATGTCCCTCTTGAGTAACCTATGACCAAGATTATTTAGGATCTGTGTTTAAAGGTGAATCAATCTCATCATCATGATCTCATCACGATCTGATTCCCATTGCATAGAACCAAGGACATCACAATATATATATATATATATATATATATATATATATATATATATATATATGCAATAGATACTATAATGTGAGAATATGCCAATATTAATCATAAGCAAAAAATGTCACACAGCGTGTCATATGTGTCATCACTCACGTGATTGGCTTGCAGGGCACTTGTAACCAACAATCTCCCACTTGACCTAAAGCCAATCACTTATGTGTCTGATCCCTATCAGACCCCTGTGACGCTCAAATACAATTTGATTCAGTGGTTTCATCAGTAGATCTACAATGTTATCTTCAGATGAAACTCTTTCCGTTACTATATCTTTATGGGTCATGATCGTTCTAATCAGATGAAACCTCTTCAGAATAATTCTGATGAGACCTGGGTTCCCTTGCTAGAGTTATCATCCTGTTGTTGTCACAATATATGGGAGTCAGCTCCACGCTGCTTGGTATGACTCTCAAATCTTTGATGAACTTCTTCATCTACAACCCTTCCTTTGCTGCTTTTGCTGCAGAAATGTATTCTGCTTGATACCTGCTCGTGACACTCAAAGCATGTGCTATATCAGGCCTAGTACATAGCATTGCACACATGATAGACCCTATCGCTGAGGCATAAGGTATCTTATCAATGTCTGTCCTTTCTTCAGGAGTTTTTGGGGACATACTCCTAGAAAGTGATATTCCATATCTCATCGATATAACCTCTCTTGAAATTCTCCATGTCAAACCTTTTGACAATGGAGTCTATGTACCTAGACTGAGACAAGCCAAGCATCCTTTTGGATCTATCTCTATAGATCTGGATCCCCAGAATATATGATGCTTCCCCTAAGTCTTTCATGGAGAAGTTTCTGGATAGCCAAGCCTTTACTGTGGAGGGAATTCCTACATCATTCCCAATGATTAGGATGCCATCCATATATAGCACGAAGAAGGTGATAGCACTTTCACTTACCTTCTTGTACACACAAGGCTCATCTTCGTTCTTAACGATGTCATAAGATATGATCACATCATCAAATCTTATGTTCCAACTTCGGGAAGCTTGCTTTAATCCATAAATGGATCTAAGCAACCTGCACACTTTATCTGGACTCTCTTTGGATAAGAATTCTTCTGGCTGTACTATATACGCCTCTTTCTCGAGGTTGCCATTGAGGAATATCGTTTTGACATCCATTTGTCAGATCTCATAGTCATAGTGTGCTGTAATGGCCAAAATAATTCTAATGGATTTAAGCATGGCTATAGGGGAAAAGGTTTGATCAAAGTCAACTCCTTGTCTTTGACGATATCCTTTAGCTACCAGCCTTGCTTTATAAGTCTCTACCTTTCCATCCACTCTGATATTCTTCTTAAAGATCCATTTGTAGCTGATAGGTATAATACCCTCAAGTGCATCCACAAGGTTCCAAACCTTATTAAAGTACATGAAATCCATCTCAGAATTCATGGCTTCTTGCTACTTTCTGGAGTTTATACTCATAATAGCCTCCACGTAGGTCTGATGATCAACATCCTGAGAGTCATCTCCACTAATATGTCTCATATATCTTTCAGGAGGGTGAGATACTCTACTATACCTACTAAAAGTTGGAATTTATGTGTTAGGTACCCGAACAAACTCGGGCTCTGGAATGGTGCTAGAGCTAGGTTCTCCAACCTCGCTCAATTCTATCTCACTCCCACTATTTCTACCAAGAACGTATTCCTTCTCAAGGAACATAGCTCTCTTTGAAATAAAGACTTTTCGGTCCTCGGGATGATAGAAATAATATCCATAAGTTTCTAGGGCGTACCCCAGAATGAGACGGGTAGATCAGCGAAACTCATCATGGACCGCACCATGTCTAACAGCGTGTGATTCCTCCTTTCTGATACATCATTGAGCTGAGGTGTATAAGGATGTGTCCACTAGGATAGGATCTCATTGTCCTTGAGGAAATGGGTGAACTATATGCTTAAGTACTCTCGTCCTCGATATGATCGAAGAGTTTTAATACTCTTTCCAATCTGGTTCTCCACCTCATTCTTATATTCTCCGAATTTCTTAAAGGCCTCAGATTTGTACTTCATCAAGTACATGTGTCCGTACCTAAAGAAATCATCAGTGAATGCAATGAAGTATGAGTAACCATCTATAGCCTGAGTCAACATGGGACCACATACATCACTATGTATGAGTTCCAATAACTCAGTGGCTCTCTCTCCAGTTTCACTAAAAGAAGAGTTGGTCATTTTTCCACGAAGGCAAGGTTTACAAGTTGCATATGACTCATAGTCAAATGGATCTAAGTATCCATCTTTTAGCAACTTTTGAATCATTCCCTCATGAATATAACCTAGCCTATAATGCTATAGGTATGCAATTTTCACCTCATCTCTTTTTCACTTAGACATATTTATATTCATGATATGTGGAGAAGTGTCTAACACATATAAGCCATTTATAAGGGTCCGTCTAGTGATGATCTCATCATCCATAATTATTAAACAACTATTGTTCTCAAAAACTAATTTATATCCACTAATTATCAAACAAAATATAAAAATAATATTTTTAATAATAGAAGGGACAAAATAGCATGCATCTAATGTAATAATAGCTCCACCAGGCAGATGTAGGGTGACCTCTCCAACAGCAACTGCAATAACTCTTGCTCCATTGTCATCTTGAGGTCCATCTCATCTCTGGCCAATCTCCTAGGTCTTGCCAGAACCTGTAACGAATTACAGATATGATAAGCACTCCCGGTATCCATTACCCATGTGTTATCATGAAAATATGACAAGTGGGGACTGATCATGAATATACCTGAAGCTTCTCCAAGCTTCTGTTTCACCTTATATGTAAGGTAGTCCTTACAGTTCCTCTTCTAATGTCCGTCTTGGTCGTAGTGGAAGTATTGTCTTTTGTCCTTTGCCAGGTCTTTCTTGGCAACCTTTTCCTTACCTGGTCTTTCTTTACGTTTGCTTAAGGGTCTTACTAGCATTGGTCTCACCAATATAGAGAACTGACTTCTCTTTCTTGATGGTACTCTTAACTTCCCTCAACATATTGAGGAGCTCAGGTAGAGTTACCTCAAACTTGTTCATATTAAAGTTAATAATGAACTGTGCAAAAGAATCTGGTAAGGACTGAAGTATAAGATCAACATACAGGTTATCCTTTAGGACTATCTTTATACTTCACAAAGTGAGCGATCTCATCCTCGATTGTCATTTCCTCTAGCGTGGGCACAATCGTATTAAGGACATATATGATTTTCTCTTTCCTGAGAATAATTCTCAAATTACGAAGCCTTTGAACCAATGAGGTGGTTGGCATCAATTATGCCACATAGGGGTTTTGCAAGCGACAAACAAGATATAGTGAAAATAAATAACATGCATATTTTACAGAAAATACTAATTAAGATATGGACTTCTATCTTAATATACTTCTACTATTTTCCTAGCGAATCACGTGACACCCTCGACACGTGAGACGAAAGTTTCCAGTAGACTCCTAGTGGGGATCGAGATCTAATTGACATCTTAGTGCAATCTCGAGGGACTTGACCAACTACACTAAGCCCAAAAGGTAGACAACTCTTGTCAATCACAACTCCTTATGATTCCCATCATGTTTGGCCTCTGAATCATTATAGTCTCGACTACTCAACCAACTATGAAGTTCAGTTAAGTCATCACCATCATTACAAGATGAGTCTGATTCGATGGATATGCTCTCGACTGCTCGACCAAGTCATACCATGTCCTCAGGTCATCGGTGACATATATATGTCATAGGCAAGAATTCGATCACGTAGATAGGTGAGCCTCGAGTGACTCGACCAACTCAACCTATGTTGGAATTCAATTTCTTCCTATAACGATAGAAGGCCAGGTGGGTCAATCTTATTGCCTCATGCTTACCGACTTAATATTATTGTAGAAAGGATTTTTATTTTCTATCGATCTCCTAATATGTCGTGTCACACACATACATATTTAATATATATCTACATCGCATGCAAATATATATATATATATATATATATATATATATATATATATATATATACACATAGATCTAGTAGGTGTATAACATATCACATATGAAAGCCACACCGGATAATCATGAGCCGTCACCTAATATGATTAACCTCGAGCCAATGGGCCTAATCACTTATAATAGGATCTATGTGTGCATCGGTGCATCTCCATACCCTGTGATTGTTGATCTTGTCATTATCAGTTCCGTCGGATCATCGCATCACAATACGTCGTAATCTCCCGTCACGGTATCGTGGGTCCCGTTGTCACCTCCACTCTCCCGCCCCGCCTCTCCATGTAATTACAAATAATCATAGGCACGCAGACCCGACAATAAACGAGAAAAATAAAGGCTCGCAGGTCCCAATAATAATAATAATCATAATTACACACATCACAACACATAGCTCATGATCATCCTTCCACATCATACATCACATGTATATTGCATCATATGTAGGATTACTAGATATGTATAATAATTAATTAAACTATTTAATTAATTATTTTTTTAGAAATCAGGACATGCTTGAAATTTTCAGAATTATCGAGGATATTTTTGTAATTCTGGATGAGATGACAGTCCTCAAAATTTTAAAAATGGTTGAGGGTATTTTTAAAATTCTATACACGAGAATAGTCCTTAAAAGTTTCCAAATTTATAGGGGCAAAATAACCCTTTTCTCAAAAAGATGCCATAGCCCTCTCCTTGCCCCTTCTGCACCGCCGCCGCTGCTGCCCCTACGCAGGCAACGGCTGCCCTTTATGGTCAGCAACTGCCCTGCCAAGGTGTCACTGGCTTAGCTAATTTTGCCTAAGCCGTACGGCACCCATGCGTGTCCGTCCGCAAAGGTCAGCCTTCATCGAGATCTCCTAGGTTCTTTAGACTTACAAAAGAGAAAACGAGCCAAAAGAATCAATTCCAATGGGATCCACAAGTAACTGCTCAAGCAAACACTTTATAAAGCCAGATATAAATTACACCCATGGACATTACAAAATCAGAGAGGTTGCACATAAAGGATAATGGTCCATTACAGACCGAAGTTCCCACAAGTACTTATAAGACACACTCGTATTTACAAGCCAAAATCGACCACAAAGCAAACCAAACTAGGGCTGCTAAGCATACTACAAGCCTGCTACTTGCTGTACAAGGTATGTACACAAACCGAATGACACAAACAAACATGAGTATTTCATCGGACACCTTGTTTACATTATTGTCCATGACATTCTCCCCCACTTATTCCTTCGACGTTCTCGTCGAAGCCATTGTAGACAATGCATCTCCTCACATTTTATTGAATCTTCAATCTTTTGCTTTGGCTGCAACACACCCCTTTGGCTCCTAGCCGCTCTCCGTCGTTGTTGTTGAGTAGTCGAACTCTGATCCGCCATACTGCTTCAACTCACCAATGACTGAATCTGGTGTGGGGTTGGCTAAGTTGTGCTGATCCTTGTTGGTTCTTACGGATCCTTCTGATGAAGGAAAAGACCGGTCTTATTATGCGCTAGTGTCGTAGTATACTTATGTTGCTTGAATTGGGTGAATACTAGTTGGAACTTTGATGAGCATCGCCTGTAAACTTTAAGGTTTTTGAGGTCCTTCCTCTATAATGTTTGCCCATTGATCCTTCTTCCACGTTTAGTTGTCACTTCCAAGTAGGTTCGCATCACTCTCGCTTTCGATTGGCATTCAATTAGAAATTGAAGCGAACAATCTACTCTCAATAGTACTGATCACCAATGGTGAGGATTTGACAACTATTATCTTCCATAAGCTTTCTTTGAAGGGTCACTGAACTTATACAGAGCTCCTTTGCTAGATAAGTAAGAGAACTGAGATACTCGACTTCACCAATTCTCTTAGTAGTTGAAAAGTCAAGATTACTTGGCTTCGCTCACCTCCTCGAGTTAAGAGAATTGGGGTACTCAGTTTCGCCCATTCTCTTGAGTTGAGAAGGCAAAGGTTACTCGATTTCGCCTGCCTCCTCGAGTTTGTACTTCATGCATTGAGCTGGTTACTAACATTCGCCCGCTCTTTGCTCACACTTCTGAAGTGTTTGCACTCCTTGCGTTGAGTTAGCTACTGTGATTTGCATTCCAACTATCATTGAACTTCTGGAATGCAAGAAGTTTTACCCGAAAAGAGCAAAAAGTTTACCCCAGCTTGGAGTAAGTCTTTGATAGTTCTAGTCGCCTCTGGGATTGTACCATCTTCTCCATCACCTTTGTCGCCTACTCCTCTGAGTAGAAAAGGTATAATATCGCATACTACCAACTTTATTTCTTGGTAGAGCACTCTTGCATCAACCCGAAGTCCCTCGCTATCGACTATCTTGATGATAAGCCCATCGACATCGGTCTTATGAAGTTCCTTGACCTCTGCTCTTCCTCTTGTCTTGGTATTTGGAGTTTACCTCTGCATTTTCCACCTCCTCGGTCCCTTTTATGACCAATGCTCTCCCTCCATGAGAGCAAGGGATTGATGACTCCACGGAAGTCCCACCTCTGTGGTACTATGGTGTTGTCAAGCCCATAGCCCTATTATCCGTTATCTTGCATCTGCATCCCTTCCTTCGCGATCGGTAGATCCGCCTTTGCGGTACTGTGGTGCTCCTCCGAGTCCACCTCCTTTCTAACCGACGATTTACTTTTGGGTAGCTGTGCCCTATTGGACTCATCGTTGCTTCCTCGCCCCTTTCGACCCCCTGCTTCAACACTACTGTGTCCTCCTAGCAGTTCTCCTTGGTCGATGGAAAGATAGACTGCAACTCTCATGCATGGCCTCCGCCATTTTGTTGCAGGGCTCGCACCAATTATGTTCTCCTTAGCTTCCTTGGTAGCAACGTTCGCTTACTCGGCCTTGTCCTCTAACTTACCGGGCTCCCTTAAGCGAATGTGAGCACTGAAGTAGTTCAACTCTCCAGCTGCTCTGATCATACCTTTATATAATCAGGTCCCCTCCATGGGACTCACTGATACTTATAATCTGACTTCTCCTTCGGTGGTATACAGCCCCCTATATGCTAATGACCGAGGCTTTCATCTGATGCAAGCTTCGATGAGCATACACGAAAGATCCGCCTCTGCGGTACCATGACATTCACCCCTTGAATCCATAGCCCTTCTTGATGTTGCATTATTCACGGAAGTGGAGCTCCCAGCAGCTCCTAATCATTAACATGATCATGTTCCTCTCTAGGGGACTCACTGGTACTTGCACTTGGACTTCTTCCTCGGTGGTATACAACCCTCATATGTTGATGACTAAGACTTTCATCTAATGCAAGCTTCGATGCACAAACGAAGACCTGCCTTTGTGATACCACGACATTCACTCCTTGAATATATAGCCCTTCTTCTTGTTGTGTCATACACCAAAGTAGAGCTCCTAGTAGCTCCTGATCATACCTCTGCATGATCATGTCCCTCATGGGACACGATCGCCTATATTGCATTGCCACGAACTACTCCACCATGATCCGCTGCACTATATCGCCTCCTGGTGACATCTCCATTGCATACAGATTCTCGTGTGATGAACTCGGACTATGACTTCTCCATGTGTGGCCTCTGCCAACATATCGTAGGGCCTCCGCCATCTCTGATTTTTGGTTTGCTCCCTTAGCAATGCACCTTTGTCCACCCACTCTTGGGTTACCCCTGGATGAAGCATAGCTCTAGGACAGTCCTTCGCCTAGTAGCTCCTGAAGTCTCCTGACTTTGCTAGAATTGGTCCACCATTGTTTGGATCCTAGGCCTCTATCTCATATCAGCACAATCTCCACTATACACCACTTGTTCCTGACAACTCGAATGACAACACTGTGGCATATTCTTCAAGAGTACTTGCTTCTGTGTCCTCTTGCCCCATGCTAAGGTATCCTAATCCCAACTTAGCCTTTGCAAGTTGAATCACCTTAGTTACTCCGTCAAATGCATCTCTGAGATAACTTGCATGTGCCTCGAAGCTCCCTTTGTCGTTGGCACCATGCAAGATAAATCCGCCCCATCAGAATAAAGAACCCATGGAACGACACGATCCTACTCTTGTCTCTACAAGAGTTCATGTCTTTGACCTCTATCAAAGAAAAGCTCTGTGCCTCCGCTCTATGTCTATCTTCTATGTTGGCTCTCTCCATACGGCTTGAATACTTCACCAAGTTCCACCAAAGTCGCTTCACTCCTTGATTTGCATCGAGTTGATAGTGGCCCTCGCATCCACCATTCTACGGGTCAGCCATCCGTTGAGTTTGATTTCCACATCAACTTTAAGTGTGCTTTCATATGATGTTGTCTTGGATTGCTCCCCCACTTAATCTTGAAATGCATCCACCAATGTATTACATCATTCGAGATCATGTGACAACTCCTCATCACTCGTTCGGTCCGTTAAACCTTATGAAGATATTGCCTTGAGGAACTCTCCCTCAATATGTGGGGTCTGTTGCACATGATTCTCCCTCTAGAGAACTAGAACTTATCCCTCCTGGATATCGGTCCTATTGGAGCAACTTTTCTCTTTACATTCTTCCCACTAGAAGTTTCAGAGACCACCATCCCCTTTGGACTACTCCGTCTTGCTGAACAACTTATGCCTTATTCTGCCCCCATAAATACACTTACTATATTGCGACCCTTCGCCAATACAGTCTCCACTGCACCATTTAAGGTCTAGCAATGTGTTGAACTTATTACACATTTCAGCCGCCTACGGACATATCCTTTCCATGTCGAAGAGAAAGTTCTGATGCTCCATGTCACCGAATTCCGATTACGTCTTGGGATGAGCATGGACACTCGATCGTCCGTGTACAATCCCTTGCATGAGTACCAAAGCCTTTGAGTTAGCAATTCCCTTCACCTCTTTGAGCTTTGCACAACTCTTACGGTCATTGAGCATCACATCCCACTTTACACGGTCTCATCTTTCACTAAGCACCCTGCTTGCCTTGAGCACCGTCAAGTTTGGTTGCCAACGTCGAGCCGTAGCTCGAACTCAACCATTAATCTTTGTGTGCTATGCATTCTTCTTCACTTGCTTGTCCTCGTGGTGCCTCTCGTGCAAAGGGTTGGCTATTCCTCTGAATGCCAAGCCTAGATGCCCGCTCTTCTGAGCGACTAACTGTCCCTACATCTCAATGTCCGTCTCCCCCAAACGGTTACGCGTGCTGATTGTCCTCCATACAGCCCAGCTAGGTTCCCCACGTTTATATGGCGAGTGTTTCTGCGTGTCCTTATCCGGCTCTGATACCACAATGTCACGGGCTTAGCTAATTTTGCCTAAGCCGTGTGGCACCCATGCGTGTCCGTCCATAAAGGTCAGCCTTCCCTGAGATCTCCTAGGGTCCCTTAGACTTGTAAAAGAGAAAACGGACCAGAAGAAGCAATTCCAACGGGATCCACAAGCAACTGCTTAAGCAAACACTTTATAAAGTCAGATACAAATTACACTCATGGACATTACAAACTCAGAGAGGTTACACACAAAGGATAATGGTCCATTACAGACTGAAGTCCCCACAAGTGCTTACAAGACACACTCATATTTACATGCCAAAATCAGCCACAAAGCAAACCAAACTAAGGCTGCTAAGCCTACTGCAAGCCTGCTACTTGCTGTACAAGGTATGTACCCAAACCGAAGGACACAGACAAACATGAGCATTTCATCGAACACATTGTTTACATTATTGTCTGTGACAAAGGGGCGGCCACCATTGCGGCCAGTGCCGTCGCCCTTTTGGCGACAGGGCTGGCCACTGGTGGTCGCCCCTTGCAGGCGCACCACGAGCAGCCGCCCCTTGCAGCCTGGCCGTGGGCGGCTGCTACTTGTGGGCGCCGCCCTGCAGCCTGCCCCTTTGTGAGCGTCGCGCTGTGGGCGGCTACCGCTGCCACCCTTGCGAGTTGGTCGTAGCCCGCCGTGCCCGCAGGCGTCGCCCTTGCTAGCAGCTGCCACTACGGGCGACCGCCCCTTGCGAGTTAGCCTTGGTCGCGGCCTGGCCGTGGGTGGCCGACCCTGCATAGGGGCTGGCCATGGCTGGCCACCCCTCCTCCTTTCTGCCTTTGCTGCAAAAATGCAACAAGCACGCGTATAACGAATCTACGTGATTCAATCTCATCACACGCAATTTAACATCAATCTTTCACATGAAACCTTGGCTCTGATACCACTGTTGGGAAACCTCAACCGATGCATCACATGCGCAGCGAAAATCAAAACAAAAACTGATTTCCCATGTAAATTAAATCATCGTGCAAAATATTGGGGTTGGGAGAAAAAATGTAAAAATCGATAAAACTGCAATGTGTAAGAGATTGATTTTACCTAGGGAGATCGTATATCTCTGTATTCCAGATCCGGATGGAGAAGATGAAGGAGGTCAAACATCCTCCTCCCTAGCGGTATCCACACGATAGATCTCTGCAGCGAAACTCCAATCTGATCATGCAACTCTTGCATATAGGGAGGGAGGAGAATAGAAGGTGGTGGCTAAAGCTGCAGCTTATCAACCATGAGTCTCCCCTTCTATTTATAGAGAGCCACAAAAAATGCTAGGGCTCCTACCTTAGTGGGTATTAGATCGCCATCTAATTACCCAATAACCTTATATTATTGGATCTCTATCTAATAATCTCCTTAGGTCTCTAATTGGGCCTTAATCAAGGAGCTCATCAGTATAGGGTCTCATCTAATGAGAATAGGGGCTAAGTGAATCTCTATCCAATCCTCTATTCGCTGAAGCATCCACCATATGTGTGTGACCTTTTAGGCTCGATACCGAGCTGGCCGTGAGTCTCTCCCATCAGAACTCCTTCTGATATAGTAAATTATTATCCTTATAATAATTCACTCAACTCATCGACTATGCCACAGTCCCTAGATGGTATGGGGGATCAAATCCATCGGACCTGTCTATCCATAGTTACCGTGTGTCTATAATCCCTCATCTAACTAATATCCCAGAGACCGTATATTGGATATGGTATTGTCAGGTCACATACAGAATCCGGCATAGTCTCGCTCTAATCAGATTCTCTCAGATAACTCTTTCTCTCTCAATTCGAATGACCTTGGCCAGTGATTTGTCTGAGCAAGCACATATGGGATATTCCTCTCATGATACCAACAGTTGATGATCCTTTATTGACACTTAATTACCTTCGTAAGGTTAACTACCAATCCCAATAACCAGTTGTACCAGATCTGGAACTTTCCAAACCTGTAAGTTTTGCGTCAAAGAAAGGAGTACTCATACAAGGCATCCTTGGTGTCTCAAGTCTAAGGACCAGATACACAATTGGGATTATGAGATTACTGTCTAACATTAGGTATCATTAACCATACAACATTCCATAAGCGGATCAATCAGTGAATTCATTCTCCAATGAGCACCTGTACTATATCCTTAGTGTCTCCACATAAGTGACTATGAGACCGGCCGCCTCTATCATATGTACGAGGATTATTTTGTATCTGTATTTAAAGATGAATCAATCTCATAATCGTGATCTCATCACGATCTGATTCCCATTGCATAGGACCAATGACATCACTATATATATATATATATATATGCAATAGATAATATAATGTGAGAATATGCCAATATTAATCATAAGTAAAAAAGATCACCCAACGTGTCACACGTGCCATCACTCACGTGATTGGCTTGCAGGGCACTTGTAACCAGCACTTCTAACCCTAACCAACTCCTAATACAACTTGAAGTCCAACCTCCAATCGGCTCGTGGCCGGTTGCTTTAGCCTCTCTTTAACTAAGATAAGAGGTGGTTAATTAAGTGTATCTTACTCTTCCTTCAAATATCTTCCTCAACTAATCCTAACCTAGCCGGCCTCCTTACTTTCCTTGATAGGGGTCGGCTAGATAGGATTTACATGAATGCCCTTAGATTCTACATGATTGCCTTCTTTAATGAAACTAAATTAGGACTCCCCTAGCTAGAGTCCTAACAGACCCGCCCTCTTCAATTCAGCCTTGTCCTCGAGGCTGATGTTCCATGAATTCTAAAAATTTAATTTTTAAATTATTATAGTTTACCCAAGTGGCCTCTTCTTCTGGAAGGTTCGCTCACTATATTAGCACTTCAGTAGTAGGTTGTCATCGTCGTTTCATGATCCTATGATCAATAATAGCACTTGACTGAGTCTGGAGCTCTTTTTGGATAGTCAAATTAGGTAGATGTCTTTGAATTGCCTCGTTTTGTCCTAATTTGAGCTCCAAGCATGACACATGGAAGACTGGATGGATTCGGGAGTCGACGGGTAAGTCCAATCTATATGCTATTGCCTTGATGTGCTTCGCAATCTGGTAGGGTCCATAGAACCGAGGTGAGAGCTTCATGGATGCTCTGATCTAGATTGATGTTTGCTTATATAGCTGGAGCCATATAAATACCCAATCTCTCACAAAATATTCTCTTTCACCTTTGTGTTGATCATATTGTTGTTTCATTCTTGCTTGAGTTGCAGTGAGATTGTCTTTTAATAGCTTCAACATTTTGTCTCTGTCCTGTAATTCCCTATCTATTTGTTCTACTTTAGAGGTGCCAAATACATACTACGGGATTATAGGAGGAGATCAACCATATATAGCCTCATAAGGTGCAATTTTCGTGGATGATGATAAGTTGTATTATACCACCACTCGACCCAAGGGAGCTACATTGTCCACTCTTTTGGTCGGTCACTGGTGAAGCATCTGAGATATGTCTCTAAACACCTGTTCACCACTTCAGTTTGGCCGTCGGTTTGTGAGTGATATGCTGTGCTCATCTTCAATTTAGTACCCTACATCTAGAATAATTTTGTCCAAAATATACTCGTGAAGACCCTATCACAATCACTTACAACAGATCTCGGCATCCCATGTATTTTACAATATTTTTCATAAAGATTCGGGCAATGCTGGAAGCAGTGTAGGGATTATGAACTACACAAAAGTGAGCATACTTTGTAAGCCAATCAACAACAATAAGAATCATACCTTTTCCTTATGATGAGAGCAGACATTCGATGAAGTCCATTGATATATCGGTCTACATTGAGTCCGGGATGAGTAGAGGTTGTAGCTTGCCGAGGCTTGCCACTGTTTCGCCATGTCATTGGCACACATCACATTGTGCTACAAATTCAGCAATAATATTTTTCATCCCTTCCCAATAAAAATTTTGCTTAATTCTCTTATAGGTTCTAAGGAACCCGGAATGCTTGGCCACAGGTGTGGAATGCATCTCTTGATGGATGATCTTTATGCAACTAGAATTTGGCGCAAGCACAATGCGGCCCTTATAGCGTAGGTCTTTTGAATCCCAACTATAGTGAGCCACGAAACTTGGTTCTTCCTCCAATTTCTTTATAATCTTGCTGGTTCCTGGATCATCTTGCCATTCTCTCCTAATGTCCTCAAGGAAGTTGCTGGCCAGAGGTGAAACGACCAAAAATTCAGCTTGCTCGGGTAGTCGTGGAAGCACATCTGCAACAACATTCTCATTCCCTTTTTCACAGTCATACTCAAGAAGCTTTGTTACCCTTTTTTGCTATTTGGGGAAGGATATCTTTTGCTCTATAAAATATTTTAGGCTCTTATGGTTGAGGCACATTCGCCACGTTCCGTCCTTCTTTCGTACGAGGAGCACCGATGAGGAGTAGGGTTTGCAACTTGGCCGAATGACTCCTGTTTCAAGCATCTCTTTTACAATAATTTCTATTTTATCTTTTTGAAGATGAGGATACTGATATGGCCAAGTGTTTGATGGAGGTTTACCCGAAAGAATCGCGAGACGATGATCATGCTGGCGACTAGGAGGTAGGCTGCACAATTCGTCAAATACATTTGAAAATTCCGCAAGCAAGGGAAATAGATTTAGGTCTTCAACTTTGGTTGCCTCCCCCTTGGATTGTTGCCCTAGTTGTACCAAGAAGCTGCTGCATTTTTTGTGTGATACTTTCTCCATTCACCGTGTGCAAATCGTTGATATGTCGCTCCCCCGTTTGTCGTGCAGTACCACCTGTTTTCCATGGCTACAAAACTTCATGACTAATTTCAAAAAATTCCAGAAAATATCACCTAATGTTGCCAACCATTTGATGTCAAGCATGGTCTCATAATCATCAAGAGAGAGGAGGAAAAAATTTGCAATTATCTCTTGATCCTGTAGTAGAAGTTTCACCCGCGGGCACCTGCGATCACACTTCAAAATTCGTCCCTCGGCGAACGTAACATCAAACCTGCTGTAATCTCAATAGGTAAGGCCATCCAGACAACAATTTTGCTATTCATAAAATTATTAGTGCTCCCGGTGTTAATAAGAACGATGATCGGTTGTTGCTTTAGAAGTCCTCCCACTTTCATTGTCTGCGGGTTTGCATAGCCGGTAAGAGCATGTCTTATGCTCCTGGACCTCCTCCTCCATATCTTCAATGGGTTCAATCAGTAAGACACCCCTTTTTGCAGTGATGGTCAAGGCTCTGGTTTGTTATAATGCCAACAAAGACCATTTGCCGATCTGTTGCGTAGTTCTTCTTTTGTCAATTTTTTTGGCAGCGAAGGATGGCTGGGAACAAAAGGAGGTTTATAAGCCGTGGGCCTAGGAGTGGTCGTCATTCTCCAAGTGTCTTGGTTGAGCCGTTCCTCTTGTATTTGGGTGAAAGAAATTACAGTAGCTATAGTACGGGGCTACCGTGCCTTAACCTCCCCTTTTATCTCCGGCTTGAGTCCCTCGATGAAGGTACATAGCAATTGTCGGTTAGTCCAATCATGATCAAGGTAGGATAGATTCTCAAACCTAGTTTGGTACTCTTGAATTATAGAGGTTTGCCAAATTTTTACGAGTTGGCAATCGATATTTTCGTACTTCGTAGGTCCGAAGCGGTTCAATAGTGTGTTTTTAAATTGATTCCACATTAGAGCTCCATGATTATATTCCAGCCAATTGTACCATTAGATTGCATCACCTTCAAGGTGGATGACAATGATTTCCACCATAGCATCGATCGGCGTTCAATAGTAGTGGAAGTAATGTTCGGCACGCAAAATCCACCCATCCGGGTCTCCTTCTTCCCAATGTGGGAAGTCCACCCTTATGCGTGGCTGAAGCACGTCTGAAGGTTGTCCCTCCTTCTCTGGGGGCCTATTTGAACTCTCTCCTCGCTGAGATTTTATTGGACTCGGTGGTTGTCCAATTTTGAACTCCACGAACAAAGCGCGTAGTTTGTCCTCGAAGTGCGATTTAAGCCGCGATTCAAGCTGAGATTCTAGTGCTTCAAACTTGGCATCAATTGGATCTTGGGAAGCCATGACATATGCTTGTAGATCAGATATGTCCTTGTCTTTTTTCTGTTGACGGGTCAATAGCATGGATGGTGGAAGATTCGGACAATTGGTTGGTGATAGAAGTGTTCAGCTACAATGGTTTTCTGTTTTGGGCTGCAGTTTTTGGGGGTGTTAGGGTTATGAAAATAGGTTATGATGGCTATATCTTACAGCTAGAGGATGCCCTAAAGGTATATTGGGTGGTGGCAATGAGATGGTTGGGTTTCGGTGGGTTAAGAAGAAGAAGAAGGACAACGGTGCTACAATAGATTTTTTGTCGAAAAAATTCCAACAATGAAGACGTAATTTTTTCAGTTATTTTCAAAAAAAATTCAAGTGAAACTTAAGGGGGATCTTTTGGTAAGGAAGAGGTAGTGCTGACAAAAATTTTGTGGAAAGAAATAATAGCAATAGGTTCAGCAAAATCAAAGATCACGAAGAAGTACGGTAGTAGATTTTTACGTCTAAACTATAGCAGTTTGGACGTAAAAGATGAGTAGGTTATCTTGTTGATTTTTTGACAAAACAAAATCGAGATCCAAGAATAGGAATTTGTAAAGCCATGGTAGAAATTTCATAGAAATTTGATCAACAAAAATGTAGCAGCAAATTAAATAGTAAAGGGTGTGCGACTGGAATTCTACAACGTAACTTCCATCGTAAGATGGAAACTTTACTATGAAAAGTTTATGCACCAAATAGGAACGAATTTTTTTATCTTTTTTTTTTTGAATAGGGATAACTAAATTACAGCAGCAGTAAAGTAGAAAACCAGAACCTGTTGCAATTCATGGGGAGATCAAAGGATGATCTACGGTAGTGGAGATGACGGCGGAATTTGGTGACGATCTTCAAGCAATTATGGGAATTGCTTTATATAGCTATGGGGGACTGATGGATGACTATGGAAGGGCAGCGAGATGCCAAGAACGTTGTTCTGATACCAAGTGCTATAACCCTAGTGGATTCTAAGCTTGGGGGCGATCACTATAGGGGATCGACCTCCTTGGAACTCTATAGGGGTTCCCTCCTCCAAATTGCTGCTCAAAGGCTGTAGAAATCATGATAAAAAGTGGAGAATTACAAGGGTATTTATAGGCCTTCTAATCCTAATTCCTAAGAGGACTCCTACTTCAAGGCTTCTACTCCTAACCAACTCCTAATGCAACTCTAAGTCCAACCTCCAACCGGCCCATCTAGGGGTGGCAGATTGCTTTATATTACCTAATTATACTCTAACTTAATCTTCTCCTCAACCAACCCCCTCATTAACTAGGGTAAGGGGTGGTTAATTAGGGTAACATGCATCTTACTCTTCCTTTAAATATCTTCCTCAACTAATCATAACCTAGCTGGCCTCCTTACTTTCCTTAATAGGGGCTGACTAGATAGGATTTACATGAATACCCTTAGATTTTACATGATTGCCCTCTTTAATGAAACTAAATTAGGACTCCCCTAGCTAGAGTCCCAATAGTTGGCTATCTCGAATCCATCGCCCACCTCGTCCTCCACCTCTCCATCCGCTGCGTCTCCCACGTCACCCGACTCATCCTCGCCCCCGTCCCCGCCCCGGCCCCCGCCAAAGATAACCTCGTCCACGTCAACCTCGTTTGTACCTTCCATCACTGCACCACCTGGTTCATGGTCTCCAAACGAATCCCGCCCACCTCTCCTGGCTAGGCCCAAGGGCCTCTATGCCAGCTTGATAGTTGTTCGGTCTCCTGCTTGCGATATAGGCATATTTTATCTAATTTTATGGATAAGGAAGACTGTTTTGTTCAATTTTAGCTATCTATGGAGCACCATTTTATAACTTTTATCATGTATCATACTATATAGTTGATAATTAAAAATGATAATTGATAGGGGTAATAATGGGCCCCCTCCCTAATCGGTCGATATGGCTTGGACAGACCCGACGTGAAGTAGGATCGGTTGACTAGGTATGCAATCCACCCTCTGACACACACAAGTTATGTGTCACAACGAGGGGATGAGCCCAATGTGCATCATCATTGGATGCTGCGCAATCAACATCAAATCTCAAAGAATATGAAGATATCGTATGACAGTAGGGCTGAAATGACACGCCACATACTTGCCCGCAACATGGACAGCCGCCGATGGTGCCTATAGCATTAAACACCCCAGCAGAGGACGTTGTAAAGACTGATAGGAAAGGTACAACTGGTCGCTGATGGATAGATATAAAAGCCACCCTTGAGGGGCTCTCAGGGGTGGGTCTCTACTCTCATAATACATACAAGAGAAAGCTCTGACGTTGAGAAGGCATCAGAGATACTCTCATCTAAAAGGCTAACATAGTTATCGAAGGGACCTCATTAGGAGGTCCTCCCCCAACGAAGGTCTTTTCTTACATGTACCTAACCACGGAATGAGGGAAGAACACCTGGACGACTAGAACACCTCCGAGCTTAGTGGACGCCTCGCATCTTCCTCGAGCTCCAAATCCTACTGAGCTATTCCTGCTCGTGTAGACCAGACCACATCGTGTTGACTCCTCGGACACGACGGATCATCCAGTAACATTTTGGCACTAGAAGAAGGGCCTGATGTCGCAAGAATGCTTAGCACCCGGCAACTTTGGCGAAGATGTCCCTCCCGCGATGCAACCAACCTTGGGGGAGCCCCGTAACCCCCACTTCCACTCCCTTTGTTCGGAGATGGGAACCTGCCTTGCCACACCCTAGGGAGGTACTGGCGCTTATTCAACAACCCGGATTAATGCCACCCCCACTTAATATCGGGGTCTCAACGGTAACCCCTGAGGCTTTTCAGGGATGCTCCAGGCAATCATCCCCAACATTCCGTAGCTCGCCCAACAACCGAGCTCTGACAAGGGCGACACCACTGACAGAAGGTCGGCCCCTAGTGACGTAACCCGCTAACAATCTACCCTAGCTTAGCCACTATCTATGACCCATTGTGCGTGGCCTTTCACGCAATGGGGAATGGACCTCCTCGGCCCGTTCCAACAAGCTGCATGACAGCGGAAGTTCCTGATCGTCGGGGTAGACTATTTCACCAAATGGGTTGAGATTGAACCTTTAGCCTCGACCACCAAGAAGCAAATGGAGAGCTTCATCTGGAAAAATATCATTACGAGGTTCAGGATCCTAAAGACCATAATCACGGATAATGGGACGTAGTTCAACAATCTTATGTTTAAGGCCTTCTGTCGAAGCTACCAGATTCAACTAAAATTCAGTTCGGTGGCCCACCCGCAGGCCAATGGATTGACCGAGGTAACCAACATAAGCATACTCGAAGGACTGAGGAGGTGAGTGGCGGGAGCCCTAATAGCCTGGGTTGAGGAGCTCCCAAGTGTCTTATTGGCTCTACGGACGATGCCGAAGACCCCTAAGGGAGAGTCACCATACAGCCTGGCCTTTGGCACCGAGGCCATCCTGCTGCTTGAGGTAGTCTCGGGAACTTCACCCCTGAAGCATCAGAAACTGGCCTCAGGTAGAACCTCGACCTGCTCGAGGAGCGAAAGCCAAGGCACACTTAAAGACCCTGCACTACTAGAGGACTATCGCTTGACTCTACAATCGGAGGATCCGACCCTGACCAATCGGCATGGGAGACCTAGTCCTCAGGAAGGCCGAGGTCAGCGATCCTAGGCACTCCTGTGAAAAACTTATCCCAATATGGGATGGTCCGTATCGCATCATTCGAGTCGCCCGAGATGGGACTTACGCTCTAGCGACAATGAAGGGGAAGACACTCTCTCGGACCTACCATGTGTCAAACTTGAAAAAGTTTTATGTCTAGAATAATAGAATAAAGACTCAAAATGTCTGGGGAGGCTCAGATAAATCAATACATTCAATAAGGAGGCAATTTCATTCAATAAGGAGAAGATTACAAAGCCAGTTTAGCGACAAATATGAAATAGGGCTCTAGCGCCCGACTTACAAAGTAAAGGTTACTACAAGGTTAGTTATTTCTATGAGGGGGTGCTATCGTCAAAGGGCTAGTTGAGATCCATCTCTACGTTGGCATCGTTGGGACATTCGGTGAACGGGTCCTACTCGATCGCTATTTCCGGATGCTTCCTCCGGAACCGTTCGAGAGCCACCCGGTACTCGAACTCGTAACTGACCCTTCCCATTTTCTTGAGCCCTGACTCGAACCCTCGAGATGCCTTATAGGCAACCACCACCTTTGGTCCCTCAGCCTTCAGCTCGGCCTCAAGAAGTGTCGCCGCCTCGGTCAACGACATCACATCCCCCTCTAGACGGGCTCGGTCATTCCGAGCCCCATCCAAGCTAGAGCACAGAACCCTGACTTCTTGCTCTAGCTCCCTTAGCTGGTTCTTAAGAGACTCCAGCTCCACTCGCAGCATATTGACGTCCTCCTCCAGCCCCTTCACATGAAGCTCGATGGTCGCGATCAGTTCCTGGTTGGCTCCAAGCTTAAGCTCCTTATTGACGACCCAAAGCACTAGGATTCTCTCGTGCTGGTTCTGAACCAGTCGGCCTGCATCATGGACCCGATCGATAAGGGCATTAATGAAGTGAAGCCCCTACAAAGAAAATGGGGCAAAGCTCAAAAGGAGAGAAAGAAAACGAGAAGTGGGAGAAAAGAGAAGGGTGGTTTACCCAGATGGTTGACTTGTCGACCATATTCATGAGCTCCTCAGATGAGCATTCTGTTGGGAAACCTCAGCGGGTGCATCACATGTGCAGCGGAAATCAAAACAAAAATTGGTTTCCCACGTAGATTAAATAATTGTGTAAAATATTGGGATCACGAGAAAAAATACAAAAATTGATAAAACTTCGATGTGTAAGAGATTGATTTTACCTAGGGAGATCATATATCCCTGTATTCTAGATCCGGATGGAGAAGATAAAAGAGGTCAAGCGTCCTCTCTAGCGGTATCCACACGATGGATCTCTATAGCGAAACTCCTCCAATCTGATCTCGTAACTCTTGCACAGAGGGAGGGAGGAGAATAGTAGATGGTGGCTAAAGCTGTAGTCTATCAACTATGAGTCTCCCCTCCTATTTATAGAGAGCCCCAAAAAACCCTAGGGCTCCTGCTTTAGTGGGTATTGGATATCCATCCAATTACCCTCTAATCTTGCATTATTGGATCTTTATCCAATAATCTCCTTAGGTCTCTAATTGAGCCTTAATCAAGGAGCCAATTAGCATAGAGTCTCATCTAATGAGAATAGGGGCTAATTGGATCTCCATCCAATCATGTATTCGCTGAAGCATCCACCATATGTGTGTGACCCTCTTGGCCCGATACCGAGCTGGTCGTGAGTCACTCCTATCAGAACTCCTTCTGATAAAGTGAATTATTATCCCCATAATAATTCACTCGACTCATCTACTATGGATGTACTAGACCACTACGCCATAGTCCCCAGACGGTATAGGAGGGATCAAATCCATTGGACCTGTCTGTCCACAGTTACCGTGTGTCTATAATCCCTCATCTAACTAATATTCCAGAGACCGTATATTGGATATGGTAATGTCAGGCCACATATAGAATCCGTCATAGTCTCTCTAATCGGATTCTCTTGGAGAACTCTTTCTCTCTCAATCCGAATGACATTGGCCAGAGATTTGTCTGAGCAAGCACATATGGGATATTTCTCTCGTGATATCGAGAGTGGATGGTCCTCTATTGACATTCAATTACCTTCGTAAGGTTGGCTACCAATCCCGATAACCAGTTGTATCAGATCTAGAACTTTCTAAACCTATAAGTCTAGCGTCAAAGAAAATAGTACTCATACAAGGCATCCTTGGTATCTCAAGTCTAAGGATTAGATACACAACTGGGACTATGAAATCGCTGTCTGACATTAGGTATAATTAACCATACAACATTTAATAAGTGGATCAATCGGTGAACTCATTCTCTAATGAGCACCTATACTATATCCTTAATGTCTCTATACAAGTGGCTAAGAGACCAACCGCCTCCATCATATGGACGGGTATATAGTACACCGATATGTATGGTTATCTCAATGTCCCTCTCGAGTAATCTATGATTGGGATTATTTAGGATCTGTGTTTAAAGGTGGATTGATCTTATTATCGTGATCTCATCACGATCTGATTCTCATTGCACAGAACTAAGGACATCATAATATATATGGTACAAATAATATAATGTGAGAATATGTTAATATTAATCATAAGCAAAAAGATCACACAAGTATCACACATGTCATCACTCACATGATTGGCTTGCAGGGCACTTGTAACCAGCACATTCGTACACGTGTTTTGCCAGGGCGGGGTGCAGAGCCCCCCGTGATACTCCTCGGACAACGGACCCTCAGTCCACACCTGGCTCGACTGAGAGATGGCTGACCACCTCGGTACCAGAGGATCTTCGCCCTCGATGATCTTCAACCGCATCATAATGGAAGTGAAATACTTGTCCACTCCCGCCCGGTCCTCCACCTCACACACCTCTTAGATGGTATACCCCCATTCGGGAGCCTTCTCGAGCTCCTCCCCCTTTTCAGTGGGGACCCTAGAGGTGTTCCCTAAGGCATCCATGAGCTGCTCGGAAGTCCCCCTTTTGTGGGCTTCCTCGGGCTCAACCCCTCGCCGATGCTAGGTGCTCAGACATGGAGCCAGTAGCTACTATAGAGGTGAATGCATCGGTCACCGATGGTACCACCGATCTGCTGCCCACCCCGCCACCGGACTTCATCTTTCTGAGGTTGAATATTTCTACACGACAAGGAATAATTAGAAAAACACACTCAGCATGATAAACAAATAGGAAAAGTACCCCGGGGGGCCGAGTTGAGCTCGCCTCGGCCAACCATGCCTCGTTCATGTCCTTCACTCCCCTGGAAGCAGAAAGGATCCTCCGGAGGATCTCGACCAATTCGGTCTCGTCGGCCGAAAATGCCGGGCCCAAGTTGTTCACCGTCCGAGAGGTCCACTCGGTCGGAAAGCTCCAGCCTCGATGATAAGAAATAAAGAAAAAGCGTGACTTCCAGCCTTTGTTACTGTAAGGCTCACGTCCCACTTGGAATCCAGTACGAGCGGTCAAGTAATACCTGATCTATCCCCGACTTAGGTGGAAACAAACCATGAACAAATCTCGGGTCGCTGCTATGCCCATCCCATAACATTCCCACAAGAAAGCCATCAGATAGCGCCACGAGTTGGGCGCCATCTGGGAAGGAGAGATTTGCCACCCTTCGAGGCATGCCTCGATCACAGGGTGCAGTGGGAACCTTAGGCCTGCCTCGAGGGCATCAGTCGATAGACTGAAATCACTTAGAAAAGCGTTGTAAGGATGCTCCCCCAGTAGGGGCACATGGAGTTCGTACTCCAAAGGAATGTAATAATGCTTCCTAACCTCGACCACCCAACGGGTCATGACGGTTGAATCTACATTGAAACATGATCGCATCGCTGCCAAGGCCTCTGCGGCCCCAGAGTCGGCAAGAGCCGCACCCCAGACGACGAAAGAGTGGTGATCGACCTAGAATCCCTAAAAGGATTATCTAAAACCCTAGACCTACGGGTCGGAATTGTGACCGAACGAGACTCAGAATGAGAGGAGGTGGAAGGCATCTGACCTGCTCGAGAAACAGTCGGGGGAGCAAAAAGGGGGGTTGAAAGTAGTAAGCAATAATGCAGTCGGTACCGAAGACGATAGGGACAATCAGCAATGCAACCACGGAAAGAGTAGCGAGAGACTGCATAGAAACCGAAGGTATTAATACCTCACCTCGACACTGGTTAGCGCTTCACCTGCCCAAAGAGCGGGACAACTCATTATGATGCTTCGTGCTTTGTGCCCAATGAGATATTGCACAGGCCATGCATCACCTTCTCAGGGGTTCGATGGGCAAATGAATTAGCATCAATTCTAAGGAAAATCTCCCCGCTAGAAAGTTGGTTGCGTAATGACCTCGGTTTCCCAACCATCTCCAGGTAAGCTTTTAGTCTCAACCATCTACAGCCGAGCTTTCAGCCTTGCCTGAGGGCTTTCAGTCCTGACCATCTCCAAGCGAGCTTTCAACCTCACTCGAGGGCTTTCAGTCCTGACCATCTCAAAGCGAGCTTTCAGCCTCCCCCGAGGGCTTTCAGTTCCGACCATCTCCAAGCGAACTTTCAGTCTCGCCCAAGGGCTTTCAGTCCCGAGAATCTCCAAGCGAGCTTTTAGCCTCGTTCGAGGGCTTTCAGTCCTAAGCATTCCCAAGCGAGCTCTCGGCCTCGCCCGAGGGCTTTCAGTATCAATCATCTCCAAACGAGCTCTCAACATCGTTTAAGGGCCCCCGTTCTCGACCATTCCCTCCAGCAAGCTTTTTGTCTCAACTGAAGGCTTTCCCGACGAAGCCCGATGATTGCATGACAATCATACCGATTTTGGACCAACCAATAACCAGGCAATGCTACTCTATACAGACATATGGATCACCCCACATAAAGACTCCAAATCCGAAGGACCCTCCTTTATGCTTTCACCAAACCTCGGGGAAGCCTCCTCCTTGGGGGGGGGGGGGGGGTGAGTGATAGAGGTAATAATGGGCCCCCTCTCCAATCGGTCAACGTGGCCTGAACAGAACCGATGTGGAGCAGGATCGGCTGACTAGGTACGTGATCCGCCCTCTGACACACACGAACGATGTGTCACAACGAGGGGATGAGCCCAATACGCAACATCGTTGGATCTCTACTCTCACAATACATACAAGAGAAAGCTATGATGCCAAGAAGGCACCGGAGATACTCCAATCTACAAGGCTAACTTAGCCATTGAAGGGGCCTCGTTGGGAGGTCCTCCCCCGACGATGGTATTTTCTTTAAGGTACCCGACCACGAAACGAGGGAAGAACCCCTAGATGACTAGAACACCTCCAAGCCCAGTGGACGCCTACATCTTCCTCGAGCTCCAGATCCTGCTGAGCTGTTCCTGCATATGTAGACCAGACCACGCCATGCTGACTCCTCGGACACGATGGGTCATCCAGCAATAATAACATATTTATATTATTTGTATCTTCAAATGGGTTTTCTTTCTTAGGCAATTCTACAAAAGAAGTCCCTACTAATGACTTTATATGAGTAGATATCCCTATATTTGGTTTCTATGAATTTTTTTAATTTTAAACAAAATATCCTCAATAAAATCATAAAAAATAATGATATTATTTGATTAGATTTGACTTAATATTTTAGGATTGAACCTATTTTTTTTAGATAAATTGGATCTAACTGATTCAACTAATTTAATTAAATTGATGTCAGATCGGTGGTTTGGCTTTAAGTGGGGTCGAGTGACACTCGATCCGCATCAGGACCCTACATAACAGGTCGATGTCTGAGGGGATTCTTGACCCTACTGTTGGGAAACCCAATGAAGGCATCACATGCATAGCGGAAGAAAGAAAACAAAACAAATTTCCTACATATATCAAGTCGTTGTGCAAAGATTAGTATGCGAAAAAAATCATAAAACTTAAAATTATGATATGTGAGAGATTGATTACCTAGGGAGATCATATATCCCTAAAATTTCATATCTAGACAGAGAGGATGAAGAAGGTCAAACATCCTCTTATCTAGCAGTATCCACATGATGGATCGTTGCAGCGATGTTCCTACAATAGCAGCCCAAAACTTGCAACTCTTGTGCACTTTATCGCAACACTCGTAGAAAAAGATCACCTATCTTCTTCGCTGTCCTCTCATAGTAAGGAAGGGTTGGTCAGTTGAGAAGATCATGGAGTGAGGAGAATAGGAAGGGGGCAGCCAAAGGTGCAACCTTTTACTGTTATGCCCCCATTGCCTCCTATTTATAGGGAGCCACCCAAAAACCTAATGGATCTTGCCTTAGTGGGTATTCGATCTTCATCCAATTATCTATTAATCTTGGAATATTTGATCTCTATCTAATAATCTCAATTGACCTCTAACTGAGCCTCATGGAAGGAGCACATCAATGTTGAATCTCATCCAATGAGAACATAGGCTAATTTGACAACTCATATTCAATCATCTACTCGCTGAAACATCCACCATATGTGTGTGATCCTCTGGGCCCAATACCGAGCTGGTCGTGAGTCTTACCTATCAGAACTCCTTCCATCTCAGTGAATTATTATCTCATAATAATTTACTCGACTTATCAACTATGGATGTACTAGGCCATTGTGTCATAGTCCTCAGATGGTAATGAGATTTTATCCATTGGACCTGTCTATCCTCAATTATCGTGTATCTATAGTTTCTCATCCATCTAATATCTCAGAGACTATATATTGGGTTTGGTACTATCAGACCTTATACAAAATTTGTTCGAGTCTCGCTCTAATCAGATTCTCCTAGAGAACTCCTCTCTCAATCTGAACGACCCCGACCGAAGATTTGTCTGAGCGATAATACACAGGATACTTTGATAGAACCCTAGAGTTCTATCATAAAGGAAGAAGGTGGAAAGGGGGATAATCAATCTCTTCGATGGGTTCAGGCCTCCTAGATCGCTTCGAGGGGATCTACCTCCTAGGGTTTCTGCCTATTGGCCAAAACAATTCTTCAATGATTGATCTCCATAAAAGAGTTTACAGCCTTATTTATAGGGCTCTGCCAAGAGTCCTATTAATCTTTGACTCTTAACTAACTTGATAAACTCCTAACTGAAGATAACAACTGACTTCATCTCAACCGAAGATAAACCAATTCTAACTACTTATAATTGAGTTGATAGGGTTCACCCGACCCATAACTAACTCTGACTAACATGACTTAACCTGAATAGATAGACCTGACTTAGCTAGGGTCCTAACAGACCCACCCTATTCAAATCAGCCTTATCCTTAAGGCTGAGCAGCATCAAAATTTAGGGGTACTTCGGTGTAGGATATTTACCATGCGTCATAATTTTTTGATCAGTTAAATAAGGTCTCCACTTTGTGTAAGCAATAGGTCGACCTTCTAGTATAGCTGTCATTGAAGTCTTATGAGGAAGCCTCTCCATTCGATGGTTATTGGCAGTTGTGATCTTGCTTCCACGTCTTCCTTTGAGGATCACCTGCTTTCCATTAATAAAAAACTTCATAATTAGTTTAGAAAAATTTCAGGTGACATCACCCAGAGTTGACAACCATTAATACTAAACACTATTTCGATGTCCTCTAAGGGTATCAGAAAGAAACCCACCCGTAGTTCTTGGCCCTGTACCATCAGTTTGATTTTTTAGCACTTACTACTGCAAGTTAGAATTCAACCATCAGCAACCTTGACTTTAAATCTATCATAGTCTTTAATTTGATAGGTCATTTGTCAGTAAGCCTTATGTCCATGAAATTGTTAGTGCTACCAGTATCAACTAAAATAGTAACAGGCTGTTGTTTCAAAACTCCCTCGATTTTTATGGTTTGCGGGTTAAAGTAGCATACTATTGCATGTACAGTATATACAAAAGGTCCAATAACGTTGTCGAAATCCATACCTTCTCGATCATAGTCCACGTCATAATTCCCAGGCTCCTCTTTAATTGGTTCTATCATTAGAAGATAGCCCTGTTTGCATCGATGTCCTCTACTCCATTTTTCATCACAATGCTAGCACAACCCTTTTGCTGATCTTTCCTGGAGCTCTTCTATGGTAAGCCTTCGAGGGTTTTGAGTGGAGGGAGGTGGGGCTATCAGCTTGCTTACTACTAGTTGATATATGCTTTTATTTCTACAATTATCTATGTTGAGCTTTTCTTCGTGTATACGAGCGAATAATATGGCAGCCATCACGGTACGAGGTTATCGAGCATTAACTTCACACTGAATCTCTAGATTGAGTCCTTGAATAAATGTTCCCAACAGTTATTTTTTGGACCAATCTTGGGTTTAGTTTAAGAGGCGCTCAAATTTTCTTGGTACTCTTGTCTTGTAAAGGTCTGACGGGTTTTAGCGAGTTATCCATCCATGTTTTCATACTCCAATGGTATAAAGCGAATCAAAAGCCCACTTTTGAATTACTCCCATGAGAGTTCTCCATGAGTATGCTCGTACCAATCATACCATTGGATTACATCTCCTTCAAGTTGAATGGAGTCAATCTCCACCTTGGATTCCTTCGGAGTCCTATAAAAATAATTTTTTTTTTGAGCACGTGAAATCCAGCCAATCAGGTTTTCATCTTCACATCTGGGAAACTCCACTCTCATGCATGTGTATCATGTGTCCTGCCCATGATCATACTTTTCAGATTGACTCTCTTTGAAACTTTCACTATGTTGAGTTTTATTAGGGCTTTCTGATTGACTTCTTTTAATTTCACGAAGGAGCTTTTGAAATCTATCTTTCATACGAGCCTCGAAGGCTTTAAACCTTGCATCAAGTGTATCATCTGTAGTCATTGTGTAGGATTATAGATCAGTGATGTTCAGTTCTTTTTTGTGTTGTCGAGTCAGGGGCATAAGTTTGCATCATAGATATGGTAGGACTTGGTCGCAACGAGATTATCGATGTAAGAATCACCGATATATTGAAAAGTTGGTCAGAGATGGTGGGGGCAGCAGTGGTGGCAAGGAGGTGCAGCGGCAAGGGGCATGGTTGGAAGCGGCTGTGGCAGCAAGGGTAGTAGTGGAAAGGGAGGAGGCAGCGGTGTCGTGAGGAGCGCCTAACAGGTGGGGAGCAGCAAGGTAGCAACAGTTAGTGGCAGCGACAGAGCAGAGGCGAGGGCTAGAGAGGGAGGGGGCAGTGGCATCAGTGGCAGCAAGCAGTGACGTTGCTGGTGCAAGTGGCGATGGCTACATGGATTGCAGGGGAAGAGCAGCGGCCGCGATGGTGGCGTCAGGCAAGGGAAGAAGGGCAGTAGTGTTACGGTGATCAACATCAGCAGTTGCACGACCATGATAGAGGGAAGAAGAAGACAGCGACAACGACGACTGGAAGCTGGGGAAGAAAGTGAGGAGGGTGCTGACAGCGAGGGTAGGAGGCAATAGAGGAAGGCACGTCTGGGAAGGGTGGGGCAGCAGCATGGGGATAGAGTACAGTAGCAAGATGGCAGAGGAGGAAGGGGGAGATGGCAACGACCAAAAAGACAGCGATGGCAACAGCAGGTGGCTAACGGGGAGAGGCTACGCAGCAGCATAGCAGAGGTGCAAGGGCCATCGGGCAAAGGTTGAGGAAGGCAACGATGCGGTTGGCAGAGGAAGAGGACAGTGATCGAGGACTTGCGACAGAGGGTGCAACTGAAAGAAGATAGCAACTGAGGACTTGTGGCAGAGAGCGCGATTAGAAGAAGACAACAGTCGACGGTTAAGGATGGTAAGGGTGGGCGACTGCTGTGATAGGGAAGCAGTAGGGGCGTCGATAATGGGCACGGGAGGAAGAAGACAACAGCCGACGGTTAAGGATGGAAAGGGCGGGCGACTGCTGCGACAGGAAAGGCAACGACGCGGTTAGGCAACAACGGGGCAGCGGAGGAAGAAGGTGGTTGTGCACGGGTGGAGTAGCAGCTGAGGATGGTGTGGCTGGAAGGATGTGGCTGCGGCTGTGGTTGAGGAGGAGAGGGAGATGGTGGCCGGTGGCTGAGAAGAGGGGATGAAGAAGGCGTGCGGCTGTGGCCATTCTTCTTCTTCTCTCTTTTTTTTTCTCTTTTTTTCTTTTCTTTTTTTTGTCGGCTATTAATAACTGTAGCAAAGATGATTGCAACAAGGTGGCTAATGCAACGGTGATGATAATAATGGCGGCGATGACGGTGTAGATGACAAAGGGAGCAACTGCGGAATCACAGTAGGAACCCCGAGGATCGATGCTCTGATACCAATTGATAGAACCCTAGGGTTCTATCGATGAGGAAGAAGGTGGAAAAGGGGATAATCGATCTCTTCGAGGGGATCAGGCCTCCTAGATCGCTTCGAGGGGATTTGCCTCCTAAGGTTTCTACCTATTGGCTAAAATAATTTTTTATTGATTGATCTCCATAAAAGAGTTTAAAGCCATATTTATAGGGCTCTGCCAAGAGTCCTACTAATCTTTGACTCTTAACTAACTTGATAAACTTCTAACTGAATATAATAACTGACTTCATCTCAACCGAAGATAAAAACTAATTCTAACCACTTATAACTGACTTGATAGGGTTCACCCGACCCATAACTAACTCTGACTAATATGACTCAACTTGAATAGATAGACCCGACTTAGCTAGGGTCCTAACATATTCCTTTCATGATATTAAGAGTGGATGATTCTCTATTGACACTCAATTGTCTTCGTAAGGTTGGCTACCAATCCTGATAATCGGTTGTACCATATATAAAACTTTTCAGACTTGTAAGTTTGACGTCAAAGAAAGGAGTACTCAAATAAGTCATCATTGGTGTCTCAAGTCTAAGGATCATACAGATAACTGAGACTACATAATCACTGTTTGATGATATGTATCATTAACTATCCAGCATTCCATAAGAGAATCAATTAGTAAACTCATTCTCCAATGAGCACTTGTATTGTACCCTTAGTGTCCCCACACAATAAGACCAGCTGTCTCTATCACATAGACAAGTATATAGTACATTGGTTTATCCGGTTATCTCGATGTCCCTCTCGAGTAACCTATAACCGAGATTATTTAGGGTTTGTGTTTAAAGGTGAATCAGTCTCATTATCGTGATCTCATCATGATCCAAGTCTTATTTCACATAACTAAGGACATCACAATATATATGCAGCATATAATATAATATAAGAATATACTAATAATAATAATGTAAAAAGACCGTGCAGTGTGTCACACGTGCCATCACTTATATGATTGGCTTGCAGGGCATTTGTAACCAACAATCTTTCACTTGACCTAAAGCCAATCACCTTTGTGTTTGATCCCCATCAGATCTTTGTGACGCTTAAAGATAGTTTGAGCTAGTGGCTTTATCAATAGATTTACAATGTTATATTCGGATGGAACTCTTTCCATTACTACATCTTTTTAGGCTATGATCTCTCTTATCAGGTGGAACTCCTTCAACAATTCTGATGAGACATGGGTTCCCTTGTTAGAGCTATCACCCTGTTAGTATCATAGTGTATGAGAATCAGCTCCACGCTGCTCGGTATGACTCTCAAATCCCTGATGAACTTCTTTATATATATCTCTTCCTTTGCTACTTCTGTTGCAGTAATGTACTATGCATCTGTGGTCGAGTCAGTAGTAGTATCTTGCTTGGAACTCTTCCAGCTTACTTTTCCTCCATTCAGGATGAAGAGATATCTTAAGTTTGACTTATTATCATCGTTGTTGGACTGAAAACTCGAGTCTGTGTAGCCTCCAACTGGGAGACTCCCTCCTTCATATATCAGTAAAAGATCCTTAGTCATTCTCAAGTACTTAATGATACACTTTACTGTCTTTCAGTATTCTAAACTTGGATCTACTTGATATCTGCTTGTGACACTCAGAGCATATATTATATACCTAGTACATAACATAGCATATACAATAGACCCTATCGTTGAGGTATATGATATTCTATCCATGTCTATCTTTTCTACTAGAGTCTTTGAGAACATACTCCTATAAAATAATCTCATACTCGTATAAAATAATATAAATAAGAAAGTGGGGTTAGAATTATAAAAAGAGATAAAACAAGAACTCTATTACACTGCTACAAAATTCAAATAATAGACTGACTGAGTATAGAGGACTGAATACCCTTTTTTTTTTTTAAAGGCAGCGCTAGCCCTTAAGAAGTTGATGAGTGGTTTAAAGAAACAAAAGAATTTGCAAACCATGATATGTACTGATAAAGAGAAAGTGGGGTTTGAAACATTCATGTTAAAAGAAAATGCATATGAATGGTGATAGGTTAAAAGAAAAATTGTAATGGAAACGGAGATGGTGTTATAGTAATGTAGGATAAATTTAAGGAATCTTTTATTGAAAATATTTGTTTCTCTGGTAGCATTCAAATGCAAATGGAGAAAAAAATTTCTTAGGTTAAAACAAGGGGAAGACATGTCAATCGTTGAATATGAAACTGAGTTTAAAACAACTGACAAAAAGAATTTGCTCCTGAGTTAGTAGCCACCGGTAATAATAGAGCAAAGAGATTTTTTTATCTAGATTAGGTTACGGGATTCGATCAAACAAGAGGTATTATCAAATGAGAAGTCAAAGCATGAAAGAAGGCCAATAGTGGAAGAGATATAACCCTTCAAGTTCAAGCTAGGACTTATATGAAAATACAAAAAGACTGATAACTCAACAATTAACGAATCGAACATAACGCAGAAAGAGTTAAGTGTGAGCACTATAAGAAATTTCATGCACGAAAAGAATGTCGTTGGTTAACTGGGGCTCATTTCCTTTGTATTCAACAGGCTCATAAAATTATTGAATGTCTCTAACAACAGAAGGCTTTGGTGGATAGAAGAATCCAGTTGGATAAGATTCCTTCATATAGTTGTGTTGAAAACGTGAGGAATGGCAACCAGAAACCATGCCAAAACAGGATGCTCGAGTCTCAAATGCTGTGTTGTCAGGTACTCTGCTGATATCTTATGCATATGCTTCTTATTCATATACTTCTATTCTATTTGACTCAAGTGCCACTCACTCTTCTATATCTGCTACTTTTGTTATGAAATATAATTTGAAGTGTGAGCCTTAGATGTTGAATCATATATTGGCACCCTAGTCATTACAGAAGTGGTGCCACCTATATTTGTAAGTCTTACATAGTTGATGTGGATGGTAATGAACTTCCAACTGACCTGATTGAGTTAGAGATGAATTTTTTTGATGTTATTCTGGGAATGGATTGGTTAGCTAAATATCATGCCTCTCTGGATTGCCATCGAAAGATTGTGAACTTTCAAATTTTAGGCAAGCTTAAATTTAGCTTTCAACATAGCATAACTAACCCTCCTCCTCAAAGCATATCAGTTATGCAAGCTAAACATTTATCTTGCTACAGTACTAAATATCCATCTAGCTGATATGAATCTTACACATATCCTAATGGTGTGTGAATATCCAGATGATTTTTTAAAATAATATATTAGGATTATCTTCGGATAAAGAAATAGAATTCAGTATTAGTCTACTATAACTAAGGGTTTCTATAGTATTAATCTACTGTAGAATGACTCTATTTGAATTAGAAGAATTAAAAAAAATAACTACAAGAATTACTTTATAAGGGTTTCACCGTGTCTCTACTTGGAGTGCTCATATATTTATTATAAAGAATAATGATTAGAGTCAAAGATTATGTTTTAACTATTATGAGCTAAAATAAGGAATAATGTAAAAATATGAGGATTGATTTGTTTGATCAATTGTATGGTGCTTAGGCATTATAAAGATTGACCAGCGATTTGGGTATCATAAGCTAAAAATAAAGATAGAATATGTTCTTTAAATCTACTTTCTAGACTAGATATAAGCACTATAAATTTTTAATTATGCGTTTTAGTTTGACTAATGCACCAGTAGCATTTATAGATGATCCCAGGTTTATCTCTCACTTTCAAAACAAAATCTTATATAAATATTTGAGAACTAATATGAACTTCAACCTTTTAGCCACAAACAAATCGTCGATCAAGAAGAACTATACAAATTCTAAAGGACGTACTCAGATTTTATGTTATAAATTTTGACAGATATAAAAATGAAAGACTGTCCTTAGTAGAATTTGCCTATAATGATACTTATCAGGCATTAATTAGCCCCATTTGAAGCTTTGTATGATAGAAAATGCAAGTCACCTATTTATTGAGATGATATCAATGAAAAGAAGCATGGTCGATCAGGAAGAACTATACAAATTCTTGTGAACATACTCAGATCTTATGTTATAGATTTTGGCGGATTTAGGGATGAAAGATTATCCTTAGTAGAATTTATTTATAATAACAATTATCAGGCAAGTATTAAAATAACCTCATTTAAAGCCTTGTATGATAGAAAATGCATGTTTAGTTAAGTTGAAAAACTACTGGCATGGTAAATTGAACTTGAGATTTATGGACAAATTGAGATCTTGGAGATAATTGAGAACGTGGCTTATAGATTTGATTTTGTTGAATTTAGAATTTTGATGATAAAATTAATTGATAGATTTTATAATGTAACGTGTGTTAAAAAAAAATAATGTAGGATTAACTGCGACAGTAAAAGGACATTATAATTAGATGTTTGGCCGAAGTCAAGTTCAAACATCAGGCGAGGTTGGGACGGCTCAATGGGAGCTCGCTGAGAGTTCGCCAGAAGTCGACCGAGATTCAGACGATGTGTTGAATCTCGGATTTTAATAATGAAATCAATTGATGGGTTATAAATCTAACATTAATTGTTAGAATTGATTGATGCAGGATTAATTATGACAGAATGATTATTACAATCAAGATTGGCCAAGATCAAGTCCATGCATCAGGTCGATGTAGTTAGGAACTCGCCAAGAGTGCGTCGAGAGCTCGCCAAGGATATCGGGAGTTTGTCAGGATAGCGCAAAGGAGTTCGCTAGAAGAAGACCGAGACTCGTCGGAAGATTGTCGGGGGTAGCCGAAAAGCTTGCCGGGAGTTAGGATAGTCTTGTAATGGATGTTTAAAAATTATGATTATATTTAATTAAGTCATAATTAGCATTGTGTATGACTAACTATGACAAGAGCAATGAAGTTACAACCAGATGATGGACAAAGATCAAGCTTGAGCATCGGGTCGGGGTTCAGACGATGTAGTGGGATCTCATCGGAGTTCACTAGGAGATTCGCCGAAGGGATCGAAAAGCTCGCTGGGAGCACGTCGGGAGATCGCCAGGAGAAAACCAGAAGACTTGCCACAAGAATATCGGAGGCTACCGGATTAGCGGAAGTTGAGTCTAAATTAAGCTTATGGTCATTAAGTATTGTAATCATTGAGTCTTAGTTAGAAGTGAGTCCTAAGTGAGTATGATTTAGATGGAATTCAAATCAACTCAATAAGGCAACCAGATCCACTACTGGGTTTGGTTGAGCTAAATCAGTTGACCAAGGAGCTGGTCAACATAAAGTCAAAGTCGGAATTTGAAAAGTGGAGGGAACCACTTTTGCGGAGAATTCTGCGGGTAAACTGTCGGTGAACGGGAGTTGGACCGCCCATACCATAGAATCCGGGCGACGACCAGCGGCTGACGGCGGGTAAACCGCCCGTATACGATTTGTTTTTGTATGTTTGATTCGTGACTCCAAAAATCTAAAGCCACTTGGGCTCTATAAATACCCCAAGTATTCTTGCATTCACAACAACTCTTTTGGGTAATTAAATTCTGTGAAAAAGAAATTTTAAGTGATTTGTAAGAAAAAGAAAAGGGAAGGGAGAAAGCTTAGAGATAAAAAAATTTCTTAAGTCTCCCTTGTAAGCAAGTGTAAGGGTTTGATCTTCACCAAAAGAAGATTAGTAGTGGACGTCAGTGTATCTCAAGGAGGAAGACTCGGAAGTGGACATAGGCCGTTAGTGCCAAACCACTATAAAAATTATGAGTGGTTCTTTGCTTTCATTGATTACATATTTCTTGTATTAAAGCTTCATATTTAACTCATCTTTTAATAAATCTAGTTTTCATGATAAGTTATTTACTTTAAACATTGCTTATCTCTCTAGTTTAATTATCTACTTAGTAACTTTTCTTTATTCACTCAATCATTTAATTAAGAACGAAAGGCTTCAGTTTCCCTATCTTATTTTAATCAAAAAGATATCATTTAAAAAAAATTACATTTGTACTAATTCACTCCCCCCCCCCCCCCCCCCCCTCCCCCCCCCCCTCCTCCTCTTAGTGCTAATTGATTCTAACAATGCCTTAGTTTTTCTCATTTGGTTTAACACCCAAGAGAAATGACTATTATTGACTTTCAAGAGGGCTTTTATATCGTTTGTCCTCCCATGTTCAATGGGACGGACTACACTTATTGAAAAATTCAGATGAGAGTTTTCTTACTTTCTTTAGACCTTGATTTATGGACTATTATTGAAAATAGATTTGAAAATTCTTCTCTTCCAATGAATAATTGGAATGACTTGGAGAAGAAGACTTTCTCTTTAAATGTAAAGGTTATAAATGTTTTATTTTGTGCTCTTGATAAGAACGAGTTTAATCGTATTTCTGCTTGTGATTCGGCTTTCGATATTTGGCATACTTTAAAAATCACACATAAAATCATAATTAATATAAATGAATCAATTAATGAAATGTCTTATAAAAATAAACTTGAATAATACCTTCCAAAGAACATGAAGGAATTTGAACTGAGAACATATGACTCCTCGAGTGAAATCTCGAGTGATGAGGACCTTGAACTTTTGACAAATGAACCCAAAAAATTAATGAACTTGAACCTTAAAAATAATATAAATACGGATAAAAGCTCTTGCTATGAACGCAAGAAGCCAAGGAGCTCTAAAGATCAAATACTCAACCAAGATGTGGAGAACCTTGCTTTAATGGTGATCGAAGATGAGGTTAGTGAGCCTCTAAATATTTTATTTTCAGAATTATCAAGCATGTTTCATGATTTATTCAATGAGTTTAGAAAACTTAGCAAGTCTTTTAAACTGCTTAAAGTTAATCATGATTTATTATTAAAAGATTTGACGAAATGCATGACTCCTTAGCATCATATAAACCATGTTCTAAATGTGAAATACTAGACAACATTAAAGAAGAAAACATCATGCTTAAATCAACACTAGAAAATTTTCAAATAGGGAACAAATCTCTAATATGATCCTTTCCAATAAGGGTCATATTAATAGTAGAAATGGCATAGGCTTCATTGGTAATGTTCAACAAAAGCTAACCATCTTTACAACCTACATTAAATGTGCCACCAAAAATCAAGTGTAATTTTTGTGAAAGATTAAGACATATGACTTATAAATGTCCATTTAAAAATTATAGTCCTTACAAGTTAGTTTGGGTTCCTAAAGGAACCATAAACAACCTTAAGCCATTAAAAAAATAGGAAGAACATGTCATGAAGGACTAAATGTTAAATATTAAATGGGTACCTAAATCAAAACCTCCCATAATATAAAGTTATTTCCTAACAAGGCTAGGAGCAATAAAATATTTAAAAAGTAGATGCTTAAGTCATATTACTTGAGATCTAATACACCTTCAAGCTTACTAGCCTAAGTAGTAATAAGAAAATTATTAAAATTAAAATTATTGACATTAAATCTTTTAATGATTCATCATTATATAATTAATCTTGATGATGCATAGCTAGAATATATAAGTATGAAAATGAACTAGAACCAAAGAACCTTAGTTATTAAAAAATATGTTGAAATGAGATTTTGATGATGATTGAATAATAAGTTCAAAATCATTGGTTTGATATTTGGAAAGGCTATTATTGAAATGAATGTTTGATAGTTGAATAGTTGTATGTTAAGATTGAATGTGTGATGGTTACCTTTGAATTCAAACATAAAATAAATAAAAATTTGGAAATGAGTTTGTCAAGTCCTTACACTATGTGCAAAAGGGTTAAAAGTTGACATTTAGATAGGTTGAATTTTGATTGAAGATGTTTTATGAAACCATGCTTGATAGTGATTATTCTTAATGAACTTATATTTTAAAATTATGTATGATGATCTTTATGATTTATGGATTATTGATCCTTGTGATAATGAAAGCTCTTTTTCATTTTAAATGAAGATACATGTTTTATTTGGCTTAAAAGACAAAGGCATGCTTGTATGAAATAAAGGAAATACTTTTTTACTTGAAAAAAATTTTATCTTATAAATCTTTCAAAAAGAGATTAATGAATTGATTATGTTATCTTTATGAATCTATTAAACTATGAAAGTGATTTGATGATTTGAACTTGGATAAGTTATTATCATAATTTTTGGTAAGTTTAGAAAATGAAACTTCAAATCTTTACATAAATACTTTGATTATGAAAAATCTTTGTTGAACGAGGAACGATTTGCCAAAATTAAAATTTTAAATTTTAAATACATGAGATTTTACATGATTTGATTTCTATTTTACTTGGAATTTTGAATATATAAGATTTCTTGATTACTTATGTTAAAATTTACAAACAATAAGGAGGGGCAAATTTATTAACTTAAATCATGTCTTTTGGTATTCATGAATGTCCTTTTATATCAATATCTTTCTTGACATGATTTATTTTAAAACTCATGAATGACATAATTTATCACCAAAATTAGTATTTCTTAAATTTATGATAAGTTGAAAATTGAAAGAGGTTTGTATTATCATGAATATTCTCTTAATTTTTTTATTTGACTTATACATTATACAAATCACATTATTGATCTCTATGATTTTCTATTTTTTAATAAAAAAGAGATTTATGATCTTAACAATAATAATTGAAATTTTTATCAAGATTATTCTTCTTTTTGATTAAAAAGATTTATCTTGGATGAATTAAGATTATCCCCTAAGACTCATTTTTATTATTTATAAAAAGGGAAAGAAACTTATTAAATGAATTTATGTCTTTTGATATTCAAAAATTTAATTTTATCTTTATGGCATGATCCACTTACTTTTTGATATAATTTGAATATAGATGTTAAGAAGAAATTATGCAATCATATTTCTTTTTTTACATTAACAAAGGGGGAGATAAAATTGGAAGCAAATTGAATATGATAACATTGAATTAAAAATAATTTACATAGATGAAAATTTAGAATTTTAAATTATCTAAATATATACAAAATGTATAATTCATAATTTGAGCTTAATCTGCTATCATGTTTTCTTTTGGAATTCATGATGATTGAGATGCTTTTAAATGCATAAGTAGCTCTTAAACTTTTGAATCTCCTTGAATATCTTGAATATTTTGAGCTTAATTTTGAAATTTATATCTATAAAATTTACATCTTTAAAATTGAGTATTTTTGTGATATAGTATTTTTTGTTTCTCTACCTTGATTCTATATTCTTATTCACATAAAGTGGAGAATGAAAATCACTAGCATTTCAAGAGACCAACAAGTATATTAATTTTATTTTGAATCTTTTGAAAATAATTTTGATTATTTTAATTATTAAAAATTAAATAAGTTCTTTACCTATATCATAATTTTGATTCCTCGGAATTATAACTTGAAATCTTTAATAAATCAAATCTCTTATGTCTTCTCATATTATTTAAAATGAGATTTTTGTATAAATCATGATCTTGACAACTTGATAATTATTATGCATGAATTAAGATATTCTATAATTTGTTTCTTGATATTCATAATTTGTTTTCGTAAATTGAATATCTCATCACTATGTTAATTGTTTTTTATATATCTCATGTGATGATTGGTATATTTCTTGATATATTTATTAAAAAATAATGTAATGGGAAAAGTTTTACACTATTCTAACCATCCCTTTTTATTGACAATAACAAAGGGAGCAAAACTTGTTAACTTATAAAATTGCTAGTTAGAACAATGCAAAGGAAGCAAATATTTGCTAGCTTGCACTTCTCAAAAGAGAAGAATGAATTCTCTAGCTTGCATGTTCTAAAGTAATTACTAAGGTTTTATATATCAAAAACGTGCTAATTACACTTCTCCTTTTATTGATGACAAAGAAGGAGAAGGTATAATGATGATCATATATGTAATGATAATTTTGAAAATCTACATAAAAATAATGATTTGTTATTGTTCGAATTTACTTGCTACATTTACTTGAAATTTACAAGAGAAAATTTTGTTGAGCTCATATTCAAAATGATATATATACAAGATTGAGGTTCAGACCTAGAAATATTAAATCATAAAAATATATAAATTTCTAATATAGATTTCATGAAATAAAGTCTTTTTATGATAACATTTCTTGAAAGCTTTCTCCACGATTTTATCTTATTGTTTTCAAAAAAGGGGAGAAAAAGTTGCATGAATATGTGCCACATTTAAAAATTACAAGAGATGACTTTTGCTATATTTGAAATACATAATTAGTCTTTAAATCTCTTGAACTTTTGAGCTCATCTTATTGTTACTTTTAAAATTTATTAAGAGCTCTTCTCTATGATGAAATGATTCAACAACAACTCTCTTATTTATCTTCTTATTAATGGGGAAGAAAAATTTTATAATGCATATACTAAAGGGGAGTAATGTCATTATGTGCTTTGAAATTATTAGTTATATTTCACCTTTTTGTTGATGACAAAGGGGGAGAAATATATATTGATGACACATGATATAAATTGATGAATACATTGATAACACATGATATTATTGAAAAATATGGATATGGATTGATATATCTTGGATTTGGATATGAGTGCAAATTTCTTTTTACTCATGATTTGATATCTTGAATATGCTAATTTATGTTGAAATTTGTATAGAATGTTGATTGATTGAATTTAAGAGTGTGCTTCTCTTAAATTTAAGTGGTATGGATTTAGGGGGAGTTAGGATTAACTCTTGTCATCAATTGATTGTCATCATCAAAAAGGGGGAGATTGTTGAATCTCAAATTTTGATGATGAAATCAATTGATAAATTATAAATCTAACATGGATTGTTATAATTGATTGATGCATGATTAATTACGACAGAATGATTATTACAATCAGGATTGGCCAAGGTCAAGTCCATGTATTGTGCCGATGCGGTTGGGAGCTCTCCAGGAGTGCGTCGGGAGCTCGCCGAGGGTATCGAGAGTTTACCAAGATGGCACAAGGGAGTTCGCTAAAAGAAGACTGAGACTCGCCGAAAGACTATCGGGGGTAGTCGAAAAGTTTGCCTGGAGTTAGGATGGTCTTGTAATGGATGTTTGACAATTTTGTTTGTATTTAATTAAGTCATAATTAGCATCATGCAGGAATAACTATGACAGGAGTAATGAAGTTACAACCAGATGATGGACCAAGATCAAACTGGAGCATCGGGTCGGGGTTCGGACGATGTAGTGGGATCTCATTGGAGTTCGCTAGGAGATTCACTGAAGGGATCGAGAAGCTCGCTAGGAGCACGTCGGGAGATCGCTAGGAGAAGACCAGAAGACTTGCCGCAAGAATGTCAGAGACTACCGGATTGGTGAAAGTTGGGTCTAAATTAAGCTTATGGTTATTAAGTGTTGTAATCATTGAGTCTTAGTTAGAAGTGAGTCCTAATTGAGTTCGATTTAGATGAAATTCAAATCAACTCAATAAGGCAACCAGATCCACTACTAGGTTTGGTTGAGCTCAATCAGTTGACCAAGGAGCTGGTCAATATAAAGTCAAAATCGAAATTCACAAAGTAGAGGGAACCACTTTTGCAGAGAATCTGATAGGTAAACCATTAGTGAACAGCAGTTTGACCACCCATACCATAGAATCCATGCGACGGCTAGCGGCTGACAGTAGGTAAACCACCCGTACACAGTTTTTTCGGGTATATTTAATTTTTGGCTCCAAAAATCTGAAGCCACTTGGGGTCTATAAATACCTCAAGTATTATTCCATTCACAACAACTCTTTTAGGCAATTAAATTCTGTGAAAAAGAAATTATGAGTGATTTGTAAAAAAAAGAAAAGAAAAGGGAAAAAGCTTAGAGATAGAAATTTTTCTTAGGTCTCCCTTATAAGCAAGTGTAAGGGTTTGATCTTCACCCAAAGAAGATTGGTAGTGGACGCTAGTGTGCCTCAAGGAGGACTCTGGAGTGGACATAGGCCATTGGTACCAAACCACTATAAAAATTGTGAGTGGTTCTTTGCTTTCATTGATTATATATTTCTTGTATTAAAGCTTCCTATTTAACTCATCTTTTAATAAATCAAAGTTTTCATGATAAGTTCTTTACTTTAAACGTTGCTTATCTTTCCGGTTTGATTATCTACTTAGCAACTTTTCTTTGTTCACTCAATTATTTCACTAAGAACGAAAAGCTTCGGTTTCTCTATCTTGTTTTAATTGAAAAGATATCATTTAAAAGAAAATTTACACTTGCACTAATTCACCCAACCCCACCCCCCCCCCCCCCCCCCCCACCCCTCTTAGTGCCAATTGATCATAACATGATGTTGTCGAGAGCTCACTAAGAACTCACCAGAAGTTCACCGAAAAAATGATGGAAGTTTATTGGGAGTTCACCGAAGGAAATCGGGAGCTCACTGGAGGTTCATCGGAAGGATGTCGGGAGTTCACCAAAGAGGCGATTGGACAACAAAGATTGTACATCATAGTTAGTATCATAATGAGAGTTAGTTTTAGTAACTCAATTAAAAGGCCATTAGGCCTTAATTGGAGTTGATTTGGACTTATTATAAAAGTCATTTCAGTAACCCAAGGTCAGATGAGACACGATCTTCGAAGACATGATCATCAAGATGACATAGTCTTCAACGATGTATTAGGCGATTGACTCACCCAGACTGAGTGGTTGACCTGCCTGGACACAGTCTTCCTGACTGTGTTAGGCGGTTGAATCACCCAGAACATAATCTTCGAGACTAACACATCAAGAACACTTAAAATTTAATTTTTTGCTCCACTTTTGAAGCCATTTAGGGCCTATAAATATCTCACCCATTCTTGCTGGAGTATAGAATTATTAAGAGCAAAAATCTTATGCAAACACTGTTGTAATTAAGAGCTTCTCCTCATTTTGTCTTATGTAGGTTTTTCTTGTTTAAGGGAGAGCTTAGAGACTTGTCAAGGTTATCTCCTAAACCAGTCTGTTTCCTCTTCTTTGCTTTTATCTTCATTACTTTGTTATTTAAGTGTCTACTATCTTTGCTTGTACAATTACAAACATCTCTACGCTTAAACGTATTTACGATATGGTTTTTATTGAACAAATATTTTAATTGATGTAAATTTTTTTCATAACCACTAATTCACCCCCCCCCCCCCCCCCCCCCCCCCCCCAACTATTTTAATGCCGCTTTGATCCTAACAATTGGTATCATAGCAAAGTCTCTCTTTATTTGACTTAAAATCCAAGAGAGATAATTTTTGTTGACAATCAAGAGTGACTTTCTATCACTCGTCCTCCCATGTTCAATAGGACGGATTACACATATTGGAAAACTCAAATGAGAATTTTTCTACTTTGTATGGATTTTGAATTATGACATATTGTTGAAAGTGCTTTTGAAAAGTCTTCTAAACTGATGAGCGAATGAAATAATTCAGAAAAGAAGACTTTCACTTTGAATGCTAAAGCGATGAACGCTTTATTTTGTGCTCTTGATAAAAACGAATTTAATCGGGTTTCTATATGCGAAACTACGCATGAAATTTGGCACACTCGAAATCACACATGAAGGAATTAGTCAAGTCAAAGAGTTGAAAATTAATCTTTTGGTGCATAGCTATGAGTTGTTTCGCATGAAACCAAGTGAGACCATAGGAGACATGTACACCCATTTTACGGATGTTGTCAATGGTCTAAAATCACTTAGTAAAAGTTTTTCTAATTTTAAACTTGTTAACAAAATATAAAGATCCCTTCTTAAAAGTTAGGATTCCAAAGTAACGACAATACAAGAAGCAAAAGACCTAAATAATTTTTTGCTTGAAGAACTAATCAGGTTTTTAATGACTTACGAAATGACATGTATAGCACATGATGAACTCGAGAACAACCTTCCAAAGAATAGGAATGACATAGCACCTAGAACCAAGGAAGACCACTTAGGAGAAAACTCAAGCGACGATGATGATGATGAGAACTTCACACTTACAAAAAAAATTAAGAAATTCTTAAAAATGACTAAAACAAAATAAGATGTTAAGAACAAAAGTGAACTAAAAAAGGACTCAATAATATGTTACGAATATATGAAGTCGGGACACTTCAAAAATGAATGTCCCCAAGTGAAGAAGAAATAACCAAAGAAGAAGAAAGTGCTCAAAGCTACTTGGGATAACTCAAGTTCATCCGAAGACGAGGAGCCAACCAACAAGGAAGAAATTACAAATTACGCTTTAATGACATTTGACAATGATGTAAGTAACCTAAACGAGTCTTTTTTATCTTATGATGAATTATTTAATATATTTAATGACGTATTTGATGATCTTAAATTAGTTAGTAAAAAGTATAAATTATTAAAGAAAGATCATGCTTCACTTGCTAGTGAGTTTGAAAATTAAAAAAAGGAGTATGATGAACATAGGATAGCTCCTTGCAATAAGCATGAAAAATTAGATATACTTAAGAAAGAAAATATTTCATTACAAGAAACATTAGAAAATTTTAAAATAGGTAACAAATCCTTAAACATGATCATTGCTAATAAGGGTCATGTTCATAGAAAAGAAGGAATTGGCTTTATGAGTAACACTCAACAAAAGCCAACCATCTTTGTTAAAGGAGCTACATTATATATTTCACATTTAAATAAATATAATTTTTGTAGAAGAATTAGACATTATGCTTATAAATGTTTATTTAAAATGTATAATCCACATAAATTAATTTGGGTTCCTAAACGAACCATAAATAACTCGATGCCATTAGTAAAATTAGGTAGAATTTTTCATGAGGAACCCAAAAGCAAATGAGTACCTAAACCAAAATCACCTTTCTTGTCTCAAAACAAAGGCTAGAAGCATAAAATGGTACCTTGATAGTGGATGCTCAAGGTTCATGAATGAAGATCCAACTCATTTATCTAAGCTTACTAGCCTAAATGAAGGATTTATCACCTTAAGAGACGATACCAAGGGAAAAATCATTGGAAAGGTACCATATGTAACAAATCAAACCTCTTGATTGAAGATGTATTATTTGTTGATGGTTTGAAACATAATCTACTAAGCATTAGCCAATTGTGTGATAAAGGATACATTATCAAATTTGAATTAATACTTGTATAATTGAAATACGACACAAAAATAGTTCTATGATTGCCTTAAGAAGCAATAATGTGTTCCTATTGACATTAATAATTTTTGTAATGAAATATATTTTTCAGTCTTAAATGATGATGTATGGATTTGACATAGGAGACTAGAACATGCTAGCATGAAACTATTAAACAAAATCTCAACTAAAAATCTAGTAAGAGGAATGCCTAGCATCAAGTTCGTAAAAGATAAAGTTTATGATGCATGTCAACTAGGAAAACAAATAAAAAATAGTTTCAAATCAAAAATCAAATAAGCACCTCCAGACCACTACAATTGATCCATATAAATTTATTTGGACCAATTGATACTACGAGCTTAGGAGGTAGCAAATATGCTTTTGTTATTTTAGACGATTATAGTAGATATACTTTGACATATTTACTGGCTCACAAAAGTGATTCTTTCAAATATTTTTTAAAATTCTACAAACTCGTTCAAAATAAAAAGGGTTTTATGAGTTCATCTATACATAGTGATCATGGTGGTGATTTTCAAAATCATGATTTTTAAAATTTTTGTGACTCAAATGGGTATAATCATAATTTCTCTACTCCTAGAAATCCATAACAAAATACAGTAGTGGAAAGAAAAAATAGGAGCTTACAAGAAATGACTAGAACCATGTTAAATGAACATAGCCTACCTAAATATTTTTGGGCTGAAGCCGTTAACACGACATACTATGTCATGAAAAAGATTTTCGTAAGACCATTACTCTCCAAAAACTCCTTATGAATTATGAAATAATAAAAAAATCTAATATTTCATATTTCAAAGTATTTGGTTGTAAATGTTTTATTTTGAATGAAAAAGATGTCTTAGGAAAGTTCGATGCAAAATGCGATGAAGGCATATTTCTTGGTTATTCCTCAATTTCAAAAGCTTATCGTGTCTTTAGTATCTTTAATAAAAGAACTTTAGTAATTAAAGAATCCATCTATATTGTTTTTAATAATGTTTCCAAATTGAAGAAAATTGATTTTGATGATGATTTTGATACTTTAAATTTGAATGATAAACCTCCTCTCCAAAACAACTTGGATACATCTACTTCCAAGGAATCCTTACCCAAGGAATGGAAGTATGTAGATGCTCATCCTAAGGAGTTAATAATAAGAGATACATCAAAAAGTGTTCAAACTCATTCATCATTTAAGAATTTTTATGCTAACGTCGCATTGTTATCTCAAATTGAACTAAAATACATTGAGAAAGCCTGATTCTTGAGTTATTTCAATGCATGAAGAGTTAAACTAATTTGAGAGAAATGAGGTGTAGGAGCTTGTTCCTAGATCTAATGACCGTATAGTGATTGGTAATAAATGGGTCTTTGGAAACAAGCAAGATGAAAATGGTATCGTGGTTAGAAACAAGGCTAGATTAGTGGCCAAGGGTTTCAACCAAGAAGAAGAGATCGATTATGAAGAGAGATTCGCTCCTGTGGCTAGAGTTGAAACCATAATGATGCTCTTGCCTTAGCCTCTTTTAAAAATTTTAATTTATTTCAAATGGATGTCAAAAGTGTTTTTCTTAATGATTTTATTTCTAAAGAAGTTTATGTTGAACAACCCCTCGGTTTTAAAAATGATTTTTTTTTTAATCATGTTTTCAAATTATTTAAGGATCTTTATGGATTGAAATAAGCCCCTAGGGCTTGGTATGAAATACTTAGCTCTTTCCTTATTTCAAACAATTTTTTGAAAGGCAAAATTGATACCATATTATTTTTTAATTATTTTGAAAATAATTTTCTAGTTATTCAAATTTATGTTGATGATATTATTTTTAGTTCAACAAATGAATCCTTATATGAATCTTTTACTAACTCAAGAATTTGAAATGAGCTTAATGGGTGAATTAACTTTTTTCCTAGGATTACAAATAAAATAGTTAAATGAAGGTATCTTTATAAGTCAAACTAAGTATACCTTAGATTTGTTAAAATGTATTAGTATGGAGAATGCTAAGACCATAAACATGCCCAAGAGCACTTCTACAAAATTAGACTTGGATAATGAAAGTAAAAATTTTGATCAAAAAACATATAGAGGAATGATAGGTAGTTTATTATATTTAACTGCTACTAGACCAGAAATAATGTTTAGTATTGGATTATGTGCAAGGTTTCAATCCAATTCTAAATATTCTCATTTTAAGGCCGTTAAACTAATATTTAGATATTTAAAAGAAACTTCTAATTTAGGATTATGGTATCGTAAGTCTAAAAACTTTAATTTATTTGCCTATGCAGATGCCGATTTTGGAGGTTGTAGAATAGATAGAAAGAGTACAACCGGAACATGCTAATTCTTAGGACATACTTTTGTTTCTTGGTCTTCTAAGAAACAAAATTTGATTGCATTATCTACAACCGAAGCTGAGTACATAGCGACTGATGCATGCTGTGCACAAATCATTTGGATAAAAGAACACCTAAGAAGATTATGGAATTCAGTTAAAAAATATTCCTATCAAATGCGATAACACTAGTGCAATATGTTTAACTAAAAATCTCATTCAACATTCAAGAATTAAACATATTGACATTATACATCACTTTATTAGAGACCATATAAATAATCATGATATATCTTTAGAATTTATTGATACTAATAATTAATTGGTTGATATCTTCACCAAGCTACTAAATGAAGAACAATTTGACTTTATTCGAAGAGAGTTAGGAGTGTTAAACTATCCAAATATATGATTTGTAATTTTTAGATTTCTTGGGCTTTTGATTTAAATTTACATGAAATGATATTGAATACATGAGTAGCTCTTATAGTCTTCTTGGACTTCTCGGCTTTTTGAGATCTCTTTTAAAATAATTCTTGGATTCATGAATATATACCTCTTCATAATTTATTTTGTTTTAGGATACTTGATTTTTTTATCTTTGACACCCTCCCCTCTTCTTCTTCTTCTATTGTATTTACAAGGGGGAAGAAAATAATTTGATACGAAATGGATTAAACTCTACTCTAATTTTTCTTCTTATTTTATAAAGGGGAAGAAATCAACTAGATTTTTTTCTTTGTATTATGAGTATTTATGATAAATGTGTTGACATATGTATTGAACACTTAGTATTCAAATATGTGATGAATATTTCTCCTTTTTGATAACAAAGGGGGAGAAACATCATGATTGATGACATATGATAAATGTTGTGTTTAAAATTTTATCATATAATAAATATTTATTTTGAATAATTGTTTAGAAAAAGGTATGTTAAATATTTCTCATTTTTTATGACAAAAGGTGGAGAAATAGTATATTAATGACAAATGATAAATAGTATGTTTGAATATTTTTGATAAATATTCAAATGATGAATATTTGTGATAAATGTTCAAATATGAATTATACATTTCTCATTTTTGTTGATGACAAAGGGGGAGAAATAACATAATTAATGGCGTAAGAGAAATGTGTATTTTAAAATCTTTGAAATGTTTATGTGATACCAAGAAGATGATTATTTTAAAAAGTTTATTATATATGGTATCATTAATGGTTAAATTATGAAAATACTATATTTGAATTCAAAATGATGTGTCCTTTTGAATTCAAGTTTGTTCCTATGGCATATACATAGGGTTAGTTAAGGTTAACTCCCGTTATCAATTAGTCGTCATCATCAAAAAGGGGGAGATTGTTGATCTCGGATTTTGATGATGAAATCAATTGATGAGTTTTATAATCTAACTTGTGTGTTAAAGAAAGTGATGCAAGATTAACTGCGATGGTAAAAGGGCACTATAATCAGATGTTGGGCCGGAGTCAAGTTCGAACAACGGGCCAAGGTTCGGACGACTCAATGGGAGCTCACCGAGAGTTCGCCGAAGGTTGGCCGAGGTTCGGACGATGTTGTCGGGAGCTCGTTGAGAACTCACTAGAAGTTCGCCGGAAGAATGCTAGAAGTTCGTTGGGAGTTCATCGAAGGAAATCGGGAGCTCACCGGGGGTTCATCGGAAGGATGTCAGAAGTTCACCGAAGAGACAATCGGACAACGAAGATTGTACGTTGAGTGTCGTAGTTAGCATTATAATGAGAGTTAGTTTTACTAACTAAATTAAGAGACCATTAGGCCTTAATTATGGTTGATTTGGACTTATTATAAAAGTTATTTCAGTAACCCAAGGTCAGATGAGACACGATCTTCAAAGACATGGTCACCAAGACGACAAAGTCTTTAAAGATGTGTTAGGCAATTGACCCACCTAGATTGGGCGATTGACCTGCCCAGACATAGTCTTCTAGACTATGTCAAGCGGTTGAACCGGCCAGAACACAATCTTCCAGACCAACACCTCGAGAACACTTAAAATTTAATTTTTGGCTTCACTTTTGAAGTCATTTAGGACCTATAAATACCTCACCCATTCTTACTGGAGTATGCAAGCATTAAGAGGAAAAATCTTGTGAAAACACTGTTGTAATTGAGAGCTTCTCCTTATTTCATCTTGTGTAGGTTTTTTTGTTGAAGGGAGAGCTTAGAGGCTTGTAAAGGTTATCTCCTAAACCTGTAAAAGGAGAATAGAGTTATAAGAGGGTAGTTGATCTTTACCCATTAAAGGAAGATCAATAGTGGAAGCAGGTGACCTCAACGGATGGGGAATCAGGAGTGGATGTAGGTCACGAGACCAAACCACTATAAAATTAGTTTGCTTCCTCTTCTTTGCTCTTTATCTTCATTGTTTTGTTATTCAACTGTCTATTATCTTTGCTTGCACTATTACAAGCATCTCTATGCTTAAACGCATCTCTTAGTGCCGCTTTGATCCTAACAGCTTTATCATCTACTTTAGCTAGAGTGCATGATATATTTAATATTTTTATAATGAAAAAAATATTTAAGAATCAGATAATATAATTAAACTAATATATTGTAGTTAAAAAAAACTTATCAAATAAGGAACAATCTATTAGGATTGTGGACGGAAAGGAAAAGATATTAGGATGATGAAGTATACCATATGTTGAATCTCGAATTTTGATGATGAAATCAATTGATGGATTTTATGATCTAACTTATGTATTAGAGAAAGTGGTGAAGAATTAACTACGATGGTGAAAAGATAATATAATCTGATGTTGCACCGAAGTCAAGTTCGGGTATCGGGCCAAGGTTCGAACGATATAGTGAGAGCTCACCGGGAGTTCGCCAAAGGTGACGGGAGCTCGTTGAGAGCATACAGGAAGTTCGTCGGAAGATGATCGAGAGACTCGTCATAAGGATGTCGAGAAGTTTATCAGGAGTTCGGAAGATCGCTTGATGTGCCAGACAACAAGAATAATTATAATTGTGTCTTAGTATGTCATAGTTAACATAGTTTGTTTTGAGTCTTAATTGAGTTAGATTTAGATAAATCCAAATTAACTCAATGAGAGGCAATTGGATCCACTTTAGGTTAAGATTTGAGCTCAAATTGAGCTTATTTCGTTGACTTGGAAAGGAGTCAACATGAGGTACAAGTCAAGTATGAAACTATATAAAATGTATAGTTTCTAGGATTCATCATGGTAGTACCGTTGTTGAGCGATAGTAGTACCATTATACCTCTATTTTTAGGGCACTTTCGGTAGTAGTATTGTCGATGTCGGTGGTAGTACTGCCCGTACCGAATTTTTTTAAAAAAAAATAAATTTTGATTTTTTTTTTTTAAGCAAATTGGGGTCTGAAAATACCCTAAGTATTCTTGCATTGTAGAGCAAGAAAGTGAAAAAAAAGAGGTGAAAATATTGTTAGAATTTATTGAGAACTTCCCTTGTGTGCTTCAAGTGTAAAGTGAGGTTAAGGGAATAGTAGAAGATAGTAAAGGTGTCTCTCCTAAACCTGTGAAAATTAGAGTGTAAATGTTCTTCTCTTGAGCCTAGAAAAAAATAAAAGGTGTAAAGGGTTTTGATCTGCACCCGTGAAAGAAGATCATTAGTGGACACTAGCAAGCCTTGACGAAGGAGGACTCGGGAAGTGGACATAGGTCAAGTTGGTGATCGAACCACTATAAATTTATGAGCCTTTATTACTTGCTTTTTATTTTAGCATTCCATAGCTAAATCAAGATTCTTCATTCGGTCTTAAGTTTAATAACTCTCTAATTTAATCTTGATGAAAAATACTTTTAGTTTCAGTTTTTACCTCAAGCATATTTTTCAAACCGAGTGCTCTTTGCACTTGCACTAATTCACCGCCCATCTTAGTGCTAACTCAATCCTAACAGTTGTTATCAGAGCCACGTTATACTTAATTGGATTGACACTCAAGCAAGTAAATGGCCTCTTTTGGCATTAATGTTCAATGAAACTAATCACACCTTTTGAAAAACCAGAATGCATATCTTTTTAAATTTTGATTTATGGAACATCGTCGAAAATAGATTTCAGAAGTCATCCAATCCTATAAATAATTAGAATGATCATGAAAGATAAATATTTTTCCTAAATGCCAAAGATATGAATGCTTTGTTTTACGCTTTAGATAAAAATAAATTTAATCAGGTATTTGCTTCTGATTTAGCTTTTGACATATAACACACATTAGAAATCACACATAAAAGTATAATTAAATTAAAATAATCAATAAATGAAATGACTTGTAATAACTAACAAGAAGAACACCTTTCAAAGAATAGGAAGAATACTGAACTGAGAACACAAGAATGATACATTCCAAACAATAAGAAGGAAATTAAATTAAGAACAACAGATGACTCATCAAGTGAAACCTCGAGTGAGGAGGACTATGATCTTGAACTAATGACAAAAGAACTAAAAAGATTCATAAAAAAGAATAAAAAATATAAAAATAAACTTTAAAAGGACACAACTTCTTACTATGAACGCACAAAGCCAGGGCACTCTGAAGATCAAGAAGACAACAAAGAAGAACCGAAGAATCTCATGCTTATGGCACAACTTTTTATACTCAACAATGAGGTAAGTAACTCACCTAAAGCGTCATATATTTTTTATGAGTTATTAAATGTCTTTCATAAACTATTTGATGAGTATAAAAAGATTAACAAAAACTTATAAATCACTCAAAAAGGATTATGTATTACTCTCTAATAAACTTAAAACCTTGAATGATGCATCAACACCATGTAATTCTTGCTCAGAATGTGAAATACTAGATGAAATTAAAAAGGAAAATGTCATATTAAAATAAACCTTAGAAAAGTATAAGATAGACAATAAACCTCTAAACATGATCTTTGTTAATAAGGGTCATGTTCAAAAAGGAAGGTATTGGCTTTGTGGGTAATACTTATAAAAACCAATTATTTTGTTAGAAGACCCATATTTCATTCTTCACCCGAAAACAAATATAATTTTTATAGTGGATATGGATACTTTGCCTATAGATGTCTATTTAGAAAGTATAGTCCACATAAGTTGATCTGAGTTCCTAAAGGACGATAAACAACCAAATGTCTTTAGTTAAACTAGGTAGAGCTTTTCATGAGGGACCTATAGTCAAATGGGTACCCAAATCAAAACCTCATATATTGTAGATTTATCTCCGAATAAAGTCTACAATCAAAAAATAGTAACTTAATAGTGGATGCTCAAGGCACATGACTTGAGATCTAAAATACTTTTCAAGCTTGCTAGCCTAAACAACAATAATAGAAAATTTATTAAAATTAAAATTATTGATAATAAATATTTTGATATTTCATAATTGCTTTTCGATGATGCATGGCTTATGCATAGCTACAACATACTAGTACAAAAATGAACTATACCGCAGAACCTTAGTTATTGTTAATAAAAAATTATCTATATTGAAATTTTTTGAAAAAGAGATTTTGATGATATTATATTGGTTGATTTAAATGTAAATGTTAATGTTGAATGATTGACTTGAAATATGATTAAATGTTATATGATTGTATGTTAAATTAATCTTAAATTAGAGTTTGAATAAAAAAAAATAGTGCACCAGTGGTAGCATCGCTGGACTGGCGATAACAATGCTAGAACATATTGCCAATAGGCAATAGCACTGCCCAACTGGCAGTACCACCACCCGAAACCCTACCTATAAAAGGATCTTCTAGAGCCGACAGTAGAGCCGCCCCCAAGATATCCTATACCCATATAAACCCTTCTCTGTCTCTCATTCACCTTGCTCCTCCTCTAGAAACCCAAGAAAAACCCCTTTCCTCTACAAATCTAAAGATTAATCTCAATCTCCTTGGAGATCACGACAAAGGTAATCCTTAAACTTTTTTCTCAATTTATCCCTTGATCTCACTTCTTATTGGTAATATATGTAGTTCCAATGGCACCTAGAAGATCCTCAAGGGACAAAGGAAAGAGAAGATTAGATAAAACTTTTGACTCTAGACTCTGACTCCTATGAATATGCCTAAAGTTCTCAATTCTTGAGTCTAGAAGTGTTCATAAGGGAAAATATGTAGATCTAAAAGATTTGAAAGATTTGGAACCAATCCAATGGTTTACTAACTTAGATGTCCTTCAAATCCTTCAAATTAATGAATATATTTATCCTAGACTTAGATTATTTTACAACAACTTACATGTAGATGATCATGATAGTGTACCACTTATCTCTTGGGGCATCACATATCTATTACGGATAGCTTAATTGGTAATCTCATAGAAATTCTTAAAAAAAGAAGAGGTTGCTATTTTAAAGGACAATGGGACATTGAATCAATTGGGGTTCTATACTCTAAGGCTTTGGGTACTATTTTTAAAAATCATAATCTATCAATTGTTCCAAAAAGCTATAAGCACATGTTACCCTTCAACATAAAATTACTTCATCACATCGTGATTAGTATTCTACTTCCCAAACAACACTAAGACAAGCATCACAACGAGTAATGACATTACTGGATTTAAAAACAAGAATAGAACAGCTAGAAAATAATTTTTGTTGAAGAGAGGTCGAGGGATAACCAAGACGTTGATGCCAAATGTCGACTAGAGCAGCAATGGAAGAGTTCGCAGTAGGTCTGGTGAGGAATAAGGCTGACAGCCATTCATAGATGTTGTCTTTATTCGGGCCGCGAACTAAGGATGCCCCTTGCTCAAGTCCTTGACAACAAAATAATCAGGAAAGAATTCAACAGAGGTGTGGTTTTGTTGACAGAATTAAGAGATAGAAATAAGGTTTCTTTTAATGTGGGGTGCACATAAAACATCATCGAGTGTGAAAGATGTGTCATGTGAATTAAGTGATGTAGAACCAATATGAGTGTGATTGGAATTCTTTTACCATCACCGATGACAATGTCTTCATTGTCGTCATAGTTGTTGTGGATTGACAAGTTCTGAAGATCGGAAGTGATATGGTGGGAAGCACCAGAATCTACAATCTAATTGGGCTGATTTGCAGATGGAACAGTCATGACATTTGCTTGAGGCAAGTTTGATGGAGCTGGAAGACAAGGCCAAGACCAGCAAACCTTTGCAAAGTGATCGAGTTTGTCACACAATTGACAAACGATAGGCTGATAAAATGCAGGAGGAGGACGACGTTGCCGGAAGGAAGTATTCTGACGATGGTTGAAGGTTGGAGACTGTGGAGGGGGAACAGGTGGTATTGTGCCCATATGAGGTAAGTTGGCCACACCTTTCGAAGCTTGCTTGTTGTATTTGCAGTTTGGCCGTTTGGATTTGTGGATAAATTGAGCAGTGATAGGAGGTCCCAGCTAAGATCCTGCGGGCATATCGTGACGCTTCAGGTAAGCTTCAAAGTCTGTTAACTTGTCATGAAGTCCTTCAAAAGAGATTGGAGAGTCGCGAGCCCGAAGCGTTGTTGCCAGTTCCTTGAATTCTGCACCCAGTCCATTAAGTGTGTGGACGAGAACCTCTTCATCAGTTAGAGAATGACCTATCAAAGCTAGGTCATCTATAATCATTTTGATATGTTATAAGTAGTCGGTAATAGTACTTCCCTCCTGCTTTAAGTGCGTAAGGCTGGAGAGTCGGCTAAGCATGCGAGTCCTCGAGCGATTCGCGAATGTAGTTTGTAACAAACTTGGTCTAAGCTTCCGTAGCAGTAGTACAGGAGGACACAAGTGGGGCGATAGAGCCATCAACAGAGGCTTGAATCGCTTGGAGAATAAGACAATCTTGACGTAACCATAGCTTATATGCAAAGTTTGGCACTGAGTTAGGTTCTCCTGGAACATGGATTAGTGCTGGTGGACAACTAAGGGAACCATCAATATAACCCAATAAATCATAACCAAATAGAAGATTAGAAAACTAAGCTCGCCAGGATGCATAGTTGCTACCTTTGGATAGTTTAAAGGGGATTAGAGAGGCAGTATTTATGGAAATAGGTCCGGAGTACGAAGAGGAAAGGGAAGTGCTAGCAGGAAACAGAGTAGGAACATCAGAGGTAGACGAAGAAGTCATTTAAAACTCACCAAAGGTGATAGCCAAGAACTCGAGAGAAGATCGTAGAAAGTTCAAGAAATAGGAGACAAAGGAAATAAAGTGATAATGTATGAACAAAAAATGAAGACTTAAAACCATAGGGTTACCTCCTTTGGATGGAGATGGGTGATTATGGTATTGCAAGCTTGGGCAGCATGCTGGTGTTGCCAGAACCAATCCTTGAATCAGATCTGGAGTCTGAAAACAAAAGTGGCGACAGTGGTTGATGAGAAGCAGTTGCCACAAACTAGAACGTTACTAGAACGTTGCATGGAACTGGTGGAGACTTGTTGTTTCAACTTGTAGTGGCAACTTGTATGAAATGGATCTAGATGCTAAAGTCGACGAATGCAATAATGTGAGGAGAGTTGTGTTCTTTGTTCTTGGAGTCGACTATCATCTTGCCATTGTCGAGATTTTAATCTGTCAGTTCAACTGCTGTGATCTTGAGAACACTGGATATCTGCTTTTGACATACAGTCAAATGTGGAGGATAAACTGTCTTTTGGACGCAGGGAGACTGAAGGATTGCGGTTCCTCTAGGCACCGCTGAAGAAGGGGAAGCAGCAGGGTAAGCTGCAGTTCGCCGGGCTCTGGAGGCTGCCACACACGGCCGGACCCGGTGGAGTCGTACGATCTGACCAGGCCGCAGAGCGATCACAGATCTGCGTCGAGGGAGGAAGCAGGAGATCGATCGCAGATCTGTGGCGAGGGAGGAAGCAGGAGATTGCCCCTTCCAACAGATCTGAGAGCGTAACCTTCGGCTGAGGGGACAGAGCTGGCGAAGACGTGGAGGAGCGGCTACAGCAGAATGCAACCGCAGAATAGAGGGCGTCGGCGACACTATGGGCCTCAGCGTTGCTTGCCACCAACGCTCCATCCGCTCGCTGCTACAGCCATCACAGCAATACTCGGCCGCTTCTCTTCGGTGAAGACCACAGCAACTCTTGGTTGACGGCCCGGCAATTATGGATCACGTAGGGCATCTCTGTGAAGGTCAATAAGCAGGTGCCGCTAGAGTTCTTGAGCCCGTCAGCAGCGAGATGGGCTGCAGAAGCACGTTGCTGGCAGTGCGCAGCAATATTACCGGGTCGATCGCAGCAAAACAAAGGAAGAAAAAAAAAAAGGGGAAACAGAGTAGTGGTTACTCTGTTTTGATGGAAGCAATCAGCAGCGATTTGAAGAAGAGGGCTGGAGACTGCAAACAGCAATCTCAAATTCTGTTTTGATGGAAGCAATCAGGTGCGAGGCCGGAGACCGGGACGAGGGCAGGTGCTAAGATTGCAAAGCAATGAAGGTTCTTCGTCGGGAGGTGGCAGATCTCGGGAATGAGGGAGACCCGAGCGGGATCGACAGCAACTCTTTGAAATGATAGCTTGATCGCCTCGCAGATATAAAGTGAACAATGACCGCAACGGTAAAGGACGTCGTAGACGTGGAAGCGTCCTTTGCCGTACCGGTAAACGGTAAAGGACGTCGTAGGCGTGGAAGCTATCGTTTGACAACGAGAAGAGAAAAAAACCTCTATATTATGACTCTGATATCATGTTTGAGGAACAAAAAATGAGATATTAGAAGCAAACTTGTTCAGCTAACGGTCCTATCAACATCACATATGTTTTTCTTAAATAATTGATGGTTAGATAGTAGAGTGCTGTTACTAAGTCTTAGATAATTTTTAATATACAAATTATATATTCCTGTGCAGGTGATGATGAGTCATGCTCACAAGATGATGAAGAGGGACAGGAGGAGGAGACGAAGGCTCCATGCCATTACCATCGTCGACCATGATGTTTATGATGTGCACATGTATACGTCTCAAGGGGTCGAGTCATTAGAGCTCTCATGCCCTTTCTCTTGTGTTTCATCCTATTTAGACTACTATTGGCACGGAGTTTTTTTGTGTGCCAAATTTGGGTATTCCAAGATTTCGAGATTTAGTAGTATCATCATTCTAAATAAAAGAGTAGGAATAGGAATAGGTTTGTGGAAGATGAGATTAGTGAAGATGGGAAGAGAAAAGCTTTCGCAAATTAATTACACTGTCATTTTTTGCATTCATCAAATGGAATAATAAATAAAAAGAACAAACCGTGCATATGAGCAACGGAAGATTGATTGTTCGGTCTATATTCCACCATATCTGAAGACATTTCTGTTGGTACTCAATATACAGGAATATTGATAGGAATGTGTGAAATTAAAAATACATATAGAAATACTCGGGACAATTATGTATAACACTGATTGCTTCTAATGATACGATAGATATAGGAATACTTGGAATACTCGGAACGTTAAGAAATTTTTGAAGTGAAGAAGAACTAAATGGATTTTACTTTTTTATATAGCTCTCAATAATGCATAAAAACATCAATATAGCGTCTCCAAACAGTTAGACTTTACTATTAAAAAGAGTACACACTATGCTTTGAGACTGATTTATCTTAGTTTAATGACTTTATGCATTAAAGTTAATCTTGTGCTTGAATCTTGTGCTTATTAAAATAAAACTTCTTTTTCCTTAATAACAGACACGATCGCATGAAATTCCCGTGCATTTTCTTATTTTATTTTGAGGGTTTTACATATCTATCCTAGTAAAATATTTCAAAAGGTATATTTGCCCTGTAAATTTTGATATGCATTTTAAATATCTATTGACGTAAGTATTAATTAACAAAATTATATTTTGAAATATTAAATATTATATGATAAATTTATCCTTCTAACATATTCAATATTTATTAAAAAGTGAATACATATTTTAATTTAAATTAGTAAGTAAATATATAAAATAAATAAATCTTATAAAAAATTCGTAAGGTCCTTAAATATAATACAATATTATGTAAAATATTTATTTTATATGTTTTTATACAAAAATATAATCATCTAAATGAATGTAGAATAAATTTTGAAAATAAATAAATAAAATTTTACCTTACATAAGATATAAATTATGTTGGTTTCTTACTAAATAAATCCAACGGAGCAAGTGACAATGGAGACTTGTGAGGCAATTAATCTATGAACGTAAAGATGAAGAGAAAGGGAGAGAAAATGGGGGCTAGAATTTTCATTATATGATATCAATCTTATGATTTTTGAAAATATTATATAATACTTTTAAAAAAAATTAAAAAAAATATTAGCATCCAGAAAAATACTTAAATACTGATACTATCATATGACAGTAGTATTAGCATTTCAATATTTAGAATACAACATCCATACCCGATATAATTTTTTTAAAAAATCTACCAGAAACCAATAAAGATCGTATTTGAAATGTGATCGGTGGAGATTGCGTTGAATAACCCATGTTTGACTTGGGAGTACTGAACCTCCCATCCAAAGTGTGCGACTCCCACCACAAGATGGGAGTTAAAGCGTTGAATAATGATTGCATTATTGAGTTAAAGCAATCACCACAAGATGCTGCAATCTTTGACTGCCAACACTTGTTTGGATAACCCACTCCATTCTGCCACTGCCTTTCAAATAAGTCGGCTATATGCATCATCACTCCTCAAACGTATACTACTGCTGAAGTTACCCAAAAGTCAACATCCTACTCACCTCCCACGCGTCTCTCCTCTCCTTCATATATAATAACTATGGAACCACAGCAACCCTTTCAGCCATGGAGCTGCCCGTCCTGCTTCCCATCTTCCTCTACGCGCTCTCCGCAGAGGCAACGATATTTGCCTCCGTGCGCGACACCGACAAGCGGAGCCTCCGCCCGGGACACGAGTACTACGTCCTGCCCCTCATCCGCGGCCACGGCGGCGGGCTCTCGCTCGCCGCCCGCAGCAACAACACCTGCCCGCTCGCGGTGGCCCAGGAGAGCTCGGAAGTGAGAGACGGCCTCCCCCTCACCTTCTCGCCGGTGAACCCTAAGGACAAGTACGTGAAGATGTCGACGGACCTCAACGTATGGTTCGCCGCCGCAACCATCTGTGTGCAGTCGACCGTGTGGAGGCTGGGGGACGCCGAGGCTACCGGACGGCGGTACGTGGTCACCGGCGGCCTCAAGGGCGACCCGGGGCTGGCAACGGTGAGCAACTGGTTCAAGATCGAGAGGTACGGTGAGAGCGACTATAAGCTCGTCCATTGCCCGAGCGTGTGCAGGTTCTGCAAGGTGGTGTGCGGGGACCTGGGCGTGTTTGCGGAGGGTGGGAAGAGGTGGTTGGGGATCAGCGATGAGCCTTTCCCCGTCATGTTCAAGAATGCACACCCCCTCAAGCTCTAAACCTGTTTGATTAAATGCGACGCACAATCTGCGCAATACGAGGACATAATCCAGGGGCTTTTTTATTGCGTATAAGTCTAATTCAGTGGCATTCTACATGAATCCAAAGAACTAAATTTATCTATTTTATAATAAGATCAATTCAAGGAAATACTACTACACCGTGATATATAGTAATGGAACAAATGGTACCTGTTCCACTGTACAAGCTGTGACATCAATGTCTACTTCCTACCACAACAGACATCAAATGCCATAGTCTCTCTCTTCTTTGGGGATCCAAGATTCTAACATAGTCCATCACTCGATAACATTAAAACCATGCCATTACGGTGTGCAATCTGGAATAAACGATAATAATAGTCCCATCACTTGTTCGAACAATTGGATTGCAGAATTCCAAGTCACTATATTTCTAGGTTTATATCAAGATTACATAATTTGGTCGACATAGATCAACATCAACTTGCACCAACTCTTAATGCAATTGCAGTAGATATTAATAAATTAAGCATGAAATGAAATGTAATGCCTACTGCATTCCAGCCTATTCTAATTAATAACCACAATAGAACTAGATGACAAGTTCCAAAACAGGGAGACATTTGGTTTTAAATCAACTTCTGTTAAAGGAAGAGAGAAATAGTTTCTTTTAAGAAAACACTCTATTATATGAAAGACGGCATTCAGAAGCTGGGATTTAAGAGTATCAGTCTATAAAAGCCTGCAATCAGTCATCTACAGATTCTGGAAATTTACAGACGGATTGGTTTAATAACATAAATACAACATGGTAAACACAACTACAAGTTCTGTCATCACGATATTAGCATATCTTAGCCACAGAGAAAGGTATGCTTACTTTCTTAACTGAAAAGGAATGACAGTTGATCATGGTATGAGTTTGTCCATAAGGCACTTGATACGGAAGTGGTCATTGTCTCAGCTCATGTCTTAAAAGAAGACATCAACCATAGTTTCATTTTCGGATAAGCTACCATCATAGTTTGTTTTACAGCATTCAGGAAACTGCAATCCAGCCTGCTGACAACCCAACCTTGTAATATGAGGGCACGATCGCAGATCGACGTACTCCAGGGATTTGCAGAATTTCAACATGGAGCCTACACCAGAAACTGTGATCTTCATGCAGTTACTCATCTTTAAAACCTTCAGTTGCGATTCAAATCCTCCCATTCCAACTGACTGGAAAGCCAAATCGGTTAGTTTGTCACAGCAACCTATGTCAAGAGCTGCAAGATGTCTACAGTTTGACAGCACAGAGTTCAAGGATGAGTCTGTGATGTTTAAACACCAGTCCATCCTTAGGCTCCTTAGACTGTAGCAACAAGCAAGTGACAGGGCCTTCATAGATTCATCTGTAACATCGCGGCATCCACCAATTACAATAGTTTCAAGGTTATGGCAGAAGTGGGCCAAGGAAAATATGGATTCATCACCAACTCTGAAACAGTCCAACAACTTCAGAATCTTCAACGATGATGATGCAACCTCAGCAATTCTTGAGACTCCAATATCACCAATTTTGGTGCATTTACTAATATCTAAGGAGTTAATATATCGACAACCATCAGCAAGAGCCGAGAGTCCAGTGTCTGTTATGTTGTTGCATCCTGCCAATCCTAGATCTTCTAGGCATGAGCAGCTCTTAGACAGTGCTTTTAGTAACTCATCTGTTACAGATTTTGATCCAGCTACATGCAACCTTTTCAAAGTGGAACAACCCAAAGCAACAGCCACCAATCCTTTGTCTGTAATTTTTCTACACTGGGAAACATCTAGGGACTGGAGGGATGGAAGGTCATTTCCCAGAGAAATCATCCCAACATCAGTGACACCTTTGGAACAGAAGCCACATAATCCATATTAGACTACTATAATCTGAAAGCAAAACATTGTATTTTCTCTGATGGCGGGAGAGGTGATGGCTTGAAGAGTATAAGCCTAAACAAACATCTATACAAAATGACCAAATCTAATGTTATGTCCAACTTGCAAATTTTGCATGTCGCTAACAACTAGAACAAGATATGAATATGATACTGATACAGTTCTAATGTCAAAAATATGCTGTAAACAACAGAGAAACAACTGTAATCACAGACATCAAGAATCAGCCTGATGCGCCTAAGTATTACCATTTAGGTTCACAAAATTCCAGCAAAAGAAACTAAATAAAGACTCCACTTACAAGAACTAATAGTAGGATAAGGTGCCTGCATTCGTAATATATATCAAGAAATGAGTTGACATTCCTTGGGAAATTAACAGTAAATAACTTACGAGAATGTGCAATTTGAGTAGATAAAAACAACTAATTGCCCAATTCATTATAGGCAATATTTTCCAAGTGTTTTGTGAAGTTCAAAGACTGAAGTGCATTCTAAAGCTTACACCATGATCAAATATTAACATTTTTCACATTGTATGACCATCTTTATCACCAAGAGTTGCATCTATCAATCATTCCAGAACACTAAGAAGAGCATATAAACTTAAGAATGGAACGTTCAGATGTCAAACCATCTTAAATCTCATCTAGTAAACAATCATGTTTTTTACAATAATTGACTTTTTTTTCATCAATTATCATAATAAGTTGGTACCTGCAACAACAATTACTTAACATCAAGGTCCATTAAGCGTAAGTACCATGACCGAGGCTCAAAAAAAGAAGAAGCATTTGCCACATCTACAAATTTCCTATAAAATACCAGTATTTGTTGTTTCTCTGCATGTGCATAACCTACGAATTAGTTAGATCATTACATAACTTCATCAAATTGTATCTCTGTTATCATTGAATAATAAAAAAAATCAGCACACCTAGTCAAACCCATAGGCTATCCATTGTTCTAAACAAAGACGACCCCTTTCAAATAAATAAATATCTAATTTTAACTAATCAAATTAATTCATGATGTTATAACTGTGACCTCTTTAATTATTATTATTAATAATTCAGTTGGTGGGGCATAGTTGTCATTTGCACTAAGATTTTATTTATTATGATAGCAATAACATGATTGATTTGCTAGTGTGGAGATGATTACATGGGAATCGAGTAAAAATGACACTACGCATGTGATGTCATTACTTAATTGGGATTCCTCAACTCTCCTTCCATCTGTTGATGGTGGATGGGAGATCAAGGAGTTCATGGGGGTTTTCACCATGAGACGGAGGGGCATTACCAAAAGGATTGAGGTAGGCATCCCATCCTCTCACCTATTTTAATCTTATTATCATATCTAACAGATTGATGTCACAAAATGCATCACTCAGATTAACCTCACAAATATCATCCATATTACCAAGTTTAAGCTTTCCTCCTAAATCAAAAATTTTTAACATATCAATTGATATGCTGCAAACTTACTATATTTTGGTTCATGCTCGAAATTTATGTTTCTTATCAGGGATAGCTGGATTTACATATTGTTATCTGCATGTCAGTGGGAATCCTGTGTCAATCTTCTTATATGGAGTCTTGTTAATCACATTTTTATCATTATGTCATATAAAATAGGTGTTATTAAACAAACAAAAATGTTACTGTATTCAGGTCCGCTGCCATGTTAATGATCCACATCATCGACCATGGCATCGGTGACCACTGGCAAACCAAGGTTGACCACTACCACGCCAATGTTGATTTATGTCACGTCAACAATGATTGTTGACACAATAAGCTGTCATGCAGCCTACACAAAATTTGTCATATCACCACTGATCGTTGTCATGTCAGCATTGACCTTTGTCATGTCAGTGTGCTTGCTGACACAGGAGGCTATATGACAGTTTGCATGGAATCTAAGTGGACCAATCTTAGATCATCCGACCCATCACCTAGCCCAAATCAATGCAATTGGACTAGAGTAAATTGAAACCAGATTAATTGACTTGAACCTATCCTCTGTTGATTAAACCCATGCCACATTAAATCATGCATACACATGCATATACATATATATAACATATAAGATAAGATGTATCATCGTCGAGGTCAATTGGAGTCAAAAGAGATGGATAGCATGTGGCAAGGAATTTAATTTGCAAAGTATAGAGATCAATCACGTACAATAGATTTTATTATGCATTATATATTTAAATTTATTTACTTGCCCTTATAGCATTTATATTTGAGATTTTAGGAGGTCTAAATCACTAGTTCTAGGTAGCTATAGAATTCAAGGTGACCTAATAATCTCATTCTTGTCATTTAACAATCTCTGAAAATTTTTTTGTATTTGGATTTTTTGTATTTTTATGAATTGTAGTTTTTCTAAAGTTTTTGTATATTTGTTAATTACCTATACTTTGGTTTAGTTACTGCTCAAAGGCCTACACCAAAGCCAGCCGACTGGCTTAGCCAACATAACCAACCCACTGATTGAGCCTGCATAGCCTACTTGGCTTATGTAGAATTGAGCTTCTCAAATCTGGACTGAGGTGCATGGCTTCGGTTAAATCAGGATGTGATCGAGTTTGATTACATGTAAGGATTGGGTTCAATCTGGATGCGTGGCTAGGGTTCAATCATGATGTGATCAGGTTTAACCGCATATAATGATTGGATTCAAATTAAGTCAATTAAATAAGGATCAATATTATTTCGATTTACTCTAGTTCAATTACATTAATTTAGGCTAGGTGGCTGGGCTAAACCATTTAAGACTGGTCCACCTAGATTTTTTGCAAACTGTCATGTAGCCTGTTGTGTCAACAATCACACTAAGATGACAAAGGTCAATGCTAACAATGGTAACAATCAGAAGACATGACAAATTTTGTGTAGACTGCAGTGTCGCCTGTGATGTCTATAGTCACTGCTGAAATAACACAACTCAACGATGGCATGACAGTGGTTGCCAACGTGCTAGTGATCAACGATTGTGTGATTGATGATACGGATGGCTAACATGGCAACAAACTCGAATTCAACTATTTATTTGTTTAATAACATCTATTTTACATAAAATAATGATAAAAATTCAACAAATAAAAACTCCACATAGGAAGATTGACACATGATTCCTACTTCACATGCAAAACATAATATATAAATCCATCTATCCCTAACAAGAAGCATAAATTTCTAGCATAAAGCATGATATAGTGAGTTTTCGTAGAATATCAATTGATACATGTTAAAATTTTGGATTTGAGAGGAAAACATAAACATGGTAACATGATGATATTTGTTAGATTAATTTGAGGACACATGTTTGTGAGATGTGATTATGAGATTAAATTAGGGGAGAGAGAGGATGGGACACCTTAATCCTTTCACGATGCCCCTTCATCTTTAGATGAAATTTCCACAAACTCCTCGATCTTCAGTCCACCGTCGAGGAGAGAAGAGTGAGAAAAGCGAGGAATCACAATTAAGCAATGATACCATCTACTTATTCCCTCATGTAACTATCTTCACACCAATAAATTAATCAAGTTGTTGCAATCATAATAAAATCATAGTGCAAATGATAACTATACCCCAACTGAATTATTCATAATAATGAAAGAGGTCGTGGTTATAACACACGAGATCAACAACCAAGCATCAAAAAGAAGAATCTCTATAGTGAAAGACCAAAAGATCTCACCTTTACAGTTCTGGAGGTCGAGGACACGTAAATTCCGAAATCCAGCGGCAATGACGGCAAGATCCGAGTCGGTAACTCCAGGGTAGAACGACCTCGAGGCGGATTGAGAGAGGTCAAGCTCTAGGAGACCTGGAAACCGGTCGGTCATCCGGCGGAGCATGGCGGGGCCGGCCCGGGCCCGGAGGCGGCGGCGCTCCGAACTCTGAAGGCGGAGCCAGCGCTTACAGACGAGCCCGAACAGGTCCCTCTCCTCCTCCTTCTCCAGCCGCGCGAACACAGCCCGAAGCTCGTCATCGGTAAGGGCGTCATTGATGCAGATCCTTGCCCCCTCCTCCTTCGGCCGATCCCCGCCATTCAACCTCGCCGGGGCCATGTGAGATCGGGAAACAGAGGAGTGGACAGGTTTCAATTGGGCGTCCGCACGAAGAGAGGATTAGGATTTCGGTGTAAGAAACCCTAATCGTAGCCGGCCCGGACGCGGCCCCCTCCTCGCGGTTTCTCTTCCGCTGAACCTCTTTTTTATCTGAGGATGGTGAGTGCCGCTAAATATAGTCTTTTAATTCCATCATCCCATCATCCAAACCGTCAATCTCACGCCATCCCTATGATTTGGATGGTAAAGCGCAGCTTAGTTGGACACTTATGGTCAGTGTATTAGTAGCGTCGATAATTACGCCACTAGGGTCGTGAGAGAAGCAAAGATTGAGGAGTCCATAACTCGGTCGGGTTGGACCCGGTTGACTCATAGCTTACTCGGCTGAGTCACACCACCATTTCCTTTGAGATAAACGGCAACTCGCTCCAGAGATACATACCATCTTCCTGTCGTCGTCGGCTTCCCTCCACTTGGTCCTCCCAAGCCGCGAGAGCTCCACGAATTCGTCATCGTTCTCCTCCGAAAATAAGTACGATTCAAATGTTTTTTTCACTAATATGATTTCTTTATGTGATTGATTGATTTTTCTTTTCCTTAGAAACCCTACCCCTTTCGGTTCTTGATCTCCTTTTTCTCCTTCGAATCTTTACTGAAGTAATTTGTGACGAGTGGAATTATAAGTACGATTCAAATGTTTTTTTCACTAATATGATTTCTTTATGTGATTGATTGATTTTTTTTTTCCTTAGAAACCCTACCCCTTTCGGTTCTTGATCTCCTTTTTCTCCTTCGAATCTTTACTGAAGTAATTTTTGACGAGTGGAATTATCTGATTGCTTGATCAATATATTCATTCATATCAAACATCGGATCAACACACGCGGAGATTGCGGGGCAGGGAATGCGGATACCGCATCCTTTACAAGAAGCCCACATGAACAAGTATGTGTTGTCTGGTTCCCATTATCCTTACTGTTGATTGTGCTCAAAGGTTTTAGTTTGCCGATGGAAGAATTAGCCAAATATTTTATCATTTGACTGACATTTGAAAACCCTGGAATTGGAAATTGACCGCCTAATAATTGAGATTAGGAGAGTGCTTCAGATCAACTAGATGATCGGTTTTTAGTTTGTTTGCCTACAATATAACTCAATGGTAGTAAATTATTGCATTCTAATTATGATTATTTATGAGAAATTCTAATTAAAGTAGTATTTAGGTTAGACAAGAACTTCTAAGGAACAGAAATAAACAATTATTAGAACGATAGAAATTTGACATAGTTATATATTATATATCTTCTTTTTTTCTCTAGTTTATCTTTCATATTGTTATTTCTAAATCCATCAATCATAATGATCCTGTATAAATGGATAAAAGAAAGGAAAAAATAGATAAAAGAAAGGAGAATATGAGTCTAGATCTCTTTGCAGATTGACATTATTACATATCTTGATTTCGACGATGATATCATTTGTAAATTAAATAAATATTTTTCTTGATAACAGAATTAAAAGGTACATATTGTAATAATACTTTTAGATTTACTGTTATTTGATTTTAAATTCTGACATTATAATTTTTTGGCATAACATATAGGATTTTATTCTAACAATTGACATCAGAGCCATAATTTTGAGATCAAATACTTCAGATCTATTTGTTCGTTTTTTCAGAAGATTAATCAATTTTTATTTATGATACATGAATGAGTCGATCTATTTTTCTATTCAATCTATCCTAATCACTTTGATTGCGGATAATTATAGTTTTTATGTTTGATCGATGTATTTGTTATTTGATGTCGTCATTATCAAGAGCAACGATCTCTTTTGATCACTTGTTCATTGTCGGCAGCTGTTGTGTAGCGTCGTTGGGTACCACGGCTACAGTAGCATCGGCTGCGACAACACCGCTACATAGCGGCGACAAGCAGCAATCGCACACAGCGGCTGTGCGCGAACAACAGGCCGGCTGCATCAGCACCGCTGCAAAGCGACATCCACGCGCACGCAGTAGCCGTGCATAAGCGGCGGCCATGCGCCCGCCCACAAACGGTGATCACTCGCCAGTAAAGGCAGCGGCTATCGCGCGTAGAGGCAGCGCCTGACAACCCGCAATGACAATGGTTGTCGTGTGCTTTGGCGACGATTACGGGTAGAGGCGGCAGCATCCGCAAGGCGATGGCCTCCCACGGCCACTAGCGGCGGTTGCGGGAAGTGGCGACACTGCGCCCGCCTACGATAGAGGACGGTAACCGCACAGGCAGCGGTAGCCGGAGCGCAGAGGCAGCGCCCGCCCGTAGAGGCGGTGGCGCGTGCGCAGGGGCAGCAACATAGGGAGATTAGGGTTATCTTCTGAAATGATATTTTTGCCCTTCATAAATACAAGAATTATAATGTTTGTCCTTTTATTTTATTTTTTTTAACGACCTTCATAAATTGGATATTTTCCTGTATATCCTTTTCATTTATGTCTCGTTAATAAAATTATAATTTTACCCTTATACAATTATGAATTCTAATCAATATGATTTAATTTTAATTAAATTTTATTATTGATTTGATTTAGTTTTGATCAAATTTAGAAAAGATTAATTTTGATCAATTATAATTTTGATATTTTTTATTGATTGACTTAATTGGATTGATGGTTAGCCTAATTTTGAGCTTAACCCAATTAAACAAGGTTGACTGGTATAATTGATTGCATGTGGTAAATAAAATCTAATTATTATTCTTGGATATTTATTTGGTTATTTTATATGTTTAAAATTGTGAAATGATATTTTTCTTTCAAAGCCTTTCATGATTTATGTATATCATGATTAGAGTTATTATATAAGTTTTTTTTATACTGATCAATGTTAATAATTATTTTATTGTTATTTTATTATTAAACTATTTCAGTATAAATTAGATAAAAACTTGATGAATATTATTTATAATTAATCTTCCTAAGTTTTATCTGACCGGTAGGTAGTTGCCAAAATAGCTTGAGATAGTAGACTTATATGATGTAAATTATAATAAAGGTCTTATTATTTATAGGTTTTTTTGGATTGTATTTTATATTCTTGTATTGATCTTATAGCCACCAAAGTGACATGGACCAATAATTTATAAAATATATTATGGAATTGGTCCTAAATGGCATAAAGAAAATAATATTCACAACACACATGATTAAAATATTTAGATAATCCTAAAGAAAAATCTATTTCGAATAATTATGTGATAGAGTATGATGATACTGTTTTGGATATCCTTGTAGTTTAGGATTGTATATCCAAATGTAACAATACTATTCCACAAGGATTGTATACGTCCTTCATAAATAATTTTATATAAATACTACATATGTCAATATTTCACGTAAAGATGAAATAGAGATGATATTAATAGTTCAACATTTATTGAAAAACTCAACACATTACATTATTACACTGGTATTCCCTTTATTGTATTCTTGTAATGTCCATATATTATCTAAAATAAATGGCTTGAGTGAGGTAGACCTTGAAAAGGAACACAGGCTTAATTATTGAAAGTTCTATGAAATAAATAATTGATATAACTGATTGAGAAAGATCCAAAAGACTCAATATTATAATAATTGTTAATAATATTTAGACTTCAGTACAGTTTATAATTAGTGCATAAGAATATTTATAGATCAATTTATATTTACTGATATGTTATTAGCTGACACATTAATGGAAGAATTGTCAAAAAATACTAGTATTTGAGGAATTTAAAATTATATCTTCAATATAGTTGATAAAGCTGTAAGCTCAAGAATATTGAACATAATTATAATTGAGTCATTTGTTATAATTTATTATCTTTCTTCTTAGTTTAACTCATTTAAAATTTAATTAAAGATAAATGAAATTTAAATGAGTCGACTAGTATATGTGAACAAAAAACATTAAAATAAAATAGAAAAGACTCAAAATATTTTGGGTACTACTCAAGGAGTGAGTAACAATAAAATAAACTTGGAGCATAAGTCATCTGAGTTTATAAATACTATATAAACTCATAAAAGAAAAAAATTTCACAATAAAGTGCTACTTCCATAGCAAGAATATCAAGAAAAGTTATATGAATAAGAACTATAAAATTTGATTTGAAAGGAAAAGGTATAAGTTTGTACTTTGTATGGTTCAAATCAAATATTATAGAAATTATTGTCTAATACTTGATGGATTAATTTTGATGCTTTAACATATGTTAACAATAATAGATTTTTATTTTAATATGAAAAACCAAAAGAGAATACAATATTCATCGTTATAGAGAATCATCTTAAAGTGGAAGCAATAATAGTTTGTATTTATCGCCTATGCCTAGAGATGATTCATTTGATGGATCTAGGGGATACATGTTATGTTCTTACAATTCTAAAAATTTTAGTTCCCTACCTAGAATTGTTAGAATATTATTTCTATTTTGGTGATTATAAACTTAGTATGATTTAATAAAAGTTAAATTTTGAATTATGTATGATAGTTTATACAAAGTTCATATGAATTTTGAGTTTACAATGATCTCATATTAAAATGAAATATAGTAAACTCCATTTGCAAGTCACTTTATGTTCTATCTTATTAAAGAGAGATATTTTATCATCTCAAAAATAACATGTCGAGATATAATTATATATATCTAATATCTGTAAAGTCTCAAGCTATTAACACTCTTGAAGCGTACATAAATAAGGTTGAGAGACGATCAGATAGAAAAGTCCAAATTATCATGATAGGGGTGATAAATTTTAAGGTATTTATAATGAACCTAATTATAATTCTAGTTCTTTTACTAAATTCTTGAAAAATTAGGGTATATATATTCAATATGATTTCCAGATGTATCACAGTAGAATAGGATTACTGAAAAATACTCATACTCTTATAAATATAGGAGTATGATGAATTATTCTTTGCATACGAACCAATGTGAGAAGAAACTCTAAGGACAATTATGTATATCTTAAATAGGTTCCTGGTAAGTAAATTAAATCAATTTTTTTTTAGTTATGGATTGAAAGGAAACCCAACTTAAGATATTTATATATTTGAGATTGTCCTGTAGAGATAAGGACCTTCAATTCACATAAAAAGAAATTAAATTTAATAACCATTTTTGGATATTTTATAGTTTATCCATAAAGTTGAAAGGATTATATTTATTATTGCCCTAATCATAATACGAGGATAATTAAATATGGTAATGTAAGATTTCTATCAAATAGCGAATCAATGGGAGTGAAAATCTCATATTTTAATTTTTGATATAGAGATATAATTTGATACTCCTTTATTACTTAAGAGATTGTTGTTATTAAAATATTTAAATGATTTGATAAAAGCAAATAATAAAATAACGTTACTAAACTCAGACATAATATTGATATCGTTGTTGGTCTTGTAGAACAATCACAATTGATAGTTTTGAGTATCTCTTAAAGGGAAAGGAATTTTATCATTTATGATTACTATATGATATATATACACGAATCATATTATAATATAGGAATTAGAATGATCCCTTATTATTTTCACAAGTCATGAAAGAGAAAGATTTTGAAAAAGGTAATATGATGCAATAAAAGAAGAGTTAAAATCAGTAACCAGGATATTATCTAATAAATTCATCGAATTGTCTAATAATTAAAAGAGTATTATATAAATGTAACTTAAGGACAATGTCGAACGATATAATTGTTAGACTTGTGGTTAACGGTTTTACTCATAAAGAATGCATTGATCATAATGAGATATTTAGTTTTTAAATGTACTCATTAAGAATCGTCATGACATTGGTGACTCATTATGAGTTTGAGTTACACCATCAGGATGTGAAAATAAGTTTTTTGATTAAAGATCTAGCTTTATATGAGTTACTCTAAATTATTTGTAGAAGAAATATAAAATTTGGTATGTAAATTCAGGAATCTATTTATGACCTTAAACAGGCTTCGAATAATGATAGATAAAGTTTATTAAAATCATTTATTTTTTTAGATTTAAGAAAAATATTGTTGATCAGTATTTATATCTGAAGATCATGTGTGAGCAAGTTTATTATATTAGTCTTATACGTGGATAATATTTTGCAATAATGCTCTTGGTTTATTACACTAAATCAAAAAATTTATCATCAATAATTTATGATGATTGATACGAATGAGACATCTTATGTTATTAGTATTGAGATATTAATCTCAATGATTATTAAGACTGTCTCAGAAAGGATATATTGATCGAGTTTTGGAAAAGTTTAATATACAGCTTTGTTCAGCAAATCATAAAAGTAAAATTTTAGTTAAAACAGGTACTTTAAAATAACTTGAAAAGAATCAAATAAAGAAATATGCGCAGTTGAAAGTCTGTGCTCAAACCCATGTCAGAACATATATCAGTTTTACAGTTAATATATTGGGTAGATATTCAAGTTACGCAGAAGTGAAAACATTAAAGGACTGTAAATAAAGGTAATAAGATATCTGAAAGGTCGATTCTATGCTTACAGGTATGAAATATATCAGTATAAAATGATGATAATTTGTAAGTGTTGATTTTATAAATTATCTCGATAACAAGAAGACCATCTTACGATTTATATCTATATCAATCAGAGGGATAATTTATTATTATATTATTAATAATGAAAGTTGATTTGTGGTATATTTTGAGACCACTAATCAAATTTATAATGACAAAATTTTATCTTATAACTTGGTGTGGCTAGACTCAATTATCAGGTCGTTGAAGATATTTTATGACATATCGCAGTAGTTTTCTTCTATAATAATGGCAAGTACTATTGCATCTCTATACATTACGATATAAAGTACTTGGTGGTTAGAAAAAAAGAGCCCATAAACATCTAATGTCAATTAATAATTTGAGTTCTACTATATTAATTGTTGATCCATTCATTTAGAACTTACAACTTAAAGTGTTTGAAAGAACATATTTTTGTGATTGGATTTGTGAACAACATATAAAATACATGGTGATGCATGTTTGAGTGGATACTATAATTGACATTTTACTTATATACTTTAAGTTATTTGTTTTTGCTCTTCTGTTCACAGTTATATATGTATATATTACGGTTGAATGTGATGATAGAATTGTCTTGATAAGATAAATTACATGGGTTATTTTAGACTACATTAGGAAATGCTAACAGTGGTGTGGTACATAGTAGGAAGTATGACATTGATGACATGCAACCACTATGACTCACATTGCTAGTCAGACTTAACATAGTATTATTATATTTATTGGACTTATTGGCCTATTTTAAAATTTTTGCATGTGTAAATAGTTTTTTTTTTTAATTTTAGAATCCAATAAACTTGTTTTCAAATAAATTTTATTTATTTATGATTTTGAATATTTTTGTATCTTACCAAATTAATGGGCCAAGTAGGAGAATGTTAGATTATGTGGCTCTATGTAATTAAGATATATTATGGATATGATTGGATTATGATTATGATTAGTAACCAATAGAGAGGAAGTCCAATTAAAGTATGATTCTTTAGTAAACGCTCTTGATGAGAGGAACTCTTCTAATTATTTATCTTAGACCCTCTGTTCTAGACTATAATAAAATAGGACCTCCTAGAGACACAATAGGGAAGTAACAGAAAAGAACGATTATGAGAATGATAGAAACATGACATAGTTGAGAGATTACATATCTTCTCTCCATCTTCCTTTGTCACGTGAATTAGTCAATGAGAGATAATTCATCTCTCATATTATTATTCTAAATCCATCAATCATAGTAGTTCTGTAAAATGATAGGAAGAGAGGAGAAGATGAGTCTAGATCTCCTTGCAGATTGATATTATTGCATATCTTGGATTCGACGACGATTCGCTCGTAGATTAGATAAATATTTTTTTGAATAATAATATTAAAAGATATATATCATAATAATACTTTTAGATTCATTATTATTTGATTTTAATTAAAGATTTTTTACATAATATATAATATTATGAATTTTATGCTAACATCCAGTAAAAATGTTTCGAGCCCTGTGGCTTGCTGTGTTTGCTATGAAGTTATCACATATGTATGCTCCAGTAGGTCCAAGTAATTAGTGGTGCATGAAGAGGTAGAAAAGATATGAGAAAACATATACTGAAACCATAATGGCTTTTAGTTTGTCTAGTGATCTCAACGGTAGGAAAGGACCCATGAAACCGAGTCAAAATACTTTGAATCTTATGGTTTGTCGTTTTCGTGTTGCAATGCTCCTGTACGTCTACATTCCTCCATGAAGTTATCACATATTTATTCACTATTAGCCCGATAGTTGTTGCCCATTAGACATGTTTGATCGATGAATTGGTTGAATGATCCTATCTTGGAGGAGTTGTTTCTTCATCCTTGGGTCATCAGTATTAATTATCTCAACTAACACATCATTGTTACTTCCCACGTCAGCTAAATTATGGTGTTATGATGATATTAATTAGGATGTTAAACCTTTTACCGGGTGGTTTGTTGTTTGTTCACTAGATGGTGAATTTTTTTGAGTTGCTATATGCTAAAATATATTTTCATGTCTATTTAATATCTTTGTAAATTAAAGCCTTTTGCTATTTCTGGTCATAGAAACTTCCATTCCACGACCAGTGTTGCAAAATGTTGTTGAGTTGTTGTAGACTCCGAAGATTTTAGTTCTTTTTTGAGGCCTGACATATAAAGTATGCCTGAGATTTATTTTTCTGTTTTTGTCAGATAAGCAATATGTTGAATAAAATCTTATTTGAACTGCCATATTATGTAGTATGTTCATATAGTGTTGCGACCTCAACCTCATTGTTTCATGCTGATAAATGTATGGTTCAAGTACAAAATATTACATGTAGCTATTTTTCCAAGCTGCTATATGGGCTTGTTGTGATGCTTGTTAATAATTGCTGGTATGGCTTCACTCCTCAGTCAAAAGAAATGCTAACATGTTCCAATAAATATACCATGACTCTTTGACTTCTTTAAATATATTTGTAGCATCACCGATGATGGTCCCAAGACAAAGAAACTTTATTAGATTCCAATTGCATGAATCTATTTTATTAAACGAAGGATTACATTTAATATAGTAGATCTTAAACAATTGGCACGTTATGATTCACTATTATTGTTATGATTTGTGACATCATGATAAAGCAGTAGCTTATTGCTTTCTTTCTCGTCTATTGGATGACTGTCATTAGGTAGTCTTAAACACCCCACTGTCACATCAAGTTCCATGATCATCCACCCAAACAGCCTTTACCACAGTGTTTTGAGCTCTGATGAGCAGAGTAATGTATGTATCAGGCAATTAATGTAATCTAGTTCATATTATGCTTTAGAAAGAAAAAAAGAGAACTTATGCTGCGTCACAGATAAGCTATTTCTTGAAGTTATATACAATCATTGATGGCACAAGAACGATGAGGTTGGGTCCTGGCTCATTCATCACACTTGAAGATGGCAACATGAGCTTGAGAAGTCTCTCCAACAAATTTCTTACTTTTATCATCATCTTATTATCATTTACAGGCCTCTCATCTTGACTTCCGAGTCCTTCATTCAATCTGGTATAAGCTTCAATGACTTATTCAATACGGGCTTCATCCAACAACTCGTTCGACCTATAGCTTCTCCATTGACCAAGGCTTCAAAGTCTTCTTCCAGGAAGCCGACATTTGATTTCCGTGGCACCCACTCTCCTAGTTAAAAATGTCTTCGTTTACGCGTTGGAAAAGTAGGATTTGTTGGTCATCATCAATGGATTCCATTCATCGAGTAAGATGCTTACTTGCAGATGACCTACTAAAAGCCAAATGGAGCAAAAGGATGCAAGAAGAAGGCACTAGTTTTTCAACTCTGAAGAAAAAGAAGAACATGAGTCAGCAAACAGGAAGGACAAAGTTGATGAGGTCGTGCATCGAGTAAGATGCTTACATGCAGTAAGAGGGAATCGGGGGGTCTTATTTCAGTGCACATCTGAAGAAGGATATAGCTGATGAGGTCATGCATCGAGTCATACGCTTGGTTGCAGATGAGCTACATAGATAGTGTGATCCATCTGCCTTGAGAGAGTTGACTAATTCAGCAGCTAACACCACCTGCTCCAACAGCTTTTAATTTTGCCTGTGTGATATCATGAATGCAGAAGTTCTGATATATGTTCCAGAGTCAACGCCACAAATTGCATGGAATCATTTTGGACAAAGTCATGCAGATTTACTATGTGGAAGATGTGGTAACCTCGCCACACTCTTTGGAACACCAAGAAACATTCTGTGTCCAACTGAGTTTATTGTTCTTTGCTAAGGAGTATTACATGGAGAAGGTTCACATAGTGAAGACTTGCAGCTTCTTCTCTACACCACGATGATCTCATGTACATGAAGCCATATGTACACACAACATGGACACCACCACTGTGACAGTGTTATCAGTTCATGAATGAATCGAGACGAGAAACGTAAGCTAAGTGGGAGGTCGAGTCCTAGGAAGACAAAGGAAACATCGCCAAGCGTTGGCGTTGCTCCGAGTACTCCTCCTGCGGCTGGAGCCGGAGGCTGTCGTAGTGTTTCTTGATGAACACCTCCGCTCGCTGGAACAGCTCGTCGTGGTTGACCATGAGCACTTCCCTTCTCCTCCACCCCATGGCCTCCTCTTTCACCACCAACGGTGCAGCCTCCTTGCGGTGGTATTGCTGTCTAGGCTCCACCATCTCCTTTGTGACCTCCGGCAGCAACGGCTCGGGTTCATGCGAACCAGCCCGAGAAGGAAAGGAGGTGAAGTGGCCGGCGGAAGGGACGTCACACCAGGTATCTGGCGAGTCGGCAGCAAGAGGACGAAGGAAAGATAACTCAAGAGACTCGTCAGCGTCGCCGGTGCTTGAGAGCTTCCAGATGAAGAAGACGATGAACTGGGAGATGATCCAGAGGTGGCGCAGGGACAGGAAGAAATCCAGAAAGCAAGGGAGCAAGAGATCCGCGACAAGCGTGACCGAAGCCACGCCGAGAAGGATGAAGCTTAGCTTACCGATCCAATGGATCATCTCCTATCCCTTCCTTCCTTCTCCCTCTACTTCGAGAGTGTAAGCAAAGGGTGTTTACTTATAGGTGGACATGTGAAGTATTGCCTCTCATATTCTTTAATGTACACACTGCTTGTGATTAGGTTATTTGACTTGACCATTAAGCCTACGCCAATGTCCATAAAAAACTGAGGCTCAAAACTAGAACAAAAATCCTAGTTTTAAAGGACAGGAAAAAAAGTTGAAGGATGAGAATATTCTTTTCCTTGTAATTAAATGTTCACCAATATGAATAATTTGAATGTTGCAACTTCAATTGCCAACTGCTGTGATTAAGTTATTTGACTTGACCATTGAGTATATGCCAATCTAAGTCATGCACACACATTATTCTATGCCCATGTCCATCATAAACTGAGGCTAAAAACTAGAACAAAAATCCTATTCCTAAATGACAGGAAAAAGTTGGAAGGATGAGAATATTATTTTCCTTGTACTTGAATGTTTACCAATATGAATAATTTGAATGTTGCAACTTCAATTAAGAAATCCCCATTATTAAAGAGGAATTAATCTGAGATCATGGTAGCATGATTATGGGAAAATTGACATAATATGGCTAGTACAATAATAGTAAATCTTCACAAATTTGTAATGCCTTCTGTGTATTGATATACCACAATGTCTGTATATGGTGTCCAACCTTTGTGCATATATAAAAGGAATTGAAGTCTTTTTTTTCTCTGTATACCATCAAAGAATTTCTTAATTAAGTTGCTGCTGTGATGTACAAGTTACAACTATCTGTCTGTCTCTACAATTTCTATACAATGATATATATATATATATTATTTCTCTGTGGGCACAAGGTCAACAATATGTCTGCTGAGAGTTAGAAATATTAAAGGCAAAGAACATGAACAATTGTGGAGACAAAGGTTGTACATTGGCTTGCTTACCCAGTCCAAGCTTTGAGAGGATGAGTGGATGCTTCCTAATATTGAATCTACAATGTCTAGCATAAAAATAGTCATCCTGATCATGATTGGCCCATAGTAATCTGTTCTCTCTATCACTTTGTTCACCATCTCCAAATTTACTCCTAATTTATGGATCTGTTACTTCCTATTGTATAGTTATTCTAGAAATTAATTTCTATTTTATTGATCAATTTGACAACTATATGATAGTCACCTGATCATTTATAAACATTGATTTCTGCTTGTTTCTACCCTTCTATTACCTCTAATAAAAGAGAGAAAAATTCTTGAGAAATAAGTTATTATTATTTTATTTATTATTATTATTATTATTATACCTAGATTAAAAGAATGATACATAGCAGAATTTATTTTGTTTTTTTATTCAGACATGTAATTTATTCAAGTACAAGAAAAGATATTTGGACTTTCCAAGCTATCCATTAAAAATTGTTGCCATTTCTGCCTTATTTTAATGAATAATTTTGAGAAATTTTTCTGGTTTTCTTATAGAAATATGACTTAAATATGGTTTTCTTATAAAGAGATGGAAAGAAGAAATAGTATTTTTTCTCTGTTATTTTCTTGAGCTCTCTATTGGTACTACTTTTTCTTTCTGCCATTTCTTCCTAATATCTTATAAAGAGATATATTTTTTTTCTATCCATATATTTTATGACCTGCATACGAAATGAGTTCTAGTGGTATTCAAATATCATAATTTTCTTAAATATATTTAAAAACATATAACATTTTTATTAAAAATTAAAATTTTCTAATCTTTTTCATTTTTTTTCTATCCTAACTTTCTTATGTTTTGAGCAAATTAGGTTGGGCGCATCTCCCATTTGACCAAAAATGGGCTTACCTTTCATCATATACGCATTTCTGATTTGGTAAGTGAAAATATAAAATATTACATTATTTTTAATATAATAAAAAATAATGTAATTCTGCTAAAAAAAATTAATTTAAGTTAATTTTATTAAAAAGAATTCAAAAAAATACCCTTGATGATTAAAAAGCACATTTGTGACAAATGATAGATAGATTAGACCAAATTTGGTCAACTTGGGTCAAAATAAAATATTTCAATCCAAGGCTGAATTTATAAAAAATATATCATTTAAAATATTAAAAAAAATAAAAATGATTATTTGATCCTAAATAATTCGTCTCCAAGTGAGTATATATAAATCCAATTTAAGTTGATTTATAAGCAATAGATTGGAACAGTAATCCTACACGTGTATGTCCGTCTCTATTACTTACAGCTAATTATATATTATCTCTTACAATTAGTTATCTTTAGCATTTTAATTTTTATATTTTAATTAGATATTATTTTTATTTTTTCAAAATTATATTTTTAAAAATATATTTAAAATTTTTTAATCAGATATTGCTTTTAAAATTTTAGTTTATATAAAATTATCTTTTTAATTTTTATGATAGAGATTAAAATACTAAAGATGATTAATTACATAAGATGATGCTTACGTTAACTTACGATAAAAGCGAGACCCATTTGGATGGCCCAGGGTATCTATTCTTGTATTGATCAATAATAATTTAGGTAGGATGTGGGTAGATATTCTCGGGTTTAAAGATTATTTTCGATAAACGCTTGTATCTTGGCCCACAAAGCTTCGAAATCTCTCTCTCCTCGGTGCGAAGGGATGTCGTCCGCTGGGGCCACCGGTTCCTCCTCCGCCGCCGCCGTCACCGCAGAGAAGCGCTACTTATGCCACCAATGCAATCGGACCTTCACCGCCGCTGGCACTAGTCTCGCCTGCGCCCATTGCCATGGCGATTTCGTCGAGGAGTTCGACCTCCCCGACCGGAACCCTAACCCTGCCCCCCAACCCAGTCGTTACTTCCGATCCTCCTTCGACGATGTGGATGCCTTCCCCGTATTTCCTTCCCTCTTGTCCGCCTTCGTCGACGTGGCCGCCGCCGCCGCCGCGGTCAACGTCGAGAACCCGTCGGTCGACGCCAGCGCCGACCCTCTGAGCTCCTTTTCCGCCCCCTCCCTCCGAGATCTCGTCCAGGCCGTCTCCTTCGGCGGCGCTGCCGGATCTGGCGCCAGGGGACGCCATTTCATGGGGAGCATCGGCGACTACTTCGTCGGTCCGGGGCTCGACCAGCTGATCCAGCAGCTATCCGATAATGATCCCAACCAGTACGGCACTCCTCCGGCGTCGAAGGCTGCCGTGGAGTCCCTTCCTGACGTCAAGATAACGGAGGGCTTATTGGCCTCGGACGAGGCCCAGTGCTCGGTTTGCATGGACCTGTTTGAGATGGACGCAATTGCAAAGCAGATGCCGTGCAACCACGTCTACCACAAGGAGTGCATCCTCCCATGGCTCGAGCTCCACAACTCGTGCCCTGTTTGTCGATATGAATTGCCAACTGACGACCCTGATTACGAGCGTCATAGGACGCCTCGATCGAATGCAGTGAATCCAGGTGATGGGTTGACCACCGGGGCTGTGGCTGGAGAAGTAGACTGCAATTCGCCGGTGAGAACTGCAGAGAGGAGTTCTGGTGACCATGGTCATCCTGCATCGGGGACCCACTAATTCTGGAAGTATGGTTCTTTTATATTTATGGTATTCTTTTTTTATTCTTCTTTGAGCTCTGAGCATATTTGACAAATTATCCTTGCCAATCCTGGATATTGTTTATCATATCAATCTGCAAACTTTGCAGAGTGTGATAGAAGAAGTTAGGATGGTAGTTGTTATATATTAATCATGAAATTTGTCTTCCTTCTCTATTAAGTAGCTTTCAGCTCTCAGTACTAGATTGCTGATACAAACTTTATGCAACTTTGTGCATAAAACATTCATATGTGTTTTTTGTTATTCTCTTTCAAGTCCTATTGGAACATATGCATGGACTCGAGTTTCATGTATAGATCTTGTTCAAGCTAATACTAATTGTTATTTGTTTTGCCTAGTTAAGCCAACTTTTGCAATCATAATTTGGTCTAATGACCCTGGAGTTCTGACTTAATTGTCCATTAACAGTATTCTGTTTTAGATAAGGAGCATTTCGTGTAGGGGCATGTTGATCCTGAGGACAATCATGTGCTTAACTTGATTATGTCACTTAAGGGCACGTTTGCCTCAAGGTGAATCACATGATCTGGAAATAGAAATATTTGTTCTGCTGCTTGGACAAGTAATGATTTCATATGAGGAAAAAATATCCTTTTTTTTTCTTTTGGAGATTAGGTTTGATTCTTTTTATCTGGAAGTGAATTGGTGATTTATAGTTGTTATCTATTTCGGAGTGACATCTTGGGATGGCATCTTAATATCATCTTCTATGACAGGTATATTAGCTTGTCTAGTGGTCTCTTTTGCAATTAAGTTGGTCACATAGGAGCAGGTTGGTTCAATGAGTGGATGCAATAAAACAAAAACAATCCACTTCTTGCAAGCCTGTATAGTTTCTCTCTTTAGGTTTGCTATGGCCAAAAAGGTGCTTGTGGGTGAAACCAACCATTTGTTTGCAAGCTGTAGGTATTGTGCGAACATTATCTATGCCTAACTGATAGATACACGTATTTATGGACTTCCAAGATGTTTGGCCTTTCCCTGGAAAGTTGGGGTGATGAAGGCTAAGGTGTCATGAATTATGTGTACAAAAAGTCTAGGATTTCTGCATTAGTGCCACAGTTCGCTTGATGTGAGCATTGAGGTTTGTTTTTAAAGATATGACTTTTGATGTTTGGTTTTAAGGATAGTGCATTTCATTGACCCCGTGAGCTTTTGCTTGTGTTCCTGTTCTCATTTTCTCTATTCATGTTGCTTATGCAGGCACATCTGAGAATGTTGTCAATTGTGCTTGTTTATGTTTCCACAACTTCTTTGAAGGTGTGTTTGAATTTTGTGCAGTTGAGCAGATTTATCAATCCATTTGCTTGGGTAGGTGTTTGAGGTGCTACTGGTCCATAGTTTTGATTCTTTTTGTCCTTTAAAAAAAAGTTCCAAGCATCTTGAATATATTTGCATGTGTATGGATAATTTTTTAACATGATTTATGGAGAGTTGGTCAGTTCTGGTTAGAATTGGATTATGTCATGTTATTAGTAGGATAATGTTTAATATTCACTTGGATAACTCAGACACTTTAGACCATACTACATTTCTTTTTCTACCTAGTCGTAAATGAGCTGCACAATTAAGCCATGGTAACATATTGTCATACAGGTTCTAGCAATTGTGTATATATGCAAGAGATACACTATGAAGCTAACATAAATGCATAATGTAAAAAATAAAAACATTACATTTTGCTGCAATGTTTTAATAAATTTTATTGAATTTTAGATGGCAAAGAATTGAGATGTATGCTCATTTTTCTTTGTTGTAGGCTGCCACATAGTTCGGAGTCTTCAGACCCTTAAATTTTGTGGCAACTGTTGCTTATACTTACTAGAGAATATTGTGCCAATTGGCACATGTTGGCACTGGCTGAAATGTCCTGTGCTAGAAAGATATCGAAAAGTAGCACATTGGCATGTACCAAAGCTGCTGACTGCTGATGTATCTCTAGTTTGGTTTTTTGTTTGTGCTGGTCAAAACAGGAAGATGCCAAATGGCATGTCATGTAGTTTGATTTTTCGTTGTGCTGGTCAACACAGGAACATGCCAAATGGCTTGTCATGTACTCATCCTGTTTATGAGCGTTTAGCACTTCCTGATGCCATGAAATGGTAATTCTTGTATTTGACTATCTGAAATGGACATTGCAATTTTGTTTTGTAGCATGGTGTCACATAAATTCCAGCAATTATCTACTGCTTTATCTGTGAGGAATGCATTACAATATGATCTTGAATGATTGCTGACGAAGAGTCATTTGGCTGCTAGTTAGATATTCACTTCTTTTGTTGTGAATTGTACTGTAGATGTATTCTTGCTTTGCTTTTACATGTAGATGATGATTTGTACCCCCTTTTGATAGCATCTTCTGAAACAAGAAGGAATTCTAAGCAGTAAGATTGTTTTCATCAAGATGATGCTTTCCTTGTAATATAAAGTGCGTTATTTTCTGACCTATACCAAGCAGCAGGATTGAATGTTTATTTTACAGAATTCGTTTGTCCTTCTAATAATTTGAGTCAACAGGACTCAACTTCCTTTGACGTGAGCTCTATGTTGATCTAATGCTTCATATGTAGTGTGGCTGTAGGAGACTCGTGCTGAGAAGGTAAGTAGATGGTTATATTACTTGGCTGGTGTGTTGTGGTGGAAAAATGACATTGATTTGAGTTTATCATGGCTGTAAGCAGATTGATTGTTGGATTGATTTGTAAAGTTGCTTCAGTGGAATAACTGGCCTTTTAGGGATGAAAACAGAATTGGTTGTGGGAAAACTCTCTCTCTATTCTTTAAATATTTATATCAATTGATATGTCGGATACAAAACATAAACTTAAATTTTTAATCTCATCTGTTTAAAACAGATAAATATACAAACTAATATGTATCACAGATATAGATCCGTATTGGTAATTAGGCAATTACAGAAGTGAAGAACATGTGAAACTAGGATAACATGAGATGATCAAGAAACCGATTCAAATTTATCATTCATATTTCATAGTCAAGAATGATTCTAGTGCAAATGTGAATAACAGAAGAAGCATGAGAAGAAATATACATAAAAAAATAATCAAATAACAAAATTTTGGGTTAATATTGGTAGAAAATAACACAGACATCGTTAATATTGGTAGAAAATAACACAGATATCTGGATATTCACATATGGTTGGAGCTCAACTTATATCCATCTGGTATATTTTGGATAATAGGACGCATACCCAAGTAGCCATCCACTGGGATTCGGAAACAGATTCCAATGAATACTATCTGACCCACTTTTACATTGTAGTTAACATGCAGTCATTGATTGGAGTTTTTACTTTCTCATCCTATTACTTCTAAGGACTTGTTACAATAATTTGTTTGAATCAGGATCTCTTTTGTGGCTTGTCTCAAATGCAGAGTTGTCAGATTAGATTTAATTCTGAAGTAAATGATGCGAATTAACAATGCATTAGGACTGAGATTTGGCTTCAAGAACTTGAAGCTTGTTCTAAGGCTGTTGTTGTACACATGATTGTTGTTTCTGGAACAGGAGCTTAAACAAGCTGTTAATGTTATGATGCAATTAAGATCTTCCTGAAAAGGACAGCTAGTATTGCTTTCTTGCTTTCCGATCCTAGACCTATATGAACTACTTATTTTGCCACCAACTTTTGTTCCCCTTCTTCCCCTTCTTAAAAGTAGCACAAGGTGATGATATCTGGCAACCTTTGAAATTATTCTGTTATGTTGATGTTCTTATCTTTTCAATGCTCATATCATTCAGTTCATTGTTAAGAGATATACCCTTCTGTCACTTTATTGGTTTAATGGAAAAGTAACCTACATACATTACTTGTTTTTGCTTAGTTGTTTTCAAAGATTTTGGATTCTAGGCAAGCATTTATGATGTATGTGTGTTCTTTAATTTTAGTTTAATTGTTTCATTTCACCACCCGCTTCCTCTGATGTTAAAGCTGAACCTTTTTATTTTGGCTCTGTCAAATGATGGGCTGATGGGTGGTCAATTTTTTTGTAGGCAGCCGTCCAGCCATCATATAGTTTCATTCATTTGTTTCTGTTCTAACTCCATGTTTGTTCTTCTACACGTAGGATGATGACCTTCTTGGTACATTTGGACTGCTCAGAAAATATTGGTCAAAGCTTTGCCAATTTCCACTGATGAAAGGATGATAATTATCCAAAACAATCTTTTAGCTGGTAAAGGTTTTATGTTTATTTTTTCCTAAGTGTTGCAGAGCAGGAGCTGCTAAAAACATTTTTTTCTTGGGTACTTCTTTGAAAGCCAATCTTGTAGCTGCTGCTTTATTTTTTCATTTCAATCGCAGTGGTGCCTATTTTGTATAATCTTCAGGTACTCTTTTGGTATCTTGGTTCATCTTTTTCTCTCTATATTTTGACATGACATCAATCAACTCAGTATTTTAACTGAGTGGAATCATATCGAAGTGTCGCTAATAAAATTCATGAGCATCACATTAGTCATATATGTAAAGGCACTGAATCAATCTCATATAAGATTATGTGACACATGCACCAATATATATATATATATATAAGAATTCTTTCCTATCATTCAGAAATTTTTGGAGAGCATCCTAACTTTTAAAAATATCCACAGAAGGTTTTTTATTGCATGAAAAATGTATTTTATCCTTAACTCTATCAAACTCGTTGTTGCCTTTGCCTTTCACGGTCCCTGCATCGTCGCCACTCCTATTTGTCCTCCATGGATCTTGTGTAGACCCACTCACTCTTGCCTGCCTTGCCCTCATCCAAGGAAAAAGGATATAGGGAGACAGTGGCAAAGATTGTAGCGACGAATGATGTCGGTCTCTTATGTACGGGTGAGGATGACAAGGGTGAGGCAATGCGTCCAACGAGAGGCAAAGGTGGAGATGGAGGCGACGACAAGTCCGACGAGACAAAAGGGAGAGGAGACAATGGTGTAGGTGAGGCAAAGGCAGATCTTATTTACAAAATTATTATTTATGAATATTTTTTATAGATATGAATTTTTTTTAAAATTCATCTATATATAAATTATTAATTTCGGATAAATACATATATAAGTATCTGTAAGTATATAATTTTAACAAAAAGGACTAACGGTGATAAGTCTATATTTCACAGGTTTTCAGATGCAAAAAACCAATTAATTATATATATAATAGTTTCTATGTATTGGGGCCCTATACACACAAAAAGAAAAACAAAATAATCCATTTTTTGGTTTTTTTTCTTGTTCATTTATTATTATTTCTTTCGATGAAATCTGAACGATGAATCGCTGGTGGCGGGCGGACCGGAGGAAACGAGAGAAAGGAGATATTCGCGAGCATTGATTTCTACGGTTTTTTATCAGCCTCTCTCCCCCGCTTCAAATGGTACCGGATATTGTGCCCTAGACGCTTGAACGATGGTTTGGTGTCTCTATCCCGTCGATCCCGTTCGAGGTACTTCTTTTTCACTCAACGATTCCCTGCTGTTTCCATTTTCTCATATCTACGACCTTTTTTTTCGTATTTCTTTTTCCTCTTTGTCCTTCGCTCAGTTTTCTTTCCGATTTTTGTTCGAAACTCAGCATTTTTTGTGTTTATTAGCTCACGGCTTTGTCTTCGGTTCTTGGTCTGGCAGGTGCCCAGAAGTACTACATCTTCTCAATAGGAACATACAAAATTGGTCGAAAAGGTCAGAACTTCTTATTTCCCTTTTTCTTTTGACGATCATTTAGGGTTTAGGGTTTAAGGTTTGAAGGCATCACCTCCTGTTATGTATTTACTCGTTCAGTGAGGTCCTGAAATTATGTAGGATTCAACAATTCTAATACTAATTTTGCTTTCAAGAAGGCTTAAAACAGACCACTCTTGTATATACAACCGTTTCCCAACCCTAACTGTGGTAGCACCAGTGTCATATGAACATAAAAGATGCTGATATCAGCAGTAGTACAATCTTTCTTGTTTGTGTAATTCAAAATTTATTTGCTTGCTTGATGCTGGTCTTCTCAAGAAGTGAATTTTGTAGTGCCATTGATGCACCATTGCATTTGTGTCAGTCACGCATTGGCTGGAAAATCAACTTGTACTGCATATTTTATTGCTTTTTTATAATCGCAATTCTTCTTTGTAGATTGTGATGTGGTTGTTCAAATGGACACATCGATTTCTCGAGTTCATGCTGAGATTGTTCTTGATAAAATGATTTCTCAAGATCCCTCCGGAAGCATGATCTCCAGTGGTTTCTCGTGTGTTCGTATAATAGATCGATCGAAATTTGGCACCGTTGTTAACAAAGAACTGGGGGCTGAGGCAACTCGTTTGAAGAAAAACCAGGAAGCAATGCTGAAGGATGGGAACTTTGTTACTTTTGGAACTGGCAGTGCAACTTTCAGGTGAATGATACTTCTGCATGATTAACACCATCCTACTGGATTGATGCTGTCTTGATCTGTTCCACACCAATAACATCTGTATTATGTGTCCATTTTAAATATGGTGTGTCTACTAATACTAACGTTTTCTGATGTGGCTGGTGTTTTGGCAGGTTATCTTATGTTCCTTTTGTCATTTTTTCCCATTCTGTGAATACGGGCCCACTGAATCCAATGATTCACGCTACAATTATAGCTATTGGTTTGTATACAATACTTAAAGCATGTTTTCTTACTGAATTTAGCTGCAAAAGGACACTATTATGTTGTCTTAGCTTTAAGGCTTGTTAGGTTCTTTTAAACAAGAAGTGTACAACACTGTACTCTTAGCATGATTCTTTAAGTTCAATTGAAATTTTTGGAAACAGTTTGCAGTAAGCATGCTTGCTACCTTGTGAAGGGTGATTTATTCTTGATGAGATTTGTCTTCTCATTCATTGCTATGAAATTAGTTGCATACACTCTATTTGTAAACAAATTTTAGAATTGTCAATAATATAATTTGCATTCCCCATAGTTACCTTCATTTCACATTTTGTTGTTGTTTACATTACTCAAAAAATTCAAATGTACCTGGCCAAGCTAGTAAATGTACCATTTCCATTAATTTGTTTTGTTAATTACTTGTTCGCTAGCAGTTATACCTCTATGCACTTCATCATGAGCTATTTGTATTTAGTTGGTAATGTGAATGTCTTAGTATTAATATTATTTGGCACATATGAAGGACAAATCTCATCAGTTGTTTCTTGTCTACAGTGTTTGTATAGAAAATTTTCCTAAATTCTCCAACCTATCATAGTTGATTACTTAGTTGCAAAAACATAACTCAAAATAGATTACTCTGTTATGACATTGGAGTACATATTCTTTCTACCTGGTCCTTTCTTTATCACCCTCTTGTGTGCATAGCTTTATAATGATTGGCAAACATATGACAATGTATACACACATAGTTGGGTGCAGGCACATATTTATGCTTTTGTTTGGATTGCAGATTGATGTACTTGGTAGTGTTGGGTTCTCCAAAGAACAAAATATCTATGAAAATGTGAAGTGACTGCCTTAGTTGCAATGTCTTTTGAAGTTGGAACTTATGTTGTAAAGACTGCTTTAATGATTCATATAGAGTTTTTCTGCCCATGGATCTTGTGCCATGGCATGCTGAGTTGTCGAGACACAACCTTGTTGAGTTGATTATCTTTTACTACTTAGCATGAGGCTTGTGCCACTCCAAGCCTATGAAAAGTTCCTGTCTATCAGGGTCTAGAATGATACATTATGCAATATGGATTCTTGTTCTGATGTGGAAGTCCTTTGTTTTCTTTAAGAAGAATTTCTATCCACTTTTATGAATTGCTACCAATAGGTTAATGTAACCTCTTTTGTTAAGATTCTTCTCTAGATTGTTTGTCTGTGCATGTGGGGCACTTGAGGGTTCTTATTGAACCACTTTGTTTGTTGATCACATTAATTTTTCAATTCCTACTTTAAAAGGTGCATATCTGACCAGTAGCTGGAGCCCAGAGTGTACACATGTTCTTGTTGAAAAATCTTCTCCAGTAACAATTGAGCTCATTCAAGCAGTCTTGGCTAGGAAACCCATTATCCTTGGTGATTGGTTTAAGGTATTTCATGCTGTTCTTGTGATTAGGGCGTTATAAGTATATGTCTGGCATAGCCACTGGTTTTTATAGTATCTGATTTTTGTTATTTTTTTGGAGTTGGCAATTTCTTTAAAGTGGGATAACTAGATTTGAGCAGTGGTTCTCAGACCCACTTTATTAAATTCCCAGTCAAACACCTGCATGTTTGATAAAAAATTAGATAAATATATCATATGTTCTTTTTATGGGCCATATCAGAGGGGTCGGATGGTATTGGAAGGAACATTTACCCATATCAGGGAAGTGTCTTTTTGACTGGGCTTTTGACAAAGTTGTTGTAAAAAGCATATCTTGATGGAAAGTAGGGGTTGATTTGATGTCTAACATATCAGTTTAGTGGCAAATTTTATATCCTTACATATGCTCTGTCGTCGATGGAGCCCACTAGTCGATAAACTTGGGATTGTAGTGGTAACAGATATGTTGCATAATAGTGCAGTTATGGTTGTTATTCTTGAGTGGGTTTTCTTGCTTAATATACATGTTGAACAATGCTTATACTTCTGTTAGTTAGAGATGTCTAATTCATTACACGTGATGCAATTAAAATAACTTTTTCTTTTTGCATGTAAATGAGTGAATTGAGTTGCCATGCCCTCACTATGACAAGTGACACAGCCTGTGCCACATGTACTGACACAGTACAAGTGGTGGGGAATGACAAGCAAATCACAAGTAAATCATGCTTAGTTTGTTTTGCTTCTAAATTTTCCTTCTCTGGAAGCATATTTTGGTTTTGCATTATACCTTGTACAATTCTTTGCATCTTCTCGCTACAGTTGTGTGGTGGGGAATCTATAACAGCTTGTGTATGCAAGTGTTGTAGATTAAAGTTAAACTACAAAATGTGCAGCTAAGGGCACAAGGTTCCTACTCTTGGTGTTTGAGACCCATCTGGGCACTGCCTTACCTCTGTGTTGAGAGGGATTCTTTTACAAAGTGGGTTAATTTCGATGTATGAGTCCATGTGACAATAGAAGAATCCTTGTAGTTTTGCCAAGACCCACTTTCAGTGTTATATTATCCAACTGTTTAAGGATACTAGGTGGTTAAGTATATTCATGCACTTCTGTTTCTCTTATTATGAATCATCAATTTTGAAGTTTAGGATATTCACCCAAATCAAACAGTATTAATCAAGTTAAACATGTGATTTTCAGCCTACCATGTTAACCTTGTTGTGTTCAAATCAAGGTTTGCCTTACCGAGCAGTAAGGCCCCATATCGGGCGGTACGTACTGGTCCGTTAGCTGATTGGTACACGGATCGCCCGCTACCTGGCGGTATCGCCTAAATCGGTCGTCGACGATCGATTTCAGCCATTGGCGGTCGATTGAGGGAGAAATAAGAAAAAGGAGAAGAAGAGGAGAAAATACTTCGTGCACTGCTCTTCACCGATTCCCCCATGCGGTCCGTCGCCTGCAGTTCGCTCGTGCGATTCGTTGCTTGCGGTTCGCTCGCGCGAAGAATCACCGTCAAGCGATTCCTTCTCTCCATGCGAGATGTTCCGTCTCCCAGCCTTGGGAGAAGGATTAAGGTGACATCGCCTCGTCGACGTTGCCAGCTTTTTTATTTTTTTCTAATATATATTATATTTAATATAATATAATATTATATTATAAAAAATATTATATTATATTATATCGTGTGGTACATTCTATGTATACCGCTCGGCAAAGTTTTACTTACCGGTCCGTACCAGTGTACCGACATATTGTCAGTACCGGTACAGGACCCATACCGGGCGGTATGCACAGTGCGTACCACCCGGTATTAAAATATAATATAATATTTTTTATAATATACTATTATATAATATAATATTTAAAAAAAGGAAAAGGGGGGCGACGTCGCCTCGATCTGTCTCCTCGCGCGGGGAGACGTTCCATCTCCTCGCGTGGGAGAAAAAGCGGCTGCGGACGCGGTCGCGGGCGACCCGCTGGCGGCGGCGGCGGCGCAGGCGACCCGCGGGCGGCGGCGGCGGCGCAGGCGACCCGCGGGCGGCGGCGGCGGCGCAGGCGACCCGCGGGCGGCGGCGGCGGCGCAGGCGACCCGCGGGCGGCGGCGGCGGCGCAGGCGACCCGCGGGCGGCGGCGGCGGCGCAGGCGACCCGGGGGGCGGCGACGGCGTGCAGGCGACCCGGGGGCAGCGGCGGCGGCGCAGGCGAGGTATTCTTTATTCCCCTCTTCTTTTTTTTTTTCTTTTCCTCTTCTTCTTCCCTTTCTCTTCCTCAATCGACCGTCGACGGTCGATTTCTTTCAAAATCGGTCGCCGACGGTCGATTTTCGACAAAACCGCCCGGTAGCGGGCGGTTCGCGTACCGGTAACCTGGCAGACCGGTATGTACCGCACGTACCGGGTGGTACAGGTCGAAATTGCAATCCTTGCCGCTCGGTACTAGGTACTGTGCCATACCGAGATAAGCTTGGTACAGACCGATACGGCGAACCTTGGTTCAAATCCTATTAATGGGTTTATTAGCAAGGTTTGCCTTAACGAGTGGTAAGACCCGGTACCGCTCAGTACATACCGGTTCGGCAATTGATCGGTACGCAGACCACCCGCTACCGGACAGTACCGCCAAAATCAATCATCGGCGGTCGATTTCGGCTGTTGGCGGTCGATTGAGGGAGAAAAAGAGAAGAAGAAGAATAAGAAGAGGAAAAGAAGAAAGAAGAAGAAGAGAAGTAGAAAGAAGAAGAGGATACATACCTCCTTTCCCCACACCATCCTCGCCCACGGGTCACCCACGCGCCATCCTTGCTCGTGGGTCGCCCGCGCGCCATCTTTGCCTGCGGGCAATTCTTCTTCTGCGTGATGAGACAGAACGTCTCCCCGCGTGGGGAGAAAGATCGAGGTGACATCGTCGCCAATTTTTTTCTTTTTTTAATGTATTAATATTTAATATTATATCTAATATTGTATTATATAATATTTTAATATACCGAATGGTATGTACTATGCATACTGCCTGGTATCATATATTGTACTATACCGAGATAATCTCGATATGTCGGGACGGACCGGTATGGCAAACCTTACTTATTAGTATGTTTTTTAAGTATTACAGGTTGTGTAGGTAGTCAAATAGCTTTGAAGTTGTGTTCACTGTGTCATCCTTGACCCAAATCAGACTGACTTATCTATTAAGTGGGTTGTGTACTCTCCAGGTTCAACATGTTTGTTCTAGCATACGTAACTTCACCTTAACTAGCCTATTGCTGCTTACTGGAATATATTCTGATGGTGGGTTGAGTTTAGGAGGGGTTTTGACCCGCGAAATCAATTTTTTTATTTGGGCAATTGGGCGAGGCCAGGTTGTTATTCAAGATGCAAAATACTTTTCATAATCGTTAAAGCAGATCTTCTTTTGGCTATCTTGGACCAAGTTCCATCCGGAAAGCTGACCTAATTGAAATCAATGGTACTTGTGATCAAGGTTTTCCTGACCGAGTAGTAAGACCCCATACCGCTCGGTATGTACCGGTCTGGTAGCTGCCCAACCGCTACTGGGCGGTACCGCCAAAAGGCGACTGTCGGCGGTTGATTGAGGAGAAATCGAGAAGAGAAGAAGAAGAAGAAGAAGAAGAAGAAGAAGAAGAAGAAGAAGAAGAAGAAGAAGAAGAAGAAGAGGAAAAGAAGAAAGAAGAAGAAGCGAAAGAGAATAGGTACCTCGAGCCGTCCTCGCCCATGCGCCGTCGCCACTCGCGGATCACCCGCGAGCCGTCGTCGCCATCGCCGCTTGCTGGTCGCCCACGAGCGATTTTTCTCCCCGCGCGGGTAGAAAAGATCGAGGCGACGTCCCCCCCTTTTTCTTTTCTTTTCATAGTATATTAATATATATAATATTATATTATATTATAATATATTATAAATATATTATAAAAAATATTATAATATATCAGGCGGTATACACTGTGCATACCGTGCAGTACTGGCACCGTACCGGTACCAATAAAATGTTGGTACACCGGTATGGACCGGTACGTGAATCCTTGTGATATATGTCTTGCACATATTTAAATGTACATGTAGATGTTTTTTTTCAAATTATATGTTTATCTATTTAAAAATTAAATGATAAAACCTTTAGTTACTGTTTCTGCTTTTAAAATTTTGTATGTGGATCATACTAATTGGAACCATAGGAATGGTCTGGCTCAGACAGAAATCTGGCCCTTGTATTCCCTTTATGTTTAGTGTTTATGGATAGTCTTCATCTGAAATTTGAGGAATGAACACAATTAGTTTTTGATAGCATATTGTCTTGGATGACCTAGGGTGCAAATCCTGTTCATGAGATGCCAGCCTTTTACGACCTTAATTCTGTGCCATGTTGGGGGTATGAAGGCATTTGCTAGCTTGACACAGCCAGTGCTGGCCTGACTCAGTCTGTGCTGGCTAGTTGTCTCATGTGAATATCTGTTGATCACAAAGCATTATGCCAGCACATCAGCTATTAGCTAAGTTAATCGATGCCATGATCTTTTTTCTATTTAATTAATCTACCATGCTTCTGGTTTTTTTTTTTTTAACATTGATGGTGATTAGCTTTGTTTGTTTCACCCATTTGTGTTATAATTCACTGTTATATTGGTATCTTGATTTTTAGATGCTTGCTGAGAAGAGCATATGCACAGAAATTCCAAGCTGTACATCGTAAGTTCGCACACTCCTGTTGTAAATATCTTACTGGTGCTTTTTGGGATCTTGTAGCTGCTTATTAAATGTTCAATGTAGAAAGGAACTGCTGAATCTTGAATCAGTTACTGATCATGCATGTACTTGTATTTTGTTTTCCAGATATGTCCCAGATTTGGTTCTAGATGGGACATTGGTTAAGGTTGTTGAACCCATGTCTCGGGAGAAAATTTTTGAAGGCTATACTTTTGTTCTGGGATCATTAAATATGGTGGATTTCTTGTTTTATTTTTCTTTTGTAATTTCTTCTCAAGAAATCTGGTGCTAACCCATACCTTTTTGGTTGCAGTACAAATTTGAGGGTATGTTCCAATCATTACTAGAACTAGTTGGAGCAAAATCTCTCAGTGCTGGTGAATTTTCTTCAAACAGCCAGGTATTTTATCTTGCCTATACTTTTAACTTTACCTTATAATTTATTTGATGATAGTCTATTTAGCTGATAAGTGGAATCTATGCCACTCATTAATTTGTATACATGGATACCTCAAGCTGCTTCAAACTGCCTCATGTTTGGCATTTGTCTTAATTATTGCCACATCTTCCCCTATCATGCTTGTTTCACAATGGAGTTATTAAATGTGACTTGATATTGCTGGATCATCAATTTGGGTTATTCTAGTAGGAAAGCAAAATTCATGTAGTCTAAGTATTTCTTTTCTTAAAAAATGAATTCTTTTGTCTGTCTTGTTGGTGTAAAGGTTCAGGTGCCTGATACCTGCTTTATCTTTTTTCCTTCTTTCTTTGGCAAACCTGTCCCAGTTAGATCTCAGGAGTGTAAAGAACATTTGGTTAGTTGAAATTCATTATGGTTTCATAGCTTGGAATATCCTTTTTTTGTCTCTTTTTTACAATTAAAACAGTTTTAGAACTGGTGAAGCATACTACTGAGAAATAAGGAGTATATAATGTAATGCTATTTATCTTTTTGTAATGCATGAGTCATTATATTGATTTCTCTCTGAACTCCGTTAGCATAATTGGTGGACAGAAATATTTCCTGGTTCTCAATCCTGGTTTGTCTTGGATCTTGTAATGCTCATTAAGGGATTTTCTTAAATTACATTGATTTAACAGTTGATATCTAACTTATTGGGAAGTTCTTAGACTTCCACAGATGGGGAGAATAATCAGCTTATCTTGGTTGTACCTGCTGAGTCAACAGGCGAATTCAATCACTTGCCTGAGCTATCTTCCTTGGTCAGGGTTATTGATGTAAAATTAGTTGCTGCCGTTCTATCCGGAAACCTGGATCTGTCCATCTTTGAGCAACCTCCTTGTAAGTATTCATGTGCAATGACATTTAATCATTAAAGGGTTGATATGTTTTTAAAAAGTTATATGAATGTTGATACACAGGCCATGCCATGCCATCCTAATAACATGTCCATGCTGACCATCTTCCAGCATCGGGCTTGACCGAAATTGGAAATCTTTGTGTTGGGATAGTTTAAAAAAAAAAAAATCTGACCTCTTGCTGCTTCTATTCAACTAATGAAATTCAAGTAATATGAACACCATGTAGAAATTTTCTTGGTTTTGCTTTATAGCATATTGATTATGGTAACATGATGTTGAGTTGCGGTACAATGGCAATTGAAAGCTTCCACAAACTAACTTGGAGTCTTTTTGGTGAAATATCTCCTGATTGGTCATGACATCTAGTTGTGGACTGTAGTAAGCATCAAGGGTGAGTAGGAGGGTGGGGAGTCATGTGAATAGGAATGCCTAGTCAGTAAGAGATTAGATTATAGTAACCGAGTCAATGGGGAGTCACGGAGGCAAGGAGGGAGGCAGTTAAGAGGTCTGCCTAGATACTTTGGAATTTGCTATGTGGACTCAAAGTTGGAAAACCTGCTTCTGCTAAGTTGCAATCTTGCAGATTTTGTTTTCAACGACATGATCTTAGTGAAATGAAGCCCCCTTCACGGGCTGACTGTATGAAATGATTGGATTATTGAAACCAAATGAATGGGGGTGAGTGGTCGAAGTCTAACTAAAGCAGGTAAAGAGCATTTCTACTAGTGAATTTTCTCCTAATGGTCGATTTTTTTGGTATTGGCATTTCACCTGTACGATTATAATCAAATGCCCTTATTTAAGCTCCTCAATCTGAGTTGGTTTTTAAGCTCACTTTGAAGCATTTAATGCAGATGTTGTTTCATCATCACATTCCACTGATGAAACTATAGTAGCAGCTTCTGATGTTGAGATAGATACTGCAGCGTCCGATCATTCTGATGCCACATTGAAACCTCAAGTTGCCATGAACAGTGAATATGAAGATGTGATCAAACGAAGGTCGGAAGATGGAAAAGGTGCCGGAAGGTGTGAAAACAGGGAGAACGATATTGATTCTTCTGCTATTGCTTCCTATGGTAAAGTTTCAGGCTCTAGGAATGAGGATGTTGGTCTTATTAAAAGGACAGAGAAAGGTGACGAATCTGCTGTCGACAGACATGAAAATTCAGACATCATATATAGTCAAGATCTGATTGTACGGAATATCAGCACAACATATTCTCAAAGATCCACCACCGGTGAAGTGTTCAACTTCAAATGTTTTAGAAAGGCAGGTTTCTTTATACGTTTGATTCTTCATGAACCAACAAGATATTTTTTTTTCTCATTGGTAATTTGAGCAGAAGCATTTTCGTTACTTTACTCATTGGTTTTAGCTAATGTTGCATCCATTAAATGACCATGTAGAAAGAGACCGTTTCAGGCAACAGCTTCAAGGACCTTGTTCCATTTTCAAAAGATCCATATAAGTATGTACAAGCTATCTTCTCAGCATTCAGGTGATTCTAGGAGTTCTTGAGTCAACATGATGTGTTTTTCAGTGAGTCCGACTTTGGGAGCAATGGAACATCAGAGTACATGAAGGAAGAGAAGAAACGTAAGCAAATTGAAGCAATTGCGGAGGACTTGTTTAACAATGACAAGGTAAATTAACGGAATTACTTGTAGCTATGGTGTTGACAAACTTGTAAGGTTGCTTATTGTTTGTCTCTAGTATTATATTATCTTGACGGTTATTTTCCAACAGGTGAGGAAACGTGCAGCTGCTGGTGCTTCTCTTTATTCTCTCTTTAATCACAAATGATGTGGTAATATTTCTGATACATCACCTAGCGATAGAAGCTCATTGGGCTGAATGCTATTGGCTTGAAGTCTAATCTCTGGGGTTCAAACTAATGAATCCTTTTTCTGTTTGCCTTTTCCACAAGGATGTTGTTTGTAGTGTCATGGATCCTGTTTATAATTGACAGAAATGTAGTGCTTTTTGGAAGACAGCCACCATTTCTGAGTTTTTTAGGAAATTTTTTTTAGCTGCATATGAAGCAACAGCAGGATTAATTATGGCATTGATTGTGGAAGAAAAATTGAATTGTCTGACTATTTAATTACCAAACTTAGGGTCACATTGTTGATGGGTGCAGAATTGAGGTGGTAGTTGAGTCTATTACTATTAACTTTGACACATATTTTGGACCATGTTGTTTTAAGCTTGTGAAGTTAAAAGAGTCATGGTGTGGCATTAATATGCTACCATCTCAAGATGTCTACTTGCATTTTGGATTAAACAAGCAATCAGAAGGAAACAAAGCTTAAATGAAGTGAATCATACATATTATTAACAGTGTAAGCGAGAGTTGAATCCATTAATGGTTGTATGGATGCATAATTAGGGACTGTTAATAAACCCATTAATGGTTGGATTGCTGCTGCGGATCCTGTAGGAATTTGGTCACTGTTTGGTGAGAATAAAGAAAAATTGGAAACCGAGTAATTTGACGCAAAAGGTCAAAGTTGTAATTAACGTAACCGCAGTTAATTACATGAACGTTGGGAGTCGTACTTTCTAATTCTGTGGGAGTCGGTTCACAGATAGTCATAATTATAAGAACGTCGAAATTCAATGATATTGCACCGAAAAAAAAAAAAAAAAAAACTAGCCCCTTAAACCTCCGATTGACACCTTGTTGTGTGATTATAAGAGCATCGAAGTTGTACCCGCTAACTTCACCTGTTACAGTGGTCACATTTTCTACCACTGTAATCTGATCACCGCATGTAAAAAAAAAAAAACAGTAACTCGACTGATTTGACGCCAAGATAGGAATAGGAATAGGGTAACCGCGCAGCAAATGCTCATACTCATCATCATCTTAGAGGCCTAGTATTCCTGTCACCAGCCGACGGTCGGACTTTCTCCGAGATTCCACTCATCACTGGTGGAAATAAAATCTTAAAAAAAGAAAGACCGAACCTGGAAAATGACACCAAAACATCGTTTTGGGCCAAATTCTTTAAATCGGTCGCTTTTTAAATGCGCCCTCTCACCATTTGTTGTTCGTATGTTGTACAAATCATTGGAAAAACTTTCCCACGCGTCCTTCCTCTTCATCCACGTAAAAGCTGTATAAATTTTGTTCTGCAAGTAAAAAATGATGTACTACAAAGGGTCCTGCATAATCTAACTGCACTCAAATTCCCAGCACTAATCACCAACCATTTAAGTATTTTCATGCTCCATTCATTCATCTGCTCCTCGTGACAACAAATAATCTAGTTGGACTCTTTTTTCCTCCATTTACCGATGCCTATATCTACGAAGACTTAATCATGTGACACATTCTTTTAACTAATTTTGCTGGATCAAGAATCGTTTGTTTGTCAATCCCAAGGATGTGATCTTCCAGATGATTTTTGTACCAACTCTAATTTTCTTGTTCTTGCTACAACAGATTTCATTTGTTCTATAAAAAACCATGATAACCAGTGGCTTCCTGATAAGACAAGTCTCAAGGAAAAACAAACAAACAAAAAAAGCCTAGATTAAATAGACAGCACAAAAGATGGATTTCTCAATCAGGGAAGCAGCAACAATCATCCAATATTAATGCTCAAGTCACTCTAACAAGTTACTCAAAAACTACAAATGCTAAGAAGTTGAACAGTGACAACAGTTCAGGATAAAAGAAAAGGAATTTTGTTTCAAAGCAAGAACAGTATCTAACCAAGTGAAATGGCTTGAAGCTAGCTTTAAACCCTTGAGTATGCAAAAGCAACTAACCCATCAATGCCGATATCACAAGATCTGTTACCCTGGATAGAAATAAATGAGGCCATTTTTGCAAGTAGCTACATCTAAGAAAGTTATAATTGGTACATGAATGCTTCAGGAAAAGAACCTCGCCATGCATTAGGATTTCCATGGCGGAAAGCAACAGCATGACTCAGTGACTGAACTGCTACTCCACCTCCGCCAAATAATCATCGATTTCAGCAGGCGTTAGTACTCTGCAATAACAAGTGCATTATAAGTGTGATCATATAAGTACGTACATATAAACAAGGCTACAACACATCTTTTAACAGAGGTGAAGATACAATGGTTGATAATGATGTCCTACACCAAAACCATATAACAACCGTGAACTGCTGAAGCAAATACTACTTTTTGATGAATGATGCAAACCAAAATCATTTGGGTTCTTTAATGTGGCAGTTGCAAGCATGAAAATGACACTTAAAACCTATTTAATTTTTTAAAAAATAGAAAGCAATCAATTGGTTTTGTAGTTGGGCTGTCAATTTAACCATGATGGATCAAAAGTAACTACACTAGAGCTTAACAAGCACCTGAATTTTCGGTCAGCACCTATTATTCCAATCTCAATGTTCTTGCTAGAAATCTGCCCTTGAAACCTACAAGGTTTATGAAACAATTTACGTTACATCATGATATATATGAGCCTCAAAGTTGCAATGCATAAGTAAAATACCCTTCTTTTAGAGTCAATATGGCAGTGTGAACAGCATCATCAAGCTCCATATCATCGGTGTACCTGAAAGGATCAAGACAAGATCATTTAGTAAGCAAATAGAGATAAACATGCTAAAAGAGTAGATCCTACTCTAGAAAAAAACAAAGTTGAAGAATGAATTGTAATGTACACAATCATCATGCATCTTACAACAGAAAATCTATAATACTCATTCTAACAATCTCAATGATTTCCCTGTTAGTCGGCAAATGCCAACACAAACAGAACTTTATCATGCCAAAAAAGAATCAACATGAACCATGCAAACCTTGTTAGAGGTGCCAACACATAACTAGGTGAATTTTTGGCACAAGCTTCCAACTGGTACACCATACTCGAGGGTGCTCTCATGCTCTAAGGATTCAATTATTGACCATCTGATATTTTTGTGTTCTGGATATGAGCATTCCCTCCCATAAGAAAATTTGCCATACATATATCATACATAACCTTCCCAAGTCTTAGAAAATATTACACGTTTTCCATATGTCACGTTAGCTTAAACCCCAAAAACATGGGTAAAATTTTCATTCCTGGCATGTTCACATTTTACGTCTTATAGGAAATACATTTCTACCTGAATTTGCGTTGATTGGGAAGCTTGACCAGTTATTAAATATCAAGTAGGCAGGCTAGCATAAAGAAATTCTAAATTTTTTTCAGGATTATTCAACCTAAGATTGGACTATCAATGGGTAGAAAAGATCTTGACAATGCTAAATTGCAAAAATGCAATATACATTTTTTGCTGGGTACATACTGAAAGGAAAAGAGAGAACATAGCAAGATCATGAATTTTCAGAAGTTCAGTATATTTATCAGTGGATTTCAGTACAATAAAAGAACATATAAGCAGTAAAAGACCATTCAACAGAGAAATGCAGTACTTATCACATGTTGTATCCCGATGCATGCAAGACACCTTTGAAAATTCGGAGCTAAGGACAAAATAGATAGGTCGACAGTCATGATACAAGGGCCATAACTGTGTTGTTACCTGGATGATGATTTATGCTGACATGTACAACATGATGCACAAAGCTGGTGGATGAGGGATTTGGCCATGGTGCAATACATGCTAAGTTAAAGGCAACGAGTTCGTGATTATTCCATTAGTCTCAACGAAGAAAGAAACTTGTAAAACACATGATCATGCATAACCTTTCCAAGTCCTGGGAAATGATAATTATTCCTAGCCAGGTCACATGAACTTAAAACTCAACTTTGGGGTAGATTTTTCTTTCTTGGAAAATTAACTTTTTGGATTTAAAGAAAATCTGCCTTTATCAAATGAAAACCTAATACATCTATGCATTCTTGGTGAACAAGAATACAATTGAAAAGCTTCGAGCTATGCAAGGACAAAATTGGAGTACCAAACCTCTTAAGAAATGAGAACCATAACAGGCGGTCATGATACAGGGGTTGATGACTATGCATCCTAGATAATGACTTATGGTGGTAATGAACACGGTGTAACAAGCTGATGCATGAGAGCCTTTTGACATGGTGCAATACATGCCCAGTTAGAGCCAATAATTTGTGATGACCCGATTGTCTTCTCGTAGCGGGATATGACCAAATGCGGAGTGTATACATGTGATGGCAGAGTTCATCACATGTCAAGCAAGACAGGTATTACCTTAAAAACTTGGAAAGAACTACTACTTAGCAGATTGTGCTACCTAATTGACCAGAATCATCAAAATTCAAGAAGGTGCCATTAAGAAAACTGAGCACCTCTTCTCAAGAAATGTCTTAGCATTAGAAACATTTTTCCCCATTGCTGAAGCCTTCCAAGAAAAGTATGAACCTGATGGGTCAACCTGTCAGCACAAAGTTAAGAAAATCAAAGTCCTCTTATACCTCAAAAACCTCACATGTTATATCAATTTAAACACAAGCAGGGGCCACGTCACAAAAGAAAAAAAAAATCTCAAACCAAAATATACAAGACATACAACAAAAATACTCAAATTTACCAATCTTTATAATTCAATGTGTTTTGCTCATAACTAAAAAAAAAAGGTGTTTGATCATAAAGGAGTGATAGTAAATTTAGAGCATCTATTCAACCTATATCAAAATGACTTGTCCAAGAATATAGCCACAACTAAAGGCATCAAATATGAATGCATACCTGATATAACTGTGGACCATTGTCATCATATCCAGCAATCAGAAGGGAAACTCCAAACGGCCTTACACCACTAAATTCAACAAGAAACCAAAAAAGCAAGATAAAATGGAATTAATACCTTACATAAATAAAAAACAACTCATTACTTCAATCATGTAAATTGCCAACTGATTGATTATTTTATGCACAAAGTTTGGCATAGATTATGCCAAATGCCATTTATGATAGGTAGCTAAGAAGTGAAAACGGTTAGATAGAAGAACAAGATGGCCCACAGTTTCATCATCCCTTATAAGATCTGTGAGGATAGTAAAACACCTTCTCATATTAGCAGGTGAACTAAAAAAAGTACATAGTAGGTATAGTAATAGGCAGTCTTAGACTGTACAAAAAATAGTTGTTTGTCTACTCTGTTTCTTGCATGTACATGGACTTGGCATCATAAGTCAAGTTGCATTGTCCATATCATTATAAAGAGACAAAAACAGTTAAAAGAAAGTGGGTCTGGAAGGATACCCAGATTGTGTAAATTCCTGCATAACTGCTGCAGTTTCTCTGACAAGTTGTGTTACAGGAATAGCCTCCTGCAATCATTTAATGAGTAATCAGAATCTGTGGAGAAGGAACCTCCAAAACAAATATAAAATTAAAAGTACACATGAAGATACAAGGCCAGAGTTTTGAATTAGAAACTAATTCTGTAAGAAGACATTACTAGTCGTTTCATGTGTCATATAATCATGACAATAATACCAAAGGAAATCTTATATGTTGCATGATAATGGAAAGCCATCTTCAGGGATATAATAATTCTTGGATATTCTGATGACATAATTCCCAAAATGTATGACATTACAGAAACAGCCTCTATTTGAAATAATATGGCTGCATAGATTGACACTCCTCAGATAACCAAATTAGCAGGAGTCTCATGCATTGGTCATCTTTTTCTATAATACAAAATGCAGTACGATTTCATTGATAAAATGACTACAGTTGACAATCACAAAATACAGATTCTTATTAAAGGAAATGTATCATGCATACTCAATTTTACTTGGCACAAATTAATGTTGCAATTTAGATCTTTAATCTGATTTTGTGAATATTAAATTTTATTTAATAGGAATTTGTTACAATTTGGCATTTTAGTTTTATAGGTTCGCTTGCACAGCCCTAGATAGGGAATTTGGGTTTGGGTTGATAAGAATGATTCAATCTAATTATCATCTGGGTACCGAATACATTCAGAAACAAGAAACAAATCAAAATAAAAGCTAGCATGGTTTGTAAAATCTAAAAATTAAAAACTCAATTCATATCAAGTTAAACTATCTTAGTTTTAGTGAAAAAAATACTCTTGTCTGCTAGTGTCTAAGTTGGATATGTGCACAAACAAATGGCCTTAACAAAATTTAATAGTGCAAGCGCGTTACTAAACATCAAACAACAAGTTATCTCAGATTGTTTTTACTGCATTTCAGGAAACAACCTTAAGAACAAAAATGTTCTCATTCTATCTGTGAATGATGAAATAGCATAACCAGCAGAATCTTGTAACAATTGAAAACAGTAAAAGAACAACTTTGGACCAAAAAGGATTAAGGCTTAAATGATACCTTATATAGCCGGAAATATTGTTGTGCTTGTTTTCTACTTTTTCTTACTAGAACACGAGAATCTGGGCCCATCCCACTGCAACATAAACGGAAGGACATTAAAGGCATTGTTGTAAAACAACTGAATGAGGACAATGTAATGTATGGACAAATGTTGGACCTATTTTTTTATCAAAACCCAATGAGAAAAGAGATAAATATAAGCACTAAAGTGTAGAATAAAGTAAAACTAACTCCTTTATATGCTAAATCCTAATGTCACGTAACAGAGCAATAACATTCTTTTTACTGCTTTGAGCATTTGATGCAACTTATTTTTTTTAAAATGGTACAGCTGGCACCAACATTTTCTGACTGCTAACTTGTCTTATATTGCAGTGTATTACATGTTCAGCTGAAAATAGCAAGGTCAAATCTTTACTATCAATTACCAGAATCTCTAGTTTTAAAGACTCGATAATGATACTGAATTACTGATGATGACTTGTGTTTGCTTTTGTAGCTCAAAATATACTAAAAAATGGTGGATTGAGCTAAAGATGCATATGATCATATCGAATCACTTAAGGTACATATAATACTTGCAAGCTTAGCTTCTTATCGTCCTTTGGCATGAGCAAAATTATTTCTTCATATATTAGCAAACACTAACTTGTGGACATCATTATAGCACATCAATAGCTTCATTCACAAGTTCACAATTCACAAATAAATTTAAGCATTGAGAGAGGCGTATCTATCAAATGCTCATAGAGGATTAACAGAACTTCGCACATACAGAGGTAGTCATGTATCTAGATGCATCAAGCTTGATAGATTTTGCTTACTTGTTTATGTGAGCAATAGTCACAAACTTGGATAAAAATATAAGATACAGTCATAGAATAGCAAGGTCCAAAAGGAATTTTTCAAGAAACAAATCTCCCATCAGAGAGTTAGTTGGAAACCAGTAGGCCAAGAAGCATGTGAATAATTTGTACTTTTCAATAAATTTGAAAGTTCAATTACCATGCAAAAGGTACTTCATGCATGTATACAAATCCACAATCAAACTAGCAGAAAAATGCATGAGTTATTCTAGAAATACATTACAGAATAACCTTTGACTGAATAGTAATGCCAACTGAAATTTGAAACCACCAGTTAAAATCTAGAAGTAGCATCAAAATACACAAAAATATATATTTATATGCTAACAACTTTTTATGTAGTGGAAATACAAATATCAAACTTTATCTACAAGAAACTACAAAATATGTGATTTATCAGCAAATTGTTTCAGGTAAAAAAAGGCCGAGCAGAATGTTAACCTATAAACAACTCCAATATTTGTCGTCATAAGCTGGATCTTTTGTACCTACGAAAAAAGAAAGTTAAATAAGCAACCTTCAAATTTGAGTTGTTCAATAGAATGAGAAAAAAATTATTCTTGATGCACTATTCAAGCAGAAGTAAGATCCTCAAGAAAGGAAGTGAAAGTGACAAGAAGAAAGAGAAAGAAAGTGGGAAGAGAGAGGTTTAGGACGTTATGGACCATGCTAAAAAAACTCAGTAGCCATTGATTTCTCAATTCAGTCTTACATCAATTATCAAATGATAGACATTTCTTTCTGTAAAATACAACTGGACCTCAATTTTACTTAACTAAGACTGCCTAATTTCCGAATGAAGTGATACATCACAAGAAAAAATATGTCCAGTGTCATCTGAATGAATCAGTCAATGACCTCTAATAAAAGAAGTATGATATAACATATCATTAAACACTAACCTATTAGACTCCTTCCTGAAAACTCAAAATTGATCTACTTGGTTAAGAAGCTATTAGAATAAAACAAGCTTTACAACCGTAGTGGTACTCTTTGGCATGTCTCTATGTAATTAAACATATTTGATTTTCACAAAGAGAAAACTACCATCCACAATATAGTACCAAAGTATTGAGAAAATAGACCAACAGAAAATACAGCATATATAGTCTTCAAAGTGAATTGATACCTCCAAAACACAAAATCTGAGGAAAAAACTAATGAGCTAAAGATAGATGCTCACAGATGTCTCATCCACCAAGATGGAAGGAAGCTTCTTCTCAGTTGCAATAACAACACCATTGGATGCTGTAGTCATAAAAAAAACAAATATCAAGAATTTTTCTGTACAAGTGTATACCAAGAAGCATACAGGATGGTTTCAATCAAATTTCAGTAAGTAGTCATATTAATGCCGATCATCCTCCTCAACCATATTTAACCTTTTAAATTGCACACTGCTGGCATTAGAACCATGGTTACCAATTTCTTATAAGGACTACTAATCTGAACATGTAGAATTGCTTCCACCTAAACTCCAGTGTGTACTCATATCAAAGTGGGTCATTCTACCTAACCATAATTAAGAACATCAAGCATCTGTAACTGCTGCAGAGGCTCCTTATCAGCTAAAAGTTCTAGATAACACATTCTAGATGGTCACTTTCAAATCCTTTGTGCAACTAAAATGTTGATATCTTCTAATCAAGTGCAGACAATCTCAAAAGGTTTTACTCAATCAGATACTCTCTGTGTTCAATAAAGCATAAATCTTTTTGTGTTCTCTGGATTTCTTATTACGAACATCACATTCTTAAGCACGCTCAAAACAGGCACGACGACTTATTCTATGGAACAGCTTCACAACAGTCTGATCTGATAGGTGGAACTTTTGAGGGAACCCTAAGTTGACGACCTTGTCGTTTGAATCAAGAAATGCATAAAGTACAAATAAAAACAAAGAGGACATATTAGATAACACATAACCTTTGATCCCAAGAGAGGTTTGTCCGGATCCGACCGCCGTTAGGGCGTGCTCGATCTGAACGAGCTTCCCCGAAGGGCTGCACAGCGACAGATCAAACAAGAGGGTAAAAGGAAGGTCCATGGAGCCGCAAGGGTTATTGAGGCTATGCGATGGAAGGAGTGGGAAGAGTACCTGAAGGTGGTGAGCGAGAAGGAGTACTGGCTGTCACCCATGTTCGTGAGCGAGGAATGCAGACGGCGAATCGGGTGAGAAGAGGGGGAGCGGCTTCAAGAAGAGGGGAGCCTGAACCCTTCTCCAAGCAAGGAAAAATAGAAGGGTGTTTTGGGTATCGTGGTATATTTATATATAAAACAAAAGGGCAGTATGGGCATCTCGATCTAATATTAATAACATATTACTAATTAAATTCCAAAAATTCCTCTAAGTTTTTGAAGATAATAATTAAAAAAAACTTAAGAAGGCAGTTTTGCATTTGTAAAATATCTAATAATAATTAAAAATATATTTTTCTTATTATAAAAATATATTGCTATGTTCCAATTTTGTTTTATTTTATTTAAGTCTTTGACATTTTGTCCTATATTTTTTTTTTTTTTATAAAGATTCGTTGCTGGAAAATGGACGCCCAGATTCATCCACCCCGCTTACATTGTGGCAGGTGGAGGGTTAAAATGAGAGAAAAAGAGAAGAAAGAGGTATTCTAGAATACCTCAATTTTGTTTATCTAACAATCAATATTGAAATTTTATTTGTCTAGTTACTCTCAACTTAATTTGTATTCATCTCTTTAATTTGATATTTTGATTGCTTAGGTTTTATAAAATACCTTATTTTATTTATTTAACTATCTAAACTGAAATTTTATTTGTGTAGTTACTCTATCTAATTTTTATTTATCAATATTTAAATAAATTCGGGTGAATTAGTGCAAGTGTTGAAATCTCGATTTAAAAGATTTTGATTATAGTAAAACTCAAAACGAAAGCTCTACTGAGAATAAGTTAGGTTAGGAGCAAATAACTGAAGATTTAAAACAAAACCAAAAGATGATGTCGGTGCTTTTCTTTGAATTAGCTAATAGCAACTAAATTTAATAGTAAAATTAAAGAAGAGATATAAGAGATACTTATAAAGTTTTTATAGTAATTCGATCAAAACCTTGACCTACGTCTACTCCCGATCCCTCTTCACTCGAGGTCGATCGGTGTCCACTAAAGATCTTCTTTCACTGTTGAAGATCAAATCATTTACACTTCTCTCCTTTTCACAGGTTCAAGAGATGAACCTTTCATAAGTTTTTATCTTTTCCCTCAGAGTCACTTAACACTTGAAGCACTCAAGAGAAGCTCTTAAATTTTATAACATTTTATCAAAATTTTCACTTCTTTTTCATGTACTTTCTTGCTCTTTCAAGTAAGAAAACTTATGATATTTATAGACCTCAATTGGCTTAAAAAAATATAGCTAAAATTTATCATTTCTTGAAAAAATCGGGTACTAGCGATGGTACCCACCCAAAATCCTGGGCGGCAACGATACCAACGTCGCTTGGGTGGTACCACCGCTGCCCACAGACGGTACAACCGTCAAAAATCTCAAAAGTAATACTTTCCCATACTATTTCATCCCCAACTTGTACCTCCTGTTAACCCCTTCCAAGCTAACGAAGTGAGCTCAATCAGAGCTCAAATCCAACCCAAAGTGGACCTGTGTTAGGCTCTTACGGATTCTAAGCTCGGTTTGATCTCTATAGGGGATCGACCTCCTTGAAACTCTATACGGGTTCCTCCCTCCAAGTTGCTGCTCAAAAGTTACTAAAAGGATTTATCTATTCATGAAGAAAAGTGGTTGATTATAAGGTTATTTATAGGTCTTATGAACCCTAACTCCTAATATGACTCCTACTCCAAGACTCCTATTTCTAGCAACTCCTATTCCAACTCTAAGAAGCAACTCCTACTCCAACTCTAAGAAGCAACTACTAGCCGGCCCAACTAGAAGTGGCTGACGATTAGGACTCCCAATCTAACTTTAACTCAACCCTACCGTAACTAACCCCCTTTAACCAAAGTAAGGGGCGACTAACTAGTGTTACATGTGCCCAATGCCTCATCTAAATATCCTAACCTAGTCGGCCTCTTCATCTATTAACAGGGGTCAGCTAGATTTGATTTACATGTGTACACTCTCAATAAATTTAAATTAGGACCTTATTAGCTAGAGTCTTAACATACCCGCTGTCTTCAAATCAGCCTTGCCCCCAAGGCTGATGCTCCAGAAACTCTGGGAATTTAATCTGTATGTTGTCATAGTCCTCCCAGGCGGCATCCTCTGTTGGTAGATTCTCCCACTGTACTACACCTCAGTAGTGGGTCGCCATTGTCGAGTCACGATTCGTCAATCAATAATGGCACTCAACTGGGTCTAGAGTTCTGCTTGTACAGTCATAGCTGGTAGGTGGCTTTGGGCTGTCTCATTTTGTCCCAACTTGAGCTTCAAGTACGACACATGAAAGACTGGGTGGATTTGGGAAGTGGCGGGTAAGTCCAATTGTATGCTACTACTCCGATACGTTCGAGAATCTGGTAGAGTCCATAGAAGGTGAAAACTTCATGGATGCTCTGGTCTAGACCAATGTTTGTTTGTATAGTTGGAGCCGAAGAAAAACACAATCTCCCATTGAAAATTCTCTCTCACTTTTGTGTTGATCATATTGTTGCTTCATCCTTACCTGGGCTGTAGCAAGATTATCTTTTAATAACTTCAGCATTTTATCCCTGTCCTTGAGCTCTTTGTCTACCTGCTCTACTTTAGATGTATCCAATACATATTTTGGAATTACAAGGGGAGGTCGACCATATATAGCCTCATAAGGAGAATATTTTATTGATGAATGATAAATTATATTATACCACCACTCGGCCCAGGAAAGCCACTTTGCCCACTCTTTTGGCCGGTCACTGGTAAAGCATCTGAGATAGGTCTCTAAGCACCTATTTACCACTTCAGTTTGGCCGTCAATTTGTGGGTGATATGTTGTGCTCATCTTCAACTTAGTGCTCTGCAACTGGAATAATTCTGTCCAAAATTTGTTAGTGAAAACTCTATTACGATCACTTACAATAGATCTTGACATTCCATGTAATTTTATAATATTCTCCATAAAGATCCGAGCGATGCTAGAAGTAGTGTAGGGATTGCGAACAATGCAAAAGTGAACATAATTTATAAGGCGATCAGCCACAACAAGAACTGTACCTTTTCTTTGTGATGAGGGTAGCCCTTCGATGAAGTCCATAGATATATCAGTCCATATTGAGTTCGATATGGGTAGAAGTTACAGTTTTCCGAGGCTTGCCACTATTTCACCTTTATTTTGTTGATATATGTCACATTGTGCTACAAATTCAACAATAATATTTTTCATCCATACCCAATAAAAAATTTGCTTAATTCTCTTATAGGTTCTAAGGAACCCGGATTGGCCCGCTGTTGGAGTGAAATGCATCTCTTAGAAGATAGTCTTTATGCATGTTAATTTTGGTGGAAGCAAAATGTGGCCCTTATAACGTAAGTCTTTTGAATCCCAATTATAATAAGCCACGAAGCTTGGGTATTCCTCTAATTCTTTTATTATCTTATTGATCCCTAGATCATCTCTCCACTCCTTTCTAATATCCTCGAGGAAGTCACTGGTTGGAAGGGAGACAACCGAAAGTTCAAGTTGCACGGGTAGCCGTGAAAGTGCATTTGCAACAATATTTTCTTTCCCATTTTTATAAGTTATTTTGTAATCATAACCAAGAATTTTTGTTACCCATTTTTGCTGTTCAGGGAAGGATATCTTCTGCTCTAAAAAATATCTTAGGCTCTTATGGTTAGTCTTGATTTGAAAGCATCACCCGATCAAATACGGTCTCCACTTTACCACCACATGCATAATTACGAGCATCTCTTTATCATAGATAGTCATCTTTAGATGGGAAGGAGGCAATGCCTTACTGGTGTAAGTGAGGGGGTAGCCATCTTTCATGAGAACAACACCAATTCTAACTCCGGAGGCATCGGCTTCAATGACAAAAGTTTTGTCAAAGTCGGGTAGTGCTAGTATGGGTGTTGTTGTCATGGTTGTCTTGAGTTCGTCGAAGGCAGCGAAGACTTTGTTTGACCATTGGAAAGCAACTTTTTTTAGCAAAGATGTAAGGGGTGCACTGATCTTTCTATAGTCTTTTATGAACTTGTGGTAGTAGCCCGTTAAACCAAGGAATCCGCGTAGCGATTTTATGTTCTTTGGGGTCAGCCAACTTTGCATTACTTCGATTTTAGAAGGGTCCATCGCCACTCCTTCCTCTGATATGATGTGCCCAAGATACTTCACCTTATGGTGAAGAAAGCTGCACTTCAATTTTTTGACAAAAAGTATATGCTCTTGAAGAATCGTCAAAATAAGTTATAAGTGCTTAAAATGACTCTCAATAGAAGGGCTGTAAATAAGGATGTCATTGAAGAAAACCAATAGGAACTTCAAAGATAACTCCGGAAAATATCATTCATAAGGCTCTGAAAGATGGAGGGAGCATTAGTGAGTCTAAAGAGCATTACTAAAAATTCATAGTGGCCATTGTGCATCCGAAAGGTAGTTTTTGGTATGTCTTCTTCGCAAACTCGTATTTGATGATATCCGGATCGAAGGTCCAACTTTATGAAGATTTATGCTCCCTTTAATTCATCAAGTAACTCATTCACTACTGAGATATGATATTTGTCTTTGATGGTTATACCATTGAGAGCTCGGTAGTCGATGCACATTCGTCGCATTCCATCCTTCTTTCATACGAGGAGCACCGGCGAATAGTAGGGGCTGCAACTTGGCCGAATGACTTATATTTCAAGCATCTCCTTTACAATCCTTTCTATTTCATCTTTCTGGAGATGAGGATACTGATATGACCCAGTATTTGCTGGAGGCTTGTCCGGAAGAATCAGGATATGATGATCATGCCGGTAGGTAGGAGGTAGGGTTACACGGCTCATCAAATATATTTAAAAATTCAGCAAGTAGGGAAAGAGAAATTTGGTTGGCTTCCCCATAGATTGTTGCTCAAGTTGTACTAAGAAGCTATTGCAAGCTTTATGCAAAACTTTCTCCATTTGTTGCATGCAAATCGTTCTTATGTCACTCCTACGTTTCCCGCACAATATCACTTATTTCCCTTTGCTATAAAATTTCATAATTAGTTTCAAATTTTTTTAGGAAACATCACCTAATGTTATTAGCCATTTGATGCCAAAAACATCATCATAATCATCAAGAGGGAGGAGGAAGAAATATATAATTATCTCTTGGTCCTGTAGCAATAGTTTCACCCGCGGGCACCTGCGATCACACTTCAAAATTCGTCCGTCGATGACCTTGATGCTAAACCTGCTACAATCCTTCATATGTAAGGCCATCCGAACAATAACCTTGCTATTCATAAAATTATTAGTGCTCACAGTGTCAATAAGAACGGTGATTGGTTGTTGCTTTAGAAATCCTCCCACTTTCATCGTTTGCGGGTTCACGTAGCCGGCAAGAGCATGCATCGTAATATCAATCAGCTACTGTTCTTCACCTACGACCTCTTCCTCATGCTCCTGGACCTCCTCCTTTATATCTTCAATGGGTTCAGTCAGTAGGAGGTGCCCCTTTTTATAGCAATAGTAGCAGCTCCATGGTTCGTTGCAATGCCAATAAAGACCCTTTACCGATCTGTCGTGAAGGATGGCTGGGAACAAAAGGAGGTTTATATGCCATGGGCCTAGGAGTGGTCCTCATCCTCCAAGCATCTTGGTTGAACTGTTCCTCTTGTATTCGGGCGAAAGAAATCATAGTCGTTATGGTGCAGGGTTGCCGCACCATAACTTCTCCTTTAATCTCAGGTTTGAGTCCCTCGATGAATGTCCTTAACAATTGTTGGTCAGTCCAATCATGAGCAAAATAGGATAACTTCTCAAACCTAGTTTAGTACTCTCGGATTGTAGTGGTGTGTCAGATCTTTGCGAGTTGGTCGTCGATATTTTCGTACTCCGTCGGTCCAAAGCGGTTCAGCAGTGCGTTCTTGAATTGAATCTATGTCAGAGCCCCATGATTGTATTCGAGCCAATTGTACCACTATATAGCATCTCCTTCAAGGTGGATGATAGTGATTTCCACCATAGCATCATCTGATGTTCGGTAGTAGTAGAAGTAACATTCAGCGCACGAAATCCAACCCACCGGGTCTCCTTCCCATCGTGGGATGTCCACCCTTATGCATGGCTAAAGCATGTCCGAGGGCTGTCCCTCCTTCTATGGAGGATACTCTAAACTCTTTCCTCGCTGAATTTTGGTTGGACTCGACAGCTGTCCAATTCTGAATTTTGTGAATAAAGCACGTAGTTTGTCCTCCAAGCATGATTCAAGCCATGATTTGAGCCGAGATTCCAACACCTCAAATTTGACATCAATTGGATCTAGAAGTCATGGCGCATGCCTGTAGATCAGAGATGTCTTTGTCTTTTTTCTGTTGATGGGTCAATGGCATGGGGTGGTGGAAGGTTCGCACAAAATATCGATGGTAGAAGATTGTGTCTACAAGGGTTTACTGTTTTGGGCTGCGATTTTAGGTGATGTTAGGGTTATGAAAATAGGTTATGACAGCTACGTCTTAAGATTATAGGGATGCCCTAAAGACATCTTGGTTGGTGGCAGCAAGATGGTTAGGTTTTGGTAGGTTAAGGAGAAGAAGAAAGATAAAGGTGTAGAAGTATATTTTTCATCGAAAAATTCCAGCTAGTAAAGACACAATTTTTTCTAGCAATTCTCAACAAAGATTCAAGTAACACTCAAGGCAAATCTACTGATAAGGGAGAGGTAATGCCGTAAAAAATTTCATGGAAGGAAACAACAACAAGAGGTTTAGCAAAATCGAAGATCACAGGAAGGTACTGCAGTAGATTTTTTACGTCTAAAGTGCAATAGCTTGGACGTAAAAGATCAGTAGTTTATATTGAGAATTTTTCGACAAAACCAAAAGGAAATCCACTGTTAGGAAGTGCCAAAGCTGTCTTTAAATTTTTATAGAGATTTGGATGGAAAAAATGCAGTGCTATGGCGGTTGGAATTCTACAGTGCAACTTTCGTCATAGAGGTGGAAACTTTGCAACAAAAAGTTTGTGCAGCAAAATAGGAATAATTTTTTTGGGTTTTTTGAATAAGGATAATTAAATTGCATCAGCAGTAAGGTAGGAAACCAGAACCTATTATAATTCATGGTGAGATCAAAGGATGATTCGCGGTGGTGGATATGACGATGAAATTTAGCGATGATTTTTAAGCAATTGTGAGAATTTCTTTGGGTGGCTATGGAAGGATGATGGATGGCTATAGAAGGGCAACGAGATACCAAGAATGATGCTCTGATACCAAGTGTTAGAATCCTTGCAGATTCTAAGCTCGGGGTGATCTCTATAGGGGATCGACCTCCTTGGAACTCTATAGGGGTTCCTCCCTCCAAGTTGTTGCTCAAAGGATGCTAAAAGGATTCATTTATTCATGAAGAAAAGTGGCTGATTATAAGGCTATTTATAGGTCTTCTAAACCCTAACTTCTAATATGACTCCTACTTCTAACAACTCCTATTCCAACTTTAAGAAGCAACTCTTACTCCAACTATAAGAAGCAACTACTAGCCGGCCCAACTAGGATTGATCGATAGTTAGGACTTCCAATCTAACTCTAACTCAACCCTACCTTAACCAACCTCCTTTAACCAAAGTAAGGGATGGCTAACTAGGGTTACATGTGCCCAATGCCTCATCCAAATATCCTAATCTGGTCAGCCTCTTCATCTATTAATAGGGGTCGGCTAGATTGGATTTATATGTGTGATCTCTCAATGAATTTAAATTAGGACCTTATTAGCTAGAGTACTAACAACCCGGTTGCCTCACATTTAGTTAATTTAGATTTATTCCAAATCTAACTTAATTAGGACTCAAAATAATTAATACTAACTACGACACACTAAGACATACAAATACAATCACCCTTGTTGTCTGGTACATCAAGTGATCTTCCAAACTTCCGACGAACTTCTCGGTATCCTCTGACGAACTCCTCGCAAGTCTCTTGATCATCTTCTGGTGCACTCCTAGCAAGTTACCGATCACCTTTGACAAGCTCTCGATTACCTTTGGCAAGCTCCTAGCGAACTCCCGGCAAGCCCTCGATCACCTTCGACGAGCTTCCGACGATCTCCCAACGAGTTCCCACTACATTGTCTGAACCCCGACCCAATGGCCGAACTTGACTCTGGCCCAATTTTAGATTGTATGACCTTTTCACCGTTATAGTTAATCCTGCATCGCCTTTTTTAACACATAGGTTAGATAATAAAATCCGTCAATTGATTTCATCATCAAAATCAGAGATTTAATAATCTAACCCTTTTTATTATGACAATCAATTGATGATAGGAGTTAACCTTAACTCCTCTTATGTATATGTCATAGAACAAATATAACACACTTGAATTGAAAAGAATCCATCACTTTTGATTTCAAGTATTTTGTCAATATTGAATTTGCTTCGATGATAAAATTTTCAAAGCATATAACTTTCATCACAAAAATTTGCATTCATCACACATTCATTCATCATATAACTTTCAAATATTTCAAAGATATCAAAACATTTCTTATGTCATGAATTATGTCATTTCTCTCCTTTGTCATCAACAAAAAAGAGAAATAATTTATATTTGAATTTTTTAAAATATTTAACATTTAGCACATAAAGAGAGGAGGTTAGTCCATTACTCCCCCTTAGTCATCAACAAAAAGGAGAAATGTTTAGCTTATATTTGAACATTCTTAAATATTTATCACATAAAGAAATTTCTTTATCACCTTTTGTAAATAAAATAAAAGAAGAAGAGGGAGGTGTCAAAGATCCAAAAATTTAGTATTAAAAAATAATCAAATATTAAGTATGGGGGGATACATTATATGAATCAAAATAATTTTTGAGAGAGGAAAAAATGAATCTCATCATAAAAAGAAATTTGAATCACATTTTCCTTTTTGTAAATGTTAATTTCGAAAAGAATCATTTTGAAAGAGGGCCCAAAAAGTTGAGAAATAAAAGAAAAATATAAGAGCTACTAATATATTCAAAATCATCTTATATAAATTTAAAGCAAAGGCTCAAGAAATCTAAAAAAAATAAATCATGCATTTGAGAGTTAACAAATTCATAGATCGTCTTAGCTTTCATCTAAGACTGATCTCAAGAAAAAACTCTTTCTGGATCCGGACTTATAGCACTGCAATTCTTTATCGCGCAGTCCTAAAATTTTACGATGAGAATTTTGTAATCTTGTTTTCAATAATTTTTCTACCATTACGCTGCCGAAATTTTCTTGATCCAAATTACTACTACTGTCACCATCTGAATCGAGATTTTGATATTAAAATTTTTCATAAATTTCTCAGATTTTTGCTGGAATTAATGTCAAGAAACTGCTACTTCTTCGACGAGAATTATGTTCGACAGTACAGTGTATACCGCGGTGATCTTTCATCAAAATTTTATCGGATCTCACTACCATCTTTACCAGATTTGAGACTCTCCTTCTCATCTTCAATCTCTACTATTACCTCTTAAAAAACCCTAACAAAACCATAGCCAAACAACCATCCCAATCAGCCCTAGACTGCAGCCTACCCGCATCTCCACCGATCTAACCGGCCACCACCTCTCCAAAAATTCTCATGCCACTAACCCATCAATAGAAAAAGGATCTCAATATTCCAGAATTAGAGGCATACACCATGGCATTAGAGGAGGCCATCAACACCAAGTTCAAAGCCTTTGAAAGCCGCATGGAGGAAAAGATGCGATCCTTATTCACCAAATTCAACATAGGCCGACCATCAAGTCCGAGGAAGTCACAGCATGGAGAGACTTCAAATCAGCAAGACGATCCTCAAAAGCATGGACACATCATCCCTGATCAGAATAATCCATGCATGAAGGTGGACTTTCCAAGATGAGAAGAGAGAGACTCGATTGGATGGATCTCACGCACAGAGCGCTATTTTCAGTCCTACCGAACCGCCAACGCTACATAGGTGGAGATTGTTGCCATCCACCCTGAGAATGATGCTATTCTGTGGTTCAATTGGTTTAAGCACACCTATGGAGGTCTCTCTTAGCATCGATTCAAGGAAGGACTACTAAACTGCTTCGGATCAATCAATTTCGACAACATCAACGGACAATTGGCAAAGATTCATCAAATCTCTACAATACTAGAATACCAAACAAGGTTTGAATGTTTATCTAACCAAACGATGGATTGATATAAGAAACAACTTTTAGGGTTATTGAGGGCCTAATGTCGAAGATTCGAGGAGAAGTAAAGGTGCGATAACCGTACACTCTTATGATGGCGATTTCCTTCGTGTGTATCTAAGAAGAACAATTGAACCATGAGGTATGAAGGACAAGGGTCACTCCCCGACCAGCCATGCTGAGGCCTACATCCTCCTCTACTGCCATCCGAGCCCCCGCACTAAAGAAATTAATATGAGACGAGCTTCATGAATGTTCGGCTAAGGAGTTATGTTGGCACTGCGATGAACTGTGGAGCCGAGAACATCGCTACAAAAGGGCCGACTCCTCATGATTGAACCAATGGAGGATGAGAATAGTGAACCATCTGAAGAAGACCTCGAACCTGAAGAGGAAGCCATGGAGGAAGAGCCCCAACCGACCGACTACGCAGTGCACGCGTTGGCCGGCTACTCCAACCCGCAGACGATGAAAGTTGGAGGACTTCTAAAATAGCAACCTATCACTGTTCTCATTGATATGGGTAGCACAAATAACTTCCTCAATAGTAAGGTTGTTGCATATATGACACTTTAAATCGAAGGATGCAACAAGTTCAACGTATAGGTCGTCGATGGTCGAGTCCTCAATTGCGATTAATGGTGCCCATGGGTGAAACTGCTCCTCCAAGACCAAGAAGTGGTAGCCGATTTCTTCCTCCTACCCATCGATGATTATTAAGCCGTGCTCAGGATCAAATGGCTCACAATGCTAGGTGATATCTCCAGAAATTTTCTAAACTAATTATAAAGTTTTATTGCAAAGAGAGACAAGTCACATTGCGAGGCAAGCGCGAGAGCCATATTTCTACTGTTTCGATGCAACAGATGGAGAAAGTTTTATACAAAGCACATGGAGGATTTTTTATGCATATCCAGCAGCCATCCAAGGAGGAGAATTTGCAAAATTCAGATCCTAAGCTTGCCCTCTTGCTGGATGAATTCACGGATGTTTTCATAGAGTCGCGCGGGTTGCCCCCTAACCAATCGCATGACCATCGCATACCTATTCTGCCGGTCAAACCTCCATCCAATTTGAGACCATACCACTATCTTTACTTGCAGAAGGATGAGATTGAGAACATCGTCAAGGAGATGCTCGACACCGGAGTAATTCGACCAAGCTGCAGCCCTTACTCTTCGTCGGTGTTGCTGGTGCACAAGAAGGATGGTACGTGACAGATGTGCGTTGATTACTGGGCTTAAAACGCCATCATCATTAAAGATAAATATCCTATACCGGTCATAGATGAGCTCTTAGATGAATTAAAAGGAGCCCGAGTCTTCACAAAATTAGATTCATGTTCCGGTTATCACCAGATTCGGGTATGCGCTGAAGATGTCCCGAGAACTGTATTTCGCACACATAACGACCACTACAAGTTTCTGGTAATACCTTTCGGACTTACGAATGCTCCTTCCACTTTTCAAAGCCTGATGAATGATATCTTTCAGAGTTTTTTACATAAGTTCATGTTGGTATTTTTTGATAATATTCTCATTTATAGCCCTACGCTTGATATGCATTTTCAGCACTTACGAATTGTTCTAACGATTCTTCAGGAGAACACCCTTTATGTTAAATAGTCAAAGTGTAACTTTCTACAATGTAAAGTGGAGTATCTAGGGCACATTATATCAGAGGATGGAGTGGCGGTAGACCTAATGAAGATCGAGGGAATGCAAGGATGGTCGAGACCTACGAACATAAAATCACTGCATGGCTTCCTTGGACTCACAGGCTACTATCAAAAATTCATGAAAGATTATGATAGGATCAGTGCCCCACTCACGTCCCTACTGAAGAAATACTCATTCTTGTGGTCGGATAAAGCCTCCGCAGCCTTCGAACGACTCAAGGTAGCCATGATGACGACGCCGATCCTAGCGTTGCCCGATTTCAGTCGCACCTTCGTCATTGAGGCCGACGCGTCAGGAGTTAGAATTGGAGCTATTCTAATGTAAGATGCCTGACCCCTTGCTTACCCCTTACTTATACCTTAAAATGTCAGTGTATGATAAAGAAATACTTGCCATTATACACGTCGTCACGAAGTGGAGACCCTACCTGATCGACTGACGCTTCCAGATTAAGACCAACCACCGAAGCCTTAAATATTTTTTAGAGCATAAAATATCATCCCCAGAGCAGCAATGATATGTAACTAAACTTCTTGGCTTTGATTATGAAATTACTTATCTAAAAGAGAAAGTGAATGTTGTTGTAGATGCTCTATCACATCTACCGGGACAAGCCAAAATTTCAGTCATCTCCCTTCCTTCCATCGACTTCCTCAAAGATATTAGGGAGGAATGGAAGAATGACTCAGAGACCCGAGACATCGTAGAAAAATTGGAGAAGGATTCAGGTTCTATAGGTCACTACACGTAAGATTCGAAGGACTTACGCTACAAAGACCGAATTGTTGTCGTTCCTTCCTCCCCTTACATTCAAGTTATTTTGCATGAGATACACTCTTCACCTTTAGCAGAGCACTTTGGTTCTGAGAACTTACAAGAGAGTGAAACTACATTTCTTTTGGAAGGGCATAAAAAAATTAATTTATGACTATGTATCCAAATGTGATGTATGTCAGTAGGAGAAAGGTGAAACGGTGGCAAATCTAGGTAAACTACAATCACTACCTATACCGGACTCAGCATGGAAGTATGATTTTTATGGTGGTAGATCGTCTAACTAAATATGCTCATTTTTGTGCTGTGAGACATCCTTATACCGCTACCAGCATTGCTCAACTTTTTATGAAAAATATTGTAAAATTATATGGGATGCCAATGTCGATTGTGAGCGGCCATGGCAGGGTGTTTACAAGTAAATTTTAGACTGAGCTCTTCCAATTGCAAGACACCCAACTGAAGATGAGCACAATCTACTATCCCTAGATGGACGGCTAAACAAAAGTGGTGAATAGATGCCACGAGACTTACTTATGGTGCTTCACCAATGACCGACCCAAAGAGTGGACAAGATGGCTTTCTTGTGATGGTACAATATAATTTATCATTCATCAGCCAAATGTACCTCTTATGTGGCATTGTATGGCCAACCAACCCCTGTAATACGAAAATATGTAATTGGTACGGCCAAAGTAGATCGGGTCGACCAAAATTTAATTGACAGGGACAAGCTTTTGAAGCTGCTGAAGGACAACCTAACTGCCACTCAAGTTCGCATGAAGCAACAAGCAGATACTCACCAGAGCGAGCGAGAATTTTCAGTAGGAGATTAGGTCTACCTTCGCCTATAATCATATAAGTAGCTATCAATTAGCACCAGAGCATCGATGAAGCTATCTCCATGATTCTATGGACCATATCAGATTTTGGAGCGTATTGGAGCCGTGGCATACAAATTAAAGCTTTTAGATAATGCTAAGATCAATCTTATCTTCCACATATTCTTGCTAAAGTTAAAATTTGGAGAACAAGAGTTGGCGTAGATTCAACTACCGAATATTACAACTGATGGTGAAATCCAAGCCCAGCCTGAGGCTATACTTGATCGGAGAATTATGATGCATCGACGACGCCCTTCAACGGAAATACTTATGAAACGGAGTAACTTACTATTTGAAGATGCAACATGGGAGTCGCATGAGGAGTTGAAGACCCAGTTCCCAGAGTTTATGGACCCTCAGCCTTAGGACAAGGCTGATCTAAGAAGGCGGGCTTGATAGGACTCCAACAGGGTTGAGTCCTAATCTCCCTAGAAGTAGTCAATAAAACTCGGTGAGATTGTAATAAAACCCCACTTAGCCACTTCTATCCTATAAAAAAGTGTGGTTAGGGTTTAGATTAGGGCCTTAGGGCTTAGTGGCCATTGCCCCCTTTATTGGGCTGGTCGGCCAGAGTTTCCCCTTGCTTAGGTTGGCTATAGAACCAACCTAGCCACCGATTGTTCCTACTTAGGCAGGTCGACTATAAAAGGGGCAAATAGATAATTTTACTTAGATAAGCACCCCATGAGCTAGGGTTTAGAACCCTATATAATGATGTAGCCACCCCCTCTCTTTTATCAAGTAATTATCAACTTTTATTCAGCTTTGTGCCAAGTCTAGGAGGGAGGAACCCCTACCATGTTCCAAGGGTTGATCCCCCTCAAGGGTCAAAATCGACAGAGCTCCTTCTAGGTTCTATCATTCACCCGTCCATTATGTTTAGAGAGGAGGAAGAACACTTAGATCCTAACCATGATAAAGAGAATCCTAATATACAATGAAAGTTTTGCTTACATTCTATAGTATAATGTATTTTAGAAGATTAATTTGACCACAAAAGGTCTATAGCTGACTCCTCCATACTCATCAACTTCATTAGAGTTTTGATCACTCCCTTAGGGATTGTTGATTTGTATGTTATGTTTGGGTTAGGCAAGTGCTCAAAGATAGTGAAAACTAGGTTTCCTAGTGGTTGACATCTTGTCCGCCCACAATACCATTATTTTGTGTCCAACCCTCATTTGGCTTCAAGCCATCATCATCAACATACTACATAACTTTGAAATTCTTAACTAGTTCAGTCAAAGAGCTCAAGAACGATTCATGAGAGACCACTAGTGTTATTTGACCTTGGTCTCACTCTTAAAAAAGACCACTCGTTGTTCAGCAACTAGATCCCAGATGCTCCAAATTGCCCATCCAAATGCTAGATAACCCTTAATTGAGATTTTTAATCAAGATTTGTTTGGCCTTAACCAAAGAAAAGATTGAACTCGTCAACTTCCTATGTCATAACTCAAAAGTTGTTACATGGATGTACATGCACAACGACATGCCTAAGATTAACCAGGGCATAGCATAACACAAGTTCAGTATTAGACCTGGCTACTAGTCTATTCGATAGAAGCCCAAAAGATTTCCTCTGGATTGACAAGCTGCAATTAAGGAAGAAGTCAATAAGTTATTATGTATTGATTTCATCCATGAGATCCACTATCCAAAATTTCAACCTAGGCTACCTTTAGGTCATGTGTTTCACTTTCTAATAGGTAAAATTTCAACCCAAACCCAAGCCCAAAGGCTATTGCAAGCATGGGCTCTAATTTAGCCTAATAATGACTCAAATTAACCTATGATCATCTCGATCTTGGCTTAATAACTTCATCCAGCACAAGATCGAAGCTTTTAACATATCTTCTAATTTTACAGTCCTTTGTCCGAACCTTTGGCATATTACCATATCCTCGATATATCGCTTACTTCTCTAGCATCAGCTTCTCTACAACGTCTAGTCTTCTAATGTGATATCCGAACCTCTAGCATAAAGTATATTTTTTGGCATATCGACTAATCATCCGACTTGATATTTGCCTCTTTGGTGATCCGATTGCATGATTGAATTATTTCATATGTTAGTTATCTTAAAAATATATTAGACTAATAATTCATCAATTAATTTTATCATCAAAATATAATATTTAATATTCACAAGGAGTATGTGGACCTATACATAAATGACCCAAAATTCAAAGACATCATAGAGAGAGTTAAAATAAGAACTGACATAGAACTCATGCTTTAAGGATGAATGCTCTACAAAGGTGCTCATCTTTGTATACTGAAGAAAGCAAATTGTGTGAATTGGATTTGAGAAGCATCCTTGTCGTAGAATACTTTGATGTAAACAAGACTTTGATGAACCTACAATAACATGTCTATGATGGGGATGTGTCCTTTGCAGCACTTCAAAACAACATGTTTATGATGAACCTACAACAACAGTTCAGGTGAAGATGTGTCCTTTGTAGAACTTCAAGACTAGCTAATAAAAAATTGGGGTTATACATTCTGTTGCTTGTTTCATCACGTCCATGGGAGAGTATATCTATAGACTTCTTGAGACAAGATGGAGACACAAATTTATATTTTGTTATGATCAATAGATTTTTAAAGATGGTAGTGCTCAAAGAAGACAATCAACAGAAAAAGTAGTTTGATTATTCTCTCGACATGTGTGGACACACTTCGGCCTTCCAAGTTTCATCATGTCTGATCATGATAAAAATTTCTTGAGCAACTTTTGGAGTTCAATTTGGACTATGATGGACACCAAATCGAAGACCTTCCATCTGCAAATCGATAGCCAAATTAAAGTAGTGAATCGCACAATTGTTCATATCTGAACATGGGATGAAAGACTATCTTACCTTCAGTTTGCTTTTCAACCAGGTGGTGAATATTTATGCTAACAAATCACCATTCGAGGTGTTCTTGGCTTACTTACCTTAAAGTCCTTTTGATTTGTAGTTTATGATCGATTCAAAATCAGCTACCTTTGACAAAAGTATTGCAATACAATAAGCATGGAAATTTTTGGAGAACATTCACAAGGTGCATGAAGAGGTTAAGAAGCAACTTATACAAAGCCAATAAAAATACAAAGAACAACATGATCAATACTATGTCAAAGGATAATTTTATGAATGAGACCTTATATGACTACATCTTGAGAAAGAACGAATCAAAGGAGAAGGAAAGAGGCTAAAGCCCATTTGATATAAGCTACTCGAAGTCTTAAAGAGGATTATAGATAGTGCATAACAACTCGTATTGTCACCCTACATGGAATATACTTAGTTGTGAATATTGAGAACTTGAAGTCGTCCGAGCCTTTGATGCTATATGATGAGTCGAACGAGATGCTGCCATCTATCGAAGATTTAATGACCGACAAAAAGAAGCCCCTTGAAGTAGACTCTATCACCGAAAAGAAGTCCACTACCACCCGATAATGCATCTAAGTTATATTTCAAATTCGATACAAAGGGTAGAAACCAAAATTTCCCAAACTTCAAAGCAAGCGTCAATAGAATGCAAATCACCTAATTGAGGGAGCCATGATAAGAGATGATCTTAATATCATTCAGTTCAGTTTGGCCAAGCGAAGCCCAAATTCTAGCAATCCACTGACTTTAATCAAGTCCTAATAGAACTTATATTAGGGCAGCCACCATACAAGTACTGGCTGAACATGTCATACAGAGGATCCCTTTCCCTATAAAAGAAAGGGTGTGCATTTATCTAAAAAGAACAAAAGAAGTCTCCAACAAGAGCCCAGTTGACCCTAGTTATTTTAATGTTAGAATAGTGAAAAAAGAGAAAAGAAGAGAGATAAATTTTTTTTTGCATGGAGCAACGCATCCTTCCTATTATAATCTTCTTCCTCGAGTTCCAACAGTCAAAGCTCTACATCAAAGCTTCATTCAACTACTGTGAGAACTCTTTAAAATTTGTTGCCTACTATGCAAAACTCAGGAGAAAGTTCCAGTGGGTGAGAGGAGAGCAAAACTGACAGCTATAGGAAAACTATCGAGAGCACCAAAGTGCTGTCCAAAGACAACCTACGTTCTTATGCTCTATAAGCTTTTTATAATGGTTTTATTTCATTATTATAAATCTTGTAATTAGTACTTTGACATTCTAAATAACGGAGGTTGTTTTTTTTTGTTTTATGCTTGGTCTTTCTGTAATATTTATCTTCTCCACTAAAACTTTCATCGAAAAGGTGATTTCAAGTTTACAGATCATTGAACCCAAACCTATTAGTGCAAGAGTTAAAAAACTAGATTCAAAAAATTTATCTTGAACTAAAATCGAAATGGGAAGTGCTTATGCTTGGAATTAATTAAGAGTAAATTAAAGAGTGATTTAAAATCAGAACTAGCTATGAACTACTAAAATCAAGAGAAGCTCACAGAATTTTATAGTGGTTCGGTCAATCTTGGCTTACATCCACTCCCGAGTCCACCTTTGTCGAGGCCCAATAGTGTCCACTAATAATCTTCTTTGAAGGACGAAGATCAACTACCCATTACACACTTTAGGAGAAAAATCTTTATAATCTTTCACCTCTTCCCTTAAACTCACTTTACACTTGAAGGATACAAGGGAAGCTCTCAATTGATTTTACATAATTTTTTCAAATATTTCATTCACCTTTGTAGCACTTTCTTACTTTTCCATGCAATAATAATTAGTGTGTTTATAGACCATAATTGACTTAAAAAATTAGAGCTAAAATCTAAACATTCTCCTAAAAATCCGAGTATAAACGGTATTACCATCGACACCGACGATACTACTATCGAAAGTGCCCAGAGATTTTGAGCAAGGTGGTACCACCTTCGCCTAGGCAGTACTATCGCTGCCCACCGATGATACTACCATCTAGAAACTTTGAAACAATACTTTTTAGTACTATTTCATACATGAGTCGTACCTCATTTTGACCTATTTCCAGGTCAACAAAATGAACTTTATCATAAGCTCAAATCAAACCCAAAGTGGATCCAGTTGGCTTCTAATTTGAATTAGTAGAATTTCTCCAAAACTAACTCAAATTAGGATTCAAATCAAGATGCTAACTATGACACACTATGACAAATAATTACAATCAATCTTGTCGTCCGGTAGGTTAATCGATCTTTTGAACTCTTGGCAAACTTCCTAGCATCCCTTTGTTGAACTCCCAGTGAGCTTCGATTTATCTTAATTTCAATGATTTTTCATTCTTCAGTGAGTCGAACTCTTTAGACTTAGTGAAACGAGTTACCATACTCATTTGATTCTATTTCAAAATTTTTTATTTTTTAAAACAGTAAAAAATGAAGCATGATTTTTCTCTCCTTTTTTTTATTCTATGCTTAAATTCTAACATTCAACAACAATCATTCAATTATATTTCAAGTCACTTATTCAGCACTAACATTAACATAATGTCACTAAGATCATTAAAATATAAAATTTTCAAACGAGTAAAACATTTTCAAATAAAATCTTTTAGTTTATTTTGGATCCAATGATTTTACAACTTCGTGCAAATGTTGCACAAAGTCTTTGTTGTATTTCATCAGTCAGTTGACTAGGGACTTAACCTTGTCAATTTGAGATTCAGCTTCTTCTTGCGAGCTCTCTACCTCGAGGAGTCTTCGTTGGCTTTGGTAGAACCTCTAAACTCACTTCAAGAACATCAAGGCGGGTTTCCACCATTGTAAGCCTCTCATTGTGGCTTCTTTTCTCGGTTAGCATATGAATTATACCTCCTCTGCTCATAGAGAATACCCAACTTCTCGCTTAATTTGTTCATTGTAGGACTCCTCATGAGTGGCTCTAACAGCTTGAGAGTGAGTTTGCACTTGTAGCCCACCTACGACCACTTGGGGTAAAGGTATGCTTGCCCCATCTTACTCGATTCGTCATGATACTTTGCCATGGCGAGATTGTGTAACTTCTTCATTATTTGTTTAAACTACTTGCCTGATTTGATACCACAATGTCATAGACTTAGCTGAATTTGTCTAAGTCATGCGATACTCTTGTGACAAAATTATAGACTAAGTTGGAATTGCCTAAGTCGTGAAGCACCCTTGCGCTAATGTCTCGGACTTAGTCGGGAATGCCTAAGTCATGAAACGCCCATATGTTATTCGTTCTCAATGGGCCAGCCTATATGCAACCTCGTGTAGGTCCCGAAGGACCTATAAAAGAGAATATTGATTAGTTTAAAAATGAGCGACGAACAAGACCCAACGTCTCGCGAAAAAGGAAGCCTTATAAGAAATTCAATAAATACCTTGAGTGCATTTATGAAAAGAGAAAAAAAAGAGTAAAATAATACTTTAGAAGGTTGAAGCAAGTTCACAAAAAAGGATTCACCAAGTGACGGGCATGAAGACAAGTTCAACTTGTGAAAAATGTTCAATACTTGACAATATACCGAAGCCCCATCTAGCACTATGCCACCTGAGGGGTTCCAGGGGTTTGAGACGGGTGACATTTTGTACCACACCGTGGTCTGTAAAAATCAGACCACAACACGTAAAAATGGAATGCTTTGTGTAGTTTTGGCCTGACGCAATGAGCGATTATATTGCAATATTACAAACTATTTTTGCTTACATTTCTCAATCAAAACAACATAAAACAAAGACAAAATAAGCTGCTAAACATATGTACAAGGATGCAAAAGTGATGAATGATTTATTGAGTGAAGATGCTACAGGTGTGTGATGATCATTCATGAGATGACAATCAAATGCATATGTTGATGATATGCAATCAAAAGGCTGAACACATATATTAATGACACATATATTGATGACACACAGTTGAAGGGCTAACTATTCATGTTGAAGACACATAATCGAAAGGCCAAATATGCACATCGAAGTAGACAAATGAAAGGCCAAATATGCATAATGATGATGCACAACTGAAAGGCCAAATGTGCATATTGATGATGCATAGTTGAAAGGTTGAATTTGCATATCGATGACACATGACTGAAGTACCAAATGTGCATATTGATGATGCACATATAAAGGCTAAATGTGCATATCGATGATGTATAGCTGAAAGGCTGAATTTTCATATCGATGACGTATAAGTGAAGTGCCAAATATGCATATTGACAACACATAACTGAAAGGTCAAGTATATACATAATGATGATAAACAGTCAAAAGGCCGAATGTGCAAATCGATAATGCATAGTCAAAAGACTAAACATGTATATTGATGACGTGCAGCTAAAAGGCCAAATATGTATATATCAATGATGCACAACTGAAAGGCCAAATATGATATTGATAATGGCCAAATGTGCACATCAGCAACACCTTAGGCTAATCACCAATCACAGTGTCGATTAGATTCGCTTCTTGGCTCAAAGACGTATGCTCAAATGAGCCAAGAAGCGGGGTGGCTAGTGATAGATAGTAAATGACATGGTCGACACACTACGTGGCTTCACATGGTTGACATGCTAATTGTACAAGCTGTCACGGATTTAGCTGAACTTGTCTAAGCCGTACGGTACCCTAGTGGTAAATTAGAAGACTTAGTTAGAATTAGCTAAGTCGTAAAGCAACCTTGCCCAATGTTCTGGACTTAGCTGTGATTGCCTAAATCATGAAATGCTGAAGCATTATTTGCTCACAAAGGGTCAAACCACTTGCAACCTCATGCGAGTCCCGAAGGACCTGTAGAGAAGAAGTTGATTAGCTTGAAAATAAGCGACGAACAAGTCCCGACGTCTCGTAAAGAGGGAAGCTGTACAAGCAATTCGTCGAACACCTTAAGTGCAATAGAGAAAAGAGAGAAAGAGAGAAAGAGAGTAAAACAATACTTTAGAGGGCTATATGAATGGTCGTAAGTATACAAACGATGGTTCCTAAGGTATCGGATGCAAGACTAGTTCAACTGTTGATGAATGCTCACGCCCAATATATACTCAAAGTCCTATCCAACCTAATGCCATGCGGGGGTTCTAGAGTGCTGAGATGGCTGACATTTTACATCGCTCAGAGCAGTCACCGTAGCACACGAAAACACCCCAAAAATGGAGCTATTTTTGGCAGTTTTGGCTTCGCGGAATAAGCGGTTGTTCTATAGCATTCCAAAGTGTTTTCGCTCATATTTCTTAGGCAAAACCATATAAAATAAAGGCAAAATAAGCTGCCAAACATCTATATAAATAAAAAAAGCGACGAATGGTTCGTTAAGCGAAGATGTTGTGATTGAGCGATTATTGTTTATGATATTTTCTCCCACTTAAACTGATAATGCCCTTATCGATGCTTATTGGTAGGCTTTGACGATGGCTTCCTCGTGTCATAGGGCGTCTTCAACCTCCCAAATAGCTTCTGTTCAGGGAAGCTTTCGCCACTTCACTAAGTACTTGATTTGCTCTGCTTTATTGGGTAGCTTTGTCTTGTGATTTGCTATAATAGTTTCAACTCACTTCTTGTATGAGGCTCTTACGGGGGTTAGTCGAGTTGAAACATTTTGAGATTCATCTTACGGATTTGAGTGATAGGCTTTCAAGTTGCTTGCATGGAAGATGTTATGAACTCCAGTAATGAATATCTGGCCATGATTTAGTGTGGACGACATCGTGGTTGTGAGGGCTATAGTTCCACTCGGCTAGGGTGGTGCATCTTTCTTTATAATGAGAGGGATGATGTTCTTGCTTCATTGAATCCTACGAATGATTCTTCCCCTTTTCTAATTTTGCTATTGGAGAGGCTCAATTTTCTCGCGGTCTTAGGCTATAGATCAGAGGTCATCATCAAGAAAATCTTTAAGCATCATGGTCCAATCCTAGGGAAAGTCGTGAAAGTCACATAATATTAGTAACCATGGTGAGTTCGATGGGATGTAACACTTTATAAGTAGCTTATCTCTGGGGAAAAGGATGTAGGGATGTGTCATAGTTGAAAATAAGCATGGCCGAACAATCCATGTCTCTATCATCTCTTAGATGACCCTTTTATCTTCGACCTTCTGAGATTGTAGGAAGCAATCTGGCCGAGCAACAACTGGTAGAAGTTTCAGCCTGTTCAGCATAAGGGGGTCGGACAGCTTCAGAGGAGGTAATCGGCTTGGTTTGGTGGAGACACCCAAAATTTTAGCAAGCTGTGGGAGAGGGTTCTTATCTTCAATCTCATGAAACCCTTGAATTTGAATTGGGAAACCACTGTATTTTTCTTTTGGTACCTCCTCCAAGTGTTGTATCATGGTTGTAGTCACTGGACTCCCTCGTAGAATTACCTGCTTTTCTTTTCTAAAAAATTTCATGGTGAACTTTAAAAAATTCCAGAAAATATCTCCAATCGTGGATAACTAATCAATGCCAAACACTATATTAAAACCAACAAGAGGAAGGAGAAAAAAATCAGTAACTACGTCTTGCTCTTGTAGGATCAGTTTTACCCGCTGACACTTCGGGTTGCACTTCAGAATTTAGCCATTAGCTACCTTGACTTCGAACCTATTATAATCTTCTTTTTTGGAGCATTAAGTGGGCAACAATCTTACAACTCATGAAGTTGTGTGTGCTTCCAGCATCGATGAGGATGATGATAGACTGCTACTCGAGAAACCCTTCGATCTTCAATTTTTGTAGGTTGGTATAGCCGGCTAAGATAGGGACTGTAAGGGTGGCTGATTGTGGTGTATCCTTCTCCTTAGGCTCAAGAGTCATATCTTCAAGTTTGGGTTCTTCAGTGGGTACAATCATCAGTGGTGTCTCCTTTTTACATTTGTATTCTAGGCTCCACAGTTTATCACAACACCCACATAGGCCCTTGTCGATCCATCATGAAGGTCTTCTCTTGTTAATTTCTATGGCTGATGGGGTCAGTTGACAATAGGAGGAGGTGAAAGCTTTGGTGTCGCTAGTCGGGGAGCAACTTTAGTTTTCCGAGCTTCATAGTTCAATCGCTCCTCTTGATGTCGCGCAAAGGAGATGGTTGTCTTAAGTGTGTATAGTTGTCGTGCTTTAACTTCTTCCTGAATCGTCAGCTTCAAGCCCCGAATAAAAGTCCTCAATATCTTTTTCAAACCAATCATAATTTTGATTAGATAACCTTTCAAACCTGGTTTGGTACTCTTAAATGGTGGAGGTTTGATGGATCATCACTAGTTCTTCGATAAGGTTCTTTTTACAATCCAAATTTACATCACATTGTGATTTTATTGGGCTCGATGATCCGCCCAATCTAAACTCCTCAAAGAGAGTGTGTAATTTAACATCCATACGCATCTCAAGAGCCTCTAATTTGGCTTCGAATAAGCCCACCGATGTCATAATGTAAGGATCTCCAACCTATCAAATCAAACCGATTAAAAAGTGTAGCTGCAATCTTCAGGTTGAAGGCAACAATGGCAGTAATGTTGGGGCTACGATAGTGAAGTCTCCAAGTGGAGGATGACAGCCAAGGGTAGCAGCAATGGCGGAGGAAGAAAATGACAGCAATAACATCGGCTGCGGTCCTTTAGTGATGCTGTAATGTTGACGCTGCAATGTCATCAAGGCTGTAATTTTTTAGGTGGCTGATATTTGTTGGAAGATGGCAACCAAGAGATCTAAGTCAGAAGGCAGTAGCAATGATGGAGGAAGATGAGGGCAGCAGCAAAGCCGACTGCGGCTGTGGTGCGACTTCGTGGCTGCAGGTGGCGTCGGTTGCAGTAAGGGTGCAGCTGTAATAAGAGGAAGATAGGGCAGCGATGTACATGGCTAATGTGGAGGAGGGCAGTAGTAGTATGGAGCAAGAGATAGTTGCTATTGTGTTCAATTTGTTGCTAGCCACGATCAAGATAGTTGGCAGCGAACGATTATTACAGGCTGCGATATAAACAGATTGCAGTGAAAGATTGCTGCTGGTAGCTTTTTACCGCAAGGATCACTGTTGGCTGCGATCAAGGAGGATGGTAGCAAGAGGTCGCTATTGGCAGCATTGGGCAGTGAAAGATGCATGCTGCGGTTGAAGGGATAAGGGAGATTGGGCGGCAGTGAAAGATGCGTTTTTGGGTGCAGTTTGTGGTTGTTTTGGGTGTGATTTGGTGCTGCTATTTTGTGAAGTTTAGGCTATGAATTGGTGTGGTTTTAGGACTATGATAGCAGTAGATGAAGGTTAGGGAAGTATATTTTAGATCTAGGATAGATTGTAGCAAAAGTAGGTGTATTGGTAAGGAAAATGACTGAAAAGGTAAGTGGATCGATAAGGAAGTAGGCTACGGTTAGGGCTGATTGAGATGGTTGTGGCTACGATTTTGTTAGGGTTTTTTTGGGGAGTAATAATAAGAATTAAAGATGAGAGGGGGAATCTCAAATCTAGAAAAGATAGTAACGAGATTCGATAAAATTTCAACAAAAGATCGCTATGGTATATATTGTACTGCCGAACAGAATTCCCATCGAAGAAGTAGCAGTTTCTCGACATTAATTCTAACAAAAATCTGATAAATTTATAGAGAATTTTAATATCAGAATCTCGGTTCAGATGATGAGAGTAGTAGTAATGTGGATCAAGAAAATTTTGGCAGCGTAGAGGTAGAAAAATTGTTGCAAACAAGATCATAGAATTCTCGTCGTAAAATTTCAACACTGCGTGATGAAGGATTGCAGCACTATAAGTCTAGATCCAGAAGGAGTCTTTTCTAGAGATCAGTCTTAGAGATGATCTATGAATTTGTGTAAAAATTTTGGCCAAAAAGGATAAACAAAAGTTTGGTTTCAAGATACTAATAAGTAGAGGGCAGATTCTTCATCATAAAAATTCTAACACTACGTGATGATGAAATAAGGCACAATAAAACTAGTTCTAGAAGGAAGTTTTTCCATAAACTAATCTCAGATGAAAGTTGAGTTAATCTATGGAATTGTGTAAAAATTTCAACCAGAAATGAGAAGAAATAAACCAATTTCAAGAGGCAAAAACACGGGTGAAAATTTCTGCAGCATTCCACCTTCGCAACAACGATAACATTTGCGACAAATGAAATTTGTAGCAGATAAAATTTGGGAAAAATCTTCAATGTATCAAGTAATGAATCTTGCAGTATTGAAGAGACTTGGATGATAAAAAATATAAGATTTTCATATCTCACAGGGGGCGACAGTAGATAGATGGATCTATGACTTGGTAGGCGACGGTGGATGGAGGCGATGTTAAAAAGCAATTATGAGAATTGCTTGGAAGATGGATGCGTGGTTGATGGCTATAGGACAGTAGGAATGTGACTTTAATACAAGATAATAAAACTCCAGAAGGAGCTCTATAGATTTTGATCTTTGAGGGGGATAAATCCTTGGAACACTATAGGGGTTCCTCCCTCCAAGGAGTTGGCCACAAGGCTAAGCAGAAGAGATTACTTACTTGATAAAAAGAGGTGGAGACTACATGCTTATATAGAGCTCCAAACCTTAGCCCTATGGGGTGCTTGCCTAACTAAATTACCCTTTTACCCCTTCTATAGCCTACCTGCCTTAGTGGGAATAGGTGGCAACTAGGTTGGCTCTATAGCCAACCTAAGTAGGGGGAAATCTTGGCTGACCAGCCCAGTAAAAGGGACGACAGCTATTAAACCCTAAGGCCCCAATCTAAACCATAACCATACTTCTTTATAGAATAAAAGTGACTATGTAGGGTTTTATTACAATCTTACAAAGTTTTATTAACTACTTCTAGAGAGATTAGGACTCAACCCTTCTGGAGTCCTATCAATATATCATAAAGATATGATGTATTTGACTAATATATAATTTTATTTATAGCAATAAGAAGTATTATTATTTATTTGAAATATGAGTTTCATTATCAACTGATATGGTATCATTTTATATTAGATTATTAATATTTGAATATGTTTAATGAGTATTAAATATGATTTTTGATCATTGATATATTTTTAGCCTATATTTATTTTTAAAGTAACGTATTAATTTGTAATAGATATGAGGTTTAGGTGAAAGATACTTTTTCATTACTTATAGCCCTACCAGTAAGTTTTTCTAATTAAAATTTTTAATATTATAAAGATAAGAATATTAGATTAAAGAAAAGATCTTCAGTAAATTATGGATTTCAAAGTGATGGTTTATTTTTAATAAATCTAGGGTGCAACATACTTTATTTTTTTCTCTAACTATATCTTTTGAAAACTTAATTCTTTAGGTATTCTGTACTTAATTTTTATTTATGTAACAATCTACTTTGTAATTTATATTCTTTGAGTTTTATCTACTCAATTTTTATTTATCTAACTATCTACATTGAGTTTTTTATTCTTTAGGTTCTCTATTCAATTTTTATTTATCTAAGTATCTACTTTAAAATTTTGGTTCTTCAGGTATTCTCTACTTAATTTATAATAATATAATCATCTAACTTGAAATTAATTCTTTAGGAATTCTCTACTTAATTTTTATCTCTAACTGTCTATCTTGAAAACCAAATCATTAGGTGTTCTCTACTTAAGTTTTATTTTAGTAACTATCTACCTTGAAAATTAAAATCTTTGTGTATTCACTACTTAACTTTTATTTATCTAACTATCTAGGTTGAAAATTGACTCATTAGGCATTCTTTATCAAAAAATTTATTCATCTAATTATTTACTCTGAGAATTTAATTCTTTAGGTTTTGATTAGCTCAATTTTTATTTATCTATCTACTTTGAAATTCTGATTCTGTCTGTATTCTCTATTCAATTTTTATTCATCCAACTATCTACTATGAAATTTTGATTTTGTAGGTATTCTCTACTTAATTAGTATTTTCCTAACTATCTATTTTAAAATTTTAATTCTATAGGCATTCTCTACTTAGTTTTATTAATCTCTAACTATCTACTATTCTCAATTACCTCATTTTTATTTATCTAACTATCTGTATCAAAATTTAATTTCTCTAGTTACTCTCTACTTAATTTTAAAATATCTAACGATCTAGTTTGGAATTTTGATTCTTTCAGTATTATCCGTTCAATTTTTATTTTATCTGACTACTACTTTGATATTTTGATTCTTTAGGTACTTTTACATATTTTTATTTGTTTAACTATCTTTTTGAAAATTTAATTCTCTAGGCATTCTCTTCTTAATTTTCATCTCTAAATACCTTCTTTGAATTTTTAAGTGTTTAGGTATTCCCAACTTATTTTTATGTATATAATCTTTACTTTAAAAATTAATATGTTTATTCATTCTACATTTAATTCTTGGAAAATAATTATACCATGTAAAATAATTCTTTAGGTATTCTATATTTAATTTTTATATATCTAATTATCTACTTTAAAATTTTACATTTATCTAAATATCTATTTTGAATTTTTTTTCACTATTCTCTGCTAAATATTTATCTAATGATATATCTACTTGAAAATTTTAATTATTCTGGTATTATATACTTATTTTACTCTGATATTAAATTTATGAAGGACTTAGACGTTATAAGTGTTAGGATTGAGTTGGCACTAAGAGGGGGTGCCGAATTAGTGCTAAGTGAAAGACTTTGGTTTAAAAAATTTTCGTTCAAAGAAAATCGATATTGAAAGTGTTTTAACTTACAACTAGTTAACAAGCAATTAAATCCAAGAGCAATAGTTATGAAAGATAAGAAATAGATGCACACCAGATTTTTATAGTGGTTTGTCCCCTTGATATACGTCCACTCTCGATTCCTCTTCACTCAAGGCTACCGGCTTTCACTCCTGATCTTTTACAATTGGCAAAGATCAAATACCTCTCTTACACCTCTATTCTTCTTTTACATGTTCAGAAGTTACAATTCTCTCAACTCTCTCTTAAACAAAGACTATACTTAGCGAAAAGAATGGGAGCTCTCAAGAAATTACAATAGCATTTTCACAAGTTTTTGCTCTTTTCTTGCATTCTCAAGTAAGAATTGGTGGGGTATTTATATGCTCCAAATGGCTTTAAAAGTGGAGCCAAAATTTAAATTCTTTGAGATTTTTGAGGTGTTGACAGCCTCTACCCCTTAGAGACTGTGTTCTGGCGGTAATACCGCCAGCCTGGGCGGTACCACCACCTACACAATCTGGGAGACTATGTCTGGGTGGTACCACCACCCAGTCTGGCCGATACCACCGCCTGATACAATTTCAAAGGTCGTGTCTCTTTGGAGATTATGTCTTCGAAGACCGTGTCTTACCTATCATTGGGTTACTAAAATGAGCTTTCTAATAAGTTCAAATCAGCCCTCAATTAAGGCCTAATGACCTCTTAATTGAGTCAGTAAAATTAACTCTTATTATGATGCTAACTATGATACTTAAGGCAAACAATTACAACGCACAATCTTTATTGTCTGGTCATCAATTGATCTCTCGATGAACTCTTGACATCCTTCCGATGAATCCCAATGAGCTCTCGATCTCTTTCGATGAACTCCTAGCATCCTTTCGATGAATTTTTGATAAGCTACCGATAACCTATCGGTGAACTCCCGACGAACATCCCGGCAAGTCTCTAAGGAACACTCGGCGACCTCCCGATAATTTCGTCTAAACCTCGACCAACTTCTAGCAAACTTTCGGTGAGCTCCCAACCACATCATCCGAACCTCGACTGACCTCTCGCAAACTCTCGATGAGCTCCTTACCATATCGTCCGAACCTCAACCAACTCTCGACAAGCTCTAACCTTATCGTCCGAACCCCGACTGACTCTCGGCAAAACCTTAGTGAGCTCCTAACCTTGACTCCGGCCTAACGACATATTCTTCCATATTTATTTTGCCTTTTCCTAGTTGTAGTTAATCCTACATCATTTACCAACAAACATGTTACAAACATACCAATTGGTTTCATCATCAAAATCTGAGATTCAACAATCTTCCCTTTTTTTATGATAATAACCAATTGATGACGGAGTTAACCTTAACTTCCTGAATCTATATGCCATAAATAAAGTAAACTTGAGTTTAAATGAACCCATCACCTTTGATTTCAAGTATAGCATTTTGATTATCCTGAAATTTTCATAATTTAATCATTCATGATACCATACATGATAAAATATTTAAAACAAAATTTCAAACATTACAATATTCATTTCACAGATCATATCATTTGGCATTAATTATACAATATTAGAGCATTCATCTTCTCTTATGTCATCAATTATGTTATTTCTTCCTTTTGTCATCAACAAAGGGAGAAATGCTCAACTTATATTTAAAATTCTTAAACATTTATCACATAAAAAAAATTATTTTCTCACCCTTAAAGTATATCATACATGCATGATTAAATCATCATAACTTCTCCCCTGTATCATCAACAAAAAAAAGATAAAAGTGTAATATGCAAGTTTTATCTATTCTTTTGGGATATGCAAGTTCTTAAGTTTTTCTCCCCCTTTATCATTTTCAAAAAGAAAGGGAAGGGAAAGATTCAATGGTGCAAAAATTTATCATCGCATAAAAATGAAAGATCAAGTCATCAAAAATATAATTCATTTCGATAATTCTCTCCTTCTGTAAATAGCTCGAAGAGAAACATTAATAAACAATCTTGATTCAAAAGAAAAAACCTAAGTCATGAAAAACTGGAAACTAAGATAATGATCAAAACATATATATAAAGAGTTCATTCATTTGGTAGATTCCTATATCTCTCCTAATAAAATCAAATTGTTCTTCATTCAGCTTTGTAAAGATATCAGCTAATTGATGTTTTGTATCAATAAATTCTAAAGATATATCATAGTTATTAATGTGATCTCTAATAAAATGATGTCTAATATCAATATGCTTGGTTCGTGAATGTTGAATAGGAATTTTTTTTTAAGTATATTGCGCTCATGTTATCACATCTTATAGGGATGTTTTTAAAACAAAGTCCATAATCTTATAAAGTATTTTTCATCCATATTATTTTTGTATAATATACACCTACCGCAACATATTCAACTTCACCTATAGATAATACGATAGTGTTTTGCTTCGTGGCAGACCAAGAGACTAGGGCATGACCTAAAAATTGACATGTTCTGGAGGTACTTTTTTATCTATCCTACATCCTCCAAAGTCATATCAACATAAGCAATTAAATCAAAAATTTTAAATTTCAGATACTAAATCCTAGATTTGGAGTTCTTTTTGAGTATCTAAATATTCTTTTAACTGTCTTGTAATGTAATTGTTTACGATTAGACTGAAATCTTGCACATAGGACAACACTAAATATAATATATGGTCTAGTTGTAGTTAGATATAGCAAACTACCTATCATTCCTCTATAAGTTTTTTTATCAAAGCCTTCACTTTCATTATCTAAATCCAACTTTGTAGAGGTGCTCATAGGTGTATTTATAGCTTTAGCACTATCTATATTAAATCATTTTAACAAATCTAAAGTATACTTAGTTTGACTTATGAAAATATCATCATCTAATTATTTAATTTGTAGTCTTAAGAAAAAGGTAAATTTGCTTATTAAACTCATTTCAAATTCTTGGCTCATATCTTTGGCGAAAGATTCACATAAGGATTCATTAATAGAACAAAAAATAATATCATCAACATAAATTTGAATAATAAGAAAATTATTTTCAAAATTCTTAATAAACAATGTGTTATTAACTTTGTCTTTCAAAAAATTATTTTGAATAAGAAAAGAGCTAAGTCCCTCATACCCTAGGGGCTTGCTTCAATCCATAAAAGCCTTAGATAATTTGAAAATATGATTAGAAAAAATATCATTTTTAAATCTAGATGGTTGTTCAACATAAACTTCTTTCAAAATGAACCCATTAAGAAAAGTACTTTTGACATCCATTTGAAATAATTTAAAATTTTTAAAAGAAGCACAGTCTAGCCATATGAGCGAAGGTTTCTTCATAATCAATACTTTCTTCTTACTTGAAACCTTTGGCCATTAATATAGCCTTATTTTGAATCATGATACCAAGTTCATCTTGCTTATTTCTAAATACTCACTTAGTACTAATTACTAAATGGTCACTAGGTCTAGAAATAAGCTTATATACCTAATTTTTCTCAAATTAGTTCAATTCTTTATGTATTGCAATAACCCAAGAATTACTCAATGCATTTTGGTCTAATTTAAGATAAAAAATATATTTTCTATTATTCACTCCTTAAGATGAGCATCTACATACTTTCATTCCTTGGGTAAAGATTCCTTAGAAGTAGATGCATCCAAGTTATTTTGAAGATGAGACTTATAATTCAAATTTAAAGTACCAAAATCAAAATCATCATTAAAATTAATTTTTTTCAATTCGAGAACCTCATTAAAAACATTATGGATGGATTCCTCAATTACTAGAGTTCTTTTATTGAAGACACGATAAGCTTTTGAAATTGAGGAATAACCGAGAAATATGTTTCCGTCGAAATTTGCATCAAACTTTCTCATTCAAAATAAAATATTTACAACCAAACACTTTGAAATACGAAATGTTAGATTTTTTATATTATTTCATAATTCATAAGGAGTTTTGAAAAGTAATGGTCTTACAAGAACCTTATTCATGACATAGTATGTTATGTTAATGGCTTTGGCCCAAAAATATTTAGGTAGACTATATTCATTTAATATTATTCTAGCCATTTCTTGTAAGCTCTTATTCTTTCTTTCTACTACTCCTTTTTTTATGGATTTCTAGGAGTAGAGAAATTATGATTGTACCCATTTGACTCACAAATGTTAAATCTTAGATTTTGAATAATAAAATCAATTGATGTGTTTTATAATCTAACTTGTATGTTAGAGAAAGTGATACATAATTAATTATGATGATAAAAAGGTATTACAATCATATGTTGGGTTGAAGTCAAGTTCGCCGGAGCTCGACCGAGGTTCAGACGATGTTGTTGGGTGCTCGCCAGGAGCTCACCAGAGGTTTGCTAGGAAGTTTGTCGGGAGTTCACCAATAGGTTGTCAGGAGCTTATCGAGAGTTCGCCGGAAAGATGCTAGGAGTTTATCGGGAGTTCGCTGAAGGGAATCGGGAGCTCGTCGGGGTTTATCGAAAGGATGTCGGGAGTTCACCAAGAGATCAATTGAAGGTAGAACAATAAAGATTATGTGTTAAGTATCGTAGTTAACATCATAATGAGAGTTAATTTTATTAACTCAATTAAGAGGTCATTATGTCTTAATTGAGACCAATTTGGACTTATTAGAAAGATCATTTTAGTAACCCAAGGTTATATATGGCACGGTCTTTGAAGATAATCTCTGAGAAGATACAATATCCTAGAAGACACGATCTTCGAGAAGATACTGTCTCCTAGAAGACAGTCTATGAGAAAACATAGTCTCCTAGAAGACATAGTTTCCGAGAAAACAGTCTCCTAGAAAACACAATATTCGAGAATTTTGATACCATTCTTGAAGTTATTTGGGGCCTATAAATATCCCACCTATTCTTGATTAAGGATGCAAGAATCAAGAGTTAAAAACTTGTGAAAATGTTATTGTAATTCCTTAAGAGCTCTCCCTTATTTCTTCTTATGTAGTTTTTGTTTAAGGGAGAGCAAAGAGATTGTGAAGGTTATCTCCTGAACCTATAAAAGGATAATAGAGTTATAAGAGGGTGTTTGATCTTTGCCCGTTGAAAAGATCAAGAGTGGAAGCCAGTGGCCTCAAGTAAATAGGAATCGGGAGTGGACGTAGGTCAAGGGGACTGAACCACCATAAAAATCTCATATGTATCTCTTTCTTGCCTTTTATAACTATTACTCTTGGATGTAATTACTTGTTAATTAGTTTAAGTTAAAGTATTTTTAATATCAATTTTCTTCGAATGAAAATATTTTCAAACTGAAGTTTTTCACTTAGCATAATTCACACCATACCCCCCTCCTCCTTAGTGCCAACTCGATCATAACAGTTGATATTAGAGATAGTTACACTCTCAATTGGATTAACACCCAAGTGAGTTAATAACTTTTTTAGCAGTAATGAGGGTCACATCACATATTCTCTTATATTCACTAGGACGAACTACACCTTTAGGAAAACTAGAATACGTATCTTTTTTATTTTGTTAGATTTTGATTTATGGAACATCGTCAAAAATTGATTTCAGAAGTCATCCAATCTTATAAATGATTAGAATAATCATGAAAGACATATGTTTTCATTAAATGTCAATGTTACGAATGCTTTATTTTATGCTTTAGATAAAAACAAGTTTAATTAGGTTTATACTTGTGATTCAACTTTTGATATATGACATATTTTAGAAGTCATACACGAAAGCACAACTAAATTAAAAGAATAAAAAATAAATAAAATTAATTTACAATGGTAAACTTAAAGAACGCCTTCCAAAGAACAGGAATGAAATTACCTTGAGAACCAAAGATGAACACTTTCCAAAAAATAAGAAGGACTTGGCAAAAGAACAACATATGACTCCTTAAGTAAAACCTCGAATGGTGAGGACTATGAATTTAAACTTATGACCAAGTATCAAATAAATTAATGAAAATAAATAAAAATATAAAAATAAACTTAAAATGAACACAACTTCTTGGTATAAACGCAAGAAATGGAGGCACTCTGAAGATCAAGAAGATAACAAAGAAGAAGTAGAGAATCTCACGCTAATATCTATCAATGATGAGATAAGTTATTCTTCCCATGTCTCATTTACTTTTAATGAATTGTTAAATACATTTCATGAACTATTTGACGAATTTAAGAAGCTTAGCAAAAGTTATAAATTACTTAAGAAAGAATATACATTACTTGCTAGTAAAATTAAAAGTATGCATGAAGCATCAACATCATGCATTTCATGCTCTAGATGTGAGTCATTAGAGGTAACTAAAAGGAAAACATTATACTACAAAAAATTTCAAAAAAGTTTGAAATATGCAATAAATCTCTAAACATGATCCTTGCTAATAAGGGTCATGTTCATAGGAAATAATGTATTGACTTTGTAGGTAATACTCATCAAAAGCTAACTATCTTTATTAAAGAACCCACATTATTGTCTATAGATGTCCATTTAGAAAGTATAGTTCACATAAGTTGATTTGGGTTCATAAAGGAACCTTAAACAACAAAAAATCATTAGTTAAATTAGGTAGAGCTTTTGACGAGGGACCCAAAGATAAATATGTACCTAAATCAAAACCCCCTCTCTTATAGGTTTGTCTCCTAATTAAGGCTAGGAGCACTAAATGGTGTATTGATAGTGGATGCTCAAGGCACATGACTTGAGATCTAAAATACTTTTCAAGCTTACTAGCCTAAACAACATCAATAAGAAAAATTACTAGAATTAAAATTATTGACCATAAATATTTGGATAGTTCATAATTACTTTTCGATGATGCATGGCTTATGCATGCTAGAGCATACTAGTACAAAAATAAACTACAATGAAGAACTTTAGCTATTGTTGATGGAAAATTATCTATGCTGAAATTTTCCACAAAAGGGATTTTGATGATATTATATTGGTTGATTTAAATGTAAATGCTAATGTTGAATGATTGACTTGTAAAGGTTGAATGATGATTGATTTTAATATTATGATGGTTGTATGTTGAAATAGGTTGTTTGTTATTGAATGTTAGATTATTCTTAAATTTGAGCTTAAAATAAAATAAAAAGGAGAGAAAAATCATGCTTTATATTTTAGTATTTTTGAAAAATTAAAAATATTTTTGAAATGAGAATGAAAATTGCATGATAACTCACTTCACTAACTCTAAAGAGTTAGACTCACTTAAGAAAGAAAAATCATTAGAATTAAAATAAATCGAAGCTGTTGTTTGAAAATATTTTAGGCTTTCTTTTGGAAATGATACTTGGTTTTTAGTATTAAAAAGTTGAAAATGTTTTACTTGTCTGAAAATATTTTATTGTAATGATCTTGAAGATTTCTTTTTTAAATGAAACTGGATTTTAAATGACAATCAATACGTAGATTTGACATAAAAGTTGAAGAAATTTTGGTATCAATCAAATCACATAGATTAAAACAACTAAAAAGAGAAAAAGTTTTTTATTAAAAATTTCTCAATCAAGTTTTCAATAAGAAATAAAGTGATACCATTATTGTTGAATCTCTTGAACTACAAAAATAATTTTGATAATTGAAATTTGAATAGATTTTTTTCCCAACCAAATCATGAACTTTCTCATGATTTTTTAACTTGAGGCATCTTTTATGGGAATCAATTTTTTTACTTCAATAATTTTCTTTTTATCAAAGAGGAGATTTATGATCTTATAACTTGAGATTTTCATTAAGAATTATGATCTTGATAACTTAGAAATTTCCTACATACGAATCAAGATCTTTTATATTTTCTCCTATGCAACTTACTATAGAAAAGGTCTTATCACGATCTTGACATATTGAAAATCATAATTTGAGATCTTTATATGAATCAAGATCATTTAATAGGACTCTTTCATTTTATTAAAGAAAATTATCTATATAAAACAAGATCCTTCTTATTATTTGATCTCATAAAATTTTTTTTGACCTAAAAGGAAATTTGTCAAATTAAATCATATCTTTTGGCATTCATAATTTGATATTAATATCCTTCAAAATATGATTTATTTACGACTTCTTTATATTCATGAATGGTATACCTTATACCGAATTAATATTTCTTAAATTTGTGATGAGTTGAAAATTAGATGAGATTTTTTTTTATGAACTTTTTGTTGACTTGACTTATCATTTATGAAAATTATTTTTAACCTCTATGATTTCTTTTTAATAAAAAGGGATTTATGATCTTCACAATTATAATTTGAGATTTTTAATCAAGATCATTCTTTCATTTTATTAAGAAGAATTATCTGAATAAATTATATATTTTAAGCTTTATCTTGAATGAATCAAGATTATTTACTCTCCTATGACTCATTTTCGTTATTTACAAAAAAGTAGAGATTTATTAAAATAAGTCATGTCTTTTGATACTTGTGAATTGATCTTTCTTATTATATCATTAATGACATGATTATCATTATATAACCCCTTTATATATATTTATCAATGACTTGAAAATTAAATATATACTATAATAATCTTCCCTTTTGTTTGACAATGACCAAGGGGGAGATAAAATTGCTATTTTACAACAAAATCATTAAATGAGAAATAATTTGCATCGAAGAAAGTTAGATATAAAAAACCTTCTAAATACATGATTTGCTATCATAACTTTAAGGATTTTTTGATATTTACATAAGATGATATGAGTAGCTCTTATATTTTTCTCAGATTTCTTGACTTTTTGAACTCTCTTTTGAAATGATTTCACTTGATTCTTTCTTCTTAAAACTTACAAAAGAAAAAAAATGTGAGTTAAAATTTTCTTATGATAAGACTCATGAGGTCTCTTTCAATATTTTGATTCTTGGATTCATGAATATTTTCAAATATATCCCCCCTCTTTATATTTGATTTTTTTTTGGATACTTGACTTTTAGATTTTTGATCCACACACCCACCCCACTCCCCCCCCCCCCTCTCTTTTTTTTTCCTTCTTCTTATATCTTATATACAAAAAGAGAGAAAAGAAATTTGATGTGGAATTTGTGATGCATAAAATTATATCTTTATCCTTCTTCTTATTTTACAAAAGAAGAAAAATGAATTCAATTCTATCTTTGGTCTTCTTATTTTACAAAGAGGGGGCAATGGACTAACTTTCTCTCTTTATGTGCTAAATATTTAAAAAAATTATTCAAATATAATCAAGCATTTCTCTTTTTTGTTGATGACAAAAGGGGAGAAATGACATCATTGATGATATAAGAGAGATATTTGTATTGAGATCTTTGAAATCGTTGAAATGGATATTGTATTATGATTGATGAGATTATCTTGTGAACATAATGATTGAAATTTTTATGTGATACCAAGAAGATGAATGTTTAAAAATTTTGTAATGTATGACATCATATATGGTTAAATTGTGAAAAATTGTCAAAATGCTTGAATTCAAAAGTGATGGTGCTTTTGAATTCAAGTTTGTTTTAGGGAGAGTTAAAGTTAACAATCGTCATCAATTGGTTGTTATCATAAAAAAAATGGTGGGGAGATTATTAAATCTCGGATTTTGATGATGAAATCAATTGATGCGTTTTATGTTCTAACTTGTATTAGAGAAAATGATGCAAGATTAACTATGACGATAAAAATGCATTACAATCAAATATTGGGCCGGAACTAAGTTCACCAAAGGTCAACCAAGATTCGGATGATGTTGTTTGGAGCTCTCCAAGAGTTCACCAAAGGTTTACCGGAAAGTTCATCGGGAGTTCGCTGAGAGTTTGTCGGAAAGATGCTAAGAGTTCGTAGAGAGTTCGCCAAAGGGAATCGGGAGCTCGCCGGGGGTTTACCAGAATGATGTTAGGAGTTTGCCAAGAGATCAATTGACGATTGGACAACGAAGATTGTATGTTAAGTATTGTAGTTAGCATAATAATGAGAGTTAGTTTTACTAACTCAATTAAGAGGTTATTAGGCCTTAAGTGGGGCTGATTTTAACTTATTAGAAAGGCCATTTCAGTAATCTAAGATTATGTTTCAAAGACAGTCTCCAAGAAGACACAATCTCGGAAAAAACATAGTCTCATAGAAGACCATCTCCAAGAAGACACAGTCTCCTAAAAAACATAGTCTTCGAGAATTTTGGCTTCATTCTTGAAGTTATTTGGGGCTTATAAATGTTGGAAAACCTTAGGTGGAGCTTCACATGCATAGTAGAAGATTAAAAACAAAATAGGTTTCCCATGCTGATCAAATCATCGTGCAAAATATTGGGTTGTGAGAAAACCGTAAAAACTAAAAAACTACGATAAGTGAGAGATTGATTACCTAGGGAGTTTATATATCCCTGTTCTTTAAATCCAGATGGAGAGGATAAAGGAGGTCAAGCATCCTCCTCTCTAGCGGTATCCATATGATGGATCTCTACATTTAAACTCCTCCAATCAAATCTCACAACTCTTGCGTAGAGGGAGGGAGAAGAATAAGAGGGGGTAGCCAAAGCTGCAGCCTATCAACCATGAACCTCCCTCCTATTTATAGAGAGCCACCAAAAACCCTAGGGTTCATGCCTTAGTGGGTATTGGATCTTCATCCAATTACCTACTAACCTTATATTATTGAATCTCTATCCAATAATCTCCTATGATCTCTAATTAGGCCTCATGCAAGAAGTCCATCAATGCAGGGTCTTATCTAATGAGAATAGGGGCTAATTGGATCTTTATTCAATCCTCTATTTGCTGAAGCATCCACTATATGTGTGTGACCCTTTAGGCCCGATATCAAACTGACCGTGAGTCACTCCCATTAGGACTCCTTCTGATATAGTGAATTATCATCTCCATAATAATTCACTCAACTCATTGACTATGGTCGTACTAGGCCACTACACCATAGTCCCCAGACGGTACAGGGGGATCAAATCCATCGGACCTATGTATCCACAGTTATGTTGAATCTCAGATTTTGATGACGAAATCAATTGATGGGTTATTGATCTAACAAGACTGTTAGAGTTGATTGATGCAAGATTAATTATGACAAATTATAATTAAATGATTGGCCAAAGACAAGCCCGGGACATCGGGCCGGAGTGAGGACGATGCGATTGGGAACTCACCGGGAGTGCGTCGGGAATTTGCCGAGGGTATCAGAAGCTTACCAGGATGGCACAAGGGAGTTCGTCGGAAAAAGACCGAGACTCGTCAGAAGATTGTTGGGGGTAGTCGAAAGGCTTATCGGGAGTTAGGAAGGTCTTGAAGTATATTTGTAGCCATGTTGATTGTAATTAATTAAGTCATAGTTAGCATCGTGTAGGTTTAACTATGATAGAGGAATTGAGTTACACCCAAATAGTGGGCCAGGATCAAGCTTGGGCATCGGGCCGAGGTTCGGACAATACAGTGGGACTATACCGGGAGTCACCGAAGGGATCGGGAAGCTCGCTGGGAACACGTCGAGAGATCGCCGGAAGTAGATCGTAAGACTCACTGCAAGAATGTCGGAGGCTATTGGATTGACGGGAGTTAGGTCATTGTTTTAGCTTGATGGTCATTATGGTTGTGATCATTGAGTCTTAGTTAGGGATTGAGTCATAATTGAGTTTGATTTAGAAGAAATTCAAATCAACTCAATGAGATAATCGAGTCCATTAAAGGGATTAGATTAAGCTTAGGTTGAGCTCAATTAGTTGACCAGAGAATTGGTCAACATAAGGTTCAAGTCGGGATTGGAAAAGTGAAATGAACCATTTTTTCATAAATTCTAGTGGCTGAACTGCCAGTGAGCGGCGAGTGTACCGCCATCGCCCAACTTGTCAAACACTTGATGGCGGTTGAACCGCTTGGACCTTATTTTCAAGGTGCTTTCATCGATTGCATCGTCAACGTCGGTGGGTGAACCGCCCGTACCCGGATTTTTCGAATACGTTTGAATTTTGGCTCCAAATTGTGAAGGCATTTGGGGCCTATAAATATCCCAAGTTTTCTTATATTTTATACAACAATTTTTTAGATTAAAATTCTGTGAAAAACTTGTGTGAATTATAATAAAAAAAGGGAAGGGAGTGAGCTTAGAGTTGATAAAATTCTTATAAAGAGTCTCCCTTGTAAGCTCTTGAGGAGGACTCGGAAAGTGGACGTAGGCCAGGTTAAGGCTGAACCACTATAAATTGTAAGTGTTCCTTACTTGCTTTATTTACTACTTATAATTATTCGTAATTAGAAAAGCAAGAGCATCATCTTTCGATTGTGTTTATACTTACTCGCCTTCAAGTCCAAGATATGTTTCTGATTTGTGATTTTGCTCAAAACAAAAAGTTTTCATTAAAACGTCAATTTACACTTGTACTAATTACGAATAATTATAAACATATCTTGGACTTTTTGTTGAAGATCATAAGGTATTGGCATTGTAAGACTCATCAAAAGCTAACTATCCTCATTAGAAGACTCATATTATACTCTTTGTCTAAAAATAGATGTAATTTTTGTGATAGATGTGGACACTTTGCTTATAAGTATTCATTTAGAAATTATAGTCCACATAAATTAATTTGGGTTCCTAAAGGAACTATAAACAACATTAAGGTATTAGAGAGAATGGGAAGAATATATCATGAATGACCCAAACTCAAATGAGTACTTAAATCAAAACCTCCCATAATGTAAAGTTGCCTCCTAACAAAGCTAGGAGCACTAAGTAATGTTTTGAAATTAGATGCTCAAGCCACATGACTTGAGATCTAATACTCTTTCTAAGCTCACTAGCCTAAGTAATAACAAAAACTATTGAAATAAAATAATTAGTAATGAATCTTTGGATAACTCATTAATCTTGAGTGCTCTAACCTTGGCATGCTAGTACAAAAATGAATTAGAGACTTTTCTAAATTTAAATTTATAAAAGAAAGGTTTTGATGATAATTATTGTTGAATGATAGAATTTGAGCATAGAACAATATAGAAAGGGGCAAGAAAAATTATGCTTCATTGTCTAGTATTTTTGAGAAATTAATAATATATTTAATGAGAATAAAAGGAGCATGGTAACTCATTTCACTAAGTTTAAAAATCATTGAGATTAAAATAAATCAAAACTCTTAAATTCAATTAAACCATGCTTGATGATTTAATAATGTATAGTGATCATGCTTAATGAGTTTATATTTCAAAATTATGCATGATGATCTTTGTGATTTATAGCTTATTGATCTTTGTCGAAAGTTCCTTTCGGTTTTAAATGATGATGCATATTTTTATTTGGCTTAAAAAAAAGGTATGCTTGTATGAAATAAAAAGGGGGAGGAATCAAAATTGATTTGGTTAGAAGAAAATTTAGATATAAAAAAATTTTCTAACATTGAACAAGGAACAATTGCTTGAAGAAAATTAGAACTTTAATTAACTATGATGGAGGAATTGAGTTACAGCTAGATGTTGGACCAGGATCAAGCTCGGGCATCGGGCTAAGGTTCGGACGATATAATAAGATCTCGCCGGGAGTTCGCTAGGAGTTCGCCAAAGGGATCGGGAAGCTCGCTAGGAACACGCCGGGAGATCGCCGGAAGAAGACCGTAAGACCCATCGCAAGAATGCCGGAGGCTGCCGGATTGGCAAGAGTTAGGTCATTGTTTTAGCTTGATAGTCATAATGGTCGTAATCATTGAGTCATAGTTAAGGATTGAGTCCTAATTGAGTTTGATTAGGAAGAAATCCAAATCAACTCAATGAGGCAATCAGGTCCACTAAAGGGGTTTGATTAACCTCAGGTTGAGCTCAATTAGTTGACTAGAGAATTCGTCAACTTAAGGTTCAAGTCAGAATTCGAAAAGTGGAGGGAACCACTTTTTCAGAAATTATGGCAGTTGAACTACCGGTGAACGATGGGTGTACCATCGCCGCCCAGGTTTTCGGGTGGCTAACGGTGATTGAACTGCCTATACCCTATTTTAAGGGTGCTTTCGGCGGCTGCACAGTCAGCATCAGCGGGTGAACCGCTCGTATCAGGATTTTTTAGATACGTTTAAATTTTGGCTCCAAATTATGAAGCCATTTAGGGTCTATAAATACTCTAAGTTTTCTTGAATTTTATATAACAATTTTAATGATTATGTTTTCTTGTAAAGAGTCTCCCTTATAAGCTCAAGTTGTACGAGTTTGGTCTTCACCAAAAGGAGATCAATAGTGGATACCGGTGTGCCTCAAGGAGGAGAACTCAGAAAGTGGACGTAGGCCAAGGTTAAGGTCGAACCACTATAAATTGTAAGTGTTCCTTACTTGCTTCATTTACTACTTACAATTGTTCATAATTAAAAAAGCAAGAGCATCATCTTTTGATTGTGTTTTTAAAACATCTACTTACTCACCTTTAAGTTCAAGATACACTTCTGATTTGCGGTTTCGTTCCAAACGAAAAGCTTTCGTTAAAACACACTTGCTCTAATTCACCCCCACTCTTAGTGTCAATTGATCATAACAAGTTATTATGTATCTATAATCCCTCATCCAATTAATATCCAAGAGACCATATATTGGGCATGGTACTATCGGGTCATATACAAAATCCGTCAAAGTCTTGCTCTAATCGGATTCTCTTGGATAACTCCTCTCTCAATCCGAATGACCCTGGGCAGGGATTTGTATGATTAAGCATATATGAGATATTCCTCTCGTGATACCAAGAGTGGATGATTCTTTATTGACACTCAATTGTCTTCGTAAGGTTGGCTACCAATCCCAATAACCTGTTATACCAGATCTGGAACTTTCTAAACATGTAAGTCCGGCATCAAAGAAAGGAGTACTCATACACGACATCTTTAATGTCTCAAGTCTAAGGACCAGATATATAATTGGGACTATGGAATTGTTATTTGACATTATGTATCATTAACCATACAACATTTTATAAATGGATCAATCAGTAAGCTCATTCTCTAATGAGCATCTGTACTATATCTTTAGTGTCTCCATACAAGTGGCTACGAGACTAGTCGCCTCCATCATATGGATGGTATATAGTATACTGGTCTGTCCGATTATCTCGATGTCCATCTCGAGTAACCTATGACCGGGATTATTTAGGATCTGTGTTTAAAGGTGAATCGATCTCATTATTGTGATCTTATCATGATCTTATTCTCATTGCATAGAACTAAGAATATCACAATATATATATATATATATATATAACAGATAATATAATGTGAGAATATACCAATAATAATCATAAGTAAAAAGATCACGCAATGTGTCACATGTATCATCACTCACGTGATTGGCTTGCAATGCACCTGTAACCAACAATCTCCCACTTGACCTAAAGTCAATCATCTATATGTATGATCCTCATCAGATCCCAGTGATGCCCAAATATAATCTGAGCCAGCGGCTTTATTAGTGGATTTATAATATTATCTTCAAATAGAACTCTTTTTATTGCTATATCTTTATGGGCTATGATCTCTCTAATCAGATGGAATCTCTTCAAAACAATTTTGATAAGACATAGGTTCCCTTACTAGAGTTATCGCCCTATCGCTATCATAGTATATAGGAATCAGCTCCACACTACTTTGTACGACTCCCAAAGCCTTGATGAACTTCTTCATCCACACCCTTTCCTTTTTTGCTTCCACTGCAGTAATGTATTCCGCTGTTGTGGTCGAGTTAGCAGTAGTATCTTGCTTGGAACTCTTCCAGCTTACTGCTCCTTCATTTAGGGTGAAAATATATCCTGAGTTTGACTTGCTATCATCAATATCAGACTAGAAACTCAAGTTTATATAGCCCTCAATCTAGAGGTTACATTCTCCATATACCAGTAAAAGAATCTTAATCTTTCTCAAGTACATAAGGATACACTTACTGCCTTCCAGTATCCTAAACTTGGATCCGCTTGATACCTACTTGTGACACTCATAGCATGCACTATATCAGGCCTAGTATATAGCATAACATACATAATAGATCCTATCATTGAGGCATAGGATATTCTATCCATGTTGGCCCTTTCTTCAAGAGTCTCTGGGGATATACTCCTAGAAAGTGATATTTTATGTCTCATCGATATGAGACCTCTCTTGGAATTCTCCATGCCAAACCTTTCGACAATGGATTCTATGTACCTGGACTAGGACAAGCCAAGCATCCTCTTGGATCTATCTCTATAGAATCAGATCCCCAAAATATAGGATGTTTTCCTTAAGTCCTTCATTGGGAAGTTTCCTAGATAGCCATGCCTTTACTGTGGAGAGCATTCCTACATCATTTCTAATGATTAGGATGTCATCCACATACAACACCAAAAAGGTGATAGCGCTCTCATTTACCTTCCTGTACACACAAGACTCATCTTCCTTTTTAACGAAGTCATGAGATCTGATCACCTTAGCAAATCTTATGTTTCAACTTCGGGAAGCTTGCTTCAATATATAAATGGATCTAAGCAACCTACACACTTTATCTAGACTCTCTTGATATGAATCCCTCTAGCTATATCATATATATCTCCTTGTGGTTGTCATTGAGGAATATCGTTTTCACATCCATCTGTCAGATCTCATAGTCATAGTGTATTGCAATGGCTAAAAGAATTCTAATGGATTTAAATATGACTATAGGTGAAAAGGTTTCATAATAGCCGACCCCTTGCCTTTGACGATATTCTTTACCTATTAGCCTTGCCTTCTAGGTCTCCACCTTTTCATCCACTCTGATCTTTTTCTTGAAGATCCATTTGCAACCGATGGATACAATACCCTCAGATGCATCCACAAGGTTCCAACCTTATTATAGTATATATAATCTATCTCAAAATTTATGGTTTCTTACCACTTTCCGAAGTCTATACTCATAATAGCCACCTCGTAGGTCCGAGAATCAACATCCTAAGAGTCTTCTCCACTAATATGTCTCACATATCTTTTAAGATAGTTAGATACTCTGCTAGACCTATGCAAAGTTAGAACTTGTGTGCTAGATACCTGAATAGACTAGGACTCTAGAATGGTGCTTAAACTAGGTTCTCCAACCTCGCTCAACTCTTATCTCACTCCCATTATTTCCACCAAAAATGTGTTCCTTCTCAAGAAACATAACTCTCTTAGCGACAAATACCTTTCGATCCTCAGGATGGTAGAAATAATACCCACAAGTTTCCTTGGGGTATCCCACGAACCTGCACCATTCTGTCCTTGATTTCAACTTGTCAGGATTGTGTCTTTTAACGTGGGCAGGACAGCCCCAAATCTTAACCACCTTAAGATCCGATTTTTTTTCCTTTCCATATCTCATATGGTGTAGACACTACCGGCTTTGATGAAAATTTGTTCAGAAGGTAAGCTACAGTCTCTATGGCGTATTCTCAGAATGAGACGAATAGGTCACTGAAACTCATCATGGACTGCACCATGTCTAACAGCGTATGATTCCTCCTTTTTCATATACCACTAAGCTAAGATGTATAAGGAGGTGTCCATTGGGATAGAATCTCATTGTCCTTAAGGAAATATGTGAACTTTATACTCAAGTACTCTCCTCCTCGATCAGATTGAGAAGTCTTAATATTTTTTTCAATCTTGTTCTCTACTTTATTCTTATATTTCTTAAATTTTTCAAAGGCCTCAAACTTGTACTCATTAAGTACATGTGTCCATACCTAGAGAAATCATCAGTGAATGTAATGAAGTATAAGTAACCACCTATAGCTTGAGTTGACATGGAACCACATATATCACTATGTACGAGTTCCAATAACTCAATGACTCTATCTCCAATTTCACTAAAAGGAGAGTTGGTCATCTTCCCATGAAGGCAAGGTTCGCAAGTTGTATATGACTCATAGTCAAATAGATCTAAGTATCCATCTTTTAGTAACTTTTGAATACTTCCCTCATGTATATGGCCTAGCCTACACTGCCATAGGTATATATTATTCACCTTATCTATTTTCCTCATAGAGGTATTTATATTCATGATGTGCATAGAAGTGTCTAACATATATAAGCCATTTATCAAGGTCTCTCTAGTGATGATATCATCATCCATAATTATTGAACAATCATTATTCTTAAAAACTAATTTATATCCAGTAATTGTCATACAAGAGATGAAAATAATATTTTTTATAATAGAGGGAATAAAATAGTATGCATCTAATGCAATAGTAGCTCTACCAGGCAAATGTAGGGTGACCTCCCCAATAGCAACTGCAGCAACTCTTACTTCATTGCCTATCTTGAGATCCATACCTTTGGCCAATCTCCTAAGTCTTGCTAAAATCTACAACAAATTGCAGATATGATAAGCACTCCCGGTATCCAATACCTATGTATTATCATAAAAATCTGACAGGTGAAAATTGATCATGAATATACTTGAAGCTTCTCCAAGCTTCTATTTCGCCTTCTCTGCAAGGTAGTCCTTATAGTTCCTCTTTTAATGCCCGTTTTGGCCGTAGTGGAAGAACTGTCTTTTATCCTTTGCTGAGTTTTTCTTAGCAACCTTTGACTTATTTGATCTTTCTCTATCTTTGCCCTTCTTAAGGGTCTTACTGGCCTTCCTTTTATTCTTGGTCTCACCAATATAGAGAACTGACTTCTCCTTCTTAATGGCACTCTCAGCTTCCCTCAACATATTGAAGAGCTCAGGGAGAGTCATCTCAAACTTGCTTATGTTAAAATTTATGATGAAGTGAGAAAAGAAATCTAGTAGGGCCTGAAGTATAAAATCAATGTACAGGTTATCCTCTATGACTATTCCTAGACCTGTGAGTTTCTCGATCCACTATATCATCTTTAGGACATGGTTCTCAACCAATGTCTCTTCTGTTCATCCTAGCTTGGAAGAGTCTCTTGGATATCTCATATCTTTAAGTTCTTTTCTGTTTCTCAAACACCTAGTGGAGATGAAGAATGATAGAATCTGCATCTAAGCTCTCATGTTGCCTTTGTAACTCAGGAGTCATGAAGGCCAACATATAATATTTTGCCAATATGAAATCATCTATATACTTCACATAGCAAGCGATCTCGTCCTCGCTTGCCCCTTCTTCCGATGTGGGCACAATTGTATCAAAGAGCATGTAATTTTCTATGTCATGAGAATAATTCTCAAATTACGAAGCCAATCCGTATAGTTTAGACCAGTGAGGTGGTTGGCATCAAGTATGTCATACAGGATATTTGTGAGCGACATTTTTCTAACAAATAAGATATAGCACAAATAAATAACATCATATTTTATAAAAAAACTAATTAAGATATGACTTCTATCTTAATGTACTCTCATTATTTTCCTAGCGAATCATGTGACACCCTCAACATGTGAGACGGAAGTCTCCGACATACTCCTAGTGGAGATCAAGATCCAATTGGCATCTTAATGCAATCTCGAGGGTCTCGGCCAATTACACTAAGCTCAAAAGGTAGGTAACTCTTGCCAATCACAACTCCTTGTGATTTTCGTCATGTTCAGCTTCTGAATCATCATAGTCTCGAGGGACTCGACCAACCATGATGTTCAGTTAAGTTATCACTATCGTTACAAGATGAGTCTGATTTAATGATATGCCCTCGAGGGACTTGACCAAGCATACCATATCCTCAGGTCACTTGTGACATCTCTATGTCGTAGGCAAGATCTTGATCACATAGATAGGTAGCCTCGAGGAACTCAACCAACTCAACCTATGTCGCGATTCAATTTCTTCCTATAATGATGGAAAGATATGTGGGTCAATCTTATTGCCTCATGCTTATCGACTTAATATTATCATATGAGAGGTTTTTGTTTTGTATCGGTCTCATAATATGTCATGTCACAGACATACATATTTAATATATATCTACATCACATGCAAATATATATATATAGTAGGTGTATAATACATCACATATACTAGCTACACTGGATGATCATAAGCCCGAGCCAATGGGCCTAATCACTCATAATAGGATCTATGTGTGTATCATCGCATCGCCATGCCCTATGATCGTTGATATCATTATCGTCGGTTCCATCGGATCCTCGTCACTTCACCATATGTCGTGATCTCCCGTCACGACATCGTGGGTCCTATTGTCACCTCGACACTCCTGCCATACCTTTATATGTAATTACAAAATAATCACATGTAGGCCCGATAATAAACAAGAAAAATGGAGACTCATAGGCCCTAATAATAATAATAATAATAATCATCATCATCATCATTATACACATCACAACACATGGCTCATGACATGTACATCACATCATATATAGGATTACTATATATAATAATTAATTTAATTATTTAATTAATTATTTTTTTGGGAAATTAGGACATGCTCGAAATTTCTAGAATTGATAAGGGCATTTTTAAAATTCTGGACAAGAGGACAATCCTTTAAATTTTTAAAATTATTGAAGGTATTTTTGATATTTTAGGCATAGGAAATTTCTCAAATTCCAAGGGGAAGTATTGTCATTTGCTAACAAATTAGAAACCCTAACCCTAGCCCTCACACTACGCTGTCGCCATCGCCCTTGCGCAGGTGGTAGTGCTGCGCATCATTGGGCCTTGCCCACGGGTAGTCGCCCCTACGGCAGGCGCCACTGCCCTCGGACGACACCTCGTTGGCTGGCGGGCGTCGTGCCCATATGCGGTGCCTCTATGGGCATCACCCCTCTATGTGCTGGTTGAGGGCAAGTGTCGCCCCTTGCGGGTTGGCCGTGGGCAGGCGGTGCCCCTACGATCTGGCCACTTGCAACTGCCACTATAGTGGCCTGGCCATGGCTGGCCACCCCTACAAAGGGCCTGGCCGTGGCCGGCTGCCCCCATCCTCACTACGTTCACTGTGAAAACCCAGCAAGTATGCATAGAACAGTTCTACGCAATTCAATCTCATCACATGTAATTTAAAACCAATCTTTCGTATGAACAATCTTGGCTCTGATACCATTATTGGAAAATCTCAGTGGGAGCATCACTTACGCAATAGAAGATCAAGACAAAACATGTTTCCCATACAGATCAAATCATCATATAAAAGATGGGTTGCGAGAAAGGAGCAAAAATCGAAAAAACCATGATAGGTGAGAGATTTATTACCTATGGAGATCGTATATCCTTATTTTCTAAATACAGATGGAGAGGATGAAGGAGGTCAAGCGTCCTCCTCTCTAGCTGTATCCACACGATAGATCTTTATTAAATCTTGAATTTTGATAATGAAATCAATTGATGAGTTTTATGATGTAACTTGTGCGTTAAAAAAAATGATACAAGATTAACTACGGCAGTAAAGGGTAGTACAATTAGATATTGGACCGGATTCAAGTTCGAGCATTGGGCTGAGGTTAGGAAAATGTAATAGGAGCTAGCTGAGAGTTCACCAGAGGTTGGCTGAGGTTCGGACGATGTTATCGGGAGCTCACCAAGAACTCACCGGAAGTTTGCCAAGAAGTTCATCAGGAGTTCGCCGATAGGTTGTCGGGAGCTCGTCGGGCTAAAAGAGTGCTGAAAGTTCGTTGGGAGTTCACTGAAGGAAATCGGGAACTCGTCGAGAACTCACCAAAAGTTTGTCGGGAAGTTCATCAGGAGTTCGCCGACAGGTTGTCGGGAGTTCACTGAGAGTTCGCTGGAAGAATGCTGGGAATTCGTCGAAGGAAATCGGGAGCTCACTGGGGGTTCATCAAAATGATGCCAAGGGTTCACCGAGAGATGATCGGATGATGAAGATTGTGTGTTGAGAGTCGTAGTTAGCATCATAATGAGAGTTAGTTTTTACTAACTCAATTAAGAGTCCATTAGGCCTTAATTAGAGCTGATTTGGACTTATTATAAAAGTCATTTCAGTAACCTAAGGTCAGATGAGACACGGTCTTCAAAGACACGATCTCTAAGATGACACACTCAGACACAGTCTCCTAGACTGTCAGGTGGCTGAACTGCCCAGAACGCAGTCTTCGAGACTAGCACCTCAGGAACACTTAAAAATTAATTTTTGGTTCCACTTTTGAAGCCATTTTAGGCCTATAAATACCCCATCCTTTCTTGTTGGTGAATAATGCAAGCAATTAAGAGCAAAAATCTTGTGAAAATACTGTTGTAATTGAGAGCTTCTCCTCATTTTGTCTTGTGTAGTTTTTTGTTTAAGGGAAAGCTTTGAGTCTTGTAAAGGTTATCTCCTGAACATATAAAAGAAGAATAGAGCTATAAGAGGGGTGTTTGATCTTTTCCTATTAAAAAAGATTAGGAGTGGAAGCCGATGGCCTCAAATAAAGAGGAATTGGGAGTGGACGTAGGTCAAGGGGACCAAACCATTATAAAATCGGTTTGCTTCCTCTTCTTTGCTCTTTATGTTCATTGGTTAATTATCTACTACCTTTGCTTTCACTCTTACAAATATCCCTATGCTTAAACGTATCTCTATGCTTAAACATATCTTTATGGTTAAACATATTTTTATGCTTAAATGTATTTTTGATACGGTTTCATTGAGCAAAATTTTTAAATCGAAGGAGATTTCTCAACATCACTAACAATTGGTATCATAGCCATGTTTCTCTCTATTTAGTTTAAAATCTAAATAAGATGGCTTTTATTGGTAATCAAGAGGAATTTTCTATCACAAGTCCTCCTATTTAATGGGACGGACTACACATCTTGGAAAATTTGAATATATATCTTTTTTATTTTGATAGATTTTGATTTGTGGTGTATTATTGAAAAAAAAATTCAAAAGTTATCCAATCCAATAAATGATTGGAATAATTATGAAAAACAAATATTTTCTTTAAATGACAAGGCTATGAATGCCTTATATTGTACTCTTAATAAAAATAAATTTCATCATATTTTCTCTTGTGATTCGGCTTTTGAGATTTGGCATACATTAGAATTAACACATGAAAGCACACTAAATCTAAATGAATCATTAAACAAAATATCTTACAAAAATGAACAAAAAGAATACCTTCCTAAGAGCAAGAAAAATTTCACATTAAGAACCCAAGAACACCTTCCAAAGGACAGAGAAGAATTGGAACTAAAGAGAACACATGGCTCCTCAAGTGAAATCTTGAGTGATGTGAACTATGCACATTTGACAAATAAACTGGATGAATTAAACAACATGAACCATAAAAATGATGTAAAGATGGATAAAACTTCTTGTTGTGAATGTAAGAAGCCGAGGTGCTCCAAAGATGAAGAACACAATCAGGAAGAAGTGGAAGATCTCGCGCTCATGGCCAACCTCGATGAGCTAAGTAACCCACCCGAAAGCTCTTTTACTTTTAACGAGTGTTACTTTCTTTTCATGATCTTTATAATAAATTTAGAAAGATTAGCAAATCTTATAAATTACTTAAGGTAGAGCATGCATCATTAGTTAGTAAACTTGATGAAATCTATGAAGTAGCACCATCACATAATACATGCACCAAACATGAAACCTTGCATAATACTTTACCATTAAATAATTTTTACTCTAAATGTGAAACACTATATAGTATTAAAGAAGAAAATATCATGGTTAAGACTATATTAAAAAAATTTAAAATTAGGATCAAATCCCTAAATATAATCCTTGTCAATAGGGGTCAATTAATAGAAGAAATGGCATAGACTTTGTTGGTAATATTCAACAAAAGCCAACTATTTTTGTTAAAGGATCTATCTTAAATTTACCATTGAAAATTAAATATAATTTTTGTGGTAGATTACGATGACTTACAGATGTCTATTCAAAAACTATAGTCCTCACAAATTAGTTTAGGTTCATTCATAAGGGAATAACAAATAACCAAAAACCATTAGATAAGAAAGACAAATTTCTTAATATAGATCCCAATATAAAATTAACCTAAATCTTTCTTATAGGTTTGTCACCAAAATAAGGCTAGAAGTAAAATGGAATGATATCTTATTGATGCTCAAGCCATTTGACTTAAGATCTAACTTATTAAGCTTCCTAGCTAAAATGTAAAAAATAAGAAAAATTATTTGAATTAAGATGTTTGAAGCTTAATAATCATTGTTTCTATCATAACAAATTCTTTTATTGAAAATAGTTATCATTATATAATTAATCTTGATGATGCATAACTAGAACATATAAGTATGAAAACGAACTAGAACCAAAGAACTATAGTTATTGAAAAATATGTTGAAATTTATATAAATGAGATTTTGATGATGATTGAATAATAAGTTCAAAATTATTGGTTTGAATATTTGAAAAGGCTATTGTTGAATGACCTAAATGTTAAGAATGGTTGATGGTTGAATAGTTGTATGATTTGAATGTTATATTAGATAGACTTGAAATAAATAAAAATTTTGAAATGAGTGTATCAACTCCTTGCATTGTGTAAAGAGTTAGACTCATTTACATGCAGATTGGTTGAATTTTTAATTTAAAGACGTTTTATCATTTTGATGTGTTATTGTAATAGCCTTGATAATATTGAAGAAGTAACTTCAAATATGGGTTGTATGATTAAATGGATATTATTAAATGATAGAATTTAAGCATAGAACATTATAAAATAGGAAAGAAAAATCATGCTTCATTGTCTAATATTTTAAAAACTAAAAATACATTTAATGAGAATAAAATGAACATAGTAACTAATTCTAAAAATAATTGGAATTGGAATAAATTGAAGTTTTTGTTTAAAAATGTTTTATGATTTCTTTTGGAAATGATACTTGATTTTTGATTTTAAAAGGTTAAAAATGTTTTACTTATTTTAATGATATTGATTATTTCTTTTTAGATAAAACTAGAATTTAAATGGCAATAAATGCATGGATTTGACATAAAAGGTGAAGGAATTTTTGTATGAAACAAATCACATGTATTGAAATAACTAAAAAAAGGAAAAGTTTTCTCCTTAAAAATTTCTCAACAAAATTTTTAGTAAGAGATAAAGTGTTATAATTATTGTTGAATCTCTTGAACTACAAAAGTGATTTTGATAATTAAAATTTGAATGAGATTTTTTTCGGCCAAATCATGAACTTTCTCATGATTTTTGACTTAAGGCATAACAACAATAATTTTTAATGTTAATTAAAAATTTGTTTTCGGCCAAATCATGAACTTTCTCATGGTTTCCCAATGATTTTTCCCTTGTTGTTATCTCTAAAGGTGACAACTCCTTCATTTAGGCTAGTGAACTTAGAAAAATAAGTTGGATCTCCGATCATGTGCCTTGATCATCCACTATCAATGTACCATATTGTTCTCCTAGCTTTTGTTTGAAGACAATCCTACAAAAAAGATTATTTTGATTTAGGTACTCATTTGATTTTGGGTCCCTCATGAAAAGCTCTATCTAATTTAACTAAGGGCATTATATTGTTTATGGTTCCTTTAGGAACCCAAATCAACTTATGTGGACTACACTTTCTAAATGAATACTTGTAGGCAAAATATCCTAATCTACTATAAATTACATTTAAGTTTAGGTGAAGAGTTTAATGTAAATCCACTAACTAAGATAGTTGGCTTTTGCTAAGTTTTACCCATACAGCTAATACCTTCTTTGCTATGAACATGACCCTCATTAGCAAGGATCATGTTTAGAGATTTATTCTTAATTTTAAATTTTTCTGAAGTTTGTTGAAGTATGACATGTTTCTTTCTAATTTCCTCTAGTGTTTCACATTTAGTGCAAGAATTGTACGATGATGATGCTTCATGTATGTTTTCAAATTTACTAGCGAGTAATGTATGTTCCTTCTTAAGTGATTTATATATTTTGCTATGCTTCTTAAATTTATCAACTAATTCATGAAATGTATTTAATTCATCAACTAATTTGTGAAATGTATTTAATAATTCATCAAAAGGAAAGGAGTCATTAGAAGATTTACTTACCTCGTCATAGATAGCTGCGAGAGCATAGTTGACAACATCTTCTTTAATGTTGTCTTCTTCTTCTTTGATGCTGAGAATATCTTCTTCTTGTTTGGCTCCTTTTTCTTGGGCATTCACTTTTGAAATGCCCTAGCTTCTTGCATTCAAAATATATTATATTATCCTTTTTTAGTTTATTTTTATTTTTATAATTTTATTTTTTCATAAATATTTTAAATTTTCTTGTTAATAGTGCAAGATTATGTCATCATCACTCGAGATTTCACTCGAGGAGTCATCTATTGTTCTCAATGTCAAATCCTTCTTGTTCTTTGGAAGGTGTTCATCTTTAGTTCTCAAGGCAATATCCTTCCTGTTTTTTGGAAGGTGTTCTTCAAATTCATCATGAGCTTTATAGGTCATTTCATAAGTCATCAAAGATCAAATAAGTTTTTCAAGTGAAAAATTATTTAGGTCTTTTGCTTCTTGAATTGTCATTACTTTAGGATCCCAACTTTTTAGAAGGGATCTTAATATTGTGTTAACAAGTTCAAAGTTAGAAAAACTTTTATAAAGCGTTTTTAGACCATGGACAACATATGTAAAATGGGTATTTATGTCTCTTATAGTCTCACTTGGTTTCATATGAAATAATTCATAGCTATGCACTAAAAGATTAATTTTTAGACTCTTTGACTTGACTAGTGACTTCGTGTGTATTTTGAGTGTGTACCAAATTTTATGTGCAGTTTCACATGTAGAAACCTGATTAAACTCATTTTATCAAGAATACAAAATAAACGTTCATTCCTTAGCATTCAAAGAGAAAGTTTTCTTTTCTGAATCATTCTATTTGTTCATTGGTTTGGAATATTTTTCAAAACCACTTTCAACAATATGTCATAAATTGAAATCCATAGAAAGTAGAAAAATTCTCATTTGAGTTTTTCAAAACATGTAGTCTATCCCATTAAACATGGGAGGACGAGTGACAGAAAGTCCTTCTTGATTGCCAGCAAAAGTCATCTTTCTTGGGTTTTAAGCCAAATAAAGAGAAACATGGCTCTAAAACTAATTATTAGGATTGAGTTGGCACTAGCGGTGAATTAACACTAAGTGAAAAACTTTAGTTTGAAAAAATTTTATTTAAAGAAAATTAATATTGAAATTGTTTTAACTTGTAACTAGTTAATAAGCAATTAAATCCAAGAGCAATAGTAATGGAAGGCAATAAATAGATGCACACCAGATTTTTATAGTAGTTCTTCTCCTTGACCTACGTCCACTCCTGATTCCTCTTTACTCGAGGCCATCAGCTTCCATTCTTGATCTTTTTCAATGGGCGAAGATCAAACGCCCCTCTTACAACTCTATTCTCCTTTTATAGGTTCAGGAGGTAACCTTTACAATTCGCTCAGCTCTCCCTTAAACAAAGACTACACTTAGAGAAAAGAAGGGGAGCTCTCAAGAAATTACAACAACGTTTTCACAAGTGTTTGCTCACTTTTCTTGCATCCTCAAGCAAGAATGGATGAGGTATTTATAAGCCCCAAATGGCTTCAAAAGTGAAACCAAAATTTAAATTTGTTTAGACTTTAAGGTGCTGATAGCCTCTACCTCTTAGAGACTATGATCTAGTGGCACCACCACCTAACACAGTCTAGGAGAATGTGTCTGGGCGGTACCACCACTTAACATAGTTTCGAAGACTGTGTCTTCGAAGATCGTGTCTTACCTATCCTTGGGTAATGAGCTTTCTAATAAATTCAAATCGACCCCAATTAAGGCACAGTGACCTCTTAATTGAGTTATAAAACTAACTATCATTGTAATGCTAACTCAATGCTTAAGGTAAACAATTATAACACACAATCTTTGTTGTCCGATCATCAATTGATCTCTCAGCGAACTCTCGGCATCCTTATAGTGAATCCTCGGTGAGCTCCTAATCTCCTTCGGTGAACTCCCGACGAACTCCCAGCATCCTTCCAGCGAACTTCTGACAAGCTACCAACAACTTATCGGCGAACTCCCAACAAACTTCATGACAAACCTCTAAAGAACACTCGGTGAGCTCCCGACAACATCATCCGAACCTCAGCCAACTTCTGGTGAACTTTCGGCGAGCTCCTGACCACATCGATGAACCTCGGTCGACCTTTGGCAAACTCTCAATGAGCTCTCGACCACATCGTTCGTCCTCAATTGACTCTCGATGAGCTTCCGACCTTATCATCCGAACCTCAATCGACTCTCGGGGAAACCTCGGTGAGCTCCCGACCTTGACTCCGGCTTAACGACATATTCTTCCATAATTATTTTACCTTTTTCCAATCGTAATTAATCCTACATCACTTACCGACACACTAGTTATAAACATACCAATTGATTTTATTATCAAAATTTAAGAATCAACAATAAGATACTTGATTTGTAAAAAAATTTACTTATTTATTATGAGATACAATATCTTTGGAATAAGCAAATTGAAGAGAGAAACTAAAGTGTTCTAAAGTACTTCATATTTTATTTGTCTAATGACCTACTCTGAAATTTTAATTTCTTTCGGTATTTTCCACTTATTTATTATAAATTACTTCATGTTTTACTCTAATTTTAATTCTTTTGGTATTTTCTAAAGGACTGTCCATCGAATCACATTAGGTGATCAAATAATTAGGATCCTTCCGGTTTTGATCAGTGTGAGTCCGGATTAAACCATAGTGTCATGTATCACTATTAGATCGATTACACTAATTTGGTTAGTTCAGGCGAATCTGAACTAGTTCAATAATATTTAAACCATAGTAATACATTCACTCTCATCCAAGGTTTTGTATATCATCGGTAAAATTCGATATGGATACTATTTATTGAGCTTAAATTAATTATAGATTATTCTATGTAATTAATTATTATAATATCTGGATTCCTATACTTTCAAAGGTTACATTGTAATCTTTATTTTTATGAAAATAAAATATTAAGATCTTTATATAAGATTAAAAAGATAATTTTATAATATCAAAAATAAGAAAAAGATAACAAGATGAAATGTTACACCTTCGTAAATATAGAAATATATAGCATTTAAAAATATAAGAACTAGTCTGTTAAATATACATAATTACAAAAACTAATATGTAATTAACATTACATGATGATATACTTTGGTACAGGACGATATAGGTTCAGTGAGTTTCTTTTTTTCCTTTTATTTTTTATATTTTCTGAGACTCCATTTGTACGGATGTTAGACATTTGAAATATTAATATAATATCTGATCTGAGCCCTAACCGTTATCGTATTAATATACTAAATATTGGGTAGATGGCCCAGATTCAGTCCATAATGGGCTTTAGTGAAGCCCACAACCCATAACCTCACTTATATTAACCTAAAACCTAGATTAGGTGGCCAGGGTTGAGATTAAGAGAGCAGCGGCGGCTGAAAACGTGGGGGAGAGAAAGCAGACTGCAGATTGACAGTAGAGGCCAGAAAATAAGAGATCCAGGAAAGGGAAGAAGACAAGGGCAGGAAAAGACTATTCTCAATCATTCAAATCTCAGGTTAGATCAGTTTGCAGTGGATTCTTACTGTGATCTCTTGGGAATGTTTTGGATATTGTGTTTAGGATTATAGTCCTTGTATCCCTGAGATTCTCTTGTGGCTATTGCTTTGGGCTTGGGCAAGAAGCCTGAGATCTGTATATTCATTATTTTGATAGTGGATTTTCTCTGGCTTGTCCCGTGGTTTTTACCCTTCGAGTTGAAGGGGTTTTCCACGTAAATCTTGGTGTTCATCTGATTGTGATTTCTGTTTCATTCCGCTGTGTGTGACGGTCTACTAGTATTTGTTCATATACAAAATTGATTCTTGTTTTATTTCCATCACTAAAGTCCACGATCTGAATGCAAGATCAAACAAAGTTATAATGGAATGGGTTGAAGCACAAGGTACATTGCTGTGAATGGCGAGGTCCATCATGACTTCACCAACCAGCACAAGAATGGCAGCTTCCAGGATGCAGCAATCCATCTCAACTTGATGTTTCATGCAAGAACAATTCAAATCCCATCTGTACCACCATGGCTACTACTTCAAAGGTCCTGTCATTGGCACATGTACTGTTATCTTGACTTCTATCGTCTCTTCTTTCCCCTTTCTCACCTCCGCGTGTCCTTGTCTGAAAACAAACTGATAAGTGTCAGCTCCCTGCAACAGTAGATCATTGACTAAAAAATACACCAAATCCACCTCCTCCAATAAAGTCTTCTCAGTCACTTTGCTTGTTTGCATAACAAGCAACTTCTGCTTGCTGAAAGAATGCAGTGTAAAATGATTGCTGGTTCACATTCTTGCCGCTATGGCTGGCTTTCTGCAACTTCCTTGTCATCATCATCTTTGACAGTTGTTATTTTGATTAATCTAACAGCGACCTTCGTACATCATGTTTGTCTAACCTCTCTGAATAAAAGAGAGAGAGAGAGAGAGAAATGGCTTTTGGCAACTTCCTTGTCATCATCATCTTTCAACAACGGGTCTTTCTGATAAAACCAAAAGTGACCTTCATTTATCGTGTTTGTCTGACTACTCTATGCTGAACATGAGGGAGAGAGATGATCACAAGTCGGAGAGTTTGGCTTTCTGCACCCTTCTTATCATCATCATCTTTAACAGTGTGTCGTTCTGATTAATCCCCAATGACCTTCTTGATGACCTGCCCGACCTCTAACCTGAACACGAGAGAGATGAAGAAAGAAAGAGAGATGACAAATATGAGTTTTATTCATACTCTATGTTTTGAAAAATATTTATCATCCAAAAAAAAAAAAGAAACAAAATCTTTCCCTAAATAAATATGTTAAGAAACAATAAATATATAGAACCTTTTAATAAGATAATACTTTCTTAAATCTCTCAAAATGAAATTTGTTTCGAACATATATGCTACAATTTTTCAGACCCATTGTCGGTACTAAATAGTGATCACAAATTTATATTTATTTTTTGTAATATTATGCATGTATCAAATATATCATGACTAATTCATCAAAAAGATTCTTTAACGATGAATTTTGATAAGTGAAATTTCAAGTCTGATAAATATATTTGCATAATCAATATAAGTTGGAGATTTGGCTTATATTTGAGAAGGCAATGTTGCTGCTTAGAGAGTTCGACAAATGCAAGATGCCACTCATTTGACGTCCTTTTACTTCTCGTTTTCATAGTTGAACTCGTGATTGTCATTGCTTGTGGTGAATTCTTTTGGGATATTATATTTATATGCCTCTTTGAAATTGACCATATTTGCTTGACAAAGGGACAATTGTGATGCTAATTGCCCAATGCATGGAGCTCTTCCTCACCGGTGAATTCAGCACATGAGACTTCTAAGTATATTGAGAAAAAGTTCGGATGAGTGTGGACGCAGCCATAAGACCTAATCTAACCATTTATTAGAAGAAGAAAAAAATTAGGTACTATTCAAAGAAAATATCAGAAAAGGATAAGACATGCATGTACTGATAGATTGCAACCCCACAATCACCCTTCTCTTCCAACTCTTATCTGTTTTGGTCAAGTCAACCCTTTAGAAGCTTTGTGCTGGGTAAATGGGTCAAACCAGCAAAGTTGATTTATGGCTTTGACTAGATTAGGCTCGTTAAATTTTGTAATCAAACAAAATGGTTGACTTGCTTCGACTCTACCTCTTGGTTTTTCTCTGAGGCCAAAACTCTCCAAGCTATATAGTGTTTGTTACACAAGTGCACATCAAATACTACATTTGAGTCCCTCGTTGTGTTCAGATCCCCCAAGTGAGTTCAGATCATTCTGATAGATTTTAGAATTCTCAGATGCCAACAAGATGATCTTATCTTAGTTTCTTCAGAGTAAGTGATGTCTTAGTTCTCTGAAATCAGAGCTCCGATTTGTCTTTCTTTTGTCTTTGTCATGAAATAAATGATGCTGCTTGATCATTTCAGGCATCTCAGCCTTCAATTTCAATGAGATCTGCTGCAAAGATCAGCAGTTGGTAAGACTCATACTTCTTAGAGATTTGTTATCCACAAAAAAAAGAAGAAAAGTATGAAACTTTCATGGTTTAATGTGATCCACAAAAAATACATAGGTGACCTATGATAATCAAATTGATTAAACAAATGATGAAAATGCATAAGTACGAAGGACTAATTATATATTACAATTTTATGATTAGTTATCTTAGACATATCTCTATATTTTAAAAAGTTATATCGAAATCCCTATACTTATAAAAATAAAATATTTAATCTTATTTTTCCTTATGTCGTCGACTGTGTTGACGGAAATATCATAAGATTTTATCATTGAGTATATTTTGACTTTACCTCAATTTGATTTATCATTGAGTACATTCGGTATTTTATTTCAATAACTAAGTCTAGGATATGACATGAGAAGAAAGGAATTAAATATTTTATTTTTGAATATATAGAGATCTGAATGCTAAAGATACCTAATTACAGAAAAAATCTATAATTAGCCCAACTATAAAATAGGATACTATAGATATGAACTGGGTTGCAAGAAGATTGAGTGCAAAGACCATAAACTTACAAAGAATCTCTTGGAAGATGCTGTTTATTCAACCTTGATTCTTGTTGGAACCCAACAGAATTATAGTAAAATTAAGAGTATATTTCACACCGCACATAAAACAGGACTTCTGCAACAGGTGTACATGGGAAGAAAAAGAGGAGAGAAGGAAAGAATTTGACAGTGTTTTGATGTAGTTAATTACGTTAAGGAATATTATGACCAACTCTACCAGTTATCATGCAACTCATGCTCATACTCTTCCATTACTTCCAAGCACCTTGCTTTCCACTGTCTAAAGTGAATTGTAGCTTGTGATCCATGACTGATGACTCCTTAATGTCCAAGTTAATTAATATATAACGTTATCACATTTGGTGGCCAGAATTTGGAAGTCATCATATATCGCTTTCAATTCATGTTGATCGATGTGAAAATTGCAAGATGATGCAACTTTACATCAAGAGTATGATAATATATAATTATGTATAGAGTTAAATGAGGCCACTATTTACATATTAAAGTCGTAAAGGACTTACAATGACTATCAATTAGAAAAACTATGAAATCAATTTTAGGTGATTTCCGTCCATCATTTTTGACTTCTTCAATATATTTATATCTTGTCCCTTTTCATATTCTCTTCATCTCAACACCCAAAAAAAAAATAAAGAAATAAACTAAGATTCAAGCTATATCACGAACAAGTTAAATTAATTCTATGTAGAAAAGGAAAATTTTCCGCCTTTTTACTAAAATAATTTATATATGGCTAATCCTTTTCCAGATAACATTAAGTCGATCCCCAAGAACAACCCAGCCACCCGACACTTTTCTGATGTAAACTGCTGCTGTCTTCCTGATGTCAGCAGACCCGATGTCGATCCAGGACAGGCGCAGATTCCTGGTTGGTGGCTCGACGGAGGCAGCGACTCCGAGCTGGCAAAAGCTTTGACTAATCCGGCTGACTTCTGTTCCCTTTGTAATTGCCAGCCCTCCCAAGTCCAAGTCAAAGCCATTAAACTCGCTTGGATTTCCCCATTCAATCTATAAATGGGTCTCATGTGCCTCCACAAAACACAAAACGGGACTCTTCTCCTTCCTCTCCTGAGGGGTAGCGGCAGTGGGAGGAGCTGACGATGGAGGAGGAGGGGCAGCAGCCGCCGCCGCCATGGCGGGAGCAGCTGACGGTACGGGCGATGGCGGTGAGCTTCGCGCTATCGGTGATGTTCAGCGTGATCGTGATGAAGCTGAACCTGACCACCGGCATCATCCCTTCCCTCAACATAGCCGCCGGCCTCCTCGGCTTCTTCCTGGTCAAGCTCTGGACCAAGGCGCTGGAGCACGTCGGCCTCCTCCGCACCCCCTTCACCCGCCAGGAGAACGCCGTCATCCAGACCTGCGTCATCGCCGCCTACGGCATCGTCTTCAGTGGTGAGCTCCCCGGATTCTCCATTTTCTTTCGTTCTTTGAGCAAGAGATTCTGTTTGGAGAAGATATTATTGGTGTTTGCTTTATTGCATGGGGTTTGAAGTCTTGGATTGCATCACTATTTGAGGTGGCCTTTTTCTACCTTAAGGAATAACCTAAGTTGAATATGAAATTTTATATATTATTATTATTATTATTATTATTATTATTATTATTATTAGGAGGAAGAAGACAATAATCTTGGTATATGTTATATATTAACATAATAAGATATTCCTTGTATATAATAAGAAACCAAACCATTTGTTATTTGTGTATAAGCAATAAGGAATAAGACTCTTGTTTGAGTTAACCTTACTTTTAATATACCTATGATATGGAAGAACCAATAAAATTCTCTTGATATTTCTAAACTTTGTTGAAGAGAAATAATAGGAGCATATCCTCTCCAATCAAAACTTAAAGCATATAGGGTATTTACAAAATAACTCAATCCTAATTTTTAATATTTTTTTCTTTACCTATAAATCTTTCTATACTTGAATTCATTATCATATAGACGATATAGTTTCAAAATCCAAAAATACTTGATTAACTCTGGTAATTTGTTTTTATTTACTTGATTCATATACACTACCAAGAGCATATATAAGATCTTGTTTTGAGCTGCTAATCTAGTTCAATCATAAGTTCTTCGTATCCATCTGGAATTGCAGCAAAAAGATGAAAGGATTGTGTTTCTTTGCATAAGATTTCTCTTGCATGAAGCAGATTATGTTCTTGCTTGGGTACCACAGTAGACAATCCACAGGTGGATGGGTTTGACCTACAGTCCATGATTAAGACCACATACTTCTTGTGAGCAGGTGGCTTTGGAAACTACCTATTTGGCATGAGTTCAAAGATCGCCAGCCAAGCTGCAAAAGCAAATGATTCAGATAACATAAAGGACCCAAGCTTAGGATGGATGATAGGATATATGTTCATCATTGGTTTTCTTGGACTGTGCTCTCTTGTTCCCCTCAGAAAGGTGAGTCGGCATCTATCAAATCGAACCCTAAATTCTCTACAAGTTCTTCAAGTTTGAATGCTTGGTTGTAGATAATGATCCTCGACTACAAGCTGATCTATCCAAGTGGCACTGCAACTGCATACCTTATCAATGGCTTCCATACTCCTCAGGGTGAAAAGCTGGCCAAGTAAAGATCTCAACACCTAATCGAACATCTCTCTTCTGCATCTCCACTGAGCCTTTAATGCATTTCAGGAAACAAGTATCGACACTGGGCAAGTCCCTCATCGGCAGCTTCCTGTGGGGTTTCTTCCAGTGGTTTTACGCGGCTGGTGATGCTTGCGGGTTCAAAGCTTTCCCTACGTTCGGTCTCAAAGCTTATGAGAACACGTAACATGCACAGAATTTTTGAAGTGTTTTTAGGTGATTGGACGTGGCTTTTGAAACACAGGCATGACTGCTTTGTTCTCTCAGGTTCTACTTCGACTTTTCTGCTACGTATGTTGGAGTTGGAATGATCTGCCCACACATCGTGAATGCATCGTTTCTCCTTGGAGCCATTCTTTCATGGGGAATCATGTGGCCTCTTATAAGCAATCAAAGAGGCGACTGGTATCCTGCAGATATCCCTTCAGCCAGCTTTCAGAGCTTGCAAGGTTACAAGGTACGAGAAGGCATGCTTTGGGGTGTCTATTGGATGTCATCGTCCCTCTTCTACCCTCTCCTCTTCCTGCAGGTCTTCATAGCCGTCGCCATGATCCTTGGCGATGGCCTCTACAACTTCCTCAAGGTCCTGCGTCGAACGACATCCTCCTTCGTTGCCGCCTTGCGGAGGAGCCCCGAGAGCGTCCTTCCCATCACCGACGACGACGACCGCCCTGCAGAGAGCCCTCCCGTTTCATCCGACGACCAAAGGCGAGCTGAGGTCTTCCTCAAGGAAGAAATCCCTGGGTGGATTGTGTATGGGGGCTACGTCGCCATGGCCGTGCTCTCCATTGTCACGCTTCCCCACGTCTTCCCCCCTCTCAAGTGGCACTACATCTTGGTGGCCTACGTGGTCGCCCCTGTCTTGGCCTTCTGCAACGCCTACGGTTTCGGCCTTACAGACTGGAACATGGCCTCCACGTATGGGAAGCTCGCCATCTTCATTGTCGGACCTTGGGCAGGCGCCTCTCATGGCGGTGTGCTCGCAGGCCTGGCTGCCTGCGGCGTCGTGATGTGCACCGTATCCACTGCATCGGATCTCATGCAGGACTTCCGGATCGGCTACTTAACAATGTCTTCTCCGAGGTCGATATTCGTGAGCCAAGTCATTGGCATCGCCATGGGCTGCGTGATTGCTCCCTGCGTCTTCTGGCTCTTCTACAATGCTTTCACCGACATCGGCGTCGATGGCAGTCAATACCCTGCACCTTTTGCTCTCATGTACCGGAACATGGCGATACTGGGAGTCGATGGCTTCTCCTCGCTGCCGAAACACTGCCTCGCCCTCTGCTACACCTTCTTCGCGCTCGCCATCGCCATCAACCTGGCGAAAGACTTGTCTCCCAAGAAGGTGGCAAGGCTTATACCCATTCCAATGGCAATGGCCATACCGTTCTACATCGGATCGTCCGTCGCGGTAGACATGTGCGTAGGAAGCGTGATACTGTATGTGTGGGCAAAGATCGACCAGGCGGCGGCCGACGCGTCTGGTCCGGCAGTGGCGTCTGGCTTGATATGTGGGGATGGGATTTGGAGTCTTCCTCAAGCTGTGCTTGCGCTGGCTCAAGTGCGGCCACCAATGTGCATGCAATTTGTACGTGGGGAATGAATGAGACAGTCGATTGGAGATGTAGTTAAATGGACAGGAGCTTCATCTGAACTCTTGTAACATTCTTTGAATGCAATACATCTTGTCTTCGTATCAACAAGCAACTTGGTGACAGTATAACCAACAACTAGGAAGTTTGTGTACTTGAGACATCATGCCTCTCTCTCTCCACTGGTCACAGCATATTTTCCTAAAACTTGTTTTGAGTTCTTCGAAACCATCGGAACGATAGACCATAATTCTTGCCACTTAAATATCAGCAGCAAGGAATTTTGCCGATAGAGACACCTGAAATTTATATCATCATCTCCGAATGTGTGTTCTGGTAAAGGCGGAAGAATTTGGTATCAAACAAGTTCAGAAAACTTTGGTGTCTACCTTTTCCCCGTGTTTGAATGGAGGGAGGCCTCTAAGTGGGCATGTGCTACAGCGGAATGCATCACCGAGACCACACCGCGAAAAAGCATTAAATATCAAAACAGAAAAAGCAAAAGAGTTTTTTATGCACATTCAAGATGTTTTAAGAATGTGAACTTTGTTATCTGCTCTGCAGTGAGACCCAGTTTCAGCATTTTAGCTTCTTCCTCAGCACCGACCACATGTGCAGTTCTTGCAGGCTTTCCTCGTCTTTCCAGCTCTACAATCTCCATCTGCATTATATTAATGAATCATAATCAATCTTTTGCTACTGTTATGTAGCAAAAGGCAGTTCCATTATTATTGTCAGGTATATCTGACCTTGTGGCAACTGTGGTTTCTTCAAGTCTTCGTGGATTAGCTCAGTTTCATCATCAATTTGAATCTCTGGAACTGTTTTAGTTGCTTTGTTTAGGAGGAATGATGAGCCCATTGTCCAAGAAGCCTTTTTGGCCTTGATCTGCAACAAATTGTCAAAAGTTAACAGCAACAAATACTGCATAAATATAATCTGAAGGCCATTAGATATTATCATCTGAAACCCAGAAAATATGCAAAGTCAACAACATTGATCTACTCATGTTGCAACTATGCTGAAATTTCCCAATATTATATTCTGTGCAATTTCAATTATGTTAAGGTAATCTATTTTAGAGTGGCTTCACATAAATTATATGGCATCCATAAAAAACAACAAGAGGGGAATGCCTTGTTTCAAATTATCAACTTGAAGAAACTGGGACAAGTCATAATATGGCAGAAAATGTAGACTAAATCAAGGATGCTATTTAGTTCCACTTGAATTGTAATGTCTATTTTGCATTTTTTTTCCATCTTTTTTGGAATGAATCTTAACCCCAATTTTAAATGGCTCCTTGAGCAACTATACTAATCCCACTTTAAAGTTGTATCCTTCTAGTTATTTTAATTAGATATAAATTAATTGTAAAACACAGTCCATATATGAACATATCAAACAAATTATTAGTCTGGCACTATACATGTTACTACAATCTTAGGGGATACTGATATGTAGTAGATAAGTTTTGTTCGATAATTCACATAACAAAAAGGATATTGATATGAATAATAGTGATTCCCTTCCCCGATCAGACGATGTGGCTCAAGACAAACCGATGTGGAAGGACGAGGTCGACTGACTAATTTCCTCGACCCCCCTCTGACACACGAGCGGCATGTCACAAACGGGCGGATAAACCCAAGGTCTGGCAACATCGAATACCGTGCAGTCCACATCAGGTCTCATAAGAACCTGAGGGAATTACACGACGGTAGAGCAGAAGCAACACGCAACCGGCAGCACGAACAGCCGTCAGTGTTGCCCACAACATTAAACAGGCTGACAAAGAACGCCAGAAGTATGATGAGGTCGAGACTTGACCGGTCAATAATGTACAGGTATAAAAGGAGGCACCCCAAGGGCTCTCAGAGGGGGACTCTCTGGCTATCTCTCTCTCTCTACTTCAATCAAAAGAGAAGAAGCTCCGGCTTCCGAGCAGGAGACGCCGGACTTCACCCTTCGAAACAACCCTAACTTGATCGTCAGAGGGACTTCCCCGGGAACCCACCACCCAAGAGAAGGTATTGTCTTGTAGGAACATTTCGGCGAGGTTAAAAGGACTCGCATTAAAGTGACAACCTGAGCCGAGCATCCACACACGCCGACCTCGAACTGCCTGCGTGGGGCCCCTCTTATACTCGTGGCCTGAACCTCGTTATGAGTACTCCCTGGACGCGGTGGAGCATCCACAACATTTGGACCAGCAATAAAGTGATAACTCGAGCTGAGCATCCGCACACGCTGACCTCGAACTACCTGCGTGTGACCCCTCTTGTACTCGTGGCCTGAATCCCGTTGTGTAGACTCCTTGGACGCAATGGAGCACCCACAACATTTGGCACTATAAGGAGGGTCATCAATGACACAAGAGCGCTCAACGTCAATCAACCCTGGGGAGGATGTCCCTCCCGTGACACAGCCAACCTAGGGGGAACCCTTCGACCGCCACTTGCACTCCCTTCATTCAGAGACAGGAACATACCTTCCCATACCTAAGGGCGATACTGGAGCTTACTCAATGACCCTGGGCTAACTCCAACCCCACTGAACCCAAGGACCCTGGTGGTGACCCTCGAGGCTTTTTAGGGGCTTACCAACCAAGTCCAGGCCATAGCGGAAATGCTTTAAGTAATTATCCCCTACATCTTGCAGCTCGCCCAACAACCGAGCTCACAATCTCAGGCAATCCCCTTGCCTCAAACAAGAGCAACGTTGCCACAAAATAAGCAACCACCGACGACCCACTCCGTAGACAATCTGCCCCACTTTTCCTCAAAATTTGATCAGGCCCCCTCGGGCGGCGTAGCCAAGCGACCTGAGCCCACGCCCAGCGCGTCGGCCCGTAACTTTTCGGACCCTGATACACTCTCCTCAGATTCCACTGGTTCTCTAAGGGAGCAATTGCGCTTGGTGAATTAGAGGACCGACAATGTCCGTAGGACCCTAAGGACGAAAGACGAGTGTGGCGAGGGTCCCCTCCGTGGCTCTCCCTTTATCCAGGAAATTCAAGATGCGCCTATCCCATCACACTTCTGCCTCCCGATGCTGGAGGCGTATGACGGAAGCTCCAATCCAATGGAGCATGTGGCTGTGTTCCATCAATGACACATTAGATGCCATAACGTGTCGAGCTTTCCCGATGACTCTCTGAGGGATTGCCTGAGGATAGTACAATCGGTTGCCACCCTCCTCCTTTCACTCTTTCGATCAAATCGCAAGGGAGTTCAAAGGCAACTTTCTCTCTAGCGCTCGACTAAAGCCAACCACCGCATCCCTCCTCGGGATGAGACAGAAGGAGGAGGAACACCACGGCCAATACCTCACCCATTTTACAGACAAAGTCAGGGTCATTCCTGATGTGCACCCATCTTTGGTCATCTAAGCTTTCATGATCGGGATAAGACCTACCCACATTTTCTGGTCGCTTGTGGAGCAACCCCCAACAACCGTACCAGAGATGTTGCAAAGAGCCAACCACTACATCACAATTGAAGATCAGAAGCACCCCCGGGCTGAGCCCTCTCGGGGTCCACCCTTTCGGCTCCTAAGGAGGAGGATGGAGAGAGGTGAGCAGACCGTTCCCCGGCCGCGCAATGTTTCGCTCAACTCCACTCGGACAGAGATCTTTCTCCAGATCTGAGAGAAGGGACTCCTCAAAACTCCCAACACGCTAAGGTCTTGAGCCGAAGACCGGGACCGCAGATGTTATTGTCATTTTTATCGCGACTACGGGCATGATACCGAGGAATGCTATGATTTGAAGAATCTGATCGAGGACCTCATACATCACGACCACCTTGACCAGTACATAATGAAGTCGTGCAAGCCATCACTCCGTGCAAAGGGTCCTGTGGAGAGGCACATAGATGTCGTTATGGGCGGCCTGGCCGCGGGTGGCGTTAGCTCATCGACAAGGAAGGCCTATGCCCGCGCAAAATTTCAGAAGAGGCCCTGACCCCAAAGCGATCCTAGGTTCACCTTTGAATTCGAGAGCGAATACCCAGATCACAATGACGCCCAGTGGTCACGACCCGTATTAAAAATGCCTGTGTCAGGCACATCATGATAGACATAGCGAGCTCCGCCGACGTATTATATCTTGATGCTTTTCACAAGCTTCGAATGACTAACCAGGACCTCATCCCTATGACTTCAACTTTGACAGGGTTTACTGACGATGCAATAACTCTAGTAGGCTTCGCAACTCTCCCTGTAACTTTCGGTGACGAGCCAAGAACCAAGACCCTCATGGTTCATTTCATGGTGGTGGACCTCCTCTCAGCTTACAACGTGATCATCGGGCAGCCAACACTCAACCCGCAGCATACCATCATAGCATGAAATTCCCGACCAACGCAGGGCCGGGAGAGATCAAGAGTGACCCACAAGAGTCAAGGCGATGACGATCATCCAAACAAATGGCACGAAACCTCCAGTTCTCGACCCCCGAGAACCTCACAAACAGACACTCAACCCAAGCCCTCCGAACCAATACTGGAAGTGCCACTGGAAAAGGATCACCCAAAGAGGACTGTGCGGAGCAGGTCAGCTCTATCGAAAGACCAACGTGTCCAGCTCATAGATTTCCTTGGACATCATTAGGATGTTTTCACCTGGCCAATGAGCGACATGCTGGACATACATCCACAGATTGCATAACACCAACTGAACACAACCCTTGGAGCTCGACCGGTGCAACAGAAGCCAACAAAGTTCACCCTCGACTGGCAAAAGGTCATTGAAGAAGAAGTAGATCGGCTGCTAGAGGCCGAATTCATAACAGAGATTAGATACCCGACTTGGATATCTAATGTAGTTCTCATGAAAAAGGCTAATGAAAAGTGGCGCATGTGTGTTGATTACACCGACCTTAATTGGGCTTGCTTACGCGTTACTCACCCGTCCGCCACTGGAAACACCACTTCCCGTCCAACTTGCTTGTGTTAAGCATGCCGCCAGCGTTCATCCTGAGCCAGGATCGAACTCTCAATGAGATTCATAGTTGCATTACTTATAGCTTCCTTGTTCGTAGACAAAGCTGATTCGGAATTCTCTTTCATTCTAAGGCATAACTTGTATCCATGCACTTCATATTAGCCTGGAGTTCGCTCCCAGCAATATAGTCATCCCTACCCTATCACGGATTGATCAACTGATAGACTCTACCTCCAAGGATTGATCAACTGATAGACTCTACCTCCAGGTGTGAGCTCCTCTCTTTTATAGACGCATTCTCAGGATACAACCAAATCCGAATGGCCCCTCAGGATCAGGAGAAGATGACCTTCATAACACACCGAGGAACCTACTGTTATAGGGTAATGTTGTTCAGAGTAAAGAGCGCAGGAGCTACCTATCAGAGAATGATCAACCAACTATTCAAGGACCAACTAGGCAAAAATATGGAGGCCTATGTTGATGACATGATCGTCAAAAGCAAGCAAACGTAAACACACTACGCAGACCTCACCGAGATATTCCGAACCCTTAGAAAGTTTGAAATGAAGCTCAACCCTATAAATGTGTCTTTAGCGTGACATATGAAAAATTCCTCAGCTTCATTATTCACCAATGATGGATAGACATGAACCTGGAGAAGATCAAGACCATCATCGACATGAAACCACCATAAACCATCAAGGAAGTCCAACGCCTCATTAGGAGGTTGGCAGCAATAGGGCGATTTATATCTCAGGCTGGCGATTGAAGTTACCCCATTCTACGGGCATTAAAGCAGAATAAAGACTTAAGCTGGGATCCCGAGTGCAAGCAAGCATTCTAGGAGCTCAAGGCCCATCTTCGGTCAACCCAAGTGACCAACTCGAGCTATACCTCTCCGCCACGGAATGAGCCATCCGCTTGATCTTGATAAAGCTCGATGGAAATAGTCAACGACTCGTTTACTACTCTAGCCACATCTTATAAGGTGTGGAGGAGCGGTACCCTCCGATAGTGAAACTCACTTTTGCCCTAGTCCTCGCAGCCAAGAAGCTGAGGCCATACTTCCAGACTCACACCATCAAGGTAGTCATCGATCAACTGCTACACCAAATTTTTTCTAAATTTGACATTACAAGATGAATGCTCAAGTGGTCAGTAGAGCTTAGTGAGTTCGACCTGGAGTACCCCCCGAGGAGGGCAATCAAAGCCCAAGCCACTGTCGATTTCTCCTCGAAGCTGACCACCCCAGAACCCCCTTAGAGGAAGCCTGTATGGACCCTCCACGTCGACGGATCGGTGAATTCCTCTAGGGGAGGAGCTGGAATAGTCGTAAGAGACCTCGATGGGCAAACCTAGGAACATGCCATGTGCTTGGAATTTTCAACTATCAACAATGAAGCGGAATATGAGGCATTGCTGCTCAGACTATGACTGGTCATCGAGCAGTAAATTAAACACCTAGAGGTGCTCACTGACTCTCAATTGGTCGCCTATCAAATCAATGAGAGCTTCAAGGCTCGAGAACCGAACTGGCCCATTATCTCTCCGAGGCCCGTCAACTGATAAGTATGACGAAGTACTTCAAAATCTTCTAAATCACGTGCCTCAAGAATGCCAGGGCCGATGCCCTGGCTTGGTCGGCCTCTACCGATGCAGTCGATGAGTTATCGACCATCCCTAGCCTCTGCCAGTTGACGGTCACCATAGTTGAAATGGCGACTACAGCCGCGCATCTCGACTGGAGGGAGGAAATGCTACACTACAAGAAAGATGCAACTCTCTCGACGGATGAAATCGCCTCCCAACGAATCAAAAGGACCGAAGTATGGTTTGACACTATTAATGGGCGCCTTTACAAAAGAGCTTTCAGCCAGCCCCTATTACGGTGCTTATTGATGGTTACAGATGTCCTACAAGCCAATCACGCAAGTGATGGCATATGTGACACACTGCGTAATCTTTTTGCTTATGATTAATATTGGCATATTCTCACATTATATTATATATAGCATATATATTGTGATGTCCTTGGTTCTGTGTAATAGAAATCAGATCGTGATGAGATCATGATAATGAGATCGATTCATTTTTAAACATAGATCCTAAATAATCCTAGTCATATGTTACTCGAGAGGGACATCGAGATAACTTGATAGACCGGTGTACTATATACCCGTCCATATGATGGAGGTGGCTTGTCTCATAGCCACTTGTGTAGAGACACTAAGGATATAGTACAGGTGCTCATTGGAGAATGAGTTCATTGATTGATTTGCTTATGAAATGTTATATGGTTAATGATACCTAATGTCAGACAGCGATTCCATAGTCCCAGTTGTGTATCTAGTCCTTGGACTTATGACACCAAGAATATCTTGTATGAGTACTCCTTTCTTTGTCGCCAGACTTACAGGTTTGGAAAGCTCCAGATTTGGAATAACTGGTTATCAGGATTAGTAGCCAACCTTACGAAGGTAATTGAGTATCAATAGAGGATCATTCACTCTTGGTATCATGAGAGGAATATCCCATATGTGCTTGCTTAGACAAATCCCTGGCCAGGGTCATTTGGATTGAGAGAGAAGGAGTTCTCCAGTAGAATCCGATTGGAGCAAAATAAATTGATTACATATGTGACCTGACAGTACTATATCCAATATACGGTCTTTGGGATATTAGTTGGATGAGAGATTATAGATACATGGTAACTGTGGACAGACATGTCCGATAGATTCGATCCCCTTGTATCGTCTGGGGACTACGGCGTAGTGGCATAGTACGTCCATAGTCGATAAGTTTAGTGAATTATTATGAAGATAATAATTCACTATATCAGAAGGAGTTCTGATGAGAGTGACTCACGACCAGCTCGGTATCGGGCCTAGAGGGTCACACACATATAGTGGATGCTTCAGTGAATAGAGGATTGGATGAAGATCCAATTAGCCCCTATTCTCATTAGATGAGACCCTATATTGATGGGCTCCTTGATTAAGACCCAATTATAGGCCTAAGGAGATTATTGGATAGAGATCTAATAATGCAAGATTAGTGGGTTATTGGATGGAGATCCAATACCCACTAAGGAAGGAGCCCTAGGGTTTTGGTGGTCCTCTATAAATAGGAGGGGAGACTCAGGGTTAATAGGCTGCAGCTTTAGCCACTACCTCCTATTCTCCTCCCTCCCTCTGAGCAAGAGTTGTAAGATCAAATTGGAGGATTTTCGCTACAGAGATCCATCGTGTGGATATCACTAAAGAGGAGGACGCTTGACCTCCTTCATCTTCTCCATCCGGATCTGGCATACAGGGATATACGATCTCTCTAGGTAAAATCAATCTTTCACACATCGTGATTTTTTTGTTTTTGTGATTTTTCTCGTGACCCTAATCTTTTGCACGACGATTTGATCTGCGTGGAAAATCAATTTTTTATTTTAATTTTCGCTACTCATGTAATACACCCGTTGAGGTTTCCCAACACTTATCGAGATCCGAGGCTGATACAATGCTTGTCGAGGTCCATGAGGGGATTGTGATGAACATATCAAAGGGCGTACCTTGGCTTTCAAAATCCTTCACCTCGGGTACTATTGGTTGACCATACAAGCAGATGCAAAATCCTATGTCCAGAAGTGTGTGGAGTGCCAGAAACATGCTTGCATTCCTCGCCAACTAGCCTTGCCACTCTCCTCAACTCATTGCGCTTGGCCTTTTATGCAATGGGGAATGGACCTCCTCGGCCTGTTCCAATAAACTACGGGGTAGCGCAAGTTCCTAATTGTCGGGGTGGACTATTTTACTAAGTGGGTTGAGGCTGAGCCCTTGGCCTCGACCACCGAGAAGCAGATGGAGAAACATCATAATGGGGTTCGGCATACCGAAGATCATAATCACAAATAATGGGATACAGTTCAATAATCCTAAGTTCAAGGCTATATGCCAAAACTATTAGATCCAACTAAAGTTTAGCTCGATGGCTCACCCCTAAGCCAATGGATTAGCAGGGGTAACCAACAGAAGCATACTAGAAGGACTCCAAAGACAAGTAGCAGGGGCTCCAACAGCCTAGGTCGAGGAGCTCCCCAATGTCTTATGGGCTCTGCGGACGATGCCGAAGACCCCTACGGGGGAGTCCCCCTACAGTTTGGCCTTTTGGCACCGAGGATGTCCTCCCTCCCGAGGTGATCTTCTCGACACTAAGGATCGAGAAATTCACCCCCGAAGCATTGGAAGCAGGCCTTAGGGAAAATTTTGACATGCTCAAGGAACGCAAGGCCAAAGCGCACCTGAAGAACCTACATTATCATAGGGTGATCGCTCGATTCTACAACCAAAGGATTCGACCCCGACCCATCGGAAAGGGAGACCTATTCCTCAGGAGGGCCGAGGTCAGCGACCCTGGACACACCTGAGGAAAACTCATCTCGAGATGGGAGGGGCCGTATCACATCACCCAAGTTGTTCGGGATGGGACATACACCCTATCAACAACGAAAGGGAAGACACTCCCTTGGACTTGGCATGTGTTGAATTTGAAGAAATTATACGTCTAGTACAACAATGTTGACTCAGCATTTGAGGCCATTCAGACAAAGCAAAGTGTTCAGAAAGGAAACTTCATTTGATAGAAAAAGTTTACAGAATAGTCGAGCGAGATAGTAGGAATCAAATCTTCAAACATCCAATACTCAAAAAAAAAAAATTACTACAAGGTCGACTGCTTATCAGAGGGGGTGCAGTCATCCAAAGGCTGGTCAAGGTCCATCTCGACGTTGGAATCTTCAGAACCCTCGGCGAAAGGGTCCCATTCAATCGTTATATCAGCCCGAAGTCGCTCGAGCGCCACCCGATACCCGAACTCATAACTGATCCTCCCCATCTTCTCGAGGCCAGACTTGAACCTCGGGATGCCTTGTAGGCGGCCACCGCCTTCTGACCCTCGGCCTTCAGTTTGGCCTCAAGGAACATTGCCGCCTCCGTTAGCGAGAGGACATCGCCCTCCAAGCGAGCTCGGTCGTTCCGAGCCCCATCCAAACTGGAGCGTAGGAGCCTGACTTCTTGCTCAAGCTCCCTTTGCTAGCTCCTAAGGGACTCTAGCTTAGTCCACATCTTCTCAACTTTGCCCTCCAACTCTTTCACCCGCCACTCAGCGGTCGCGACCAACTCTTGGCTGACTCCAATTTTTAGCTCCTTGTTCATAGCCCGAATAGTCAGGATCTTCTCATGCTGGCTTCGAACCAGTTGGCCCGTGTCATGGACCCGATTAATAAGGTTGTTGACGAAGTGAAGCCCCTGCAAGCAAAGGGGAGTTAAGTTTGAAAGGAGGACAAGAGACGAAGAAAAGAGACATTTCTTACCCAAACAGTCGACTTGCCAGCCTGATTCATGAGATCCTCGGAGGAGCATTCATACACCTACTTTGCCAAGGTAGGATGTAAAGCCCCCCGCAAGTACTCGCCAGACAACAGACCCTTGGTCCAGAACGGACTAGATCCAAAGATGGTCAACCACCTCGGCACTAGAGGGTCCTCACTGTCGGCGCACTTCAGCCGCGACATAATGGAGGCGAAGTACTTATCCGCCCCCACTCGATCTTCAACCTTGCACAGTTCCTCGTGGTGTACCCCCACTCGAGCACTCGGGGACCTCCTCGAGTTCCACCATCCCTTTGCCCTTGTCGGTGGAGGTCCTCGCGGTGCTCCCCGAAGCATCCACAGATTGTTTGATAACCACCTTCCACAGGCGCTTCCTCAAACCCTCCCCTGCTTCCGAGCTAGGGTGCTTCTCAACCGTGGACACCTCGGCATCTCCTGTAGCTGGCACGCTAGCTGCCGACGGTGTCGTTGATCCACTACCTGCTCCACCGCCGAACTTCATCTTGTCGAGGTTGAACATCTCTGCACAACAAAAGGTATGATTAAGAAAAACTTGAGCCCGATATAAAAATAAAAAAAACATACTCCCAGGTGCAGGGCTGTGACCTGCCTCGGCTAACCAAGCCTTATTCATGTCCTTCATCCCCCTTAAAACGGAAAAGATCCCCCGGAGGATCTCGACCAATTCGGTCACGTTGTCCGATACGGAGCTGCTCACCATTCGAGAGATCCACTCGGTCGGGAAGCTCCAGCCTCGACGGTAGGAAATGAAGAAAAAATATGACTTCCAACCTTTGTTGCTAGAAGGTGCACCGCTCACATAGAATCCGCAACGAGCGGCCAAGTAATACCCGGCTTGTCCCCGACTTAGCCAGAAGCAAGCCATGAACAACTCTTGGGTTGCCCTTATACCCGACACATAACACTCCCACAAGAAAGCTACCATATAGCGCCACGAGTTGGGTGCCATCTGGGAAGGAGAAATCCTCCACTGTTCGAGGCATGCCTCGATTACGGGATGCAACAAGAATCTTAATCATGCTTCAAGGGTGTCATTTAACAGATTGAAGCCACATAGAAAAGCGTCATAAGGACACTCCCTCGGCAGGGGAACATGAAGTTCGTACTTCGGAGGAATGAAATAGTTCGTCCTTACCTTGACCAACCGATGAGTTGTCACGGTCGAGTCTACATTAAGAAAGGACTGCATCGTCGCCAAGGCATCAGCGGTCCCAGAGTCACCTGGAGCACTGGATGACAGAACGACCACTACCGACACATAATCCCTAGAGGGAAGACTCAAAACCCTAGACCTATGGGCCAAAATTTTGACCGACCAGGACTCGAAGTGGGAGGAGGCGGAAGACATTCGATCTGCTCAAGAAATCATCGGGGGGAAAAGGGAGGGGATGAAGCTCAATAGTGTTGGCATAACCAGCATAAAAAATGATGAAAATATAGTAGCAACAGTAGAGAAGCAGTAAGCATGGTAAGAGAAGGCTACAAAATAATTGGGGGGGGGGTGGGAGATTAATACCTCACCCCAGCGCCCGTTGGTGCTTTGCCTCCCCCCAAAAGTAGGACAGATCATCACCCCAGCGCCCATTGGTGCTTCGCCTCCCCTAAAAAGTTGGACAGCTCATCATGAGGCCTCGCGCTCTGTGCCCGATGAGTCGTGCGGGACATGCGTCACCCCATGTATGATTTCGATCAACAAACAAATCTTCCTCAATCCCAAGAAGGAGCCCTATAGATTTTGATCCTTGAGGGGGATCAACCCTTGGAACACTATAGGGGTTCCTCCCTCCTAGACTCGGCCCAAGGCTGAATTAAAATTATAGATTGCTTGATTAAAAGAGGGGGGCAACTACATCTTAAATAGGGATCAGAGTCCTAGTGTAAGGGGGCACTTATCTAGGTGAAATTATCATTTTGCCCCTCCCATAGCCATCCTACCTTAATAGGAACAAGGGGCGGCTAGGTTGGCTCTATAGCCGACCTAAGCAGTGGGGAACCCTAGTCGACTTGCCCAGTGGAGGGGGGGGGGGGGGTGTGGCAACTACTAAGTCCTGAGGGATAATCTAAACCCTAGCCATACTCCTTAATAAGATAGAAGTGACTTTATTACAATCTAACATGTTTTTATTGATTAGTTTTAAGATGATTAGGACTCAACCCTGTTGGAGTCCTATCAAGTCCGTCATCTTCAGATCAGTCTTGTCCTCAAGGCTGAGGATCTATAAACTCTGGAAACTGGATCTTCAACTCCTAATGTGACTCCCATGCTATCAATAACTGAACTTTGGCCTTCTCATTAGCTGGGATGTTAGTTGGAAGGATTTGGGCTGAGTGGTCTTCTTTAAACTCTGGAAACCACACTTTGACTGTTTCAAATAAAGGGCATTCTCTCATAAAATTGTTAGAATAGTTCGTAAGTGCTGAAAATGTATATCAAGCGTAGGGCTATAAATGAGGGATCATCAAAGAACACTAATACAAACTTGCATAGAAAACTCCGGAAGATGTCATTCATCAGGCTTTGGAAAGTAGAAGGAGCATTCGTAAGTCCGAAAGGTATTATCAGAAACTCGTAGTGGTCGTTATGCGTGCGAAATGTAGTTTTCAAAATGTCTTCAATGCATACCCAAATCTGGTGATAACCGGAATAGAGATCCAGTTTAGTGAAGACTCGGGCTCCTTTTAATTCATCCAAAAGCTCATCTACGATGGGTATAGGATATTTGTCCTTGACGGTGATTGTGTTCAAGGCCCGATAATCAATGCACATCTACCATGTACCGTCCTTCTTGCCCACTAGCAACACCGGTGAAAAATAAGGGCTGTAACTCGATCAAATTACCTTGGTGTCCAGCATCTCTTTGACGATGTTCTCGATCTCATCCTTCTGCAAGTGAGAGTAGCGATATGGATGTAAATTTGCTAGAGGTTTGCCCGGCAGAATAGAAATACGATGGTCATGCTACCGGTTAGGGGGCAGCCCGCGCGGCTCCGTGAAAATGTTCGTAAATTCATCCAGCAAGAGGGCAAGCTTAGGATCTGAAATTTGTATACTCTCCCCCTTAGATGGCTGCTAGATATGGATCAGAAATCCTCTATGCGCTTTGTGCAAAACTTTCTCCATCTGTTGCGACGAAACGATGGAAATTTGGCTCCCGCGCTTGCCTCGTAACGTGACCTATCTCCGTTTGCAATAAAATTTCATGATTAATTTAGAAAAATTTCAGGAGATATCACCTAGTGTTGTGAGCCATTTGATCCTGAGTACGACTTCATAATCATCGATGGGTAGGAGGAAGAAATCAGCTACAACTTCTTGGTCTTTGAGGAGTAGTTTCACCCACGGGCACCGTTGGTCGTAATTAAATATTCGACCGTCGATGACCTTTACGTCAAACTTATTGCAACCTTTGATTTGAAGCACCAAACATGTAGCAACCTTACTATTGAGGAAGTTATTGGTGCTGCCCGTGTCGATGAGAACCGTGATGGGTTGTTTTAGAAGTCCTCCAGCTTTCATCATCTGTGGGTTAGAATAGCCGGCCAATGCATGCACTGCGTAGTCGGCCGGTTGGACTCTTCTTCCATGGCTTCTTCTTTAGGTTCAAGGGATTCTTCAAATGTTTTATTATCCTCATCCTCCACTGGTTCAATCATAAGGAGTCGAACCTTTTTGTAGTGATGTTCACGGCTCCACAGTTCATCGCGATGCCAACACAACCCCTTGGCCGATCGTCCGCGAAGCTCGTCTCTTGTCAATTTTTTTGGTGCGGGGGCTTGGACGGCAGTAGAGGGCGCAGTAGGCCTTGGCATGGCTAGTTGGGAAGTAACCCTTGTCCTTCGTACCTCATGGTTCCATTGTTCTTCCTGGATACGTGCAAAGGAAATCGTCGTCCTAAGAGTGTATGGTTGCCGCGCCTTTACTTCTCCTCGGATCTCCGGCTTTAGGCCCTCGATAAAAGTACCTAAAAGTTGTTTCTCAGACTAATTCTCAGTTTGGTTAGATAAATGCTCAATCTTGTTTGGTATTCTTGTATTATAGAGGTTTGACGAATCTTTGCTAATTGTCCGTCGATGTTGTTGAAATCGGTTGGTCTGAAGCGGTCTAGTAGTCCTTCCTTGAATCGCTGCCAAGAGAGTCCTCCATGGGTGTGCTTAAACTAATTAAACCACTGAATAGCATCTCCCTCGAGGTGGATGGAAGCAATCTCCACTCGTGTGGCATCGACGGTTCGGTAGAATCGAAAATAGCGCTCCGCGCGCGAGATCCACCCGATCAGGTCTCCTTCTTCCCATCTAGGGAAGTCAACCTTCATGCATGGACTATTGAGATCAGAGGTGATGTGGCCATGTTCTTAAGGATCGTCTCGCCGATCTAAAGTTTCTCTGTGTTGTGATTTCCTCGGGCTCGACGGTCGGCTAATGCTGAATTCGGCGAAAAGAGATCGTATCTTCTTTTCCATGCGGCTTTCAAAGGTTTCAAACTTTGCATCGATAGCCTCCTCCGATGCCATAGGATACGCCTCAAGATCTATAATATTGAGATCTTTTTTCTGTTGTCGGGTTAGTGGCATGAGAATTTTGGATAAAAGGGTGGCCGATTGGAAGGTGGATTGGTTTGGGTAAAAGTAGGTTGCGATTTAGGGCAAATTTGGGGCTAAGATTTTGTGGGGTTGAGGCTGCGGTTTTGTGGGGTTGAGGCTATGAATTGGTGTAGTTTTAGGGCTGTGATAGCAGTAGATGAAATTTAGGAAACTAGATTTTAGATCTGAGATAGATGGCAGCAATGGTAGGTGTCTCAGTAAGGAGGGTTTTCTAAAAACATAGGTGGATCGATAAGGAAGTAGGCTAATTTGGGTGGCTGATTTAGGGGCTATTTGGATTCAGTTTAAGCTAATATTTGGAAGGGTTTTTGGTGAGGATGGTAGGGTTTGGTGATAAGGAAAGGAGAGTCTAAAATTCTACAAAAAACATCACTTAAATCTGATAGAATTCGGTGGAAAGAAGTGTTGCGATGTGCTGTCCTGCTGAACTGATTTTTACGTTAGAGAAATACTGATTTCTCAATGTAAATTCTAGGGGAAAGTTTAAGAAAATTATGTAAAAACCCTTGTTTCAGATATTATTAATACCAGTAAAAAGTTTGACAAAATTTTAGCAGCATAACAGTAGGGAAATAGGGCAAAAGACGAAAGACAGATTCCTTCATCATAAAATTCTAGAACTACGTGATGATCAAAAATTGCACAAGAAAACTAGTTCTAGAAGGAGTTTTTTCATAAAATCAAATCCAGATGAAAGTCAACTTGATCTTGAGAATTGTGTAAAAATTTCGGCCAAAAAGATGAACAAAGGTTTGGTTTCAAGAGGCCAATAAACGGAAGGCATATTCTGCATTATAAAATTTTAGTACTGTGCAACAAAGAATTGCAGTGCTATAAGTCCAAATCTAGAAGGAGTTTTTTTACGAGATCAGTCTTAGATGAAATCTAAGACGATTTATGAAATTGTATAAAAGTTTTAGCTATAAAAGGACGATTAAAAGTTTAGTTTCAATAAGCAACAATCGGCTGAAAATTTCTGCAGCGTTTCGCCTTTGCAACGATGATAACATTTGCGACGAACAAAATTTACAGCGGATAAAATTTGAGAAAAATATTCAACGTGTAAGGTAAGGAATCTTATAGTATTGAAGAGGTGTGGATGATAAAAATATACCATAATTTCATATCAAACGCAGGGGGCAGCGGTAGATTGATTTCATCTGCTGCTGGGGTGGAAGGTGGAGATGCATGTTTTAGCAATTGTGGGAATTGCTTAGGAAGGTGGAGGCATGGATGATGGCTACAAGGGTAGCAAGATCGCTGCTCTGATACCAGATGATAAGAACCCAAAAGGAGCCCTATAGATTTTGATCCTTGAGGGGGATCAACCCTTGGAACGCTGTAGGGGTTCCTCCCTCCTAGACTCGGCCCAAGGCTGAATTAAAATTATAGATTGCTTGATTAAAAGAGGGGGGCAGTTACATCTTAAATAGGGATCAAAGTCCTAGCGTAAGGGGGCACTTATCTAGGTGAAATTATCCTTTTGCCCCTCCTATAGCCATCCTACCTTAATAGGAACAAGGGGCGGCTAGGTTGGCTCTATAGCCGACCTAGGCAGGGGGAAACCCTGGCTGACTTGCCCAAGTGGGGGGGGGGGGGGGGGGGGGGGGGGGGCAACTACTAAGCCCTAAGGGATAATCTAAACCCTAGCCATACTCCTTTATAAGATAGGAGTGGCTTTATTACAATCTAACAAGATTTTTATTGACTAGTTCTAAGATGATTATGACTCAACCCTGCTGGAGTCCTATCAGCCTGTTTCCTAACCAGAATCCATCAAAATTTGAAGCCCTGGGATAGGAATTGATAGAAATAAGAAAAAGATTAGGAAAGAAATGAAGTGCACAAGTTTATTCCTTCCCTCATCCTTATTTATACAAGAAGATAGAAGGGTAAAAGGATTAGGTATTGAGGATTTCCCTCGACAGTCTAATCATTCAGCTACTATTGTTACAATAATTTTATCTTTTAACATGCCCCCGCAAGATCGTGCTCCTGGCAAGGACGCCAATCTTGGACCTATGAAGTGAAAATAACTTGCGGACGAGTGGCTTCATGAGGGAGTTCGCCTGTTGATCTACCGTGTGAACATGAGAAACACGTAGTTGATGATTCATCACTTGATCTCATATAAAGTGAAAGTCAATTGCTATATGTTTCATAAGAGAATGAAACACTAGATTGGCATATAAGTAGATTATCATAGTATATTGTAGGAGTAACATAAGAGTGGATGTTAAGTTCTTTGAGCAGATTTATTACCCAATTAAGTTCGACAGCTACAGTTGCAATGGAGTGATACTCAGCTTTAGTGGTTAACCGGGCAACTTTCTTTTATTTCTTGGAACTCCAGCTGATTGGATTGGCTCCTAGAAACATAATATACCCAGATGTCGATGTTCTATCATTAAAGTTTCCAGCCCAATCAACGTCAACATAATTGAAGTGGAGAGTTTTTGTAAAGAAATATGTCATAGTCAAGAGTACCAATAAGATATCGTAATACTCGTTTAACTGCTGACCAATGTGTGGTAGACGATCTATACATGAATTGTGATAGCTTATTAACCGCAAATGAGATATCTAGACGAGTGAAAGCTAAATATTGTAAAGAACCAATTACTTACCGATATTGTGTAGGATATGTAGTAGGACTGTCGTCATTTAACTGAAGTGATTCACTAGTGGAGAGAGGAGTTGAAACAACATTTGCATCATTCATGTTTGTCTTCACTAATAAGTCTTGGGTATACTTCCGTTGAGAGAGGAAGAGTCCCGAAGATGTAGACGTTGCTTCTACACCTATAAAATAATTCAAGGGACCGAGATCTTCAAGGAAAAATTTGGTGGCAAACTTCTTAATGAACATTGTAACCTCCATAGAGTTATTACCTATCACAATGAAATCATCCATATATACTAGAAGATAAATTGTACTTCCAGGTTGTTGACGGAGAAATAAGGAGGTATCAGACTTAGAGTTAGAGAAGTCGACTGACATAAAAAATGAGCCGAGTTCTTTGTACCAGGCTCGTGGAGCTTGACGAAGTCCATAAATAGCCTTGGGGAGTTTACAGACATGTTTCATATACTAAGGTTGAAGAAAACCAGGATGTTGCTCCATAAATACATCATTAGTTAATGTGCTTTATAAGAAGGCATTGTTCACATTAAGTTGTCGCAGGTGTCAGCCTTTTGAAATGGCTAAACTCAGAATCAGTCAGATGGATTTAACAACAGGACTGAATGTCTCTGTAAAGTCAACACCAGGATGTTGATGAAAGCTTTTGGCCACTAAATGGGACTTATACTTAACAATGGACCAATCAGGGTTTCGCTTAACTCAAAAAACTCATTTACACCCAATAACATTTTATGTGAGATGAAACAGAATAAGTGTCTAGGTAGAGTTATGAAGGATGACATCATATTCATCAGACATAGCTTGATGCCAATAAGGAGACTTTTGGGCTTGAATGACCGTGGTAAGTTCATAGGTCTCAACAGAGGGAGTCACAACCATATTGAGGTCGAGAACCTGACATGGTTTGAAAATATCACTTTTAGAGTATGTTGTCATGGGATATCCAAGTGGTTTAGGAGATGATGGTGGAATGGGTGCTAGGGAAGTAATAGAATAGGGTGAGTTGGACTAAGGAACATTAGCGCTAGTAGGCTAGGGTGAGGGAAATGATAGTGATTGAGTGTCTGAAGATTAAATGTCTATGGTATGAGGTATGTATGTAGAAGGGGAAGAAAAATAAAGAGCGAGATGTTATATTGGAGAAGTGCTCCACTCATGTATGTGTGTTGGAGTGGGTGATTCTTGTGGAGGCTCATTGGATAATAGCATGTGTCACTGATGTATATTCACCGGAGTAGTTAGTACAATAAAAGATTTGGACTGGTGAAATGGAAAGGATGACTCCACAAAGATAACATGACGAGACACAAAGACCTTGTGAGTCAAAGGATCATAGTATCGATAAGCATTATGTTCAAGAGAGTAACAAATAAAGGTACAAGGCTTCCACCATGGGGCTAGTTTCTGTGATGCATAAGGACATAGCCAAGGATAGCAGACACAACCAAAAATCCTAAGTTTATGAATATTTGGGGATTTATGAAACAGTTTTTCAAATGGTGATTGATTGTGGAGGATTGGAGTAGGCATGCAATTAATCAGATAGACTATAGTCTGGAAGGCTGCAGACCAAAAATAGTTGACATGGAAGCATGATGGAGAAGTGTGAGATCAGTTTCAACTATATGTCGATGTTTGCGTTCAGTTGAGCCAACTAATTAAGGAGTGTATGGAAGAGACTTGAGATGTTGAATACCATAGGCTAACAAGTATTGTGTTAGTATTTAGTATTCACTCCCACCGTCAGAATAAAATATTTTAATGGTGAACTAAAAGATATTTTCTACCATTTTTTTGAAGGTAAGGAAGGTTTTGGAGACCTCAGACTTATGTTGAAGAGGATAAAACCAAGTATATTTGGTAATCAATAAAAATAATATAAAATCTATATTTATCGAACAAAATACTTTGTGCAGAACCCCAAACATCAGTATACATAATTTTAAATAGTTGTGTACAAGAAATAGAATAATTTTCAAATGACAGTCTATGACTTTTATTACTAAGACATGCATCACAATAAGTAACAATAGAGCTAGATTTAAAAGATGAAAGATAATAACGAAAGAAAAACTTTTGTAGAGTTGAGGAAGAAGAGTGACCAAGACGATGATGCTACACATCCATTGGAGTAGCAACAGAAGTGTAGGCAGTGGGCTGAGAGATAGATGACCACTGGTAGAAGTTATACTTACTCTTGCCTTGAACTAACGATGCCCCCGTGCTAAGATCCTTGACAAGAAAATAGTCAGAAAAAAATTTAATAGAGGTATTGTTTAAACGAGGGTGAGATTTATTTAGCTGTGATAGAATTTTTAGTGTTTTAAAATATCTATATTATATCTTTTAATTAATATAAATAGATGCTCTTGGATCATTCAAAGGCACCGAAGACTGCAGACTACAGATTGAATGTACTCCCGGTGTCTTCTACTATTCTCTTCCCCTTCTTTCTGAAGTTCTGCAAAAAAACCAACAGTGATATCAGAGCCTCATTCAAAAAAGATCAAAAGGAGTATATCAATCAAAAAGAAAGAAATATTAGTAGATCCAAAAAAAAAGAAAAAAAAGAAGATGACAGGCCTTGGAGTAAGTGTTCATTATCAACTTCGTCCCATCTTCAAATGTGATAATTATCAATTTTGGACTATTAAAATAAAAATTTTATTTATTTCATATGGATATGAAATTTGGTAGAAGATGATTTTGTTCAGTATGATCTGCAGGATCTTTGTATTACAAAAGATCAAAAAAATCAGATGAAGGAAAATATACAAAAAGATACAAGGGCTCTTTATATGTTACAACAACAATAGATGATTCCCTATTTCCCACAATTATGATGGCAACAACATCAACAAAAGCATAGAAGATATTAAAAAGTATATTTGGAGGCACATAAAAGGTAAAAATTTCAAAGCTTCAAATTCTTCGACGTGAATTTGAGACTCTTATGATGAATGATTTTGAATCTATTACTGATTTCTTCTAAAAAATTTCTTCTATTATGAATCAAATAAGATCTCATAGTGAAAATCTAAAAGATCAAACTGTAATAGAAGAAGTTTTATGAAGTTTATCTTCAAAATTTGATATGATCTCTACTACTATAGAAGACGCTAAAAATACAAGTACATTATCTATTGATGAATTAATAGGCTACCTTTTAGTTTATGAACAAAAAACGAACAGATCTTCAAATGAGATTTCTGAATATATTCTTCAAATGAAGATAAATTAGAAGAAAGAACAGAAAAAAAATTTAGAAATTAATTCTCAAAGGAGAGATCAAAACAACAAAGGATAAGGCCGATTAAATGAAGGTAACAAAGAAACCCGTCAATATTTTTGTTACAAAAAATTTGGATATATTGAAAAAAATGTTGGTACAAAAATATAAATCAAAATGTTCTTCTATGTTCTTATTGTGAAAAATATGGTCATCTTGAAAAATATTGTTATAACAAAAATTAAACAAACTATGATGAGAAAAATAATGATAACAAAATAGATAAAGAGAATATTTTCTTTATAGCATCTGATAATAAATATTCTATATCTATTTGGTTTTTGGATAGTGAATATAGTAATTATATGACAGGAGATAAAAGTTTATTTCAGAAACTTGATGATTCAGTCAGATCTATTGTACATATGAAAAATGACAATAAGGTTCAGGTGAAAAAAAAGGAACAATTATTGTGAAGACCAAATATGGTAAAAAAAAGTTATTAATAATATGTTGCTTATTCCTTATTTAAAATAAAATCTCATTAGCATAGGACAACTAATGAGAAAATGATATTATGTTATTTTTTATGATGAAAATGCTTGATTTATGATAAGAAAATTAAAAATTTGATAGCAACTGCAAGGATGACAAAAAAACAAAGGGTTTTCCTTATTATTTTCAGATTTTGCTACTCCTATTGATGAATCGACATTATGAAAAAAAAAGTTATGACTATCTAAATTTTTGTAGATCTATACAAATTATCTCAGATGATGCAGGTCATGATAATTGGAAAACTATAATTGATAAAACACATACACATAAAATAGATGAGATCTTAAACTCCAAGGATAACAATAAAGATACACACATAGAGATGGTAGAAATTTCTAATAATGTGAAGAAAGCTCAGATAAAGAAAAGAAAAATGAAGTTTCCACGTTCAAAGGGATTCGATACTATAAATATAGAGTCTCGATCAGATCATCAAAGATGGTTATTGAAGAGAAAAATATCAATTTATAGATCTAAGATATATGGAGATAGAAAATATAAGACAACCACTGTAGCAATGAAGATCAGCTTGCCAATATCTTCATAAAATTTTGACGAAAAAATATTTTTTCAAATATAAATTATAACTACTTGAATTAAGGGGGTGTGTTGGAAATAATTCAAGTAGTTAAGATTGATCAAGGAGTTAGGATTTGATAAAATGAAAGATAAAGATTTAGATCTAATTTAGTTTAGATGATGATGAAATTAGTTTAAATGAGAATGAGATTTATTTAGATATAATAGATTTTTTAATATTTTAAAATATATATATTCTATCTTTTAATTAATATAAATAAGTGTTCTTGAATCATTTCAATGCACCGACAATTGCACACTAAGTACTCTCAATATTTTATATTATTCTCTTCTCTTTCTTCCTAAAATTATACAAAAAAAAAAAAACCAACAATCACTAAGTACTGATATTCTTACTCATTTGCTCTTCATATATTTCTAGCAAAAACTACCAGTTAAATCCACAAATATTTCATGGATCTCATAAACCATTGTCCCAATTTATCTTCTTTTTCTTATTTTTATCTCTCGAATTCCTTACAGCCACTCATGACCTACCACAAACTTTACGTTTGTCTTTCTGCACCAACCTGTGCATGATCCATCAACTTTACACATGTTTATCACAAACAAACAAATTAGGGACTGATTGATTGATACATCCATTGCATTTTTTATCAATAAATCCTACATATCGCCCATCACCTTCTTGTTGAGCAAAGGGGACCAACATTAGAAATCCTCTTCTCCATTGCCTTTCTGCTTAAAGATGATCACAAGCTTAATTCAAATGCAAAGCTACTTGCAAAAGCAGAGGATACATCGAAATCGCAGTACTTCCAGAGATCATTCTTTAAGCTACAGTTAGATCCATCATGACACCACTTCAATATGTGAGCTGCGTTGGTGGAGTACAGGTTTACACCCACCAATCTAAATTGGAAGAGTTAAACAAAGCCATTTCATCATCCCCGACTATAAAAGTGCCTCACTGCCTCTTCCGGAAGGCCACAGAAATGGGGTGGTCGGAGGTCAGCAGAATTGTTCCCTGTTGCCTGTGTCTTGCGGCGCTGCTGACCTCAGTGAGCTCTGCCGACTTCGGTGACCTCTTCCAGCCTTACTGGGCGGCAGATCACATAGTGGCCATGGATGGAGAGCCACTTAAGCTCACTCTCGACAACACCTCAGGTTAGCTTTCGCTGTGCCTCAGTTTCACTCGTGACTTTGAGGTTCTCATCAACCTTGGCTTCTGTTGATCAAGGATGCGGGTTCGAGTCCAAGAAGAAGTACCTCTTCGGCCAAACCAGCATGCAGATAAAGCTCGTCGAAGGCGACTCGGCCGGCACCGTGACTGCCTTCTACGTATGTTCTTCTTTAGTTCTCCGAAGCTCACCAATGGAGTTTTTTCTTGGTTACAGTGATACGGATTTGTTGCATGCCGACAGATGTCATCCGATGGCCCAAACCACAACGAGCTGGACTTCGAGTTCCTCGGCAATGTCACAGGCGAGCCGTACTTGGTGCAGACCAACGTCTACGTCAACGGCACCGGCAACCGGGAGCAGCGCCACTCTCTATGGTTCGATCCGATCGCCGATTTCCACACCTACTCCATCCTGTGGAACCGCTACCACATCAGGTGAGGAACTTGAGCACCCGATCCGAATCGTTCCTTCTAGGATACCTATCATCCTCGCGCACACATCGTACATGTCCAGGTTTCTCGTCGACGGTGTTCCGATACGTATGTTCGCTAACAAAGAGGCCGCTGGCGTCTTGTACCCCAAGGACCAGGCCATGGGGGTGTACGCGTCCGTGTGGAACGCCGACGACTGGGCGACGCAGGGCGGGCGAGTGAAGACCAACTGGAGCCACGCGCCGTTCGTGACGGCCTTCCGGGGCTTCCAGATCGACGCGTGCGAGGCTGAGGAGGAGGCGGCGGGCGGGTGCGTCGGCGGTGGGGTGTTCTGGTGGGACGCGCCGGCGATGAGCGGGCTCAGCTCGCACCAACGGCGCCAGCTCAGGTGGGTGCAGAGGAGGCATCTGGTCTACGACTACTGCAAGGATAGGCCCAGGTTCCATGAGATGCCTGGGGAATGCTTGAGCTGACCATGTCTCAGTCTTACACTGCCTGCCAAATGAACAAAATAGTTGCAGTCTCTTCGCTCATGCAATTGCTCTGCAACATCTCCCTAGAATTGCACATTGCATCTCACTTAATTGTGTTAAAAGATCAAATTATTGTAACAAAAGTAGCCGAATGCTTAGACTATTGGGAAAATCCTCAACACCTAACAATAGTAGATAAGGTTATTGGTAAAAGATCAATCATTATTCTAAGTCTATCAACAAGGGTCTCAGGCAGGTAATGTCTTATCACAATCCAAGTAGCAACTATGATTTCCAACAGCCTTTGCGTCTTGCTCTCATGCCTCAAGGTAGCAACATCAATTACCAACAACTTTGGCTTCCTACTCCTATACCTCAATAACGCATAGTATGTCAGCGGTGTGATAAGGTTGGTCACTGCCAAGGTCTGTCAATCTCGTTCTTGACCTTTAGCTACCATGCCCCAAGCACATCTCACTGTTGTCCGGACTTATGATCAACATTCCTAGGTTATGGACTTTAATGTCTCCCATCACATCACCTCGGATCTCCAAAACTTGTCCCTTCACAATAGCTATGGTGGTAATAATGACATTATCATCGGTGATGGTAAATGACTTCCCATTACTCATACTGATTTCACAATGCTTAATTCACATTATCTTAACTTTACACTCGATGATGTGTTTTGCGCTCCTCATATCAAACGGAACCTTATTTCTATTTCTCAATTCTGTAAACAAAACAATACCTCCATTGAATTTTTTCTTGACTACTTTCTTGTCAAGGATCTGAACACGGGGGGCATTGTTAGTTCAAGGCAAGAGTAAAGATAGCATCTATTAGTGTTCATCAATCTCTTAGCCCACTACCTACTCTTCTGTTGTTGCTCCAATAGATGTGTGGCATCGTCGTCTTGGTCACCCTTTTTCCTCAACTCTATAAAAGTTTTTCTCTCGTTATTCTCTTCCATCTTTTAAAGCTAGCTCTATTGTTGCTCATTGTGATGCATGTCTTAGTAATAAAAGTAATAGACTGTCATTTGAAAATTCTTTTATTTCTTGCATACAAACCATTTAAAATTATATATATTGATGTTTCGGGTCCTGCACCAAGTATTTCGTTTGACAAATACAGATTTTATGTTATTTTTATTGACTATTTTACTAAATATACTTGGTTTTATCCTCTTCAAAATAAGTCTAGATTTCCAAAACCTTCCTTACATTAAAAAAAAAGGTGAAAAATATCTTTCAGTCCACCATTAAAATAATTTATTCTGACGGTGAGGGTGAATACCAAATACTAACACCATACTTGTTAGCCTTTGGTATTCAACATCTCAAGTCTCCTCCGTACACTCCTCAACTAGTTGGCTCAGCCGAACGCAAACATCGGCATATAGTTGAAACTGATCTCACACTTCTCCATTATGCTTCCATGCCAACTATTTTTTGGTCTGCAGCTTTCCAAACTACAGTCTATCTGATTAATCGCATGCCTATTCCAGTCCTCCACAACCAATCACCATTTGAAAAACTATTTCATAAATCCCCAAGTCTTCAAAAACTTAAGGTTTTTGGTTGTATCTGTTATCCTTGGCTATGTCCAAACGCATCACATAAACTAACCCCACGGTCGAAGTCTTGTACCTTCATTGGTTAATCTCTTGAACATAATGCTTATCGATGCTATAATCCTTTAACTCTCAAGGTTTTTGTGTCTCGTCATGTTGTCTTTGTGGAGTCCTCCTTTTCATTTTACTAGTCCAAATATTCTATTGTACCAACTACGCCGGTGAATATACATCAGTGGCATATGCCATTATCCAATGAGCCTCTATAAGAATCACTCACTCCAGCACACATATATGAGTGGAGCACTCCCCCAAGACAATATCTCTCTCCCTCTTTTTCTTCTCCTTCTGCATATATACCTTCTACCACAAACATCCAATCTTCGGACACTCAATCACTAGCATTTCCCTGACATTTGCCTACTAGCGCTAATGTTCCTTAGTCCAACTCACCCTGTTCTACTACTTCCCTAGCACCCATTCCACCATCATCTCCTAAACCACTTAGACATCTCATGATAACATGCTCTAAAAGTGATATTTTCAAACCATGTCAGGTTCTCGACCTCAATATGGTTGTGATTCCCTCTATTGAGACCTGTGAACCTACCACGGTCATTCGAGCCCAAAAGTCTTATTATTAGTGTTAAGCTATGTCTGATGAATATGACACCCTCCTTCATTGCTCTACCTGGACACTTGTTTTGTTTCATCTCTCACAAAATGTCATCGGGTGTAAGTGGATTTTTCGAGTTAAGCAAAACCCTGATAGGTCCATTGCTAGGTTATAAGGCCCGTTTAGTAGCCAAAGGCTTTCATCAATGTCCTGGTATTGACTTTATATAGACATTCAGCCCTATTTTTAAATCCACAATAATCTAACTGATTCTGAGTTTAGTCATTTCAAAGACTGGCACCAGCTACAACTTAATGTGAACAATGTCTTCTTACAAGAAACATTAACTCACGATGTCTTTATGGAGCAACCTCTTGATTTTCATCATCTTCAGTATCTGAAACATGTCTGTAAACTCCACAAAGCTATTTATGGGCTTTGTAATGCTCCACGAGCTAGTACAAAGAACTCGGCTCATTTTTTATGTTAGTCGGCTTCTCTAACTCTAAGCCTGATATCTCCTTATTTCTCCGTCAATAACCTGACAGTACAATATATCTTCTAGTATATGTGATGATATCATTGTGACAGGTAATAACTCTATGGAGGTTACAATGTTCATTAATAAGTTGGTCGCCAAATTTTCACTCAAAGATCTCGGTCTCTTGAATTATTTTCTGGGTGTGGAAGCAACATTTACATCTTCGGGACTCTCCCTTTCTTAACGAAAGTATACTCAGGACTTATTAGTGAAGACAAACATGAAGGATGCAAATACTATTTCAACTTCTCTCTCCACTAGGGAATCGCTTCGATTAAATGACGATAGTTTTGCTACAAATCCTACACAATATCAGGGTTCCTTATAATATTTAGCTCTCACTCACCTAGATATCTCATTTGCAGTTAATAAGCTATCACAATTCATGCATAGACCGTCTATCACACATTAGTTAGTAGTTAAATGAGTATTACAATATCTTAATGGTACTCTTGACTATGACATATTTCTCTACAAAAGCTCTCCACTTCAACTTCATGCTTATGTTGACGCTGATTGGACTGGGAACTCTGATGATAGAACATCAACAACTAGATATATTATTTTCCTAGGAGCCAATCCAATTAGCTGGAGTTCTAAGAAACAAAAGATAGTTGCTCGATCAACCATTTAAGCAACGTATCGCTCTATTGCAACTACAACTATCGAACTTAATTGGGTAATGAATCTGTTCAAAGAACTTGACATCTGGTCTTCTGTTACTCCTACAAGATAATGTGATAATATCGGGGCTACCTACTTATGTGTCAATCTAGTGTTTCACTCTCGTATGAAATATATGACAATTGACTTTCACTTTGGAACAAAAACTCAACTAGCGGACTCCTTCATAAAGCCACTTGCCCACAAGTTATTTTTACTTCATAGGTTCAAGATCGACATCTTTAACAGGAGCACGATCTTACGGGAGCATATTAAAAGATAAGGTTATTGTACCAATAGTAATCGAATAATTAGACTATTGAGGAAAATCATCGTACTTAATCATTTTACCATTCTCTCTTCTTATATAAATAGTAAATAGGTATGAGTGAAGAAATAAGCTTCTGCATTTCATTTAATTCTCAATCTCCTTTCTCATTTCTATCAAATTGTATATATCTTACTTTCTCATGTTAAGAATTTGAGATAAGAGTCCAAAGAAAAATTAAATTCTAATACATAATGGTGTCTTTTTCGAGTGTTATTTCTTAGTGGAATTATAAGGACGTGTTTGACCAACCAAAGTCTCAAATTTTACTCTTTAGTAGCTTGAAAGAAGTGAAGTCTCCGGTTCCTCCCATGAGCGTGTTGTGAAGGGCATGACGTATATAAGCTGCGTTGAATGGTCGACGGCGGAGGAAGGGGTGGTTGCTCGACCGAATCAAATGCGTTTGGAAAATTCTATGATGTGAAAGCGATGTGGTTGACCAATTGATTGCTTATCAGTAGCTCTGCTCACCGCACCATGGATCAGAAGCTCGCAGGGAAGAGAGAGATAGATCGATAGAGAGAGAGAGAGAGAGAGAGAGATGAGTGGATCACTTATGTTGCTGCTGCTGCTGATCTCCACCGCACCGATGTTGATGGCGGGAGCTGCATCGGCATCGACCGAACACAACACCACAAATTTCCTCTTCGCCGATTGCACAGCAAGCTGCGGGACCATCTTCATCCCCTACCCTTTTGGGACAACGGAAAAGTACAGCTGCTCCAGACCAGGCTTCAGCTTCGTCTGCAACTACAGCTCCGATTCCCCCACGCTCCTCTTGGCTGACGGTGTAACCCAGGTGATCCACATGTCACAGGACAACCACAACATCAGCGTGAGATTCGGCATCGCCACCGTGGGCGCTGACAAGGACTCCCTCTTCACCTCGTGGACATCCCCCCCAGGGGCACCGTACGTCCTGTCATCAACCTCCGTCACGCTGACGGTCGTCGGCTGTAGCGCCACGGCCTACCTGCTGGACCTCGGCACCAACAAGATCATCGGCAGCTGCATCACCGACTGCTCCGACAGGGAAATGGAGGCCATGGAGGGAGCTGCTTGTAGCGGCATCGGCTGCTGCCAAGCCACCTTCCTTTCGCCGGTGAGGTCGTTCGGGATCAATCTCACCCGCCATGACCGGCACTCCGGTCGAGCCTCCAGCGTCAAGGCCTTCGTGTCCAACGACCAAGCTGTGTACAGGTTCAGGAAGGAGGACCTTTCCACGGAAGACACCGTAACAGGTAGCACGATGGAAGTCGCCGTCCTGCAGTGGGCGATCATCGAGCAATCTTCCTGCGAGGATGCCGCCAAGAACACCACGACTTACGCGTGCCTCAGCGCCAACAGTGTTTGCTCCAACACCAAAACAAAGGGTCTTGGATACTACTGCGAGTGCTCCTCCGGTTACCAGGGCAATCCTTACATCCCTGGCGGCTGCCTAGGTAACATCTCCTGCTACCCTACTAATCCTCTCTCTCTCTCTCTCTCTCTCTCTCTCTCATGTGGACTCCATCACATGAATGATCACATGGATAAGCCGGCTGCGGATCTTTAATCTGACTGGATCCAATCGACGACATATAGATTCTATGCAAGTCCCGCGAAGATTTCTTGTTTTCTGATGCTTGTTCTGTGATGTCTTGCTAGATATTGATGAGTGTGCAACCTCGGAGCACTCTTGCACTGGGATTTGCTTCAACTACGCCGGTGGCTACACTTGCTGTCCACCAGGATCACATGTCGATTCAGGATTCAGCTGCGTTCCCCCCAAAAGCCAAACGATTATACTAGGTAATTAATCGATCCACACAAACTACTTCGATCACTTTATTGATTTACCGTAGACTTCATCTCCATTGTAATTTTTGCTAGAAAATGAGATTGAATGAATAAAAAGTGACTTATATTTGTTATTTCTTCACTCAACATCTATTTATATAAGTAAAATAAAGATTAATAAGATTAGGAGTTAAGGATTTTTCTCAACAATCTAATCATTTTACTAATATTATTATAAATAATTTTATCTGTTAATATACTCCCGCAAGATCGTGCACCTGTCAAAGACATCGATCTTGGACCTATGAAGTGAAAATAATTTACAGACAAGTAGCTTCGTGAGAGACTCCGCCAATTGATCTCGTGTGAACATGAGAAATACGTAGTTGATGATTGACCACTTGATCTCATACAAAGTGAAAGTTAATTGCTATATGTTTCATACGAGAGTGAAATATTGGATTGACACATAAGTAGGTAGCCCAATATTATCATAGTATATTATAGGAATAATATTAGAGTGAATGTCAAGTTCCTTGAGCAAATTCATTACCCAATTAAGTTCTACAGTAGTAGTTGCAATAGAACGATACTTAGCTTCAGTGGTTGACCGAGCAACTATCTTTTATTTCTTGAAACTCCAACTGATTGGATTGGCTCCTAGAAAAATGATATACCCAAATGTCGATGTTCTATTATCAAAGTTCCCAGCCCAATCGACATCAACATAAGTATAAAGTTGAAGTGAAGAGTATTTATGTAGAAATATGCCATAGTCAAGGGTACCATTAAGATATGGTACTACTCGTTTAACTACTGACCAATGTGTGGTAGATGGTCTATGCATGAATTGTGACAGCAAATGAGATATCTGGACGGGTGAGAGCTAAATATTGTAAAGAGTCAATTACTTGTCGATATTGAGTAGGATATGCAACAGGACTGCCGTTAGTTAGCCGAAGCGATTCACTAGTTAGGAGAGGAGTTAAAACAGCTTTTGCATCCTTCATGTTTGTCTTCACTAATAAGTCCTGAATATACTTCCATCGAGAGAGGAAGAGTCCTGAAGATGTAGACATTACTTCCACACCCATAAAATAATTCAAATGACCGAGATCTTTAAGGAAAAATCGGTCAGCCAATTTCTTAAGAAACATTGTGCCATCCATAGAGTTATTACCTATCACAATGATATCATCCATATATACTAGAAGATATATTATATTGTCAGATTGTTGACGGAGAAATAAGGAGATATCAGACTTAGAGTTAGAAAAATTGACTGACATAAAAAATGATCCGAGTTCTTTATACCAGACTCATGGAGCCTGACGAAGTTCATAAATAACTTTGTTGAGTTTACAGATATGTTTCAGATATTGAGGATGAAGAAAACTAGGAGGTTGTTCTATAAAGACATCGTCAATTAATATTCCTTGTAAAAAGGCATTATTCATATTAAGTTACCGTAGATGCCAACCTTTTGAGATGATCAAACTCAGAATAAGCCGGATTGTCATGGGTTTAACAATAAGACTGAATATCATTGTAAAGTTAATACTAGGACGTTGATGAAAGCCTTTGACTACTAGACAGACTTTATACCTGGCAATGGACCCATCAAGGTTCTGCTTAACTCGAAAAATCTACTTACACCCAATGACATTTTGTACTGGATGAAATAGAATAAATGTCCAGGTAGAGTTATAAAGAAGGGCATCATATTCATCACACATAGTTTGACGCCAGTGATGAGACCCATTGGCTTGAATGACCATGGTAGGTTCACAGGTCCCAATAGAGGAAGTCACAATTGTATTGAGGTAAAGAACCTAACGTGGTTTGAAAATACCACTTTTAGAGCACATTATTATGGGATGTCCAAGTGGTTTAAGGGGTGATGGTGGAATGGGTGCTAGGGAAGTAGTAGAACAAGATGAATTAGATTGAGGAACATTAGCGCTACTAGTTGAGGTAAGGGAAATGCTAGTGACCGAGTGCCTAAAGTTCGGATGTCAATAGTAGGAGCTATGTATGCAGAAGGAGAAGAAAAAGAGGAGGTGAGATATTATACCAGAGGAGTACTTCACTCATATATATTTGCTGGAGTGAGCGATTTTTATGGAGACTCATTAGATAATGGCATGTGCCACTGATGTATATTCACTGGAGTAGTTTGTATCGTAGAAGATCTGGACTAGTGAAACGAAAAGGACTCCACAAAGATAACATGATGAGACACAAAGATTTTGAGTCAGAGGATCATAAGCATTATATTCAAGAGAGTAATCAATAAAGGTACAAGGCTTCGACCTTGAGGCTAGTTTATGTGATACATAAAGACGTAGTAAGGATAATAGAAACAACCAAAAACCCTAAGTTTATGAAGATTTGATGATTTATGAAACAGTTTACAAATAGTGATTGATTATGGAGAACTAGAGTAGACATACGATTAATGAGATAGATTATAGTTTGGAAGGCTGTAGACTAAAAAGTAGTTGGCATGGAGCCATGATGGAGAAGTGTGAGACCAGTTTCAACTATATGATGATGTTTACGTTTGGCTGAACCAACTAGTTGAGTGTATGGGAGAGACTTGATATGCTAAATACCACAGGCTAACAGACATGATGTTAGTGTTTGGTATTCACCCCCACCGTCAGAATAAACTATTTTAGTTGTAGACTGAAAACATTCTCTATCATTTTTTTGAAGGTAAGAAAGATTATTAAGACCTCAGACTTATGTTGAAGAGGATAAAACTAAGTATACTTAGTAAAATAGTCAATAAAGATAATATATAATATATATTTATCAAACGAAATAATTGGTGTTGGACCCTAAACATCAGTATAAAAAATTTCAAATGGTTGTGTGCAAGAAATAGAAGACTTTTCAAACGGTAGTCTATGACTTTTATTACTAAGACATACATCATAATTATTAAAAATAGAGCTAATCGGAAAAGTTGGAAGAGAATAATGAGAGAAATTTTTTTGTTGAGTTGAGGAAGAAGGGTGACAAAGACGACGATACCACACTTCCATTGGAGCAGCAACAGAAGAGTAGGCAGTGGGCTGAGAGATTGATGGTCACTGGTAGATATTATCTTTACTCTGGCCTTGAACTAACGATGCTCTCGTGCTCAGATCCTTGACAATAAAGTAGTTAGAAAAAAATTCAATGGAGATAATGTTTTTGTTTACAAAATTGGGAGATAGAAATAAGATTTCATTTAATATGAGGAGAGCACAATACATCATCGAGTGTAAAGTTAAGAGTATATGAATTAAGCATCGTGGAACTAGTATGAGTAATGGGAAGTCGCTTACCATCACCGATGATGATGTCATTATTACCACCATAACTATTGTGAATGGACAAGTTTTGGAGATCCGAGGTGATATGATGGGAGGTGCCAGAGTCTATAATCCAAGAATGATGATCAGAAGTCGGAGCAACAGTGAGATGCGCATGGGACATAGTAGCTAAAGGTCGAGGATGAGACCGATAGACTTTGGCGGAGTGATCAACTTCATCACACAGTTGGTAGACTATTTGTTATTGAGGCACAGGAGCAGGATGCCAAGGCTGTTGGTAATTGATTTTGCTACCTTGAGGCGTGGGAGCAGGACACTAAGGCTGTTGGGAACCATAGATACTACATGGATTATGGTAAGACGATGCTTGGCCCAAACCCTTGTTGACAGACTTATAATACTGATTATTCTTCTTTTTAGATTTGTGACTTACTTAAGCACTGATAGGTGGTCTTGGTGCCTTATCTTCATGCTTCAAGTATGTCTCGTAGTTAGTCATCTTGTCATACAACTCCTCAAATGATAACGATGAGTCGTGTGCCCGTATTGCTACTACCAATTCTTTGTACTCAGCCCCAAGACCATTGAGGGTATGGACAATAACTTCATTATCACTAAGGTTGTGCTAGAAGAGCTGCTATGGTCCCCTGACGGCAGACGAGGGAAGGGGAGGGTCATTTCCTTCCTTGGTTACCGATATAATGTGCTGGATGCTTGCTATGTGGTAGAGTCGCCTAATGTGGTGCATGAAAAAACACTATACGACCGCAAATATTTAGAATCGAGGAGGATCAATAGGGGATCATCTTCTATTATCGGTAGGAAGGAGGCAATGCTTGACCGCGCGGCCAGAAAAACTATAGTTTAGAGGTGTTCTCAATGGTATCAGTGTGTGTTGAGGAGGACTCAGGATGTAGCTGGGCAACGATGTCATACAGTTGGGCTACGACAACAGGTAGCAGCAATGCCGGTGGAGAATGGTGGTGGCCTTGGAGAGTGCCACTGTCGAAACCGAAGAAAACCTTGGTCGGGCCACGACAGAGAAGTAAGATGCGACTAGGCAATCAGTGGCTTCGCTCCAGTGGGTACGGTAGACAAAGATGCTCAGGAGGCAGAGGATAGGGGTCTGATATGCGGATGTAGCACCCATTGCGGTCGTACGTAGAACTCTGGCGCAGCAAGAGCACCTCGGCTATGGGAAGCAGGTTCCTCAAATATGAAGTGAGGAGGTGGGGTTCTTCTATCAAGTGAGTAGAAGAACACGACGGCACGCAGCAACATTGACTTCAGCAATGGAAGAAGCAGAGCAACAATTGCTTTGTTTTGATGGCTTGGAGGAGGATGGCAGTGGCACGGTGGTAGTGACTGGATGGGCGCATCGAGAGACTTTGCATGGAGAACCGGATATGGCAGAACTTGGCCTGGAGCAAGGAGGCCACAACCACAACGCTGGAGTAGGAGGAGAGAGCGCAGGAGTCAGTGCCATAAGTAGAGAGAGGGAGCGGTGCTAGAAGCCATGGAGAATGCCTTTGATGTCATCAGAGTGCAGAAGACAGTGCTAGTGCTGGCAATCTAGATGGTGGTAGCAGCGATTGGGAGACGGAGAAGGATGGGGGTAGGGGAGCGCCAGTCCAAGAAACTGGAGATTAGTCGCAAGTCGGGCGAGCTCTGTCTCAGAGAGATCTGGGATGACGACTGAGGAAGCATACGAGGCACTGGCTCAAGATGTTCCTGATGGCAGAAATGGTGGCCAAAGCCCACAATGAAAGCAACGCGGTGAGACTTCTGATCGCGGGCAGTGAAGATAATGGGTGATGGCGGTTGGGAGATTGTAGTGGAGGGGGGCTGCCAGCGACGGTGTTCCTTCCTCGCTTGGTCACCAGCGAGCAGGATGGTGCTTCACAAGCAACACTATTACGGGCTATGGCGAGCAATCGGTGAACCAATGGTAGGCAATGCTAAGGCTGATAGTGTCGCTAAGGCCTCGATCATTAGTGAAACAATAGAGAGAGGTAGCAAGAGACTGTCATTTGACGGTAAGAAAAAAAAAATCTCACTTAAAGAGAGATGGTATGATACCATGTTAGAAAAAATGAACTATATTTGTTATTCCTTCACTCAATAACACCTATTTATACAAATAAAAGAAAGGTTAAGAGAATTTTCGTCGATAATCCATTCTGCTAATGTTGTTACAATAATTTTATCTGTTAATAATTTTCAGCTGTCGTCATTGGAGTTAGCATTGGCTTCAGCCTCCTGCTGATGCTGGTATCTGCAGTCATCCTGAACCGGAGGCTGAAGGAAATGAAACTGAAGAAGTTAAAGGAGCGATACTTCCATCAAAATCATGGCTTGCTGTTGCAAAGGCTGATCGCCACCGACGATGTTAATGCCGAGAGGACCAAGATTTTTCCCCTGGAAGAACTAGAGAAAGCCACCAACAGCTTCGACCCCGCACGAATCCTGGGGCATGGAGGCCACGGCACGGTTTACAAAGGAATTCTGTCGGATCAGCGCGTGGTTGCCATTAAGAAGTCCAAGATCGTGATACAGAGAGAGATCGACCAGTTCATAAATGAGGTTGCGATTCTTTCTCAGATCAACCACAGGAACATCGTAAAGCTCTACGGATGCTGTTTAGAGACAGAAGTGCCGCTATTGGTGTACGAGTTCATCACGAATGGAACTCTCGCTGATCATCTCCACGTCGAAGATCGTTCCTCCTCTCTGTCATGGAAAGACCGATTAAGGATCGCCTTGGATGATGGGAATAAAACAGGAATCAACTTTGTATACGAACAAATACTAGCAGACCGTCATGCACAGCGGAATGAAATGGAAATCACAATCAGATGAACACCAAGATTTACGTGGAAAACCCCTTCAACTCGAAGGGAAAAAACCACGGGACAAGCCAGAGAAAATCCACTATCAAATTAATGAATATACAGATCTCAGGCTTCTTGCCCAAGCCCAAAGCAATAGCCACAAGAGAATCTCAGGGATAAAAGGACTATAATCTTAAACACAATATCCAAAACCTTCCCAATAGATCACAGTAAGAATCCACTGCAAACTGATCTAACCTGAGATTTGAATGATTGAGAATAGTCTTTTTCTGCCCTTTTCTTCTTCCCTTTTCTGGATCTCTTATTTTCTGGCCTCTACTGTCAATCTGCAGTCTGCTTTCTCTCTCCCACGTTTTCAGCCGCCGCTGCTCTCTTAATCTCAACCCCAGCCACCTAATCTAGGTTTTAGGTTAATATAAGTGAGGTTCTGGGCCGTGGGCTTCACTTAAGCCCATTATGGGCTGAACCTGGGCCATCTGCCCAACAACCTCCCCCTTCAGCCCATAAGGGAGGCTGTCTCATGACTCCTCAATGTGAAGCCATGCCGACCAACTGTCGGCACATCTCCTGTCTCTCTTTCGGTAAAGCCTTTGTCAACATGTCTGCTCCATTATCATCTGTGTGAATTTTCTGAAGCTGTAACTGCTTCTCTTCAAGCACATTTCTGATCCAGTGATATCTGACATCTATATGTTTTGATTTAGAATGAAATGTTGGGTTCTTGCATAAATGGATGGCACTCTAGCTGTCACAATACACCACATAGTTTTCCTGTTTCAGCCCCAATTCTTGTAAGAATTCTTTCATCCATAACATTTCTTTGCAAACCTCTGTAGCAACAATATATTATGCCTCTGTGGTGGAGAGTGCAATACACCTTTGCAATCTGGACTGCCATGACACAGCTCCCCCTGCAAAAGTAAGTACAAAACCTGATGTGGACTTCCTTGTGTCAATATCTCTTGCCATATCTGCATCTGTGTAACCTGTCAATACAGGTGGTCCACCTCCAAAGCTTAAACAAACTTTAGAACTTCCTCTGAGATATCTAAAAATCCACTTCACTGCTGCCCAATGCTCTTTACCTGGATTTGCAAGAAATCTACTAGTAACACCCACTGCATATGCGATGTCCGGCCTCGTACATACCATTGCGTACATTAAACTTCCAACTGCTGAAGCATAAGGAACCTTTTGCATTTTCTCCTTCTCCTCATCACTTGACGGACTCTGATCTGAGCACAACTTGAAGTGACCTGCAAGAGGAGAACCAACTGGCTTTGCATTACTCATACTGAACCTATCCAATACCTTCTCAATGTATTTCTCCTGTGACAACCAAATCTTTCTCTTTCTTCTGTCACGAGAAATCTGCATGCCCAGTATTTGCTTTGCTGGCCCCATGTCCTTCATTGCAAAAGACTCACTTAGGTCCTTCTTCAACCTGTCAATCATAGACATATCTCTTCCGAGGATAAGCATATCATCAACATAAAGTAAGAGAATAATAAAATCCTCACCAAACCGTTTGATGTACACACAATGATCTGAAGCTGTTCTTTTATATTCATTTTCAATCATAAATGAATCAAACTTTTTATACCACTGTCTTGGAGCTTGCTTCAGCCCATACAAGCTCTTCTTCAACTTGCAGACAAGATTTTCTTTACCTTTGACTTTGAAGCCTTCTGGTTGCTCCATATAAATTTCCTCCTCCAAATCACCATGAAGGAAAGCTGTTTTCACATCTAACTGTTCAATCTCCAAGTCTAAGTTAGCAGCAATACCAAGAGCAACACGGATAGAAGACATTTTAACAACAGGAGAAAAAATTTCTTCAAAGTCAATACCTTTCTTTTGACCAAAGCCTTTCACAACCAATCTAGCTTTATACTTTGGTTGAGAACAATATTCTTGAGTCTTCAACCTGAAAACCCACTTGTTCTTCAAGGCCTTACTTCCCTCTGGTAATTGCACCAAATCATATGTGTGGTTCTTCTGCAGAGAATCCATCTCTTCCTGCATAGCAATAAACCACTTCTTTTTCTGCTCACTTTCAACTGCTTCCTGGTAACTCTCTGGTTCACCTGCATCAGTAAGCATCACATACTCATCTGTAGAGTATCTTCTGGAAGGTTGACGTTGTCTAGAAGATCTTCTTAATTGAGGTTCTGTGGGAACTTGCTCTCTTTCTTCTTCTTGCTCAACATGTCCTGCAGGTAGATCAACATCTGGCTCTGCACCATCTTCCTGCACACCTCCCCCATCACCCTGATATACTGGAGGAATAACTGGGTCACAGTCTACAAATCCCTCTGCAGAAGTCTTAGCTGGTGCCTCCTTCTTCAAATCCTCAATGGTTTGATCCTCAAAGAAAACAACATCTCTGCTTCTGAACACCTTCTGCTTTTCTGGATCCCAAAGCCTGTAACCAAACTGATCATGTGAGTAACCAAGAAAAATACACTCTTTTGTCTTACCATCCAGCTTGGACCTTTCATTGTTTGGAACATGTGCAAATGCATGACAACCAAACACTCTTAAATGCCTATAGGAGACATCTTTCCCTGACCATACATGCTCTGCAACATCACCATCTAGAGCTGTACATGGTGATAAGTTGATTACATCAACTGCAGTCCTCAAAGCCTCATCCCAAAACCTTTTGGGTAGCTTGGCCTGTGAAAGCATACATCTGATCTTTTCCATGATGGTGCGGTTCATCCTCTCTGCAATTGCATTATGCTGAGGCGTACCAGGGACTGTCAACTCATGCTGGATGCCATGTGACCTGCAATAATCATTAAATAATCCTGTGTACTCACCACCATTATCTGATCTTATACATTTCAATTGTCTTTCTGTCTCCCTTTCAACTCTGGCATGAAACTCTTTGAAGATATTAATAACCTGATCTTTAGTCTTCAAAGCATAGGCCCAAACTTTCCTGGAAAAGTCATCTATAAAAGTAACAAAATAAAGTGCACCACTGATACTAGGAACATTAACAGATCCACCAGGAGTTTTTGTCCTCAAAGGACCACACACATCTGTATAGACACGGTCCAAGACATGCATTTTTCTAGATAAGGCAGGACTAACAAAGGAAACTTTATGTTGTTTACCAGCCAAACAATCAATACAAGGGTTCAAACGTGTACCTCTGAGAGATGGCAATACCTCTCTTTTGGAAAGTTCTTGCAACCCCTTCTCGCTCATGTGTCCTAGTCGCCTATGCCACAACTCCATGCTGGAGTCTTTCTCTGTAGCATTCAACTGCCCACCACAAGCTTTAGGCTGTAATCTATACAATGTATGACATTTCTTTCCATTAGCTACAATTAAAGAACCCTTACTGAGCTTCCACTGCCCTTTATGAAATCTGACATCAAAGTCTTCATCGTCCAGCCTTCCAACTGAAATTAAATTCAGTCTTAAGTCAACCACATGCCTCACATCCTTAAGTACCAACTTGCAACCAAGGTTGGTCTTTATATGGATATCTCCCATGCCAATGATGTTTGCTGTGCCATAGTTGCCCATCTTGACAACACCAAAATTTCCAGACCTGTAAGTAGCAAAGAACTCCCTCCGTGGTGTAGCATGATAAGAAGCACCTGTGTCAATTATCCACTCGAGATCCTGACACACACAAGAAAAAATATCATCAGAAGTAGACAAAATCAAATAATCACCACCTTGTACTGTAGCTGTGATATTTTCTTTTGACTCTATATGCTCCACTTCTTTCCCCCTTTTCTTGTTCTTCTTAGGTTGCTTGCACTGATTCTTGTAATGTCCTTTCTCACCACAATTGTAGCAAACAATATCTTTCCTTGACCTTGACTTGCTTCTACCCACACGTGAACCACTTCTATCCTTTGACTTTGACCTTCCTCTGTTCTCTGAGACAAGTGCTTGTGAATCAATCTGAGAAGTTGCTGAATTCTTTCTCCTTAACTCCTCATTCAACAAACTGCTTGTTACTTGACTCATGGTGACAATACCATCTGGTGCCGAATTACTGAGGGAAACCACCAGTGTCTCCCAACTTTCTGGCAAAGAACTAAGAAGTAACAATGCCTGCAACTCATCATCAAGAGACATTTTCATAGAGGATAACTGGTTAGTAATACTCTGCATTTCATTTAAATGCTCAGGAATAGAAGTACCCTCTTTATATTTCAAGTTCACAAGTTTTCTGATCAGAAAAGCTTTGTTGCCAGCCGTTTTTCTTTCATAAAGACCTTCTAACTTTTTCCAAAGAGAGTATGCAGAACATTCAGTAGAAACATTGTGAAAGACACTATCATCTAGCCATTGTCGAATAAAACCAACTGTTTTTCGATCTAACCTCTTCCACTCATCATCTGTCATAGATGTGGGCTTTGCACTATCTCCTTGCAAAGGTCCATACAAATCTTTGCAATACAAGAGATCTTCCATTCTTGGTTTTCATATCATCCAATTGTTTCCATTTAAACTAATCATGCGAGAAATATTACCGGTCTCCATGTTCAGATACAAAAGATTAAATACCACCAAAACCCTGCTCTGATACCAGTTGATGGGAATAAAACAGGAATCAACTTTGTATACGAACAAATACTAGCAGACCGTCATGCACAGCGGAATGAAATGGAAATCACAATCAGATGAACACCAAGATTTACGTGGAAAACCCCTTCAACTCGAAGGGAAAAAACCACGGGACAAGCCAGAGAAAATCCACTATCAAATTAATGAATATACAGATCTCAGGCTTCTTGCCCAAGCCCAAAGCAATAGCCACAAGAGAATCTCAGGGATAAAAGGACTATAATCCTAAACACAATATCCAAAACCTTCCCAATAGATCACAGTAAGAATCCACTGCAAACTGATCTAACCTGAGATTTGAATGATTGAGAATAGTCTTTTTCTGCCCTTTTCTTCTTCCCTTTTCTGGATCTCTTATTTTCTGGTCTCTACTGTCAATCTGCAGTCTGCTTTCTCTCTCCCACGTTTTCAGCCGCCGCTGCTCTCTTAATCTCAACCCCAGCCACCTAATCTAGGTTTTAGGTTAATATAAGTGAGGTTCTGGGCCGTGGGCTTCACTTAAGCCCATTATGGGCTGAACCTGGGCCATCTGCCCAACATTGGAGACCGTAGGAGCGCTTGCTTATTTGCACTCTGCTGCTTCCATATCCATATTCCATAGAGATGTTAAGTCATCCAATGTGCTCTTGGATGACACTTACACCGCAAAGGTGTCGGACTTCGGAGCTTCGAGGACTGTTCCAGTGGATCAAACGCACGTAGTCACAGGGATACAGGGCACCCATGGCTACTTGGACCCCGAGTACTACCACACGTGCCAGCTAACAGAGAAGAGCGATGTGTACAGTTTGGGAGTCATTCTTGTGGAGCTCTTAACAGGTTTCAAGCCGGTCTCCCTCACTAGATTCGGGGACAGGAATCTGGCCATGTACTTCATCTGGGCACTGGAATCAAATCGCATGTTGGATATATTGGAGGCTCGGATCAAGGAGGAGGCGATGGAGGAAGAGCTCGAGGAAATGGTGGGGCTTGCAGAGGAATGCCTAAGGTTGAAAGGAGCAGAGAGGCCTACCATGAAAGAAGTAGAGATCAGGCTGCAAGGCTTGAGAAGGAGCAAGAAGAAGGAACAAGTACAGTTGACTCATCATCACAGTGAAGAAGCTGAGCCTCAACTCTTCGATCCGCATGGTGCTTGTCGTCACCAACGATCTCTTGATGGCAATTTAGCTGACACAGCAAACCAGGATGCATCTAGGCGGCACAGTTTGGAGGAGGAATTCATGCTGTCACTCAACTATCCGCGATAGAATTCTCTACCTAAATAAATCCATGCTATTCTCCAGGAATTACATCACGGTAAGGTAGAACAGAGATAGATTCGCGCAATACCTGAATCCATGCTATTCTGTCACTTCTTTAGCTTACAGAAATCTCTACGTCTTTCGACACAAGCTTCGCAAACAAGGATGATTCATTCTGTAGCAATCTTGTCGGACTATCATGTTCCACAATGATGCCTGCTCAAGAACAAGCTCAAATCAGATACTGTCACTGATGAGGGAGCAAAGCAAGAGAGAAAAAGACTAAATCATTTTTCATCACACCAACCATTATCTAGCAACAAGACGATATCGCTGTCCATCACAGAAGTAATCCGATGAGCTATTGTTATGACAGTTGATCCCACGAACTGCTGCGTCAGAGTCTTCTGGATTATGCTGTAGGTACCAGTATCCACTGCGGCAGTTGCTTCATCAAGAACCAGTATCTTGGTCTTGCTCAAGATCACCCTACCGAAACAGAAAAGCTGGCGTTGACCAACACTCTAATTCTCTCCATTCTCAGTCACTGCAAGAGAAGCTGGTCATCACACACAACTGATGATTCAAACGTACAGAGAGATCCATGCTATATCTATTTACCTTCAGAGTCAAGCTTCAATTGCTTCCTCCTAATCTCTTCTCCAAGCTGACAGCAATCCAATGCCCAAAACAGCAAAAGAGAAGACCAATAATTTAGGAATGAGAACCAAAACTAAATTGATCTGTTGGTGCACCTTCCGTATCTGTTCATTTGTGTACTCTTCCAGTGGATCTACGTTGTTGCGCACGGTTCCCTTTGAACATAATTGGATCCTGTGGTATGATGCTCAATCTGGATCTCAGGTCATGCAATCCAATGGTTGAAATGTCAGTGCTATCTATGAATATGTGAGCGACAGTAGGATCGATTATACGAAAGATTGTTTGTATTAGGGTGGGTTTTACACTGCCTGTCCTGCTGACAATCCAGGTCTTCTTTCCTCCAGGAAATCTGCAAGAGTGAGACCCCTTAACACAAGAGGCATGTGTAGGCTGGAACGTACCTGCACCAAAATGATCAGTGCTTCAAGAACAATGAATCATTAGGATTTGGCAGCAACTTTCAAGATACCAGTAAAGAAACATTAGATACAAAAGAGATATTTGGTCCTTGCAATTACCTTTGCATTTCAATTCTGACCTTGGGCATGAACAGTATTTGTTTCCTTGGATGTTTGTTCAGCTATATAACAACTCGGAGTACAGAAATATACAACCAACAGGATTTAAAATGTTTACTAATAAATATGTGAATAACTCATTGAAAGATATGTGAATATATACAACCAACAGAAATATACAATCAACAGATGCAATATATACTAATAAATAGAAATAAAATGTATAATTTTACTGAGAGATATGTGAATAACTCATTGAAAGGCTAGAACTACCTGCAAGTTCAGAATGTTTATTTCCCCACCTTGAAAGGCCAGCTACGATGTGGTCTGTTCTCATTTATGATGAGTGGTGGTTCACATGGAATGCTTGTATAATTTTATTCCCAAGATTGCACAGAAACCATATGATAGATGTATGTAGAGCATTAATATAATCATATTATCACAGATAAAAATATAAATATGATGCTTCATATAATATATATATATATATATATATATATATATATATATATATATATATATATATATATATATATATATATATATATATATATATATATATATGTCTTTCAATCTTTATTCATGCTTTGTACAATAAATAATGGGCTAGCAATAGGCTTGATAGCCTTAGTTTGGATAAATTTCTTGATCATTTTTGGCTTGTAAATGAGAGTTGTGTCATGAGAATACTTGTAGGGATTTCGATATATAATGGACCATGATCCTTTGTGTGTGATCGTTCAAGGCTTGTGAAGTCTATAGTTATAATTTATATTGGCTATAAATTGTTTATTGAAATGGTTGTTTGTAGATCATATATGAAACACTTTCTCTAACCCATTTTCTCTTTTGTAAGTTCTAAGAGTTCATAGGAGGTTTCGAGGAGGCTGACCGTTACGAACGGACACGCAAGGGTGCCGCACGACTTAGGCAAAACCAACTAAGTTCATGACATTTGGTAGAGCGGGTCAAGCACATATAAAAATACTTAGCATGCAAACGTGGAGGACCTAGTCGGGCTGCATGGAGGGCCGTCAGCATGCGTGATCGTTTGGGGGAAACATACATTGAGATATAGGAAAAAGAGTCGTTCAGAGGAGTGAACATCTAAGATTGGCATTCAGAGGAATGACCAACCCTTTGCGTAAGAGGCACCATGAGGACAAGCAAGCTAGGAAGAATACGTAAGGAACAAAGGTTTGGATGGTTGAGTTTAAGCTATGGCTCGACACTGGCAACCAAACTTGATGGTGCTCAAGGCAAGCGAAGTGCTTGGTCAAAGAAGAAACCATACAAAGTGGGTTGGGTTGTACAAGGATCAAAAGAGTTGTGCATAGCTCACAAAGGTGAAAGAAATTGCTAACTCGAAGAATTCAAAGACTTGCATGCGGATGATGGAGTGTCCGTGGCCATCCCAAGGTGATCGAAACTTGAGCCATGGAGCATTGAAAATTTCTCTTTGGCATTGGAAAGATACGTCCATAGGATGTTCAAGTGTGCAACAAGTTCAACATATTGTTAGGCCTTTAAGGGTGCAGTGGTGACTGTACTGGCAAAGAGTCACAATCTAGAAAGTGCATTTGCAAGAGCAGAACAATGCACAGTTTGTTTAGCAAGATAGAGTAGTCCAACGGGATGGTGGTCTCCAAAACTTTCAGAGGGAAGAATGTGAAAAGGAAAGTTGCTCCAATAGAACAAATATCAAAGAGAGATAAGTCCTGGTTCTCTAGAGGGAGAATCGTGTATAGTAGATCACACATATTGAGGAGTATCTCAAAACAACAACTCCATAAAACTTAACGGACCGAGCGAGCGGCGAGGAGTCATCACATGATCTCGCATGGGGTAATACATTGATGGATATATTGTGAGATCAAGTGGGGAAGTAACCTATGACCACACCAAACGGAGGCTCACTTAGGGCCGATGTAGAAATCAAACTCAATAGAAGGCTGACCCATGGAATGGTGGGCACGAGGGCTACCATCAACTCAATGCAAATCGAGGGGTAGAACAACTTGGGTGGAACTTGGCAAAGTGCCCAGGCCATATGAAGGGAGTCGACATAGAAGATAGAATATGGAGTAGAGGAACGAAGCTTTTCATGGATAGAGGTCAAAGACATGAACTCTTGCAGAGTTAAAAGCGAGATCATGCCGTTTCATGGGTTCTTCATTATGATGGAGCAGACTCATTTTGCATAGTGTCAAAGATAAAGGGAGCTTCGAGGCACATGCACTTTATCTCAGAGAAGCATTTGACGAAGGAACTAAGGTGACTCAACTTGCGGAGGCGAAGTTAGGATTAGAAGGCCTTAGCACAAGACAAGAGGATGTAGAGATGGATACTTTTGAAGAATATACCAATGTGCTACCCTTCTAGTTATCATGAAGAAGCAATGCGTAGTGGATATTGTGCTTGTAGGGGGATAAAGACCCAGAATCCAAACAATGGTGTACTATTTTCAATGAAGTCTGTGGACTTTGAGAGCTACTAGGCAACGAATGATAGGACGCTAGCTGGGTCAGGTCTTAGTCTACTAAGGTGAGTCCATTGATTGGGCCCTGTTGGTTGACCTAGACCTGATATTGAGTCTGTTAGGAGTTAATTTGAATAAACTAGCTCAAATCCTAGTAGGAGTAAGATTCGACTGAATTGGAGTTCTAGTAGAAGTAGTAGTTGAAGTTAGAGTTATATTCCCAATAGGACTCTTATTATGAGTCATAGTTTAGGAGGCCTCCTCCCTTCCTGCTAATGCCACCAACACCTCATGCCCCTGACTTATCAACAAAAGAAGGATGTTAAACACTACAGATCTTCAATCATACGTGATGGCCTTAGACGATGCTCTTGGTGTGAAGCTTGAAGCTTTTGAGGCCTGCATGGAGGATAAGTTGTGAGCACTCTTTGAAGAATTCAGGTTGGGCCGATCAGAGAGCCCAAAAAGATCTCATCACGGTGAAAGTTCAAATCACAAGGAGAACCAATCCGAGAAGGGTGATCAAGCACAGGAATTCACATACCCACGCATGAGGGTGGACTTCCTCGGATGGGAAGATGGAGACCCAGTCAGATGGATCTCGAGCGCTGAAAGGTACTTCCGCTTCCACAAAACTCTTGAAGTATCTATGATCAACATCCTCGTCATATACCTCGAGGGAGACACGATCCAATGGTATGATTGGTTCAAGCATACACACGATGTACCTACATGGAGGCAATTCAAAAGCGGACTACTGATCCACTTTGAACCGTCAGAGCACAAGAATGCGGATGACCAACTAGCGAAGATTTGTCAAACCTTGACCATGCAAAAATATCAAACCAGGTTTGAAAGTCTCTCGAATAAAACTCGTGATTGGTCTGAAAAATAGTTGCTAGGAATGTTCATCGAAGGACTTAAGCCGGAGATTGGATATGAAGTCAAGGCTCATCAACCGTACACCCTGATGACTACCATCTCCTTCGCCCACATCCAAGAAGAAAAGCTGAACCTTGATCCCCGAAGGACCAAGATCGTGAATAGACCAGCAATCATCAAGCCTTCGACCTCCCCTATTGCCAACCAAACCCCTCAGCCCAAGAGAGTTACCCAAGAAGAACTTCGAGAGAGATCGGCTAAAGCGCTGTGCTGGCACTGTGACGAACTATGGAGTAGAGATCACCACTACAAAAAGGAATGCTTTTGATGATTGAACCAATTGAGGATCCAGAACCTGAGAACATAGATCCCAAACTCAAGGAGGAAGAAGCAGAGGAAGAACCACAACCGACCATCAACACTGCTGATGCCCTAGCCGGCTATGCCATTACGTAAACTATGAATATCGACAGATTCCTCAAACACCAGCCGATCATTATACTCATCGACACCGGAAGCACCAATAACTTTATGGACAGTAAAGTTGCTACCCGATTAACCCTTCAAATCGAAGATTGCAATAATTTCGTTATGAAGGTCACATATGGCCGAACCGTCCTTTGTAGCTACAAGTGTTCATTGGTGAAACTAATCATGCAAGGTCAAGAGACCATTATAGACTTCTTCCTATTGTCATTGGACGACTATGAAGTAGTACTTGGCATCGAGTGGCTATCTACTCTAAGTGATATTTCTTGAAACTTTTCCAGACTTCTTATGAAATTTTTCATCAATGGGAAATAGGTGATCCTATGAGGCAAACGCGGGGCGAAGTTTCCATCGTTACGACAATGAATGGAGAGGGTGCTGCACAAGATGCATGTCGATTTCCTAATCTAATTACAGAGGTAATAAATTGAAGATCCGACAATGCACGAAGACCTAAACCTCTCCTATTTACTTCTTGAATTTTCAGATGTGTTTACTGAACTGAAAAAACTACCCGTTGCCCAGCTGCATGACCACCGCATATCTATCCTACCGAGAAAAGCAACAACAAACATTCGGGCCTACAGATACCCTCATCTTTAGAAGGCCAAGATCGAGAGGATCGTCCAAGAGATGCTGGAAACAAGGATCATAAGGCTGAGTGTAAGTCCCTATTCTTTACCGGTGCTCCTCATATGAAAGAAGGATGGTCATGGCATATGTGCGTGGATTACCGAGCCCTTAACAACATTACCATGAAGGACAAATACCCAATCCATGTGGTGGATGAATTGCTCGATGAATTGAAAGGAACAAAAATTTTTACAAGCTGGATTTGCAGTTCGAATACCATCAGATTTGGGTACATGAAGAAGACATACCGTAGATCGCTCTTCGGATGCACAATAAGCAATACGAGTTCCTGAGCGAAGTGGAGTACCTCAGCCACATCATCTCAAAGGAAGGAGTAGCAATAGACCCATCGAAGATTGAAGTAATGCAATACTGGCCGTTGCCGAAAATAATCAAAGTGTTGTAAGGTTCTAGGGCTGATCGGCTACTACCGCAAGTTCATGAAGGATTACAGTAAGATCACTACTCCCCTCACAGTGTTGCTAAAAAAAGATGCCTTCCAGTGGTCAGATGAAGCAACAACAACCTTCAATGCTCTCAAGGCTGCAATGACGTCTGCGCCGGTGGTAGCCCTACATGACTTCGATAAGGTGTTCATGATCAAATTTGACACATCGGGAGCCAGAATTGGTGTTGTCCTAATGCAAGATGACTGGCCACTAGTGTACACTAGCAAGGCTCTCTCCCCATCTTAACTCAAGCTATCAATCTATGACAAGGAGATGCTAGCCATTGTGCATGTAGTGACAAAATGGAGACCCTAGCTGATTGGTCGCGGCTTTAAAATCAAGACCGATCACAAGAGCCTACAATAATTCATAGGGCAGAAGATTTCCTCTCTTGAACAATAGAAATGGGTAACAAAATTGTTGGAATTTGATTACGAAATTGTTTGTAGAAGGGGAAGGATAATTTGGTTGTAGATGTGATTTCCTGACTACCCGAGCATGTTGAAATTGCAGCCATCTTCCTTTCGGTTTGTGATCTCTTGGAAGACATCAGGAAGGAGTGGCAAGGTGACCCAGAGACCCAGGAATCATCAAGAAGTTAGAGGAGGAACTGGGCTCAATAGCGTACTACAGTTGGGACTCGAAGAATCAACGGTACAAGGGCCGAATTGTGTTGGTGCCCAACTCCCTTTGCCAAGCCACCATCCTATAGGAGTTGCACTTATCATTAGTGGCTGGACACTTGGGATTCCTACGAACCTATAAGAGGATTCGACAAACCTTCTATTGGAAAGGGATGAAAAAGATAATTGCTGAATTTGTTGTTCGGTTTGACACCTGTTAACAGCACAAAGGAGAGATGGTAGCAAGCCTAGGAAAATTACAGCCACTACCCATTCTAGACTCCGCTTGAACTGACATCTCCATGGACTTTATTGAAGGGGCTAGCAACATCACAAGGAAATGGTACCATCCTCATTGTGGTTGATCGCATCATGAAATACACCCACTTTTGTGCTGTTAAAAATCCATATACCATTGCCAGTATTGCCTAGATTTTTGTGGAGAATGTCACTAAATTGCATGGGATGCCTCATTCTATTGTAAGTGATTGTGATAGGGTTTTCACCAGTAAGTTTTGGACAGAGCTTTTTTAGTTATAGGACACCCAATTGAAGATGAGCACAACATATCATCCTTAGACCGACGGCCAAACAGAGGTGGTGAATAGGTGCTGGGAGAATTACTTCAGATGCTTCACTAGTGACAGACCGAAGGAGTGGACCAAATGGCTTCCCTAAGTTGAATGGTGGTACAACATGATGTATCATTCATGCACCAAATATATTATATTTGAAGCTGTATATGGCCGACCTCCCCTATCAATCACCAAATGTGTGGCTGGCACATCAAAAGTGGACCAGATGGATAGAGAATTGATTAATTAGAGATAAAATTTTACAGCTTTTGATGGACAATCTCTCGGTCGCCCAAGCAAGAATGAAATAGCAGGCTGATAAACACAAGAGCGAAAAGGAATTTGATGTTGGAGATTAGGTTTTCCTTTACCTTCAGCCCTACAAGCAGACATCAAGAAAGACCTGAGCATCTATGAAACTGTCTCCTCATTTCTTCGGACCCTATAAAATTATAGAGGACATCAAAGCCATATCTTACAAATTGGATCTACTCGTAAACTCTAAAATTCATCCAGCCTTCCACGTGTCATGCCTTAAATTGAAGCTATGAGAGAATGAATCACCCCAGAGCCATCGACCTGACATCTTTACTGATGGAGAGGTCCAAGTTCAATCATTACCATATTGGACCACAGGATCATGATGCACCGCCGATGACCTTCCGTAAAAGTATTGGTGCAGTGGACCAATTTGCTTGCTGATGATGCTACTTGAGAGTCCTATGAAGAATTGATGACAAGGTTCCCAGAGTTTATGGAGGCTCAGCTTTTAGGGCAAGACTGATTTAAAAAGGGCGGGTCTAATAGGATCCTAGCTGGGTCATGTCCTGGTCTACTAAGGCGAGTCCATGATAGAGTATTGTTTGCCGACCTAGACCTGACAATGAGTTGGCTAGGAGTTGATTTGAGTCGATTTGAATAAACCAGCCCAAATCCTAGTAAAAGTAGGATTTGACTGAATTTGAGTTATCGTAGAAGTAGGAGTAGGAGTTGGAGTTTTATTTATAGTAGGACTCTTATTAAGAGTCATGGTTTAGGGGTCTCTTTATGAACCATATAAATAGGCGTATAACTCTTCTTTTCAAGATATGAAGAATTGAATCTTTCTTTCAGCCTTGTGGCCAAAACCTTAGGACCGATCCCCTATAGAGATCGATTATCCCCGACAGAAATCCTCTGGGTTTGTATCAACAGATTGTCTTAGATCAATGCTTCATTTGAGTGTGACAAAGGTTAATTGCCAAATGAGCGAACACAATTGGAGGTAGCAGAGGCCCTATGATGTGCTGGCAGAGGTCACACATGGAGAGATCATAGTCCGAGTTCATCCCATAAGAATATGAATGCAATGAAGATGTCACTAGGAGGTGATGGTGTAGTGGATTGTAATGGGATAGTTCGAGGTAATACAGCACATGCGGGAGAAGTCCCGTGAGAGACTTGATCATGTAGAGGTTTGATCATGAGCTATTAGGAGCTCCACTTCGGTGAACAACATGACAGTAAGAAGGGTTATGGATTCAATGAGTAAATGTCATGGTATCGCAGAGGCGCGTGTTCTATGTATGCATCAAATTTTACATCAAATGAAAGCCTTGGTCATCAACATATAAGGGCTATGTACCACCGAGGAGGAATTCCGAGTGTAAGTACTAGTGAGTCCCATGGATGAGACTTGATCATACAAAGATATAATCGGAGTGACAGATAGTTGGACTACTCCAATGCTTATATTCGCTTAAGGAAGCCTGACAAGTCAGAGGACAAGGTTGAATAAGTGAACGTTGCTACCAAGGAAGCTAAGAAGAACAAAACTGACTTGAGCCCCACAACAAGATGGCAGAGGCCATGCATGAGAATTACGGTGTGTCTTATTTTTTACCAATAGGAACTACTCAAAGAATATCGAGGTGTTGAAGCAGGTGATTGAAAGGGGCGAGGAAGTGACGGCGAGTCCAAAGGGTCTCAGCTACCTAAAAACAAGCGTCGGTCAAAATAGAAGTGGACTCGGAGGAGTGCCCTGGTGTCGCAGAGGCAGACCTACCAATCATGAAGAAAGGGACATAGATGCGAGACAACGAACATTAGTGCCATGGGCTTGGCAGCACCATAGTACCATAGAGGTGGGACATCCATGGAGTTATCGATCCCTTGCTCTCTTAGAGGGAGAGCGTTGATCGTGAAAGGGGCCGAGGTGGTAGAGAATGAAGAGGCAAACTCCAAGTACTAAGATAAGGCTGAAGGGTAGAGGCCAGGGAACTTCATAAGATCGGTGTCAACAGGCTTCTCATCAAGATAACTAAAAGTGGAGGACCTCGGGTTGATGCAAGAGTGCTCGACTAAGGAATGAAGTATGCAGTATGTGGTTCTGTACCTTTTCTACTCAGAGGAGTAGGCGACAAAGATGATGTAGAAGACGGAACAATCCTAGAGATGACCAAAACTATCATAGACTTGCTCTAGGTTGAGATGAAATTTTACTCTTTTTGAGTAAAACTTCTTGCATTCTGAAAGTTGATGGTAGTGAGAAGGTGAATCGCAGTAGCTAACTCAATGCAAAGAGTGAAAACACTTCGGGTGCTTCAAAAGTGTGAGCAAAGAGTAGACGAAAGCTAAACAGCTCGATGTATAAAGTACAACCTCGATGAGGCGGGCGAAGTTAAGTAACCTTGCCTTCATAACTCTTAAGAGAATGGACGAAACCAAGTAACCTAGTTCTCTTATTTATCCAACAAAGGAGCTTTGCATAAGTTCAAAGACCATTCGAAGAAATCTAATAGAAGACAATAGTTGTCAAATCCTCACCAATGGTGATCGGTGCTATTGAGAGTAGATTGTCCACTTCATTTCTCAACAGAATGCTAATCGAAAGTGGATGTGATGCGAACCTACTTGGAAGTGACAACTAAGTTGAAGAAGAATCAATAGACAAATTTTGTGAAGGAATGACTTCAAAAACTTCAAAGACTACAATGCGATGCTTGTTAAAACTCCAATGCATCCATCCAATTTAAGCGTCATGAGACGATTGAGATACTGACGCATAACAAGAAAGGTCTTTTCCTTCATCAGAATGATCTGTAGGAATCAATAAGGATTAATACAACTCAGCCAACCCTACATCAGAGTTAATCATTGGCGAGTTGAAGCAGCATGGTGGATCAAAGTTTGACTTCTCGACAACAGTGGCAGAGAGCAGTTGAGAACCAAGAGGCATGTTATAGCTAGATCAAAAGATTGAATATTCAGCAAAAGGTGAGGAGATGCAGTGCCTATAATGACTTCGACGAGGACATCGAACGAATAAATGGGGGAGAATGTCACAGACAAAACTATAAACATAGTGTACAATATAATGCTCATGTATGTCTATATATTTTGATCTTTGTTCATGCTTTATACAATAAGTAGCAAGCTAGAAATAGGCTTGACAGTCTTAGTTTGGTTAGCTTTTGTGACGATTTTCGGCTTATAAATGAGAGTTGTGTCATATGAATATTTGTGAGGATTTCGATATATAATGGATCATTATCCTTTGTGAGCGACCATTCAGGGCTTGTGAAATCATGTGAAATGCTTTCTCTAACCTATTTTTTTCTTTTGTAGGTCCTAAGGGACCATTGGAGGTTTCAGGAAGATTGACCTTTACGGACGGATATGTAAGGGCGTCGCATGACCTAGATAAAACTAGCTAAGCTCGTAACAATATATCGCAGCAAGATGAGTAATACCTAAAGCAGAAGACCAAAAAAAAAGCAGACTGACTTATTTCCATGAATCAATAGACAGCGATGAGGACTCATATGAATCAAGTAACAGGATCAATTACACCATCTGGCACCCAGATCAGAAATATGAGAGACAAGCGAATGTAAGAGTCGACAACGTATCCAAACGAAAAGAAAGCCATTGCATTGCAGCTGCACTGTGAAACTCAAGCTGAGATAGATTATTTGTCAGATTATAGTTAGTGTCCACAACTCTTTTTCTTGGCCAAAGCTTCTGACTGAAATTAATCCTGATATTGTTTCTGCAAAATGTTGGATCACAGGAGCTTCACAAACCCCCAATCAACCTGGCCTGTTCTCGTGAAGTTATATGTAGTGTTGCTGAGGGACAAGCATTATAAGACATCTTGTAAGATTACAACGTTACTGAACAGTAAGAAAATAGATACTACACATCAATGTTATGGACATACAAAACTAGAACTGCTTGTGCTCTTGAATTATCAATGGGAAGTCTCCAAAAGGAACTTTGTACTATAGAAGAACTTTAAAATTATGATATGCAGATGGTATGAAGTTATGAGACCAAAGGAGAAACCTGTCTCCACCTTTGCCTATAGTGCCTTTAGCAACTAATTCTCAGTAAAATTCTCCTCTCTCTCTCTCTCTCTCTCTCTCTCTCTCTCTCTCTCTCTCTCTCTCTCATATCTGATACTTCTTTGCTGTATTATGAGATGATAGCAATAATTGGATATCAATTCAAAACCAATGGAATAATTTTGCAGTGGAAAGTGAACTTTAAAAAGAACATATTCAGTTACTCTGCTGATTTACTAGGTTTTCTAGTAAATAGAACCAAAAAACAAAATTTTAGCTTAGTTAAGCTGGATTTGTTTGAAACTGGAACAAAGGAATTGTGCTTCAAAATTTAGAAGATTATCCTACCTCAATATAAAAGCTAGCCAGTGTGAGAATCTAATTAACATTATGCAAGGGGAAGAGTCAGCTTCCGGGATGGTTGGCACAGACAATTTGTTAGCAATCTCCTATATCAATTATGTCATGCTGAGCCATAGTTTTGAATTATAAGGAATGAGCCATTGTCATATTCTCACTAATAAAGCATTTGCTTTTATACATAATTTATTCTTATGCCCGTTTTAAAGAAACAAAATAGATTCTTTCATCTCTAAAACAAGCAAATATGACCATAAAACTGAACAGACAATTTTGTTTCTATCCAAGCTATATTCACTAGCACTCATGAAATTAGAGTTAAGTAACCACAGGCATAAGTACCAAATGCAGGTTGCAATTACAGGATCAAAGACAATGAAGACTAGCCATGCAACGCGTGACATGGCTGCAATAATGACCAAAAAATCTATGATTGAGAATGAAAACGATGCAACTAGTGAAGGAATATATGCATCAACTACATTTTGATCATCTGATGCCCGCAGAAGAACCACTTAAACAAGTTACAGAGACAGAATATGAAATATTTCTAACAAAGATTAAGAGATAAAAGATGCTTACCTTATTTAGGATACGGCCACCGGGGGTGGAATCAAAGAATGACATGGGTGCCTGGAAAATGCTTGTACGCAACTTGCTAAAGAGCACTTTTGCTGTCTTACATCTGACATGTTCAAGGAGCAGAGTGCTTATGAGGTATCAAGCAAAGCTCCCGACAGCCAGTGCTACATAGACATTTATAAGCAATGAGCCACTGACATGAGGTTCCAAATCATCTGATGTTGGAGTTTTCAGAGTAATCCAGTAATTGCTACAAACCTGAAGGATTTGAAATAGAATTTGGGACATCAGTTTCAATGGCACGAGAGATCCTTTATGTGTCATTGTAATATACCTCCAATAGACCCAAAACCCGACTTTACCTTTCTCCCTCTCTTCTTCTTGAACAATTTCTCCCTTCTGCTTAATTTCATCTGATTTTTCATACTCTCCACGATCCAACCCTTCCTTTAGAGTAAGTAATCTGTGGACCAAATTTTTTGACTCAGACGAGTCAACTCTGATACTGTTACTTGAAGTGCCACAAGAGCGCTCTACCATGTTATGTGCCACCAAATCATCGATATGAGCACCAACAAGTTCCATGAACTTGGCTTCTGAATTCAGAATCTCGCTATACTTGCCTGCTTCTGCAATTCTTCCTTCTTTCATGAACTCTAAGAAAATACTGATTCTATCTAGTGACTGAGGACTTTAATGAAGCATAGATGACATGTATGAGGTAAAGAAGATATGAAGGAAGCATAACTCACCAGGATGAAGTCAGCTGAAGGTACAAACACCACCTGGTCAGCGATATTGACCACAGTTTTTGAAGCTAAAAACCCAAGCAAACATTCCTGCAGCAGAAATGGCACTACAATCAATCACTAATGTTCAAACACAACTATGTTAGAACCCTAGTGGGATAGAGGATCGGCCCTCTTTGGAACTCTATAGGGAGTCCTCCCTCCTTGGTAGTCGATCACAATTGTTGAAAAATATTGTTCTATTCATGATGAAGAATATAGTTTATATACTTATTTATAGGGGTTCATGAAGAGACCCTCTAAACCAGGACTTCTAAAAAGAGTCCTACTAGAAATAAAACTCTGACTCCAAGTTAAGTGAAACTTTACTAGAAGAGTCATAACTTTAGAAGAACCCCAACCCTAGAAGGAACTCAACTCTAGCCTACTTACCCATCCAAGATGTGCGGCCAATTAAGGTTGATTACAATTATGACTCAGTTTACTCTAACCTGAATCTAACTCCGACTCATAACCCGACTCTAGTTCAATCGAATCCTAACCCTACTAGGATATGAGCAGATTTATTACAATGAACTCAAATCTCCTCCTAATCGACCTAATGTCAGATCTAGGTTAATCAACAAAACCTAATTTAAGGACTCGACTCAATCGACTACAACCCTACAAAATTAAGGTCATAACATTCTATTGCAGAAATGACACTACCTTGTTGGTCATTGTTACCAATGACTGCTAACATTGAAATGGCACTAAGTCACTAATGTTCAAATACAACTACTACGACAACAATAAGCCATGGTATCCTACTAAATGTCAGAATATCCAGTGTGGACGTCAACAGCACTGAATGGATCATCAAACAAATAAATGTCAGAATCATGGTATATAGAACGGGCAATCTGAATCCGTTGCTTTTGTCCTCCGCTCAAGTTAACGCTTCTCTCCCCTATAAATAGTCTGGTCACCAAATGGCATGACCTCCAAATTATTCTTCGAAGAACATGCTTCCAAGACCCTGTCATACTTTTCTTCATCCATCTCCTTTCCTAAAATTATGTTGTCTTGAATGCTACCACTCTGAATCCAGGGTGACTCCGAGACATAAGCTGTTGTACCACAGCTCAACAGTTCCAGAAATCTTTGTTTGAGACTTCACCTAGTATGCATGACAGTAAGCTTGATTTACCAAAACCAACAGCTCCACAAACAGCCACCTTCATTTCTTGCAAAACTTGGAAGTTAAGACCTTTCACAGTAGGAATTCCGGAGGAGGCATCCCAGGAGAAATTGCCATTGCTCACTTTGATTGCAACCTCTGAGCTACGTCTTGGGAGCTTCTACACAACATTTGGTTGCAGGCCCTCAACACAGAGAAATGATGATATCCTATCAAAGGGAAACCTTGGACTGAATCAACACCGAGATTGTTGCTAGAAGCGCTAAAATAATGGGATCCTGCAATGAGCTAAATGTTGCTAGTGCCGTTAGAACCTCTCCTGCTCCCGTGGTATGTATCCCCATAAGCATGGCAGCTCCGAAGGCTACTACCGCGACAAAGATCGATGAACATGAGAAGAGAACCATTGCAGCAGCTGATGCATAAGCATACTGCCACTACCAGCTTGTCTCATTTTCCATCAATTCCATTATCCTCGGTAAGAACTTCATCTCCCAAGTTTGAAGCTTGAGAAATTCCATGTTCCTCAAGATCTCCTTAGTGGCCTTTATTCTGCTATCCTTAGACTCCGTAATCTTATCTGTGTAATGCTTTCCTAACTTAGGCTAAAGGAACATTAGCTAACTATTCAGGAAGGCAAAGGGAGTTGGTGTAGGGTAATTGGATGGTTTGTTGGGAGAGAAGTTACTCAAAATCAGGGCCAGGCGACCCTCCACATCGGGCTCAATCTGAGCAATCTAATCTACCTTATGAAGAATGACATACCAATTTATATGATGACCTTATGTTAGAGGGTTAGGGCTCCGGTTTTACTACAGCTATAGGTGAGGGGCTCGATGAGGGTTTGTCATATCACTCTTAAAAAACATATCACCTTTTTCCAAAGGGCAATAGTCTACCCCTTTGATGGTCAGTGAGGCTTCATAAAAGGGCTTCTCTCTCAAACTCGTTTATAGTACTTCAATCAGTAGAGGAGGATAGTGAACCGACGAGGGAAGACTTGGAGGCTCCTTTCGTCTTTGAGGCTGGTAAGCAAAAAGGTAAGGCTTGAGGGCATCTCCGAGAGGATAAGAAGATTAAAAAGCCCCTCCTACGATGGGTTGGTCGACAAAGCTATAAGAGCATTCCAATGAGTTGTAGCCATGGTGGATGAACAAGAGGAATGCTTTCTCATGGATGAAGCAGGATCAAAATGGATTAGGAGGGTTGATGAAGCAAGTCCAAAAACTAAGTGCATATAGGTTCAAGAAAGTCTCCAAACCTTTCTAAATAACCTTTGACATCATAACAAAAAGAAGAAGAAAGAATCTAGAGTGGGGCCCTATGTGCCCATGGACTTCTCAGCTTGTTAGGTGTTAATGAATTGCTTTTCATGAAATTGCAAGGGCCTCAAGAATCAGTGTAGTAGGAAGCATATCTTTTTCCTCTTGAGAAGCCGTAATCTTTCACTGATCTATTTATTAAGAGACCCACATGCATGCAGAAGGATCTGATAAATTCTTGAAGAAGTTGGGAATGGTGACCTACTTTGAGGCTAATGGAAAGTTGGGAGGTCTATTAATTGTCTAGAAAAGCTCTCTACTTAACGCTATGGTAATTTAAAAAGCCTCTCAATCCATCTCCCTTCTTATTAAAGATAGGTACGCATCACTAGATTCTTACAGTTATTTATGCAAGTAGCTTCCCTTTGGTTAGGAATGAATTATCGTCTAAGTTTTATAAGATAAATTTGCATGATATCCCTTGGCTGTTATGTGATAATTTTAATGTTATTAGCGAATTTGATGATAATTATGATGGTAGACTGTTTTTTTTATTAATGAGATGGTTACTAGTTTTAGACAATTTATTTTTTATCCTGAGCTTCTGGATTTGGGCTTCAAGTGTTTCAAGTTCACTTAGAGTAACAATAAAAGGAGGAAGGTTGCTCGGATTATAGCCCGCTTTAATAGAGTTTATGCTTACAACGTTTGGTGTGAATGCTTGTCTAATTCCTATGTTCTTCCCTTACCTAAAATCATCTCTGATCATGCTCCTTAATTGATTAATATTAGCAATGACCAACAACCCATTAAGATGAGATGTCTTGTGTGCAGTGAGGCTAAAAAGTTGGTGAAACAAATCTAGGAAGATGAAGTTGAGTATCTTGATCCAAACAATACGGTGTGTGGTAAATTGAATAGAGTTGTGTTGGATATAGGTAGATGGAATAGAACGAGTAAAGGCAACTTTAATCAGACCTTTCATGAAACCCAGAATAGCATCAATATACTGAGTATAAAAAGAATATCAGATGCATATATGAGGTACTCCTCACTGTCTCTACAATAAAATAGAAGCTTTAAACCCTCAACAATAAATTTACGATGGAACAAACCTAAAACAACTTAACTTGTGTGGGGATTGAAACATTAAGTTTTTTTCATTCCCTTATTAGGAATAGAAAATATAAAAATTAGATTTATTTTATTTTTGACGGTTAGGGTCAACAGTCTTTTGATCAAAAGAATATATTTTAATATTTTATTAGAGAATATGACAATATTTAGAATCATAGTGTTAATACGAGAGAGATTAAACTCTAGGCACTAAACTATTCCCAATTAGATTGAATATGTCAACGCTCAAAATTTAATCAAACATTTTACTTATGAAATTTTTTTGCAAATGACATTTAACAAACGGAGAAAGGCAAAAGCCTTGGACCCAATGGCTTTAGTGTGAAATTCTACCTTATCTTTAGAAAATAATAGAACCCCAGAAGGAGCTTTATAGATTTTGACTCTTGAGGGGATCAACCCTTGAAACGCTGTAGGGGTTCCTCCCTCCTATATTCGACACAAGGCTAAAATAAAATTGATAATTACTTGATTCAAGAGGGGAGGCGGCTACATCTTTAAATAGGGATCAAAATTCTAGCCTAAGGGAGTGCTTGCCTAAGTAGAATTAACTCTTTGCCCCTTCTATAGCCAACCTGCCTTAATAGGAACAGGAGGCGGCTAAGTGGCTCTATAGCCGATCTAAGCGGGGGAAAATCCTAGCTAACCAACCCAGTAAGAGGTGTGGCAGCTACTAAGCCCTAAGGGCTAATCTAGACCCTAGCCATACTCCTTTATAAGATAGGAATGACTTTACTATAATCTAATAGGGTTTTTATTGACTAGTACTAAGATGATTATGACTCAACTCTGCTGGAGTCCTATCAAGTCCACCATCTTCAGATCAGCCTTGTCCTGAAGGCTGAGGGTCCATAAACTTTGGAAATTGGATCTTCAACTCCTCATGTGACTCTCATACTATCATTAACTGAACTTTGGTCTCCTCATCAGTTGGGGTGTTAGTTGGAAGGATTTGGGCTGAGTCATCTTCTTTAAATTTCCATTTGAGGTGGGATACTTGGCAGATCAACTGTAATATTGATCTGGTGCGCGAATTTGATTTCCAGGTTAGGACCCCGATGTGATCCTCAATTTTACAAGGCCCAAAGAGATAGGGAGACCACTTCATTAAGGCTCGAGTTTCCTGCTGATCAGGCTAGAGGTGTAGAAAAACTCGATCTTTATTTTTTCATCTATTCTGAAGTTTGTCGGGAGGTCGTTTCTTCTTCGCATATGCTGTCATATGGTTAGTCTTTAGTGATAGCCAATCTTTCTTCTGGAATGGTGACTGCCCTCTGGTATGGTTTAGGATGATGAGAGCCCAATCTGGCGTGAGCATAGATTATAATTCTTCTAGTTTTACTTCTCTTTCGTGTCATGGACATGTATCCAACCATATTTTAAATTTGGTAGTAATTAGCATCTTCTGTAAAAACCTTATACTGAGTGTGGGGGAAGCCTCGGTGTAAATTAGGAGTCGACCATCTTATATAAGAATAGCCCTAATTCCAATTCCTGATGTATCAACCTCAATGACAAAAGTGCAGTCGAAATCGGGCAGCGCTAGGACCAACATCGTCGTCATGGTTGTCTTGAGTCGTTCGAAGGCTGCGGAGGCTTTATCCGACCACAAGAAGGAGTCTTTCTTTAGTAAGAACGTGAGCACGACACTCATCTTGCCATAATCTTTCACAAAATTTTGGTAGTAGCCCGTGAGTCTAAAAAAACCGTGTAGTGATTGTACGTTTGTAGGTCTCGACAATCCTTGCATTGCCTCGATCTTTGTCGGGTCCACCGCCACTCCATCCTTTGATATAATATGCCCAATATACTCCACTTTACACTGTAAGAAACTACACTTTAATTGTTTAACATAAAGAGTATTCTCCCGAAGAATCGTTAGAATAATTCGTAAGTGCTGAAAATGTATATCAAGCATAGGGCTATAAATGAGAATATCATCAAAGAATACCGATACGAACTTGCATAGAAAACTCTGAAAGATGTCATTCATCAGGCTTTGGAAAGTAGAAGGAGCATTCGTAAGTCCGAAAGGCATTACCAGAAACTCGTAGTGGCCGTTATACTTGCGAAATACAGTTTTCAGAATATCTTCAGTGCATATCCGAATCTGATAGTATCCGGATCGGAGATCTAATTTAGTGAAGACTCGGGCTCCTTTTAATTCATCCAAGAGTTCATCATCTTTCTTGCGCACTAGCAACACCGGTGAGGAATAAGGGCTACAACATGGTCGAATCACCCCGGTGTCAAGCATCTCTTTAACAATGTTCTCGATCTCGTCCTTCTGCAAGTGAGGATAGTGGTACAGTCATAAATTTACTAGATGTTTACCTTGCAAAATAGAAATGCGGTGGTCATGCGACTGGTTAGGGGGCAGCCCACGCGGCTCCAAGAAAACATCCGCGAATTTGTTCAGGTAAAGGGCGAGCTTAGGATCTGAGTTTTATACATTCTCCCCCGTAGATGGCTGCTAAATATGCATCAAGAATCCACCATGTGCTTTGTGTAAAACTTTCTCCATTCATTACGATGAAACAATAGAAATTTGGCTCCCGCGCTTGCCTCGTAACGTGACATGTCTCCCTTTGCAATAAAATTTCATGATTAATTTAGAAAAATTTCAGGAGATATCACCTAGTGTTGTGAGCCATTCGATCCCGAGTATGGCTTCATAATCATCGATGGGTAGGAAGAAGAAATCAGCTACCACTTCTTCGTCTTGGAGGAGTAGTTTCACCTGCAGGTACCGTTGGTCATAATTAAATATTCGATCGTCGGTGACCTTTACGTCGAACTTATTGCAACCTTCGATTTGAAGCGCCAAACATGCAACAACCTTATTGTTGAGAAAGTTATTGGTGCTGCTCGTGTCGATGAGAACGGTGATGGGTTACTGTTTTAGAAGTCCTCCAACTTTCATCATCTGCGGGTTGGAGTAGCCTGCCAATGCGTGCACTGCGTAGTCAGCCGGTTGGGACTCTTCCTCCATGACTTCTTCTTTAAGTTCAAGGGCGTCTTTAGATGTTTCATTGTCCTCATCCTCCGCTGGTTCAATCACGAGGAGTCGACCCTTTTTGCATCGATGTTCGTGGCTCCACTGTTCGTCGCAATGCCAACACAACTCCTTGGCCGATGGTTCACGAAGCTCGTCTCGTGTCAACTTTTTTGGTGCAGGGGCTTGGATGGCAATAGGCCTCGACATGGCTGGTCGGGGAGCGACCCTTGTCCTTCGTACCTCATGGTTCAATTGTTCTTCCTGGATACGCGCGAACGAAACCGTCGCCATAAGAGTGTACGGTTGTCGCGCCTTTACTTCTCCGCGGATCTCCGACTTTAGGCCTTCAATAAAAGTACCTAAAAGTTATTTCTCAGACCAATTCTCAGTTTATAAATGCTCAAACCTTGTTTGGTATTCTTGTATTGTAGAGGTTTGACGAATCTTTACCAATTGTCCGTCGATGTTGTCGAAATTGGTTGGTCCGAAACGGTTTAGTAGTCCTTCCTTGAATCACTGCCAAGAGAGTCCTCTATGGGTGTACTCAAACCAATTAAACCACTGAATAGCATATCCCTCAAGGTGGATGGCAACAATCTCCACCCGTGTGGCGTCGGCGGTTCGGTAGAACCGAAAATAGCGCTCCGTGCGCGATCGGGTCTCGTTCTTCCCATCTAGGGAAGTCAACCTTCATGCATGGATTATTGAGATCAGAGGTGATGTGGCCATGTTCTTGAGGATCATCTCGTCGATCTGAAATTTCTCTATGTTGTGATTTCCTCGGGCTCGACGGTCGGCCAATGCTGAATTCAACGAAAAGGGATCACATCTTTTCTTCCATGCGGTTTTCAAAAGCTTCAAGCTTTGCATTGATAGCCTCCTCTGATGCCATAGTATACGCCTCTAGATCTATAATATTGAGATCTTTTTTCTGTTGTCAGGTTAGTGGCATGAGAATTTTGGAGAAGGGGATGACCGATTGGAATGTGAATCGATTTGGATGAAAGTAGGCTGCGGTTTAGGGCAGATTTGGGGGGCTGTCTGGTTTCGGTTTAGGGTAGGGTTTTGAAGGATTTTTGTTGAGGATGGTAGGATTTTGAGATGAGAAAAAGAGAGTCTAATACTAGGGGCAGTAAGATAACTGCTCTGATACTAGATGATAGAACCCCAGAAGGAGCTCTATAGATTTTGATCCCTGAGGGGGATCAACCCTTGGAACGTTGTAGGGGTTCCTCCCTCCTAGATTCGGCACAAGGCTGAAATAAAATTGATAATTACTTGATTCAAAAGGGGGGGGGAGGCGGATATATCTTTAAATAGGGATCAAAACCCTAGCCTAAGGCGGTGCTTGCCTAAGTAGAATTATCCCTTTACCCCTCCTATAGCCAACCTACCTTAATAGGAATAGGAGGCGGCTAAGTGGCTCTATAGCCGACCTAAGCAGGTGGAAACCCTAGCCGACCAACCTAGTAAGTGGTGTGGTGGCTACTAAGCCATAAGGACTAATCTATACCCTTGCAATACTCCTTTATAAGATAGGAGTGACTTTATTACAATCTAACAAGATTTTTATTGATTAGTACTAAGACGATTATGACTCAATCCTGCTGGAGTCCTATAAGAAAACCATCAAACATTCTTTGCTTAAGGCATTCCTCATTTTTCAAGAGAAAATATATATTCCAAGGTACTGGGTAGGACCCATTCTGTTTTCATCCCTCAGAAACCCCTAAGCACCAAGGTGGAGGAGCTTAGAGCTATTGCACTTTATAATATTTATAAAATATTTTTTAAAATGTTTGCTAATCGGATTAAACCTCTCTTAAGTGAGTTGATTGACTAGCCTCAATCAACTTTTATGGTTAGTAGAAATATCCATAATAATATTCTTATTTCAAATGATTTGGCATATGGTCAAATCGTCGAATAAGGTGCTCTTGACCTCGCTTAAACTTGACATAGCCAAAGCATATGACAAAATAAACTAGTCAGCTGGCTATCTACCACATGATAAAATAAAGTTCGATCACAAAGATTGACTAAAGTTTATTGACATGATCTATATTTATACAGGTAGAGGATAAGATTTTCATCAACAAATCAATGAGATTTTCTTGTGTAGTTAGGAAAATCTTCTCTCCTATCATGCCTCCGTAAGATTGAGCTCCTATCAAGGATGTCGATCTTGGATCGATGCAATAAAAATAATTTATGGGTGAGAGGCTTCGTGAGTGAGTCTGCTAGTTAATCAACTGTATGTACGTGAGAAACACATAGTTGATGTTCGACAACGTAATTTCACACAAAGTGGAAGTCGATGACAATGTGTTTCATGCGTGAGTGGAACACTAGATTGGCGCATTGGTAGGTGGCTCTGATATTATTATAATATATTATAGGAGTAAGGGCGGAGTTGATGTCAAGTTTCTTGAGTAGATTCGTGACCCAATTGAGTTCAATAGCAGTAGTGATGATGATATGATATTCAGCTTCAGTTATAGAATATACGACTATCTTTTTCTTCTTAGAACTCCAACTGATTGGATTAGCTCTAAGGAAGATAATATATCCCGACATGAATATTCTATCATCAAAGTTTCTTGCCCAATCAGCATCGACAAAGGCATAAAGATGAAATGAGGACTGTTTGCGGAGAAGAAGACCATGATTGAGGGTCCCTTTAAGATATCGTAAAATTCGTTTGACTATAGACAAAATTATAATAGATGATCGATGCATGAATTATGATAATTTATTAACTACAAATGAGATGTCTGGACGGGTGAAAGCTAAGTATTGTAAGGAACCAAGTACTTGTTAGTATTGAATAGGGTCCGTAGCAGGGCTTTCATCACATAATTTGAGTGATTCACTAGTAGAGAGGGGAGTTGTAACCTCTTTCACATCCTGCATATTCGTGGCTTTCATCACATAATTTGAGTGATTCACTAGTAAAGAGGGGAGTTGTAACCTCTTTCACATCCTGCATATTCGTCTTTGATAATAAATCATGAATATACTTTATTTGTGATAGGAAGAGTTTGAAAGATGATTTCACTCTCATAAAGTAGCTCAAGGTTTATAGATATTTGAGAGAGAATCGATCTGCCAATTGCTTGAGGAATGCCTTAATCTTCATAGGATTATTGCCCATGGCAATAATGTCATTCACATACAACAAAAGATATATGGTGCCTCCATTTTGTTGTCATAGAAATAACGAGGTATTAGACTTAGAGTTGAGAAAGCTAGTTGAAGCTAAAAATGAGCCAAGTTTGGTGTACCAAGCTCTTGAAGCTTGATGAAGTTCATAAATAGCTTTTTGTAGTTTACAAAGATGCCTTGGATACTGAGGTTGGATGAAGCCAAGAGGTTCCTACATAAAGATGTCTTTAATTATAGTTTCCTATAAAAAGACATTATTAACATCTAGTTATCATAAGTACCAACCTTTTGTGATGGCCAAACTCTAGATAAGTTGGATTATTGTGGGTTTAACAATAAGGCTGAATGTCTCTGAAGTCAACACTAGGTCATTGATGAAACATTTTGGCCACTAGACCTACTTTATATCTAGCAATGGATCCATTTGGGCTCTACTTAATTTGAAAGATCCACTTACACCCAAAAATTTTTTATGTATGATGAAATAGTACCAGATCCATATAGAATTATAGAGGATGGCATCATATTCTTCACACATGGCTTTATGCTAGCCTGAAGATTTTTGGGCTTGAGTGATTGTGGTGGGTTCAATGGTCTTAGGTGAGGGTTTTGTGATCGCATATAGGTCAATAACTTGATGCATTTTGAAGATACAATTTTTGGAGTGTGTTGTCATTAGATGTACATGAGCTATGAGATTGTTAGGTTGTGTTGTTGGTATAGGCGGTGGAGAGTCACTGACATAGGTTGAATCAAGCTAAGGTACTTCAATGTCATTGGGTCTAGGAGAGGGTAAAGACAATGATTGTATTTCCAAAGTAATTGCTTCATCAATAGGGGAAACTTATGAAGAAGGGAGCGGAGAAGTAATGGAGTGAGGAGCTGCTGAACCCAAGTGAAAATAGAGTGTGGATCCTAAGGGGAAGGATTGGATGGTGTCATGGGAGGCTTGTTCAATGGGATCGAGGATATACTCTAGTGATGAATGTTTGTTGGAGTGGCTTGCTCGACTGGAGACTCATGGTTGTGAAAAGGAAAGATAGGCTCAACAAAAATAACGTGACATGATATAAAGACTTTTTGGGTTTGGGGGTCATAGCATTAGAAAGCATTATGTTCAAGAGAATATCTTATGAAGATAACTAACTTAGATCTTGATGTTATCTTATGTGAGGCTTAGGGATATAGCCATGGATAACTTAGACAACCAATAACTTTGAGTTTCTGAAGGTTTGGAAGTTTATGAAATAGTTTTTCAAATTGTGACTGATATTGTAGGACTAGAGTGAGCATATGATTAATGAGGTAGATTGTAATTTAAAATGTTGGTGACATGAAGGCTTGATGTAGAAGTGTGAGATCAGTTTCAACTATATGCCGATGTTTATGTTTGGTAGAGCCAACTAGTTAAGGATTATATGGGGGTGACTAGAGGTGTTGTATACCACATGCTAGGAGATAGGATGTTAGGGTTTGATATTCACCATGACCATCAGAGAAACTATTTTAAATGTAGACTGAAAGAAGTTCTTGACCAACTTTTTAAAGGTAGTAAGGATTGATGAAACTTCATATTTATGGTGGAGATGATATAACTATGTGACTTAGTGAGATAATCTACGAAAATGATATAAAATCTTAACTTGTCAAAAGAAGTGGTTGGGGCAGAGCCCCAAACATCGATATAAATTTTAAACGGTTTAGAGTACGATATGGAGGATGTTCCAAAATATAGTCTATGAGTTTTATTGTTAAGACAAGCATCACAATGAGTTATAATGCTATGTGTTTTAAAAGTAGGAAAAAAAATAAGAAAGTAATTTATGTTGGATAGAGGATGAGGGACGTCTAAGACGACGATAACATATATCAATTGGAGCTGCAACTGAAGAGTGAACAGTGGGCTGGTTATTTGTGGAGCTGATGGTCGCTCGTAAATATTATCTTTATTTTGGCCTTAGACCAAGGATGCCCCCATGCTTAAATCCTTTACAAGAAAGAGTTAGGAAATAATTCAATTGAGGTATTATTTTGTTTACAGAATTGAGAAATGAAAATAAGGTTTCTTTTAATATGAGATGTATACAGAACATCATCGAGTGTAAAAGTTATGGTATATGAATTAAGTGTTGTGGAATAAGTTTGAGTATGAGTATGAGTAATGTGGTTTCCTTTACACTCGATGATGTTTTCATTTCTACCATAGTTGTTGTGGATGGATAATTTCTGTAGATCAGAGGTGATGTGATGAGAAGCACTAGAGCCTACAATCCAATTATGTGGACTAGTAGTTGAAGTAGTTAGGAGATTTGCTTGAGGCCAATTTGATGAAGTAGGAAGTCTGGGTCGAGATCGATAGACTTTTACGAAGTGTATGATTTTATTAAACAGTTGGCACATGACTCTTTATTGATTTGTGTGGTCAGGACGCCAGGGCTGATGGTTATTGAAGTTGCTACTTTGATAGTTATTAAAGTTATAATTGAAATGTTAATGATGTAGTTGAGGATATGTAAGTTTGTTACCCATAGATGTAGGAGATATATTGGTCAAACCTTTGTTGACATTCTTATTGTATTGGTTGATTTTTCTCTTGAATTTTTGACTAACTTGAGCTGTAATGGATGGTCCTGACATCTTGTCCTCACGTTTCAAATATGTCTCTGATGGGAATAAAACAAGAATAAATTTTGTATACGAACAAATACTAGTAGACCGTCACACATAACAGAATCAAACAAAAATTATAATAAGATGAACACCAAGATTTATGTGGAAAACCCCTTCAACTCGAAGGGTAAAAATCACGGGATAAGCCAGAGAAAATCCACTATCCAGATAATGAATATACAAATCTCAAGGCGTCTTGCCCAATCCAAAGCAATAGCTACAAGAGAATCACAGGGATACAAGGACTATAATACTAAGCACAATATCTAAAACTTTCTCAAGAGATCACAGTCAGAATCCACTACAAACTGATCTAACCTGAGATATGAATGATTGAGAATAGTCTTTTCCTGTCCTTATCTTCTTCCCTTTCCTGGATCTCTTATTTTCTGGCCTCTACTGTCAATCTGCAGTCTTCTTTCTCTCATCCACATTTTCAGCCACTGCTGCCCTCTTAATCTCAACTCTAGCCACCTAATCTAGGTTTTAGATTAATATAAGTGAGGTTCTGGGCTGTGGGCTTCACTAAAGCCCATTATGGGTTGAATCTGGGCCATCTGCCCAACAACCTCCCCCTTCAGCCCATAAGAGAGGTTGTCTCATGACTCCTCAATGTGAAGCCATGTCGACCAACTGTCAGCACATCTCTTGTCTCTTTTTAAGTAAAGCCTTTGTCAACATGTCTGCCTCATTATCATCTATGTGAATTTTCTGAAGCTGTAACTGCTTCTCTTCAAGCACATTTCTGATTCAGTGATATATGATATCTATATGCTTTGACCTGGATTGAAATGTTGGGTTCTTGCATAAATGGATGATACTTTGGCTATCACAATACACCACATAGTTTTCCTGTTTCAACCCTAATTCTTATAAGAATCCTTTCATCCATAACATTTCTTTGCAAACCTCTGTAGCAGCAATATATTCTGCCTCTATGGTGGAGAGAGCAATACACCTTTGCAATCTGGACTGCCATGACATAGCTCCCCTTGTAAAAATAAGTATAAAATCTGATGTTGACTTTTTTATGTCAATATCTCTTGCCATATCTGCATCTGTGTAACCTGTCAACACAAGCGGTCCACCTCCAAAGCTTAAACAAACTTTAGAACTTCTTCTGAGATACCTAAAAATCCACTTCACTACTGCCCAATGCTCTTTACCTGGATTTACAAGAAATATGCTAGCAACACCCATTGTATATGTGATGTCTGGCCTCGTACATACCATTGCGTACATTAAACTTCCAACTGCTGAAGCATAATGAACCTTTTGCATTTTCTCCTTCTCCTTATCACTTGACGGACTCTAATCTGAGCATAACTTGAAGTGACCTGCAAGAGGAGAACCAATTGGCTTTGCATTACTCATACTGAACCTATCTAATACATTCTCAATGTATTTCTCCTATGATAACCAAATCTTTCTCTTTCTTCTGTCATGAGAAATCTGCATGCCTAGTATTTGTTTTGCTGGCCCCATTTCCTTTATTGCAAAAGACTCACTCAAATCCTTCTTCAACTTGTCAATCATAGACATATTTTTCCCGATGATAAGCATGTCATCAACATAAAGTAAGAGAATAATAAAATCATTACCAAACCGTTTGATGTACACACAATGATCTGAAGCTATTCTTTTGTATCCATTTTTAACCATAAATGAATCAAACTTTTTATACCACTATCTTAGAGCTTACTTCAACCCAAACAAGCTCTTCTTCAATTTGCAGATAAGATTTTCTTTACCTTTGACTTTGAAGCCTTCTAGTTGCTCCAAATAAATTTTCTCCTCCAAATCACCATGAAGGAAAGCTATTTTCATATCTAACTGCTCAATCTCCAAGTCTATGTTAGTAGCAATACCAAGAGCAACACGGATAGAAGACATTTTAACAACAGGAGAAAAAATTTCTTCAAAGTTAATACATTTCTTTTGACCAAAGCCTTTTACAACCAATCTAGCTTTGTACTTTGGTTGAGAACAATATTCTGGAGTCTTCAACCTAAAAACTCACTTGTTCTTCAAGGCTTTACTTCCCTCTGGTAGTTGCACCAAATCATATGTGTGGTTCTTCTATAGAGAATACATCTCTTCCTGCATAGCAATAAATCATTTCTTTTTCTGCTCACTTTCAACTGCTTCCTGATAACTCTCTGGTTCACCTGCATCAGTAAGAATCACATACTCATCTATAGAGTATCTCCTAGAAGATTGACGTGGTCTAGAAGATCTTCCTGCTCTCTTTCTTCTTCCTGCTCAACATGTCTTGCAGGTAAATCAACATTTGGCTCTACACCATCTTCCTGCACATCTCCCCCATTACCCTGATATACTGGAGGAATAACTGGGTCACAGTCTACAAATCCCTCTGTAGAAGTCTTAGCTGGTGCCTCATTCTTCAAATCCTCAATAGTTTAATCCTCAAAGAAGACAACATCTCTGCTTCTGAACACCTTCTGCTTTTCTAGATCCCAAAGCCTGTAACCAAACTAATCATGTGAGTAACCAAGAAAAATATACTCTTTTGTCTTACCATCCAGCTTGGACCTCTCATTGTTTGGAACATGTACAAATGCATGACAATCAAACACTCTTAAATGCCTATAAGAGACATCTTTCCCTGACAATACATGCTCTGCAAGATCACCATCTAGAGATGTACATGGTGATAAGTTGATTACATCAACTGTAGTCCTCAAAGCCTCATCTCAAAACCTTTTGGGTAGCTTGGCCTGTGAAAGCATACATCTGATCTTTGTGATGGTGCGGTTCATCCTCTTTGTAATTACATTATGCTGAGGCGTACCAGGGACTGTCAACTCATGCTGGATGTCATGTGACCTACAATAATAATTAAATAATCATGTATACTCACCACCATTATCTGATCTTATGCATTTCAATTGTCTTTCTGTCTCCCTTTCAACACTGAAACTCCTTGAAGACATTAATAACTTGATCTTTGGTCTTCAAAGCATAGGCCCAAACTTTCCTGAAAAAGTCATCTATAAAAGTAACAAAATAAAGTGCACCGCTGATACTAGGAACATTAACAGATTCACCATGAGTTTTTGTCTTCAAAGGACTACACACATCTGTATAGTCATGATCCAAGACATGCATTTTTCTAGATAAGGCAGGACTAACAAAGGAAACTCTATGTTGTTTACCAGCCAAACAATCAATATAAGGGTTCAAATGTGTACCTCTGAAGTCTGGCAATACCTCTCTCTTGGAAAGTTCTTGCAACGCCTTCTCGCTCATGTGTCCCAGTCGCCTATGCCACAACTCCATGTTGAAGTCTTTCTCTATAACATTCAACTACTCACCACAAGCTTTAGCCTACAATCTATACAATGTATGACATTTCTTCCCATTAGCTACGATAAGAGAACCCTTACTGAGCTTCCACTGCCCTCTGTGAAATCTGACATCAAAGTCTTCATCATCCAGCCTTCCAATTGAAATTAAATTCAGTCTTAAATCAACCACATGTCTCACATCCTTAAGCACCAACTTGCAGCTAAGGTTGGTCTTTATATGGATATCTCACATGTCAATGATGTTTGTTGTGTCATAGTTGCCCATCTTGACAACACCAAAATTTCCAGACCTGTAAGTAGCAAAGAACTCCCTCCGTGGTGTAGCATGATAAGAAGCACCTGTGTCAATTATCCACTCGGGATCCTGGCACACACAAGAAAAAATATCATCAGAAGTAGACAAAATCAAATAATCACTACCTTGCACCGTAGCTGTGATATTCTCTTTTGACTCTATATGCTCCACTTCTTTTCCATTTTTCTTGTTCTTCTTAGGTTGCTTGCACTGATTCTTATAATGTCTTTTCTCACCATAATTATAGCAAACAATATCTTTCCTTGATCTTGACTTGCTTCTACCCACGCATGAACCACTTCTATCCATTGACTTTGACCTTCCTCTGTTCTCTGAGACAAGTGCCTGTGAATCAATCTGAGAAGTAGTTGAATTCTTTCTCCTCAACTCCTAATTCAACAAACTGCTTGTTACTTGACTCATAGTGATAATACCATATAGTGCAGAATTACTGAGGGAAACCACCAGTGTCTCCCAACTTTCTAGCAAAGAACTGAGAAATAACAATGCCTGCAACTCATCATCAAGAGATATTTTCATAGAGGATAACTGGTTAGTAATACTCTGCATTTCATTCAAATGCTCAGGAATAGAAGTACCCTCTTTATATTTCAAGTTCACAAGTTTTTTTATTAAGAAAACTTTGTTGTCAATAGTTTTTCTTTTATAAAGACCTTTTAACTTTTTCCAAAGAGAGTAAGCAGCACTTTCAGTAGAAACATGGTGAAAGACACTATCATCTAGCCACTGTCGAATAAAGCCAACTATTTTTCGATCTAACCTCTTCCACTCATCATTTGTTATGGTTGTGGGTTTTACACTATCTCCTTGCAAAGGTCCATACAAATCTTTACAATATAGGAGATCTTTCATTCTTGGTTTTCATATCATCCAATTGTTTCCATTCAAACTAATCATGCGAGAAACATTACCGGCTTCCATGTTCGAATACAAAAGATTAAATACCACCAAAACCCTGCTCTGAGACCAATTGATGAGAATAAAATAGGAATAAACTTTGTATACGAACAAATACTAGTAGACCGTCACACATAGCGGAATCAAACAGAAATCACAATCAGATGAACACCAAGATTTACGTGGAAAACCCCTTCAACTCGAAGGGTAAAAACCACGGGACAAGCCAGAGAAAATCCACTATCAAAATAATAAATATATAGATCTCAAGGCTTCTTGCCCAAGCCCAAGCAATAGCTACAAGAAAATCACAGGGATACAAGGACTATAATACTAAGCACAATATCCAAAACCTTCTCAAGAGATCACAGTAAGAATCCACTACAAACTGATCTAACATGAGATATGAATGATTGAGAATAGTCTTTTCCTGTCATTGTCTTCTTTCCTTACTTGGATCTCTTATTTTTTGGCCTCTACTGTCAATCTGCAGTCTCTTTCTCTCACCCATGTTTTCAGTCGCTACTGCCCTCTTAATCTCAACCCTAGCCACCTAATCTAGGTTTTAAGTTAATATAAGTAAGGTTCTGGGCTGCGGGCTTCACTAAAGCCCATTATAGGCTGAATCTGGGCCATCTGCCCAACAATCTCATAATAAGTAAACTTATCATAGAGTTCTTCGAATGACATTGGTGAGTCGCGTGCCCGATTGCTGTCACCAGTTCCTTGTACTCGTCCCTTAGGCCATTAAGGCTGTGGATGATGACTTCTTTGTCACTGAGGGAATGGCCTATTAAAGCGAAGTCATCAATGATACTTTTATATTTTGTAGATAATCAGTAATAATACTTTCCTCTTATTTTATTTTCATTAGATTGGATAAGAGACCGAGCATGCGAGTGATTGACTAGGGTAGTTTGTAACTTGCACCATGTTTTTGGGTAGTGACATATGAAGATATGAGTGGGGTGATGGATCCTACAACTGAGACATGAATTGCTTGGAGGATAAGATGATCTTAACGTAACCATAGTTTATGGGCTAGATTTGGTACTGGACTAGGTTTTCCTGAAACGTTGATCGTTGCTAGTGGACAATTGAGAGAGCTGTCGATGTAACATAGTAGGTCATATCCAAATAAGCGATTAGAAAATTGTGCTTGCCATGATACATAACTATCATCTTTGGATAATTTAAAAGGGATTAGTATTGCAATAATGATGGAGATAAGTTCTGGATGTTGAGAAGTACTATGGTTCCCTATAGGAACAATAACTGGAGTGTGATAGATCGATGAGATATGTATCGATATGATGGATCAAGATAAGAGTTTATGACAAAGCGACAGGGAATCGCTTATTAGTAAGGGTGCACTTCCAGGGTTGTACTGAGCAAAGTTATAGCTTTCCGTATTGCAAATCTTACAGCAGAAGATCGGGGCGAGGAATAACTTGACCTCATGTTCGTAGATCTATTGTGTGGCGTTAATCTTTTTTGTGGTTTATTCGGATGCAGGAGGCACCCCGACTTTGATTATAGAAGTTGGGACAAAAGTGTGCTTGGCAGAAGAGGTGAAATAAGGGAAAGATCTTCTGGAGTAGGAGGGATGACCGTTTGGGCAGAGCAAGCTATGACAATTGCAACAAGTGTAGATCACAGTGTTTGACCGAGTTAGAGGAGGGATGACTGAAAGGGCAGCTAAGCTCAAGGGAGAGGAGCCCTTGGCAGTGGAACTTTTCAGCTGGAGGAGGAGGGTGGGAAGATGGCTGCAACAAGGTGCGGTGGGTCATGCTTCTTCCTGGGGCACTGTTTGCCATAGTCCGCTGTAGCGATCATTGTGATCCTCGTCACACATAGTGGCCTTCTTTCAATCAAGTCAAATAACTCTCAGGATCGACTGTCAGTGAAAGATCTGCAAGTCTATGATACTACCGTCTTGCAGTTACATCTTCAGTGGGTGGCAAGGAGGAGGGTCAACGTCGGAGGTGAAGAGGTCCACCAGTTTGAAGTTCACCGATCAGATCAGCAATGGTTGTGAGCAGAGTTTGTCACTGAGGAGATGGGGAAATGGTACTGTTGCTGTAGAGATGGGCGGAGAAGGCTTTCTCAAATTTGACGGGCAACCTCCTAGCGATCGCTTGACGGAGAGGCGATGTAGGCTGTTGCAATGGGGGAAGAATTGGAGTTGGCAGAGGATGGCTGCCTCCTGGCAGCGTGGTAGTGATAAAGAATCAACGATAAAGAGAGTAGTCTATGATTAATGGATCACAGCCATTGGAGGAGAAGGTTCAGATCTGCTAGGGAAGGGCTTCTCGCTGATGAAGAGGAGGTGCAACCACTTGTGCGGATTAGACGACGATAAGGAGGAGGCAGCATTGTCCATGATGCTCACACTTGGATTCTCGAAGGGGGATGCGATGCTAGCCTTTGGAGCAGTAGAGGAAGTCGGGTAGGAAACTTTGGAGCTCCGATCGGAGTAGTGGCACCGTTGCTCGTTGGAGCTAGTGTGGCAGCGGTGGAGCTTGAGGACTTTAGAGGTGTCGTGGGAGCGACGAGGCTAGTCGTGTTCACTGCAGCCATTGCCTCTAGGATGTGGTATGATGGCTTCGTTGTCGGTGGTGGAGCTACGGCTTAAGAGGTTAGAGAGCGAGGAGGCAATAGTGGAGAGGAGCGGTAGTGGCAAGGCAGCCAACGCTGCGCTCTCACGAAGAAGGTAGATCAACCGCTTGGTGGATTCTGCAGTGTGGCTTTGTAGTCGAACTCGGCCGAGGAGTTGTTGGTGGCACTGCACCTCAGCCTGATGGTGGATTCGATGACGGCTCCAGAGTTGGGAATCGTTGGAGGAGTGGCATGGAGGAGGCAAACAAGAAGTCGAGGATGATGGGAGTAGCGCGACATAGATGATGTCGGGCTCGTGGTGACAGATTGCATCCGTGGGGAAGGTCGATTGTTACAATAAGGCAGAGAAGAGGGGCGCTGGCAATGGGAGAGAAGGAAGAATGTAGCTTCTCGCCGGTGAGGAGATGTCGTTGGACAGCGAGGAAGGAATGTTAAGTCTTGCTCTAAGGCAAGGGTCTGATACCATGATAAAATAGAGTATAATCACAAAGCTTGATTAAAGTTTATTGATATGATTTCTCTTTATATAGGTTAGAGAAGATGATTTTCCTCAATAGATTAGTGAGATTTTCTCATGCAGTTGAAGAAAATCTTCTCTGCTATCAGCACATGCTCACTAATATGAATTTCCTTAAATAGTTTATTAATTGAATCTATGGTCGCATATTCTCCCCTTGATTTTTCTATTTGATAAATGGTGTCAAATTAGCTTGGTTTAGAAGTTATTGTGGGATTAGGTAGGGAGACCCTACCTCTCCTATCTCTTCATCTTTATCCAACAAAATCTTAGTAATCTATTTAAGGAATAAGTAGAGGCTAAAAGGTTCTCTCCTATTAATCTGCATGGTATAAAGTTGTCCTGTCTTATGTTTTCTAATGATTTATTAGTTGCTTTCATAGGGAACAATAAGACTTGTCAATCTCTTAAAAGGATTCAAGATGGATATGAGAAGTTAATTAATTTGACCATCAATCTATAAAATTTCAAGATTTTCTTCCACCCTAGGAGTATCCGATATGATTGAACAAAATTTTGCCAGTCCCTTATGATGCACGAAGGCTAGTATTAATTGGAAGATTGGAAGAAAAGCCCTTAATTGATTGATGGTCTTATAAAAGATTGGAAGAAAAGCACCAAATCATATTGATAGACAAAGCCCTTAATAGAATCAAAAGATGGTTCAAGAGCCTTCTCTCTTAAGCAGGGAAGGATGTCTTAATAAGCTCTCATTCCCATGCATATTTTGATGATTCTAAACTAATATTAGTTTGACCTGTGGATTGATGCTACCACCCCCTTGAGCCATTGGCCAACTTATGTTAATGTGGAGCTAGTCTATTATTTCTCTTCAGTTGCAGACTTGATAACTAAAATTGATTGGTGCCATAGAATATTGAATGCTGCATCTTAACCTGAGCTAGTGAAGAGGATTTTAGGACTCTACTTGGCTAGAAACCCTAATGATGACAAATGAGTTTGGGTCTCAATTTCAGAAGATTGTGCCATGCTGACCACTTATTGAGAGAGAGTGTTCAACCCATACAGGATAACTAGCCTGGTTAGAAGGTGATATGGAAAGTTAATGTTTACCCAAAGATCAATATATATTTCTTTGGAAGATGTGTTGGAACAAACTTCCTATATTGTTAGTTTATATATTGGCTATGTGATCAAGCAATCAAGAGGTCGGATTGTTGCGACGGGATGTGTTGCTTGTGTTTGTAGGCAGTGCTGTGCAAGCAAAAGGAATTGCTATTTTGAAAGCCGTAGAATGTTTCAAGGCGGAAGGATGGCAAAGAGAAAACATATGCTCCAATTCTAAGAGTTGGATTGATTATTTGAATGATTTAACTCTTGTCCTCTGATCTTTGTATTCACTGTATAAGGACATTTTGAGTGTGGCCATAGAGGACATTTGAAAGCCCTCTTTTTTTTTTTTTTTGTAAGGCTCTGGCTAATTATATTTAATAGCTAACATAACTTGCACACAGATCTTGCATTATACCAAATGAAGAAACCGTTCATCTTAGCATCGATGCTCATGTAATTTGTGATCTCTGCAATTTTACTTGAGTTACTAAAGTGTAAAGATCCTTTTGGAAGATCATAGCAACAAGTGAAGCCTTAAACTTGATCCCAACCTGCTGCAATCTGAAAATATAATGCCTGTCACAGAGACCCTCAACAAGCTTCTACAGAATGAAGGCCTTCATTAGCAAATCGTCGATCACCATTAAGGTATCGAACGAAACGATTAATAAGATAATGAGCAATATAGGAAGCCAAAGCTGATACAAGTGTGAGGAGAGCTGACAACGCAATTGACTTCTTAGTAGAGAAGATTAGTCAGTCCCTTGGCCAGTGCATATGAGGTAACTCCACCAGTAGTAGTAGTGCTGGCGAAAGATTCAAGGTTATGTTCGAAATCCAAGAACACATGTCGAACACTATCACTACTTGGCACATCTTTACGGTCTAATAATGTCTTCTTGTGACCTACAAATAGCAAAGGATTGATCCAAGAGAAGAAAAGAAAACTAAGTATACCAGCAACTTCAAATGGCGAAATGGAGCCATGATTTCCATCACAACCATTAAAGAGAGATTCCTCAAGTGCAGGATTTCCTCCCTGAATCCTTTTCCCCATCAATCCAGCCTAATTAAGAATCAATCCACAGAAACGCAGATGCAAGAAGAAAGTACGAAGAGAACCCACCGAATCCCAAGGAAGGCGGGAAACCTATCCTCACTCGAGCTACTGAATTCACGTAGCAAGCAAGCAACTCTGGCAAACCATGCAACTATTGCGACTGCCAAACCCACTTCGAGAGAGAAGCCCGTCGCCATTCCCATGCCAGAGGTAGCTCAAGGCACACGATAGGAGATAGAACAAGCTCAAACCTAGGGAAGTAATATGCATCAACTAGTGTTTTTTACCTTAATTGTAAGACACTTAAAAGGAACAAAATTTGGACACATCAGGACAAGAAAACTTTCTTTTCATGCATAACAGCTTACACTTTCATATACATATACACACACACACATACATATTACACAAGATGAGATGGATACAACATCCTATAACTTAACTAGAGCATTGTTCTTGTTCCAAGAAATACACTGAAGCAGTAGTTCAATATAGGAAAGATCACAAACAGCATCACAGAGTTAATTATTTTAATCTGGGACTTGTAACTGGGAACCTGAGAAGGCAGCCAAGAAATGCATAACCATGTCAAGATATGTGTGCCAAAACAACTATATAGAGAAGATTGACTACTGCATAAGATTATACCTGCTTATAGAAAACTCACAGAAGCATTTTTCTTTTTACCTGCAGCAGAACAATTAGAGATGTGAATCAATTATCCGTTGGACCTGTTAGGTATATTCAGTACCTTGTAGCAGAGTACCATGTGGCAACAACTGAGTTGCATATATTGAAAGATTTCTTTAGTGATATCAAACACAAGTCTAAGGATGGTTACGATAGATTGTAAGTCATGTTTTACCAAACATATGCAAGCATTGATTCATTATAGTTCAGATGATCATGCGTTGGTTGCACAGTAAATAATATGTGCCACCGACCTATGCACAATATCCACTGGAAAATTCAACCATTTGCTTATCATTTTCTGGTTATTCATTTTGTTCATTTGAATCTACAAGTCATTGAATAATAACATTACCATAAGATGACTGGACTGTACATATCTTAAATATGTTTGTTGCAGCTCTGATTCAGAAACCAAGTGGAGTAAGAGAAGTACCTCAATTCTCCTCCAGAAGGAAGCTGGTTTCATTGTCGAGATGCATCATAGAACCTGCACGTTATCAGCACCAATAGAAATTACTAATCACTGAATTTGCTACAATTGTATAAAACCATGCACAGTCACTACCATATACAACAAAGCTTTTCAAATACATTCCTCCTGATATTTATCAATTACATTTACATTCCTCCCATAAGAAATGAATTTCTTTGCACCAAAGCCCTTACACTTAGCAGGCACTCTATCAGTATCAGATGTGATAATGTAAATTGATATGAAAAAAACTTTAGTTCAGCTATAGGATGGTTACATCAACAAAGTGGTACAAAGACTGAATAAACTGGGTTGCAAGCAATCCATGTTTAACTAGAGTTAGCATAACACCAATGGACAGACTGTGGTGACATGGGCATTAGTGCAATTAAGTTCCTTTAAAATAGTATGTATATGACCTGATACTCCAGAAAAGCAAATACGTAAATCACCAGTTTCAGATACGGTATGTATGCACAAAGCAATATCAACCTTCATGGAATTCAGTATCAATAAGTCACCCGTCTTGATGAAAAAAAACTAATAGAAATTTAAATTAGACCTTGTAGTGTATTCAGAGACAAGCTTTGCAAACAAGGATGACTTGTTTTGTAACAATTTTGTTGGACTGTCATTTTCAACAATCATTCCTGTTCAACACAAAGTTCAGATCAGAAAGGATTGCTGATGAGTGAGCAAAATAAGAGAAAAGCCTTACATCATTTTGAAGGCACTAACCATTATCAAGTAATATGACAATATCACTGTCAATTACAGAAGTTATCCGATGAGCTATCATTATAACCGTTGATTCTGAGAACTGCTGTCTCAGGGTTTTCTGAATTATGATATCAGTAGTAGTATCTACTGAGGCAGTTGCTTCATCCAGAACCAGTATCTTGCTTTTTCTCAAGATTACCCTGCCTAAACAGACAAGCTGGCGCTGGCCTACACTCCAATTCTCACCGTTTTCAGTTACTGCAACTCAAATTGGTCAGTATAAATAATAAATCAATTGATCATAGAAAAACAGAGTGGTAACGAACCTTTCATTTATCAGCATATTTCTAAGTTAAAATTAAATGGGAGGAAATTTTATATTAAGATTATAAATATCACCACAATTTAATATCTGATACCTTCAGAGTCCAGCTTCAATTCCTTATTTCTAATCTCTTCTCCCAGTTGACAGCAATCCAGTGCCTAAAAGAGAAAAACATTGAAATAAAAAAGACACATTATGATTTCAAATAAACTTGGAAACAACACTAAAAGGATATGATAAATTAATACAAGTCAAATAATATATAAGTAAACTGAAGCACCTCCCATATCTGCTTATCTGTATATTCTTCAAGTGGGTCTAGGTTGCTACGCACAGTTCCCTCGAACATAATTGGATCTTGCGGAATAATGCTCAACCTGGATCTCAAGTCATGCAGCCCAATTGTTGAAATGTCAATGCCATCGATGAATATATGACCAACAGTAGGATCAATGATACGAAATAGTGTCTGTATAAGGGTGGACTTGCCACTTCCTGTTCTTCCAACAATTCCAATCTTTTTACCTCCAGGAAGAGTGCAAGTGAGACCCCTTAAAATAAAAGGCATGTCGAGGCCATAACGAACCTGTTCCAAGTTAATTGGTATTAAAAAGAAAAATATGATGGTACTTGCAGCAACTTTTAAGATGTCAATAGAGAACATTCAGTGTGAAAACAATGATGAGCCTGAAGTAGCACTTTCATGCTGAGAGAGTTGGGTTGTTCTCAAGCAGGAATTTTTGGTAACACACATCCAAGAGGCTTTATATAGTTAAACCTTAATTTAGTGATATAATCACATTTATCATCTTAGAAAGTCATAGATAAAGGAAACTAACACTTAAAAGATGCAAAATAAGCTGGAAAATGAACAAGGGAGCATAAATGTCGTAGGAAGGATGTAATTACCTGCAAGTTAAGAAGGTCTATTTCCCCCTTTGATGGCCAGATATGATCAGGTCTGTGTTCATCTATGACAAGAGGTGGTTCACTAGGAATGTTTGTATACTGTAGTATTCTCTCCACAGAAATAATTCTATTTTCAAGACTGCACAGATTCCAGATGATCCATGTTTGTATCATATTCAGGCTAAGCCCATATGTCACTGCAAGGCCAGCAATACCTAGGGAGGAAGACAAAGAAACAGAAAAACAATGGCTAACATGACTTCCATATTTCCAGGAAATTCCAGGAAACACAAATAATGGAACTATATAAGTACCAGGATCGATTACACCTTCTGGCATGCTGATCAGAAATATCAGAGAGAAGGCAAATGTAAGGGACGACAACATATCGAGACGAAAAGAAAGCCATCGCATAGCACCTGTTCTATGGAATTGAAGTCGAGAGAGATCATTTGTCAGATTATAGTTAGTGTTCACAAACTCTTTTTCCTGACCAAAGCTTCTAACTGAAATTGATCCCGACATTGATTCTGCAAAATGTTGGATTACAGGAGCACTGCAAACCCCAATCAACCTTGATAGTTCTCGTGCAGTAGATATGTAGTATTGCTGAGGGACCAGGATTATAAGAGAACTTTAGAAATTATAGATCATGAAAATAGGATAAGTATGAATGTATAGCAATGGCACAATTATAGTCATGCAAGAATACAAACTCATAGAAGGTGTACATATACTAATGACTAAACAGTCAATTATGCTGTTCAATTTATCAGTCTCACCTTAAAAAAAGGCCGTTATATATTACAAAACACTACACAATTATGGCATAAGGCAATGTGATCAAAGGAGAAAGCACAATCCAAATTCTGCCGTATATAATGACATGTTTTTAAAATAATACCCCTCCTTATTCTGCATTTAGTGTCTCCTTGTTGTCTTGCCTGCTAATACTTCAAAAACTGGAATGTCAGATCAAACTGATAGCTTAAATTAGGAATATAGTTTCAAAAGACAAAAATGACAGTATTCACTTTGATGATCCAACAGCCTTTTGAATAATTTAAGCATTATATTAAAAACATGAAAAAATAATAGAAAATAACAAAATGTGGTAAATATAATATGCATTTAGCTGATTTAGCTAGAATTTATCTAAAATTGGTGAGAAAAGAATAATGTTTACAAAACTGGGATTGTAACTTTTCATACAGATAGTCAGATTTTAGAAGTTGCCCGATCTCAATATTGGAGAAGTATATCTGGACCATGCTTGACATGATAACTTGCTACAACATCAGATGACTCGGGCTGCAGTACTTCCAAGTTTTAAGGAATATCTTGCTCCCATAATTGCTCCCATAATTCAGTGTGTTAATAGAAGAGCATTTCCTTACCTAAGACGATCACAAAAATAATGTCTAAATTCATCCTTATGCAGGTTTAAAGAAATGAAACTGTTTGCTTCATAATTTTCATTTTTAGAGGTAAATGAATACAGCATCTAGTGCTGATGTCATAAGTTTTTCTAACATTATTCTCTTCTGTCTTTGAAGTAGAGTTAAAAACTTGTAAAACAGATACCTGATACCAAATACAAGTCACAACCACAGGAATAAAGATGATCAAAACTGGCCATGCGACCTTTGACATGACTGCAATAATCCCCAGAAGATGTATAATTGAGAATGCAAATGATTCAATTTGGAGAGGAATATCTGTATCTACTCCATCTTGATCAGTTGTCACCTGCCACATTAAACATATTTCAGAGATAGAAGCCTCAAAAGAATATTCTCATTGATTAAAAGAAAACTACTACTTACTCTATTCAAAATACGCCCACTGGGGGTGGAATCAAAGAATGACATGGGTGCACGAAAAATGCACGTGTGCATCTTATTAAATAGCATTGTTGCAGTCTTATATCCAGCAATTATGAGAAGCAGGGTTCTTATGAGGATACAAAGAGAGCTTCCAACAGCCAATGCTACATATACAGATATAAGCATTGAGCCACTTACAGGAGGTTCCAAGTCATCTGACAGAGGAGACTCCATAGCCATCCAATAATTGCTACATATCTCAAGGACTTGAAAAAGAATTTGAGAAAAAAATATTAAAGGAACAAGTGCCCCTTTATATGCCATTGTAATATACCTCCAATAAATCAGAAACCCTACTTTGCCTGTCTCCCTCTCTTCTTCTTGAATAAGCTGACCCCTTGGCCTACCTTCATCTGATGGCCCATTCTCTGTATCCTTCAATTCTGCTTGTTGAGGAACTGGTGCACCAGACTTTGAGGCCAAAAACCCACCTTGAATAGTGTCACTTGAAGTGTTGGAAGTATGTTTTATCATGTCATGTGCAGCCAAAGCATCCATATGAGAACCAACCAGTTCCATGAACTCTGTTCCAGAGTTAATTATCTCACTGTACTTGCCTGCTTGTACAATCCTTCCATCTCTTATGACCTGTACAAGAGAATAACTCTGTCTGGAATACATATGTTAGATAAAGATGAAAAGGCAGCATTACTCACCAGGATAAGGTCAGCTGAAGGTAAAAACTCCACCTGGTGTGTGACGTAGACCACTGTCTTTGAAGACAAAAATCCAAGCAAACATTCCTGCAGTAGTGATGTCGTTAATATTTTGAGAGATCAAATATCTTCTTTAACAAAAGAAAGTTTTGTTAATATATTAACAACCATCAAGGTGTACGTATATGATATTCTTCATTTTCTGTAAGTAAATAAATATTCAAGAAAACACCTGATACTACAAACATATGGAAAAATAGCTACTATTTAAGCTATTACCTTAAAGAGATGGGATCCTGTGTGAGCATCAACCGCACTGAATGGATCATCAAACAAATAAATGTCAGCATCATGGTATATGGCACGGGCAATTTGTACCCGTTGCTTTTGTCCTCCGCTAAGATTTATGCCTCTTTCTCCTATAACTGTCTGGTCACCATTAGGCATGATCTCCAAATCCCTCTTCAAAGAACAAGCTTCTAGGACTCTGTCATATTTGTCTATGTCCATTTCCTTTCCAAAAATTATATTGTCTCGAATGCTACCACTTTGAATCCAGGGTGACTGAGAGACATAAGCTGTTGTGCCACATAACTTGACAGTTCCAGAAATTTTTGAGACTTCACCAAGTATGCAAGACAGCAAGCTTGATTTACCAGAACCAACAGTTCCACAAACAGCGACCGTCGTTCCTTTCAACACTTGGAAATTTAGATCTTTCAGAGTATGAGTTTTAGAGGAGGGATCCCACACGAAATTACCATTGCTAACTTCAATAGCTACCTCTGAGCTACCTCGTGGGAGCTTCTCCACAACATTTGGTTGCAAATCCTCAAGGCAGAGAAATGATGCTATTCTATCAAGAGAAACTTTGATCCGAACTAACATTGAGATTGTATGAGGAATAGCAAAAATGGGATTTTGCAATGTCCTGAAAGTTGCAAGTGCTGTTAGAACCTTTCCTGTTCCCAATGGTATCCTCATAATCATGCATGCTCCAAAGGCAATTACTGCAACAAAAATTGATGAACAGGAGAAGAGAAAAATTGCAGCAGCTGATACATAAGCAATCTTCCAAAACCAACTTATCTCATTTTTCCTCAATTCCATTATTTTGGATAAGAACTTCATTTCCCAAGCTTGATGCTTGAGAATTCTCATATTCCTCAAGATCTCTGTTGTAGCCTTCATTCTACGATCTTTATACTCCATAATCTTTTCTGTGTAATTCTGTTCTATCTTGGCTATGGGAACATTAATCAACATTACAATAAAGGTGGCCGCTAAGCCGATTAGTGAAGCAAGCCCCATTTGAGGATATAAGATTAACAAGGCCAGAATAACATGCACTGGGACCGATGACAGATGAAGCATGTGGTAACTGAAAGAACTAACCCTTGGAGCATCAATAATCATGTAATTTATGATTTCCCCACTGGTTCGACATTGTCTTGAGCGACTAGAGAGAATAAGACCCTTTTGGTAGATCATAGAAACAAGGGAGGCCCTGAGTCTGATACCAACCTGCGCTAATCTGAAAGACTCAAACCTGTTACAAAAATCCTCAACAAGATTTGACAGAATGAATGCCAGAACCAGAAGGTACCCTTGATTTTCAAATTGTTGATCACCACTGAGGTATCGAACAAAGTAATTTATGAGATAGGGGCCAACAAATGAAGCCACAGTGGACAAAAGTGCACTAAAAGTTGCCAACAAAAGGTGTCCCCAGACGGAGAAGATTAATGCCTTTGCCAACATAAATGAGGTAATTATACCATTGGAACTAGCACTAGTATAAGATTCAAGTTTACTTTTGAATATTGGGAGAACAGTATGAACATTATCATCACTAGCTAATTGTGGAATATCTTTGAGGTCTAAAGTCTTTCTGCGACCAACAGAAAGCAAAGGACTGACCCAGGAGAAGGAAAGGGTACTCAGTATGCCAGCGTTTTCGAATTCTGAGATGGCAGCATAGCCAGCCCCACTCACAGTGGAAGAAGATCCATTGATATTACAACCATTCAAGAGAGGTTCCTCATGATCAGTTTTCTCTTCCAGAATCCTCTTACCAAAGAATCCCGCATAGTTAAAGGTCAATCCAGCTAGAATTGAACAGAAATCAAACACCAACTGATGGGTCTTCCGAAATTTATGATTCTTGAAGTAAAGAATGTCCACAACAAGGCCAGAACAGGATAGCAGCAAGAAGAGACCCCACCAAACCCTGAGGAAGGTTGCATACCTATCCTCGCTTGAACTGCTGAATTCAAGAACCAAATAAGCAGTCATGGCAAACCATGCAGCTGTTCTGATAGCCAAACCGACTTCGACAGCGAGAAGTCGGTCATCATGCTGATACCAGAAGTAGCTCAAAATGCACATTAGGAGATGAAACAAACCCAAGCTCACGGAAGTGAAAAGGACTAATCTGTAATACAGGAATCTGCCTTTCGCAACTCCCCTGTCGAAGTCTTTGCCAGAATCACAGCGCCGGTGGAGCCAAAGTGCAGACAGGACAAGCAAAAAGCAAAGGTGACAAGCAGCAGAGATTCCATAGAGTAGCAACACAGGTTCTAAGGATAACCCGAGAACCCGGCGCACATGAATTAAGACAGTGAGTGAGACGCTGGCAGACATACCATGGTTTTCTTCCAGGAGAAAGTCCATGACCTCTGCTGCTCATAAACCTCTTAAGCATCAGATGGGCTTTCTGATTCTTGCTTCAGGATCTTGGAGATCTTCCCTTAAAGAGCAAGATGGAGGTGGGTGGGAGGGAGTGTTTTCTGAGGCAGAGTGGATCGGAGCAGAAACGAAGGTCCAAATTTGACTGGGTTCGAGAATTGACAGTATTCCAACGTGGAAGAAGTGATGCAGGAAGCTTCATGGAATCCCTGAAACAACTATCAGAAACTACAAGGAGTTCCGAGACAAGCTTCGCTGCACATTTTATATTACAGTGGACTGGGTGGCGGAGTCGACATGATTCCGACTTCGATGAAGTAATCCCTTAAATCTCATTGCAGACGTCAAATATGTGATGAGATCAGTAGTAGTTAAGATATGATAAGATTAGTTTAGATAAGGATAAGATTTATTTAGATATAATAGATTTTTTATTATTTTAAAAATATCTGTATTTTATCTTTTAATCATTATAAATAGGTATTCTTGGTTCATTCTAAAGCACTGTAGACTGTTGATTGAAAGTACTCTTGGTGTCTTCTATTATTCTCTTCTCCTTCTTCCTATCCTCAAAGATGATAATTATCAGTTTTGGGCTATTAAAATGAAAACTCTCCTTGTTTCACAAGGATTGTGGAAGTTTATGTTCAATAAAAAATGGTTTTATTGAGTATGATATGCAAGATCCTAAGACTACTAAGGATCAAAAGCATCAGATTAATGAAAATATGCAAAGAGATGCAAAAGTCCTCTATATGTTACAACAAGCAATAGATGATAGCATCAACATCAACAGAAGCTTGGGAGATACTAAAAAATGTGTTTGGAGGCACAGAGAAGGTAAAAATTTCAAAGCTTCAAATTTTTCGTCGTGAATTTAAAACACTTATGATGAAAAATTTGGAATCTGTTGCTGATTTCTTCTCAAAAGTTTCTTCTATTGTGAATCAAATGAGATCTTATGGTGAAAATCTAAAATATCAAACTGTAGTAGAAATTTTTTTACGAAGTTTATGTTCAAAATTTGATATGATTTCTACTGTTATAGAAGAAGCTAAAGATATAGTACATTATCTATTGATGAATTAATGAGATCTCTTTTAGTTCATGAACAAAAATTGAACAGATCTTCAGATGAAATTTTGGAATATGTTCTTCAAATGAAGATAGATCAGAAGAAGGATCAAAAAGAGAATTCAGAAATCAGATCTCAAGGTAGAGATCAAAAGGACAGAGGACAAGGCTGACCAAATGAAGGTAACAAAGAAACTCGAAAATGCTTTTGTTGTAAAAAAATAGGATATATTGAAAAAGATTGTTGGTACAAAAATAAAAACTTAAACGTTCCTCTATATTCTTATTGTGGAAAATATGGACATTTTGAAAAAGATTGTTGGAACAAAAATCAAATAAACTATCATGAGGAAAAAAATGATGACAAAAGAGATGAAGAAAATATTTATTTTATAGCATCTGATAAAAAATATTCTAGATTTGTTTGGTTTTTGGATAGTGGATGTAGTGATCATATGACAGGAGATAAAAGTCTGTTTCAGAAACTTGATGATTCAGTCAGATCTACTGTGCAGATGGGAAATAGTAAAAAGGCTCAAGTAAAAGGAAAAGGAACCGTTGGTATGAACACAAAGTCTGGTAAAAAATTTATTGATGATGTGTTATTTATTCCTGGTTTAAAACAAAATCTCATTAGTATAGGACAACTAATGAGAAAAAGATATTATGTTATTTTTGATAAAAAAAAAATCTGATTTATGATAAGAAAATTGGTAAATTGATAGCAACTGCAAGAATGACAAAAAATAAAATGTTTGTCTTATTATTTTCGGACTTCGCTACTCCTACCGAAGAATCAATATTATGAAAAAATAGTTATGATCATTTAAAATTCTGTGGATCTATGCAAATTGTCTCAGATGATGCAGGTCGTAATGTTGATGACACACATATACAGAAAAGGGGTGAAGCTCTAAATTCAAAGGACAATAATGAAAGTACACATACAGAGTTGGTAGAAGTTTTTGATGATGTGAAGAAAGCCAAGAGAAAAAAGAAAAATGAAGCTTCCGCATACAAAGAGATTAAATCCTACAAATGCAGAGTCTCTATCATATCATCAAAGATGGCTACCAAAGAGAAAAATGTCAAGAGAAACGATAAAATATTTCAGGTCAGAAGTTCTAAAAAATGTGTGGACCGAGATAAAACATAAGACAACCACTGCAGCAACGAAGATCAGCTTACCGACATTTTCACAAAAATTTTGGAGAGAAAAAAAGATTACTTAAAAATAATTTTAAATTATAACTACTTGA